>CM042962.1:16320335-18720335 GCA_023678885.1 Pogostemon cablin
CAACGGCCGTGGACAAGCCATGGGCAAGGGCCGTGCAAGCATGGCCTGTGCATGGGCAACCCGTGGCAACGGGCGTGGGCATACGTGGGCAACCGTGGGCAACGGGAGTTGGGCATGGGCCACGGCATGGGCAAGCCAAGGCAACAGCCGTGGGCAAGGGCCGTGCAAGCATTGCCTGTGCATGGGCAACCCGTGGCAACGGGAGTTGGGCATGGGCCACGGCATGGGCAAGCCAAGGCAATGGCCGTGGGCAAGCCGTGGGCAAGGGCCCTGCAAGCATGGCCTGTGCATGGGCAACCCGTGGCAACAGGCGTGGGCAATCGCGAGCAACAGGAGTTGGGCATAGGCCACGGCATGGGCAAGCCAAGGCAATGGCCGTGGGCAAGCCGTGGGCGTGGGCCGTGCAAGCATGGCCTGTGCATGGGCAACCCGTGGCAACGGGCGTAGGCAACCGCGGGCAACGGGAGTTGGGCATGGGCCACGGCATGGGCAAGCCAAGGCAACGGCCGTGGGCAAGCCATGGGCATGGGCCGTGCAAGCATGGCCTGTGTATGGGCAACCCGTGGCAACGGGCGTAGGCAAGCCGTGGGCAAGCCAAGGCAACGGCCGTGGGCAACGGCCGTGGGCAACGGCCGTGGGCAAGCCGTGGGCAACGGCCGTGGGCAAGCCGTAGACGTGGGCCGTGCAAGAATGGCCTGTGCATGGGCAACCCGTGGCAACGGGCGTGGGCATACGTGGGCAGTGAGAGTTGGGCATGGGCCACGGCATGGGCAAGCCAAGGCAACGGCCGAGGGCAATGCCGTGCAAGCATGGCCTGTGCATGGGCACCCGACGTGGGCGTCCCTCGGCGTACCTTGGCATCCGACGTGGGCGTCCCCCGGCGTGCCTCGGCACCCGACGTGGGCGTCCCTCGGCGTGCCTCGGCACCCGACGTGGGCGTCCCCCGGCCTGCCTCGGCACCTGACGTGGGCGTCCCCCCGCCTGCCTTGGCACTCGACGTGGGCGTCCCCCGGCGTGCCCTGGCACCTGACGAGGGCGTTCCCCGGCCTGTCCCGCACCGACGTGGGCGTACCCCGGCACCCGACGTGGGAGTCCCTCGGCGTGCCCATGACCCGACGTGGGCGTACCCCGGCACCCGACGTGGGCGTCCCCCGGCGTGCCCCGACACCCGACGTGGGCGTCCCCCGGCACCCGACGTGGGCGTCGCTCGGCGTGTCCCGCACCCGACGTGGGCGTCCCCCGGCGTGCCTCGGCACCCGACGTGGGCGTCCCTCGGCACCCGACGTGGGCGTCCCTCGGCGTGCCTCGGCACCCGACGTGGGCGTGCCTCGGCACCCGACGTGGGCGTCCCCCGGCACCGATGTGGGCGTCCCCCGGCGTGCCTCGGCACCCGACGTGGGCGTCCCCCGGCGTGCATCGGCACCCGACGTGGGCAAACGTGGGCAACGGGAGTTGGGCATGGGCAAGCCAAGGCAACGGCCGTGGGCAAGCCGTGGGCGTGGGCCGTGCAAGCATGTCCTGTGCATGGGCAACCCGTGGCAACGGGCGTGGGCAACCGTGGGAGACCCCATGGGCAACCGTGGGCATGGGCCATGGCGTGGGCACGCCCAGTCACCCGTCGTGGGCAATCCTAGGCAACGGGCGTGGGCAACCCCCGTGGGCACCCCAGGCAATGGGCGTGGGCATTCCTAGGCAAGCATGGGCAACCCGACGAGGTTCTTCTTGGGCAACCCCCGGCACACGGCATGCGATATCCGAGGCAACCATGGGCAGCCCGACGGGGTTCTTCCCAGGCAACCGTGGGCAACCGTTGGCAGCCATGGGCAACCCGACGAGGCTCGGTACGGGCAATCCTAGGCAACCACCGTGGGCAATCCTGGGCAACCATGGGCAACCCGACGAGGTTCTTCCTAGGCAACCCCCCGCATGGGCAATCCGATGCAACGGGCGTGCACGGGGAAACCACTAAAAATGAATTTGAATCTCAAAAGTGAAATCCGACTCAAAAAATGAATTCCTTGCTCGATTTTGATGGGTCGTGCAATCTCAACCGACCTCCATCCGTCGATATGTGGGCACGTTCGATGTCGCCCGACATATTGAATGCGCTGAAATAAAAAAAAATTATAAAAAAAAATTGGAATCTCGAAACTAAATTCCAACTTCAAAATTGAATTCCTTACGCGATTTAGGTGGGGCGTGCAAAGTTTCGTGCCGAAAGGACGTCCGGATCGACGGGAACCAAAAACTTGCCTCCCAGGAAATTTCAATATCTACTTCTGTCACTTGGGTTTCGCAGATGAACGATATGTTAATTATTCAAAAACGAGAGGCCGAAGCCAGAGTCACAAGTACATATAATAAAGACTCCACATGCGGAGCAACCAAAGAAAAATACGCCTATCTAGAAAGCAAATGCTCGAATCTAATTACATGCATAAGAATAGTATTAGTCAAGCTATCCAAAGAAGGTCGGGCACCCTGGAAGAGTGCGTCATTCCGAGCCATCCATATGAAGAAGATGCTTCCGTAGAGAGCAAGCGTCCACCTCCTCCTCTCACGAACATGCACACGCCGGTCCTTGCAGAGCCACTTAAGGCCGGCTTTCAGCGTGGTAATCTGTCGCTTCCACTCCACTTCATCCCTGACCCGATTCCATACATGCCTCGTGAACAGACACCCGAAGAAGAGATGGTCTCTCGATTCGGGGGCACCCACGCACAGTACGCACTCGATCGGGCCTTCATGCTGTCTCCATCTGTCCATGGTAAGCAACCGGTTCCTCACTTCAATCCACATCCTGAACGAATGCTTCTGCGGGGCCCATGGACTCCATAACTTCTTGTAGACAGACAGTACCGGCATAGAGTGAGAAACGAACCAATACAACCTGCCTACTCGAAGTCTCTCCATCTCCGAGCACGGAGCTAAGGTGGTAACCATGTCGCCACCAATCCGTGCTCTCACCCTATCTCTCGCACGAAGTATGTCCTTCCACACGATTGAGGCACTGTAGTTCACCTCAACATCCCAACACGAGGAAGACTGAAGATAAATGGCGTTAATCCACTTAACCCACAGCGACTTCTTCTCCTGATGCACATCCCACAACACTCCACAGAGGGCTGCATCGTTCAGAAGGTCAATTCCCTTAAGTCCCAGGCCACCTTGTTCCTTAGGGAGAGTGACCTCCTCCCAACGAACTGCGCCCCTTGGAGTGCCCCAAAGGAAGGACCGAATCATCCTCTCAATCCTATCCACAATTCCCTTGGGGATCTTCACCATGGACGTCCAGAAATTCATCAGCCCGTACACTACCGATATAAAAGCTCCAAACGGCCGGCGTACGATAGCAGATGCGTGGACCATCCCCTGAACATATTGGTCACCTGCGTGATGAGTGGTTCGAAAGCAGATTCCTGGAGCTTGCTTCCCTGTAGCGGTACTCCCAAATACCGGACAGAAAAGGTGCCTTCCTGAAAAGGCAGAATCTCACGAATAATCTGCTCCTCATCCTCCGGAACCCCTGCCATAAACAAATGAGACTTGTCTGCGCTGACCTCCAAACCTGACATTCAGGCGAATCGATCAAGTGCCTTGGCTACGACCTCTGCCGAAGATCGGTTACCATAGGCGAATATGATCAAGTCATCTGCAAACGCCAGATGAGTGACTCCCACCTTCGCACAGTGCCTAGTGTGGTACTTATAATTGTCTGTCACAGTCATTCTCCTGAAGAGACGAGAGAAGTAATCCATGCACAGTACAAATAATAAGGACGACAGAGGATCACCCTGACGTAGGCCTCTCTTACCATCGAAATATCCCTTAGGTGAGCCGTTGACAAGGATGGAGAATGAGGTGGTGGTGACACATTCCATGATCCATCCTATCATACGCTGAGGAAACTTCAACCCCGTAAGCACACCACGCAGAAACTCCCATTCCACCGAATCATAAGCCTTCTTGATATCGACTTTAATGGCCATTCTCCTATACTGACTGTTTGTCATTGCACGTGCAAAAAATTTTCGGAACCCTAGTTCTAAAATAGGTACTTGATCACTCCTCTCGTTAGGATTTTGTTCTTGCGCTGTTTGTTTTTGTGGTGGCTTGCGATATCTGTCCGCGGCCTGTTGTTCATCGTCGCACCCGTTTCCTTCGATCGTCGGTGGCGCTCCTCGCCATCGGCAACCGGTTTGATCGCACCGCTCCCCACGGCGGTGTAGAGTGACCCCACTTGTTCATGTAATCCGCCTCGTTCAATCCTCTCATGGGGAAGAAGACGAGGAGCAACATGCCCTCTAAGGCATCGTCGGAATAGCGTGTGAGTGAGGAAGCGTTTAAATCGGCAAGGATCGGCGAAAGAAATCGAAAGGAAGAAACACTTGAAGGAGGCTGTTCTTGTGGAGAATCCGCAACTGGATGATGGCGTTGCCTTGGCACGATCCATCGTTGCGGATCGAACGGAGATGGAGGCTGAATCCGACGTCGGGCCCTTGGCCATTATCGCGGTTGAAGCGGCGAGCGCCCATGCAATCGGCAGCCCCACACAGGGCCTCGTCGACTCGGCTGTGGTCGACACCACCCCGGATGTGCCTATCGATCGCAATCCCAATGTCAAGCGCAAACCCTCGGCGGAGAGGCGTCGCAGCACAACCCCGGGCACTAGGCGTCGGCTAGACGTCGCTACCCCCCCGACCTCTCCCTCTCGGCAGGTGGGTGGCACGTTTCGGTAGATTAGCGGCAGTCCTCGGCAGGATCAGGCGATGGTGGATGGGTCTCGGCAGGTCGCCGAGACAACTGGTAGTGCCGAGGCTACTCGGCAGGCGGGTGGCTCATCTACTCGGCAGGGGCTTCAGCGCAGCCCGACGCGCGCGCCCAGCTCTCCCTCTCGGCAGTCTACGCCGAGGACGGGCGCCAGTGCTGGGTGAGGCCCAGGCGGCGCAGGGCAGCACTCGGGCGCGCCGATAGTAGGCGCTAATGCTGGGCGAGGCCCAAGCGGCGCGGGACAACGACCGGGCGGGCCGACTGCGCCTCGGCAACAGGGCAACCAGCGCGAACAGCGTGCGCAACGGGATGGCAGTTCCGCTCCCAAGGAACCCGTTGAGTATTCCAAATTCGTCAATAAAAACAATATTGATCCGAATAGGAAACTCGAATACATCGCACCTTGCGATGGGGTGGCCTATCTGGATCCGAAAGATGACTCAGACGAAGGGAAACACACGCTAGTGGGCTATTTCTCGGGGAGGTTTCCGGGTATGCAGGCTCTCCATGCCATCTGCCGGGCGTGGGGTGTCAAATATACTATCGTCATGCACCACTTTGGATGGATCATATTCCGACTCTGCTCAGAGGAAGATGTTCGCAAAGTGTTGGATAGGGCTCCCCATTCCATTTGGGAGCGATACCTTATGCTCGAAAGGCTGCCACGCGCCTTTCAGTTTGATGATCGGGAAATTTCCCATGTCCCGATCTGGATTCGCCTGCCCTCGTTCCCTCTGGAGCTATGGTCGAAGAATCATATCAGCAAGATGGCCTCTTCGATTGGAAGACCTATTATGGTGGATGATACCTCCGCTAAGGCGGATAGAGTATCGTTTGTACGTGTGCGAGTCGACATTGATGTCTCGCAGGAGTTCCCAAAGGAGGTTACATTCAACTACTGAGGGGCCAACTTCGCTCAGACCGTCTTGTACGAACGCCTTCTGGCGTATTGTACAAAGTGCAAGAAGTTTGGCCACCTTGTTAGTGACTGTGATGACATTGCCAGGGGATATAAGGGGGAGAAGGAGAGGGAACAACCTCCGAAGGCCACGCGTGTTGTTGAAATGGTTGACGAAGATGGATTCCAACATGTGGGGACTCGGAACACTCGACCAAGAAAGAGGAGAAACCGAAACGGGAAGAGTAGGGCCGCCGCAGGTCCCCCTTTGAGCAATGAACAAGCTCGCAAGGTCGTCACAGGAAGATACCAAATTCTTGACGAACTTGACCCGGATGACTGGAGAATCAACAGGCGAGAAGGGAAACAACCTGAACAACCTGCTCGTGTGAACACCAGGAAAACCTGGGCTTCCGATACGGAAGATGAAGAGGATGCCGAGGCCGTGGGTCGCTCGGGCCGCTCCCCGCCTCCCTCTCCCACTCACCGGGCGGATGGTACTAGGAGAGGCACTGGAATCATCATCCAGGAGCCGCAGGGTAGAGGTAATGGACCTGGTCGAGGCGGGGGCTCTTCCCCCACTGGTCGTCAATGAGGTGCTTGTCATGGAACGTGCGAGGGCTTGCAGCCCCTCGTGCGCAGCGAGCAGCCCGCAGGTTAGTTCGCAGGAATAAAATTTGCTTAGCGGGTTTTCTCAAAACAAAATTATCTGTTAGTAATGTGTTAGACACTGTGGGCAGAATTGTTCCGAGCTGGAATATTGTGCATAATTGTGATATTGTCGAGGGTGGGCGTATTGTGGTTGTGTGGGATCCCACTTTGATTGATGTTAGTAGTGTTGTGCTCCACGAGCAATATATTTCTGGTTTGGTGCGCTGTCTGATTTCACAACAGGAGTTCCTCATCAATGTTGTCTACGCCCGTAATGGCGTTGTTGATAGGCGTAGGCTATGGTCTCATCTATCTTCGGTAGTTCCAGCAGTTAACTCTCCCTGGATGATCATTGGAGACTTTAATTGCGTGAGAAAACCCGAGGAGAGATCCGATATTGTTCCGTCTCAGCGGAACTGGTACAGGGTGGACTTTGAATGGAAGAATGGAAGAATTTAGAGTCGTATAGACCGAGTTTTGGTGAACTCGAACTAGGACGCTTGCTCAGGTGTAGTGGAGTCGGAGTTTCTGCCCATGGGGGCCACTTCGGACCACTGCCCCGTCCTGGTTTCCATCTTTCATCCAGAGCACTCGAAGGGGAGACCGTTCAGATATGCGAACATGTGGAAGACCAGCGAGGGTTTCCTGGACACCGTGCGGGAGGTCTGGGATTCGCAGGTATGGGGAACGGCTCAGTTCAGTGTCTGTCGTAGGCTGAAGTTACTCAAACCGAAGCTGCGACAGCTTGGCAAGAGGGATTTCGGGCATATAGCAGAAAAGGCAGAGAGAGCTAGGGCGGAGCTAGACAGCCTGCAGATGGAGAGCCATGCTGATCCTGGTAATGCTGAGAAATGGGACAGAGTTAAGGAGGCAGCCAAGAGGGTCGACTTCTTGTGCCATGCTGAGCATCTCTTCTTCTCTCAGATGGTCAGAATCGATTACTTGATCAGTCAGGATAAACCCACCAAATTCTTCTACAAGAAGATCAAGTAGAATAGTGTGAGGAATATCATCCCCTCCATACGCACGGAATCCGGGCATACCACCTCCCGTGAGGAAGTCGTTGGAGAATTCCTTACATTCTACAGAGACTTGTTGGGTACTGCGGGGGAGTGTGAGGGCTTAGATGACAGTGTGTTTGAGTGGGGAGCAGTGCTTAGTGATGAGCAGACTCAGCAACTTGAGGCGCCTGTCACGGATGACGAAGTGAAAAGGGTTGTGTGGAGTATGAACGGAGATAAAGCCCCTGGGCCGGATGGGTACACGGCGGCTTTCTTCAGGGATGCGTGGGACGTGGTTGGTTCGGACGTGGTAGAGGCTGTCCAGGATTTCTTTCATTCCGGGCAGCTTCTGCGGCAGATGAACGCCACGTTTATTACACTAATCCCGAAAGGAAAGCATGATCCCTCTGTCAGAGACTTCCGCCCGATCTCGTGCTGCAATGTGATCTACAAAATTATATCCCGCATCATTGTAGCGCGATTGACGGGTCTGATGGAGGACTTGGTGGCGGAAAATCATTTTGGCTTTGTGAAAAACCGAAAAATGAGGGACTGCGTGATGCTCGCCCAGGAGATTGTGAAGAACTATGGGTGGGCTAAGCACCGTCAGTATAGGAGAATGGCCATTAAAGTCGATATCAAGAAGGCTTATGATTCGGTGGACTGGGAGTTTCTGCGTGGTGTGCTTACGGGGTTGAAGTTTCCTCAGCGTATGATAGGATGGATCATGGAATGTGTCACCACCACCTCATTCTCCATCCTTGTCAACGGCTCACCTGAGGGATATTTCGATGGTAAGAGAGGCCTACGTCAGGGTGATCCACTATCGTCCTTATTATTTGTACTGTGCATGGATTACTTCTCTCGTCTCTTCAGGAGAATGACTGTGACAGACAATTATAAGTACCACTCTAGGCACTATGCGAAGGTGGGAGTCACTCATCTGGCGTTTGCAGATGACTTGATCATATTCGCCTATGGTAACCAATCTTCGGCAGAGGTCGTAGCCAAGGCACTTGATCGATTCGCCCGCATGTCTGGTTTGGAGGTCAGCGCAGACAAGTCTCATTTGTTTATGGCAGGGGTTCCGGAGGATGAGGAGCAGATTATTCGTGAGATTCTGCCTTTTCAGGAAGGCACCTTTCCTGTCCGGCATTTGGGAGTACCGCTACAGGGAAGCAAGCTCCGGGAATCTGCTTTCGAACCACTCATCACGCAGGTGACCAATATGTTCAGGGGATGGTCCACACATCTGCTATAGTACGCCGGCCGTTTGGAGCTTATTAGATCGGTAGTGTACGGGCTGATGAATTTCTGAACGTCCATGGTGAAGATCCCCAAGGGAATTGTGGACAGGATTGAGAGGATGATTCGGTCCTTCCTTTGGGGCACTCCAAGGGGCGCAGTTCGTTGGGAGGAGGTCACTTTCCCTAAGGAACAGGGTGGCCTGGGACTTAAGGGAATTGACCTTCTGAACGATGCAGACCTCTGTGGAGTATTGTGGGATGTGCATCAGGAGAAGAAGTCGCTGTGGGTTAAGTGGATTAACGCCATTTATCTTCAGTCTTCCTCGTGTTGGGAGTTGAGGTGAACTACAGTGCCTCAATCGTGTGGAAGGACATACAAAAACGAGAGGCCGAAGCCAGTGTCACAAGTACATATAATAGAGACTCCACATGCGGAGCAACCAAAAGGAAAATACGCCTATCTAGAAAGCAAATGCTCAAATCTAATTACATGCAGAAGAATAGAATTAGTCAAGCTATCCAAAGAAGGTCGGGCACTCATTTCTCACTCTATGCCGGTACTGCCTGTCTACAAGAAGTTATGGAGCCCATGGGCCCCGCAGAAGCATTCGTTCAGGATGTGGATTGCGGTGAGGAACCAGTTGCTTACCATGGACAGATGGAGACAGCATGAAGGCCCGATCGAGTGCGTGCTGTGCGTGGGTGCCCTCGAATCGAGAGACCATCTCTTTTTCGGGTGTCCGTTCACGAGGCATGTATGGAATCGGGTCAGGGATGAAGTGGAGTGGAAGCGACAGATTACCACGCTGAAAGCCGGCCTTAAGTGGCTCTGCAAGGACCGGCGTGTGCATGTTCGTGAGAGGAGGAGGTGGACGCTTGCTCTCTACGGAAGCGTCTTCTTCATATGGAAGGCTCGGAATGACGCGCTCTTCCAGGGTGCCCGACCTTCTTTGGATAGCTTGACTAATACTATTCTTATGCATGTAATTAGATTCGAGCATTTGCTTTCTAGATAGGCGTATTTTTCTTTGGTTGTTCCGCATGTGGAGTCTTTATTATATGTACTTGTGACTCTGGCTTCGGCCTCTCGTTTTTGAATAATTAACATATTGTTCACCTATGTTGCCAATACCATCGTACTTGAAAATTTCACGTATAGCAACATTATTCAGATTCTGCCTTGCTCCGGCCATGTTCAGTTCAGTGTGTTATTCCTTCATTTTCTTCCTTTCCTTTTTTTAGTGCATAAGTACCTCAGAAAAATTCAAGGTTATATAGAAATAAATAATCACAAATAAAAGTCTTAATCAACTAAAAATAATAAAATTAATAATAACGACGCCAAAAACATGATGAACATTTTCTTTGCACGCAAAATTAATCCCCAAGTATGAAGGATATCAGTTGCAGCTTAAGCAAGCGACCAAGTAAAATATCGAACCAAAAGGACAGCGTATTATCAATTTAATTATTTACTAAATTAATTAAGACTAAAGGCAATAAGAGTTGTGGAATTAATTATCAATTAAAATACTAAAATTAAATAACAAATAAAATAAAATAGCTCTAGAAGAATACGAAAGTGGATCAAGTAGGAGAATAGGTAGCTATATGGTAATACAATTTTACTACTTAACTTCCCTTTTAAGTGCAGACTGACTCTGCCTTGTGGACTATGGACGCATCATTAAACCATGCAAATTTACTCTATAGACACAAGTAAATAGCGTGTAACACGTGTGAATAACCTCGCAGCAAGAGACGTAATTTCACTCCCCTTTCTAGGTTCTATCAGTATCAATTATTCCCATGTCTGGAACCTAACCCGATATGAACTCCCTTTATAGGTACTATAAAATTACCCTCTTTATCCTGCTTACTAACCCGAATTCAATTCAATTAATAAACATTCATATATGACGGTTCTAATGAAGCTTCGGAGTTCCCTCACTTAGAATCATAACATGAAATCTTGTTCAGCGGTGAAAGCAGTCAATCTACAACCAAGATATATATTTAGACTCTAATACTAATTGAAGATGCACAAAACGACCGTGAATATGGATTAAGAAAGCACAATCATATATAAAATCATTCCACAAGTAGTGTTGTACGGAGGACACACAAGAGAGTTTAATTAATTCATAAAACCTACAAACCCTAGATCTACCAAAATGGTTCTAGCCAATGATGTTGAGAAGGACAATGATGAGGGTTGGATAGATCTTACTCGTAGTGGGAGAATACAAGATAAACTAAGAAATGAATAAAACTCTAGATGCGGGAGTTGTCGCGTCCTTCTTCATCTTGAATTCTCCTTTTGGTTCTCCTCTTGATTCCACAGACGAATCTTCATAGTGATGGATGGATGGAGGAAAGGATGTGGATAATGGTGGGGGGTGATCCCCCCTTGTGGGGTGTAGGATGATTGTGTTGCGCTTTATATTCCTTCTTAGTGTGATTTACATCCCCTTTTATACTTGTAAGCTCTCCTTATGGACCTTGGATGGGCCTTTTCACGTCAAAACATGCACAGACACTTACCGAGGGTGTAAAAATACAGATCTGGAGCTGTCCCAGTGATGCGCATTTTCTTCGCACGCAAAATTAATTCCCAAGTATTAAGGATATTAATTGCAGCTTAAGCAAGCGACCAAGTGAATATCGAACCCAAAGGACGGCGTATTTTCAATTTAATTATTTACTAAATTAATTAAGACTACGCAATTAATTTTGAGGATTTAATCTAACAACTAAATTACTTAATTTAAATAAAAAATAAAATAAAAGAACTTAGAAGAATACGAAAGTGGATAAACTAGGAGAATAGGTAGCTATAGGATAATCCAATTTCACTCATTAATCTCCCTTTCGTGTATTGATGTCTGACTCTGTCTTGTGGAATATGGATGCATCACTAAACCATGCATATCTACTCTATAGACACAAGTAAACATGCGTGTAACACGTGTGAATAACCTCGGAGCAAGATATATAATTCCACCCCCTTTCTAGGTACTATCAGTATCAATGATTTTCTTGGCCAATTGGTACTCTAACCCGATATTATCTCTCTTTATAGGTACTATGAAATTATCCTCTTTATCCTACTTAATAACCCGAATTCAATTCAATTAATAAGTATTCATATATGATAGTTCTAATGAAGCTTCGGAGTCCCCTTACTTAGAATCATAACATGGAATCCTGCTCAACAGTAAACGAACTCAATCAATAACCAAGATATGTATTCAGACTCAACATAACAGTTAATGATGCACAAAACGACCGTGAATATGAATTAAAAAGGCACAATCATATATAAAATAAATCCACAAGTAGTGTTGTATAGAATTTACACACGAAAGTTCAATTAATTCGTGGAAACCTTCAAACCCAAGATCTACAAAAATAGTTCTAGCCCATGATGTTGCAAAGAACAATCATGGGTGTTGGATAGATCTTACCCGTAGTCCGAAAAATACAAGATAAATTAGGAAATAAATAAACCCTAGATGTGGGCGTCGCCGCGTCCTTCTCCATCTTGATTCCTCCTCTTGGTTCTCCTCTTGATTCCACAAATGAATCTTCAAAGTAATGGATGGATGGAGGAAAGGATATGGATGATGGTTGGGGGTGAACCCCCCTTTTGGGGTGTAGGATGGTTGTGTTGTGTTTCTCTCCTTCCGTCTCTCTATTGTATTCTTGGTGTGATCTACATCCCCTTTTATACTTGTAAGCCCTCCTTATGGACCTAGGATGAGCTTTTTCTTGGAAAACACGTAGAAACACGCACTTGGGGTGTAAAAATTGAATCCGGACGCGTCCCAGGCATGGAGTTCGATCTAGGGTTCGACCTAGGAGCTTGGTCGAACCCTGGTCGAATCGAGATCGGTGATGATTCGCACTTCAGGCTTCTGATTCGACCAAAATGGCTTGAGTTCGACCAAGGGGTCTGGTCGAACTGGACTGTCGTGGTCGAATTCCACTTGCACCGTCTCACTATTTCGCGTATAACTTCCACATCCGAGCTCCAATTTCAGTGATTCTTGCCCTCACGCGATCCTCTCTTCCTTGGATTTCTATCCATATAAAGAAATAACAAAAACACAAAGATTTGAAGGTGTAACAAGTCATGCAAAGTAACACAGCTATTTTGTTCGGCACAGCTCGCGCGATGTTACCACTTTGATCATATCTCTCTCGTTTGGATTCCGATTGGGGTGTTCTTTACGCCAAAACGATCCTCTTTTCAGTGTCTTTCCAACCATGTATCACAACACCAATTTTGATCTCTACACAAATACAGAAAAATTGCACAATTTGAACGTGCATTTTTCAGCATTCACTGCACAAATTGCACATTTTCTCCAACTTTGTACTTTTGATCCTTTTTCCACCTAAAACACAATAAAACATATCAAGTACACCTTTTTCTAACATATATTGAATATAAGACACTTGTGCTAATATATGACAACAATTCCAATTAAGAAGGTGTTAAATTGGACACTCAAACACGCTAATTTCCATTCTCAACAATCCCCCAAACTTACCCGTTGCTCGTCCTGAGGCAACAAAATAAAAATAAAGAGAGAGAGAAAATTAGCTGAAAAACAAGGACTATAATCAATACCCCATTCACAATACAATTGTCCTCACTTAGGTCATGCAACTCTTATTACATGTAATAATCAATTCATAGCATACAAGTTAAGACAATCACCACGAATTTAAATGCTCTATTCACATGTTCTCACGGAAAGTATATATCGCTCGCACTCAAGTGTAAAGATATACACTTATGGGAATAGTATAGTGGTGAGTATTCCCGCCTGTCACGCGGGTGACCCGGGTTCGATCCCCGGCAACGACGCCAAGAACTTGATACTTATATTTTTTTGAACATTGAAAAAGAATAAATATAAAGAAATTATTGGAGGTGAATAAAAGTACAGCTCTCTAAATTTAAAAAATTATTTATTTTACCTAAAATTCTCTCCAAATTATACAAGAGATGATGCTCTTAGTTATGTTGTTATTTCCTTTTATTAAGATGTGAAGACGGTTTGGTTCTTCTATTACATTTTGGTGATACATCTCCTATTGTGCACCGTTGGATGATGGACACTTATGATATAATAAAACATATACCCTAAAAGGAAAGTTTAAACCCTAGGGGTAATGATGAGCATTTTCTTTGCACGCAAAATTAATCCCCAAGTATTAAGGATATCAATTGCAGTTAGGCAAGCAACTAAGTTAAATATCGAACCAAAAGGACGGTGTATTATCAATTTAATTATTTACTAAATTAATGAAGACGAAAGGCAATAAAAGTTGTGGAAATAATTATATCTACTAAATAATTAATTAAAATAGCAAATAAAATAAATCAAGAGCTAGGAAAATACTAAAGTGAATCAAGTAGGAGAATAGGTCGCTCTAAGATAATCCAATTTTACTCATTAATTTTTCTCTCAAGTGTAATGTCCGACTCTACCTTGTTGACTATAGACACATCACTAAACCATGCAAATCGACTCTATAGACACAAGTAAATATGCGTGTAACATGTGTGAATCATTGATGCGCATTTTATTTGCACGCAAAATTAATCTCCAACTATTAAGGATATCAATTGCAGCTTAAGCAAGCGACCAAGTTAAATATCGAATCCAAAAGACGGCGTATTATCAATTTAATTATTTACTAAATTAATTAAGACAAGGAAATTAAGTTTGAGGATTTAATTATTAATTTACTAACAAATTAATTAAAATTAAAATTAAAATAAAAGAACTTAGAAGAATTCGAAAGTGACTCAAGAATGGAGAATAGATAACTCTTGGATAATCCAGTTTTACTACTTAACTTCCCTCTCAAGTATGATGGCCGACTCTACCTTGTGGACTATGGATACATCACTAAACCATGCAAATCTACTCTATATACACAAGTGAATATGCGTGTAACACGTGTGAATAACCTTGGAACAAGAGATATAATTTCACCCCCCCTTTCTAGGTACTATCAGTATCAATTATTTTCCACGTCTGGTAACTAACCCGATATGATCTCCCTTTATAGGTACTATAAAATTACCCTCTCTATCCTGCTTACTAACCCGAATTCAATTCAATTAATAAACATTCATATATAACAATTCTAATGATGCTTCGGAGCCCCCTCGCTTAGAATCATAACAATAAACCTGTTCAACAGTAAACGCGCTCAATCAACAACCAAGATATATATTCAGACTCTATATAACAATTGAATATGCACAAAACGACCGTGAATATGGATTAAAAAAATACAATCATATATAAAATAAATCCACAAGTAGTGTTGTACGGAGGACACACAAAAGAATTTAATTAATTCATAAAACCCTCAAAACCCTTGAACTACCAAAACGATTCTAGCCCATGATGTTGCGAATAACAATCATGAGGGTTGGATAGATCTTACCCATATGTTTGGAAAATACAAGATAAATTAGAAAACGATAAAAACCCTAGATGTGGGCGTCGTCGCGTCCTTCTCCGTCTTGAATCCTCCTCTTGATTCCCTTCTTGATTCAACAAACGTATCTTCACAGTGATGGATGGATGGCAGAATGGATGGATGTAGAGGATGTTGTGGGGGTGATCCCCTCCGTGAGGTGGTTGCAGTCTGCGGTCTCCTCTAACCCCTCTAATTAGGGGTGTGCACAGATATTGGATTTAACCGAAATTGCATCGAATTAATCTCGAATCAAAAAAAATGTTGACTTTTTTACTTTTTCCGAATCGAACCGATTTTTCGTTTGGTATGGACTTGGATATTTCCCGTTTTCCCGTACCGAATATTAGATATAACCAAATCGAATCGTACCATACTGAAAAATCAAATTTAAATTATGCATGAAAATTATATATAATATGTTTATCTTATTATTTATAGTTTATACTTTATATGTCATGGATTAATTAATTTTACTCTACTAATTATAATGTAATCATAATAAATAAATTAAAATTAGTTATTATAATATAATTACAAATAATAATTTAAAAATATATCTAATACTCTAAATATTTATTTATTACTATATATTAGTATTTCATAAAGTAAAATAAATTTAAAAAAAATAGGAAATAAATAAAATAATATGTTCAAAGTTCAAAGTATTATTTAAGAGAACATAATGAATAAAGTAAGTGGTATCTCTAAACTCTAAATTCAGTCGTAAATTTAATAAATAATTATTATATTTTATATTTATTTAATGAAGATAAAATAAAAAAATTAAATGATAATCCATAGTTGTGTCAAAAATATTATTAGATCGACTTTCATTGAAATACACCTTAAATTAAAAGTTAAATGTTTAAAAAAATCTAAAATTATTAATTTTCTTTATCTTAGTACTATTATTTATTAGGGGAACACAAGAAGTCGTCTTATGTAAGACTATTTTATATTTTTTAAATAATTATCAAATTTTATTAAATATATTATCACTTTTCTTTAAAAGTTTATCATTCTTTATTTATAATATGAATTGCTTATGAAATAATGCAATGCACCACTTTCACTTTTCATCAATTCGAGTAAAATTTTTTATTCAAATATTATATATTCTTATATGTGTCATGAAACTCTTAATTGAACTGTGAAGCAGTATACATAAGTTTTTTCTTACTTTTTAAAGTATTATTACCATTTATTATATATATATATATATATATATATATATATATATATATATATATATATATATATATATATATATATATATATATATAATTATTAAAACTTTGAATTTGTTTAATGATTATTTGGTTGTCCATTGATTCTTATTTCGATATGAGAAATTTAGTTTTTTTTTTTAATTTAATTGATATTTTTCTAAGTATTTATATGTGCAAAACTCTGTTTCTCATTAGTAATCCGCTCCGATCCGCTCCGCACAGTCAAAATCCATTTTTCCAAAAATCCATTGCGAACCAAATCAAATTTCGGTACGGATTTAGTATCGGATTTTTTCTTTACGGATTCAATATCGATTTTATTTAAAAAAAAATCCGATCAGAGTTTCGATACGATTTTTTTAAAAATCCGTACCGAATCCCAATCCGCACACCCCTACTTCTAATTATGCTCTTTTATACTTTTAGACTCTCCTAATGGACCTTTGGATGAGTTTTTAGACCAAATTACGCACATACACACACTGGGGTGTAAAAGCCGCACATATATGGATTTGCACAACACTGCTCGACTAAACTGTTCTGATCGAGCAACAGTTGAGAAACACACCTATAAACTGAAACCTCTTTTCCTCGATGTTTGACTATTGCTCAACCAAACTGGTCTTAGTCGAGCAACACGATTCTGGTCGAGCAACCTTGCGCAATCTCACTGTTTCGCGCATAACTTCCACATCCAAATTCCAATTTAAGTGATTCTTGCGCCAAAATGACTATCTCTTCCGTGGATTTCCAACGGTGTATCATAGACCAGTTTGGACTTTCATATAAATACATAAAAATTACACAAGTTGGACGTGTGTTTTTCAGCATTCCTCTAACTTTTCACTTTTGAAAATTTTTTACCTAAAATATAATAAAACACCTTAAATGCACCTTTTTCTAATATATATTGAATATAAGATATTTGTGCTAATATATAACAATAATTCCCATCAAAAAGGTGTTAATTTGGACACTAAAACACGCTAATTTTCAGTCTCAGCAATCCCCCAAACTTACCTGATGCACGTCTCTAGGCAACAAAATAAAAATAAAGAGAGAGAGAGTAAAGTTAGCGGGGAAACAAGGACTATAACTCATACCCCATTCACAATAAAATTTTCCTCAACTTAGGTAATGCAAGTCTTATTACATGTAATAACCAATTCATAACATACTAGATAAGACAATCAACACCAATCAAATGATCCATTGTCATGTTCTCACGGGAAGTATATATCACACGCACTCAAGTGTAAAAAATGTACACTTATGGACTAAAGTGTTTACGTTCAGATTCAATTCAAGTGCATGCTTAAACAATAAGCTTGCCAAAAGTCTCAAACTCTCCACCAATAAAAGTATGATTCAACAATTGTATCAAAAAGGACTTTTGGTTAAGGTAGGAAAAATATGGATAAGTGACTCAAAACTCGGATCAATCAATTGTGCACTTTATCAAGATCTTTCATTCTTCTTACTCACTTCAATAAAGTATAATTTTCTCCTCAACTCTTTCCCTTTTTTTTCTTTTTAAGCACAACAATTTTTTCCTTCTCTTTTTTGTTTTTCTTTTTTTTCTGGAGGTACCAGTTTTGGGCACTACCTCTTGCATCCTCTATAGGGTACTAGATTTAAGCACTACCCTAGGGTGTTTTATTCCATAAAGTACTAGATTTAAGCATTACTCCATGATTCTCCTTAGATGCATTTTCAAGCTCAATCACTGTTCCAACACCATTTTCATTCATTCTCAAGATGTTATCAAACTCTATCAACACACTTTGAAAAATCATTAATTATCTTCATGACGAACAATTAAGGCTAAAAAAATTAAGATACTCAAAGTGGTTATTTCTCGTAGGTTGCCAAAGAATGAGGTTTTTAGCCTTAACGGGGCTAACTATGAATAAACATCATTGGTAGGGAATTATTGGCTAAGTGACTCATAAATTTAAGGATGACTTTAGATCATCTCTCATCATCTAACACACATGTAGATTCAAGTAAGACAAGAGGCAAGTTCTAGAATACACACACAAGAACGATACTCACCAGAAAAGAAATATCATGTGATTATTTACATGATTAACAAGGCTTAAAATCTCGCATGGGGTTTTAACAAGTAACAGAGCACTTTTCATGGTAAGCAATTGTTGGATTGTATACTAAAAGTCTAGCTTTTTGTATGAATAATGTTATAAAAATTTCTTTAAAATGAGAATCATATGATCAAACATTTTGCATATTATAATTTATTTATATGTTATTGCAAAAGTCCACTTACTTTATACTGTAGATAATATGTTGTGCGACAACACGCGAAAGAACATATTATCGGTTTCCTTATAAAGTATAAATAGATGCTCACAACTGAGATAGACGGGGACTATCTATCGGGATGGTTGTAGTATGATTTGGTATTAGTTTGTCTTGACTATAAAATTATATTAGTGCACTTTGTGTGTATTGAGCAGGACCGCTTGAGATCGTTCGATTTATACTGACTATATAGGATAACTTGATCTCAGTTATTATGGATGTTCGTGCTCTCAATCCCTATACAATAACCTCGATACAGAAGGTAGTATGTATTTCTTTGATTCTTCAATGGGTGAGATTTATATGTATTAAATCAACAAACTCGGTGAGTTGGGAAATAGTGATGTCTCTATGGTGTGCTGTTGATTGTAGAAGGAATCCATGTCCTATTTAATAGGTTGATGATGTCCCCTTGAGGAGCTCATAAGGATTATCATGTAAACCCTGCAAGTGAATTTATTCTGGCATGATAACAAGATTGAGTGGTACTACTCTCGGATGAGATATTAATTAACGGAATTGTCAGTAACTTAATTAATTAATGGGCATTGTATATCTTAAACATGGTAAGACTAACAGGCTCACAATAAGAAGGAGCTCATAACGTAATTAATATTTTAATGGAATATATTATTATTTTGGACTTAAGTATAAGTTTTGGGCTACACTTGGATACTTAAGCTCAATGGAGGTCCGACTCTAATTTCTCCTCTTGGTCTCTGCTGTAGCCAATATATAAGTCATCTTAGCTTATCCGAAATCGTAATTATTCACGTTTAATCGCTAGATAGAGTGGGTGGAGAGCAGATTGTGAAGATCTTGAAGATCGTCCCCCACACAACGTCAAGGTTGGACTTGGGAATACAACAGAAGATCAAGAGGTCGTTTTCTGCAGCTGTTCTTCTTCAACATACCCTGGTGAAAGGTAATACATTTCTATCTTCTTGCTTTCACTAATTTAGAAACGCACGGAACCCTAACGATTCACGTTAACGAAATAATCGAACACCAACAACAATATCCCTCTAGTACACATAGAATTTCATATCACATTATAATTCAAGTACACTTCCTTTATCAATTTCAAAAGTATATGAATTTCAATCACAATTCAAGCACCACAAGCTCATGTGTATCACCAAACTAAGATCAAAGAACTCAATCCTTCTACTCATATGAATTAAAAGCACATAAAAATTAGAATAAGGAAATGATGGCACCTGATTTCTCCTTCAAAGTATGTACAAGTTCATCGAGTTATTCAACTCGGTCAGGTCAAGTCTCAGTGTAGAACTTGACTAGCCACTCTTTTTTCTTTTTCTATCATCAAAACTCAAACACACATCATCATCATAGGATTTAACAATAATATACTAGGAGATACCAGAAAATAAAAAAAATTGAAAAGATGAAAAATTTAAAACTCGATTACTGAACACTAGGGAATACAAGACAACACACTAAATATTAGGTAAGTTACAAAAAATCGACATACCAACACTAATTAAAATATTTATATGCCTAAAAAAATCAACATCCTAACAAATGAACAACAAGACGAAATGAAAAATTATACCCTTAGTGCTCATAAGACGAGGTAAGTACATCACATCCCCCAAACTTAGTAAAAACGTAAGTCAAAACTAATTTTGCAAATAGATGTAATTGCCTAGACATGAACACCTTATATATAATAACTCCTCACTCACACAAAAGAAATGAAGCAATAAAATGGAAGGGCAACAGACGCTTATGTTTAACGTCGGAGAGTCACGACGGTATTATGCTTTGTAGACTACTTAATCAGAGGGCGGTCTTCTCGCATCCTCACCTTCAAATACTTCATTTCCCTCTTCTTATCTACACTCAGCACCTCACCTTTTTTTGTCACAAAAATATGATCCTTGAAATTTCCTGCCTCACATGGCTGTCTAGACTTCTCCTTGTCAATCTTCCACTCAAACTCAGAATCATATGTCCTATTAAAATCAAGATTAAATAAGTTAGAAACCAAATCGATGCTCTCGCGTGATTGAATCTCCATAGACATCATTATTACTTTATCAAGTGAGAAAATCATATCTTCATTATCCATCCAAAGTCTTAGCTTTCTTTCTTGAACATCAGGTATGATGTTCTACGCAGAAATAGGAGTTGGATGGTGTTGCTCGATCACTGCTCGACCAGACTAGTCTGGTCGAGCAACATGAGTATGGTCGAACAAAATCCCTATGCACGGAGTGGCTTCGTATAGTCCCGACAGAGGTTGCTCATACTCGGCCAGAGTGGTCTGGTCGAGCAAATTCATTTTGGTTGTGCAAGGGACCTGTAAACGGAATAGTATTTTTCAGTCCAACAGTGGGTTGCTCGACCACTTCTCGACCAGAGTGGTCTGGTCGAGCAACGTGAGTTTGGTCGAGCAGAGGACCTGTAAACGGAATGTGATTTTTTAGCTCCGAAACGTGTTGCTCGACCGTAGCTCAACCAAGTGGTTTGGTCGAGCGATGGTCGAGCGAGGACACTCATTCTCTGTCTTGTCCCACTGGAATCATTAGACCTTTGTACTGTGTTCCTAACCTCAATATGATGGCATTGCAAACATTCGAGTTCATTATGCTTTGAGATGGGAACTTTTTCTTCTCCAATGTTTGTGTCAATTGATTCACGTTCGTGGCCATCTGCCCCATCAACAAAGTTAGGTCACTCAGCTGCTTAGACAAATCTACATGGGTAGAATTCATAGTAGCCTTAAGTCTATCCACTCTTGCTTCGTTCTTAGCTATGTATCGATTGAAGGTATCTTCAATACTAGTCTTCACTTCTTGTTATTGCATACTAGGCCCCTTTTGTGTCAACTCTGTAATCTGCTTCTGTTGGGACTCTAGTAGCTTATTGATGTTAGCTAAACTAGTGACGATCTCATCATCCCTATTCGGCTTCACCACCAGATGTTCAACCTGCGCCACCTTGCCAAGTACATATGGGCCTCTTACTCTTTCCGTAGGTCAGTCACGTGAATTCATAGAGATATTTTCAAATAAATTTTCTGCTTCAAGTGCCGTCTTAGATAACAGCGCTCCTCCTGATGATGCATCAATAAGAATACGTGACTCACAATCCAATTCATAGTAAAAGATACTTATGTACCGAGCCTTAAACATTCCATATTGTGGGCACCGCCTGAGCATATCTTTAAACCTGTCCCACGCCTGAAATTTCTCACCCTGATTCATAACAAATTGAGTTATGTCTTGCTTCATTCTGAAAACCCTTTGAGGGTGGCATATATCTCTTTATGAACTTTTGCTGCAGTTGGTCACATGTAGTGCAATATGTAGCATTAAGAGTCTCATACCAATCTTATGTCCTATCAATCAACTTGAATACGGTGATCCGCCTAGCATTATCATTAGCTCCAGCACCCTTTTGAGTGTTTGCATAACCAAAAAATCTTTTGAGATACTTATATGGATCTTCAAAGGGACCTCCAGAAAAAGGATTCTTCTCAACCATGTTGATAAGAGCGGGATGTATATCAAATTATCACCTGCGCCCCTTGTTCCTATCAACCCCATGCTGTCAATTCCATTATTCATGAAAATTTCACGTATGACAACATTATCCGGATTTCGCCTTACTCTGGCCATGTTTAGCACTGTGTGTTATTCCTTGCTTACTTTCCTATCATTTTCCTAGTGCATAAGTACCTAAGAAAATATCTCTAGCTAGAAGGAAGTGCTTGTTAAAATTTCAAGAAACATGAGCCATCCAGAGGAGAAACAAGACAATATGTAAATTATTTGAATATAACGCATCAAAGTTGCATCAATAGAAACAATTATTTTAGATCACCTTCAACTTCTTGAATTGAGGTACGACTCAAATGCGCCAGAAGGAAGTGGATCAAATTTGACGCAATGAAGAGGACCATCTTCTCAACAATGCTTTCCTAGTTGCCTCTTGACTGCAGTTACAGCAGCCTTATATTAAAGAATCAAGTTAAATACTCACTATTTTAAGAGAGAAGAAATTAGAGAGAAATAAAGGCTCAATTAACAAGAAATAAGAATTAGATGAGAATGACAAATAAAAGAATTCAGTCAACGTGTGATCATCGCAAATGGAAACATGGAACAATCAATAGCAAATTCGGAATTAAAAGATGTTATAGGGTTGAAATAGATTCGTAGTGGTTAAATGATCAAATTAAATGAAAATTGATCGAAAGATCACAACAGCATCCACCATAGGAGAAATTTCATTATTAATTAGTTATCTCTCTATAACCTCGCCAAGAGTTAAAAGTTTTTTTGTCCCATAATTATTTTAAATTTTATCCTAAAAAAGGTTTTTTTTTTATTAATTTAGTACAATAACTATGAATTTAATTTTAATTTTGCCCAATTTTACCCGAAAACCTAGTTTTTCGTCGGAAAACCGTTTAATTTGGGGAATTCAGCGGAGTTTCGCTTCGGTGGCTATCCAAACAAAATTGGACCAATCATTCTGCCATGTCACTCGCCACGTCACACTTTAATTAAAAAAATTCCAACTCCATCTGCCATGTAATATCTTAAAAAAATTAATATTTTTATTAACATTATAATATTTAATAAATAAATAAATAAAAATCTGTCCAAATATAAATTCAGTCACCACCATCGTCCTCGCCGCCCTCGCCCCACCACATCGACGCACTAATCCAAGATGACCAGATCAAGGCACCACTACACTACTCACCCTCCCTATGCCGACTCCTTTTACCTTCCCCCTCACCTCCAATCTCTTCATTCCCCGCGACGCCGCCTCAGTCACCACCACACAGAACAAAAAGTTCACCGCGTCACCGGCTACCATCATCGGAAACCTCCATCAGCAGAACTTGGGGTTTGGGCTATTCAATTTTGGGGTATTGCAAGAAGAATTAGATTAGGGTTCTTCGATTTAGTGGAAAGAGACGCGCACAGGGGCATGGTGGAGGGGGCTGCGGCACTGGGCACGGTGTCGGCGGGTAGCAGAGGAACTCGAGCACGTGAGTGCCGCTGCACCGACTGAGGGAGAGCGGCGCCCGGTGGTTCCTTAGTCGTGGGTTCTCCATTTCTGGTTCTCGTTCAGGCGAGGGTATTGGTGATGGGCGGCGGCCGGTGGTTCCTTAGTCGAGGGTTCTCCATTTCTGGTTCTCGTTCTGGCGAGGGTACTGGTGATGGGCGACGGCAATTCGTCGGTAGAAGACAAAGAAGAGTTGACAGATCTGTTTTCTTTTCTTTTCTTTTCTTTTCTGTTTTTGATTATATTTTTTTGCTTTTTTGTTTTAAATGATATCTATATTTTCATGTAATATTGTTTAAAAATATATTTATTTTTTCATGTAATAAAATATAAAAATTGGGTTGATATGTTGAATAGCATTTTGACTTTACAAAAACAAATTAAATTTTGATTTGGCACATTATGACCGGATGAATCTTACTTGATTGACACCTCAACATGGTCACCGATTTCCCCCAAATTGAACAGTCACGTACGATGCACGTGACCATTTTCCAGCGAAAATTGTGGGTTCCGGCGAAAATTGGATAAAATTGAAACAAAACTAATAGTTATAGGATAAAATCGATACAAATATATTTTTTTTGGACAAAATATAAAATTTTCAATAGTTATGGGACAAAAAAAACTTTTAATTCACCTCGCCAAACATCCTAACTCAAAAACATGATGAAATCCCTACTAGACCCAAAAAGATGTTGTTTCTCTCTAGAAAATTCTCTTTGCCTACTCTCTAAAATTTTCTAGGGTTTCTGTTCACGTTGGCATAGGGGAACCGGCCCTTGGTGGTTCTTTTCGGCTGCCCCCTGCTCCAGCCGGATTATCTGGACCGCCGCCTTCTGTTCCGACTGGAGCATCCAGCCTTCCATCTTTTGAAGAACATTTTGCACGAAACGCAGTGTTCGCTGGGGCGACGCCATCTATGGATAGCGCTGGCTGTATCCATATTGGATCGGCAGCAGCGCGATCCCCTCTTCTTATTAGTCGTGGTGTGAGTCGAACCTCTCCACAGCCTAATGAAAATCAACAAACGGGTTATACTTCTAACCCTAATCATACCATGCCGCCTCCGAATCGTGGTGATGGATCATATGTGGCTAAGGCTGCACATGTTCGAGAGGATCCAATCTCTCGAATCAAATCGGCCATATGCAAGGGATCCTTCTCAGATCCTGTGACGAGGCCAATACATAAAACAAGTGACATCGTTACTCTCTCAATCAATAAATCATTCTATGAGGAGCGTAAGAACCTTTTTCTCAATTTGTTATTGTTAGGGTTCTGATTGACAGAGGAAACAAGCCCCTTAATCAAGTGGAGGTTGATAACATGTTCAAGCGCACTTTCAATATTACATCAGTTCTGAACATATCGTTAGGACGTGGGTATTATTCGCTGATGGTGATCGGAAAGTATCCATGTTAAAGTAAAGGATTTTTGAAGTGGGGGTATTCAATTGCGAGTTCAGCAGTGGACTCCAACTTTTAACCCTTATAAAGTCAAATCTTCTATCGTCCCTATATGGATGAGAGTTTATGAATTACCTTTGGAGTTGTGGCATGAGGATGTTATCTCTAATATTGCTAATGCGGCGGGCACCTCCATCCGTATTGACGAGAGAGCTTTGAATGGCTCCACTGGTCATTTTGCCCGGGTACTTATGGAGGTAGATGTGCAAGAGCCTTTGCCAATGACTATGAATATTGATACTTTCGAGAGTGTCATCAAAATCTCTTTTTGATATGAAAATGTCCCGGAATATTGCAAATCCTGCCAAATTTTGGGTCATGGCATACATGACTGCATGAAGAAGAAAGGGAAAAATGATCAGCTCAAGGAGAAACGGCAGAAGGAAAGTCACGATAAGGAGGGATTTGTTGGGCTAAAAAGAGAAATATATGGATGAGGAAGGAGGGCCCCACTCAAAAAGTTCCCATTTCCAACATGTTTGATAATCTGAATGATGAAGAGATTTTGGAAGAGGAAGCCACTAATAAGGATACTGTGCATTCACAAACCACAGACGATAACCTCAAGAACACTCCTCTGAGGGATTTGGAGGAAGATTATACTCATCATATGCAGCAGGATTACACTAATCCAAAGGGTACCCCTGAGGCTGAAGAAAGTAGTGACCCTCCATGCAGGAGGAGGATTATCATAGTTCGAGTGGGAAGGATATTGGAATTCACTCAGATCAAGAGAATATTGATGATAGTGAAGGAGATGAGGGTGAAGGAAACTTACAGGACCTTTCATTGGCGATTATTATTGAGCCGATTCCCTATGCTGTGTTAAGTCCGGAGAGGTCGGAGGGCTATGATGGTATGACCTTGGATACACGGATCGTGGTGGTAGAGAATACCACTAATTCTCAGATGGTGGTGGCAAAGAACCCCAGAAAGCAACAATCTGGTACTGTCAAGGGTACCTCCAATAGTGCCACTTTATTCAATCGACCGGATTCGCCGGTTACTCGATCTCGTACTCTGGGGGATCCAGTAGTACCGGGGGTTAAACATGTTTTGCCCCTAAAGAGCTCTGCCAGGAAAATGCATGGTACTACTACGGAAGAGTGGGGAGCAACTGGTAAACCACCGAAGCACAGTCGAAAGCCCGGTAGTAAATGAATGTGCTTTTTTGGAATGTCAGGGGGATTGGGAGGGACCCAACCAAGATAGTCCTTAAGGAGCTATGTCGTAAACATAAGCCGTGTTGGTTGGCGATTGCGGAGCCAAAGCTAAGATTTGATGCTGTGCCTAGTCACGTATGGACTAGCATTGGATTTCAATTTGCGGGACAGAACAAAAGAGATGGACTTCTACAATGCTTCTTTGGTCTCTCAGGTACATGTGGTTTTTTCTTCTTCTCAGATCATGATATTTGATTTCATTTATAATGCGGCAAATGATAGATTTGGGTTTGTGCATGCTCACACTGATCACATCATCCGAAGAGACCTATGGTATGATATTACCTCACATTTGAGTAGTAGAATGATGATTGTTGGGGACTTTAACTCTACCCTGGGCTCGCATGAATGCATGCACAGTTCACGCCATGATAATTTGGGTCCTTTGGAGTTTAAAGAATTTCTGGATACTTCTGGATTGCACGATTTGGACCTACAAGGCGCCAGGTACACATGGGTAAGTAGATTGGCAACTAGAGCTATGAGATCATCGAGAATTGACAGGGCTGTTGTTGATGAGGAGTTTCTGGATAATTGGGATTCTTGTGTTGTTACTGCTTTGCTGAGACATGGATCGGATCATACCTCGGTGCTGGTCTCTTGAAAGCAGAATAATCCTTTTCCTAGGGCATTCTGCTTCCAATCGATGTGGTTGAAGGATACTGGCTTCTTTGTGATGGTAGAGACTTCTTGGAAAAATCCGGTCTGGAGGAACAACCCTATATCTTGCTTTGTGGCCAAACTTAAGTGCCTTAAAAAAATATTAAGCAATGGAATAGCAGCATGTTTGGTAACTTTTTTGATAAGGTGGACGATGCTATGAAGATCCTTAATGATGTTTAGATTCGGATTGGAATGGAAGGGGACAGTGAAGATCTTTTTATTGAGGAAATTGATGCTCATGTAGATTTGAATGATAAACTGATGGAGAAAAATCAATTCTTGTCTCAGCAAAACAGATTATCTTGGTTGAAGGATGGGGACAGAAACTCAGATTTCTTTCACAAATATAGGATAATACAGCGTTCTAAAGCTAGCATTAGGTTTATGCAAGTTAATGGGGTGATGACTGATGATCTAGCTCTTATTGCTTAACATGTGGTACAGTATTATGATCGACTTTTTTGCAAGGTTGATCAAGACGAGAATTTTGAACAGCTGGATTTCATTAACAGGTTTGTTAGTGAGCATCAGCAGAATAATATTTCAAGGGTGCCTACAAGGGAGGAAATTAACAGGGCTGTCATGGATCTTTCTCCGGACAGTGCACCAGGGCCGGATGGTTTTAGGGGCGTCTTTTATCAGAAGTGTTGGTCTATTATTAAAGATGATCTATGTATGGCAGTTCAATATTTTTTTAAATCTTCATGGATCCCAAAAGGAATCAATTGCAACTTTATTGTGTTGGTTCCCAAGGTTGTGGAGGCTGCTCGTATTGAGGATTACAGACCTATTAACCTTTACAATTTCCTTTTCAAGATTCTTTCAAAAATACTTTCCAGTAGATTAGGGACAATCTTGAGGGATAATCTCAGTTCGAATTTATACATGGAAGGAGTATTCACAATTGCATTGCAGTTGCTTCAGAAAGTTTTAACAGCATTCATAACTCTACCCATGGAAGCATAGGGTTTAAAGTGGACATACGTAAAGCTTTTGATACTCTTGGGTGGAACTTTGTCCTTTATGTTTTGAGTAAAATAGGATTTGGCGAAACATTTGTTGGATGGATCAGGACTATATTCCAATTTGCCAAGGTCTCAGTGTTGATTAATGGGAGTCCTACATGATATTTTGGGTGTGGAAGAGGAGTCCGCCAAGGGGATCCTTTATCTCTGCTATTGTTTTGTGTAGCGGAGGAAGTGCTAGGAAGATGGATTGACAATAAAATTGCGTGTGGAGAAATAACACAAGCTAAGATTAACAGACATACATATATTCCTCCATATCTCTTTTATGCAGATGATATTGTTCTTTTTTGCCAAGGGGATGAGAATTATATTGATGGGTTGAGAGCTATACTTCAAGATTATGCAAGGGTTGATCTCTAGACAGGAGTTTAATCCGGATAAATCAAAAGTCTATTTTGCCAAGCATGTTCGAACTGTGGTTAAAAGGCATGTGCAGTCTACATTGGGTATTCAGGAGGGGAACTTCCCATTCACTTACCTTGGCGCGCCAATTTTTATTGGGGCACCCAGGATTGCTTATTTTCAGCAGGCCACGGATAAAATCATTAGCAAATTTCAGAGATGGAAGGGCAACACCCTTTCAATGGCAGGTAGAATTTGTTTGGTAAATTCGGTCATCATTGCTTCTACAGTGCATGTTATGATGCTCTACAGATGGCCTAAATCTCTTATAAAAAAGATAGAATCTGCTTGTCGTAATTTCATATGGACAGGAGATGTGAATAAGCAACATAGCTTTAATGTGGGATGGAAGCGAGTTTGTTGTCCGACGACAGAAGGTGGTCTAAGAATAAGATCTATCGGGACAGCTAATGAATCGTATATTACTAAGCTGGCATGGGATATTATAGAGGGAAAAGGGGATATGGCCATGATTAAAAGGAAATGGTTTGATGGGGAGAAATTGAAGGAGACATATATACGATCCTCTATCAGAACTGCATGTATGGCGCATATCCGAAGGCTCAAGAGAGTGGAGATATGGGTGACTGGATACAACTCTAGAGTGCGTTTTTAGTTGGACAACTAGATCGGCACCCCTATTGCTGATTTGGTTAATATTCCGGAGGAGTATAGGCATCTCTCTGATGATACAATTGGAGACTATCTATATGACGGAGATTGGCACTTCACTTCACGGAGAGTTTTTTTAACACTTCCCACACATTGTAAACTCCATCTTATCTACATGCCTGTCTTCTACTTTTGCAGATTGTAGATTTTGGAGTAAATCCCTGCAGGGCAAGGTTACTTCTCGTATTGCATACATGCATGCGAGGCCTACTTATTTAGAAACCAATTGGGGAGCTTGGATCTGGTCACACTTTATTCCACCTTGGCGTTCTATCACTGCTTGGAAAGGTATCCATGGAAAGCTAACTACATGGGATGTGTTGGTAAGACGGGGCTTCATGGGTCCTTCTCGATGTTGCTTGTGCAAGAATGGAGAGGAGATGTTGGATCACCTTTTTTTAAGGTGTCCGATTTCTACACAGGTGTTAAAAAAGGTTCTTGCAGGTTTTAGTTTTGGCAATAAACGTCATCTGGATCAGTCGCTTGCTGGGTTTCTTCTGCAGGCTGTTAATATTAAGGGAAGTAAACAGATTTCAGCATTATGGAGGCTTGCAATAACATCATACATCTGGATTATTTGGCAGGAGAGGAATAAATTCATGTTTGATGGATACACTGATAAGTTGGAAGACAAAAGCATAAGGGCCTCGGGCATAGCTACTGCGCTGTTGGCGATCATACGTGAAGGTAACCAGTTTACGTTGGGAGCAATGAACAATACTGTGGAGGATTTATGTACTCTCAAATACTTTGGTATTGCTGGAATGCCAAGGAAAGCCACTAAGGTGACTCTTGTCAGATGGAAGCCTCCAGCTGCTGGATGGACGAAAGCAAATGTTGACTGGCATGCAGCGGGCTTCCCGGGTCAGATTTCTGGAGGTGGGTTATTCCGTAACTCAAGAGGGTTCATGATAGGCCTTCACGTGTGGGTTTGGATATGTGTTTGCGATGGAGGCTGAGCTTGCTACGACATGTTTAGCTGTTGAATTTACGTACCTTAGAGGGTGGAGGCGACTTTGATTAGAGACAGATTCTATGTATGTAGTTTATGCTTTCGCCCATAAGGATCCTGTCATTCCATGGAGATGGTTGGGGAGATGGCGAACGGTGAGAGATATGATCTTAGAGATGCATTTTCACATTTCTCATATATATCGTGAGGGTAATTTGGCAGCTGATGCTTTATCTACAGTTAGAGAGGAACTTACTTGCACCATTCACTACCCAACTCAATTGAGAAGATCCTTTTTTCAGACATGAATCATGAGTACTTCAGATTTAAATAAATAGGGTTTTCATTTTCTGAACATCTTTTGTAATCTGTAACGAATTTTCTTTTTCTCTCTTATTAATAATACTGCTTATTTATCCAAAAACATGATGAAAACATCATAATCCAAAAACATAATTCTGTACAATTACATACATATTATTATGTGTCATAAAATTAGGGAAACTTGCCGAAAATATACAGAGTTACCATTTTCACGTACGGCGCATGAAAAATTAGAGGAAGTGACAATGGCTTGCTGCTCATCCAGGACCACTGCATGTGAAGAAGCAATTGAAGATGCGACTCTCTTGCGGGAAGATTTCGATAAAATAAAATACTTTCTTGATTTCATCACTTTTTGACGAAAACTCGCTTTCATCACTCTTGGATGTTCATCAATCTTCGTGCCCTCGCAGTGAATGTTAGCTCTGTGATTAAGCCCAGACCAGAGCAGAGAGATTTAGCTAATTTGAGAGTAAGACGGAGAGAAACATGATTAGACAATATATTAATTATACCTTATTAAGAAATCAGAAATTATATGTCTTGCTTTTTTGTTTTTGTTGTATTACTTGTAAACTTTGGGCAATTCTCGTGCCATTATAATTAACTTTTACAAATAAAATAAAAAATTATATGAATGATCAACATACCTCTTGCACCGATTAGGGTTTATCTAAGAAGAGTGGAGGAACATAAATCAACCCCATGACACTAATAATCGAGCAGATAGAGATAGAGCTTGAAAGGTTGTGTGTAGAAGGAGGCGGCCTTGAATGAGTCGTAAGAGTGAATTACGGTTACAGGGTTACTATGTCCTTAATGCATTAAAATTCTTATTAATTGCTATTAAGTGCACTAAGAATTGATCAAATATATAAAAGGATATAAAAGATACGGAAAATGGAAGCATGAGAGCTTGTCACCTCATACTCAAAATGAAGGAGAATCCGCCACGTGAGAAGTTAAAACCCTTTGTTTAGTAGATTAAAAATTCTTACGCGGTTAATTCTCACTCAATTCACCGGCGCCGCTCATTCTTCTATTTATAAGCAACCTAGAAAGTATTACGAAATATCATTCCTTTTCTAAATACTCTAGAACGTAATCTAGCTAGTAGAAACCATTTATTTTATTATATTAGATAAAATTATGAAAAACATTTTTTCGAAGGTAAAGACTTGTGTGAGACCGTCACACGAATCTCCTTATGTGAGATGGATCATCCACTCATCCAAATAAATATTTTTATATTGAATTAGAAAAAAATTAGAAGAAAAGGAGGGCCTTGTTTGGGTAATTAATTAAGCCTTTTGAATTTTTAACTTCGGGCTGACTTCACTTAACGCCGGCTACGCAAATATGATTAAGCAATTGAATCAAGAGTTGGTCTCCTGTGTCCTCGGGGACACACCGTGCCCCCATAGGAACACAAGAATTTAATATTATAAATTCTTGTATTCTAATGGGGCACGGTGCAAGTTTTTGCCTTGATTCTATTGATTGTCCCGGCCCATCTCAAATCAATTTTTTTTAAATAAAAAATATGATTTTTTTATTATTATTATAATTATTATTATTATTATTAATTGTTCATTAAATAATTCACCGATTTTATTATCTCTTTATTTTAATTGGATATTACTCATAGTGGGCTAATTCATGAATTGAATCATGACTATATAAGGTTATATTAAAAATGATATCACTTTTTATTCATCTTAAGTATTATTTACAAAATAGTTTAATTAAACGGTTATCACTTTTTATTTATCTATGTATCACTTTTTATTAAAATATTACTCCCTCCGTCCATAAAAAAATTCACATTTTCTATTTTTGTCCATCCCATAAACAAGTTCACACCCCCAAATAAGGAAATACACAAAAATCAATAACCCCACAACACACTTTAATTTCAAAATTGCCACCCCTTTACAACTCACATAACTTACTTTATAATTTATTTATTACCTAAAAATACCAAACTACCCCAAAAAGCAATTTTTTCTTAAACTCCGTATCTACAGTAATTGTGAACTTCTTTATGGGACGTAGGGAGTATCACTTTTACTATTCCAGTGAATAGTTCGTGAATTAAATTAATAATACGGATCAATTATTTAAAAAATACTGATGATAACTTCTCATTTGGATTATATTAGTAAATAATTTATAATGTTAAAGATTTATGTGAGTTTGTCTTACAAATGATTTTTCTATGAAAAAGATAAGAAGTGATAATCTTTATAAGGAAATATGATACTCAATTGATGAAAAGTGATAACGGTCTTGTAAACTATTTCATAAACAGTTTATACTATAAATGAAAATTGATAACATTTTTTTAAAAAAAAAAGTGATAACATCTTTAATAAAAAATGATAAATAATTATGAAAGTGAATTTATAGAATTGATAAAACGTGGAGTAATATTTTTAATAAAAGTGATACTAAGGAAAAATAATAACAGATCAATTGAAATATTTCATGAATAATTAATAGGACAGATAAAAAGTGATAATATTTTTAATAGAAAGTGATACTATTTGATTAATGAAAAGTGATATCATTTAATTAAATTATTATATGAATAATTAAAAAAATAAGGGGATCTGTCTCACATAAAAGGATCCGTCTCACATAAGGGGCTCCATGAGACGGGTGCAAGACCTACCCTAATATTTTATGTATTGAACAAAAGATCTCTTTTAGTATTGCATGGTTTATAATCTTCAACAATCGATAGTATAATTTGATTTCAAATTAAATTAATATACCTATATATAATTTATTTATTAAATAAAAAAATTAAATATATGTATTTAAATCTTCAACTATAGAATATCTTAACTATATCTGTGTTTGTGTTAACTATAATTTAATTTAATTCTATTCTGTCAGTCTATTTCTCCCCCTTCATCTCAATCTCTCTTCTCTCTCTTATTTCGCAGACCTCGACAAAATCACGAACAACAAGGCTGGTTGAGTTCTAGGAGTTCGTGGCGCCGACTTCACCATGCGATAACCTCCGTCGGCTGAGCTGGCTCACTCCATGTAGGTAGGGCACGCGCTCACGGTGGAGAAATTAACGATTACCTCAGGATGATTGAAGGATCAATTTTCAGAAATTCTCACAAGCGATTACCTCCACCACATTAATTGTTGGTCTCGATTTCTCTTATTAGTTTTGATTAAGTGTGCTTGTAATCCCGCAGCTCTACGCATATTAGAGGTCAGTACTGCTTTCTTCTCAATTTAATTGGGCTCTTGAAATTAATAAGTAGTATTACTCAGCAAATGAATGATGGATGTGATAAACTGAAGGTTCAATTGGTGTATTGCAAAACTTATTTTGAATTGGACAACTTGCAACGATTGGCATCAGAGGTGTAGTAACCATTACTATAAATTCTGATGGGCCAAGAATGGGGATTCAAATTGGGGATTGGAGATGGGGATTCAGAGTGTAGTTCAACCATGTATTGTAATTCCATTTCGTTTGTATATATGGGGAAATCATTGCTGCAGCTGAGCAGTAGCTGGTCGGAGTTGATGAATAATGATGACGAAAACAGTGCTCAGGCAAAGTGGAAGAGAACGTTGACCAAGTCAAAGGAAGGCGGCGATGCGGTGTAGAAGCGACGATGGCAGCTATCGGAGGTTGTCTCATATTGCAATGAGGGTTTTGTTTACTGATGTTGTACAGAAGGGTGTAAATTGTTTAGAGCAAATCAATGATTCCGAGGAGTAGAAGTGGGCATCGGTGACCCATGAAAGGAAATTGAGATCCATTAGCGATAATGATCAACCACGATCTTTTATTCGACCGCTTCGACGCTGCTGTCCTGCTTGAGAATTTTCCTTGAACAGAAAGGGCAAGAGGAGACTTACAAGGGAGGTGGTGAGGGGATTTAGATATTTCTGTAATAAATACTAGTACATTGAATAAATTGGGATCAGATTGATCAACGATCTGTGTTGTGTGATTGTGCATTTTGTTTGTATTGTGTAGTTCTATGAATCTTTTACTCTTTTCATCAAACAAAATATTCTTGTGAATACATACATACATACAATCCTAAATTCATTAACAATCATTTTTGCCCAATTCTCAGTCAAGAAGCTTTCCCATTTTTGAATTTTCTTGCTCCATGGAGATAATACAGGCAAGTCGATCATATACCTACAATCATGCCACAATATTTAGCCATTTTTAGATTCATAAGGGAGACACTGCCACACAAATTTTATTGCACCCATCTATATGTATGTAGCAACTTTATTACTTAGTATATGTGATTTACATAAAATTTCTATGATATAATTACAAGGAGAAGATACCTCGGAGAGTTTGTTTTCTACTTCTATTGTGCATGAGGGATCATAAAAATTGGATTAAAATTTTGTATCTCCATATTCGAATATATTATTCCTTTAATTATGTTTTTATACAAACAATTCAAAATATTATATTTTACCCTTTTTCAATAATTGAGTTACTCTTTAGAATGATTTAGGTTACTATTAATAAGTTTTTAGATTACTCTTTGTAATTAATTAGACCACTTTATTATAAACATGAAAGAAAAATATTATGCACCACAAAAATTGGTCATCTAATTAGACCTTTGATTTGAGAATCCGATTTTCTAAAATATAAAGTCATAAATCTATATATTATTAGATTACTCTATGAAAATAATTAGGTTACTCTTTGAAATTAATTAAATTGTTCTCTACCTTGAATTGAGTTACTCTTTAATTTGAGACTCCGAATTTCTAAAAATAAAGTCACAAATCTTAGATTTCTCTATAAAAATAACTAGGTTACTCTTTAGAATTAATTGAGTTACTCTTTTACAGTGAATTGGATTAATCTTTGATTTGTCTTTGATTTGAGACTCCGATTTTCTAAATATAAAATTATGAATCTATACGTTGTTAGATTACTCTATAAAAATGATTTGGTTACTCTTTGAAAAAAAATGGGTTACTCTTTACTATGAATTGAGTTACTCTTTGATTTGAGACTCCAATTTTTTTAAAAGTAAAGTCATAAATCTTAGATTATCCTATACAAATAATTAAGTTACTCTTAAGAATTAATTGGATTACTCTTTACAGTGAGTTGGGTTATTACAAATTGTAATATTCCATAAAGGGCTCAAATTTGACAGTGAATGACAGACTGCAATTTCAATATAGTAGTTATTAGAAGCTATGATTACTTTCAACCAACATTAAGTCAAGATGGATACCACAAACTGACAGAAGGGGATTAGCCATGATTACTTTCAACCAACATTAAGCCAAGATGGATACTACAAACTGACAAAAGGGGATTAGCAAAAAGGATCCTGTAGTTGTCTTGTAGGAATCATCTCATATTCTAATCAAAATCATGAAACATGCCATGAAATAAATAAAAAAATTAAGCATTCTGTTTACTGTTTATGGTATCATTAACAGAAGGCTTTTTATGAACGATAATCAATTTAATCCATTTCCCAGAAGCACCAATTGCTTATTATGTGTTGTTGAATCACATCCTCCAGGAAATCATTTAACTTTCTAGCAACTCTACTCAATTTATAATCAAAACTAGTAATACCATCTATCCAACTAAGCCATGGAATGAAATCGCCAACACTAATAGTCCCTATTAACTCCAATCCTTCAATTAATATTGCCAGGATTTTCTTCACTTCTTCAGACTCACTGTGCTTGGAGCCAAAAGCTGATCCGGAATCCAATCAAAAGCGAACTCACCTAATATCTCACTTAGACTCACAGGGCCTAAAGACTCTCTCATCTTTTCCACAGAGGGCACTTTCTTCTTCCCTGTAAGAGCGAACCCTTTTGTTACTCATCAGCTGAAGAATAAAAACGCTCCTCAACTTCCTCCAGTATTCGCCATTAGTCGAAAACACAACATCCTTGTAGCCATAGATGATTTTCTTGGAAGCCTTATATTGCGGCCAATATGAGAAATTGATATCAAGAGTTTTCAGTTCACGAACTACATCGGCTGCAGAAAAGACGAGTATCGGGATGCTACCGAAGTGAAGATCAGAGATCGATTGGAATTACAATTGCTGTATTTTTATAATCGCAAAGTAGGTAAAATAATCGATTGGTAGTCACTCTCATACTAGTATTATACTCGGTGTATTGTACTGGAAAATATATTAATTAATTTTACAATAATTTAATTCAATTTTTTTAATTTAGAGTAAAATAAATATAAATAGAAAGAAATGCAAAAATACCCATTTACAGTATTTGTAGGACAAAATTATTGCCAACATAAAAATAACTTGTAATCTTTTTTAATCAATTTATTTAACGTAATAAGACAAAATTCCCTTTGACTCTATTTACAAAAGTCAAATAAAAATATCATCATCAACCTCCTACATCATATGTCGGTTGGGAAATCGACAAAAACCAATACTCAGACCGACGAATATCGATTAGGTTGTCGGTGGAGGACCGATGGACCCACTGATTTTGGTCGGATTGTCGGTAAAGGACCTTCTAGAATCGACACGCGAACCAACGAACCCACAGATATCGGTCGGATTGTCGATAAGGGACCAATTAGACCGACATTTCATCGAAATAAATCAATAATAAGAATTTTATGAAAATCAAATTATAATATTATAATTCATTAACATGCTTTATATATAAATTCCCATATACTTGTAACCACGAGAGTTTATAATTACACATTTTTAATATTCATTAATTTATTAATAATTAATAATCATTTAAAAATAAAGGACACTCTTTTGTGAGACGAATTTTTATGAGACGATTTGTGAGACGAGTTAATCTAAAGCATGGACGGTGCCACGTTGGGGCAGGGGCACTGGCCCTACCCACGTCGGTGCTACGTTATTTATATAATTATAAATGATACTTGCTCCATATGATTTTTTTCACACCTTTTCTATTAATAGTAAAAATGCACCAGACATTTAACTTACTATTTTTTACACTTTATTTATCGATTTTAATAACTTTATTTATTTATTCTTGTTAAATTATAAAATTCACTCGTACTTTTTCTTATACACGTAAAAAATAATATTTTTTAATCAACGAGCCCACATACATGTTCAAAAAATTCGAGACAAAGAGAGTATATCGAAATTATATGTATTATTTGGGCCCCCTCACCAAAAATCCTGGAGTCGTCCCTGACCTAAAGTATACTTACATAGGTAAAATATACTTATTTGTAGTTAAAGTATGTCAATAATGAATCATATTATAACAGTTTAAAATCATATTTTAATTCATCATTCATTATATTTTAGAACAATTATTAAGAATATTTTATCTTTATAATAGGCATATCTTAACACATTTTACACACTCGTCTCATATAACTAACGTTTCACATGATACTTATCTTGAAAATATAACTGAGTTTGCTTCCAGACATTCGTGGAAGTTGTAGTTTTTTTTTAACTTTATCATTTTAAAAAAATAATGAAATGCTAAAACTGAGATAACAGGTATTGTCCTTTAAAAAGTATTGTTCTCATATTCAAATTTTATTTTATTTTTCTAAGAATCGGGGTCTATTGATGTCAATTAAAATAGAAAAAATTATTTGTATGAAAAAATAAATAAATGTGGGGTGCTTTACTCCTAATATATTGGGATAAGGGTTTGGATGAGCAAGAAAATTAATGGAGGAATCTTTGATCTCATAAGATAAGTTGAAAAGTTAAATTCAGCCTTTGTCTAAATAAAAAGAGTTTGAATGAACAAACGAAAATATTGATTTATAATTTCATCCTAAAATAAGTTGAGGGTCTAAGTGACCTTTGCACTTAATTAAAAAGGAACGGGAAGTTATATACTCCTATTAAACTAGTACTATTAATAAAAGTAAATAAATATTAATTGAAAAGAAAATATAGAAAAAATATACATATTTAAAAAATATAATTAAAGAAGATAGGGACTTAGGTAAAACCGTCTCACGGATCCTCTCATGTGAGACGAACTATCCATGAACCCAATAACAAAATTTCAAAGGGCTCTGTTTGGTTGTAATCAAATTAGAAAATTAAAAAATTAATTGTAGAATAAAATTAATTGTACCTAAATAAATTTAAAGGGTCTTGTTTGGTTGAATAATAAATTTTTTATCAGTTTTTCTTATTTAATTTATATTTTTTATCATTTAAAAATGTAATAATTTAAAATTTATTATTCATTTAATTTACTTTTTTATTTAAATATTATAAATTAATAAAGTGTGATAATATTTTCTTTTATATAAAATATGATAAAAATTAAATAAAACTAATAACTTTTCATTTTAAGTTATATCATAATAATTAAAAATGGCAAAAGCTTATTGTGGAACATCTCATGGAATGACTTTTGTGAAATAGAATAAGAAGTGATAACATATAGAATGAAAAGTGATGCCCAATTAATAAAAAGTAATAATTGTGCTGCGAATTATTTCAGGAATAATTTATAATGATAACAATAATGTGAATTTTTTTTTGACAATTTATGTGAATTTTTTTATTGAATAATTTATAATATAAATAAAAAGTTATAATATTTTAAAAGAAAAGTGATAACATCTTTATTAAAAAGTTATAACTAATTACCAAATTATTTGTTAAATAAATTATAAAGTGAATAAAACATGATAATATTTTTAATATAAAATGATTCTTAATCAAAGAAAAGTAATATCCTAATTGATTTAATTCACGAACATCTTACTGGAATAGTAAAAGTGATAACATTTTAGTAAAAAGTGTCATATAGATAAAGAAAAAGTGATAATCGTTTAATTAAACTATTTTGTAAATAACAATTAGGATGAATAAAAAATGATATCATTTTTAATATAAAGTGATACCCAATTAAAATAGAGTGATTACAAATAGTTGAATAATCTAATGAACCATTAATAATAATAATAATAATTATTATTATTATTAAAATAAATATAAATATAAATATAAATATATCATATTTTTTTATTAAAATTGAAAAAAAAAAGTTTGATTTAAGATGGAATAAAGTAAGTGTTTAACGAATGGGGTAGTTGCAGGCAGGGTGTAGTCGGCCGAGATTTTTGAACTAGTAAAAGGGTTTGATTAATTAGCTGCCAAACAAGTCCCGTCTTTTATTTTAATTATTTTTTAATTTAATATAAAATATTTTTATTTGGGTTAATGGATGATCCGTCTCACATAAGGAGAACCGTGAGACGATCTCACCCAAGACCTACCAATTAAAGAATAATATTGAGACTCAGGTTTAAATTCGAATAAAATCATTAAATCAATATTAATAATTAATAATAAATAATAGAGGCAAGGGAGGTAGAGTAGGAAAATGGGGGTATAGGGCAAGAATATAAGATCTTTAACTGACGTCCTTCGGGTTTAAATAGAGTTTCGAAATCATTGTCTTACTTATTATTATTTACTATGGATTTGATATTACTTTATTGATTGATTTTGATCTTTTAGAGTTGGATTTCAAGTTAGTAACTTATATTTTTCCTTCCTTTCTTTTTCTTCATTTGGAATCAAAATAGAAGAGTTGAGTAAATAAAAAATACAAAGAAGGTTCATGGCTAAGAGGAAAGATACGCTGGTAACGGTGATTTTGGAATGTATTAGTTGTATCCAAAACGGTGTTAAGAAGGTATCAATGGACATTTCCTGATATATTACTAAAAAAACTGGCAAAATATGTCTAATCGATTAAAATTGAGAAAATTATATCACTATTGAGTTCAGCAATGATTTACATGTGATATTAGTGCACTTAGACGATTTGAATGTTAAATTAAACTTTAATTTAATCTCTGCCTTAAATTAAATAATTAAAAAAAATTTTAAAAAAAATTACCCATTACCCATATTTTATCATTGAGTGCACCCAAAATTACCTTAAAATTAAACAAAAATTATGAGGATGACACTTATAAAAACGCAATAAATCTATATTAGCCAATCATGACAACATTGACTATTAATTGACGGTGAATCAGACCTAACCCCAATAAATTGTTTTATGGATTAGATAACAATGCATCAAAAAATGTAAATAAAAACTGATAACAATAGATGCATGCATGGAGTGTTACACACGTGGATTGCATTCATTAGAGGCTCAGCAATGATCTAAATATGTTGCATGCAAGCTGGAAGCAGTTGGAGCTGTTACAACAGCTCAAACAACTCAACTTGTGAATACTGTCAAATTGGAGCATGTGTATACAGCTGACTTTGGAGCAGTTTTTGGGCGGTTAGTCTAGCTACTTGGAACCAGCTATATGGCTACATCTCAACTACTAAGTGAGGGCTATCTAGTAGAGGTTCAACCGGATCAATAGGTTGAAGGGGTAGTTAGATATAAGGGCTCAAAGTAGGCTGATCACACAAAGTTTTCACATTAAGAGTTGACAGTTTGAGTGTGCTGCGTTTTTATGTTTTTGCATCAGATTGAATAAAGTTTCTTCTCCCCAAAGTGGATGTAGGTTATTCATAACCGAACCGCTATACATCTTTGTGCAAGCTTTACATTTTGATTCAAGTTTTCATTATTTCATGTGAGTATTATCTTGAGTATTTGTGAGATTATTGAGCATTTAACACGTTAATTGGTGCCGTCTGTGGGAAAAAAAACACACAGCAAGCATTCAAGATGAACACCACAAGATTTGATATTGAAAAATTCACAGAGAAATTAGATTATAACCTGTGGAAGTTGAAGATGAAAGTTGTCCGTATGCAGCAAGGTTTGATGGATGCATTGAGACCACCTCCACCATTGAAGATTGAAATACTCAGAGATCCTCAGGCTGCAGCAGGTGGTGTAAGAGGTCTTGTGGATGATAAGGTACTCCAAAAAGCTTATTCTACAGTAATCTTGTGCATAAGTGATAAAGTACTTAGAGAAGTATAAAAGGAAACAACTGCTGTTGGTGTATGGAATAAATTGGAAGCCTTGTTTATGGTTAAAACATCTGCAAATAAGTTGCATTTGAGGCAAAGGCTTCATGCCTTCAAGATGACTGATGAAAAGCCTCTGATGGACTAGGCTGATAAGTTCTGCAAGATCACTGATGATTTAGAAAGTGTGGATTTCAAGCTGACCAGTGAGGATAAGGCAATCATGTTGTTGTCTGCACTGCCAAGATCACAAAGGCATTTTAAAGATGTTCTTCTCTATGGAGAAAAGGATGTTGTGTTGTTAGAAGATGTGCTAAAAACACTAAGATCAAAAGACCTAGAGGAGGGAGCAGACAACAATGAAAAATCAGGAGTAGAAGGACTCTTTGCCAAGAAAGGAAACCAAAACAAGAAAGGGAACAAGAGAGGAAATTCTGATAAAAAAAAGAATGCAATAGGACAGTCAACTGGAAAGAAGTGTTAATATTGTCATGAACCAGGTTACTTCAAGAAACAATATGCAAAATTGAAAGCTAGCAAGTCCAAGAAAGCTGATGCACCTACTGGAAATCAGAAGAATCAAGTGAATCAGGTTGGAGAATTACAAAATAATGCTGGTGTGGAAGGTATTGAAGCACTGTCCATCACATCGTCAGATGTATCTGCTGAGTGGGTATTGGATTCAGGGTGTACCTTCCATATGACACCCATGAAGCATTAGTTTGAAAAATTGAAGCATCAGGAAGAAGGATCAGTGCTATTAGGTAATGATCAATCTTGTAAGAGTAAAGGAGTGGGATCCATCATATTACTCATGTTTGATGGAGTTCAGAGGTTTTTTAGGAATGTTAGGTAAGTTCCTGGATAAAAAAAAAACCTCATCTCTCTTGGGATTCTTGATTCTTAAGGATGTGATTCAAATCTGAAAAGGGGAGTTCTCACAGTGACTAAGGGTGATAAGATAGTCATGAAAGGAACTAGGAGATCTGATTTGTATTTCCTGGATGGAAGTGTTGTTGTTGGACAGTACACAACACTGATAAGCAGGATTATGCCAAGCTATGGCATGGTAGGTTGGGCCATGTTAGTGAAAGGGGGATGCAAGAATTGGCTAAACAACAACTGATCAAGTTCAGTGCAGATGAGAAGATCAGACAATGTGAGCATTGCATTCTTGGTAAGTCCAAGAGACTTAAGTTTGGTGAATCAGAACATAGAACCAAAGCTAGAATGAACTATGTTCATTCTGATCTCTGGGGACCTTCAAAGACAATAACCAGAGGTGGAGGAAGATACATTATGACCATCATTGATGATTATTCAAGGAAGCTATGGATTTATGTTCTGAAAACAAAAGATGAAGCATTCTCTACATTTAAGAATTGGCTGACAGAAACTGAGAATAGCATAGGAAGTAGTTTGAAGTACTTAAGGACAAACAATGGATTGGAATTTGTATCTGATGAATTCAATTCATATTGCAAAGAAAATGGGATTAAGAGACATAAGACTGTCCCTGGAACTCCTCAACAAAATGGCATTGCAGAAAGGATGAATCAGACACTTTTGCAAAGAATCAGATGCATGTTGAGTAGTACATGCTGAAGCAAGATGTTTTCGGAAGAATTAGCTGCAACTGCAGCTTATCTAATCAACTTATGTCCTGCTACAGCTCTAAATTTCAAAACTCCAGAAGAAATATGGTCAGGTAAGGTCCCTAGTTACTCACATCTTAGAGTTATAGATTGTCAAGCTTATGCTCATGTGAAACAAGATAAGTTGGCACCTAGAGCACTTAAATGTGTTATGATAGGTTATCCTAAGGGAGTAAAAGGGTATAAACTATGGTGTTCTGATGAGAACTGACTCATGGTTAGTAGGGATGTTGTTTTTATAGAGAACAAAATGCCACTGATCAAGGATGATCAGAGCAAACAATCTGAGCTTGAGGTGGAGTCTCAAGACATGATCAGAGTAGGTGAAAGTGAAGATAACTCCACAGACAGATGTACAGATGAAGTATCAAGGGTTCAAGAACAACCAAATACTTATCAACTTGCAACAGATAGACAGAAAAGAACTATAGTGCCACCTTCATGGTATGTACAAGCTGATATAGTGTCGTTTGCACTATATACAGCAGTTGAAGTTGAAGCTTATGAGCCTAGTAACTACACTGATGCTTTGGCTAGTCAAGTCAGAAACAAGTGACTTGTAGCCATGAAAGAAGAATTGTTGTCTTTGAACAAGAATAGGACTTGGAAAATAGTTGACAAGCCAAAATCTCATAAGTTAGTTGGATGTAAGTGGATATTCAAAAGGAAACCAGCACTTTCAGCTGAAGGTGGAGTCAGATATAAAGCTAGACTAGTAGCTAGGGGTTTTTCACAGAAGGAAGGGATAGATTACAATGAAATATTTTCACCTGTGGTCAAACACTGTTCAATTAGAGTGTTACTTGCACTAGTAGCTCAATATGATTTTGAGCTTCATCAGATGGATGTGACTACTGCATTTTTACATGGGAAGTTGGAAGAAAGTATCTACATGAAGATACCAGAGGGTGTTACAGTTGAGAGGGCTGATACAAAGGCTTGCTTGTTACTCAAGTCACTGTATGGACTGAAACAAAGTCCAAGACAGTGGTACTTGAGATTTTATTAGTACATAGTTGCAAATAGATTTCTGAGAAGTCTCTATGATAGCTGTGTATAAATAAAGAAAGAGAACAACTTTTACAAATACTTACTTCTCTATGTAGATGATATCTTGAATGCTTGTAAGAGCATTCAAGGCATTGATGCAGTGAAGGAAATACTCAAATCTAAGTTTGAAATGAAGGATCTAGGAGAAGCTAAGATGATATTAGGTATGGAAATAAGTAGAGACAGATCAGTTGGTACACTTGTGTTGAAACAGCAATCTTATCTTGTTAAAGTACTTAAAAGGTATAATGTGGATGAGAGCAAGCCTGTTATAACACCTGTTAAGCAAGGATTGAGTCTGTTACTACTTAATGGAGCTAAATCAGACAGAGAGATAGCTGAAATGAGCAGGATCCTATATGCAAGTTCAGTAGGCAGCCTCATGTATGCTATGGTTTGTAGTAGGCCAGATCTTGCCTATGTGATAAGCTTGATCAGTAGATTCTTAAGCTGTCCAGGGAAGCAGTCAAATGGGCAATGAGATATGTCAAAGGGACTGAACAAGATGGGTTAAAATTTCAGAAAAGGGAAGCAAAATCAGAAGTTGTCATTGGTTATGTTGATGTTGATTTTGCAGCAAACTTGTATTCCAGGAAATCTCTTACAGAGTATGTATTCAATATGTATGGCACATCAGTGAGCTGGAAAGCAAGCCATCAGTCTATAGTGGCATTATAAACTACAGAAGCTAAGTTCATTGCATTAACTGAAGCAATTAAAGAAGTTGTATGGCTTGTTGGTTTGCTGAAGGAGTTGGGAAAATTTCAGGATATTGTACTAGTGTATTTTGACAATCAAAGTGCAATACACTTAGCTAAGCATCAGGGGTATTATGAAAGGACCAAATATATTGATGTTACTCTATACTTTGTAAGAGATATGGTGAAAAGTGAATTTGTTGATGTAAGGAAGATTGATACAGCTGTGAATCCAGCTGATGGTCTTACTAAAGCATTGTCAGCAGCAAAATTTGAGTTGTGCAAGACTTTAGTTAGTAGGCATAAAGAAATAAAGGTTGATGCACCTTAGAAGCAGCGAAGTGGGGAGAAGGGACACTACAGCATAAGTGGCATTAAATAACACCTCATAGTAACACTTTAAATTTATTTAACACAAAATGGTAACACTTTTAAAATTATTATGATATGTAACATTTTTTAACACTTTTTATATAAGTAACACTTACATGCAACACTTTTCTAATATGTAACACATTCATATAACACTTATACATAAGAAACATTTTTAAGTAATACTTCTACATACATAATTATTTACACAACATTTAAAAAGGAGTGGTATTTTTAATACTCCGTATTTATAAGATGAATATTATTTAAAAACGCTACGCACGCACACACACATATTACCCATATTTGAAAATATATTACATACTTTTTAATATATATATATATATTAAATAAATTAGTTTAACGTAATTATATAATGCAAAATATATATAGTTCGTTACATAAAATATATTTTATTTTAATATATATTATTTAAAATTAAATTATAAAATTAAAAAGAATACTATTATTCACGAAAAAATATTTTTAAATATATTTACTTATCTTTTATGTTAATGGTTAAATTATTAAACTAAAAAAATTTATTTAAAAAGGAAAAAAATACTAGAAATATATAATAAAATAAATATCCAATACATGTTAAGATTGGTGGACTAGCTAAGTTGATAAAAGAAATGTGTTGCAACTCACAGGTCATGAGATCAAATCCAAGCAATCAAAATTTTATTTATCTATTTTATAAAGTGGTAATAAACATTTTGTTGTAACTTTTATAAAGTGTTACTAAAGTAAATTTAATATTTTTTTTAAAGTGTTACTATATTAAGAAAAAGTGTTGCATGAGATAATAGGTAACAGGGACAACAACGACACCCCTAAAAGTGTTATCTATCGTCTATAATAACACATTTAATCTATTACATAACATTTTTTACGTGTTACATAAAGTCATTTATGTCAAACACTATTCAATTAGAGTGTTACTAGCACTAGTAGCTCAATATGATCTTGAGCTTCATTAGATGGATGTGACTACTGCATTTTTACATGGGAAGTTGGAAGAAAGTATCTACATGAGGATATCAGAGGGTGTTACAGTTGAGAGGGTTGATACAAAGGCTTGCTTGTTACTCAAATCACTGTATGGACTGAAACAAAGTCCAAGACAGTGGTCCTTGACATTTGATGAGCACATAGTTGCAAATGGATTTCAGAGAAGTCTCTATGATAGTTGTGTATACATCAAGGAAGAGAACAGCTGTTACACATACTTCTCTATGTAGATGATATCTTGATTGCTTATAAGAGCATTCAAGGTATTGATGTAGTGAAGGAAGTACTCAACTCTGAGGTTGAAATGAAGGATCTAGGAGAAGCTAAGATGATATTTGGTATGAAAATAAGTAGAGACAGATCAGTTGGTACACTTGTATTGAAACAACAATCTTATCTTGTTAAAGTACTTAAAAGGTGTAATATGGATGAGTGCAAACCTGTTACAACACCTGTTAAGCAAGGATTGAGTCTGTCACTACTTAATGAAGCTAAATCAGACAGAGAGATAGCTGAAATGAGCAGGATCCCATATGCAAGTTCAGTGGGCATCCTCATGTATGCTATGGTTTGTAGTGGGCCAGATCTTGCCTATGTGATGAGCTTGATCAGTAGATTCTTAAGATGTCCAGGAAAGCAGCCAAATGAGCAATGAGATATGTCAAAGGGACTGAGCAATCTGGGTTAAAATTTTAGAAAAGGGAAGCAAAATCAGAAGTTGTCATTGTATTTGTTGATGCTGATTTTGCAGCAAACTTGGATTCCAGGAAATATCTTACAGGGTATTATTCAATATGTATGGCACATTAGTGAGCTGGAAAGTAAGCCATCAGTCTGTGGTGGTATTATCAACTACAGAAGCTGAGTTCATTGTATTAACTGAAGCAGTTTAAGAAGTTGTATGGCTTGTTGGTTTGCTGAAGGAGTTGGGAGAATTTCAGGATACTGTAATTGTGTATTGTGACAATCAAAGTGCAATACACTTAGCTAAGCATCAGGGGTATTATGAAAGGACCAAATATATATTATGTTACGCTATACTTTGTAAGAGATATGGTGGAAAGTGGATTTGTTGATGCAAGGAAGATTGATACAGCTGTGAATCCAGCTGATGGTCTTACTAAAGCATTACCAGCAGCAAAATTTGAGTTGTGCAAGACTTTAGTTAGTAGGCATCAAGAAATAAAGGTTGCTGCACCTTAGAAGCAGCGAAGTGGGGAGAATGGACACTACAACATAAGTGGCATTAAATAACACCTCATAGTAACACTTTAAATTTATTTAACACAAAATAATAACATTTTTAAAATTATTATGATATGTAACATTTTTTAACACTTTTTATATAAGTAACACTTACATGTAACATTTTTCTAATATGTAACACATTCATATAACACATATACATAAAAAACATTTTTAAGTAATACTTCTACATACATAATTATTTACACAACGTTTAAAAAGGAGTGGTTTTTTAATACTCCATATTTATAAGATGAATATTATTTAAAAACACTACGCACACATACACATTACCCATATTTAAAAATATATTACATACTTTTTAATATATATATATATATATATATATATATATATATATATATATATATATATATATATATATTAAATAAATTAGTTTAACGTAATTATGTAATACAAAATATATATAGTTCGTTACATAAAATATATTTTATTTTAATATATATTATTTAAAATTAAATTATAAAATTAAAAAGAATACTATTATTCACGAAAAAATATTTTTAAATATATTTACTTATCTTTTATGTTAATGGTTAAATTATTAAACTACAAAAAATTAATTTAAAAAGGAAAAAAAGACTAGAAATATATAATAAAATAAATATCCAATACATGTTAAGATTGGTGGACTAGCTAAGTTGGTAAAGGAAATGTGTTGCAACTCATAGGTCATGAGATCAAATCCAAGCAATCACAATTTTATTTATCTATTTTATAAAGTGTTTCTAAAGTAAATTTAATATTTTTTTAAAGTGTTACTATATTAAGAAAAAGTGTTGCATGAGATAATAGGTAACAGGTACAACAGCGACACCCTTTATTTTATAAAGTGTTTCTAAAGTAAATTTAATATTTTTTTAAAGTGTTACTATATTAAGAAAAAGTGTTGCATGAGATAATAGGTAACAGGTACAACAGCGACACCCCTAAAAGTGTTATCTATCGTCTATAATGACACATTTAATGTGTTTCTAAAGTAAATTTAATATTTTTTTAAAGTGTTACTATATTAAGAAAAAGTGTTGCATGAGATAATAGGTAACAGGTACAACAGCGACACCCTTTATTTTATAAAGTGTTTCTAAAGTAAATTTAATATTTTTTTAAAGTGTTACTATATTAAGAAAAAGTGTTGCATGAGATAATAGGTAACAGGTACAACAGCGACACCCCTAAAAGTGTTATCTATCGTCTATAATGACACATTTAATCTATTAGATAACTTTTTTTACGTGTTACATAAAGTCATTTATGTCAAACACTATTCAATTAGAGTGTTACTAGCACTAGTAGCTCAATATGATCTTGAGCTTAATTAGATGGATGTGACTACTGCATTTTTATATGGGAAGTTGGAAGAAAGTATCTACATGAAGATATCAGAGGGTGTTACAGTTGAGAGGGTTGATACAAAGGCTTGCTTGTTACTCAAATCACTGTATGGACTGAAACAAAGTCCAAGACAGTGGTACTTGACATTTGATGAGTACATAATTGCAAATGGATTTCAGAGAAGTCTCTATGATAGCTGTGTATACATCAAGGAAGAGAACAGCTGTTACACATACTTCTCAATGTAGATGATATCTTGATTGCTTATAAGAGCATTCAAGGTATTGATGCAGTGAAGGAAGTACTCAACTCTGAGGTTGAAATGAAGGATCTAGGAGAAGTTAAGATGATATTTGGTATGAAAATAAGTAGAGACAGATCAGTTGGTACACTTGTATTGAAACAACAATCTTATCTTGTTAAAGTACTTAAAAGGTGTAATATGGATGAGTGCAAACCTGTTACAACACCTGTTAAGCAAGGATTGAGTCTGTCACTACTTAATGAAGCTAAATCAGACAGAGAGATAGCTGAAATGAGCAGGATCCCATATGCAAGTTCAGTGGGCATCCTCATGTATGCTATGGTTTGTAGTGGGCCAGATCTTGCCTATGTGATGAGCTTGATCAGTAGATTCTTAAGCTGTCCAGGAAAGCAGCCAAATGAGTAATGAGATATGTCAAAGGGACTGAGCAATCTGGGTTAAAATTTTAGAAAAGGGAAGCAAAATCAGAAGTTGTCATTGTATCTGTTGATGCTGATTTTGCAGCAAACTTGGATTCCAGGAAATCTCTTACAAGGTATGTATTCAGTATGTATGGCACATCAGTGAGCTGGAAAGTAAGCCATCGGTCTGTAGTGGTATTATCAACTACAGAAGCTGAGTTCATTGTATTAACTGAAGCAGTTTTAGAAGTTGTATGGCTTGTTGGTTTGCTGAAGGAGTTGGGAGAATTTCAGGATACTGTAGTTGTGTATTGTGACAATCAAAGTGCAATACACTTAGCTAAGCATCAGGGGTATTATGAAAGGACCAAATATATTGATGTTATGCTATACTTTGTAAGAGATATGGTGAAAAGTGAATTTGTTGATGTAAGAAAGATTGATACAGCTGTGAATCCAGCTGATGGTCTTATTAAAGCATTGCCAGCAGCAAAATTTGAGTTGTGCAAGACTTTAGTTAGTAGGCATCAAGAAATAAAGGTTGCTGCACCTTAGAAGCAGCGAAGTGGGGAGAAGGGACACTACATCATAAGTAGCATTAAATAACACCTCATAGTAACACTTTAAATTTATTTAACACAAAATGGTAACACTTTTAAAATTATTATGATATGTAACATTTTTTAACACTTTTTATATAAGTAACACTTACATGTAACACTTTTCTAATATGTAACACATTCATATAACACTTATACATAAGAAACATTTTTAAGTAATACTTCTACATACATAATTATTAACACAACGTTTAAAAAGGAGTGGTATTTTTAATACTCCATATTTATAAGATGAATATTATTTAAAAACGCTACGCACACACACACATATTACCCATATTTAGAAATATATTACATACTTTTTAATATATATATATATATATATATATGTATATATATATATATATTAAATAAATTAGTTTAACGTAATTATATAATACAAAATATATATAGTTCGTTACATAAAATATATTTTATTTTAATATATATTATTTAAAATTAAATTATAAAATTAAAAAGAATACTATTATTCACGAAAAAATATTTTTAAATATATTTACTTATCTTTTATGTTAATGGTTAAATTATTAAACTACAAAAAATTTATTTAAAAAGGAAAAAAAGACTAGAAATATATAATAAAATAAATATCCAATACATGTTAAGATTGGTGGACTAGCTAAGTTGGTAAAGGAAATGTGTTGCAACTCATAGGTCATGAGATCAAATCCTAGCAATCACAATTTTATTTATCTATTTTATAAAGTGGTAATAAACATTTTGTTGTAACTTTTATAAAGTGTTACTAAAGTAAATTTAATATTTTTTTCTATTTTATAAAGTGGTAATAAACATTTTGTTGTAACTTTTATAAAGTGTTACTAAAGTAAATTTAATATTTTTTTTAAAGTGTTACTATATTAAGAAAAAGTGTTGCATGAGATAATAGGTAACAGGGACAACAACGACACCCCTAAATGTGTTATCTATCGTCTATAATAACACATTTAATCTATTACATAATATTTTTTACGTGTTACATAAAGTCATTTATGTCAAACACTATTCAATTAGAGTGTTACTAGCACTAGTAGCTCAATATGATCTTGAGCTTCATAAGATAGATGTGACTACTGCATTTTTACATAGGAAATTGGAAGAAAGTATCTACATGAGGATATCAGAGGGTGTTACAGTTGAGAGGGCTGATACAAAGGCTTGCTTGTTACTCAAATCACTGTATGGACTGAAACAAAGTCCAAGACAGTGGTACTTGACATTTGATGAATACATAGTTGCAAATGGATTTCAGAGAAGTCTCTATGATAGCTGTGTATACATCAAGGAAGAGAACAGCTGTTACACATACTTCTCAATGTAGATGATATCTTGATTGCTTATAAGAACATTCAAGGTATTGATGCAGTGAAGGAAGTACTCAACTCTGAGGTTGAAATGAAGGATCTAGGAGAAGTTAAGATGATATTAGGTATGAAAATAAGTAGAGACAAATCAGTTGGTACACTTGTATTGAAACAACAATCTTATCTTGTTAAAGTAATTTAAAGGTGTAATATGGATGAGTGCAAACCTGTTACAACACCTGTTAAGCAATGATTGAGTCTGTCACTACTTAATGAAGCTAAATCAGACAGAGAGATAGCTGAAATGAGCAGGATCCCATATGCAAGTTCAGTGGGCATCCTCATGTATGCTATGGTTTGTAGTGGGCCAGATCTTTCCTATGTGATGAGCTTGATCAGTAGATTCTTAAGATGTCCAGGAAAGCAGCCAAATGAGCAATGAGATATGTCAAAGGGACTGAGCAATCTGGGTTAAAATTTTAGAAAAGGGAAGCAAAATCAGAAGTTGTCATTGTATCTGTTGATGCTGATTTTGCAGCAAACTTGGATTCCAGGAAATCTCTTACAGGGTATGTATTCAGTATGTATGGCACATCAGTGAGCTGGAAAGTAAGCCATCAGTCTGTAGTGGTATTATCAACTACAGAAGCTGAGTTCATTGTATTAACTGAAGCAGTTTTAGAAGTTGTATGGCTTGTTGGTTTGCTGAAGGAGTTGGGAGAATTTCAGGATACTGTAGTTGTGTATTGTGACAATCAAAGTGCAATACACTTAGCTAAGCATCAGGGGTATTATGAAAGGACTAAATATATTGATGTTACGCTATACTTTGTAAGAGATATGGTGGAAAGTGGATTTGTTGATGTAAGGAAGATTGATACAGCTGTGAAGCCAGATGATGGTCTTACTAAAGCATTGCCAGCAGCAAAATTTGAGTTGTGCAAGACTTTAGTTAGTAGGGATCAAGAAATAAAGGTTGCTGCACCTTAGAAGCAGCGAAGTGGGAAGAAGGGATCAAGTTGAGCATGCATACATCTAAAGGTGGAGATTGATAACAATAGATGCATGCATGTGTGTTACACATGTGGATTGCATTCGTTGGAGGCTCAGCAATGATCTAAATGTGTTGCGTGCAAGCTGGAAGCAGTTAGAGCTATTACAGCAGCTCAAACAACTCGTGAAAACTGTCAAATTGGAGCATGTGTATGCAGCAAACTTTGGAGCAGTTTTTGGGCGGTTATTCTAGCTACTTTAAACCGGCTATATGTTACATCTCAACTACTAAGTGAGGGATATCTAGTGGAGGTTCAACCAAATCAATATGTTGAAGGGGTAGTTAGATATATGGGCTCAAAATAGGCTGATTGATTAGCCATTTTGTAGTTGGGATGACCAATTCAACAATTTATCGAACCACAGGGAGGAAGGCGCTAGTGCTTAAGCGATCTCACATTTCTTGTAATTTTATAGAGACTAGTCATCAAAGAGATTGTTGATCAAACAAACAAATAAATAGTAATCAATGCAAGTAAACAAGCAATGATCAATCACACAAGATAAATGGATGAAATATGGTTTACCAAATTAAGCAAAAGTGTGATTAACAACAATTAAGAGGTGAAAATCCTAGGATACATGCATCAAATTCATATGAATCATGGGCTTAAGACTAAGGGCCAATACTAAGTTCACCTAGACTCCCTCTCGAGATGAATAGGATATCGATTCATTTTAGAATCCCAACATAGCTCAATGGATTGGTTCTTACTCAAACAATTCCAATAAGGTACTAAGCTTAAATAAGAGTCCCTTCACACGATTAATCAACCTCTCAATCAAACCAATCGGATGTCCTATTAAAGGGTTCTAAATCCTAAAGGATATCTCTATCTCTTTAAGTTCTATAATGAACATGATGTGTATGACAAGATGATTCAATTAATTATCCTAAATATGCAATTGACTTCTCAATCTAATCATATGTTTAAAACAACAAACCACACAAATCATCATAAACATCAAGATCTAAAGCATCAATGATAGAAAATAAATTAACTCAATCAACATATGAATTTAAATACATAAATCCTAAAATTATCCAACAACTCTCATGTTGCTAATCTCACAAGGGAGATTAGTCTACCATATTCAAAAGGAAATCAACATACACATTAAGATCCTTACAAAACATGATGAAACAATAAGGTTTCAATACAAAAGTTGGATGAAAACTCCCTTGGATGTCTCCAATTGTGATCTTCTTCTTTCCCTTACAATTCTCCTTTCTTCCTTGCTTCTTTTCCTCAATTGGATGAAGGTTTTGATGGTGGGATGATGATAGATGGAATGGATGGTGAATGAATGAAGATGATGGTGTGAATTGGAGGAAATGTGTGTGATCTATGTGTTTTGGTGCAAACCCTTGGTGGAATCTCCAATCTCCCTTCAAATGTTGAACTTGAGGCTATTTATACCCTCTCCAAGTTGGACCACGAATTAATCATCAACTGGGCTTTTTACACACACTTACACACATTGACAGGTGAAAATTTGAATTTTTGGCCCAAAAATATGCAACTCGAGTTGGCCTTACGCAACTCGAGTTGCAACACGAGTCGAGTTGGATGTGTGTAACTCGAGCTAAAGTAGCTCGATTCGTGTTGGATACTCGTGCACCTGCCTGTTCGGTCGTGTTACGAGGCTCTGAAACTGAAAATCCCATGGAAGGCAGCTCGACTCGAGCTAGTAACTCAAGTTGCAGCTTGCAAGTCAAGTTGGCTTACTGTACAATTGCTGCACTTGTCCTGCTCCTTACTCGACTCGAGTTGCAAGTCGAGTTGGACCTGCAACTCGAGTAAGCTCTCTGGACGATTTTTGACCCCAACTCGACTTGATCTCAACTCGTGTTGGCAACTCGAGTTGCACCTTGCAACTTGAGTTGGGTCCCGTCAGCTTGTTTTCTTACTCGTTTTAGCTCCCGATTTCTTTTTGCTCCTTTTTCACCTGTTTTACATACGTTTAAGCTCATTCACACACATTTCCATGAAAACACATAATACAACCAAATTATACATAAAATAAGGATAAAATACTACAAAAACACATACAAAAAGATACTAAAATCTAGGTGAAAATATCACTCATCACACCCCAAACTTAAAGTGTTGTGCGTCCCCACACAACGAAAATGATAAACCAAAGGGGTGAGATTTTCACCTAGGAAAAGAATAAACGAACATAAGTAATAACACATCAATAGCAATAAGAACCACAATGTATGCTAAGTTATCCTACAACATTAAACTCATGACATGAGGAATTAATAAGTTCAATTACAAGAGAACAAAGTGTAATGTAGTCCCTCTTTGTCCAACCCTCACAATGGGATATTAATTTCACTCAACACTCTTTAATGTAGGGTAAATCAACACTCATTAACCGATTGGCTCGACTCGCTATAAGCTTGCTCGCGGACTACATTCACAAACCTCCAAAGTTTCAATTAATGATCAAAAAGGTCTTTTCCTTTGAATGTAATGATAGGCTCTTTGGTAGGGTAGGAAGAATATGAGTAATAGTGACTAAACAAGTGTAAGTAATCGAAGAGATGACCAATTTCTCCAACTTCTCTACTTTTCTTTCTTCCTTTCTTGTCTTTAATGTTCACAAGCACTAATCATCAACTTTTCTTGGATTGAACTTCTTTCGATTCATGCCTCCTTCTTTGGATTTTTGATTTCGTAAGCATATTGTTGCTTTGCTCATTTTCTTGTTTTGAAGTTACATGTCCATTCTTATTCGTGCTCTTTTCATCCTTCTTTTGCTTGTTACCATTTTCTTTCTTTGTTTTTCTTTCTCATCAAACCTTTCTAACTACCATCTCCGTAATCACCCGCACAAAATGATATATATATAAGGCTTTAAGTGGGTAATCAAGGCTTGTAATGTGCTAAATTCACAAGAAATGGGCTTAAAGGCTCAAATTCTCACAAGCTTATGCTCAAATCTTAAGGAACTTATTACACCATATTCATCTCAAAATTGAACAAGTTAAATAAAACATGTCACAATTCGAAAGTGTAGAGATTCTTAATCATAACTTTTCATCACTTATCACAACAACATGTCATCACTCACATTAAAAAATGACTCACGACCTCCCTAAATAAACCGCCAAATCAACCCTAAACAAGAATAATAACGACTGAACAAACAAGAAACAAAACAAAAGCACATAACATGCAAAAATAAAAAAAACTATCCATCAATAGAAAATGAAGCACACATTCATATCATCCATAATCAATTAAGCTCACAAACATCCCATCCTTTATTTAAAAGAAAATCCTAAACTATGAAAGTAAACATTCCACAAACATAACACATGAAACAACATGCTAATCACATCAATCCAAATCAAATCAAGTTATGCTAAACAGTAGAAGTGGTAGGATGTAGAATGAACTCCCTCGATAGGAATTTGGTAGTAGAAGTTGTTAGCTCTGAGCTCAATTCGTGCTTCCAATACCCTTCATTCATGCTCAACAACTCATAAAAAACATTAGCTCAACAATATCATTAAAAATATGGACTATCATGTACTTCAACACAACCAATCATACCAAAATCAAACCAAAACTCATGAGAAAATTTTTTAAATTGGGTCAATTTTACAAGAATCACACTCAAGTGGTGAGTCACACCACACACTCTCCCCCCAAACTTAAATCGAAACAAGTTGAGACTTAAGTTTGTCAAAAGTGGTGGGACTTACCCTTGTAGTTTCCATCAATGATCTTCTTGTGGAGAAGCATACGCATCCATCCAACGAATTGAGTGATGTCCACCACACACTAACCCCCCAAACTTAACTCGAGATAAGAGTTGAGAATTAAGTTTGCAACAAGTGATGCGACATGCCTACTCGAATCCATGAAGCACTTCTCTTTTCTTCACTATGCCTTTTCTCACAAGCATAATCCACCTACAAGACCAAACAATAAAACAAGCATAAAAAGATAAAAAGAATGGGTTGCCTCCCATTTAGCGCTAAGTTTAATGTCTTCAAGCCGGACGGAAGTTTACGATCATTGGACCATAGGATGGTCCATCACACTCTCTCCTCGCATCCTCACTTTGAACATTTGCTTAGCCTTATTTTTATCCACAAGTTCCACTTCGCCATTCTTGCTTACAAGCATCAAGTCATCCTCAAGAAGTACTTCCAGTGGACTTCCTCTTTCTCCTTTATCTAGTTTCAAATCAAGCTCCGATGCTTTCATCCTATCAACATCACAAAAAGATAAGTTAGAATTTGACATTTTCATATAATCATGAAGAAATGAGTTTAAGTTGTCAAAGAGAAGAGAATCATGATCCATTAGATCATCCGAAGGCTTTAAATGAGACTTGGTTCCCTTTTCTTTGTTACATAAGAATGTAACACTTCTTCCATTTGTGCTCAAAGAAAGCTCTTCTCTTCCAACATTAATTTTAGCTCTTCCCGTAGCTAGAAATGGCCTTCCCAAAATGAGTGGCACTCGAGGATCTGCCTTCACTTCTAGCACCATGAAATCAACCGAAAAAGATAGCCCCTTCACTTTCACCTCCTCGACTTCAACAATTCCTAATGGCTTCACAACCTCACCATTTACTACTTCAAGACGGATAGTAGTAAGCTTTAGCTCTTCAATTTCAAGGTCTTTGAATGTGGCATGTGACATCATGTTGACGTGGTCGTTGCTATTTTCACCTAGATTTTAGTGTCTTTTTGCATGTCTTTTCGTATTATTTTATCTGTATTTCATGTGTTATTTGATTGTGTTATGTGTTTTTATAGAAATGTGTGTTAATGAGCCTAAATATGTTGAAAACAAGTGAAAAATAGAGACGGAAGCTTAAACGAGCAAGAAACGGGCTGAGGGGACCCAACTCGAGTTGCAATGAGCAACTCGAGTTGCCAACTCGAGTTGCCAACTCAAGTTGCAAGTAAGTCGAGTCGTGGTCCAAAAGTTGCCAAAAATTATCCAGTGAGTCAACTCGAGTTGCAAGGTCCAACTCGACTTGCAACTCGAGTCGAGCTAAGGTCCGCTGAAATTACAGTTTCTGATATATTCGACACGACTTGATAGGCGAGAGCTCGAGTTGTCAGGTTGAGTCATGTTGGGTAATGTCTAGGTCGAGTTACAAGCCGTACGGGCAGAGAAAGCATCCCAAGAGCCAACTCGAGCTGTCAAGTCGCTACTCGACTTGTAGCTCGAGTCGAGCTAGGTGTCGTAGGTGTTCCAAGTTTCAGAGCATCGCAACAGGACCCAACAGGCGAGAGCTTGAGTTGCTAACTCGAGTCGAGTTAGGTAGCTCGAGTTAAAACACATGCTACTCGACTCGAGTAGCTAACTCGAGTAAGGAAGGCCAAGTCGAGTAAGGTCATTTTGGGCCAAATATCCAGGTTTTTACCTTCCAGTGCGTGTAAGTGAGTGTTTAAAGCCCAGTTGACACAAAATTCGAGGCCCAAGTTGGGAAAGGGTATAAATACTCTCATGTTTAACATTCAAAAGGAGATTGGATATTCCACACAAGGGTTTCATTCCTACACCTAGATCACACACCATTTCTTCCATTTTACACCATTATCTTCATCCTTCTTCATCTATTCTTCATCCCTTTCATTTGGGTGTTAGAGACCTCAAGAATTCAAGAGCTAGAGGTGGAGATCAATGAGTGTTGAAGATTCTCTACAAGGAATTGCTAGCGAAGATTTACATCTCTTTTGTTTCTCATTTGGATTTAAGACTATGGATATGTGTAATGAATCATTCATGTGTTTTGTTACAATTATCATGTTAGGCTAATCCCTCTAGTGGGATTAGGAATATGAAGAGCACACTAGGTTTATATTATTATGTGGATTAAATTGGTTTTTGACTTAATTGATGTTGGTTTCTATTCATGGGCTTTAATTGTTTTGATGTTGTGATGGCATGGTTTATTATTCATGAATGATTATTGGTTTAATAGACTGTTGATCAATGGATGATTTATGATAATTAAGTGCTATTTTAATGTTCATGTGTATATTGCTTGGAGTGAGACGGAAATGACCCTCTTAACTATTAGAAAGGCATGAATAGAAATCGAGTTTGGGTTTGACCGAAAGGATATTTGAATTTGATGAGGGGAACCAATCCATTCGTTAGCTTTAGTACACAAAAAGGGAGAGTTAATCCTATTTAGTACCTTTGAAGGGAGAATTGGGAATTAATTAGTACCTAGATGGAAGAGGTTAATGTTGGGCTTTATCTTAAGTGCTTTTGGGAGTCTCAAGTGGATTAAGAACCTTTGTAACCCGAAAGGGAGCTTAGGATATAATAGTGACACCCTTAATCTACATCTATTGAGTTGAATTCCCTTTGCATGATAATATGAATTGAATGTGATTTGATGTTTCTATCCCATGTTTTTTCATACTTGAACTTTAGCACCTATTCTCTTTTCTCATTAATCATATTTACTTGGCATTTCTCTTATTTGCTATTTTATTTACTTGCTACTCGCTTTACTTGTTAATTTCACACTCAAATCCCCTATCATCCTTACAAAAGTGACATAAACATAAACACACGTATTATACTAATTCAAACCTAACTCCTTTGTGGTTCGATAATTTTATTTCTTGGGATATACTTCTACAACGATCGAGTATTCTTGCTCGTGAGTATAAAATTGTCAAACAAGAAATTGGCGCCTTTGCCAAAGGGGAGTTTAACGGATTAGTAGACTACTGTGTTATTGTTTTAGTTGTTCTTGATAAGGATACTTTCTATTTTATTTTATTTACTATTTTTGTTTGTGGTCTTACTCTTTGAATTTTCGTAGGTGTTTCATGATCACAAGATCAAAGGAAAATCAATCGATTATTCCTTTGAATTTGAAGATAGAAAAGACCGCACGACAAAGGAAACGAGAGAGAAAAAAGCTAGAAAAGGAACAAAAATGGAGAATCAACATGGAGATAATGTTAATTATAACCCACCCCAAGATCTAGGGATGTTAAATGGGCTGGACCTGAACCTATAGGGCCAGACCTATAGGGTTACGGGCTAAACGGGCCACGGGTTAAGCGGTCCATGTTAAACGGGCCATCATTTATGCGAAGCTAACTCTAACCTTAGCGGTCCTCGGGCTAAACGGGCCACTAACGGGTCGATGAATAAAAAAATTAATTTAATTTGAAACATAAGTAAACATTAAAAATACATCAAATGTTGTTTTAACATTAACAATGAACTATAAATTTATAAGTTTATACGTAAAAAATAAAAAAGAATTTTAGAATTTTAAATACGTTAATATTATTTGTGAATTAAGATAGTTTATTTTCAATATTACTTTTTAAAATGTCTCACATACTTTATTCTTAAATTATTTTATTTTAAAATAACAAACCAACAAAAAATGTAGTAAGTTAGAGGGTATTAAATTACTATTAGATATAATTATCAATAGAAATTATTTGTTATCATAGAAAATTATTATTAATTTTCAATAATTTAAGTATATTATTAATTAATTTTTTATTATAAAAAATCTAATCAGGCTAACCGGGTCAGCCCTATTAACCTACGAGCTAGCCCTATAGGGCCACGAGCTAATCGGTCCGGGCCAAAAAGGACCTGATTTAAATGGGCCACTATTTATACAAACATAAACCTATATTTTTCTGGGTTAAACGGGTCGGACCTACGGTCCCAGACCATATTAACATCTCTACCAAGATCCATTACAAGATCAAAGAGGGGTACAAGAAGGAGTGCAAGAGAATCAAGCGGAGAGGTTTAGAAATTTCATTGCTCAAAACCAAGAATATATGCAATTGCTTGTCAATCAAGAAGCTCAAAGAATACTCCAACAACAAGAGGCACAACCACATGTTCGTGGAAATGTCCAAGAGATGGTTAATATGTTCAATAACCATGCTATGCAAGGAAATGTGCAAATACCTCAAGAGAGGCCAAGGCCTAGAGCAATTCGGGATTACTTCCAATCGAGAGCCGTGCACAATATGGTTCCTCCAATTCAAGCCAACAATTTTGAAATTAAGACCGGATTGATCAACATGGTCAAAGCAGATTAGTTTGGGAGAGGTCCTCTTGAAGACCCGAACGCTCATCTAGCTACTTTCTTGGATGTTGCAAATACTGTAAAGATGAATGGAGTGTCGGAAGATGCTATTCGAATGAGGTTGTTCTCTTTTTCTTTAAGAGACAAGGCTAAAGTATGGTACAATACAATTCCATTGGGAAGTTGTACTACATGGGAAGATCTTGAGCAAAGGTTCCTAAACAAGTACTTTCCTCCTTCGAACACTCTCCAAATGAAAAGTCTTATCACTCAATTTAGGCAACTTCCGGATGAGAGTTTTTATGAAGCATGGGAATACTACAAAGAGATGCTACGAAAGTGTCCTCAACATGATTTTCATGAGAATCAACAAGTGGTTTTCTTTTATCAAGGGTTGAGTTAATAAAATCGGATGTATGTAGATGCCTCATCCGGAGGGTCTATATTTGGAGTAGATGCTATGAAAGCTATGAAAATTTTTGAAGATATTACAATGAAGGCTTATCAATGGCCTTCCGAGAGAGTAATGAGAGGTTATGCATTCGGAAAGGTAGCTCAAGTGGAAAGTGTTAATAAAGTGAAGAGTGATGCGTTTCAAATTGAAGGAATGAAATAATTTAATGAGGGCATCCATCCTTTAACAAAGCAATTGAATTTGATCACTCAAGGAGTGAGTCAATGGGGAAGTACAAGTGTTAAGTTGGATGATGAGAGCAATATTATGCAAGGTGTAGAGGATGTTGCCTATTTAGATAGGAGAAATTACCAAGGGAATTTCCAACATCAAGGGAATTTCCAAGGTAATTATCCTTCTAACCAAGGTAATTTTCAAGGAGGATATCAAGGACAAGCTCGGGGGAATAATTTTAATCAATCTAGTGGAGGAAATTATCAAGCTCCGAGGAAGCATGAAAATCTTTCTTACTCCAATACTCAAGTCATTGTGGCACTTCCTCAAGGTTTGAATCCGAGTGTTAAGCCGCCCAATGGAGAAGGTAAATCATCATTGGAAGAGACATTGCTAGCATTCATGAAAGATACAAGGACTTATATGGAAAAGAGAGATGCTAAGCTTGAATATCAAATGGAAAAGAGGGAGGCTAAGCTTGAGGCTAGAATGGAGGAAAATGAAAAGAAATCCGACAATAGGATGAGAGCTTTTGAGTATCAAATGAGAAAAATTGCTTCTTCCATGGGATCCCAACACCAATAAGGAAAATTTCCATCTACCACGAAAATAAATCCAAAAGAGCATTGCATGTTCATAAAGGTGAAAGAGGATAGATTGGTTGAAGAAGGGTTTGTGGATTGTAAGGTGAATAAAGAGAAAGAAGAAGCAAAAAGAGTAGAAATTGAGTTAGAAGAAAAGAGGAAGAAATGGAAAGAAGAGCATGTACCTAAGTGGAAAAAGGCTAAGGAGAAAAAGGAAAAAGAAGAAGAATATGAATGTGATTATTGGGGAATTTCAATTACTCCTTATCCAATCCCTTACCCTCAAAGATTTGTTAAAAAAGAAAAGATGGAGGAATTTCAAAAGTTTGTTGAAACTTTGAAGAAGAAATATGAGGAGAGAAAGAAAGCGAAGCTAGTTGAAAAAAATGAACCATTGCATGAGGAGCCTTCTATGAAAGTTGGTGATCCGAAAAAGTTCATTATCCCTTGTGAAGTTGAAGGAAAGAAGGTTGTTAATGCATTGTGTGACTTGGGAGCTAGTGTGAATGTTATGCCTCATTCTCTCTTTAAGAAATTGGATATTGGAGAGCTCAAGCCTACCACTACATGCCTTCAAGTGGCGGATGGATAAACTATTAAGCCCTTAGGGGTGGTGGAGGATGTAGTGGTCGAAGTGAAGAATTTGACTTTTCCGATGGATTTTGTCATCTTGGAGATGAAAGTTGATCCTCAAACACCTATGATCTTGGGAAGACCATTCTTAGCCACGGAAAGGGCTCATATTGATGTGGAAAGAGGAGAACTTTCTTTGAGTTCAAATGCGAAGAGTGTTACATTTTCATGTAACAAAGCAAGAAAGAAGGATGATTCTTACCCCAAGCCTCCAATCATACCTCCGGATGATCTTCATGGATTTGAAAATTTTTACTCTTTTAAATCTTGTAATTCTCTTTTCTATGATTATATTGAAGATTTTAATCTTAACTTGTCTTTGCTTGATATTTGTAGGAATGAGGACTCGGACATCGAATAGAAGGTTGATAAAGAAGAATTTCATTGGCCTTATGGAGACGAAGCATTTCCATCTACAATCTTGCCGGATGATTTGATGATTATGAGCAAGAATGGAGAAATCATGTTGGTGGAAAAGAAAAGAGCCAAACAATTTCTCAAAGTAAAGATGAGGGAAGAAATAGTGAAGGATCGCTCTTTGGTTTCATGATTTTGCACTCCGTCTAGCTTGAAGATGTTAAAATCAGCGCTAGATGTGAGGCAACCCATCATTATCTTTATTTCTTTGCAATTTTTGGCTTGTAGATGGATTTTGCTCATAGAGAAAAATGCACATTGAAGAAAAGAGAAAATGCTTCATGGATTCGAGTATGGATATCACACTACTTGTTGCAAACTTAATTCTCGACTCTTGTCTCGAGTTAATTTTGGGGGGGCTAGTGCATGGTGGAGATAACTTGATTCGTTTGGATGCATATGCTTCTCTACAAGAAGATCATTGATAGAAACTATAAGGGTAAGTCCCACCACTTTTTGCAAACTTAATTCTGAACTCTTGTTTCGATTTAAGTTTGGGGGAGAGTGTGTGGTGTGACTCACCACTTGAATTATGATTCTTGTCAAATTGGGTCAATTTTAAAAATTTTCTCATGAGTTTAGATAGGATTTTGGTTCGATTGGTTGTGTTGAAATGCATGATAGTCCATAATTTTTAATGACATTGTTGAGCTAATGGTGTTTGTGAGTGTTTGAGCATGAATGAAGGGTATTGGAAACATGAATTGAGCTCGGAGCTAACGCTTTCCACTACCAAATGCTTATTCAGGGAGTACTCTACACCTTATAACTTTTAATTGCTTGACATGAAGTGATTTTGATTTGGATTGTTGTGATTAGCATGCTACTTCATTTGTTATGTTTGTGGGAGATTTACTTTCGTAATTTAAGATTTCAATATTCAATCAAAGATGGGGATGATTGTGAGCTTAATTGATTGTGGATGATATGAATGTGTGCTTAATTTTCTTATGGATGGATGTTATTGGTATTTTTGCATGCTTTGTGTTTTTGTTGTGTCTTGTTGTTGAGTCCTTATTTTTATATTTTGTGTGTATCTTTAATTTTGTCTTGGGTTGTTTGGTGGTTTGTTTAGGGAGGTCGTGAGTCATTTTTGAATGTGAGTGATGACATGTTGTGGTAGTAAGTGATGGCAAGTTATAATTAAGAATATCTACACTTTCGAATTGTGACATGTTTTACTTAACTTGTTCAATTTCGAGATGAATGTGGTATAATAAGTTTCTTAAGGTCCAATGCATAAGCTTGTGAGAATTTGAGCATCAACCGTACATACATGGTATTTCTTTATGAGTGAATTGGTTGTGTTTGATAAATTAGAACTTGCTGAAGGACTGGAGGAATGAGCCCGATTTGTGGAGATTAGTGATATGATCTAAGGTCATCCTTGTCATTAATAGTCATTACTAAATATTTCCATACCATGAACATCATCCCTAGTTAACCACTTTGAGCCTTTAAGCCTATTTATTGTGAATTTAGCACATTACAAGCCATGATTATCCACTTAAAGACTTATATATATACGTTTTGTGTGAGTGATTGAGGAGATGATAACTAGAAAGGTTTGATGACGAAGAAAAATAACAAAAGGAAATGGTAAACAAGTAAGAAAAATGATGAAAGAACACAAACAAGAGTGAACATGCAACCTTAAAGCAAGAGAAGGAGCAAAGCAACATCAAAATGCTCAAGTAAACAAAATTCAAAGAAAGGAAGCATGCATCAAAAGAAGCTAAATCCAAGGAAAGTTAATGAATAGTGCTTGAGATTGTAAAGATAAGAAAGGAAGAAAGGAAAGTGAAGAAGTTGAGAAAATTGGTCATCTCTTCGATTACTTACACATGATTAGTCACTCTTATCCATATACTTCCTACCCAACCAAATAGCCTATCATTACACCCGTAATTGAAGACCGTTTTGATCAATAATTGAAACTTTGGTGGTTTGTGAAGGTAGTCCGCGAGCAAGCTTATAGAGAGTCAAGCCAATCGGTTGATGAGTGTTGCTTAATCCTACTTCATAGAGTGTTGAGTGAAATTGATATTCGATGTGAGGCTTGGACCAAAAAGGGACTATATTATACCTTATTCTCTTTTGATTGAATTTGTTAATTCTTCATATTATGATTTTGATATTGTAGGATGACTTAGCATAATTTGTAGTTATTGTTGCTAACGTTGTGTTATTGCTTATGTTCGTTTAGTCTTTTCCTAGGTGAAAATTTCTCCTCTTGGTTTGTCATTTTTGTTGCTCGGGAACGAGCTACACTTTAAGTTTGGGGGGTTTGATCGTCGATATTTTCACCTAGATTTTAGTGTCTTTTTGCATGTCTTTTCGTATTATTTTATCTGTATTTCATGTGTTATTTGGTTGTGTTATGTGTTTTTATAGAAATGTGAGTGAATGAACCTAAATATGTTTAAAACAGGTGAAAAATGGAGACGGAAGTTGAAACGAGCAAGAAACGGGCTGAGGGGACCCAACTTGAGTTGCAATGAGCAACTTGAGTTGCAAGGAAGTTGAGTTGTGGTCTGAAAGTTGCTAAAAATTATCCAGTGAGTCAACTCGAGTTGCAAGGTCCAACTCGACTTGCAACTTGAGTCGAGCTAAGGTCCACTAAAATTGCAGTTTCTGATCAATTCGACACGACTTGACAGACGAGAGCTCGAGTTGTCAGCTCGAGTCGTGTTGGGTAATGTCCAGGTCGAGTTACAAGCCGTGCAGAGCAGAGAAGGCATCCCCAGAGCCAACTCGAGTTGTCAAGTCGCTAATCGACTTGTAGCTCGAGTCGAGTTAGGTGTCGTAGGTGTTTCAAGTTTTAGAGCATAGCAACACGACCTAACAGACGAGAGCTCAAGTTGCTAACTCGAGTCGAGTTGGATAGCTCGAGTTAAAACACATGCTACTCGACTCGAGTAGCTAACTCGAGTAAGGAAGGCCAAGTCGAGTAAGGCCATTTTGGGCCGAAAATCTAGGTTTTCACCTTTCAGTGCATGTAAGTGAGTGTTTAAAGCCCAGTTGACACAAAATTCGAGACCCAAGTTGGGAAAGGGCATAAATACTCTCATGTTTAATATTCAAAAGGAGATTGGATATTCCACACAAAGGTTTCATTGCTACACCTAGATCACACACTATTTCTTTCATTTTACACCATCATCTTCATCCATCTTCATCCATTCTTCATCCCTTTCATTTGGGTGTTAGAGACCTCAAGAATTCAAGAGCTAGAGGTGGAGATCAATGAGTGTTGATGATTCTCTACAAGAAATTGCTAGGAAGATTTACATCTCTTTTATTTCTCATTTGGATTTAAGAATATGGATATGTGTAATGAATCATTCATGTGTTTTGTTATCATTATCATGTTAGGCTAATCCCTCTAGTGAGATTAGGAATATGAAGAGCACACTATGTTTATATTATTATGTGGATTAAATTGGTTTTTGACTTAATTGATGTTGGTTTCTATTCATGGGCTTTAATTGTTTTGATGTTGTGATGGCATGGTTTGTTATTCATGAATGATTATTGGTTTAATGGATTGTTGATCAATGGATGATTTATGATAATTAAGTGTTATTATAATGTTCATGTGTATATTGCTTTGAGTGAGACGGAAACGACCCTCTTAAGTATTAGAAAGGCATGAATAGACATAGAGTTTGGGTTTGACCGAAAGGATATTTGAATTCGATGAGGAGAACTAATCCATTCGTTAGCTTTAGTACACAAAAAGGGAGAGTTAATCCTATTTAGTACCTTTTAAGGGAGAATTGGGAATTAATTAATACCTAGATGGAAGAGGTTAATGTTGGGCTTTGATCTTAATTGCTTTTGGAAGTCTCAAGTGGATCAACAACCTTTGTAACTCAAAAGGGAGCTTAGGATATAATGTGATCACCCTTAATCTACATCAATTGAGTTGAATTCCCTTTGCAAGATAATATGAATTGAATGTGCTTGGATGTTTCTAATCCCATGTTTTTCCATACTTGAACTTTAAGACATATTCTCTTTTCTCATTAATCACATTTACTTGTCATTTCTCTTATTTGATATTTTATTTACTTGCTACTCGCTTTAGTTGTTAATTTCACACTCAAATCCCCTATCATCCTTACAAAAGTGACATAAACATGAGCACACGTATTGTACTAATCCAAACCTAACTCCTTTGTGGTTCGATAATTTTATTTTTTGGGATATACTTCTACAACGATCGAGTATTCTAGATTGTGATTATAAAATATTCAAACAAGAAATTGATCGTCGCTATTTTCACCTAGATTTTAGTATCTTTTTGCATGTCTTTTCATATTATTTTATCCGTATTTCATGTGTTATTTGGTTGTGTTATTTGTTTTTATGGAAATGTGTGTGAATGAACCTAAATATGTTGAAAACAGGTGAAAAAAGGAGACAGGAGCGGAAACTTGCAAGAAACGGGCTGAGGGAAACCAACTCGAGTTACACGAAATTATAAACTTCCCCGGATCACCAACTTTTGTAAGTCCCCTTTTTTGCATCGACTCACTTGTTTCGGATTGCTCTTCTTTCTTTTTCTCCTCATATTTCTTCTTAAGATTCCTTACATGCTCTTCAAATTCATTTTTCTTCTCTTCCTTTACAAACATTTGTGGGTAGGGAATAGGAAATGGAGTGATCGGAATACCCCAATAATCACGTTTGAACTCGTCTTCTTTAGTCTTCTCCTCCACTTTCTTTTCCTCTTGCACCCTCTTCCACTTAGGTATCCATTTAGGCCTTTGTTCTTCTTTCATTTCTCCAACAACCTTGCTTTCCACCAACCCTTCTTCAACCTTTCGTTCCTCTTCCATATCAACAAACAAACATTGAGCTTTTGGATTGACTTCGGTTGTAGCTGGAAATTTTCCTTTTTGTTGAGTACTCAAGGTACTTGTTTTTTATCCCACATTATATTACAAAGCCTTGATTTGCTTCTTCCACCTTTTTTAAAGTTTCATCTCAAGCTTTGTTAGATGCGATCAATTGTTCAAGTAGCTCATCAATCGATGCTTTTTCCTCATTTTTTGATGCCTTGGGCCCTGGTTGATACCCTGGAGGATAAGCAATCGCATTGCTTGGATTAGAGTAGGAGAAGTTATCTTGCCTTTGTTGTTGTTGTGGGTATGAGCTTCCACTACTTTGACCATTAAAGCCTCCTTGCCTTGGTGGGAAACTTGCAAGAAACGGGCTGAGGGAAACCAACTCGAGTTACACGAAATTATAAACTTCCCCGGATCACCAACTTTTGTAAGTCCCCTTTTTTGCATCGACTCACTTGTTTCGGATTGCTCTTCTTTCTTTTTCTCCTCATATTTCTTCTTAAGATTCCTTACATGCTCTTCAAATTCATTTTTCTTCTCTTCCTTTACAAACATTTGTGGGTAGGGAATAGGAAATGGAGTGATCGGAATACCCCAATAATCACGTTTGAACTCGTCTTCTTTAGTCTTCTCCTCCACTTTCTTTTCCTCTTGCACCCTCTTCCACTTAGGTATCCATTTAGGCCTTTGTTCTTCTTTCATTTCTCCAACAACCTTGCTTTCCACCAACCCTTCTTCAACCTTTCGTTCCTCTTCCATATCAACAAACAAACATTGAGCTTTTGGATTGACTTCGGTTGTAGCTGGAAATTTTCCTTTTTGTTGAGTACTCAAGGTACTTGTTTTTTATCCCACATTATATTACAAAGCCTTGATTTGCTTCTTCCACCTTTTTTAAAGTTTCATCTCAAGCTTTGTTAGATGCGATCAATTGTTCAAGTAGCTCATCAATCGATGCTTTTTCCTCATTTTTTGATGCCTTGGGCCCTGGTTGATACCCTGGAGGATAAGCAATCGCATTGCTTGGATTAGAGTAGGAGAAGTTATCTTGCCTTTGTTGTTGTTGTGGGTATGAGCTTCCACTACTTTGACCATTAAAGCCTCCTTGCCTTGGTGGAAAGTTACCTTGGAAATTATTTTGGTAATTCCCTTGATAACCCCTTCCTTGTATGTAGAGCACATCTTCTATTTTTGACTTTGACATACCCCATTGTTCTCCATTCACAACATTTGGAGGAAGCACACCTTGCTTACTTTGTAGCCCTTCAACCATGTTAGCTCCTTGATTCACACCTTGGTTCAAACTCATTTGCCTCAATATTTCCGTCGCTATCGCTTCAACACTTGGCATTTGTGGCACACTTGGCTCAACATTCAAACTCTTCACACTTGGCATTTGGTTGAAACTACCTTGGAAATTATTTTGGTAATTCCCTTGGTAGTTTCTTCCTTGCATGTATGACACATCTTCCATACGTGGCATAGAGTTGGCCCATTATTCTCCACTCACAATATTTGGAGGTAGCACACCTTGATCGACTTGTAGACCTTCAACCATATTTGCTCCTTGATTATTCACACATTGGTTTAAGCTCATTTGTTTCATAACCTCCGCCACTATCTTTTCCATGCATGGCGTACTTTGATCATCACTCTTCACACTAAACTGTTGCTCTTGATCAAAATTCTCAAAATCATAGCATCCACTTACCCTCTCCGATGGCCATTGATAAACATTCATAGCAATCTCATCAAATATCCTTATTGCTCTTTCCGGAGTCACACCAAGTACGGATCCACCCGCTGAAGCATCAACAAGCACTCTTTGACCATTCACTAATCCTTGATAGAAAAATCCAACTTGTTGATTCTCCGGGAAGCCATGTTGTGGACACTTGCGTAGCATATCCTTAAACCTTTCCCACGCTTCATAAAAGCTCTCTTGAGGTATTTGCTTGAATTGAGTGATCAAGCTCTTCATTTGAAGCGTCTTAGAAGGCGGAAAGTACTTGTTCAAGAACATTTGTGCAAGTTCATCCCATGTGTTGCACGTACCGGGAGTAATGGTAGATAGCCATGTTCGAGCTCTATCCCTCAACGAAAATGGAAACAACCTCATCTTGATACAATCTTCGCTCACCCTATTCATCTTCATGGTGTTGGCAATCACAATAAATTGAGCTAGATGAGCATTAGTATCTTTATTCGGGGTTCCACTAAATTGTTTCTCTCACACCATAGAATCAAGCCCGCTTTAAATTCAAAGTTGTTGGCATTGATTGGTGGTCCCATCATTTGTGGCATTGCCCTTGGCATAAAGAAATTCCGAATCACTCTTGGATCAACTTGAGGCCCTCGATGCACCGGAGGTGGTGATGGAGGTGCATAAGCATGTTGAAAACCTTGTTGAAGCATGGCTTGTTGCACCATTTGTTGAAGTAAAGCTTGATTGTTAAGCCCTCCAAAATTTTGTTGAGCTTGTTGAGGAAGATTAGCATTGACTTGTGGTGCTTGTGCGATGTCTTGTACATTTTGTACTCCGTCTCCATCATAATCAACGTCAACACGTTCATCTTGATTGTTCTCCATTAGATCACTCTTTTTGGTTTTGTTCTCTTTTCTCCTTCTTCGAAAATTGTGTTCAATTTCTAAGTCAGTAGGTTCAACTTGTTTCCCTTTTGACCTTGTTTGCATACACTTTCAAAATAAGAGAAGTTAGAACAAGATTTTTAAAAGCAAATACAAATAAAAATAAAATAAAATTGTCTCTAGTAAGATTACTCAAAATGTTCCTTCTTCAAGCTACTAGCAACCGTTGCCTCCCCGGTTGATGCATGTATCCTAGGATTTCCACCTCTTAATTGTTGTTAATCTCACTTTTGCTTAATTTGGTAAACCACATTTCATCCATTTATCTTGTGTGCTTGATCATTGCTTGTTTACTTGCATTGATTACTATTTACATATTTGTTTGATCAACAACCCCTTTGATGATTCGTCTCAATAAAATTACAATAAACGTGAGATCGCTTAAGCATTAGTGCCTACCTCCCTGTGGTTCGATAAATTGTTAAATTGATCATCCCAACTACAAAATGGCTAATCAAATGGTACCATTTCCGGGGAGGCAACGGTTGCTAGTAGCTTGAAGAAGGATCGTTTCGAGTGATCTTAATAGAGATATTTTTTTATTTTATTTGCTTTATGTTATTTGGTGCTTGAAATCTTTTATTCTAACTTCTTTTCTTTGTGAAGGTGTATGCAAACGAGGTCAAGGGGGAAACAATCGGAGCCTATTGACTTAGAAATCGAACAAACTTTTCGAAGAATGAGAAAGGAGAACAAATTAAAAGAGAGTGATAAAATGGAGAACTTTCAAGGTGATAATCGTGTGGAAATAGATCATGATGAGGAAGGCGGACGAAATGTGCACGTGCAAGATAACGCACAAACAACTCAATTCAATGCCAACCCTCCTCAACATGCCTATCAAAATCATAGAGCTTTCAACAATCAAGCTTTGCTTCAACAAATGGTGCAACAAGCTCTAATGCAACAAGGCTTTCCACAAGCTTATGCTCCTCAACAACAAGCTTACGTGCCACCACCACCACCTCTGGTACAACATGGAGTTCACAATGATTAAAGGGTGATCTGAGATTTCTTTATGGGTCCACCAATCAATGCCAACAATTTTGAAATTAAGGCGGGCTTGATTTCTATGGTGAGAGACCAACAGTTTAGTGGAACCCCGAATGAAGATCCTAATGCTCATCTAGCTCAATTTATTGGGATTGCCAACACCGTGAAGATGAATGGGATGAGTGAGGATAGTATAAGAATGAAGTTGTTTCCGTTCTCGTTGAGGGATCGCGCCCGAACATGGCTATCTACCATTACTCCAGGTACGTGTAACACATGGGATGAGCTTGCACAAATATTTTTGAACAAGTATTTTCCACCTTATAAGACGCTTCAAATGAAGAGCTTGATAACTCAATTCAAGCAAATGCATCAAGAGAGCTTTTATGAAGCGTGGGAGAGGTTTAAGGATATGTTACGCAAGTGTCCACAACATGGCTTCCTGGAGAATCAACAAGTTCGATTTTTCTATCAAGGATCAGTGAATGGTCAAAGAGTGCTTGTTGATGCTTCGGTGGGTGGATCCGTACTTGGTGTGACTCCGGAAAGAGCAATAAGGATATTTGATGAGATTGCTACGAATGTTTATCAATGGCCATCGGAGAGGGTAAGTGGATGCTATGGTTTTGAGAATTTTGATCAAGGGCAATAGTTTAGTGTGAAGAGTTTGAATGTTGAGCCAAGTGTGCCACAAATGCCAAGTGTTGAAGCGATAGCGACGGAAATATTGAGGCAAATGAGTTTGAACCAAGGTGTGAATCAAGGAGCTAACATGGTTGAAGGGCTACAAAGTAAGCAAGGTGTGCTTCCTCCAAATGTTGTGAATGGAGAACAATGGGGTATGTCAAAGTCAAAAATAGAAGATGTGCTCTACATACAAGGAAGGGGTTATCAAGGGAATTACCAAAATAATTTCCAAGGTAACTTTCCACCAAGGCAAGGAGGCTTTAATGGTCAAAGTAGTGGGAGCTCATACCCACAACAACAACAAAGGCAATGTAACTTCTCCTACTCTAATCCGAGCAATGCAGTTGCTTATCCTCCGGGGTATCAACCAGGGGACAATGCACCTAACAATGAGGGAAGAACATCGATTGATGAGCTACTTGAACAATCAATCGCATCTAATAAAGCTCGAGATGAAGCTTTGAAAAAGGAGGAAGAAGCAAATGAAAAGAGTCTCAAAGCTTTGGAGTATAATGTGGGACAAATTACAAGTACCTTGAGTGCTCAACAAAAAGAAAAGTTTCCGGCCACAACCGAAGTCAATCCAAAAGCTCAATGTTTGTTTGTTGATATAGAAGAGGAACGAAAGGTTGAAGAAGGGTTAGTGTAAAGCAAGGTTGTTGGAGAAATGAAAGAAGAGCAAAGGCCTAAATGGATATCTAAGTGGAAGAGGGTGCAAGAGGAAAAAAAGTGGAGGAGAAGGCTAAAGAACAGGAGTACAAACGTGATTATTGGGTTATTTCGATTACTCCATTCCCTATTCCCTATCCACAAATATTTATAAAAGAGGAGAAGAAAAAAGAGTTTGAGGAGCATGTCAAATATCTCAAAAAGAAGTATGAGGAGAAAAGGAAAGAAGAGCAACTCGAAGCAAGTGGATCAATGCAAAAAGGGGAGGCCTACAAAAGTTGGTGATCCGGGGAAGTTCATAATTCCTTGTGATTTGAAGGAAAAGGTACACTTGATGCATTGTGTGACTTGGGGGCAAGCGTTAATGTGATGTCTCATGCCCATTCAAAGACCTTGAAATTGGTGAGCTAAAGTCCACTACTATCTGTCTTGAAGTAGTAAATGGTGAGGTTGTGAAACCATTAGGAATTGTTGAAGATGTGGAGGTGAAAGTGAAGGGGCTAGCTTTTTCGGTTGATTTCATGGTGCTAGAAGTGAAGGCGGATCCTCGAGTGTCACTCATTTTGGGAGGGTCATTTCTAGCTACAGGAAGAGCTAAAATTGATGTTGGAAGAAAAGAGCTTTCTTTGAGCTCAAATGGAAGAAGTGTTACATTCTTATGTAACAAAGAAAAGGGAACCAAGTCTCATTTAAAGCCTTCGGATGATCTAATGGATCATGATTCTCTTCTCTTTGACAACTTAAACTCATTTCTTCATGATTATATGAAAATGTCAAATTCTAATTTATCTTCTTGTGATGTTGATAGGATGAAAGCATCGGAGCTCGATTGGAAACTAGACAAAGGAGAAAGAGGAAGTCCAATAAAAGTACTTCTTGCTGATGACTTGATGCTTGTGAGCAAGAATGGCGAAGTTGAGCTAGTGGACAAGAAGAGGGCTAAGAAAATGTTCAAAGTGAGGATGCGAGGAGAGAGTATGATGGACCATCCTTTGGTCCAATGATCGTGAAATTTTGTCTCACTTGAAGACGTTAAACTTAGCGCTAAATAGGAGGCAAACCATTCTTTTTATCTTTTGATGCTTGTTTGTTTTGGTTTTGTAGGTGGATTGTGCTTGTGAGAAAATGCATATTGAAGGAAAGAGAAGTGCTTCATGGATCCGAGTAAGCATGTCTCACCACTTATTGCAAACTTAATTCTCAACTTTTGTCTCAAGTTAAGTTTGGGGGGGCTAGTGCGTGGTGGACATAGCTCAATTCGTTGGATGCAATTATTTCTCCATAAGAAGATCATTGATGGAAACTACAAGGGTAAGTCCCACCACTTTTGGCAAACTTAAGTCTCAACTTGTTTCGATTTAAGTTTGGGGGGAGAGTGTATGGTGTGACTCACCACTTGAGTGTGATTCTTGTAAAATTGACCCAATTTTAAAAATATTTCTCATGAGTTTTGGTTTGATTTTGGTCTGTTTGGTGGTGATTGAAATACATGATAATCCATATTTTTAATGAAATCGTTGAGCTAATGGTGTTTGATGAGTCTTTGAGCATGAATGAAGAGTATTGGAAGCATGAATGGAGCTTGGAGCTAACAACTTTCACTACCAAATGACTATTGAGGGAGTTGACTCTACACCCATTCACTTCTAATTGATTTTGATTTGGATTGATGTGATTAGCATGCTACTTCATTTGTTATGTTTGTGGGAGGTTTACTTTCGTAATTTAGGATTTCCTTTTCAATCAAGGATGGGATGTTTGTGAGCTTAATTGATTATGGATGATCTGAATGTGTGCTTCATTTTCTTATGATGGATGGTTTTATATTTCTTGCATGTTATGTGCTTTTGTTTTGTTTCTTGTTTGTTGAGTCCTTATCTTGTGTTAGTGTGTTTTCTTATTCTTGTTTAGGGTTGTTTGGTGGTTTGTTTTGGGATGTTATGAGTCATCTTTGAATGTGAGTGATGACATATTGTGGTAGTAAGTGATGGCAAGTTATGATTAAGAATCTCAACACTTTTGAATTGTGACATGTTTTACTTAACTTGTTTAATTTCGAGATGAATGTGGTGCAATAAGTTTCTTAAGGTCCAATGCATAAGCTTGCGAAAATTTGAGCCTCAACAGTGCATACATGGTATTTCTTCATGAGTGAATCAGTTGTGTTTGATAAATTAGAACTTGCTCAAGGACTAGAGGAACGAGCCCAATTAGTGGAGATTAGTGACATGATCTAAGACCATCCTTGTCATGAATAGTTATTGCCAAATATTTCCTTACCTTGAACATCATCCCTAGTCAACGACTTTGAGCCTTAAAGCCTATTTCTTGTGAATCTAGTACATTACAAGCCTTGATTACCCACATGAGCCTAATATATTTATCCTTTTGTGTGAGTGATTGCGGAGATGGTAGCTAGAAAGGTTTGATGAGAATGCAAAATAAAGAAAGGAAATGGTAACAAGCAAAAAAAAAGGATGAAAAGAGCACGAATAAGAATGGACATGTAACCTCAAAACAAGAAAATGAGCAAATCAACAATATGCTCACGAAATAAAAAATCCAAAGAAGGAGGCATGAATCAAAAGAAGTTCAATCCAAGGAAAGTTGATAATTAGTACTTGTGGACATTAAAGACAAGAGAGGAAGAAAGAAAAGTGGAGAAGTTGGAGAAATTGGTCATCTCTTCGATTACATAAACTTGATTAGTCACTAATATTTATATTTTTTCTACCCTACCAAAGAGCCTATCATTTACATCCTAATTAAAGACAATTTTGATCATTAATTGAAACTTTAGAGGTTTGTGAATGTAGTCTGCAAGCAAGTTTATAGCGAGTCGAGCCAATCGATTAATGAGTGTTGATTTACCTTACTTTAGGGTGTTAAGAGAAATTGATACTCATTGTGAGAATTGGACCAAAAGGGACTATATTACACTTTATTCTCTTGAAATTGAACATTTTAATTCTTCATGTTATAAATTTGATGTTGTAGGATGCCTTAGCATAGTTTATAATTCTTATTGCTATTGATGTGTTAATACTTGTGTTCATTTAGTCTTTTCCTAGGTGAAAATCACTGCTCTTGGTTTATCATTTTCGTTGTTCGGGGACGAACAACACTTTAAGTTTGGGGGTATGATGAGTGATACTTTCACCTATATTTTAGTGTCTTTTTATATCCGTTTTCATAGTATTTTATCTGTATTTATATATTATTTGGTTGTATTTTGTGTTTTCATGAAAATGTGTGTGAATGAGCTTAAACGTATGTAAAACTGGTGAAAAATGAGCAAAATGGAGTCGGGAGCTGAAACGAGTAAGAAAATGAACTCACGAGACCCAACTCGAGTTGCAAGGTACAACTCGAGTTGGGGTCCGGAAGAAATCCAGAATCATACAGTGAGCTAACTCGACTTGGGAGAACCAACTCGACTTCCAACTCAAGTCGAGTTGCGTCTCACCGAGTCGAGCCGCAAGTCGTGCGGTGCAGGGCAGGAGTTCAAAATCATACAGTATGCTTACTTGAGTTGCAAGTCGCAACACGACATGTCAACTCGAGTTGAGTAAGGTTCCCGTAGTCAGATCTATTTCAGAGTCTCGCAACACGACCGAACAGGTGAGAGGTCGAGTTGGCGACACGAGTCGAGCTGGGATAGCTCGAGTTACATTACATGCAACTCAACTCGAGCTGCTAACTCGAGTACGACAGGCCAAGTAGAGTAAGGTCATTTTGGGCCAAAAATCCAGATTTTCACCTGCCAATGTGTGTAACTGTGTGTAAAAAGCCTATTTGATGTTAAATTTGTGACCCAATTTGGAGAGGGTATAAATAGCCTCAAGTTTAACATTTGAAGGGAGATTGGAGATTCCACCAAGGGTTTGCACCAAAACACATAGATCACAAACCATTTCCTCCAATTCACACCATCCATTCCATCTATCATCATCCCACCACTAAAACCTTCATCTAATTGAGGAAAAGAAGCAAGGAAGAAAGGAGAATTGCAAGGGAAAGAAGAATATCATAATTGGAGACATCCAAGGGAGTTTTCATCCAACTTTTGTATTGAAAAATTATTGTTTCATCATATTTTGTAAGGATCTTAATGTCTATGTTGATTTTCTTTTGAATATGGTAGGCTAATCTCCCTTGTGAGATTAATAACATGACAGTTGTTGGATAATTTTAGGATTTGTGTATTTAAATTCATATGTTGATTGGGTTAATTGATTTTCTATCATTGATGCTTTAGATATTGATGTTTATGATGATTTGTGTGGTTTGTTGTTTTAAACATGTGATTAGATTGAGAAGTCAATTGCATATTTAGGATAATTAATTGAATCATCTTGTCATACACATTATGTTCATTATAGATCTTAAAGAGATAGAGATGTCCTTTAGGATTTAGAACCCTTTGATAGGACATCCGATTGGTTTAATCGAGAGGTTGATTAATCATGTGAAGGGACTCTTATTTAAGCTTAGTACCTTGTTAGAATTGTTTGAGTAAGAACTAATCCATTGAGCTATGTTGGGATTCTTAAACGAATCGATATCTTATTCATCTCGAGAGGGAGTCTAGGTGATCTTAGTGTTGTCCCTTAGTCTTAAGCCCATGATTCATATGAATTTGATGCATGTATCCTAGGATTTCAACCTCTTAATTGTTGTTAATCTCACTTTTGCTTAATTTGGTAAACCACATTTCATCCATTTATCTTGTGTGCTTGATCATTGCTTTTTACTTGAATTGATTACTATTTACTTGTTTGTTTGATCAACAACCCCTTTGATGATTCGTCTCTATAAAATTACAAGAAACGTGAGATCGCTTAAGCACTAGCGCCTACCTCCATGTGGTTCGATAAATTATTGAATTGGTCATCCCAACTATAAAATGGTTAATCAATATTTCGATTTAAGTTTGGGGGGAGAGTGTGTGGTGTGACTCACCATTTGAGTGTGATTCCCAATTTTAAAATTTTTCTCATGAGTTTGGTTTGATTTTGGTCCGATTGGTGGTGATTGATGTGCATGATAATCCATATTTTTAATGTAATTGTTGAGTTAATGGTTTTGTTGAGCTTGTATGAAGGGTATTGGAAGCACAAATTGAGCTCGGAGTTAACAACTTCTACTACCAAATGCTTATTGAGGGAGTTCATTCTACACCCTACTACTTCTATGTGTTTAACATAATTTGACTTGATTTGGATTGATTTGATTATCATGTTGCTTCATTTATTATGTTTGTGGGAGGTTTACTTTCATAATTTAAGATTTACTTTTCAATCAAGGATGGGGTGTTTTTGAGATTAATTGATTATGGATGATATGAATGTGTGCTTCATTTCCTATTGATGGATGGTTTTGTTATTTTTGCATGTTATGTGCTTTTGGTTTTTTCTTGATTGGTGAGTATATTTTCTTATGAGTTTTGTGTGTATTTTTATTCTTGTTTAGGGTTATTTTGGTGGTTTGTTTTGGGATGTCGTGAGTCATTTTTTGAATGTGAGTTATGACATGTTGTTGTGATAAGTGATGACAAGTTATGATTAAGAATCTCTACACTTTCAAATTGTGACATGTTTTACTTAACTTGTTTAATTTTGATATAAATGTAGTGTAATAAGTTCCTTATGGTCTAATGCATATGATTGTGAGCATTTAAGCCTCAACCGTGCATACATGGTTTTTCCATCATAAGTGGATCGATTGTGTTTGATAAGCTAAAACTTGCTCAAGGACTATAGGAATGAGCTCGATTTGTGGAGATTAGTGACATGATCTAAGGTCATCCTTGTTATTCATAGTCATTGCAATATATTTCCCTACCATTAACATCGTCCCTAGTCAACCACTTTGAGCCTTTAAGCCTATTTATTGTGAATTTAGCACATTACAAGCCTTGATTACCCACTTAAAGCCTTATATATATACTCTTTTGTGTGGGTGATTGCGGAGATGGTAGCTAGAAAGGGTTGATGAGAATTGTGCAAGAAAAGAAAGGAAATGGTAACAAGCAAGAAAAATGATGAAAAGAACAAAACCAAGAATGTACATGCAACCTCATAACAAGAAAAAGAGCAAAGCAATAATATGCTCACGAAATCAAAAATCCAAAGAAGGAGGCATGAATTAAAAGAAGTTCAATCCATGGAAAGTTGATGATTAGTACTTGTGGACATTAAAGACAAGAGAGGAAGAAAGGAAAGTGGAGAAGTTGGAGAAATTGGACATCTCTTCGATTACTTACACTTGATTAGTCACTAATATCCATATTCTTCCTACCCTACCAAAAACCCTATCATTACATCCTAAGTAACGACCTTTTTGATCATTAATTGAAACTTTGGAGGTTTGTGAATGTAGTCTGCGAGCAAGTTTATTGCGAGTCGAGCCAATCGGTTAATGAGTGTTGATTTACCCTACTTTAGAGTGTTGAGAGAAATTGATACTCATTGTGAGAATTGGACCAAAAGGGACTATATTATCTTGAAATTGAACATTTTAATTCTTCATGTTATAAGTTTAATATTGTAGGATGTCTTAGCATAGTTTGTAATTCTTATTGCTATTGATGTGTTATTACTTATGTTCGTTTAGTCTTTTTCTTGGTGAAAATCTCACCCCTTGGTTTATCATTTTTGTTGTTCGGGGATGCACAACACTTTAAGTTTGGGGATGTGATGAGTGATATTTTCACCTATATTTTAGTATCTTTATATGTCCGTTTTCGTAGTATTTTATCCGTATTTTATGTATAATTGGGTTGTGTTATGTGTTTTCATGAAAATGTGAGTGAATGAGCTTAAACGTATGTAAAATAGGTGAAAATGATCAAAAATTGAGATGGGAGCTGAACGAGCAAGAAACTAGCTCAAGAGACCCAACTCGAGTTGCAAGGTGAAACTCGAGTTGCCAACTCGAGTCGAGTAGGGGTGCGAAAAAGTCCAGAATTTATCCAGTGAGCCAACTCGAGTTGCAAGGTCCAACTCGACTTGCAACTCGAGTCGAGTAAGGAGCAGGGCAAGTGCCAATAATTGTACAGTGAGCCAACTCGAGTTGCAAGTCACAACACGACTTGGCAACTCGAGTCGAGATAGGTTCCGAGGGATTTTCAGTTTCAGAGTCTCGCAAAATGACCAAACAGGCGAGAGCTCGAGTTGGAGACACAAGTCGAGCTGGGACAGCTCGAGTTGCATTACATGCAACTCGACTCGAGCTGCATTACATGCAACTCGACTCGAGCTGCTAACTCGAGTAAGAAAGGGCAAGTCGAGTAAGGTCATTTTTGGGCCAAAATCCAGATTTTCACCTGCCAAAGTATGTAAGTGTGTGTAAACAGCCCATTTGGTATTTAATTCATTGCCCAACTTGGAGAGGGTATAAATAGCCTCAAGTCAACATTTGAAGAGAGATTGGAGATTTCACCAAGGGTTTGCACCAAAACACATAGATCACACACCATTTCCTCCAATTCACACTATCATCTTCATTCATTCACCATCCATTCCATCTATCATCATCTCACCATCAAAACCTTCATCCAATTGAGGAAAAGAAGCAAGGAAGATAGGAGAATTGCAAGGGGAAGAAGAAGATCACCATTTGAGACATCCAAGGGAGTTTTCATCCAACTTTTGTATTGAAACCTTATCGTTCATCATGTTTTGTAAGGATCTTAATGTCTATGTTGATTTCCTTTTGAATATGGTAGGCTAATCTCCCTTGTAAGATTAGCAACTTGAGAGTTGTTGGATAATTTTAGGATTTGTATATTTAAATTCATATGTTGATTGGGTTAATTGATTTTCTATCATTGATGCTTTAGATCTTGATGTTTATGATGATTTGTGTGGTTTGTTGTTTTAAACATGTGATTAGATTGGGAAGTCAATTGGATATTTAGGATAATTAATTGAATCATCTTGTCATATACATAATGTTCATAATAGATCTTAAAGAGATAGAGATATCCTTTAGGATTTAGTACCCTTTGATAGGACATCCGATTGGTTTGATCAAGAGGTTGATTAATCGTATGAAGGGACTCTTATTTAAGCTTAGTACCTTGTTAGAATTGTTTGAGTAAGAACTAATCCATTGAGCTATGTTGGGATTATTAAATGAATCGATATCCTATTCATCTCGAGAGAGAGTCTAGGTGAACTTAGTGTTGGCCCTTAGTCTTAAGCCCATGATGCATATGAATTTGATGCATGTATCCTAGGATTTCCACCTCTTAATTGTTGTTAATCTCACTTTTGCTTAATTTGGTAAACCACATTTCATCCATTTATCTTGTGTGCTTGATCATTGCTTGTTTACTTGAATTTATTACTATTTACTTGTTTGTTTGATCAACAACCCCTTTAATGATTCGTCTCTATAAAATTACAAGAAACGTGAGATCGCTTAAGCACTAGCGCCTACCTCCCTGTGGTTCGATAAATTATTGAATTGGTCATCCCAACTATAAAATGGCTAATCAATGTTTTGATTTAAGTTTGGGGGAGATTGTGTGGTGTGACTCACTATTTGAGTGTGATTCTTGTAAAATTGACCCAATTTTAAAATTTTTCTCATGAGTTTGATTTGATTTTGGTCCGATTGGTGGTGATTGAAGTGCGTGATAATCCACATTTTTAATGTAATTGTTGAGCTAATGGTTTTGTGGAGCTTGTATGAACGGTATTGGAAGCACGAATTGAGCTCGGAGTTAACAACTTCTACTACGAAATGCTTATTGAGGGAGTTCATTCTACACCCTACCACTTCTATGTGTTTAGCATAATTTTACTTGATTTGGATTGATTTGATTAGCATATTTCTTCATTTGTTTTGTTTGAGGGAGGTTTACTTTCATAATTTAGGATTTACTTTTCAATCAAGGATGGGGTTTTTTAAGCTTAATTGATTATTGATGATATGAATGTGTGTTTCATTTCCTATTGATGGATGGTTTTGTTATTTTTGCATGTTATGTACTTTTGGTTGTTTCTTGTTTGGTGAGTATTTTCTTATGTGTTTTGTGTGTATTTTTATTTTTGTTTAGGGTTGTTTTGGTGGTTTGTTTTGGGATGTCGTGAGTCATTTTTTGAATATGAGTGATGACATGTTGTTGTGATAAGTGATGATAAGTTATGATTAAGAATCTCTACACTTTCGAAATGTGACGTGTTTTACTTAACTTGTTCAATTTTGATGTGAATGTGGTGTGTAATAAGTTCCTTAAAGTCTAATGCTCTCACATGAGCATTTGAGCCTCAACCGTGCATACATGGTTTTTCCTTCATGAGTGGATCGATTGCGTTTGATAAGCTAGAACTTGTTCAAGGACTATAGAAACGAGCTCGATTTGTGGAGATTAGTGACATGATCTAAGGTCATCCTTGTTATTCATAGTCATTGTCATATATTTTCCTACCATGAACATCATCCCTAGTCAACCACTTTGAGCCTTTAAACCTATTTATTGTGAATTTAGCATATTACAAGCCTTGATTACCCACTTAAAGCCTTATATATATACCCTTTTGTGTGGGTGATTGCGGAGATGGTAGCTAGAAAGGTTTGATGAGAATTGTGCAAGAAAAGAAAGGAAATGGTAACAAGAAAGAAAAATGATGAAAATAATAAAACCAAGAATGTACATGCAACCTCATAACAAGAAAAAGAGCAAAGCAACACTATTCTCACGAAATCAAAAATCCAAAGAAGGAGGCATGAATCAAAAGAATTTCAATCCAAGGAAATTTGATGATTAGTACTTGTGGACGTTAAAGACAAGAGAGGAAGAAAGAAAAGTGGAGAAATTAGAGAAATTTGACATCTCTTAGATTACTTACACTTGATTAGTCACTAATATCCATATACTTCCTACCCTACCAAAGAGCCTATCATTACATCCTAATTAAAGACCTTTTTGATTATTAATTGAAACTTTGGAGGTTTGTGAATGTAGTCCGCGAGCAAGTTTATAGCGAGTCGAGCTAATCGGTTAATGAGTGTTGATTTACCCTGCTTTAGAGTGTTGAGAGAAATTGATACTCATTGTGAGAATTGGACCAAAAGGGACTACGTTACACTTTATTATCTTGAAATTGAACATTTTAATACTTCATGTTATAAGTTTAATGTTGTAGAATGCCTTAGCATAGTTTGTAATTCGTATCGCTATTGATGTGTTATTACTTGTGTTCGTTTAGTCTTTTCCTAGGTGAAAATCTCACCACTTGGTTTATCATTTTCGTTGTTCGGGACGCACAACACTTCAAGTTTGGGGGTGTGATGAGTGTTATTTTCACCTATATTTTAGTATCTTTTTATGTCCGTTTTCGTAGTATTTTATCCATATTTTATGTATAATTTGGTTGTGTTATGTGTTTTCATGGAAATATGTGTGAATGATCTTAAACATATGTAAAACAGGTAAAAAATGAGCAAAAATAGAGATGGGAGCTGAAACGAGCAAGAAACGAGCTCACGGGACCTAACTCGAGTTGCAAGGTGCAACTCGAGGTGCCAACTCGAGTCAAGTAGGGGTGCAAAAATGTCCAGAATTTGTCCAGAGAGCCAACTCGAGTTGCAAGATCCAACTCGAGTCGAGTAAGGAGCAGGGCAAGTGCCAAAAATTGTACAGAGAGCAAACTCGAGTTGCAAGTCACAACACGACTTAGCAACTCGAGTCGAGCTAGGTTCTGAGGGATTTTCAGTTTTAGAGTCTCGCAACATGACCGAACAGGCGAGAGCTTGAGTTGGCGATACGAGTCGAGCTGGGACAGCTCGAGTTGCATTACATGCAACTCGACTCTAGCTGCTAACTCGAGTAAGAAAGGGCAAGTCGAGTAAGGTCATTTTTGGGCCAAAATCTGGATTTTCACCTGTCAAAGTGTGTAAGTGTGTATAAACAGCCCATTTGATCTTTAATTCGTGGCCCAACTTGGAGAGGGTATAAATAGCCTCAAGTTCAAAATTTGAAGAGAGATTGGAGATTCCACCAAGGGTTTGCACCAAAACACATAGATCACACACCATTTCCTCCAATTCACACTATCATCTTCATCCATTCACCATCCATTCAATCTATCATCACCCACCATCAAAACCTTCATCCAATTGAGGAAAAGAAGCAAGGAAGAGAGGGGAATTGCAAGGGGAAGAAAAAGATCACCATTTGAGACATCCAAGGGAGTTTTCATCTAACTTTTGTATTGAAACTTTATAGTTCATCATGTTTTATGAGGATCTTAATGTCTATGTGGACTTCCTTTTAAATATGGTAGGCTAATCTCCCTTGTGAGATTAGCAAGATAAGAGTTGTTGGATAATTTTAGGATTTGTGTATTTAAATTCATATGTTGATTGGGTTAATTGATTTTCTATCATTGATGCTTTAGATCTTGATGTTTGTGATGATTTGTGTGGTTTGTTGTTTTAAACATGTGATTAGATTGAGAAGTCAATTGCATATTTAGGATAATTAATTGAATCATCTTGTCATACACATCATGTTCATTATAGATCTTAAAGAGATAGAGATGTCCTTTAGGATTTAGAACCCTTTGATAGGACATCCGATTGGTTTGATCGAGAGGTTGATTAATCATGTGAAGGGACTCTTATTTAAGCTTAGTACCTTGTTGGATTTGTTTGAGTAAGAACTAATCCATTGAGCTATGTTGGGATTCTTAAACGAATCGATATCCTATTCATCTCTAGAGGGAGTCTAGGTGAACATGGTGTTTGCCCTTAGTCTTAAGCCCATAATTCATATGAATTTGATGCATGTATCCTAGGATTTCCACCTCTTAATTGTTGTTAATCTCACTTTTGCTAAATTTGGTAAACCATATTTCATCCATTTATCTTTTGTGCTTGATCATTGCTTGTTTTCTTGAATTGATTACTATTTACTTGTTTGTTTGATCAACAACCCCTTTGATGATTCGTCTCTATAAATTACAAAAAATGTGAGATCGCTTAAGCACTAGCGCCTACCTCCCTTTGGTTCGATAAATTGTTGAATTGGTCATCCCAACTACAAAATGGTTAATCAATGTTTTGATTTAAGTTTGGGGGGACAGTGTGTGGTGTGACTCACTATTTGAGTGTGATTCTTGTAAAATTGACCCAATTTTAAAATTTTTCTCATGAGTTTGGTTTGATTTTGGTCCGATTGGTGGTGATTGAAGTGCATGATAATCCACATTTTTAATGTAATTGTTGAGCTAATGGTTTTGTGGAGCTTGTATGAACGGTATTGGAAGCACGAATTGAGCTCGGAGTTAACAACTTCTACTACCAAATGTTTATTGAGGGAGTTCATTCTACACCCTACCACTTCTATGTGTTTAGCATAATTTGACTTGATTTGGATTGATTTGATTAGCATGTTGTTTCATTTGTTATGTTTGTGGGAGGTTTACTTTCATAATTTAGGATTTACTTTTCAATCAAGGATGGGGTGTTTTTGAGCTTAATTGATTATGGATGATATAAATGTGTGCTTCATTTCCTATTTATGGAAGGTTTTGTTATTTTTGCATGTTATGTGCTTTTGGTTGTTTCTTGTTTGGTGAGTATTTTCTTATGTATTTTGTGTGTATTTTTATTCTTGTTTAGGGTTGTTTTGGTAGTTTGTTTTGGGATGTCGTGAGTCATTTTTTGAATGTGAGTGATGACATGTTGTTGTGATAAGTGATGACAATTTATGATTAAGAATCTCTACACTTTCGAATTGTGACATGTTTTACTTAACTTGTTCAATTTTGAGATGAATATGGTGTAATAAGTTTCTTAAGGTCCAATGCATAAGCTTGTGAGCATTTGAGCCTCAACCGTGCATACATGGTTTTTCCTTCATGAGTGGATCGATTGTGTTTGATAAGCTAGTACTTGCTCAAGGACTATAGGAACGAGCTCGATTTGTGGAGATTAGTGACATGATCTAAAACCATCCTTGTTATTCATAGTCATTGACATATATTTTCCTACCATTAACATCATCCCTAGTCAACCGCTTTGAGCCTTTAAGCCTATTTATTGTGAATTTAGTACATTACAAGCCTTAATTACCCACTTAAAGCCTTATATATATACCCTTTTGTATGGATGATTGCGGAGATGGTAGCTAGAAAGGTTTGACGAGAATTGTTCAAGAAAAGGAAGGAAATGGTAACAAGCAAGAAAAATGATGAAAAGAACAAAACCAAGAATGTACATGCAACCTCATAACAAGAAAAAGAGCAGAGCAATAATATGCTCACGAAATCAAAAATCCAAAGAAGGAGGCATGAATCAAAAGAAGTTCAATTCAAGGAAAGTTGATGATTAGTACTTGTGGACATTAAAGACAAGAGAGGAAGAAAGAAAAGTGGAGAAGTTGGAGAAATTGGACATATCTTCGATTACTTACACTTGATTAGTCACTAATATCCATATTCTTCCTACGCTACCAAAGAGCTATCATTACATCCTAATTAAAGACCTTTTTGATCATTAATTGAAACTTTGGAGGTTTGTGAGTGTAGTTCGCGAGCAAGTTTATAGCGAGTCGAGCCAATCGGTTAATGAGTGTTGATTTACCCTACTTTAGAGTGTTGAGAGAAATTGATACTCATTGTGAGAATTGGACCAAAAGGGACTATATTACACTTTATTATCTTGAAATTGAACATTTTAACTCTTCATGTTATAAGTTTAATGTTGTAGGATGTCTTAGCATAGTTTGTAATTCTTATTGCTATTGATGTGTTATTGCTTGTGTTTGTTTAGTCTTTTCCTAGGTGAAAATCTCACCCCTTGGTTTATCATTTTCGTTGCGGGGACGCACAACACTTTAAGTTTGGGAATGTGATGAGTGATATTTTCACCTATATTTTAGTATCTTTTTATGTCCGTTTTCGTAGTATTTTATCCGTATTTTATGTAAAATTTTGTTGTGTTATGTGTTTTCATATAAATGTGTGTGAATGAGCTTAAACATATGTAAAACAGGTGCAAAATAAGCAAAAATGGAGATGGGAGCTTAAACGAGCAAGAAACGAGCTCACGGGACCCAACTCGAGTTGCAAGGTGCAACTCGAGTTACCAACTCAAGTGGAGTAGGGGTGCAAAAATGTCCAGAATTTGTCCAGTGAGCCAACTCGAGTTGCAAGGTCCAACTCGACTTGCAACTCGAGTAGAGTAAGGAGCAGGGCAAGTGCCAAAAATTGTGCAGTAAGCCAACTCGAGTTGCAAGTCACAACACGACTTGGCAACTCGAGTTGTGCTGGGTTCAGAGGGGTTTTTAGTTTCAGAGTCTCGCAACACGATCGAACAGGCGAGAGATCGAGTTGGGGACACGAGTCGAGCTGGGACAGCTCGAGTTGTATTACATGCAACTCGACTCAAGCTGCTAACTCGAGTAAGAAAAGGCAAGTCGAGTAAGGTCATTTTTGGGCCAAAATCCAGATTTTCACCTGCCAAAGTATGTAAGTATGTGTAAAAAGCCCATTTGATGTTTAATTCGTGGCGCAACTTGGAGAGGGTATAAATAGCCTCAAGTTCAATATTTGAAGAGAGATTGGAGATTCCACTAAGGGGTTGCACCAAAACACATAGATCACACACAATTTCCTCCAATTCATACCATCATCTTCATCCATTCACCATCAATTCCATCTATCATCATCCCACCGTCAAAACCTTCATCCAATTGAGGAAAAAAGCAAGGAAGAGGGGAGAATTGCAAGGGGAAGAAGAAGATCACCATTGGAGACATCCAAGGGAGTTTTCATCCAACTTTTGTATTGAAACCTTATAGTTCATCATGTTTTGTAAGGATCTTAATGTCTATGTTGATTTCCTTTTGAATATGGTTGGCTAATCTCCCTTGTGAGATTAGCAACATGAGAGTTGTTGGATAATTTTAGTATTTGTGTATTTAAATTCATATGTTGATTAGGTTAGTTGATTTTCTATCATTGATGCTTTAGATCTTGATGTTTATGATGATTTGTGTGGTTTGTTGTTTTAAACATGTGATTAGATTGAGAAATCAATTGCATATTTAGGATAATTAATTGAATCATCTTGTCATACACATCATGTTCATTATAGATCTTAAAGAGATAGAGATGTCCTTTAGGATTTAGAACCCTTTGATAGGACATCCGATTGGTTTGATCGAGAGGTTGATTAATCGTGTGAAGGGACTCATATTTAAGCTTAGTACCTTGTTGGAATTGTTTGAGTAAGAACTAATCCATTGAGCTATGTTGGGATTCTTAAACGAATTGATATCATATTCATCTCGAGAGGGAGTCTAGGTGAACTTAGTGTTGACCCTTAGTCTTAAGCCCATGATTCATATGAATTTGATGCATGTATCCTAGGATTTCCACTTCTTAATTGTTGTTAATCTCACTTTTGCTTAATTTGGTAAACCACATTTCATCTATTTATCTTGTGTGCTTGATCATTGCTTGTTTACTTGCACTGATTACTATTTACTTGTTTGTTTGATCAATAACCTCTTTGATGATTCATCTCTATAAAATTACAAGAAACGTGAGATCGCTTAAGCACTAGCGCTTACCTCCCTTTGGTTCGATAAAATATTGAATTGGTCATCCAAACTACAAAATGGCTAATCAAATGGCATGAGTGATATTTTCAACTAGATTTTAGTGTCTTTTTATAATCATTTTCATAGTATTTTATCCATATTTATGTGTTATTTGGTTGTGTTTTGTGTTTTCATGGAAATGTGTGTGAATGATCTTAAACGTATGAAAAACAGGTGAAGAAGGATCAAAATGGAGTCGGGAGCTGAAACGAGCAAGAAAACGGACTCACGGGACCCAATTCGAGTTGCTAGGCGTAACTCGAGTTGTCAACTCGAGTCGAGTTGGGGTTCGGAAGAAATCCAGAATCATACAGTAAGCTAACTCAACTTGGGAGAGCCAACTCAACTTCCAACTCGAGTCGAACTGCGTCTCACCAAGTCGTGCAGTGCAGGGCAGAAGTTCAAAATCACACAGTGTGCTTACTCGAGTTGCAAGTCGCAACACGACTTGGCAACTCGAGTCGAGTAAGGTTCCCGGAGTCAGATCAGTTTTAGAGCCTCGCAACACGACCGAACAGGCGAGAGCTCGAGTTGGCGACACGAGTCGAGCTGGTATAGCTCGAGTTGCATTATATGCAACTCGACTCGAGCTGCTAACTCGAGTACGACAGGCCAACTCGAGTAAGGTCATTTTGGGCCAAAAATCTAGATTTTCACATGCTAATGTGTGTAATTGTGTGTAAAAAGCCCATTTGATATTAAATTTGTGGCCCAATTTGGACAGGGTATAAATATCCTCAAGTTTAACATTTGAAGGGAGATTAGAGATTCCACCAAGGGTTTGCACCAAAACACATAGATCACACACCATTTCCTCCAATTCACACCATCATCTTCATCCATTCACCATCCATTCCATCTATCATCATCTCACCATCAAAACCTTCATCCAATTGAGGAAAAGAAGCAAGGAAGAGAGGACAATTGCAAGGGAAAGAAAAAATATCACCATTGGAGACATCCAAGGGAGATTTCATCCAACTTTTTTATTAAAACCTTATAGTTCATCATGTTTTGTAAGGATCTTAATGTCTATGTTGATTTCCTTTTGAATATGGTAGGCTAATCTCCCTTGTGAGATTAGCAACATGAGAGTTGTTGGATAATTTTAGGAATTGTGTATTTAAATTCATATGTTGATTGTATTAATTAATTTTCTATCATTGATATTTTAAATCTTGATGTTTATGATGATTTGTGTTGTTTGTTGTTTTAAACATGTGATTAGATTGAGAAGTCAATTGCATATTTAGGCTAATTAATTGAATCATCTTGTCATACACATCATGTTCATTATAGATCTTAAAAAGAAAGAGATGTCCTTTAGGATTTAGAACCCTTTGATAGGACATTCGATTGGTTTGATCGAGAGGTTGATTAATTGTGTGAAGGGACTCTTATTTAAGTTTAGTGCCTTGTTGAAATTGTTTGAGTAAGAACCAATCCATTGAGCTATGTTGGGATTCTTAAACGAATCGATATCCTATTCATCTCGAGAGGGAGTCTATGTGAACTTAGTGTTGGCCTTTAGTCTTAAGCCCATGAATCATATGAATTTGATGCATGTATCCTAGGATTTCCACTTCATAATTGTTGTTAATCTCACTTTTGCTTAATTTGGTAAACCACATTTTATCCATTTATCTTGTGTGTTTGATCATTGCTTGTTTACTTGCATTGATTACTATTTACTTATTTATTTGATTAACAACCCCTTTGATGATTCGTCTATATAAAATTACAAGAATCTTGAGATCGCTTAAGCACTAGCGCCTACCTCCTTGTGGTTAGATAAATTGTTGAATTGGTCATCCCAACTACAAAATGACTAATCAAATGGCACCGTTGCCGGGAAGGTAACGGTTGCTAGTAGCTTGAAGAAGGATCGTTTCGAGTGATCTTAATAGAGACATTTTTTTATTTTATTTGCTTTTTGTTATTTGGTGCTTGAAATCTTTTGCTCTAACTTCTTTTCTTTGTGAAGGAGTGTGCAAACGAGGTCAAGGGAGAAATTATCGGAGCCTATTGACTTAGAAATCGAACAAACTTTTCGAAGAAGGAGAAAGGAGAACAAATTAAAAGAGAGTGATAAAATGGAGAACTTTCAAGGTAATAATCGTGTGGAAATAGAGCATGATGAGGAAGGCGGACGAAATGTGCACGTGCAAGACAATGCACAAGTACCTCAATTCAATGCCAACCCTCCTCAACATGCCTATCAAAATCATGGAGCTTTCAATAATCAAGCTTTGATTCAATAAATGGTGCAACAAGCTCTAATGTAACAAGGCTTTCCACAAGCTTATGCTCCTCAACAACAAGCTTACGTGCCACCACCAGCACCTCCGGTACAACATGGAGTTCACAATGATCAAAGGGTGATCCGGGATTTCTTATGCCGAGGGCAATGCCACACATGATAGGTCCACCAATCAATGCCAACAATTTTGAAATTAAGGCGGGCTTGATTTCTATGGTGAGAGTCCAACAGTTTAGTGAAGTCCCGAATGAAATATATATATATATATACACATTCGGGTAATTTTGGGTTGGATACGGTTAAATATAAGGGAATCCGTACCTTACCCTTACCCGCACAGTTCTCCTTCGGGTTCGGGTACTACCCGACCCATTATCCGATTTTTCTATACCCGTTATGCAGGTACCTGTCGTGTAACCCGATCCGACGGATAAAATTGTCATCCCTATTAATTTGTTTGTATTCACTTGTTGTATATATATACTCTGTATACATGAAAGTCTATCTACAATCATAGCATGAGTTTTGAATTTGAAAAGAGAGAATTATCTTATCCAATTGATTATACGTGAGTTTTTTAGTCATGAAGAGAATTTTCTTAACCCGTAAGCTCAATTGAATATTCGATTTGTTAGTGAATGCATCTCTGAAATCTAAGATTAACATGCGAAAAGAACAAAGGTTGTGTTTTCTTTAGAAAAATTCTAACTTTTTTCCACTTGAATAATAATTGAAATAAAGGATATAAAATGAATAATAGTAAAAAATAAGGGTAATATTGGATATTATTTATATTGCAGCTGATATTACTAAAAATTAGAGTGATTATAGATTAATCTCAGCGTTGTAGCGGCTATAAATGAAAACGATTGAATATATCATTGTAAAAATGTATTTTAAAAATATCTTTTTTTCTAATATATATATATATATAATATTTTTTCAGAATTATTTTTTAAAAGATTAAGACTTGTATCTTTGGGATGGCACAGGATGTTCTGAGATACTGCCCCAAATTCCACATTTTTTAAAAATGGTATCTTTTATTATACTCACTTAGTCTGGTTTTAAGGTGTCTGTTATTTTTTGCACGTAAATTAAGGAGTATTATTATATGTAAAGTGGGTAGTTATACTAGAGGGAAGTGGTGGGTCATATAGTGTACTTTTTTACTAAATAGAGAAAATGGATACCTTTAAACTGGACACCAAAAATAGTAAAATGGACACCTTAGAAGCGGAGGGAGGGAGTATGTTATATAGTTTATATTCTTGATTTTCAGGGGAAAAAAATTATTTTTTAATCAATTATTTAATAAAAAAAATTATATTATTATTAATTAAAGTTTACTACCTTAAGAATAAATTGTTACATTCTATATTGAGCACCGAGGACACAATAAATTAACTCTTTTTAGAAAGTATACTAACAACTCATTCTTCCTAAAAAAGTTACATGTGGCTTTTTCATAATTTTTAAATGAGTTGATATCTTGTGCATTCAGGTGTACATATACTATATATTAATTTTTACTCAAAAATATATAGTATGTTTTTCCTAATAATTGTATAACTTTTTTTATTAATTTTTTATTACTGTATACTTTTATTCATTAGTGTAGAGTATATATATTTTTGAATATGGGTGCACGATGCATGCAAGTGCTTAGAATAATTTGGTTTTTTAAATTTTTATATAATCTTTACATTTCATCTTTTTATTATCACCAATAACTCCAAAATATTAACAATGTGGGTTAGCTCACTTGGTCTCTTCACTAAAGTGAGTGACTCAATAAATTAACTTATAACCACTAACAACTAATGTTTACCTCTATATATATATATATATATATATATATATATATATATATATATAATAAAAATTAAAAAAAAACTCTAAAATATTAGATTGTATATTTTTAAAATCTTTAATGAATTTTTTTATTTTAATATTAGTGATGTTATGCTTTCAAAATGTTTAATAGATTTCAAAAACATTTATTTAATTTTAAACAAATCCATATATATCGAGGGTTAATTATACATTGTCGGTGTACTTATGTACACGGTTTTTAGCAATATGAATATATAATACTTTTTCGTAATATTAAATATACACTATAAAGATAAAATCATAAAAGTATACTCCATTCGATCAATTCAGATGTATCATTTTTATATTTTTGGTGGCCGATTCAAAGATATTTTCCATTTAAAGCGATGTAAGATCACATCATTACTATCTCTCAAGCCCTTGCATACATGCCATAACTCCAACTAATTAAAGTAGATTTTAAAGGAAGGATAAATAAGTAAAAATACACACTCCAACTACCCACTACACATTTAATAATAGGGGGCGACTATTTGCACCCCCAGAATTATTATATATACCCCAGTAATATATAAATTAAATCATTATTAATTAATAAGACATAATTGGCCTTATAAATCTTATATTTGTTCGGTTGCAACATCCGAACATAATAGAATCAGAATTCATCTATCTTATCTGTTCGGTTGTTACAACCGAACAGAATCATAATTATGATCCCTTGGCCTTCAAGACCAAGCTCGTCTCCCTTGGCCTTGCCGTTGCATAGCTCGCCTCCCTTGGCCTTCTCGTCTATGTTACCATTGACGTCTATTCATTAATTTTCTTTAACGGCTAAGAACGGATGGAAAACATGCCACATGAACAATCTACGATACAATTTCAATTAAGAAGGCAATGTAAGAATTAGCATATGAATTAGGGCATCAAAATCGTGATAAACGACAATTCAATCATTCGCCATTTCCAAAACATCAACTGTGAGCAAAAATTACTTTCTGATTGTTCCGGCCTTCCCTCTTTTATTTCAGTTTCTTCATCAGCATTTTCCGTGCAGAAAACGATGGTTGATCGAAGGTCGGGGACGCAGTCGCCTGAGTGCGTTCCTTTTTAACTAATGCTTTACTTTTTGACTGCAACCACTTCAATGGAAAACAGACAGCTGAGCTTCTGCATGGTGATGTGACTCAGCATTCGAATGGGTTTCCAGTTCCAGATTCCTTTCTTCTCCGAAGACGAACCGGAAGCTGTAGACACAACTTTGTCGCTCCATAGGCTGCTTTTCTGGGTGGAACTGACCCGTTCTTCTTCATCGGCATCAGGGTTTATATAGATGAAATTAATCACAATTTTGATTCTGTTCGATTGTAACAATCGAAATAAATGAATTCTGATTCTGTTCTGTTCGGTTGTTGCAACCGAACAAATATAAGATTTATAAGGGTAATATTATGTCTTATTAATTAGGAATGATTTAATTTATGTATTATTGGGGTACTTATAGTAATTTCGGAGATGCAAATAGTCGTCGCCTTAATAATATTACTTTTTAATTTACGCGTAAAAAGTAAACGGTTACCTTTGAATTAGTCGGAAGGAGTATGCCTTTTACAAATTTATTTATATAATAAATAATAAAAATTTATGTCATGGAGTATAAAATAAAGTTAGCATAAAACTTGTGTAAGACGTATAGTTAAAGTTATAATTTTTATAATAAAAGGTGACACTCAATTAATGAAAAATGATAATGCTATTTCATGAAAAATTTATAATATATATGAAAAGTGATAACTAGCGCTGTCAAAATGGGTTGGGTCAACCCGCCCCAATCCGCCTTAACCCACCAATTTCTCAACCCAAAATTAACCCGCCGTATAAAAATCCGCCCCACTTCAAACCCATTAGAGTGTGGGCTAAACCGCACCGCCCCACCAACCCAACATCAACCCACTTTTATAAATTAAAATTTAAAAAAGTGACATACAACTTTTAAATTTTAATACAGAGTATTTAAATAATAAAAATATTATCATCCAACTCTACCTCCTTACCCACCCCAACCCCACCCCACCTACCCATCCCAAAAAAAAAAATTTTAATTTTTTTAAAATTTTAATATTTAAATAATAAAAATATTATCAACCAACCCTACCCCTACCCACCCCACCCCCACCCCCAAAATTTTTTTTTTTAATTTTAATATTTAAATTATAAAAATATTATTACCCAACCCTACCCCCACCCACTCCCCCCAACCCCCGAAAATTTTTTATTTTATTTTCTTTTAGATTTTAATATTTAAATAATAAAAATATTATCACCTAACCCTACCTCGTACCCACCCTCACCCACCCCCTCCAATTTTTTTTTAATTTTTTTTTAGAATTTAATATTTAAATAATAAAAGTATTATCACCCAATTCTACCCTTACTTACCCACCCACCACCCCTGACAAATTTTTTTTTTGTATTTTAGATTTTAATATCCCCTAATTTTTTTTAATTTTAGTTTTTAATATTTAAATAATAAAATAAAATTTGGGTGGGTAGGGGGTAGGGTAGGGGTTAGGAGGGTAGGGTAGGGATAGGGTTGGGTGATAATATTTGTATTATTTAAATATTAAAATCTAAAATATTAAAAAAATAGGCCGACCCGCAATAATCCGACCCGCGATGGGCCCAACCCGTGTTGACCCAACCAGTAGATGACCCAACCCATTTGGGTCAACCAAAGGACGGGTTGTGATGGGTTATGGGCTGAACCAACCCAATAACCCAAATTGACAGCTCTAGTGATAACATTTTATAGCGAAAAGTAATAACTATTTTAAAAAGTTTAAAATGGTCTAACGTGGAACAGTCTCATGCAAAACTTACCCAATAAGATTTGTACACGAAATTGGTTAAAATATTAATTTTAAAAATAAATATAAAAATGTGATGTCTTATAATAAATATATTTTTTTTCTTTTTTTATTTAATATATTCATTATATGAAATAATTTAATAATTTAAGTTGAACGTTTAATAACATACTCTCTCTATTCCGCAAATAAAATTATATTTATTATTTGTACGGAGTTAAAGAATACTCCATCCGTCCTACATTAAGGTTTACCTTTTCTATTTTGGTTTGTCTCAAGTTAAGGTTTACGTTTTCTTTTTTAATCAAGTTGGGCCCATACAAAATAATTAATTATTCAATATAGGGCCCACACACAATACTAATATAATTACTCATTTCACATAAAATACTATTCTCCTCATCACGCTACACATTAAAATATTATCTCTTAATTTACGTGCAAAAATAAAGTATAAACGTTAACACTGTTGGATTGTATGCTAAAAGCCTAGCTTTAGTATGAACAATGTTTTAACAATATTTGAAATGAGAATAATTGATCAAATGATTGCATCTTATAATTTATTTATATGTCCGATGCAATAGTCCATTTACTTTATACTGTAAATAATATGTTGTGCGACAACACGCGGAAGATCATATAATCGGTTTCCTTATAAAGTATAAACAGATGTTCACAATCGAGATAGACGGGGACTCTCTATCGGGATGGTTGTAGTGCGATTTGGTATTAGTTTGTCTTGACTATAGATTCACATTAGTGCACTTTGTGTGTATTGAGCAGGACCGCTTGAGATCGTTTAACTTATACTGACTATATAGGAGAACATGATTTCTGTTATTATGGATGTTCATGCTCTTAATCCATATACAATAACTTCGACACGTAAGCCAATATGTATTTATTTGATTCATCAATGGGTAAGATTTACATGCATTAAATCAACAAACTCAGTGAGTTGAGAAATAATGTTGTCTCTATGGTATGTTGTTGATTGTAGAAGGAATCTGTGTCCTATTAAATAGGTTGATGATGTCCCCTTGAGGAGCTCATAAGGATTATCTTGTAAACCCTGCAGGTAGATTTATTCCGGCATGATAATGAGGTTGAGTGGTACTACTCTCGGATGAAATATTAATTAATGAAGTTGTCAGTAACTTAATTAATTAATGAGCATCGTATATCTTAAACATGGGGAGACTAACGGGCTCATTATAAGAATGAGCTCATAACGTAATTATGGGATTAGAGCGGCAGTACAGTAATAATATTTTAGTTGAATATATTATTATTATTGGACTTAAGTATAAGTTTTGGGTTAAACTTGGATACTTAAGCCTAATGGAAGCCCGACTCTAATTTCTCCTACAGGTCCCTATTGTAGCCTATATATAAGTCATCTCAACTGTTCTAAATCTAAGATCACACACCTAACTGTGAGTACGGAAGAGAGAACAGCAGATTGAGAGAATCTTGAGGATCATCGCCCACACGACGTCAAGATTAGATTTGGGAATACAATAGAAGATCAAGAAGTTGTTTTCAGCAATATGATCATCAACTTCCATGAGTTTTCTGAATTCGTGTGGAACCCAAAACTTGTGGTGTGATACATGGTTGAAAAACCACGGAAGATAAGATTGTTTTGGAGTAAAAATCAGTCAAATCGGAGATTGGATGAGGAAGTTATGCCTAAAATCGTGAGGTTGCGCATGCTGCCGGCGAGAATTTTCTTTTCTTCAACATACCCTGGTAAAAGGTAATGCGAACTTTTATTCTTGCTTCCACTGATATAGTTTGCATGGAACCCTAACGGTTCACGTTAACCAAACGATCGAACGCCAACAAACACGGGACGAAGGGAGTATAATATATTTTTAATGTGTAGTAGGATAAGCGAAATACTCCCTCCGTCCCATTTTAGATGACACTTTTCATTTTGGGTTGTTCCACAAAAGTTTGCACTTTCATAAAAAAACAAAAAGTAAACACAATCACTCTTCCCTATATATTTTAATTACAAAAAAATCACTCTACCTAACACATCTAACATACCTTATCATTTACTCCCTCCATCCCATAAATGTTTGCACCCCACTTTATGAACGAATATTAAGATAAGTAATTAATTTTTGGGGTATTATGGTATTTTTTATAAGTGATTACTGTTAAGGGTATTATGATATTTTTTTGTAATAAATAAATAATAAAGTATGTTAGGTGTATTAAGTATGAGTTATTTTTTTTGTAAATAAAGTGTATGGAGAAGGGTGGTGTTTAACTTTTTGCATTTTTAGGAAGGTGCAAATTTTTGTGGGGCAACCCAAAATGAAAAGTGTGTCATCTTAAATGAGACCGAGGGAGTATTTATTATCAAAAATACCATAATACTCCTAAAAGTTATTACTTTTCTTAACATTCGAGCCGGAAGAGGGGTGCAAACATTTGTGGGAGGGAGTAAGTAATATTTTAAATTGTGTACTCTATTATTAAGGCCCCACCACTTGAGTATTGGTGGAAGAGGTACATCGTAGAATGTGCCTCAAGTCGTTTATAGAAATGTCTCACTGTTTCACTGCACTTACAAGTGTCTCACATAAAGGTAAGATGAGACGATCTCACATAAGACTTACTGTGATTAAAAAAATATAAATATTGTGATGCATAATTACACATATACTACTCTCTCCGTCCCGTCTAAAGGGTCGTTTTTACTTTTTGGCACGTGGATTAATTAGTATTATTATTTAATGTGTAGTGGATAGTTGTATTAGTGGAAGTGTGGGCTCCATATTTTAATTGTATTAGAGGGGGTGTGTGGGTCCCATATCTATAATAAAAGAAATGAGACCCTTTTGGTGGGACGACCAAAATGGCAAAAAGGAACCCTTTGGGTGGGACGGAGGGAGTATAGTTTAATAATAAAATTTATATTTTATTATAAGATAAATTTATATTTAAATAAGATTTAAACTCATTAGATAGGTCATTTATTTTTAAAGTTAGATATAATTTTTATTAATAAGAAATATACTAAAAAATATTTTATATATAATTAAATTTATAAAAAAATTGTTATTCACGATACGGTATATTGGTACCGAATACCAAAATTATTTTCAGTGTATCGAAATATCAAAAATTTTAAACATGTTACCGTTATCGTACCAAAATTTTTGGTACAACAACCATATTGTATCAAAAATTTATGTATCGAAAATTTCGATATATCTAAAATTCGATATTTTTTGATAATTTTCGATACGACAAGCTCGATATACCGAGTTTTTGATATTTTTACCCACCCTACTTGCAAGGGACAAATTCATGTCAAGACCTTTCCACCTATTCACTATTAGATCAGTTGTAAGGATTTTGCACCCTCCGAACTAGCTTTCTACCCTGCAGGATTTAAACCTCCACTCTGTAGTTGTCAGCTCAGTTGTAAGACCTTTACACCCTCCAATCCAGGTCAGTTGGAAGACATTTCTACTCTCCAATCTACCACTTGAGCTATGTTCTAGGTGTGATATAATATTTTAATATGTAGTGATTAGTTGTATTAGTGTTCCGGTCCTGCATGTAGATATATTAATTGTTTTGTACATATGGATCACATCTGCCAAAAAGGAAATGTAACTCCTTTGTAGAACGTTGTAATTAGTAAAATGTACTCACAAGAGTTACATTTTACTAATTAGGGCGTCCAGTTACAAGAGTTACATTTCATTTTTTAGTAGATGAGACCCACATAAATCAATCATTTTATCTTTATTGAGCCCACACACAATACTAATACAATTACCCACTATACATTAAATTATTATATTTCTCAACCCACTACACTTTAAAATACTATATTTTTTAATCTTCTTGTGAACAGTAAATGTAATTCTTTTCATGGGATAGAGGGAGTAACTCTTTTTGCATATAGAAAGAGTATATAAAGCAATATTTGTATAAGATCGTCTCAAGTGAAACTCTTTTTTTTTAAAGAAAAAATTAGCACTTTATATTAAAGATGTTATCACTTTTAATTAAAGATATTAACACAAATTGTTCATATAATACTTCACAAAATGATTATATATATATATATATATATATATTATCAATTATGTATCATTTTTTATTGAAATACTATTAATTATTATCCATTTCTCCATTTTTCGTAACTTACTTTGTAATACGGCTTCACACAACTATTTGTCTATACAACGTTATAATTACATTAACTAATGTATATTCATAAATCATACTCCTTTCGTTTGCTAGCAAATGGTCTAATTTTTTCGTTTTGAGCGTCCACTCCAAAAGATCTCATTATCCTTTTTAGATATATGAGACTCACACAAATCATTAATACAATTATAATATGAAACTCAAACATACCCTACTAATTCATACTCTCTCCGTTCCGCATTAACGTTTACGCTTACTTTTTTCACGTAGATAAAGAGATGTAATATTGTAATGTGTAGTGAGGTGAGAGAAATAATATTTAATGTAAAGTGAATAATTGTATTAATGTTGTGTGTAGGCCCTACATAGAATAATTAATTATTTTGTATGACCCAACTTGATGAAAAATGAAAAGTAAATCTTAACTTTGGATAACCTAGAGGAGGTAAAACAGAGGGAGTATTCCTTATTTGTGCTCAACCCAAATACAAACATCTTGACTAGAGGTAGGGGTGACAATTCCCGACACGACACGATAGCACGACACGAGCACGATACGATAATTGCGGGTTATTGTTTGGGCTTATTGGGTTCGTGTCATTATCGTGTCAACCCAATAAGGACACGAAAATTTTGTATGGTGTTCATGTCGGGTTCTTGTCAACCTGTTAAACACAATTAATATTAACAGATGACTCATTAACCCGTTAACAACCCAATAACATGTTAACAACCCCAATATAAATATAAAATTAGAAAAATATATGATAAAAATATTTAATAATAATTTTAAATATATAATTTAAAATTTTATTTATTTTAATTAGTATTTTTTTATTTTTTATTTTCTTATCGTGTTGTGTCGTGTCAACCCGTTATTTTTCGTGTTCGTGTCGTGTTGGAATGAATTCTTATCGTGTAGTGTTCGGGTTTACCCTTATCGTGTCGTGTCACTATCGTGTCGACACGAAACTCAACCCGTTGACAATTCGCCCCCCTTTACAAAAGGAAAAAATAATAATAATAAATAAATAATTCCCTACCACATTTTCCCCCATATTATTTAATGGCTAGCTAAAACTTGTGTTGTTCGAAATACTCCAATTAGCTTGACGTTTTCCCCAAGCTCTCCAGAATTTTCTTCCAGCGCTTCGGATTTCACATTTTGATTGCATTTCTTAGTTACTGGCGAATTCCGGATCACGCGATTTGAGTTCTGCAACTTATTTCTCCGTTCGATTCCCTTCAACGGCTGCAAATTGAGGTTTTTCTGGATAATTGCTAAACTTTAGGCGTGTGCTCATTAAATCTATGATTTTTTTTTAATTTTTTCTGAAGATTCATGTGATCAACTTCTGGAATTTACGGAACATTTAATTATCTGATTGCTTGTGTTGTTGACTATTATCGAGAATTAAGGTTGGGTTGATGCATGAACGATAAAGCTTTGAAAGCTTTATCGTTTCATTTCCTTGTATTTAAATTGTGTAAGGAGAGTTTTAATTTTGTTTGAGCTCTGTTTATATCAACTGCTTCTTAATGATGTATGAGTTTGTTAATTATTGATTTTGATGAGTGCAGAGAGATTGTTGGAACGTTCATAATATAATTTTGTATGATGCTTGCATCATTATTGTTCTGCTTTCTGTGGTGACATTCACAATTTAGTGCAATTTGATTATTCTATCAATATTGGTGATGGCCCAGAAAATTCACATTTTCAAGGAACATATGTGAAAGTGAAGTTAATATGCATTTGACATTTTGATATTTTTTCTAGTTTTTCTCCTAATGAGGTTTTCAGTTTTGCTTTAATATATCAGCTGTGAGTGTTGTTTGGTCAAATATTGAAACTTGTTCTTCTGCATAAAGCAGTTTAAATCAAGTATTTTAATTGAAGAAGATCCATCTAATTAGGATATATTCTATCATTCAACATTACATACTATAAATGACCTTTTCATTATTCATTTGCACTTAGACTACAAAGTCTATTCCTATTAGGATTTGCCAGATGCAGGTGGTAGAGGGGTGTCCTTTATCTTTACATTAATGGAAATCCATTTATAACTCTAAAGTGACTAGACATTATTTCACAAGTTACGTGGAAAAAACTTGGTACTAATTTTATCGAATATCCTGTCTCAAAATTTTTAAGCTTCTTGTAAGAGCAAACTTTTAATGTTGTTGGCACAACACTCAGGTTTCAATAGAATCCAAACCAGAGTATAAAAGTTATCCCGCGTGCTAAAATGAGATGCAATGCCTGCTGGCGGGAAATCGAAGGGCGAGCTATCACCACCACCTGTGGTCACCTTCTCTGTATCCAATATTCAGGAATCACTTCAAAACAGCTTCATTTAATATTGCTCGGTTTCTTTATATTTAGTGTATTTTGTTAGATTCCTTAAATGAATTTGAAGGCGTCGAAGATGCCGGTAAGATTCTCAGTAATGATGGAGCATGCCCCATTTGTGATCAAGTGCTCTCTAAAAGGTACAATTAAATGAATAGTGCAGCTTGGTTGTTTATCTTATGGTTGTAAAGTTTCCGAAATCCAAATATATCCCAAAACTGTCATATGCTCAGCGAGCAGTGTAAGGGCAAGAGTTCAATTCTCATAATAAATTGTTGATCAGAGTCATTATGTAGATATTTACAGGTCACTTGATGCCATCTTTTTTCTTGTCAGTCTTATGAAGCCTGTGGACATCAATCCAAATGATGAATGGATAAATGTAAGGAAACTCTCCTAGAAGAAGATTGTGTCTCTCAAATTGTATCTTATAACCCATGTCAATTCAACTTTCTAAAGATATAACTTTATCTGCAATTGCAATACACTCTATAACCTCTCTTTTACATACCATTTTGCTCTCGCTGCAGACGGTCATGGCTGGAATATCTCCTCAGATATGTATCCTTAACAATTTGATTGATATGCTATGTTGAACTGTTTCATTATACATAATTGGCTGTTTAGTTATCTATATAATCTTTCAAATTGAATATCTAGCTATCCTCAACGGTACTAGCATTCAAGAGTGCATATAAAAGCGTAATGTTTTACATTGGACAAAAGGAGTTGGAGATGCAAGCTAAGATGAACAAGGTAGTCGCTCAGTGCCGTCAAAAATGTGAGGCAATGCAAGAGAAGTTTACGGAGAAAATGGAGCAGGTATATGCTGCATACCAAAAAACAGCTAAGAGGTTCCAATTATTGGAGCAACAGATGGAGAATCTGTTAAAAGATAAACAGGAGCTGCAAGAAAAGTTTTCAGAGAAATGCAGGTTAATCCTGCTTCTGTTCTTTAATACATACCCCCTACTGTTTCTTACCCCATCGTAGTGGTCACTGATGATCTTAACGTTACCAACAGACAAAAGAGGAAACTTGATGAAATGTACGACGAGGTAAGGAATGAAATAGAGTCAATGAAAAGAGCAGCAATTCAACCAGCTAACCATTTCTTTACGAGGCATGAGACTGATTTGTTCTCAAATCCAACAAGAAGGCCAGATAACAGTGATCCCATTAGAAAAGGTAACTCCATTTGATTTCATCAAATTTCCAATCAAAGATACTAAATGTTATCAATTACATTCCTATATCATATTCAACTACCTCTACTAGATTTTAGCTCATCTTCACCAGTGCTGAAATGAGAACAATGGTTTAATTCTTTTAGCATTTTTCGAAAAAGTTCTAGTCAACTTATTTTATTGCAGATTGGCGGGTTCTCACTCCTGATACTCCAGGGCCAAGAGATGACATGTGGGCAGCAAGAAACAACAGTTCTAACTCTACGTTCGACATGTCTGGTGGCTCGCCTGCGAAACACTCTGCTGTTCCTGTCAATACTGAAAATAGAGCGGCGAATGGTCAGCCGTCATTTGGTGTAGGAGCTCGCTCGGGTAATCCTTCAATGATACTCAGAAACCTCATCCTTTCACCAATAAAGAAGCCTCAGCTCACCCGCAATAGATCTCATTTGTTCATCTGAGCTGGTACAACTCTTTAACTTCTACTACAGTTACATGTTTAAAAAGCCTCATATCCTGTTTTCCCAATAGAAATCATTACATGTTGTGTTCTCAAGTTGTTAGGAAAGGAAATCTGATGTAAGATGCTCATCACTCCCATTTTACTTGATGTCTAACATTGATAAAGAAAATCAATTAATAATAATAAATATATCAATGAGAAGTTCAGTACATTGCTTAATTATCCCATAAAGATTTTTAATTATAACAAATCTAACTATCACTACTTCCTTTTTAGAATTTAATTCTCAAATCTAACATCGTGGCATAGGAGATGATGTACGCCAAAAAACCAAAGAGTTGGGTATATGCTTGTTTTAGGTTAATGTGGGTTGAAAAACCGCAATATTTATGTTTATTTTGTTTTTGTTATGATAAGTTTTAATTTGTGAAAATTGATGTGCAAGTGATGGACGGTGATATGTATAAAACAATATTAATTAATGTGAGTAAAAGGGATGAGAGATAGAAGAATACAGTATTATCTGAAGGGAGGATGTATAAAATGTAGTTATATGGAAATTAATAGTGTTTGAGAAGGGAAGATGTATAAAATGTAGTTATATGGAAATTAATAGTGTTTGAAAACTGGGAGTGGATTTAATACTTAGTGTGGGTTTTGAAAGCTAAAATCTAAATTAATGCATATTGTAAAATCAAATTGCTATTAAAGTTTATAAAAATTTCACTTGTCAGTGGCTTTTTTTTACATTAAAAAGAAAATAGAATATGAACAATATAGTAAATGCAATAATAAGTTTGGCAAAAGCTCCGCACCCTCTCTGTGTCCCCATATGAACACATCTCTCCTCCTTCAATCCTATTTAAACCTATGTATTGCTAGGGGTTTAAATTGTAAAGGAACATGGAAATTGCAAAGGCGCATGGAATGTGCTCCGTGCGCCCGGGTGCACAGAAGCCTCGCTCAATAAGTTTTATCAGTATCAATGTACACATTTATGATTTCAGGGGTCTGGTAAAAATAATTTTAGTGCTTTTGTATTTATGAAAAATATAAAGATAATTATATTGCTCAAATACGTAAAACTAGGCATACAATAATAATAGAATACGTTGTATTATAAGCTAAATAGCTAATTAACTCATTCAATTTTGAAAAAAGATAAAATAAGAGAGATCGAATTCTGTCTTTTAGAAAATTGATAAAATTTGTTTGAAAAGATAAATAAGGAAAAAAATAACTAGATATTTTTTTTGTTAGATGATTAATAGTATAATATAAAATAAAATAAAAAGAATTTTTTTTAAAGAAATATCTTAGAAAATTAATAGTATAAATTTTTAAAATAATAATAACCAAAAAGGGGTGTAAGAAGATTTAATACTCCTTTGTCTCAAAGTAACTCTTCAAGCATAGAAAAGCAAAAAATTAAGAAAGTCTAAAGATTAAAAAAGTAAATTTTTTAAATGTCTGATGCAAGATAAAAAAGGCAACATTTGTTTCTGATTTAATAAAACAAATTTAAGTTTCTTTCTTTATTTATCTTCTATATTTTCTTTTCGAACATTTATATTGATTTTACATACAATTAAAATATTAAATCAAAATTTAAAACTGACATAAAGTTAAAATACTAAATCAAATTTAAAAATAACATAAATTATTGCTATTCATAATTAATTAAGTCTACATAAATCCAAAATAAACATACCGTAGATATATTGAGTAATTTAATAAGAAAAAAATGAACAATGTAATTGAGTTATGCATAAAGTGTAAAATTAAGTGATAAGTATTTTCTTAAGCACTGTGATGGTCTCAATATGGTATAGGAAAAGAAAAAGGAAAAATTGCCAATTAAAGAAGGTTGCTAAGATAGTTAAATGAAAATTAGAGATGGATTTCAACTTAAGAGAGTTTTGAGAACCAACCAATCGGTTACACTTAGAGACAATTTTTTAGATGTATCGATTGGTTCACCTCAAGAACAGATCAACCAATTTAAGTTAGAGACGAATTTTTTAAAGACGACTTTTGAAACAGTTTATAAGAGACTGATTAAAGACAACTTCCTTAAACCACCTCTTAGTAACAAAACGACATTGTTTGGCTTAGGGCATCAGTAGAGATGGGTTTTTCCGTCTCACGCCGTCTCTAACTGCGAATAAAACCACCAGTAGCTCAGCATCAGAAATTAATATATTTAAAAATTAATTATAATTTATTGTTCATTATTAATAATATAAGGAAATTAATTATATTTAAATAACAGGAAATAATAAAATATAAAATAAATGTTAAAATTATTACAAAATATTGGCTAACCAATGATATTTCTAGAGTATAATAATAATTGTCTTTAAAATTCATAATTAAAAGATTGAGTAAACTAATGAATGCTCATGAAAATACGCACATTGCAGTCTTCATCTCGCACTTAGTTTAGACAATAAATAAATAATCAAAAAAATCATTTTTTTTATTCATGCCGTGAAAATAAGAGGGTGGACAAATACACTTTTAGACAGGGAGCCATGGAAGATAGTTGTATTATATCTCCAAGCTGAATAGAATGAACCACATGCGAACCATCAACATACAGGAACCCCTCTCTACAAAACCAAGAGATATCCATCGTCTCACCCGATTTCACCAACCCATTCATCAAACCGGAAGTATCTCCGGGAGAAATGGGCTCCCTTACCATGTACTGAAGCTCCTTCGACAAAATGGGCATTGTAAATCCTCCGGCTGAGTGAATTGCAGCCGTTGATCCAGTAGCTGTCGACACTCTGAGCCCGCTTGATCTACAGTGAAGTAAAGAGGAGAAAGACTCCCCTTCTTTCTTTATCCTATTAATGCAAGAATGTGTAAGAAAGTTTACGTAATATGAAGCAATCTGCAATCCTGTGAGCATGAATTAGCAATATTCTACCTGAAAGAGAACCGAGAAACTGCTGCAGGGCACGGATGCGTTAATAGAATATCGTTTAGAGCAAATGTTGAGATCAGATTCGAGTTGACACTAACAGCCATCCTTGCCAATTCAGAAGGTTCAGAGCGGTTCTCAAGGATATCATCTAGTATCTAGGGGACAGAGATATTACGTAACTGGTTCAGTAAGTATCTTAGAGAGTGGCTCTAACGTAAATTTAGATTTTTTTTAATGGCAACAGAAACTGCAGTGTAATTGCATAAGTCGAGAGAACTGTGAATTATACTTATTTTAATGAGTTCTTGTCATGAATCAAAAGCTATGAGAAATATTAAAATCTCTTAACAAAATGAATAAAAGAATGCTCGACTTCTAAAAGACTTTTTCCTGTTCATGTTTCTTAGTGTTCATTCAAGCATGGTTGAATAAAACACAAGCTACATGACGTCTTTGAGGCAAAAAAATTTACTCAAATCAAAACTTGGGAAACAAATGTGAAGCTCAAATCCCAAGCAATAAACCTTCAACAAAATTAATGAGTACTAGACCAATTTGAGAAAATTAGATTTCTTAATAGACACGGATGCTCAATGTCCGGGAGACAGTAGAAGTATCAGTTGCGGAGTTTACCCTTTGTCGCCCAGCATCAACTGGACAAGCCCTGGGATATAAGTGAAATTGATTTCATGCCAGGAATATCATCAATCCTAGCCAATTAAAGGCACTAAAAAAGTACACAACTAGTTGGTTTGAAAAGAAGAGCAAAGAATCTCCTTTCCCAGAAAAAGAATGTGAAATGACAAAATAAAATTTTTGAAGAATAATTGGGTCATGTTCATACAAAAAAATACAAATACCTGAGACAAGCTATCTGATCTACTTATGAATAAAATTAATATCTCCATACCAAGGATAAGTAGCATGTTTCATTCTCAAACCTCAAAGATAATTCTTCTAATTAAATATTAGAAGATAAATAATAGTTTGAGTACCATTTTACCTGTTCAAAATTTTCAGCAGTTGCAGCACAAAGATAGCCAGTGCTTCTTGTCGCATCGAATTCTTCACTGAGTTCTGCCACCTAATAATTAGCATGGTTACTTTATTACACCAACAAACTCATGTTAAAAAGAGAATATTAATTAATTTTTAAAATAGTAGTAGTAAAAAGTTTGAAGCTAAAGAATTATGACTTTGACGAAATAAATCTAGCTATAGCAATACTTCTTCCGGGCTAGTAGGATCAGAATTTATTCCAAGGACTGGGATTTTATCATCCAGTAAATGGCTTGCTTGTAATAGTGTGCCGTCACCTCCAACCGTAATGACCAGATCCACATCATGGATAGGCTTATATAGATGACTACGAAAAATAGCTTTCCAGTCAACGGTTTTTTTCTTTAAAATATCCTGGCAGAAGTTAATAGCATTTTTGTGAGCCAACGTCCTGTTATCTAGATATCTTAGTACCTGCAATGCCCTCAAAGAGAAGAGAAGTATCGTCAGTTAATTGCAATAATTATTGACTAACCGATGTCAATAAGAATTCAATTTTTTTGGCAAATACACTCCAAAAATTATTTAGGTTCAAATGTTAAGCATTCAAATGGACAGATAAGTACTACAACAAATACCCTTCTAACGAAATGTGAATAAACTCATGTCATAAAACGTAGTACTATAAAAAAGTTCTTTTTTTTTACTAATCAGGAAATGCATGTTTACGCGCACAACAGCAAGATATTAAAAAACTAACAAAAATTGAGTTTTCGTTTTGTGCGATTCTCCAAATGAATGACGTGAAACATTCAGCAAATAGATATTGAAGGATTGTATCATTGTAATACCATGGACTCTTAGCTCATGAAAATTTAACAGTATTTTCTTTATGATCAAATAACCATTAAACTTTAAGAGACAGTGGCTACTGGAGCTGCTTATAGAAACTCAAATCAACAACCCAAGAAAAGATTTGATTATTTTTATGCAAAAATGTTAAGTCAATGTAGGCATACGTCTGTACGCCCAATGTAGTTCTATTTCAAGAACATTCCAAACATAATTAGATTTAGCTATAATGCCTAGCCCTTCACAACATCACCCCTTAGATTTCTTCTCCTAATCATTTAAAAAGATATACACAAATTGCAGATTACATAATTCTTGTACTCCCACAAATACAAGTACAATTTAAACAATCGAAATTGTGGGAATTTCAGGTTAACATCCTTGTATATTATCCTGCAAACTGTTAACTTATATTGGATGAGTTTCACAAAAATTCCTTAACTGGAGGCTCCCACAGCAAAAACCAAGCCACACCAATTAATTCACCCAAAATTTCCCTAATATGCTAAAACACATGCGAATAGCAGTAAAATAAATAAGAAGCTAAAGTTTCATGCACTTGAAAATAACAATTCCAACATAAATTACACTATACAACTCGACGATTGGGGTGTCAGCCGTACAAGGCCCTTTGGCTTATCACCAAACAGATTCAAGTTAAGATTGGGGGTTTCTCCCGCAGAGTGAAATTTAATTTAAGGAAGAAGAGAATTAGGAAGAGAGAAAGTGGAGAAGTGGATTGGATACCTTATGGCGGTTGGAAAATGAGGAGGTGGTAGAGGTGGAGTGAGCAGGTGTTTGGAGAGAGGGGTAGACGTCAAATGGCTTCAACAACAGCAGCAGTCTTTTCCGCGTCATTCTTGTTTCTGTAGACTTCACTCGGTGGGGAACATCAAATTTTTTCCCAATCCCCTTTCTCCCATCAATCGGGAGGAAACCCACAAATTGTCCTTGCAAATTAATCCTAGACATATATACTAGTATAAATTAAAGGAGGATGGTTTTGGATTTATTAGCGTGATGTGATGTGAGATAATGTAGTTATTTTATTTTAAATAACCAATCAAAATATTTCATTTTTTTTTATCTTATTTAAAATTTTACTTAAAATTTCAAGTATTTTTAACTTTTTATTTTTAAATTGAATTTATATAAAAATTATATCAAATTAATTGTCTTTTCATAATTTTTAATTTGACATCCATATTACCAAATAATATATGATTGGGGAAATAGATTCTTAAATTTAATAACAATTTCTATATTGTAAAATATTTTTTAATAAAATATTTTTAGAAGATTAAGAAATTATTTAATATATTTAATCTATTTATCCTTAGAATTTTAAGTTTAATAGATTTAGTTAATTATAAAATTCTAAATAATGAATTTCATGAAAAAAATAAATCTTAGTTTAATATTAATTAATTTTCATAATTTTTTATCGTTAATTATTTATTTTATTATATTTAATAATTTATCTTTAATTATACAATAATTTATAATTGTTATATACATTTATTAATTTTATTTATTAAACGATAATAGTTAGGGATGGGTAATGAGATGGGCATTTCAAGTACCCATTCTATCCAAATCTTAATAGGGCATGTATGGATAATTGTAAATGGATTTGGGACGGATACAAATAGTTGTGAAAATCTCATTAGGATTTGGAACAGGTACGGATAATACCTCAATACTCACTGATATATATATATATATATATATATATATATATATATATATATATATATATATATATATATATATTACACATAAAATTTAATATATTTATTTAAAATAATATAATTTAATTTATATTTAATTCATAATAATATAAATTTTAATTTAAATAATAGAAAAGATATAAATATTTATATAATAAATTAATATTAAATAGGTGTGGGTATTGATAAACGGGTATGAGATGGGTACGTGTACAATAATAAATTTTAAAATGAAATGTGTAAGTTAGTTTTTATTTTAAAATCGCATAAGAGTACGAGTACAAAAAAATAAGCGGATAACCTGCCGTTGTCATCCCTAATAATAGTTTTATGTTTAAGTATGATTTCTTAAGATTATACTTTTTATGTAATAATTTAAATATGATAATATAAGAACTTAATATATAAAAATATATGTTTTGCATTGGCAATATAATATTGAAAATTATATATAAATTTATATTATAATGTTATGAAATTTTTAATAGACATTACAAAAGTTTAACTTGTATAATTTTTTTTTGGTTTAAAATTTTAATATTAAAAATTAAAATTTTAATGAATAAAATTATTTTTATTAATTCATATAGTTGTTAATATTATGGAAAAGACTTGTGCATAACCGTCTCAGGTGAGGGCTTACGTCATAAGTATAGAAATGAAATAACTTCTATAATAGAAAGTGATACTCAATTGACGAAAAGCGATAATATTATTTTATGAAAAATGTATAATATAAATAAAAATTAAGTGATAAAATTTTATAATAAAAGTGATAACAATTCATAGTGAAAGTGTTATCACCATCCCTCAAGTACCATTCAATTTCTCCAACCGAATACATCTTTCGGGTACTCCAACCAAATACACTATATTGTTCGGGTACTACAATCGAACACAATATGAAATCGAATACATCTTTCGGGTACTCCAACCAAACACACAATATACTATTCGAGTACTATAACCGAACACAATATAAAATTTTAATTATTAGAATATTTATGTCTTATTAATTTTGAATATTTTAATTTAATTATTTTTTTAGTACGTTTAACAAATTCGAAAATACGAATAGCTGATTCCATAAAAAAATTCGAATATCCCGCGTATTACGCGGACTTCGTACTAGTTATAAATTAAGGGTAGGTATTGGGTGAGACCGTCTCATGGATCCTCTTACATGAAACGGATCATCCATTAATCAAATCAAATATTTTTTAAATTAAATTTAAATTATATACAAGACGAAGAAGGGTCGCGTTTGGTTTTCCACTTTGAGTAAATATCTCGGCGAACATTGTAGGCCAAATGGTGATTTACAATTGAATTCAAATAATATTTTTTAATTATATTTTAATTTTCATAATCATCATGTGTATAGATAGCAGAATTAATCCTCCCGTAATTATGAGTTAATGTGGCTGTTTAAGGAAGATTGGGGATTATTCGTACTAATCTAACACAATAATTTGGTAGTGAGAGAAAGAATGCTCATGGGTTTCCTTCAGGCGATCTTGTGCCTTTTTAAAGGTGAATATTGTTGTTCTTTATTCGTTGGGGGCTAGCCCCATATGTTGGTGGGCTTGATGTCATCCGTATATCTGGATATATTGTCAAGTCACATTGCATTAATTGTGAACACTATATGCATTAAATGCTATAGCCTCATGCGGCTATTATGTGATTTGTTTTAGGATCTTAGGGGATATCTATATAACTCCTAGACTAGCTTCCGGCCACTTGCCAAGTGGGGTTGATAAAGGGCTCGTTCGGGCCAAGCGCGTAGTGAGGAAGCGCTCGGCTGTCCTACTGCCACTACAAGAAATTAGGTTTTTAGCCACACATAATATGTGTAGTTAATAGTACATATGTACAAATAATATCTTTTACTCACACATATTGTAAATGTTCACATGTGTCACTATAATTGAGTTGATAAATACTTTTACTTACACATTATTTATGAGTGAGTGAAACTTAGACCTTTACCTACACTTATATGTGTCAACAAATACCTATTTTATGTGAGACGAATTCCTTTGATCACATCACATTTATGATGTGGACGATGATGTGGACGTTGACATGAACAATAATGTGGGCTGAGATGATGATGTGGACATTGACGTAGATGATGACATGGCAGATGATGTGGCGTTACGAATATTTGACACGTGGCAAAAATTATGTGTGGCGAAATTAACATTATGTGTGGGTAAAAATCAATATTATGTGTGGTAAAAAATATTTATGTTAGATAAAACTCAAAATTTATCCATTGTTAATTATATATATATCATAATTTTATATAAAATAAAATTTAAATTACAATAAAATTGTTTTATTATTCAAAACATTTAAATATACTCAAATCTAACATTATAATGAATTTAAAATTATCATTCATAAAAATTGAAATTCAATATAAAGAAATATATGTCAAGCCAAAAGTTTAGATCCACCGTGAAACTAAGAATAATATTGCTATCTAAAAAAAATATTTAGATTACAAAAGTAATAAAAAAACTATACACTACACAATTTTAAGCCAATACATTATGAAGTAGCAGCCAGTGGTCAAAGTAACAGCAGCAAAAAAACCATCCATATGTTCAAGAAGCTTTGCAGTGCTCTTCAAAAAGTAGAAGGAAAAACCAATTAACATGGACCTGCCAAAACACCAACAGGAACAATACAAACATAAACAATAAGTCAATTAAATCATCAATAAAATTCAATGGAATCAAAGGATGCAATAAACCCAGCAAAAATTAACATATTAAATTTTGAAAACATCACGTTATTCAATTCTCTTATGAGAAACGGAAATTAGACAAAATCTACATACCTACTTTATAGTAGAAACGTCATCCTCAAGTGAAAATACTTTGACAATACTTCTTGCTCCTTGGTGCTATCTTTTAAAGGAGGAATCGTTCTAAGAAATATGAATCCATGAAATTTTTTTGTGATGGAATTTAGATTTACGGTAAGAACAATGAAAGATATATAAATAAATCCTAGGAATTTGGATATTTTTGAAAGAGGGGAATTCATAGATATATATGTAAATAATAAGATCTATGGAAGATAAAAGATATGATAGCAATCTCCGGATTAAAAGATAGGATATATGGAAGGTAAAATATATGATAGAAATCTCCGGTTAGTACTCTCTAACAAAAAAACGTGGGTATTGAGATTTTAGGATCTTTCCCTCCTTCATTATTTTTCCTACAATAATTAAATAAAAATATATACTATTAACTAAAAAATTTTATATGTGTATTGCAAAGAAGAAAATAAGTAGATAAATATAAATACATTAAAAGATGTAAAATAATGGAGATTTCATCTTCTATTTGTATATATTTGGACATATAATAAGTTGAAATAATTAAATCCTATAAACATCATGTATAATAAAACTAAACTAAATTAACTAAAATTTGACATGTGAATTTTTTTATTTTATTTTTTAGGATAAATAAATCTATGACGAAAAAAAAAATTTCTTTAGTATAACAATAATATATATATATATATATATATATATATATATATATATATATATATATATATATATTAGTATGAAATTTAGGATCTTTTAATCATTATTTTTTACAAGTAAATAATTAATGTCATATAAATTATTTGAGATTTTCATTATAGGTAAATTACTTATTTCATTAATATAAATAATTTATAGTACATTATAATTTTGAACTTTTAAAATTCGATCTCGAATTTTTTTTTTTATTTTTTTAAAGGTTATTGTAAAATACTATACAATTGAAAACTATCTAGCTTATACTTTAGTTACTTTAAATGCGGATTATTTCTTTTTTCGTTTAAATTTATGAAAATATAATAAATTATTAGATGTTCATAGTATTTTTTTTTACAATATTATTGATTATATATATATATATATATATATATATATATATATATAATATTCTTTAATAAAAAAGAAAACAAAATCCAAATTCAACAATTAATTTTAGACTTTTATTAAATCGTATTATGCTAAAAAAATACTATATATTTCTTATAATATTTTTTTTATTTAATTTCATCTCTTACCTATTTAGTCTTAAATTCTTTATTTATTTTTTAAATATTAATTTGCATAGCAATGTAGATATAGAGTTTTGGAGTTTGACTAACTTTATTAACTAATAGAAATAAGATAATTTTAGTGGTAAATAATAAATTATAAAGTATTTATGTTAGTTGAGTTTAATTTTCAAAATGTATTTTAAGATTAAAAAATTGCTATGTGTGTTTAATTTTTTTTTCTAATTTGAAATATTAATTCATTAATTCAACTATTTATATATATTATAAAGATTGAAACAATTCATAATTAATTACCAAAAAAAATTTACCATAGAGTAATAATTTACTACTTTTTTCCAAATAATATTATATAATATGATTAAATTTATTTATAAATTTATAATTAAAATAATTATGTGGAGATTAATGGATAATTAGATAGTTTATTTTATTTTTTACACGTGATAAAATCAAACATTCTTAAATTAATTACATAATAGTAATTATATTTTAATTAGTTGTTTTTTAATATATTTTAATGAGATACGATTTAATTCATATATATTATTTATTAAAATATTAGTAATTATTTAATTTTATTATTTATTAAGATAAATAATGAAAATTTTATAATTAAATAAAGAATCCAACTGCTGCACATGTGGCATCGATGCACCTGAAACATCTCAATAACTAGATTAAATTTGATTAATTTTCACATTAAAATAAATAATTTTTTTAAAACTAAATAAAATAACTACCCACCAAATAATCTAATAAAATATTATTTATTAATCAATATACTTAATAAAATTAAGTATATTATTAATTTATTTATTTATGAAAAACTATATTAATTAGTTTTATGTTTTACTAGTAATACCCGCGTGCGTTGCACGCAACGGATTATTATTTAAAAATATATTATTAAATTTAAGAATAATATTAAATAATAACTAATATAAAGTATATAATATTATGACAAAAACTTGTGTGAGACCATCTCACGTAAAGTGATAACTTTTATATAGGGAAGTGATAATAAATCAATGAAAAGTGATAATGTTATTTCATAAATAATTTATGGTATTAAAAAGTTATAACATTTTATAGCGAAAGTGATAACTATTTTTAAAAGTAATTTATAGTAAAAGTGATAACTATTTTAAAAAGTAAAAAATAGTATCACTTTAAGACCTACCCTAATATTATTTGATTTGGAATTTAAATGTTGTATGATTAAAAAATATTAAATAATAAATATAAAACATAATGATAATAATAATTAGAATATAAACCTGCTTGTGAAATGAATTTGAAAGATCGAACATTTTGTTGAATCAATTGAAATAAATTACCTGAATTTCAATTATTATAAGGTTATTAGATTACGGATATTTTCTTTTATGAAATTATTTTCTAGTATAATAATTGTATATTTATTTTTATACTCCATATTTTATCTTTTTATATATAATAATTGATAAAGTCTCATGAGAAGATAATTATGTAAGATGTGTTGTGAGACAGATGAACCCGTTGTTAAAGTATAATTATTTTATAGATAAAATATAATTGAAATATGTTTTTTTCAAAATATGATAAATAATCGATCCGTTGTTAAAATATAATTATTATGTAGATAAAATATGTTAATTCATGGAATAGTTAAAATATATTTTCACAAAAAAATATGATAAATAATGAATTAAAATATACTTATAAAGTGTTAACTATCAATAAACATATTTTTTATATATAATAATTATACTTTAAATTTTTAACAATGAGTTGTGTCTCACAAGAGAGAGCATCTTATAAGTAATAATTATATCAAATTTAATTTTTCTTTAATTATAACTAATTTAATTTTTGCCTTTTAAAAAGTAGTTTCCATAAAATGATTGTGATTTTAAAATTATCAAAAAATTATAAAATTGAGTAATATTATAATCAAATTTAAGACTTTATTAGTAACCACCACTCATAAACTTAAAAAATTTAAAATTCTTTTCTCTAAATTCATTACATCAGTCTTTCAATCCAAATTTATTAATTCAAATTTTATTTACCAGATTTTGATAAAAAACTTCTTCCAGAGGTCACTATAGTTATTATATTAGTATAATAAGTTGTCCTTGCTATAATTTACAACGTTATTTTATTTTTTATTAAATTGAAAATCACTTTTAATTAAAATATTATTTTATTATCTGCTTAATAAAAATAGCATGAAACAATCTCATTTAATTATTTAACTTCAACAATATTATCATTCAATAATACTAATTGTGTGTCTTTATCATTTCAGGAAAACACACTTCTCTTCCTTCTTTTAAACATTTGACCATATAATTTTGATGAATTTTATTATAGATTTGATTTTTTTTTTATGTAATTATCATGATCCAAATTTTCTTTCTTTAAAAAAATATTGTACGATTTCTATAATTTTGGAACTTATTTCCATTATGCTTCAAATAAGTGAGATAGGAGTATATCTCTTTCTTTTCTATTTCAATAGCATTTTTTTTTTCCGATATACATATAGATGTATATATTTTCAGTTTTTCCTTCTATTATATATACTATTCATATACATTTTGAGTGGGGAAAACTGAAAAAGGCAAAGGTTCATTGAGCCCTTTACGCAGGGGCAAATAAGCTGTTGATCTTCTTTTAAGTTCATTCAGCACTAATAAATTCTTTTTAAGATAAAAAGAAAAAAAAAATCAAACATTATGTAAAAATCAAACATCTTAATTTTTCTATTAAAAAAAATATATAACATTGTTAAAAATATCTTGAAACCATCATTTTCTATCTTCTTCTGCATTAAACATTGAAGATAAGAAGTACAATTCCAAGATGGAGTGTCTCTAATCTCTTCCGACATTTCTTCAAGAAGCAAAATTGCACTCTCCTTTAGTTCGCGTGATTAAATTTCTTTCAGACATTTTATCGAACACTTACCTTGTAAAAACAAACATTATCTGCATACATTTCATCATTTTTCGAATGGGTCTTGATTGCAAATATATGGAAGAACGGGGGATAAGGATCCTCTGGCGGAAGAGTTCTGTTGCAAATGCACAGATGGCCTTCAATGGCGGTGCAACCGGCGGGCGGTGGGCGGTCCTCCATCTGCTTTTTTCCTTCATGAGAGATACCTTGGCTTTCTCACTTCCTCAATTTCTTCTTTGCGTCTGTGTTACAAATAAGTTCGCCAAGCTTCTACTATAAGACTTGCCAGCTGGATTTCATTATTTCATTATTTATTAAATAATAATAATAATATAGATAGAATTTGGCGGCTTCTTCCTGTATAAGATACTATTGTACTTTTATGTATATAGATTTATGAATAAGAGTATTTGTTTATATATTTATATATATATATAATATTATTATTATTCTTATTATTATATATTTAATTTTTTTTAAATTAATACAAAATATAGATAAAGTTTAATTTATATAAGATATATGTATTTATAAATATTTATAAATTTATAATAAATTTATTATCTTTATTTTTGAATATTTTTTAGCCATACATTATAATATATACATTCATATATATTTAAATAATATTATATTATTAATCACAACCAACTAAAATTTATAATTATGTTAATAAAATATACTCCTAATATTTATCTACCACATCATCGCACCTAAAAAAATATGATCAATTTTTAGTCACACATTATCACATATATAATTATGTGAAATTAAATACAATATTATTAACTACACATAAATTACATTTAAAATTATGTGTGGTAATATTAAGATATGTATTACCAAGTTAGCAAAATACCAAAAATAATCTCATATCACCGTGTCAAAATTTTCGGGATTAATGTTGAAAATTTATAAGGAGTTGTTTATTGTTTTTAGCCACACATATTAAATGTAAAAAAGTAAGTTAATATATCTCAACCTATTACTCACACATTTCAAAATTATGTGTCACAATTTAGTTACACATAGAATGTGTGGGCATTTTATGTGTGGCAAAAAACCTAAGGGCCCACAGTTCTTGGCCAATGATCTTAAATAAGAGAATAATTCCACTAGGCCCAATTAGATGCGGCCCATGCTCTCTTTCTATAGGGTTTACTCGGTGGACACTACTACATTAGCCCCCAGGCTTCGGCTTCAAGAGGGTTAGTCGAATGGAGGTGGAGCCTTCTACGGTAGCGCGTGTGCCCCAGCTTTTTCAATTTGAATTTTGATTTTTTTTTCTGACGCGACACGATATTTTCGGAAGATTCTGACACGAGGTTTCACAATCTAGGTTACACCTTCAAGGCGCCGCCTAATCATTGCGTCAGTTGAACAGAGTGTTTCACTTTTATTGTTCCGTCGATAGAGTCGCGCCGTTTGGTTGAGGGTTAGGCCAGTATATAAGGACGCCCATACACCTTACAATCTTTACTTTAGTCATTCTCTCTGTTCCCCCGACTTTGGCATTCTATGCTCTTTTCCTCTTTCGCAAAGTTGTATGGAGCGAGGTGACCATCCGGACTCCGGTTGACCAGTGGGTCCCACGTGAGCGGTGAGCGACACGGAAGGAGTCTCAGAGTCTTTGGAGAGGGCTTACCAAGAGTTGTGTAGGGAGAGTGAAGTTTCCTCCTCTCGGCGCCTCCCGATTATATCTCGTTTGTTGCCCTCTACTTTTGCGATGATGGAAGATGTGCCAGATCTAGTGAATATCCAGGCCCACATCGCGTCGCATGATGGGCCCATAATGAGATGAGGGCCCATTATCCAGACAGCTCGATTTCTCTCGCCCAATTTGAGGAGCTGGCCTCGAAGTACGCAGCACTAGGAATACGATTTGTAAAGCCTATCCCCGGTGACCGAGCGAGCAAGCTGGCCGAGGGGTTTGTGGCCGTGAATGGTTCGATGCTGAAGTTAGGGTTCCGTTTACCGCTTCATCCTTGCTTGGGCCTCTTGCTCGATTATTGGAATCAACCGTTGGCCCAGTTGACCCCAAATGCTTGGGCGACGGTGATTGGGCTCATAATCCTATTTCGCGAGAGAGGCTACAGCCACTTATCCCCGAAGGAGATCGAGTACTTGTGCCGTCCCTCAGAGGAGACTTCCGCCAAGGGGTTCTACCGAGTCAATCCCAGAAAAGGGGTGTGTTTATCTGGGAAATCCACTTCCATAAAGAATTGGAAAGAGTGGTGGTGTTGGGCAACAGAGAAATGGAAGCCGATGCAAACTAGGGTTTCTTCCGCCTTTCAGCTTCTCCGTGCGCGTGAGGGTCCGGTCCTTGCAATATATATTTTTATTTTATCCCTATCTTCGCTTGGTGGCTTACCAATATAATCTTTGTCCTTATTTGCAGATAGAGACAAGTGTCCGGGGTCCTCTTTTTCCAAAAGATTTCTCAAGCTTGTGGATGTTATCAGCAAATTGAGTCCGTAGGAGAGGAGTACTGATATAATCACTGACAAGCTTCTGATTAAGTACGGGCTCATGATGGGTCCGCACGCGCTCGTTCCTTCCTTGGCAGTAACTGTGGCCTCTCATACCGAGGCGAGTATCGAGTTATCGGGAGCCTCACCCGTCATTCCAGATCTTCCTATTGGGACAGTGGCTGATGAGGTAGAAGAAGTACAGGAGAAAGACTACCTTCTTCTTAATTCTGGCAGTTCCTCTCCGATCGTTCGGCCTGTACAGCGCTAGCCTGGGGGACCTGGTGGAGTCGTCTTGGGTGACCGGCCGTTGTTCGTCAGTGATCCTTTCAAGCCCCCGAGCAAAAGAGCTCGGGCTGAGAGCTTTAGTCTTTTTACCGGTGGGGCTGCTCCAGGGGCCCCTTTGACCGAGACTCCTTATTTGGGTTTTAAGATTGGAGCCTCCTTCCCGTATGTTCGTCAGCTTCCGCCAGTACTCCGCAGCCTTTATGGGTCAAACCTATACAATTTCACTTAGCCGGATCTCATCGCCTATATGCAAAGGGCCATGGAGACGGTTCCTGTCTGCTTTACCCTGAAGGAAAGTGATATCATCGGGGATCTGAACCCTGATGACCTGATCTATGCAACGACCGGGTATCAGTCACGGGCTTTGACCTACTTGAACCAAGCGTTAATCGTCTTAGACCGGAGAGGTAGCTCAGTCAGCTGTTCTTAGTCATCAGCATGAAGCGGAGTTAGCCCGAATGAAGCAGGAGGAGGTGGCGGCGGAGCGGAGGTATTCGAAGGGTCTCGAGTCAGTTAGGGAGGAGGCGGCCTGAAAATGCAAAGCTTTAGAGGAGGCTCTAGAAGCCGTCAAATGAGAATTGAAGCTGGCCTAGGGAAGGCCACTTCCTCGTGAAGCAGAGTTGAGGGCTGCCGAGGAGGCACGGAAGGATTCGGAGGAGAGAGGCAGGCGACTTGCTCAGGAACTGGATGAGACTAGGAGACAGCTTGCCGAGAGCCAGCGAGAGCTAGAAGCGAGGGAGGCCGAAGTGACTGCTTTCAACAATAGGTATTAGGTCAACTTCTCGGCTTTGACAAACTCTGAGAGGAAGGTGGCCAGCATTGTCGGGTTTGCCAAGGCTTTAGCACACTCGGCACGACTAGTGAATGGGAGCGCCGTCACCGGTCTCCTAGAAAATTTTCGCCGAATGCTGCAGACTCGGATAGCCGCCTGGGGGCTACCGGCGGTTATCCATTGGGAATCCAAGAGGATGAATCTCGCTCCACTGGGATACGTGTCTAACTTCTTGATAGGCTGTCGTCATCCTACCAAATTAGAATTTATTTTCTACTCAATTCAATCTTGTATAGTAATGAGTACCGGTTGAACCTAAGAGAGTAAATCAAAATTTAAATTAAATAAATGCGTTGAAAACAAATAAAATAAATAGGGGGAGTTTTGTTTGAGAAAAATCGAAAATAGCATGAATAATATTTTAACTCAATTTTTAAATAGCAAAGTAGACGAAAACTAATTATTAAATTAACCAAGTGAGAAAAAACCTAGTTTAGGACGACGATCCCCTCCCGTTTACTAAATCAATTAATTACAGGAATTAAATATCTTATCTAATATGCAAACTCAAATCCCTAGGTTGACGGTACACCAATCAACCCAAATGTTCTTAAGTTCATCAATTAGGGTACGACCACTAAATTGAACTATTTACGAGTGACCATATGGATTCGAACATTTATGCGTTAAGACTCCAAACATAGAATTACTAGGCTATGAAAACCGGCTAGGAATCATACAAGCTAGATCCCATTACATCTAGAGGGAATAATCTCTATTTGCTACTCTATTCAATCCTCACAATAATTACGGACCATGGATCATGAAATAACATTCAGCAATTAAATAATTAAACTAGTTGATCAGACTAAATTAATTATTAAACTACTATGAATCAATTCAAGGCATGTAATGAAATAAATTCACACAAAATATTCAATATAAAAATCCTTAATAATTAAATTAACATTCAATGGGAGGTTCACGAAATTCTAAACTAGAAAAGGGGATTAGCCCCGCATGTTCATGACAAAATATGAAATAAAATTAAAGAACCAATGATGTCCAATTGATCTTGAAACTTCACGCCTAAATCTCCCATATATATGTGTCTTGATCCCTAAGATACCCTAATTCTCTTTCCTTATCTTTATCTTCTAAAAATATCTCCTTTCCTTATCTTTATCTTCCAAAAATATCTCCTTTCCTTATCTTTATCTTTTCTTTGGGATCCCAGAAGATATGGGCCCAATTTGGGATGACTTATTCGACCAAACGTAAGAGAAGATTTCCAGTTGCCACTTTCCATATTTACTAGGATTCTGCCATCAATTTCTTCTAACACTGAGCCAATCAGTGTTGATCCAGCTGGACAGACTCGAAATCCTTCTAAAAACCTGATTTTACACTAAATTTATATCATAAAAGCACTAATTTCCAAAATATAAGATACTTTAGTTTTAACACCCAATTAGCACATAAGTCCATCAAATAAACATGAATTTCAACCAAATAATCGTGCTAAAATGGCTTATCACTTCTTCCCTACGCCAGGCTTCACAACCCGGGCCTCCTCTCAAACATCAATGGCGTCGACTTCTGCGGTAGCACCTTCTCATTCGGCTCTTCCCCCGTCTGGTCCCTCTGGAGGGTCTTAGCTTTTTAGGATGACAGTCTTGTACTCTTTATTTTCTGTTTTGAACCTTTATTTAGTTTTGTATTCTTGCTCTTCAATGACAATGATTGCATTAAATAGTGGTTTTTAACATGCATTAATTGCGCATTTAATGCATTTGATCTCCCGATATTCCTGCCGCCATTTTTTCTTGAACTGTCACATCTGTTGTCATTCCCTCACGTCTCCATGCTTGATTACGGCCACGTGTAGCGATCCGACGGTTCTCGTTTGAGTTTGTGTGGTCGCTTCGAATTCTGGGGGGGGGGAACAATTATCTCCAATTATCCCTTCTTCTTCTATAAAACGGGGTTGGCCATGCAAATGATAAGGCCACACTTGCCATTTTTTCTCTCTGAAACTTTTTCTCTTTTGAAATGCTTGTGGAAAATTTTCTTTGTAATGGCTGTTGTTTCATTTCTCCAAGTGTTTATGTTCGTTTTTCTACTTCTTAGGGGCTCCTTCTTGCCTCTACTGGCCGTGGATTCAAGATCCTCGCAAGAGTTCAGCGGCTCTGAGGGGGAGGAAGAAGCTAGTAACGATAGGGCTCCTCCGGTGACTCGTAGTGGTCGCCGTTCTGTTCCTCCGCCGCCGCGTTACGAACTTTCTCTAGAATCAACTCCTCTCATGGAGGGGGCATCGCGCCGCCGCGTGGTGCCTAAAACTGAAGGCCTGGCCTCTTCCTCATTCGTAAATTTGGAGGACTCCGCCGAGCCAGGCAGTTTCAGCCGTCTATCCAGTCGGGGCCGCGCTGTGACCAACTCCACGTTGAGGGGTTATGCCTCTAGTATGAGGGAGGAGGACGTGGAGAGCGCTTCAATCTTTACAGTTATCCCGGGATAGGGTTTGTGACTCCCACTCATCAAGAGCGGCCTTGGAGGGGCGAACCTGATCATGCTGCTTTCAACACAGGGATGTGCTGCGGGCGTGCGACTTCCGCTAGCCCATACTATCGGCCGGGTGTTTATAAATTGGGGTTTGGCTCCTATGCAGATAATACCCTCGGCTTTGGCTAATTTAATTGGCCTCTTGGTGCTTCTTCATGAGAGTTGGTGCTCTTCTCTCACAACCAGGGATATTGATTATATGTACAGGTATGTTCACGATCCTGGGTGTCAAGGCCATTACTACTTGCAAGTGCAGCGGGGTGTTCATCCCATTTTTAATCAGAACTCTATTGGAGGCCAGCACTGGAGGCGTAAGTGGTTCTGGGTTTACGGATTCGAATGTTGAGACCATCTGTGAAACTATCTACCTGTCCCTTGTACCTTTTGAGCTCCCGAGTCTCGTAAGTCTCTTTCATCGAATTGTTAAATCCTTGTCCTGCTCTTATGATTTTGGTCTCATGTTGCATTTCGTTTTTCTTTTTTGGTAGCCCCGGTTCGCCCGACTGAGGAGAAGTTGTCTCTAAGTTTTCGACGAGCCTTTGACGTGATCAACCAGATGGCTCTCTCTTGTGACGTTTCTCCACTTCTGACTGATACCTGTCTTTTAAACGCCAACCTATTTCAAGATCCCACTCGAGCTTCTCCGATAAGCTTCGTAGGGAGGGTAAGTGATGATTTCCCTTCTTGGGACGCCGTCCTTAACGATTATTTTTCTAATCAGGACATGTATCCCCCTGTGATTCAAGACGCATGTCAGGAAGTCAGCCCAAGTGCTGTGGTGGCCGAGAACACTCTGCTGGAAGTGGATCGAGACCTCAAGCTGGGGTTATTATTACTGGCGAGGAAACAAAAGCTGTTGAGGCATACGAAGTCCGAGGCGGAGAAGGGCTGGTGGACAAAGACTCTTCTGGAGAGGACGATGCGGCTCGCGCCCGCCGTTTGGATAAGAGAAAAACGCCAATGGATGAGGCGGAGGCACGAAACAATGCTGCTTTTGAGTCTGCCTTTCATTTTGGCCGTGCTACTGTGGTAAGGATTAACCACATTCCGACTCAGCCCGATGCCAGTTGCCCTCGGGTTCCCCGAGTGGAGGAAGGTGTGCGTGCCGAGGGGAGCAGTAATGGTGGTGGGGTCCCCTTGGTTGCCTTAGAGGAGCTGTTATGGCTGTGAAGCATCGAAGAGGCTCGGGCGGCAATAGAGACAAAGTTAAGTGTTTTTGAAGCCGGGTTCATTCCTGCCCGTTTTTGGAGTCCAGTATTGACTCGTTGGCTTCAGAGTGTTGGGCCTCATGATATCGGAAATGCTGCTTTGGTTAGCGTTGGCCACACTCTGACTTTTCTATGCCGCTTCCTCCTCCTAACTGAATTTGGCCAGGTTATTCCTCTCGGAGTTGGCCTCATTGTTGGGGCCTCTGCTCGTGCTGAAGACTTCCCAGTTGTTTCGGAGGTTCAGCAAACCATGGTAGCTGAGCAGTTGATCTCTGCTACAAACACACAGTCCACAACTTATTGAGAAAGGGCCCGGCTGGCTGAGAGCTGGGTTCATCAATTAGAGGCTGCTCGCTATCTTATCGAGCATGAGCTGGAGCGCGAAAGGGAGCGCGTTGCTCAACTAGAGGCAGAAGTGGCCTGGATGAGGAGTTTTCGCAATTTCTCCGATGGTGGTGGTGGTGACAGTGCTGGTCAAAATGGTGCCAGCCGGGGAACTAGTAGGCCCACTTAGTTTTGTGTTTTTATTCTGCTAGCTGTTATGTCCTTATAGGACACTTTGTAGCCTTTACAAGGCGTATTCTAAATATGTTTTGGGTTTTGATGTTCTATTGATAGTATGTTGTAGTATAGTGTGCGTTTTTAATTTTGCTCGCACTTTTATTTAATATGGGCCTTGAGGCTATACTCATGCGACCTTACCACCTTTCCTACAATATGTGCATGTTGCGAATTGGCCAAGTGCATCTTAAGTATAGAAGCGCTTTAAATTCTAAGCGTTCCTTAATGATTTCGCCGTCAAGTTCGCTGAGCTCATATGCTCCGTTACCCAGGGTCCTTTTCACTATGTATGGGCCTTCCTAGTTTTCGTCAAATACGCCACCACCTGGCTGACAAATCTTTCTCATTACCAATTCTCCAGCCATGAAATCCCTCGAATGGACTTTCTTGTTGTATTGGGCTTTCAGTCTAGATCTGTATATTGCGTGCCTCTCCAGTGCTTGTAGTCGGAGCTCTTCCACCAAGTCAAGGCTGAGTTTTAGGGCTTCAGAATTGGGATTTTCTTCCTGGTGGGATGTTCGGAAAATCGGGTAGCCACTTCTGCTGGAATAACTGCTTCGGTACCGTACATCAAGGAGAATGGAATTTCTCCTGTTGACGTCCTAGTAGTAGTACGGTATGACCACATGACTCCAGATAGCTGTGGGGCCCAACTTTTCTTAAGGTTCTCCAATCTTGTTTTGAGAGTATGTTTGATCACTTTGATCACCGCTTCCACTTGTCCATTAGATTGGGGGTAATATGGTGACGAGAACACTTCTTGATTCCCAGACCGTCACAGAATCTTTGGAGCTTCGCCCCTTCAAATTGTTTCCCGTGTCGGTTACTATGCGTTAGGTATTCCAAAGCAGCAGACAATGTTCTTCCATATAAATCTTATCATGTTAGCTTCGTTGATGGTTGCTAACGCCTCTGCCTCTGCCCACTTGGAGAAATAATCGACTACGACTATCACGTATTTAACACCTACTCTGCCGGAGGGAACGGGCCGATTAAGTCAATCCCCCATTTGGCAAAGGGCCACGGTGCTGCCGTTGTGATTAATTTGGTGGAGGGGGTTCTGATAATGAGAGCGTATATCTGGCAACTTTTGCATGCTTTGGCATACTCGATTGCATCCTTTTTTAGGGTAGGCCAGAAATATCCTTGCCTGATGATTTTCTGGGCAAATGCTTGTCCTCCTGAGTGGTTTCCGCAGACTCCCTCATGTATCTCCGAGAGGACCTTGTAATGGGACGGACCAAAATTGAAAAATGAATACATATGAAGGGGACGTAGGGAGTATTAATTTTCAAAATCCACTTCAAACTAGAAAAAAATACCTACCCTCTCATCTATTTGCCTTTGCAAGTATAGTATTTAAGGTGAGTTTTCGGTTATATTTTATTTTTTTTCCCTCACTTTTATATAAGGATGCCATATTATGTAATTTGTGTAATTATTCGGTGTTTTGTTTTGGAATGTAGGACTCATTTACTTAAAAAATAAATTAACTCCCGATGTCCTAGGTAACGAGGGCCAGAGACCTAAGTTTAACATAAGGTCTCTGGCCCTCTTAGCCTGGGACGGAAGGAGTACTTTTTAATAAGACAAATTATTTTATGGAATCGTTTCATCTATTGATTTTTATTTATTTATTTTTGTCCTTTTTTTTGGTTTATGATCTAAGTATTTCATCACTATTCTTTAATATTTACCTTTGGAGTTTAGTACTGATTTTAAAGATATAATTGTAATTAATCTTGAAATGGAGTGGAGACCAAAAATATTTCAAATGAAATCAATTTTAAAGGATATCCTCTCAAATGACAAAATGAATACTCCCTCCGTCCCACAACTAGGTATACATTTTTCCATTTTGATCCATCCCAAAACAAAGTATACATTTCCTTTTTTGGTTGATGTGACCCACACAATATCATTATTATATTCATATGACCCCACACACTATTAATACAATTATCCACTACTCATTAAAATATACTTTCTCTCAATTCACTACACATTAAAATATTATACTCCTTAATCTCCGTGCAAAAAAGTAAATGTATACCTTGTTTCGGGACGGAGGGAGTACATTTTAAGGAAATGGAGAGAATATATTTTTAATATTAATCCTTAATATAATATCTAACCCTAATAGTTCATGTCTTCATAGTTGATATACTATTTTATTCTAATAATTTTATCTTTTATCATTAAATTTTAGTTTAGAGTATAATTATCACAATAAAAAATTGAGAAAGTTGTACTTACAACCAATTATATTCAAGACAAGCTCTTAGTAGATTGTGCGAATATTAATATTAATGCTTATATTGTGTGAAAATTAATATTGATAGTAAATTCAAATTATTAGACCTCCCATGACGTGAACCATCCATTCATCCCTACTCCCCTCTCCATAAAAATCTTCCAATCCATTGAACTGTAATTTGCCAGAAATGGAAATTTTTTTGAAAATTAAACCAAAACTAAGTTTGAGGATTAGTCAACATTTAACAAATATGCTTGATAGTCAACGAGAAGCTGATGAAGTCTTATCTTTTATGTGTGAAATGGTGGAATAACAAAAAATGCATATTGATCATGAAAAGAATATCACGTCCATTTATTCACTACATAATTTAGTAAAATATTACACCCAACAACAACTCACTCAAAGGTGGATCAACACACACACCTACTACAACCAATTTCACCATTGTAGATTCTATAAGAGAAAAACAAGAACTATGTTAAGATACAAAGTAAAATAAGCAGTAGAGCAGTAGCAGCAACTAATACAAAATTCAAGCACTTAAGCAGCTGGGGTTTTCCTGTTGGGTTCGAAAACGTACTTAATTAACGATTCCTTGATGGATAGCAACTCTGGAAACTCTTTCTTCAACTTGCTGCCATCCATTTCGTTGTTACTTCTTGGAGCAACGATCACCTTCGCTTGCTCTTCTAGACTGAAGTTGCTCCATTTGTAACTTGGATCCATGTATTCTCTGTACATTTCCAAGATCTCGTTGTGGCTGACGACTCCCGGGTTTGTAAAGTTCCATATGCCCCTAAGGTTCCTCTTCGCCATCTCGATGGTTATGGGAAGAAGTTCATCCAAGACTGTCATGCTGTTGGGAATGTTCACCACTTTATTGTACCTGGAAATCTTGGTGATGAAGTTTCGTGGGTTGTTAAGGTCTGAAGATATGGGCATCCGGACTCTTAGCGTACACACGTTGTCGTATTCTTTCAAGAGCTCTTCCACCTGAGACACAGAAGAAACATGCTGGTACATAACTGAATTTGAAGGTAAATGATATATATATTCCTTAAAAGTACCATGGCCTTGGTCTTTGAATAGAAGGAGCCGGTGAAGTTTGGCTTGTCTTCCTCCTTGAATCCGATTCCAGAACCTTTAGGGTGTGAAGCGTCGTATTCAAATATACATCCCGTGGCAAAGTTCACCATCAGGAGCCCATGCTCTCTGCATACATCTGCCAATGTCAGAGTACCAGCAACATTGGTGCGGATTGTTTCCGTCTTGTGAGATTCACACCAATCAACATTAGGTCTACCAGTAACACCAGCAGCATTAAGAACATGTGTTGGCTTAATCGCAACCATATCTGCCATGAGCGATGCACGATCCTGTAGTCGTCCCTTTCCATATTCGTAAGGAATGCCCTGTTTCTCACACAACTTTCCAAGCAAACCACCGATCCACCCAGTCCTACCATAGATCAAGAACTTCAAGGACAATTTAGGAGGTGATTTGGCAGGATTAACACTTTTGTTCTGGATAGAATTTCCAGATAATTCAGACTCGGACTTCTCGGGGACTCTTTCAATTCCACCAGGCATCATCATCATTCTAGGATGAGGAAGAAGAGCGCCGGAGACATCACCCCACCAATCAGGGTTTTTGGTATACCACTCGATGGTCTTTTTCAATCCCTCTGTCCATGTGGTCCTTTCAGACCAACCCAAATTCTTCAGCTTCTGGTCATCGAGGAAATATCTTTGATCATTAAATGGCCTGTTCTCCACAAACTCAATGCTCTTATCAGGATCCATGTTGAATAAGTTGCATATGTCTTTGGCAACATCAATGACCCTTCTCTCCTTCTTCGTTCCTATATTATAAACATGACCAACTTCTCCCTTGTGAAGAACTACTTCAAAGGCCTCAGCAACATCCTCACAATAAAGGTAACTTCGCACATTAGAACCATCTCCATGAATGGGAAGGGTTTTTCCTTTCATGGCCAAAAGGACAAACTTGGGGATCAACTTCTCAGGAAACTGATTTGGACCATAAACGTTGTTTCCTCGTGTTGTAATCACAGGCAATCCATAAGATCTACCGTAAGCCATAACAAGCATTTCTGCCCCTGCTTTTGTTGCTGAGTATGGATTTGTAGGAAGGAGCTGTGATGCCTCATGGTTTCCGACAATAGCATCCTCCTCCGTCTCCCCATACACCTCATCAGTGCTAACATGAATAAACCTTCTGATCTGACCAGTGACCTTGCAGGCCTCCAAAAGAACATGAGTACCGTAAATGTTATTCTTAGTGAACTCAAAACTATTGCCAAAAGAATTATCAACATGAGTCTGAGCAGCAAAGTGCATTATGGTATCAATGTTCTCCGTAATAAGAAGGTAGTTAACAAGGTCAGCACTGCCAATGTCACCCTGAACAAACTTAAAGTTGGGAGAAGACTTAGATGGTATAAGGTTTTTCAGATTCGAACAGTAATCAAGTTTGTCAAGAACAACAATCTTGTAATCAGGATAATTTCGGACTAGCCGATTCGCAACATGAGATGCAATGAATCCAGCAGCCCCTGTAATGAGAATATTCTTGGGGGTGAATGTTGACATTGTATCTTGATATCTGCAAGGGAAACCAGGAATCAAATGCAGAACAAATGAATAGAGCAAGCAATAAGGATTCATGGTGATACTCTAAGCACAAAACCACAGCAAACAGAATCATTCAACTAGAAAACTGGGTTCTCTCTTCATCAATACATAAAAAAATGAGCCAGCATACTAAAATCAAGTTTTTATTTCTTGAATTATACCACTTATTATTTAATAAAAAAAATTAAAAAAAAAAGAAGAAATGTTAACTCTTAACTTACATAACTTAATACTAATGACCCAATTTCACAAGAAGGATAATGATAAACAGAAGTAGAAAAGTAATGGCAAGAAATACAAGTAAAACGTTCAGCATTAAACAATTACAGCTAGTTGGAAATTAATTAAATAAGTATTAAACTTTACTTACTATCCCGCTAATAAAAACAAAATCAAAAAACAAAACCGCATTTAGGCATCCACATTAAAAGCCTCAACGGATCAACTCAAATATAAATGATTCAATCATGAGCACAAAATCAAGCATTTTGTATATAATTAGCAACTCATCAAATTGAACATAACCCGCGCAATGTACACAAACAGAAACTATGAATGGCTCACAAATACAACAGATAAATACGTATAGATCTGAATAAACCACGGCAATTTCACTAAAATTAGCACAAAGAAGGAAACAGATCTAGCAAAATCAACACAATCCAAGATCATTAAAACCAAATCCGTCCGTAATCAAGTCGGGATCTGCAGAAAACTCACATTTTTCCTCGTTAGAATTGGGATCAGGATCCAGCAAAGAAGGAAAAAATCAGGAAAGAATTAATAAGAATCCCTCTACAAAACGAGGAAACAATATGGGATCAGAGAGAAAGCGATAGGAAATAAACTAGACCGAGAGAGAGAGAGAGGAGAGTTGTGGCGAAAAGTGAGGAGTGTCAACCAACGTCTCGCCCTATATATACACATCGTAGCCACGGTTCATGCAGTTCTTCATTTTCTTTATTGTATTTTTAATTGATTAAAAAATAGAAAAAAAAAAGAAAAGAAAAGAAAAAGGAAAGTATCCGGACACCGAGCATAACATTACGTGTGAAAGAGAAAGCGGAGAGTGCGATTGTTGTGGGAGGGGAGTGTGGAATGACGAAATTGACCTTTGACGAGAAGGTGATTTTACTGCTTGCAAATGTAGGTGTGCGTAGGGATGGGGAAAAAAAATCAAAAACTCGGTATATCGAGCTTGTCGAACCGAAAAAAATTGAAAAATACCGAAATTTTGGTATATCGAAATTTTCGGTACGGTATAGTCGTCGTACCGAAAAAATCGGTTCGGTATCGGTATATGCCGAGTTAAAATTTCGGTATTTCGGTATACCAAAAAAATTTATATATTACTTTTATTATTTTATTTTTTATGTTGGATTTTCATTTATGGACCCCCAATACTTAATTATCAAGCCCAAACTTATTATTATCGGGCCTAGCCCATTTCCAACCGTCTTTATACTCCTTTACTGATTACATTTATGCAGTTACGCTAGGTCATCCAGTTTCAAATCACGCCGCAATGCTTCATCCCTAATCTTCTTCGAAATCTCTCGTCTCAAGTCAAACTCCACGCGCCCAGAATATGGATCGAAGCTTTGAGTAACGTTTCCATTTCCAGTTCTTCCGAGGTGTGTTCGTTGGAGTCCTGTCGGTGTTTCTTTAAGCAAGTGCAGCATCTGATCCAGTTGTGTTCGGCCGCGATTATCTCCGCCATTGATTCGACTACTCTCCTACAATTATCTCCGCAATTGTTGATTCTCAATTACAGAGTAAAGGGCACGTTTTATCTCTACTTGTTTCCTCTCAAATTCTCTCTGTTTTCTTGGGGTTGTGCAATTCTTTGTGTTTTCGTTCCCTTGTGATTTGTGAATATTCTCTTATTCGTTGTTTAATGTTTATAGGTGTAAGTGGTTCCCCTAATTCTGTATTAGCTTTATTCTCCTGTTCGATTTTAATTTTTGGAATTTTGTGTACTTTATGTTTTGGCTCAAGTCTCCTATTCGATTTAGAAGAAATAGACAAGACAATGATAGAAATAAGGGTAAAGAGAAAGAAGATAGTGAAGGAATGAGCAAGAATGTGGAAAAGATGCATCTGACTCCAGGATTCTTGACCAGAAAGACAAGGCTGAGAGTGTTTTAGAGAAGAAAGGTTGATATCTGCTGGATTAGGTGTTGGTGGAAAAAGGCAAAATTCTTAGGAGGTTGAAATGAGTCCCAAGTCAGCCTATGCTAAGCAGACTGTAGAAGATGACCAAGAGTCATTGGAGAAGGCAAGAAAAATAGTCTTAGAATAATAAGGGCTCTAGGGATCAACCAGTAGTCTTGATAAAATTTATTTTTCGCTATTCATTTTCGGTATGTTGATAATGTTCGGTATGGCTCGGTATATTGAACTTTCAACATGTAATAAATTTTCGGTATTTCGGTATAATCGATATATACTGAAAAAATCGGCACGGTATTTATTTCGATTTGGCAACGGTATGTATTTTTGTATATCAAAATTTCGGTATACCAAAAGTTTGGTATACCAAAATTTCGGTATCAACATCGGTATGTAAAATAACATACCGAAAATTTCGGTACAGTATCTGTATTTTTGGTATGCCGTGGTTAATTTGGTGGGAGAGGGGTAGGTGAAGTCCTTTCATGTTGTTAACACTTAACGCTATATTTTCTTTTCGCACAGATTTGTGTGAGATATTTCAGAGCGGAATTAAAAGTAATTATATTTAAATAAAATAATATTAATTGATAAAAATGTTAATAATCTTAATCTTATCTTAATCTTAATTTTATCCTATCTTAATCTTAATATATTAAAAGTGTGAAGGAGTTGAGAAGCTTTTTTTTCCAATTATATCCCTACCTATTCTTTTTAATTACACATTTGTACCCTTTCATCTATTAATTACAAGATACTCTCTTGTGAGACGGGTTTTTAGTGAGACGGTTGTGAGACGGGTCGACTCATCACTAAAGTAGGCTTATTATATAAGTAAAATATGCTTATTTGTAGTTAAAATATATCAATAACGAATCATATATTACACACTAAAATCATACTTTAATGTATAATTCAACATGTTTTATAAAACATACTTTAACAATCATTAAACATTATTTATCTATCTAATAGACATACTTTAATACGTCTTACAAACCATCTCATATAAATAATGTCTCACAAGAGACTTTGTCATTAATTACATATAATATTTAATAACTTAATTTATATTTATAATATATTAAAAAATAACGACTCTTCATATTCATCATAATTATTTTAATATGTACTAGTAGCTAACCCGCGGTATGTTTTAGTTTTAAGGCAACACTTCATTTGATTTATGATATTTGAACCGAATAATATTTCTTTGAACAAATATATAAAATAATAAAAATAAACAAATACTCCTACAAAACATACTCAAATTTCAAATCACAACATGATGCATCAGAATGATTAGAAATAAATAACAATAATGTAACAAATATTAACAAACTTCAACATCGTGATAAACACCTTCTAAATTGGCTGAACCATGAATTTGATAATTAGGAGACTCAAACAATCTAGCGCATCTGAGTTTGACGGCAATGTTTGTTTTGTTAGTTGATAGAGAATTAATCAGTGTATACTGTAAAACCATTGTAAAACCTATGTTCTTAAAAAAATTGAGAATTATAAAATAAACTTTTCTGCAATGTAAATATTACGTTAATGATGTGTATATATGGTAATGAGATTATTAACAATATTTTAAAAAAATTGCATATATTTATTTATTTATTTTTGTATTTTAATGAGATTATTAAAATTTTAAATTAAAGGCAAAAGCTCATGTGTCCCTTATAGGCCATAAAGCTGTAATATATTTATTTATTTATTTTTTTGTGTTTATTGTTGCAATATATTAGGTAAAGATTTAATGAGATTATTAAAGTTTAAAATTAAATAAGATTTCTTAATTTCACGAAATAATGTGTATATATTGTTGTCATATAGTTAATAATTATTAAAAAATTGGCATATTTATTTTTTTGATTTTTATGAGATTATTAACAACTATTTGCAATGGAAGTTTGGTTGGATTAATAATTATTTAATTATTGGAAAAGTCTTAATTATAATTATTTAATTATTTTATTGGGTGACTGAGATTTATTTAAGAAATAGATGGTCATGATTTGGCCTCTGCAAACATTATGCCCTAAACCCTAAACCCCCTAAAACCTTAAACCCTAAATTCATAATTATAATTATTTAATTAATTTAATGGGTGAATGAGATTTGTTTACGGTCAGGATTGAATTTATTCTGCTTTATAATATCTTATTATCTAATTTGAAAAAGTCATAATTATAATTATTTAATTATTAATGGGTAGCTGAGATTTGTTTGAGAAATAGATTGTCAGGAATGGATTTATTCTGCTTTTATGGGTTAATAATTATTTAATTATTGAAAAAGTTATAATTATAATTATTTAATTATTTTAATGGGTGGTTGAGATTTGTTTAAGAAATAGATGGTCAGGATTTGGCCATGCAAATTAAACTCCCATAAACCCTAAAACCCTAAAACCTAAAACCCCAAACCCTAAAACCCTAAACCCTAAATTCATAATTATAATTATTTAATTATTTTAATGGGTGCTGAGATTTATTTAATAAATAGATGGTCAGAATTTGGCCATGCAAATTAAACTCCCATAAACCCAAAAACCCCAAAACCTTAAACCCTAAAACCCCGGAGGCCTTTTACTAAAACGAGAAAAGAAAGACCAAAGGGCGTAAAAAACCCTAAACCCTAAATTCATAATTATAATTATTTGATTGGATTTATTCTTTAATAATATCTTATTTCCTAATTTGAAAAAAATCATATTTATAATTATTTAATTGTTTTAAAGGGTGGCTTAGATATATTTGAAAATTTTGAATATATTCAAATAATATATTTAATATTATTAAAGTTTTAATAAATAATATCGTATTTCCAAATATTAAAAGGTCATAATTATAATTATTGAATTATTTTAATGGGTGACTGAGATTTGTTTGAGAAATAGATGGTCAGAATTTTGACGAAATTATTTCCTAATTTGAAAATGTCATAATTATAACTATTTAATTATTTTAAATTATTTCTTAATTTGAAAATGTCATAATTATAACTATTTAATTATTTTAATGGATGGTTGAGATTAACACCTGAATCCCAGATTATATGCCGTTCTTGGAAGAACTTTGACTTAAGTAGGCTTAAATTCGAGCGGTTTAGTACCTGAATCCTAGATTATAGGCCGTTCTTTGAAGAACTTGACTTAAGAATGCTTAAATCCGGACGGTTTAACACCTGAATCCCAGATTATAAGTCGTTCTTGGAAGAACTTTAACTTAAGCATGCTTAAATTCGAACGGTTTAGCACCTGAATCCCAAATTATAGGCCGTTCAGTGAAGAACTTGACTTAAGAACGCTTAAATCCAGTCGGTTTAACACCTGAATCCCAGATGTATTCCATTCTTGAGTTGATTCTCGTTGAAGAATTCGAAGAACTATTCTGACAACTTTGAAGTCTTTGATCTTCGTAGAGGATCACTCTCGGTATGTCTAGAATGAATGAAGGAGGACTCCTTATATAGGTGAAGAGCATATATAACTCGCAATTTGATTGGTCAATGACTGATTTGACCTAATTCTGCGGGCTTGGGTCTTTTCATCCATGCAATTTGATTTGTTAATATTTGATTTGACCTCTAATCTGCAGGCTTGTAAGCCTCATTTAAATTAAAAATAAAATTGATATTTTAATCATGAAAATTCATGAATTTTATTTGCTTACAAATATATTTAATATTATTTAATTTTTAATAAATAATATCTTATTTCCTGATTTGAAAATGTTGAAAAAGTAATAATTATAATTATTTAATCATTTCAAATGGGTGACTTAGATTTATTTGAAAATTTTGAATATATTCAAATAATATATTTAGTATTATTAAAGTTTTAATAAATAATATCTTATATTTTCTAATTTGAAAAGGTCATAATTATAATTATTTAATTATTTTAATGAGTGACTGAGATTTGATGGGTGTCTTAGATTTATTTGAAAATTTTGAATATATTCAAATAATATATTTAATATTATTAAAGTTTTAATAAATAATATCTTATTTCCTAATTTGAAAAGATCATAATTATAATTATTTAATTATTTTAATGGGTGATTGAGATTTGTTTTAGAAATATATGGCCAGGATTGTATTTATACTGCTTTTATATATATTAAGATTTCTATATTTGATCTATTCTTATTTTATTTATGGAAAAAAAACGAAAATGTCAAATATAATATTTATTCTTTATTTTTAATATATTAAAATTATTATTATGATCATAATAATAATAATCATATCATAATCATAATAATATATTAAAAGTGGCTAGCATCATGAAAAATATTTTTTTCCCATTTTATTCTTACTTATTTTCCTTTTTACATCCATAACCTTTTTCTTAATTCCAATTATCAATACCCATAATTAATTAATAATATTTATGATTTAACTTATATTCATATTTCTCATGCAAGTTTTAATCTATTCATCAAACATGATGTATCTATATTTAATTATATATAACATACATAATCCCTACTCACACACAATTAATTAAATCATTTAATTAGTAATATGAAGAGGCAAATCAAACATTACAAAATGCGAAGGATTTGTGGTGGAAAGAACATATCAAAAACGGAGTCTCTATACGAATCCTCAATGACAATGAAAACTTTTTCAGATACTTGATTAGATAAAGAGGGGCACAACATCAAAGTGATATGAAACATTGAAAAACAAGACAATGATGTCACTCCGTTGGATGAGGCATCGAAAGAGAAGACGAACGATGTCGTTAATTGTTGATGAACCATATATGAATTGTGTAATTTTTTTTACATGTATGAGTTGTGTAATTAGGTTTGCTTGGGTCGTTTAAATTTCTTACGTTTATAGATATACATGTAATTTTAAATTATCAAGAACTAAGAATACATGACGACAAATGTGTGTGAGATGTGAGTCGAAGTAATGTAAACAATCTTTTTGAATATGCACTTGAGATTGATCACAATTACTCCAATACATCAAATTAGCATCCATATGTCTTCAAGGAGTTTTAGTGTCTAATTGAAAATGAACAATCTTTTCAAATGAAAATATCACAAAAGGCTATCTAAACATTTTATAATTATTGATTAGTCTTTTGAGTTAATTCACATATTAAATAACTTTATAAAATTTATTGCTTTGAAGTTAAAAAGTTGTGTTAATAAAGTTTATTAACATATTAAAAATTATGATAAATATTTTATAATAATTGATTAGTCTCTTCGGTTCATTGTAATTAATAATCTCATTTTTAATATATTATAAAATATAATATGATAAATAATCTCTTCGGTTCATTGTAGATTAATAATCTCCCTTCGTCCCAGGTTAAGAGGGCCATTTTTCTATTTTGGTCGTCTTACCCAAAGAGTCCCATTTCCTTTTTTACACACATGGGACCCATACATCCCCTCTAATACATTAAATGTTGGGACCCACACTCATACTAATACAACTACCCACTGCACATTAAATAATAATACTACTTAATGTGCGTGCCAAAAAGCAAATGACCCTCTTAAGGAGGGACGAAGGGAGTATATTACTCAATCCGTCCCACAACTAGGTATACATTTTTCCATTTTGGTCCGTTCCAAAAACAAAGTATACATTTTCCTTTATGGTTGATGGGACCCACATAAAATAATTACTATAAACACATGTGGCCCACCCACTACACTAATACAACTACCAACTACACATTAAAATATATTTTCTCTCACTTCACAGATACGCGTTTTCTTTGCACGCAAAATTAATCCCCAAGTATTAAAGATATCAATTGCAGCTTAGCAAGCGACCAAGTGAATATCGAATCCAAGGGACGGCGTATTATCAATTTAATTATTTACTAAATTAATTAAGACAAGATGACATTAAGTTTGAGGTTTGAATTATTAATCTACTAACAAAAATATAAAATAGCAAATAAAATATCACTCAAAGAATACGAAAGTAGATCAAGTAGGAGAATATGTAGCCCTAGGATAATCCAGTTTCATGCATTAATTTCCCTTTCGTGTGTTGATGTCCGACTCTACCTTGTGGAATATGGACGCATCACTAAACCATGCATATCTACTTTATAGACACAAGTAAACATGCGTGTAACACGTGTGAATAACCTCAGAGCAAGAGATATAATTCCAACCCCTTTCTAGGTACTATCAGTATTAATTATTTCCCTGGCCAATTGGTACTATAACCCGATATGATTTTCCTTTATAAGTACTATAAAATTATCCTCTTTATCCTACTTAATAACCCGAATTCAATTCAATTAATAAGTATTCATATATGATAGTTCTAATGAAGCTTCAGAGTTTACACACAAAAGTTCAATTAATTGGTAAAAACCTTTACAACCCTAGTTCTACCAAAAAGGCTCTAGCCCATGATGTTACGAAGAACAATCATGGGTGTTGGATAGATCTTACTTGGATGTCCAGAAAATACAAGATAAATTAGAAAATGAATAAAACCCTAGATATGGGCGTCGTCGCGTCCTTCTCCGTCTTGAATTCTCCTCTTGGTTCTCCTATTGATTTCAAAGACGAATCTTCAAAGTGATGGATAGATGGAGGAAAGAATGTGGATGATGGCTGGGGGGTGAACCCCCTTGTGAGGTGTAGGATGTTTGTGTTGTGTTGTATCCAATTCGTATCTCTACTGTGTCTTCTTGGTGTGATCTACATCCCCTTTTATACTTGTAATTTCTCCTTATGGACCTAGGATAGACTTTTCCTTGGAAAGCACGAAAATTTATGAACAGAGGGTAAAAATCCTGATTTTGCGCTTGTTCAGGCTTCTGGTTTGACCACGAAATGTGGTCGAACCGCTCGTGTCTTGGTCGAACTCTGGTCAAACTGCAGTGCACAGTCTCACCGTTTCGCGTATAACTTCCACATACAAGCTCTGATTTGAGTGATTCTTATGCTCACGTGATCATATATTCCTTGACTTTCTATACATATAAAAAACACAAAAAATCCAAGAATTGAAGGTGTAACAAGCCATGGAAAGTGACACATCCGTTCTGTTCGGCATAGCTCGCGCGACGTCACCATTTTGATCATAATTTTCTCGTTTGGATTCTGATTGGGGAATTCTTTATGCCAAAACGACCCTCTCTTTTGTAGCTTTCCAAATGTTCATACTTCTAATATAAAGCTCCATACGAACACAGAAAAATTACACAAGTTGGATGTGCGTATTTCAGCATCCTTGCACAAGTTGCACCTTACTCCAACTTGGCACTTTTGATCCTTTTTTCTACCTAAAACACAACAAAATACCTCAAGTTTACCTTTTTCTCACATATATTGAATATAAGACTATTGTGCTAATATATAACATCAATTCCCATAAAAAAGGTGTTAAATTGGACACTAAAATACACTTATTTTCACTCTCAACATTCACTACACATTAAAATATTATACTCCTTAATCTACGTGCAAAAAACAAACATATACCTTGTTACGGGATGGAGAGAGTATATTATTGAGAATGACTATAGTAAAACTGGTCTTACCAAATTTTTGGTACAACCGGATCTGTATTTCAATCTCGCTGATCCCCACCTTCCGCATCATATCACGCTCATCGAATTCTTTCTTCACCTCCACATCATGTTCGTGGAATTTCCTAATCCCATCCAGCATCCCATCCAGAATGTCCGTAGAAATTCCATGATTCACCACCTGAAAAAAATCCCAATCCTAGGATGCCCGTTTTACCTCACCCACCACCTCCATCCGGCAGTCTTTCTTCGAAATTCTGGCGAGATCCAGCACGGGGATCTACAGATCAGTTTGGGGGTTTTGAGTTTTGCAGCGAGCTCATCGGGTGAGCGGACGAACATCCTCAAAACATTCTGTATACAGTAATCGACGACGACATTAAAATTGGCAACGACAATGAGATTTGATGATATAGCAATTTTTGTTGGCCTCTTATTCTGCAGCAGATGATGCGATCTTCGGTAGTTGACGGGGCTGGTGCGTGGTCGCTGGTGGCATGCTTTTTGGGAGAACAAGCGTCGATTGTCGACGATTGGTGGATGGAATAGTGTGTGGTATTGTTGTTGCGATGAGCGATCGAAAGTATGATCTGGTGTTTGAACTGAGTAAGGGTTTGAGTGGGACAAAGAATAAACTGAATGGTGAAATGGTTGAGTTGAAGGGGTTGATAGTAGGGCTCGACGCCATTTTAATGATGGACCTGAAGGGGGCTACCATTATCACCGATAATTTATTTCTTCATCAATATGTAAGTGATCACCATGACTGTTAAGCTTATGTTCTCTCATTACATTTTGAATAATGTTGTTATGTATAACACTTTGACCCTTTAATTTTAACTATTTTTTAGTGTAGAAAAAATTGCAGCACCAGAACATTAGGTTTTGGAATTAAAAGATGCAGTTTTGTTGTTTAGATGACAGTAAAATTGAATTGTCTTTTTACAGTTGAATCCATTCATGCCCACATTATAAAGATTGGGTTCTGCTACAACCTGTTCCTCATGACATTTCTTGTCAATGTAATGGTTAATGTGGGCTAACAGCAGGTGCTCGTATGGTATTTGATAATTTGCCCAAGAGAAATGATGTCACTTGGAGGCTATGTTAATAATTCACTGTCCAACTCAGCTATTGATGTTTTCAAGCAAATGTTGGAATTCGGGGCATACATCACAAACTATGCCTTAGGAATAGTCTTAAATGATTAAATGATTGCTCCTCCTTGTGTGATTTTGACCTCGTAAAGCAGATTCATGGATACATCATATATCTTGTGTTGCATTCTTTTTAATGATAATTATTATGATAAATAAAAGTAATCCTAGAGTAATCTATTTAATTATACAGAGTAATCTAATTATTTGTAAAGAGTAATCTATTAATTTACAGAATATAATTACGGATCGTAATTTAATTATTTTTAAAGTAATCTATTACATACAAAGAGTAATCTAATTTATTTCATAGAGTAATCTAATTAAGTGATTTAGAGTAACCCAATTAATAATTAAAAAACTCGTTGATTAAGGTCATAAACAAATTAACATAAAAAATAATTCAAAAGCTTGTTCATAATAATTCAATTTATTATAAAAAATAACCCAACTTATAGAAATAATAACCTAGTATAATTTAGAAGCTTGTCCATAATAACCTATTTTATTATAAAGAATAACTCAATTTATTAAAAAAATAACCTAAAAGATGTTGAAAAAAATTTTCAAAACTTCAATGAGTAACCATTTTATTATAAAGAGTAACCCAATTTATTAAAAAGGATAACCTAAAATATGTTGACAAAAAAAACTTTTCAAAACTTCAATAAGCAACCCATTTTATTATAAAAAGTAACCAAATTTATTAGAAAGAGTAACCTAAAAAATTTTGACAAAAAATTTTTTTTTCAAAACTTTAATGAGTCAATTTATTAAAAAGAGTAACCTAAAAGATGTTAAAAAAAAACTTTTCAAAACTTCAATGAGTAACCTATTTTATTATAAAGAGTAACCTAACTTATTAAGGAGAGTAACCTAAAAGATATTGGAAAACAAAACCTTTTCAAAACATCACGGACGACTAATACTCTTCTTGTACGTGAAGAGTTAACAAAGAGCATGACAGCATCTCATTAGTGCCACACAGTTTATTTGAAGCAAGCAATTATCACATCCCATACACTTTATTAACATACTTCATTAGTACAATCTTATAACTGGCTGATAAGTAACTTTTCTAGTGTTTGATTTTTCTGTCTACTCCCCTAATTTATCTCAATGTTCACTCCGCTGCCCTGCTTTTCCTTTAAGGGATGTCTTCTCACAAAGCTGGATTATGACACAATTCGAACACGATTCATCACAGCATGTTTCAGCTGGCAACGCCGTAAACTTGCTTAGTAATTCTTCATAAAAGATCCTCGTAATTCTTCATCAGATGCATTTATCGGCAAAGAATGATTGGGTAGAATACCATTTAACCATTCCACCAAAGTTGTCCTTCGTTTAGCTTCAGAAACATAACAACAATTGACAGATCATACAAAATACTAGCTATAAGCATTCATAAACAAATAGAATCATTTTCTTACCATTACTGCTACTTGAAATTGGTTCGAAAACCTCACTCATACTGGAATTACTTGAGCTATTGAATCTAGCATAATCTTTAACTTAGCAATCCATAGAAGAAACTATGATAATTGAAATATTTTCAGTGGCTGAGCTTCACATTAAGCACATCACAATTACCCCATTCTTCACCAAAAACTCAACGTTTGTTGTGTTGATTCACATAAAAGTACTAACAATACCATCAATATGTCAAGTAGTTGGTGTGTAGAAAAATAACCCATCCAAGGTAGATTCATTCATGTGTTTGAGAAATATACAAAAAAAAAGCGACAATGTTAGCGATGATGGATGAATGCACAAACCTTGGATTCAACCATTTGGGTAGTTGGAAAAGCAATCAAAATGAAAATTATCTTCAGTTATTCATCCAAATTGATTTCAGTTGGAGTATTATTTTAGAATAAATATAAATTATTAAAAAAGAAATGTATGTATGTATGTATGTAAAGAGAGAGAAACACCTAAATCTGTGAAGACATGTTTGGATCACAGCGACGAGCCGACGACAAGGTCTTGGCTGGGATGAAACCGGTGGCGGCGGGTTCGCGATTTCGGCGAGAGAATAGGTCTGCAATAGCGGCGAATCGGAGGTAGAGCTCGATCTCTTGTGGTGGGTGGTACGAACCTCTCCTGGACCTCAGCGGGGGCTTCGGTGTCGGTAGCTTGGTGGATTCGGCAGCTTGGTGGCGACGACCTCTCCTGGACTCCATTTTAAATCCTAATTTCAGATTTAGGACAGAAATCTAATTGCAGCATAAAATAGAGAATATCAAATTTATAGAATATACTTGGAGACATCGTCATTTGCTGGTTGAAAATGTCCATTTTCTAAATAAAGGATCCGGTTCTACGAATTTAAAAAAAAATCTTGCGTATTGAGTCATTATCTATATTATTATATGATTATGATTATGATATGATTATGATAATAACTTAAATAAATCAAAATATTGCAATAAACTCTAACGGTAAATAATATGCTCTAATCCACTAAATACAATAGTAGAATAGTAATTTGAATTATTTTGAAAATAAAACCCTAAAGATAAATATAGTAAATCTTTTTCTTAAAAAAAAAGCTAAAATATGGAGTAGTAAACATAAGTAACTAGTACATCCTAAACTATATGAGTAAAATAATATTAGGAATTCTACGTAACTATGACAAAAACTTATGTGAGAAATTTTTATGAAATGAGTTCCTTAAAATAAATAAAAATGATAACAGTTTAATTAAAAAATATAATATATTTAATTAATGAAAAATGATAACTGTTCAAATGAATTATTTCATGACAATTCATAATATAAATGATAAGTGATAATATATTTAATAAAAAGTAATAAAATCTTTATTGAAAAGTGATTACAAATTAAAAAAAAAGTTTCACTATATATGAGACAATTTATTGTTACGCTAGTATATTTCATTCCATAAAACTTAAAAAAAAATCCATAATTAAATTACTTATCAGAAATATCTGAATAAAGTTATAAAAATGATAAAACTAATGATTTTGTTATGAAAATCTACCATTAATACTATAATTTAGTCACATGTATTACACTAGCAAATGAAGGCAACATGTGACAGAGAAATGTATTCCGTATTAATGTTAAGAGAAATATGTTTTTTATTTAACTCATCACGATCAACTTAAGGTTGCTGACCAATATGTGCCACTCTTTAATTATTTTACTCCATATAGTAATTTTAATTATTAATGATTACTCTTTTCATCCCCAAACTTTCTAATAAGGCAAACGTTATGAGTGTGATAGGTTTGATTAGGAGGTGATAATATTTTTTTTAATATTTATAAAATAAAAGAAAAGTGATACTTCTAACAAAAATGATAATAACTTTATTAATATATACGTGATTTCACATACATGTTATTTTTTTAATAATTATTCTTGGGAATTAATAATTTGACTGTTCACATGGATAATGAAATATCTTCCACTTTTACCACAAACTCTATGATTTCTCATTTTAAATCAATGAAAAAAAATTTGTCTACACTTTTCTTAGTTTAAAAGATTGAAGATTCTATGAAAATATCTATAAATTCCTTTATCAAGTTATGTTTTTATATGACAATATTTTGTACTCCCTTCATCCTACGACATTCTCACACTTTTCGTTTTCGTTCGTCCTACTATAAATTGTATTGTACTAGTATCACCTCAATCAAATAATATTAAATCACATTTGAATTTAAAAAATACCATAACTACCTAGTACAATATCATACTTTATATTTAATTTATTATCTAAAAAACTAAATTACCTCTAAAAAGTTAAGAAAATTAATCAATAAATAATTGGTCAATTACTAGTAGATACACTACATATATAAAATTAACTATTAGATACATAATTCTAAAAACATTACTCTTAACTACATTAATTGATTGTTGATTGCCAAATCTACCCTTATTTTGATTAAATAACAAAATGCAGATTTTTCTCCAAATTCGATTTCTCTCCCAATTCAAGCAATTAATGACATTTTTTCCCAAATCCCGCAACTGCACGACATTACATGAAATGTAGATTTTTCTGCATGTAATGCATATTCTACTTAAGAAATACGGATTTTTTTAAGGTGTTTAATTAATTTTTCTGCACGAAATGCAGATTTTTTATGTGAACTAAATTACTACACGAAGCCAATTAAAATTTTTGAAAATCCAATTTCTGCACGAAGTCAATTAAAATTTGCATGAACAAGTATGTACAACATCAGATTAAGGTTAACACAAATCAAATTTTCATACTATTAATCATATCCGAATCAATTTCCATAAAGAATATGAAGAACCCCAAATTCCCAGAATGATTGAAGGATTTCAAAGAATGAATTCCCAAAATCAATTTAAAAACTTTAATTTAGATCTATAAACAAATATGAAGAACCCTAATTTCCAAAATAACCAATTCCTATAATCATTTGAAAAGAAACAGAATTGATAGACATATTGCTGGTGTTGGATCTGTCCATTTCGTCTTGTTGGAGGAACGGTGGTGGAGACTCGGTCCCACCACGAGCGACCGCGGTTGGCCCGTCATGCCGATGTAAAAAATAATGAGCATCAATCGCCTGTCGATCGTCTTCGCCGCTGTCAGAATTTTATCGCACCAGATCTGTCTCTTGCCGTGGAAATCGCGAACACCAACCACCCGTCGGTAGCCTTCAGCTACGAAACGAAACTCCGCCAAATGGATCTGCCTTTTGGGAATTGAAATGGAAAAGGAGATTTGTTCAATCTAGGCTTGAAATGGAGTAGGAGATCGGTGGTGGTTTTGGGGATTGAAACGGAGCAGGCGAACGGTGGTGGTTTTGGAAATTAAAATGGAGAAGGGATCTGCTCTCTCTTTTCAGTAGAAAGTGGATCTGATATAATTTGGGATTATATTAGGCTAGAGTTATATTGGGTAACTAAGCTTAAAATTATGTACCTATGAGTAGTTTTTAAATAATGATGTGTCTTATAATAATTAGAGGTAATAAGTGTGTATTAGATAATAATTATTTCATAAATTAATTATCTTTACTAAAACTCTATATCTACATTATCGGTGCAAATAAAAACACGACATATGTAGTATTATTTAATGCTTGATATAAGTTAGGTCGCGACTGTCCACATTTTTCTTATTACTCTATATATTTATTACTGAATGCACCCACTAAATTGTTATATACACCATACATACTTTTACAATAATATCTTAAACCCTAATTCCCCTCACCCACATATTTAAAATTACACATTAGTTAATACACCCACATAACTTACTCCTCACTATACCCACTTCAAATTCTTCAAATCATCAACCCATCTGTTCTATCCCCAAGAAGAGGAGGAAGGAATGAGAAAACAAGAACACCTCTTACAAAGCCATTACAATAAATCACACTAGCTAAAACACTTTAATGGTTGATCGCTATTTTCTTCATGTGATTTATAGAGCAAGTAAAATCCATCGTAGTATAGTCTTAGGTGACCAAGTTAAATATCGAATCCATGGAAAATCAAACAAATCAAGAGTCTAACAGAGCTCAAGTCTATTAAGATTCTAACACATAATGGAGACATATAAGAGAAATAAAATGGAAAGAAATACAAGAAGTAAGTAATGTAAAATATAAAGGATATGATGAACGGATAAATATGAAATGGATTCCAAATGATGCAAGGATGAAATTAGCATAATAATAGTATGAAAAATTTTGAGTTCATGAAACAAATACAATATAAATTCCTATGGCCAAGGTAAAAAGGATATGAATTCATTACAAACTCTAAAATGGCTCATAAGTTTGATTCCAATGTTATCCATTCCCAATAGACACTTATAAGACTAAGAATTCCCTTTAGAGGTACTATCCTTCATCTAAGTTCCCTTTCTATATATGTACTATGATCCTATTGGTTATGTTTCCTTCACCAGATCAATTATCCAACTAGATTAATCCACTCAATTAGTAATTTATCTTAAATGTTCTAAGCATAAGAAGGTCATGAGTGAATCGACCAAGCTTCTGTGTACTATGGGAACGAGCTCGAGTGGTTGAGACTTTTAGAGATGATTTTAGCTCATCCATGCTTAAAAGAGTCTCAAACCAAATTCATCACTACCTTTTCATCTATCCCTAATTAGCCCATTTAAGTCAAATAAACATTTTCATTTGATTATAGCTCATTACAAGCCAATAAAACCCACTTAAGCTTATAAAAATAACCTTAAGTGTGGGTGGTTGGAAAGATGGTTGCTAAAGAGGGTGATGAAGAGTGATGAGCAAGAAGATAATGAATGCTAAGAGTTGGTGAATAAATGAAAATGAACAAAAGAAGAGCATGAAGCTAAAGTAAAAAGCTTGAGTATATATTGAAACAAGAACAACAAAGAGATACAAAAGATGCACAAGGTCATAACGAAAGTGATGAGTAAGTTGAAGAATGAAAAGAGGAAATGAGGGTTAAAGTATATATGGAGTGGAAAGAGATCATCTTCTTGATCACCTACACATACTATTAAAGTCACTATTGCCTAAATCTTCCTTACCTTACCAAAGTGCCATTACATCCAAAATAAAGACCTATATGATCTTTGAGTCAAAGCTATGGTGGCTTGCGAATGTAGTTACTTGCAAGCTTATGATGAGTCGAGCTTGGTTGATCGATGAGTTATAGTACCCTTCACTTTTAAAGAGAGTTGAGTGAAAACACGTACTATGAGGCTTGGATTAGAAGGGACATAATTACTTCAAGTTCTCTTGATCTTAAGCTTATCAAAATCTTAAATGTGTATAGTTCATTGAAGTAATGATTCCTAATATGATTTGTTTTACTTTTGTCTTCTCATTTCTTTTTCTTCTTTTTTTTTGCTTGGGGACGAACAAATATTTAAGTTTGGTAGGTTTGATTGGCATCATTTTCACCTAAGTTTCATAGTGTTATTTTTGTTATTTTAGTGTGTTTTATTCTCCTTTTTTTAATTATTTGTGGTGTATCGTAGAATTTGCGTAGTTTTAGTGTGACAATATAAATGCCCAAAATTTGATTAAAATGTGCTTAAAATAGGTAAAAAGGGAGAAAAATGAAGTCGGGGAATGCAAATGAAAAAAAGTGAAAAATTGAGCCTAAACTCATGTCGAGTGCTGCAACTCACCATGTGTTTGTAACCCCAACTCGACACGAGTTTGGCACTGGACCAATGAAAGGGCGAACTCAAACAGCTCCATATCAGAACATTCAACTTGCTTCTGCGAAAGGGCGAGTTCGTGCCAGCAACTGGTGACGAATGGCGATACTAGAGGCGAGTTACGATTGAAAATTTTCAGATGTCCAAAAAGTCCAGAATATTTCCCAAATTGGATATTTAACTCCCTTTGATTATTTGGAAATTAGTTTTTGTTTCCTGAAGAATTACACCCACTATACCTCTTTTCTCACACATTTTCTCTCATTTTATCCATCGTCATCCTCCATCAATTTCCATCCATTTCTCCTTAATTTTCACTCATATTCCCATTATTCACTTAAACATCAATCATCTAAGGGAAGCTCCAAAGGAAGAGGAAGGATTTGTAAAGGAAGAGAAGACCATCCAAAAAGAGATTTAGGGAGAATTCTACTCTTATTTTGTATTTTTCTAATTTTGATAATTACTATAGATTTATGTGATGATTGTATGGTTGTTTTTATGGATTCAATAGTAGGCTAGTCTTATTGTGAGGCTAGCAACATGAAGGGTTAAGGATAATCTAGATTTAATTATGATTGTATTTAGTGATTTGAATGAGCTTTTGTAATTTCTATCATGGATGTTTAATTTCTTAATTCATATGTTGATTTGTGTGGTTAATTATTCATTTTATGTTATTAGAATGTGAATTTATTGATATGTTGTGGGTGTTGATTAAATTATGTCTTCATAAGAATTATGTTTATTAGTTTTAGGTGAATTAGTGATGACCACCTATTTCTTAGAATTACATGATAGAATATTAGTAAGATTGACTTGTGAAGGTAATTGGGATAGTGAGGGGAACCCAACCAATAGGATCATAATCCCTAGAAAGGGAATATAGGCAAACGTCCTTGATCCTATGAGAAAATTATGCGGATAATATTTCCAGTTGGTATATTAATAGTCATAAGTACCTAGAAGAATTGTGAACTTTGAAATCAATCCTATGACATATTTTAAATTACATCCTTTTTATCTTGTGAAGGAGTTTAGGTGTAGGTATGAATTAGTGATCTCCCTTATTACCTTTGTCCATAAAAATCACCATTACTTTTTAGAAATTAGAGAACCCCTTAATTATAGTATTGTTAGCCTTACTTTGTTCCTCAGATTGATATCTCATCTGCATCCATTTCATCATAATTGTTACTCGTGATTGCTCATCACTACCCAAATCATATTTCTATTACTTTTATAAAGAAAGTTTGAATACAAGTACAGATACACTTAAGGCCGACATGTCCCGTGGATCAATATTTAACTTGGTCACCTAAAGACTACTACAATAGTGCATGCTTTCTCTAATCACACCTCTAATGAATTCAAACTAGAATAAGAAATCGATAAGTCTTCTATACCAAACTCTAGGAACTTATTTCAAACCATACGAAGTCTTATTCGGTTTTTAAACATACTCAGGGTGAAATTGACCAACAAAACCTTTCAATTGTTCAACAAAAACTTCCTCAAGTAAGATTTTATTAAAAAAAGACAGCTTTAACGTCCATTTAAAATAATTTGATGTCAATGAAACATGCCATAGCTAAAATAAATCTAATTGACTCGATCCTAGCTATGGATGCAAAAGTTTCCTCAAAATCAATTCCTTCAACTTGTGTGTATCTTGGTACAACAAATCTTGCTTTGTTTCTTACTATGTTTCTAGATTCATCAGTTTTATTCGTAAAAATCCATTTTGTTCCAATAACATTTGTGTTTGTTAGCCTAGGTACTAGACTCCAAAAATTAATCCCAGTGAATGATTCAAGTTCATCTTGCATAGCTTCAGTCCAACACTCATCTTTTAAAACTTTAGTCACATTTTTGGGTTTAAAGGAAGAGAAATAACATTAAAAACATATCTGATTGCATAAATTAGGCATGCAAACTGAATGTACTACTTCTCTCATTTTAACTTTCCTTCTGGTTTCAACACCTACTGAGAAATCATCAATGATATGCAAAGAAGGATGATAACTTTGAAATCTTTGGGCAAGTGTATGTTCTAGAGTTTGATAGTATTTATTTATCATTTTCAGATTCTACATCTAGTGTTGTAGGTGGTGTGATTATATTTGGCTCAACATTGTTCACTGGATCAACAATACTTATGATTTTGATCAATTAGAGACATCATCTTCCATCATGAACCACAAATGAGTGATTTTAATTCTGAAACTGATCTTTGAGAGTCCTCTAGCAGCCTACAACTTAACTGGTTTCTAAAAATTTCTGTAATTTACATGACCAAGTTTTTTATGCCATAGAACATTTTAATCATGTTGTGAGATGTTGCAGTAAGTGTTATTACCAATGTGATAATAATTTCAACAAATAGATTACCAACCATCACAAAATTATCAGTTTCATCAACAACAAAACTTGTGTTCTTGTCAAATTTCACATGCAAGTTGTCATCACACAATTGACTTATGTTGATCAGATTAGCACGTAGATCTCGAACATGAATCACATTTTGCATATTAGGAAAGCCTTTATCATTTAAAGTTCTCTTAGCACAATGTCTCTTTTAGAGCCAGCACCATACGTAACTTTTTCACCATCAAAAGTTTCACAATTTTTCAAGTATTCAACATTTTCAATCATATACACTACTACAAAACTGTGCATAGATAACACTGCATAAATATCGATTATTTTTTAAATTGATATTTATAGGTTCAGTAACCGATATCTATTCTACAACCGATATCTATGTTGATAAGATTATTCTAATTAATATCAGTAATTGCCTAGTGATATCTATTAATGATGTTTATACATTACATAGATATCGTTTATTATAACTAATATCTTTCCAATGATATTAATATATATATATATATATATATATATATATATATATTTTAAAATTATATTATTTTTAATAACCTAATTTAAAAAAAATTAAAAAACACTAACACGTTCCTCCTTACACTTTTAAAACGTGTTTTTGTATCATCAAATTAAATTAAAGCAAAACATGTTAAAAACACAAATACATTTTCCATCAAATTAAACCAGATCCCTCCATCTGCAGATTTTGATTGACCTCAAAGCCCTAACACTCATTCATCGCGACATCTTCGAGCCTGCGCACCACTCCTGCCGGCGCACCCGTTCTCGCCTCTTGCTTCCGCCGGCGAGACCCGTTCTCGCCTCTTGCTTCCGCCAGCAACCGTGCTCGCCTCTTGCTCCCGCCAGCAGCCCTCGCTTCTTATTCCGGTCGGTATCTTACGCTCCTGCTTCTCCCACTCTTAACGTGCTCGCCTCTTGCTCCCGTCGGCAGCCGTGCTCGTATCTTTCTCCCGTCGGCAGCCGTGCTCGTATCTTGCTCCCGTCGTCATCTGTCTCGTCCCCTGCTCCCCACTCTCAACTCGTTGCCCTTTCTTTACTGTAGATTGAGCATATATCAGGTGAAATCGTGTTCTCCGGCGGTGTATTTGTTCATTCTTTTGCACTTTCTACTGCAATATGGTATGTGCTTTAAATCATATATGTTTTCCTACCCACGTTTCCACGTCCCCAATTTCTCCCCGTGTTTAGTCTGCGGAATTTTACAGAAGTGGTGTCTGATTGTTCTTCATATTTTAGAGATGTTTCCATTCAATGTTGGTAAGGGGTTTTCATTGTGGTTGTGAGACTTGTGATTTTGCGAACTGGATTTACCTGCTTGTCCACATCCCCTTTTAGTAAAAATTAGAAACATTGTTGCACATAAAATTTGAACACCGCTTCCTTGTAATTATCCTTTTATGGTTTAGAAGATTTTTTATTTCACTACTTGCTACATGAATGCACCGGCACTTACAGGTTTGACTCTTGTTTCATAAAAAAAAAATAGTTGCTTTTTGCTGACATAAATCTTACCCTGCAGCTTAATGTATAATGCATCTGGTTCAACCCAAACCACAATGTTATCTGTAGCAGCGTAGACAAAAGAAATTGCTACATCACATTGCCAGAACCTACACATCAATATAGATAGCATAGAAGACGCTCTTGAGCTCTATGGTTTATTTGCATTTTTCATAATTAAACTATTAAGAATTGGAATGCAACTTCACAGTTTCTATTATTTCTTCTTATGCATAACATAATCTTACCTTTATTTTGTATACTAATCATCACAGTCATTTTCATTATTAATTTTTTGAGATGCCAAATACTTTTAATAATTAGAGGGTCTCAATTGATAGGCTATACAAGCATGTGAAATTTTGCCGCCCCCTTTTGACTCAATTAGACAAGTGAGCTGTGGCTTGTTGACTGTTGTGTATTTCTGGTGGTTCACTATAGTTAGTTACAAATTTTAGTTGTGAAAATGCATCAGTTATTGTGTAATCATTATTGTGAGAGTACATCGTGGTAAAGGTGATTTTGTAGGAATTAGATTTGTTAGTTTTCAATTAAAATGTGCATATCAACCCCTTGTCAAATATCTTTTATTAAGTGATTTTTACAGATATCGGAGAACATTAAAGGTGCAATTGTATATTTGGATGCTGGGAGTTTTGAGAGTTCCCAGTTTGTTAGGGCATTCCATTTGTTTCTGGAGCTAGGTGCATGGGTGTTTGTATATAGCTTGGAGAATGTTTCGGCTATTGAAGAGGTGCCAAGCATAACCTGATTCATCTTTCTGTTCTTTTTATTTGTTACGTATTAATAAGTTTCTCTTTTGATTTATAAGTCTGTGAGTATAGGCATTCATAAAATGTGATTTGAGTTGGAAGTCATCCTTTGGAAAAACATCTACATTTAGAGCGGTGAATCATTTCTTATAGATTAAACTAGCAAACTCTTTGTTTATACTTGCATCTACACAATTTATTCTTTGGAAAATGAGGGATGAGTGGGGACCTACTTGATAGTAGTTAATGATGTATAGAATGCCTCCATATGAGCATAATTCCAACGAGCTCAAAGGTCTAAGTTGGGGTTACTTGCTTGATTTCTGGATGCCTTGTTAATATTGTGATGACCTCATAACATGATAGGTCAGCCATTGTTTTTTAGGTTCTCAACTGGAAGTCAAATACTGATACTGTAATGAAGGTAGTTGTGATCACTTCGCATCTTCTGAGTGATCTAGGCACCGATATATTTTTGATGCCAGCACAGCTTCAAAGTGTTCGCTGCATATAATTCAATCTCAGAGGTACCCACTTGCGTAATTATTGGTGGTTTACTCTTTACTTTTTATCCTATTCAGTGGATTGCCCAGTTTACTAAATAGATCTGATTACTATTCAGAGTCATTAATGTGTAATTTGGTACATTATCTAATCTATTTTCAGTTCAAATTTAATTTGTAATATTGATCCGGGCTAGCACCTCATATGATGAGGTGTGCTACTTACCTAGTCTATTATACTTATAAAGCGGCTTAACGGGAGGGATGACCAGTTTCCTCCCGGTTGCAGGTAAGCCCTCACCAAGACTCTCTCTCTACGTGGCAACGTGTGGTGTAAAATCTCCCCCTACGTGGCATGAATCTTATTCTTCCCATTTTGATAAACTAATCTTCCATTTCTGCGCCTTCTCTTTCTCTTTCTTGCTCGCTCTAGACATCGTCGAGTTGCTTCTTCTCCACCGCTCATTCGTCGTCGCCAGTGCTGAAGAATCAAATTGAGGGCAATCGTGGTTTCTTCATGCATTTTTCGCAGTTGCACATTCCTCATGGGTGAACTCTTTTTTCTCTCTAATTTTTTATTTATCTTTGATGTGGATTTTTACCTCCAACCAAATTCAAGATGATCGTCTTCTGTTTGTGCCCTTGATTGATTTGCCAAAATAACATCAGATGTGTAGCTCACTGTGAGTCTGATTTCAGGGTTCTTATTTAGTTAATTATTTGATTCAAAAACACCCATGTTCTTGGTTTTATTCATCTTTGCTAGATTTCATTAATTGTTGTTTGATATTTCATGACCGTTTAACACTATAATGCAGAATGATATCAGTGGTTTAGTATCACAACTGAAGTACATGCAACATAAGAATGTAGAGCTTGTGGAAGCGAACAAGGAATTGACTTCATTGGTACTTTATTTGACTGCAGATTAGTTTTTTTTTTTAATTTTTCATCTATACAACTATGTATTGTTTTTTTTTTTTTTAATGTTTAGTTTCTTGAAATCTTCTCACTCATCAGCTACAGAAGGAAGAAGTGAAAAATGATATGATTGCGAAGCGGCTAAATGAACTGGTATCTTTCTTGTCTTGATAAACCAAAAAATTTCTGACTTGCTTGATATGCTTTCAGTCTTTACAATATAACCATGTTTTCAATTTCACTACTTGAGAGGGACACTAATAGTTGGATTAAAAAGGAACATTAAATTAATTTGATACTTCTAATTGGTTATGTGTCGCCCTTTAGGCATATGGATTTAGGGGTTTTCATTTATCTATTCAATACTTCCAACTTTTTATCTGTTATCTCTCTTGAAGTATGGAATTAAGTGTCTCCTTTTCCTTATCAATGGTTTTAAAGCATCATAAAAAATTACTTGTACAGTTTTATCATAATAGTTCATAATTATATTTATCAAATTCTTTGAAAAGCCAAATCATAAGATGATTCAATAAATTAAGTTTCTTTTGCTTGCTATCTGCAGGAGAAGAACACGGTTCCTTCACTGAGAAAAGCTCTCAAGGACATTGCTATGGAAAAAGATGCTGCCGTTATTGCACGGGTACTGAATAATTCTGCTTATTTGCTACACAGTTCGACCTTCCTCAATGCACATCCTTTAATAAACCTTGATTTTGTGTAGGAGGTTCTTTTTTCTCAACTCGCACTTTGAAAAACGTATGAAGGAAGCAGAAGAACTGAAGAAGAACAATATAGAGTAAGTCATTAGCCCTCTTATTATATAAAAATCTTCTGCTCCCATTATCTTGCAACTCTTTGTTCTACATTATTATGATTCTCTTGCGTTAGGCTGAGGAGGATGCGGCTGCATTAAGAGCAGAATTAAACTCATTGCAATAACAAGCAATGCATATTCCTTCAGGGGGCTTTAAGGCAACAGGATACATCAGATCCAAGTCATGGAAAGAAGAACTGTCTAATTTGAGGTTCAAGCTTGAGGTCAGATTTTCATGAACTTCTTTTGCACGTCTTATGGGATTTTCTTTATGATTGCATAAGACATTTTTGTACGTTGGACTTTTCAGCAAGAAGAAATATTAAGACAGCAAGAGCATCAACTCTTAATTAGCAGAGGAGCAGGCCCGTTCTTCTGCCCTTATTATCCAGAAGCAAGAGTTGGAAGAAAAACTTGTTTCTACCTCTAAAAGGATGTCAGGTATGATAATTCTTTATTATAAAATATTCTTTTACTACTGGCTATGTAATATCTGAAGCTTAAAAAGCAAATAAAATTGTAAGAGCTTTCTCTGTGATTTATGTAATGGACATATTTGTTTGTAAAATGATTGAATTTAAGTTGTCTTCATTAACTATTAAATTCAACGGTGATGGTGAAAGTTGGAAAAATGAATCGAAAGTTGATGATTTAATGATTTGATTTGGTTTCAAATGAAATTGCTAACATCTATCCTTTTGATTTGGCGAAATGGTGAACATTTTGTCCAGATTACAGTGATAACCTTGTACAGATTCTTGAAAATTTTAATTTGTGATGGTAAATTTTAAGTTCATTTACCCAATAAGTAAAAAGTAATAACGTAAAAATAAATGAATATGGTTGAAAAAATCGTGATTGATTTAATCATTATAAGGTTTGCAATGGATTCATGATTTATTTGGTATACCGTATTTCTATCACAATAATCATTCATCATAACAATAATCATTCATCAATATCATGGCATTACACTAACACATTCATATGTTATCTTAATGCTGCGGATATGCATAGCTAGCTGCGGTGCAATGAATTTTATCAATCAAAAAGGACGTCATGACATTTTTCTGGTTGGGATATCATGAGTACCTCTCCATGTAGTAGTTATATGTGTTTTGCACTTTCTTTCGGTACTTCATGGATACTTATTAGTTTAAGAATGTAATATTTGTCGAATTGTATGCGTTATTTGAAATTCAATCTAAATTTGGGCAGGTTAAAATATTAGTGAATTTACAAATAGATATAAGTTACTAACTGATATCTATACCATACAAAGATATTAGTTTTTCACCAATATCTATTCATCAAATACATTTAATATCAGGCTAATTAATATTAATGTTTTCTTCATAGATATCGGTAGTAATTGATATCTATACTCTAGAAAGATATCGGTTTTTTTATCGATATCTATTTATCAATACATATAATATCAGGCTTATTAATATCAATATTTTCTTCATAGATATCGGTTAATACCCGATATCTATATCACAAAAAGATATTGGTTTTTTAGCGTTATCTATTTATCAATACATATAATATCAGACTTATTAATATCAATATTTTCACCATAGATATCGGTTAAAAATCGATATCTATAATAGACATAGATGTCGATTTTTCTCCGATATTTATTCTTCAATATATTTAATTATCAGGCTTATTAAAATCGATTTTTTCTTTATAGATATCGGTTAATAATTGATATCTATGATAGTAATAGATATCGGTCAAATAACCGATATCTATTTAACATACCTATAATATCACCTCCATTTATAACGGTAAAAAATTCGAATAGATATAGGTTATTAACCGATATCTATTCACAGTTTTGTAGTAGTGATATGTCTAAAACAACCTCTATAAAAATACTATAAATCAATTACACATGCTTGTAAATAAGTATGAACAACATTTCATATCACTTTTGGTTTTTTGACCCAAGTAGATTTTGCTGTATGTGAATACTTATGTGGTAACACTCCAAGCAACACTTTCTCCAAAAAGTAGATCATCTTTAAATTTAAAAATATTAGGGACAAATGTGTTCAGAAACTGAACAACAAAGACAAATAAAAGTCTTTCTGCCTTTTATTTTGAAATTTTTTAGATAACACATTTGAACCACCTTTCACAATAGAAAGTGTTTTTAAAATAAAAAAGAGTTGAATTTTCAAAATCTACAACCAAACTTGTCAGATTTTCCAACAATTAAGGCTTTACTCAGAACGTATGTGCAATTCAAGTATTTTTTGAAACTCAATATCGAAGCAACTAACTGTTCTTATAGCTTAGAAATTTCAGCATCCTTTCTGGTAAGATTCACCTTAAGCCATGTGATGGTTTCAATCAGTCCATCATTTCAAGAATTTTTAGCCCTTTCAAGAATTCAAAAATCTTTCTCTCTAATAGATCTTGTGAGGTACCTGCATTAAAAACATGGTAGTAGTAAGGTTAATATAAGAGTCAAAAGTGAACTAACACCTGCTTGATATTGTAACTGATGTTGTGACATCGAGTTCAACATCTGAATCACTTCCACAATGTCCTTCATTCACACTCCTCACTTGAAATGCTAGTTCTTCATCAATATTCTTCTCTATTTCTCCTTCAGAATCATCATCACTCAAGGAAACCTTCAAACTCATTATTTTCTTCAGAAGAGTGTTAGCACATTCATTTGCACAATGACCAAAATAAGCACATTGATTGCAAATTATCTTTTTCCTGTACTTAGGATCATACTTGAATTTTCTTCTTTTAGTGGGTTTATGAACAGAAGTTTGAGGGAATTATCTATCTCAATCTTAGGCTGAATATTTAGATTAGATTATGGATTTAAAATTCATTAAATGCTGCTTTCAAATGGAACCTTGAAATTTTCATGGTGAAATACTAAGAGGAACCCACTGAAACATCATGTTAATCATATAGTTGTATTTCTTAGGTGGTAATGTTTTCTGATTAGCCATTTTGTAGTCGGGATGACTAATTAAAGAATTTATCGAACCACAGGGAGGAAGGTACTAGGATCTAAGCAATCTCGTGTTCATCATAGTATTATAGAAATGATCAAGAAGGGAAGATAATCAAGAAATGACAATAAAATAAATGGATAGATGAATGAATCAATGGATAAATGAGACTAGCAATACTTAAAGCATGGGAAATCTAGGTATCATGCAATGAATTCATATGTATCATGGGAATGAGACTAAGGGCCAACACTAAGTTCACCTAAACTCCCTCTCGAGATGGATAAGATGTAGATCAGTTTACGAATCCCAAAATAGCTCAAAGGATTGGTTCTCACTCAAACAATTCCAACTAGGTACTAAGCTTGAAATGAGAGTCCATTCACTCGATTAATCAACCTCTCGATCAAACCAATCGGATGTTCTATCAAAGGGTTCTAAATTCAAAAGGATTTCTCAATCTCTTTACAATTTATAATGCACATGAAGTGTTTGATAAAATGATTCACTCAAATGTCCTAATCACATAATTGATTTTTCAATCTAATCATATATTTAGAGCATCTAAACACACAAATCATCATAAACATCAAGATCTAGAGCATCAATGATAGAAAATCAAAAAACCCAATCAACATAATCATTCATTCGTAAATACCCAAAATTATCCAACACAATTCATATTGCTAATCTCACAAAGGAGATTAGCTTCTCATAGTCACAAGGAATTCAACATAGACATTAGAATCCTTACAAAACATAATAAACAACAAGGTTTCAATACAAAGATTAGATGAAAACTCCCTTGGATGGCTCCAATGGTGATCTTCTTCTTCCCTTTGCAATTATCCTCTCTCCCTTGCTTCTCTAGCTAAATGGATGAAGGATTTGATGGTGGGATGATGATAGATGGGATGGATAAAGAATGGATGAAGATGAAGGTGTAAAATGGAGGAAATGGTGTGCGAGGTAGGTGTAAGGGTGAAAACCTTAGACCAAACTGATCTAAAATTGAAGTATTGGGTATTTATACCCCTTAGGAAGCTTTTAGAAGGATTCTGATATGTTTCTGATGCTGTAGCAACATGACTCGTGTGCTGCAACATGGCCACAGGGTGGCCGTGTTGGTGCAACCCCTGTTTTTACAATTTTATTTCGGCTCGTTTTCCCTCGTTTCAACTCCGAATTGAGATCCATTTTTTTCTACGTCTTTCTTTTCGCGTCTAGGATCTATTTTTACCTTAAAATCATATGTTTAAGCTCATTCACACACATCTCTATAAAAACACATAACTTCACCAAATAGCACATAAATACGGATAAAAATATACGAAAACACATATAAAAAGACACTAAAATTTAGGTGAAAATATCACTCATCACACCCCCAAACTTAAAGTGTTGTTCGTCCCCAATGATAAACCAAGAGGAGTGATTTTCACCTAGGAAAAGACTAAATAAACACAAGTAATAACACATCAATAGCAATAAGAATTACAAACTATGCTAAGACATCCTACATCAATAAAACCATAACATGCAAATATTAACAAGTTCAATCAAAAGAAAATAAAAGTGTAATATAGTCCCCTTTGGTCCAAGCCTCACAAATGGTATAAATTTCATTTAACACTCTATAAAGTAAGGTAAATCAACACTCATCAATTGATTGGCTCGACTCGCTATAAACTTGCTCGCGGACTACATTCACAAACCACCAAAGTGTTAATTAGTGATAAAAAAAGTCTTTCATTAAGGATGTAATGATATGCTCTTTGGTAGGGTAGGAAGAATATGAATACAAGTGACTAATCAAGTGTAAGTAATCGAAGAGATGACCAATTTCTCCAACTTCTCCACTTTTCTTTCTTCCTTTCTTATCTTTGCAAATCTCAAGCACTATTCATCAACTTTCCTTGGATTGAGCTTCTTATAATATATGCTTCTTTTCTCGGACTTTTAAGTACTTGAGCATATTGTTGTTGCTTTGCTCATTTTCTTGTTTTAAAGAGGCATGTACATTCTTGTTTGTGCTCTTTACATCCTTTTTTCTTACTTGTTTACCATCTCCTTTCTTCTTTTGCTTTCTCATCAACTTTTTCAAACCACATTTCCTGAATCACTCACACAAAAGGGTGAATATGTAAGGCTCATGTGGGTAATCAAGGTTTGTAATGCGCTTATATCACAATAAATAGGCTTTAAGGCTTAAAGTGGTTGACTAAGGATGATGTTCATTGTAGGAAAATATATGGCAATGACTATAAATGACAAGGTTGACCTTAGATCATGTCACTAACCTCCACTAATCGGACTCATTCCTATAGTCCTTGAGCAAGTTCTAGCTTATCAAACACAACCAATCCACTCATGAAAAGAAATATCATGTATCCACGGTTGAGGCTCAAATGCTCACAAGTTTATGCTCGGAACTTAAGGAACTTATTATACCACATTCATCTCAGAATTGAACAAGTTAAGTAAAACATGTCACAATTTAAAAGTGTAGAGATTCTTACTCATAACTTGTCATCACTTATCACCATAACATGTCATCACTCACATTAAAAAATGACTCGCAACATCCCAAAAATAAACCACCAAATATCCCTAAACAAGAATAAAAATATACACAAAACATATAAGAAAAGACTCTCCAAACAAGAAACAAGACGAAAACACATAACATGCACAAATAACAAAACCATCCATCATTAGAGAATAAAGCACACATTCATAACATCCATGATCAAGTAAGCTCACAATCATCCCCATCTTTGATTGAAAAGGAAACCTCCAAAAAACATAACACATGAAGTAGCATGCTAATCCAATCAATCCAAATCAAATCAAATTATGCTAAGCACATAGTAGTGATGAGTGTAAAGTAAGCTCCCTCAATAGGCATTTTGTAGTGGAAATGGTTGGCACGAGCTTCCGTATTGATTTCACAATGAATCTCGATTTGATCTCCGGGCTCAATTCGTGCTTCCACTACACTTCATTCATGCTCAACAACTCATCAAAACCATTAGCTCGACAATTGTAATAAGAATATAAGCTATCATGAACTTCAACACAACCAATCGGACCAAAATCAATCCCAAACTCATGAGAAAAATTTTAAAATTGCCCCAGAAATACGAAAAAGTATATGCCTTCAAGACAAAGTATGTCACACCACGCCATATCCCCCCAAACTTAAATCGAAACAAGAGTTTCGAGTTAAGTTTGTAAAAAGTTGTGTGACTTACTTATACACTTCAAATCATGCACTTTTTGTATCTCCAATACATATTCTTCTCACGAGCACAATCAACTTACATGCCAACAGTGCAAAACAAAACAAGCATCCTTATTGAAAGCAATAAAAATAATGATGGGTTGCTTCCCATCTAGTGCTAAGTTTAACGTCTTCAAGCTGGACGGGATATGGAGAACTCTTCAGAATGGCCACGGATATCTTTCGTCCTTGCCATCGAATTTTAACCATTGTGCTTCTTCCTCTATTAGGCACTTGTGGCAAGTAACGACCTCCATTGCATCCTTCGAGCATGACTTTAGAAATTCAACTCTCTTGAGCTTACGCTCCATTGCCCTCTCCATTCTTGAACACCACTTATTCCTCTTTACCAAATATATCCCCAACATCTCTTTGAGTTCTCTTTTGTTTCTAAGAATATGAGAAGAATCAATAGGTAAGATAAAGTCAATGTAAACAATATTATCAAATTCAAAGCAACTTAAAGAGTTTAAAGGTTTAGAAATGCTCATTTCACTCTTCAAGTCATCATCATTTGCTTCTTGACTTTGTTTCTCTTCATCAACATCATATGCCTCAATAGGCTCTTCAAATGCATCCTTTGATTCTTCATCTCCCAAATTCTCTTTGTGTTCCAACTTTTCTTCAACTTTACTCCCCTTTTCAAGTTCTTCAACTTGTTGAAAATTGGTCAAAGCACTTACAATTTGGCTGACTTGATACTCCAAGGCTTTTAACCTCTTCGCAGTTGCCTCATTTCTTGCTTCATCTCTTTTATTGTTCTCCTCAAGACTTGCTTCCATCATCTCAATCAAGACTTCTAAAGATGATTTTTCTTCCTCAACTTGTTGAAAGTCTCCTCCTTCTTGGTTGTCAAAATTCCATCCTTGAATTGGTGGATAATTCTCTTGAAAACTTCCCTCATAGTCATTTTCAAAATTTTCTTGGAAATCATCTAGTCCCATGAAAGAAGCATCTCCTACTTGTAGGTTAGGCATCCTCCACACTTCTTGCTCCATAAGGCTAGGAATCGACACACCTTGCACATTTTGACCACCCCCCAAACTTGAACTAGGTAAGACTTGACCATAAGCACCTTGATTCATCATCCTTATTTGTCTTGTCAATTCCAAAGTAGCGGGGGTAATTATCTCAGAGGATTCATTTTGAAGAAAACTTGATTGAGGGTTTTGACCTTCATCACTACCTTGAGCACATCTTCTATATAATTCCAATAAGGCGTAGTTTTGGAACTGAAGAGAAGTGTTGGTGTTGGGATTTGGTGAAGAATAAGCACGTGCTTGATAAGGATGGAATGTATTTGCATTGTAAGCTTGTTGCGATTCTCCATTTCTTCCTTGCTTGTAGTATTGAGAGCTATCTTGATCCATTTGGAAATTGAAACCATAGTTGCTCTCATTCATATAGCCTCTTGATTGTGGAGGTGAAACCCTTGCAATTTGTTCCCCAAAGACATATGTGAATTGGTTCCAACCATCCATTTAAATGCTCTTCTCAAGGGTTACTATAATTCTTCTTCAAACTTTCTATTTTTGGCTTTGATCCCCATTCTTCTTCTCTCATGATAGTTTTCACGTACCTATCAAAACGAAAAAGTGAGATCAAAAATTTTCCAAAGAAAATAATAAAAAGTAGTAAAAATATCTCTAGTAATACTAATTAAAACACTACTTCGTCAAACCACTAGCAATCGTTGCCTCCCCGACAACGGCGCCATTTGATTAGCCATTTTGCAGTCGGGATGACTAATTAAAGAATTTATCGAACCATAGAGAGGAAGGTACTAGGGTCTAAGTGATCTCGTGTTCATCATAGTATTATAGAAATGATCAAGAATGAGAGATAATCAAGAAATGACAATAAAATAAATGGATAGATGAATGAATCAATGGATGAATGAGCCAAGTAGATAGAGATGAGACTAGCAATACTTAATGCATGAAAAATCTAGGTATCATGCAATGAATTCATATGTATCATGGGAATGAGACTAAGGGCCAACACTAAGTTCACCTAAACTCCCTCTCGAGATGGATAGGATGTAGATCCGTTTACGAATCCCAAAATAGCTCAAAGGATTGGTTCTTACTTAAACAATTCCAATTAGGTACTAAGCTTGAAATGAGAGTCCCTTCACACGATTAATCAACCTCTCGATCAAACCAATCGGATGTTCTATCAAAGGGTTCTAAATTCCAAAGGATTTCTCAATCTCTTTACAATTTATAATGCACATGAAGTGTTTGATGAAATGATTCACTCAAATGTCCTAATCACATAATTGATTTCTCAATCTAATCATATATTTAAAGCATCTAAACACACAAATCATCATAAACATCAAGATCTAGAGCATCAATGATAGAAAATCAAATAACCCAATTAACATAATCATTCATTTGTAAATACCCAAAATTATCCAACACAATTCATATTGCTAATCTCACAAAGGAGATTACCTTCTCTTAGTCACAAGGAATTCAACATAGACATTAGAATCCTTACAAAACATGATAAACAACAAGGTTTCAATAAAAATATTAGATGAACACTCCCTTGGATGGCTCCAATGGCGATCTTCTTCTTCCGTTTGTAATTCTCCTCTCTTCCTTGCTTCTCTAGCTAAATGGATGAAGGGTTTGATGGGATGATGATAGATAGGATGGATGAAGAATGGATGAAGATGAAGGCGTAAAATGGAGGAAATGGTGTGTGAGGTAGGTGTAAGGGTGAAAACCCTCGATCAAACTGATCTAAAATTGAAGTATTAGGTATTTATACCCCTTAGGAAGCTTCTAGAAGGATTCTGATATGTTTCTAATGCTGCAGCAACACGACTCGTGTACTGCAACACTGCCACATGGTGGCCGTGTAGGCGTTTCTGATGTCAGAAAATAGCCAAGGCCTACAGGGCAGTGTTGGTGCAATCCCTATTTTTTCAATTTTGTTTCGGCTCGTTCTCCCTCGTTTCAACTCCGAAGAGATCCGCGTTTTCCTACATCTTCCTTTTCGCGTCTAGGATATATTTTTATCTAAAAATCATACATTTAAGCTCGTTCACACACATCTCCTTAAAAACACATAACTCCACCAAATAGCACATAAATACGGATAAAAATATACGAAAATACACAAAAAGACACTAAAATTTAGGTTAAATATCACTCATCATTTTCATACTTTCTTTTCCTGATCATTTCAAAAATATCTATTAATTTAATTGTCTTAATATTATCATACTACTTAATAAATGATAGATAGTTTATTTTATATGGATGTTATATTTAATGTAGTTCTTATGAAAATTACTGAGATAATCCAACATAAAATTCCTGTTTTAAAGAATGAAATGCAATATTCTTTCTCTCATTAATGGGAAAAAAATATTTGTATGTTTTGTGTCTTGTTGAATGAGGAGGAAAAGAGAAGAGATATTTTTACAGGGACATTCATGTTGTTTATGGGGAATTTAGGGGTAATTGAGTCTTTTTTCTTTAATATTTAAGGCACATCAAATCATTATTAATGTCTTTCGTTTTGTTCTCAAGTTGATGAATAATAAATGACAGGTATGATGAGGATGTAGTCTCTGATATTCCATAGGTGAGTGTCACTTGTCCAACAACCACCTTGACTGTGCTAACTTTGAGGCAAATGATCAAGATCTCTTTAGTAGTTTCCTTCGGCTTCATTAAATTGTCGTTGATTTTTGGATTCCCTTTGTCTTTTTCTCAATCGTGGGTAATTTTTGGGAGACCGATCCACCTGTTCAATGATATTTCTTGCCTAATTCGAATTGATCATTTAGGAGTAAGTCTTGTGGTACGCTTTCTGATCCTTAGGTCAGGTTGCCCAAATAAGGGGCCGGGAGATAACCGAGCTATCCTGAAGGACCCACATGGGATGATAATCCCTATATATAACCCATTGGGCTGTCCAAGTTAAATGTGGAGATATTTGATATTCACCTCTTGTCTAACTGGGTCTTATTTATTGGACTTTATCTTTTGGATTCACATGAATGAAGCCTCTCTCTCACACACACACACATGTATATAAAAAGGTATATATATATATATATATATATATATATATATATATATATATATATATATATATATATATATATATATATATATATATATATTCTTAATACAAAGGTTAAAAAAACGAAGTTAATGAAGTAAATGTAATAAATAAGGCATGAGAATGAGTTTAATTTTCTTTAAAATTATATTAATTTTATGTGATATTGAAACTCACAATTAGTGTATAAATTAACAAATGTATATATATAGAAATATTTATTAAGATTGTCAATTTAAGGGCCCATTTTAAATAAAAGAACTTGTTAATTTATTAAAAATAAGTACTAAGAAAATCTACTTTCTCCATCCGAAAAGGTATTTCATACTTTCCTTTTTATCCATCCCAAAATGTATTACTTACCTTTTTTTAAACTGGTAAAAATATATTTCAATAATACTTATTTTTTATATATATCCCAACATAATATTCACTTTTTATACACTTTCAAACAACTTTGCATATTTTACTATCTCTAATACATAAATTTTTTGGGTACTAACTGTAAGGTACATTGAAAATTCTTATATTACTATACAAGATATAAACATAAAAAAATATTATTACTAACTACATAAATATATGACTATATTCCATTACATCCCCAAGCCTATAACATTTTACGCTGAATTTAAAAGCTTCCATCAAAGAATTGAGATTTCTTCGCGCAGTAGCGAAAGCATCTAACGCTTGAAATTCTAAAGAAATTAGAAGGCAATTTCTCAATAGATAAAACAATGGCTTCATCGGCTAGGCAATTGATCGCTAAAATCTCTATGGGTGATAAGAGCAAGTGTACACTGTCGTGTATGCTCATGTGACCAAGTAATAATACCGAATCTAAGGGAGAGAATCCTAACATATCTGGACCTTTATATTGTTATGCTTTATAAAAATGATCGAATTTCAAGGTTTATTATGACTAAGGCTTAAGAATCAATTATCTAAGACTTAACTAGAGAAAAAAATAAAAAATGATTATTTCAAATCACACAAGTAAAGGATAAATGAATAAGGAACTAAGAAGATAGAAAAAATAACGAAACTATGGTTAAGGATTGATCTAGAAATAGAAAAATTCTATGGTTATGATCTAGGTCCTATAGGCACTCACTAATTCTATTTAAGCTTCTTCATAAGATAATTAGGATGTAAAGTACCAAGACAATCTCTAAAAGGCTCTTATGAGTATCTCCAATCCTGACAAACCCATTAAGGTATTATGCTCCTATTGGTAGGTCCACTCACTAATTAAAAAATCTTCACAAGCAGTCCTCACTAGTGTTCTATAATGAGATTCTAAGCATGTATTGGTCTTCTCAAATTCAAGTCACACTAATTATCAAAATCCACAAGAAGACATGATTCAATTAACATCAAAACACATAATTGAGTTCACACTCTAATCAATATGACATGAAGAATTAACCACAAAAATCATCATATGAATTAAGAAATAAGTATTAATGATAGAAAATACACAAAATCTCTTCAATTAACCATTACAAATTCACAAGTCTAAATTTTCTGACAAATCATATTGCTAGTCTCACTAATGAGACTAGCTTAATAATTTCATCATGAATTCACCACAAAATGTCTTACATGGCTCCAATAATGACAAAAGTTGAGAAAAATCACAAATCAAAAGATGAATTGCTTCACTTGTCAATTGTGGAGATCATTCTTTCAACATGTAAATTCTTCTTCAAAACTTGAACTCCTCCTTAAAAAGATGATGGGTAGATGAATTGTGGAACAATTGATAGAATTTGATGGAGATTTGATGGTGAATTGGGTGGAATGAAGAATAGAAGTAAAGAGGATATGTGTGTGAAAAAATGTGAGAAAATGTGTGTGTTCTAGACAGAATTAAACTGATTTTTAAACAAAGGGAGAACAATTTTTAATCACAAGGGAATATTCTAGAATCTTTTTAAATAGTTTGCCCATTTTTGCTCCAACTCGACTCGATTTGTGGAACTTATATAGTGTTGTGTCAAATTCGATTGTTGTTTTTACGCTGTGACAGAGTTCGACTTGAGTTCTGAACTTGGCTTCCTTCAAGGTCGAGTTTAAGATTCTGGCCACCTAGCTTGACTTTCTATAGGGTCGATGACGGAACTCGATGCATGTCTATGTTCGAACTCGAGTGAAGGTTTGGACTCGAGTCGAGGCTTGATTGATTTCCAACATCTGAGGCTCTTTCATCTCTCGACTTTGTTTTGCTCCCTTGTACACTTGATAATATCATATTTAAATCAACTTCAAGATATTCTCCTCACAACTCTAAATACACACAAATACTAATAATAAACTACCAATTATACACAAACGAGAATGACATATGCAAAATAACTTCAAAAATGACATGAAAATCAAGGTTAAAATTACAACGATTAGCCACGGCATCCGTTGCGGAAGAATCTCCACATGAAATTGTCATCTGCTTCATACTCCAAGTTGGACAAAAATCGATCTACGATGACAACTGGGGGTTCGGCTTGCTCCTGCCGTTGCTATCGTGGATTTAGTTGCTTTGGATATTTGTTTCTTGGCATTACAAAGCATGGATCATCTTTTTGATTTGTTTTCTCTTAAACTCAATTAAGTTTTATGTTGAAGAAATTTGGTGATTTTAATTTGTTAGATTCACGATTTCCTAGTGTTGTAGGATATTAAGTTAGAAGAAGGTGTAGAATATGAACGGAGGAGCACTAGCTTTTTATGTTGCAAAAAGCTTGTAATATATTGAATCATATTGTTCTATATTAATTCGCTTGTAATTCACTATCTTTATTGTTTGAATTGATTTTTTCTCTTAATTACATCGATCTTTTTTTGCTTATCTTTGGATGATAGGATGCAGAAAAATTTGGTTGATTGTGAAGTTCATATTAATATCATAAAACCTCTACACCATTTAATATATAGAGAAACGAGGATCTTAGACTAGAGTATTTGTGAATTTTTTATTACTCATGATGAATTTAAGATTGAAATAATGATGAGAAGAAATAGGAGAGAGAGAGAGAAAGGGAGAGAAAGCTACAAGGATGATCATGGAGTTTGATGATTTGATCAAGTACTAAAACTCAAGACTATGTTTTTAAGCAGTGATTTGATGAAGGATTGAATATGAATTTATAAATGTAAAGTCAAGTTTACAAGGCAGATAACGTGACGAAGAGCACCATATTGTCAATTAAATTTTGTTATATACATATATAAAATTTGTTTGAGATTTCATTTCATGATTTTGAATTGGAACTGTTGTTTTGGGTAATTGGATATCAGGCTCATGAACTGATATATATATATATATATATATATATATATATATATATATATATATATATATATATATATATATATATATATATATATATATATACGCATTTTGTTTTCCTCTCAACTTTTAAGGGTGTTTTTTTTGTCCTTAATAAGGTATTATTATCCTAAATTATGTAATTAACATACCCTCTTAATTTTAGTATCTATGTTATATATTTAGTATATGTTATGTTATTAATATATACTCTTAATTTTAGAATTTATATTTATTATTATATATATAATAATGAGAGCAAATCACGTCTCTTACATCATTCTTTATTTATTTGGAATAATAAATTATAAATATAATTGAAATATTTTGTTTAATAAATATAAATATATTAATATATTAAAGTAAATTATTTTGTGCACCTGAATGTACGGTACATCCACATTTAGAAACGGCTATATATGGACATGATATCTTTCTCCAGACAGAAGAGGAGTATATTAATGAATTAAAATACATATATACTAATGAACAAAAACTTACACACTTTATTAGCGAATTTTCTATTACCTTTTTCAATGTAAAACATAATATAATAAAAGAATTTATAATTAAGAGAAACACAATATTGAATAAAAATTAATACATTTATAGGTTCACGTGTGCATCCAAATGCACAGATATCAACTCATATATTAGTAGTTAAATACACTCATATATTACATCTTTAATTTTTATAATTAATATTGGACGTTTATTTTTAGGATTAATTATTGAGAGATACACATTAATAACCTTAATCACTCTTAGATACATACAACATAAAATATTATTGTTGGGTACAAAAAAATATAACAATATACCTAATATACCCTCAATTACTCCAATTATGATTTATAATGAGAAATGTAATCCTACTTAATATATCTAATAATTTTTCAAAATATCTTATTATCACTTGACATACCGATACACAAATGAATTCATCCTAATTTACTTATTTTTGCTGCACATACTATCAAATCATTCTAAATTAATGCTGCACACGAGTTATTTTTGCTGCACGTGAAAGTTTATTGGTACACATAATAATTATGCTGCACACAACATCTTTGTACGCTGCACATAACATCAAACGACACACATGTTACGCAGCACATGAAAGTTATGCAGCACGAAATAATACTTTATGGTTCACAAATAAATTCAAATGATACAATATTAACGCTGCACATGAAATAATAAAACATTAAATCAAATTTAAATTTATATATTAATTATTAAAAGGTGTATTAAATATTAAATATTAATAAAAAAGTACATAAATTAATAAATTCAATAACTAGAACCTACAAAATTTTTCTGAATTTTAAAATATTATATATTCATATACTTTTCGTGACCCAACCCTTATAGTTATTAATTATAAATAATGAAAAAATATGGAAAGTTTGGATATTAAATAAAATTTAGGAAATAATATATTATTTACGAAAAATTATGGAGAAGAATTTGAGTGTGTTGTGGTATTTATTATTCTGATTGCACAATTAGTTAAGAGCTAGGGGTATTAAAGGCATTATATGCTATAATTGTGTAGTTGACACCTATATTTTCAAACCAATGTATTGTATAATAATGTAGAGATATTCAATGTACCTGCTGGAACTAACCCTTATTTTTAATAAAAGTTAACATTTTATGTTTTTTTTGTTGGATTGTATACTAAAAGCCTAGCTTTAGTATGAACAATGTTTAAACAATGAATTTGAAATGAGAATCACATTGATCAAATGTATTCATTTTATAATTTATTTATATGTCTGATGCAATAGTTCACTTACTTTATATTGTAGATAATATGTTGTGCGACAACACACAGAAGATCATATTATCGGTTTTCTTATAAAGTATAAACAGATGCTCACAACCGAGATAGACGGGGACTCTCTATCGTAGTATGATTTAGTATTAGTTTGTCTTGACTATAAAATCACATTAGTACACTTTGTGTGTATTGAGCAAGACCGCTTGAGATCGTTTGACTTATACTGACTATATAGGAGAACTTGATCTCTGTTATTATGGATGTTCGTACTCTTAATCCCTATACAATAACCTCGACACGTAAGGCAGTATGTATTTCTTTGATTCATCAATGTGTTTGATTTACATGTAATTAAATCGACAAACTCGGTGAGTTGGGAAATAGTGTTGTCTCTATGGTGTGCTGTTGATTGTAGAAGGAATCCGTGTCCTATTAAATAGGCTGATGATGGCCCCCTGAGGAGCTCATAAGGATTATTATGTAAACCCTGCAGTTGGATTTATTCCGGCATGATAATGAAGTTGAGTGATACTACTTTCGGATAAGCTAATATTAATTAATGGAGTTGTCAGTAATTTAATTAATTAATAGACATTGTATATCTTAAACATGGGGAGACTAACGAGCTCATAATAAGAAGAAGCCCATAACGTAATTATGGAATTAGAGCGGCAGTGCAGTAATAATATTTTAGTGGAATATATTATTATTATTGGACTTAAGTATAAGTTTTGGGCTAAACTTGGATACTTAAGTCCAATGGAGGCCCGACTCTAATTTCTCCTCCTGGTCCCTGCTGTAGTCCATAAATAAGTCATCTCACCTTTTCGAAACCCTAATCTGATCGCACCTAACACGTGAGAATTAAGGGAGGAAGCAGATTGAGAGGATCTTGAAGATCGTCGCCCCACACGATGTCAAGATTGGACTTGGGAATACAATAGAAGATCAAGAGGTTGTTTTCTGCAGCTGTTCTTCTTCAACATACCCTGGTGAAAGGCAATACGTTTCTATCTTCTTGCTTCCGCTGATTTAGAAACGCATGGAACCCTAACGGTTCACGTTAACCAAACGATCGAACGCCAATATTTTTCTTCTAATTTAAATGAATATATATTCTACGTACTTTGGAATACAAATTAAGAATCTATGCACTCTTTTTTAATGACATACTATATTAAATTAATTCAATAATGTATGTATACATATTTCTTAATAAATATATCACCTGAATAACATTCTTTTTTTATTATTAATTTTCATATTTTGAGAAATACATTATATACATTTTCTTTAAATAGAATACATTTTACATATAAATCAAATTATAATTCTTTTTTTAAATATAACTTATTAACAAAGTATTTAATAATTGTAATAAAAAGACATGAACCAATAGTTGATAAACACATCTAAAAAAAAGTTAACAATGCACAAAATGGTAACACGTATGTTTTAAAAAAATCTATATTAAAAACTACTTGTTAAATATATGCATTAAGATATATAATAGTACATAATTTCCTACGAATGATATTATATTTATTATTTGCACGAAGATTGAGGAATAGTGTATTTAATGTGTAGTGGATTGAAAAATATAATATTTTAATGTATAGTGGATAAATATATTAGTATTGTATGCGGACCCCATGCAGATATATTGGCTGTTTTTTGTGGGTCTCATTTACCAAAAAGATAAATGTAACAATATTTGTGGTACGACCTATTTAGTAAAATGTAATAATATTTACGGGACGAAGGAAATATATTTTTTTAATATGATGATTTGTAACTTTATTCAATAACACAATTTATTTTTATTATTTGCAACTTAAAACTTGAATTATACTTAATTATACAAACAATAAGGTTCCAAATCTTATATTAAAATCATATATTCCTTTCATCCCATGAGTATTATTGTTATATTTTATTAAATAGGACGTCCCATAAATATTGTGACATTTCTCTTTTTGGTAAGTGAGACCCTTACAAAACACTCAATATATCTTCATAAGGTCCACACATAATACTAATACAGTTACCAATTATATACTCTCTCCGTCTGATTCTAAGGTGTCCGTTTACTTTTTGCACGTGGATTAAGGAATATTATTATTATATGTTAAGTGAATAGTTGTATTAGAGGGAAGTGGTGGGCCATATTGTGTACTTTTTTACTAAATAGGGAAAATGAATACCTTTGTACCGGACGCCAAAAATAGTAAAGTTGACATCTCAGATACAGACGGAGGGAGTATTAAAATATTGAGTTAGTCTCATGTGAACCAGGTTTATGGTGTAAATCATGTGGTTCTCTTTTAACTAAAATTCCAAACAATACATAAGGTATAATATGATTAGAAAGGGAGACCACAGGGTTTAGGGTGAGAAAATACCCGGTTTCATAAAATAAGCTATGTAAATCGAGTTTATAAGAGTGTTTGTGTAAAATACTATAGTATTTTTCAACCCACTATACATTAAATACAATATTCCTTAATCTCCTTGCAAACAGTAAATGTCACAACATTCGTATAATATGTGAAGTACTCCATATCACAACTTCTAAATTCCAAATAATAACAATGTAGAATTTAAATATTATTGAAAAAGATAAAGTCTCATGTAAGACGATAATTACGTGAGACGGGTTGTGAGATGGGTCGACCCGTTGTTAAAGTATGCTTGATATATAGGTAAAACATGTTAATTTGTAGTTAAAGTATATTTAAAAAAAAAATAAATAATGAATTAAAGTATGTTTTTTAATGAATCATATTTTATAATGAATTAAAATATATTTTTTAAAGTGTTATAGTATGATTCAATATAAACGTATTTAACTACTAATAAACATATTTTACCTATATAATATATTTTAACAATGGGTCGAATACGTCTTACTATCAGTCTCACATAAACCCATCTCACAAGAGAGTATCCTATTAAAAAATAATTAATAATAATATAACACATAATATAATTTAAGTAGAATTCTATAATATTGTGATAACCCATTCCCGTGAAACGCACGGGTCAAAAGCTAGTTAGAATTAAATGAAATAATTCATTTCTACATTAATGTCCTAGGCTTAACTTGCAGGCTCTTGAAGGTGTCCAACACTAGGGGTGATTCTCAACCGAGTAATATGTTATATGGTAAGAATTTTATCTCTTATGCTATCACGTTGCCTTGATCCATAAGTCGAAAATGTATCTTGAATATTATGAAAGTTTTGGATGTAAATTGGGGTTTGATGAACAGAAAAATTCTTCCCTTTTTGGAGTAGTATAAGAAAGTTATAATCTAGTTAAATTTTATTTAAAAATTTTTTCTTTAAGAAAGAAAAAAAAATCTTATCTATTCTTGCATTGTGTTCTTTATGAAGTTATATTATCATTGAGATGAGTTTTATGTTCTTACAATTGGTTTTGAAATCACAGGGATGCTCTAGAAAAATGGTTATGATATCACTGAGATGCTCTAGTAAAGCAAAATTGAATTGGAGTTTGCAAACAATTAAAAAAAATTGATTTTTAGATTAAAAAAAAAAGAGATTTTCAATCTTTGTGTTTGGAAAACTAATATTCAGGATGCAATTTCTCAAGAGATAAAACAATGGCTTTATCGACTAGGCAACCGTTCAATAAAATTTCTATGGGCGATAGAAGCAAGTGTATTCTATTGTGTATGCTTAGGTGACCAAGTAGTAATATCTAATTTACGGGAGAGAATCCTAACATATCTGGACTTTTATCTTGTTATGCTTTATAATAATGATCAAATTTGAAGGTTGATTATGACTAAGGCTTAAGAATCAATTATCTAAGACTTAACTAGAGAAGAAAATAAAAAATGAATAGTTCAAATCACACAAGTAGTGGATATAATGAATAAGGATGTATCAATCTAAGAAGGTAGCAAGACTAACAATACTATGGTTAAGGATTGGTCTAGACATAGGAAAATGATATGGTGATTATCTAGGATTAAGATACTAGAGGCACTCACTAATTCCATCTAAGCTACTTCATAAGGTAGTTAGGATGTAAACTATCAAGGCAATCTCTAAAAGACTCTTAAGAGTGTCTCCAATCCTCACAAATCTCATTAAGGTAATATGCTCCTATTGATAAGTCCTCCCACTAATTAAAAAACCTTCCCAAGTAGCCTCACTAGTGTCATATAATGAGATTCTAAGCATCCATTGGTCTTCTCAAATTCAAGTCACACTAATTCACTAAATCCACAAGATGACATGATTCAATTAACATCAAAACACATAACTGAATTCACACTCTAATCAATATGACATGAAGAATTAATCACATAAATCATCATATGAATATGTTGGAAAATTTTAATTTCCATTATAATCTAATTGTGGGCAATATATTATTATGTAATTATATTAGCTATTTAATTATTTTATGGACTTATTAAATGATCCAATTAAGGTGAAAAGTCCATGGGCTATAATAATAAATAATATGGGCCAATTGAGTAGATACCCAATACTACATAACTAAGGTGATTATGGGTGGTCCAATTGTGTAGTATGTAAAGGCTCACAGGTTATGGTCCCAATACACTAAGCCGCACACAGTTCTCTCTTCTCCCCATCAGGAGGGATTACTGCGGTCCCCATAAAGGAATAAGGAGGTTTAGTTGAGGAAGACCATGAAACCATTGATCTCCGAGTTCATGTTCTGCCTAAAGGATTCATTGGATCAGGTACACTTCCGCTCTACAGTATTATCTCATTTAATCATAATAGGGTTAAAGTTTATGAAAATATGGATTTAATTTCCAACCGAATTAAGAAATAAATATTCATGATAGAAAATACACAAAATCTCTTTAATTAACCATTACAAATTCACAAGTCTAAATTTTCTAATCAATTCATCATGAATTCAACACAAAATGTCTTAAATGGCTCCAATAATGACAAAAATTGAGAAAAATCAAAAGATGAATTACTTTCTTGTCAATTGGGAGATCATTCCTTCAACATTTAAATTCTTCTTCAAAGCTTGAACTTCTCCTTAGAAAGATGACGGGTAGATGAATTGTGGAACAATTGATAGAATTTGATGGAGATTTGATGGTGAATTGGGTGGAATGAAGAATGAATGTAAAGAGGATATGTGTGTGAAAAAATGTGAGAAAATGTGTGTTCTAAGAAGAATTCGTAAACTGATTTTTAAACCAAGGGAGAGTAGTTTTTAATCACAAGGGAATATTCCAGAATCTTTTTAAATGGTTGGCCCATTTTTGCTCCAACTCGACTCGAGTTGTGGAACTCGAGTCGTGTCGAATCCTGGTGTGGTTTTTATACTGTGACGGAGTTTGACTTGAGTTCTGAACTTGGCTTCCTGCAGGGTCGAGTTCAAGATTTTGGCCACCTAGCTCAACTTCTTGTATGGTCGATGACGGAACTCGACGCGTGTCCGTGTTCGAACTCGAGTCGAGGTCTGGACACAATTCGAGGCTTGACCGATTTCCAACATCCGAGGCTCTTTTATCTCTTGACTCCGTTTTGCTCCCTTTTGCACTTGATAATTACATATTTCAATCAACTTCAAGATATTTTCCTCACAACTCTAAATACACACAAATACTAAAAATAGACCACCAGTTGTACACAAATGAGAATGAACGCAAAACAACTAGGAAAAATGACACGAAAATCAAGATAAAAATTACGACAATCAGCCACGATCTGTTGTGGAAGAATCTCCAAACGACATCATATCTCCTGCTTCATACTCCATGTTGGATAAAAAAGATCGACGATGACAATCGGGTGTTCGGCTTAATATTGTCGTTGCTATCGTGAATTTAGTGGCTTTGGATATTCGTTTCTTGGCATTACAAAGCATGAATCATCTTTCTGATTTGTTTTCTCCTAAACTCAATTAAGTTTTATGTTGGGGAAATTTGAGGATTATGATTTGGAATTCACATGTTAATTTGTCGAATTCATGATTTCCTAGTGTTGTAGGAAATTATGTTTGAAGAAGGTGTAGAATATGAACGGATGAGCAATAGCTTTTTATGTTGCAAAAAGCTTGTAGTATGTTAAATCATGTTGTTCTCTATTAATTCACTGTGTTTATTGTTTGAATTGATTTTTTCTCTTAATTACATCGATCATTTTTCGCTTTACTTTGATATACAGGATGCAGAAGGATATGGTTCATTGTGAAGATCATATCAATATCATAAAACCTCTGCACCATTCAATTGATAGAGAATCGAGGATCTTAGACTAGAGTATTTGGTAATTTGTATTGCCCAGGATGATTTTAAGATTGAACACTATCTAAGATACTACAACAAAAGAGGATCGGGTCTAAGATTTGATGATTTATTTCTCAAAAAGCTTGTAATGTAATGAAACATGTTGTTCTATTAATTCTCTTGTAATTCACTATGTTTATTGTTTGAATTGATTTTTTCTCTTAATTACATCGATAATTTTTTTTCTGTACTTTGGATATATAGGATGCAGAAGGATTTGGTTGATTGTGAAGTTCAAATTTTCAATAGATAGAGAATCGAGGATCTTAGACTAGATTATTTGTTAATTTGTATTACCGAGGATGAATTTAAGATTGAACACTATTTAGGATACTACAACAAAAGAAGATTGGGTCTACGATCTGATGAGCCATTTTCACTAGGCGATTATAGAACCTTTAGTGTTATGATTCATGATTTCCTTTTTCTGTATATATTTAATATTTTATTTATTTATTATTAGGTTTTATTTTTATTTTTAATTTATTTTTATGGTATGTGCAACAAAAAAGTTTGTGTGTAGCAAATGTTACATGAATCGTAAGTGTTTTGTGCATAAAAAAATGTTATGTTTGAAAATAAAATTTTATATGTTATGTGTACAAAAAAAATCATAAATGATATGTGCACTTAAAAATTTTATGTGCATCAAAAAAATAGTAAGTTTCAATGCAACAAAAAATATTATGTGCAGCACAAAAGTTGTTAGCTTACATTAAGTTAAGGTTATATTGAGTAATTGATCTTATACTTTTGTATCAATGAGTAATTTTAATTAAAGCATGTATCTTGTAGTAATTGTCATAATCATATCATCTCATAATCATAATCATATCATATCATATCAAATCATAATCATATATCCTAATATATAAAAAGTACTTAGCATATGTAAAACATTTTTTCCATTTTGCCCTCTCTTTATTTCACTAATTACTTCACTATCCTAATTAATTATTTTAATAAATTACTATTTTAATAAATCAGTCTATTCAACATCTAAACCCATCGAACTTCTTCTCACATTAGTCATAGACTTACACAGCAGGACTCGCCTCTAAATCTTTTCCAATCCAAATACATCCATCCATCTAAAATCCTGTAGTCTTCGGTCACCCCTCCTGACTCTAGCACTAGAAGGAACTTTTCGTCACCGTTGAGAGTATTTACACCGATCAGTCTATTTACTGTAGTAAGAAGGCTATTGTTAGTTCTTTTTTTTCATATTAATTGATTCGATCGCGTTGTATAAGCAATCTTGAAAATCTGGAAAAGAAACATGTGTTGTTTGATTGGTAAAGCGTTGATTTTTTTCTTGATTTGAGAAATGACATTTCAGGGGAGGCCGATATGATGGGACTTGGTGCAAGGATAGACGGTGTAGGAAAGAGGAGGCGGCAGTGGATGAGTAGGTGGTGGGGACCTGGAGCACGATTAGGGTTGTAAATGAATCAAATAATTTGGATTTGATTCGGTATTTGAATTCGAAAAATTCGAATTCGAATGCGAATTCGAATAATTATTTTAGTTCGATAAATATTCGAATTGAATATGATTAGTAAGATATTCGATTCGAGTATTCGCGAATATATTCGAATAATAGTATATAATATATATTAATTATATATTATTAATATTAAATAATTATATATAAATTAAATATAATATTTTAATTTATAAATATAAATAAATATGTATATTATCTAATTTATTACTATCTTAAAATAAAGAGAAAAAGATATATTTTAATTTTTTTTATATATAATGTGAATTATTTAATTATAATTTTTAATAATTTAATGGTAGATGTATTTAGTGAGTATTTCTTCTTAAATTTATTAATAGTACAAAAAATAAAAAAAAATTATTTAAAAAAAATGAATTTACAATTTCGAATCGATTCGAATGTTCAAATTCGAATACTCGAATATATTCGAATAGTTCGTTTATTACTTTCGAATCGAATATGAATCTGATTTCGAATTCAATTAGTAATCGAATATGAATATGAATATTCGAATATTTAATCAAATACCATTCAAACACCTTAGTATTCGATTCGATTCCGTTTACAACCCTAAGCACGACACGATGCAGCGGCACATCTTCGCCATAAGTATTTCTAATTTCTATTTCTCTCTTAATCTGATCTTTCAAGTGATTGGAAGTAAGTATGGTTGAAATTCGAGATTCAATTCTTTATCTTTAAATGAACTTATCATTCACCATTGTTATAGTATTATCTTTAGGCTTCCTATTTATGTTATTACTCTATCAGTGTTTGTTACGGTGCTTAATTTTATTTTCTCCAAAAAAGGTTTTGGGCATCATCCTCTTGGTTGGTTCCTTGCAGACTGGTAATATTTTGATTAATATACGCGGTGGAATCAAACTGGGGTAATTTTAGTATTTCTGTCTACTTGGTTGATGATGGTGATAGGCAACGAATGAGGAATACATTAGTAGTACTCCTAGCTGGTGTGGTTTGATATCTAACATAGTTATCCTCCATCATTTATTGACTCCTATTAATCCGAGATCTGTTTAGTAGTATATGCATATACCTATATTTGAATACCTGAAATTTGTAATATAATTGCTATTTTGATTTGTCATCAATGTTAGATTTAGCCTTAGCTTAAGCTTGCTTAACTATTAAGTTACCTTTATTGGTTAGGTAGTTTAGGATGTTAATTAGAAAGTTAGTTTTCTACTCTCTGTTTCAGTTAGTATAAATATTGTACAACTGATCTATTTTCCCCTCAGTTCAATAATAAACATCCTTAACTACCTAACTAATAAAGGTAACTTATTAGTTAAGCAAGCTTAAGCTAATGCTAACTCTAACAATCAATATCATTTAATTTTTATCTCAATGATGATAAGTGATTATCTTGTGTAGGATAACACCAGAGGAGCAATTGCATGGTTATGACTTCCAATATGCCCATCTCTTATCATTCCCCGTTGTTTTTTGCTATTGAATATATCTTGATCATTTTTGAATTAACAATTTTAGCAGAGCTAATATTTGGTCATTTGACAAAACTATTTTGGAGCTTGCGCATGGTCATTCCTTTTTATCAAAGTATCCCCCAATAAATGTTCTTTTCGGTAGAGTGATATGCATTCTTACTCTATAAAAACTCTTTTATATATAGTAATTAAAAATCTAAGGATGCATGTGATACATTTTGTTGTTTTATATTGCTAATGACTTTGCAAAATGATTAGGATCAGTAAATAGCAACATGGATTAAGGAAAAGAAGGTATCATTTTCTTGATAGAGGTCAAGAACACGATTGTCTTGCCAAGAAGGCACATGGTAATTTTATTGGCTTCATCCTTTTGTTTATCTCTTTCTGAAGGTATGGAAGCTTGAATGATGAATCACACATACTTATTATCACTAACGTGGGCATGTATGTTATAAGGTAATCAATATAAAAGCATACATTCATCAGATGGCTAAATTACTGCTATGAAAATACAAAGTAAATGAATTCAGTTAAAAGAAGTATTGAAAATAACATTAGAATGAATTAAGTTATTCACTGTTGCATCTCTGAATGTAACAAATCAAGAGGGGTATTGAAATCATGAAGATAGTGTACGAAATAAAGGGAATAGTCTAATGATGCATATGCCAATATTATCCCTATTCATTTTTATCTTCTACCTCTATAACCCTATAAGTACTCAATACTCATATTTATAATTTATATTTTAGTGATATTATTGAGTTTCAATGTCGTCTCCTTTGTGTATCTGAAACGTCAATATACTTAATAAGTTTAAAAGTATTAGTGGGAAATACAGAGTTAAAAGGAGGATAGAAGAATTGGAAACGAGCGAAGAGATACAGGATTGCAAAGAGACTATAATCCTCAAACATCAAGGGCTACCTTCATTCGCAACCTGGTGATAGCTTATATGGACCTATCCTCAGAAATACCATTTTTGCCCGAGCTGAGGGTGGGTGTATTCCGAGATAGGAGTTGTACATTCTCTGGTATATGATGAATATAGTTCACTTCAATTTGGGCGCCTATGTCTTTCAGCAGCTGCATTGGTTCACTTCACACACATTTCAGAAGGTGAACATAGGAGGTCTTATTACACCATTGGCGGAGCATTACAATGTGGATTTATCGAGATACAAGCCTGTCCTAGGTGATCCAGATTTAATTATGTCGGCATGTGTGAGGATGAATTTGGCTCGGAGGAAGGATAATGTGTGGATGTTCATCCGAGGGATTAATCTGATATCTTCATGCTTCCTTTCTCTCTCATTGATCTTACCTCTATTCAGATCAATGCGAATCTTTTGAAGAACACCCCTCCTTATATAGCGATCTCCACCACTTGCATTGGGAATGGAGATTGGCGAACTTTGGTTGATATGCATTTGGAGGGTGTTTACCTTGATCTTGATATGATCCTGATTGGAGAGCTGGAGGAGTATGAGAAGGACGAGCCACAGGCACAGCAGCAATAGTCATTTCAGCAGCCACATCAGCCGATTCCTGAGGTATATATGAAGATGCTTCACTACTTTCCAGAGATGGGTATTCCTCCGATGCAGCCACCACCACCACAATAGCAGCAGTATGATTGATCGTTTCTATAGGGAGTAATTCAGGATGATGAATGAGCATTTTGCTTCTCTAAACACAAATCAACAAGAGATGAACTGCCAGCTTGCATTGGCGAACACGAACTTTGCTGCACTCAACCTCAGATATGATGCTATGTATAAGAGATTGGGAGAGATGATGAAAACTATGAAGCTTTGGATAGGAAGATCGATATCCTACAAAGGGATTTCGATGATTGGTGCAATGATAATGATGATGATGATGCTCCTGAGGAGTAGTGGCGCTAGGTTTTACCTTGTCTGTTTCTTCTCGCCTACTTTCTATTTTTCGTTTACAGGTTGAGTCATTGTGAGTGGTTGAGTTGGGTGGAGTTATTTGAGATTCATGTGTGAGTGGGATGTTCTAGATTGATTGATGATGATGGTTTGATACATTTGACATTGATATTTGATCATGATGATTCAGATAGTGATGATGATTCCTCTTTGTTGCGCATGTGCTCTTATACTTGACGTATGTTGATTTTGTTGATGAAAAGTGTGTATCATCTATAACTTGTAGTTTATGTAGAGATTGATGTTGATTGCATGCTTTGAAGAGTGCTTAGGTAATCTATTATCCATGTGAGAATTTAAGTCTTATGAAATCATGTTATGAATGATAGTTTATTATTGAGAGTGTCATTCATACGTTCGTATTATAGAACTTGGCTTGGAGTCTTGTTTGAGATTTAAGATTGTTAGATACTAGGAATGATCTTAGGCCATTATTGTTGATTGAGCCACTTAGCCAAATTTTACCTTACCTTAAAATGTGTATATCATTGAAAGCCCGTTGAGCCTTTAAGGCTTTTTCTTTGGCAAGCCTTTGATAAAAAGCCTATTTACCTTTTAATTGAGTCTTTCATATCCTATATACTAGTAGAGAGTTGAGGTGAATAAATTGCTAGTGATGAATTTAAAGAAGAAAAGGAAGGAAAAAATGGTGGGAGTAATGAAAGAAGGAAAAATTGTGGTTAAATCTTGTTTGGGGGGGTAGTGCCTGAAACCGGTACCCCGACTGTTTAGAAGGGTAGTGCCTGAAACTGGTACTCTTTTGATGAAAGAGAAGATGATGTTGATTCAAAAGCAAAGATGGAGAAGAGGAAAATTTGAAAGATCATGAGAATGATGATGGAGAAGAAGAATGAAGCTGGTTGATGAAAAGCTTAACTCCAAGATAGTTCTATACGAGTGAAAGTAGTCACTTTATCTATATTCTCCTACATTTACCAAAGAGCCAACATTACAACCCAAAAAGCAAGTCCTTTGTGAGCCTAGTATTGAATGATTATGAACTGATTTGTGAGACCCTTGTCAAGCTTATGGTTACGCGAAAGTATGTATCGAATTTGAGCGTATATTCTAACCCTTTAAGTGTACATCTTTTGCACTTGAGAACGAGAGTTAACACTTACCTAGTGAGCTAGGTGACTTAGCACTCGTAGAAGTATTGTGATTAATTGATGTTTTTGCATGGATGAAAGGTATGATGAATACACGTTTTAAATTGATAGAATTGCATGTGTGGATGTAAGTTGTACATGTTATGCGGATCTTGTGAATCACACTCACTTGCATTTGTTTTGATTTCGTTGCCTCGGGATGAGCAATGCGTAAGTTTGGGGGTTTGATGAGAGTGATAATTCATGTATTTTGAGCTCTAATTTGTGTGAAATTGAGTATGGTTTGGTCTATTTTCAAGATAAATCGGGATGTTTACGAAAATCCACGAATCAGATGCTACTGAGGATATTTGAGCATATTTATACAGGAAACAGGTCAGAAGTGCTCGAAATCGTAAAATATGAGTTTTGAGATGCCGCTCGACCAGAGGAGAAGCCGCTCGACCAAGACTATTTGGTCGAGCGATGGCAGAGATGGTTGAGCGAGGTACTGTACAGAGTTTTAGCTTACAGAGATGCCACTCGGCCGGCACTCGACCTAGCCGAGCCCACTCGACCCGAATCATTTTGGTCGAATGGGGACACGCGAGTTTATTTTTGGTAATTTTGAACCTCCAGTGTGTGTTTGTGCATATTTTCTGCGAAAAAGCTCAGTAAAGGTTCATAAGGAGAGTTCATAAGTATAAAAAGGGATGCAAATCACATCAAGAAGAGAGTTAGATTCTACATCCATCATACACCACATCTAAACCCTAACTCCATCCTATGAACCTGTAGAGAAAGATTCGTGTTGCGAATCAAGTGAGAACCAAGTGAAGATTCAAGACGGAGCGAGAAGCGACGACACTCACACCTAGGGTTTATTTTGCAACTTAATCTTTCTTGTAATTTTCAAGATTATGGGTAAGATCTATCCAATTACTATGAACGTTCTTCAAAGCTTTATAGGCTAGAACAACTTTGGTAGTTCTATGATTTATGAAGGTTATACTGGTTAATTAAACTTCCGTATGTATACTCCATACAACACTACTTATGGATTTATTTTATATAAGACTATGCGTTTTAATTCATACTCTGAGTTATTTTGTGCATCATTAATTGTTATATAGAGTCTGAATATATATCTTGGTTATTGATTGAGTGCGTTCACTGCTGAGCATGATTCCTTGTTATGATTCTAAGTGAGGGGACTCCAAAACTTCATTAGAACTATCTTATATGAATACTTATTAATTGAATAGAATTCGGGTTAGTAAGTAGGATAAAGAGGGTAATTTCATAGTACCTATAAAAGGAGATCATATCGGGTTAGAGTACTCAGTGCACGAAAAATAATTGATACTGATAGTACCTAGAAAGGGGGGTGTAATTATATTCTTACTTGAGGTAATTCACATGTGTTCCATGCTTGTCTACTTGTGTCTATAGAGTAGATTTGCATGGTTTAGTGATGCGTCCATAGTCTACAAGGCAGAGTTGGACATTGATATACGGAAGGGAGATTAATTAGAGAAACTGGATGGCCCGAAGAGCTACCTATTTTCTCACTTGTTCAACTCTCGTTTATTCTATACTTTTTTCTATTTTATTAGTTATTTAATTATTTTGTTTAGTAGATTAATAATATTCTTCCAAATAAATTGCCATATAATAGTTTTAATTAATTTAGCTAATAATAATTTGATAACCATCTGTCCTTTGAGTTCGATAGATAACTTGATCGCTTATCTAAGCTACAATCGCATCCTTCATACTTGGAGATTAATTGTGTGTTGAAAAAATCCCATCAATTGGGTTTGATGATTTGATCAAGTACTCAAACTCAATTTTGTGTTTTTAAGCAGTGATTGGATGTGAACCACAAGCAAAACAATATTAATTCTTCTCCTCATTTTCCATATTATTATGATTATTTTGATAAAGTATCTTTTAATATTATAATATTTTTTTAATATTATTATTTCTTATCTATTTTATTGAACTTATTTCGTAAGTACTCTCAACAAATTTTAATAAAAATTATTTCTCAATATACTTTATTTTAAAATTTTCACCATACTCTTATTCTTATGATATATTAATTTATCATTTATTTAGTATTGTTGATGGCTGTTCTTAGCGAGTTATAATAGAATTAATTGGGCTTGGAGTAGTGATTAACAAGCACTAAGAATGAACACATCAAACACAAGAGATATGGGAGAGAAAGGATCCAACTAAAGACACTTTGTATTTATTGATACTCTCAAGAACAACCCTCTCACAAGAACGTTCTTTCTCTCTCTAAGTATAGTGAAGACTTGTGTTAAAATGAGTAACCTGATGAGAGCTCGCCATATGGCTGAAGATATGTTGTCTTACTGGTAGAGGAGCGTAAAGCTGCTGCCGTTGTAGGTGGCCGCATGTGGTGGCAGATGCCTTTTGTCCTGCGCTCGCATTCCATTGATGGAAAGAGAAAGCATGTCCTGTGAGTGTTGTCATTTACTGAGAGTGATGTTCAGAGTGTCTTATCCAGATTGTTATCCTTGTCCTTATGTGTTCCACGTACTCTAGGGATTGGTTGTCGTCCTCTACTGTTCCGAGTTCCTATCCGAGACGATGATATGTCAAGCATTTTATCAGGTACCGATATCCGATAGGGCCTTATCCTTCCCATTCATAGAGTACGCTCCGAAGCTTGAAGGAGACTCTGGCCCAACCCAGAAAGGCTTCAGCCTTGCTTTCTTAGTTGGCCTTTCGGTCTCGTCTTTCGAAATTGCCTATCAGCCTTGTGTTTTCCCAGTTATGGACTGGCCTTTTGGGCCTTCTCCTAATCACATGATCATTCCTTTAGTGGGCCTACCTCTTGGGCTCTTGTCGGTGTTCAGAACTTGTTTTTTTTCTGGGTCCGTTGATGAGAGTAAAAATAAGCGCGTTTTAGTGTTCAGTTTAACACCATTTTGATAAGAATTATTGTCTTATATTAGCACAAGTGTCTTATATTCAATATATATGAGAAAAATGTGCACTTGAAGTGTTTTACTGTGTTTTAGGTGAAAAAAGGATAAAAGAATGCTGAAAAATGCTGAAAAATGCACGTCCAACTTGTGTAATTTTTCTGTGTTCATGTGGAGCTCTGAACTGGAAGTGTGATACATGGTTGGAAATCCATAGAAGAGAGGATCATTTTGGCTTAAAGAACACCTTAATCGAAATCCAAACGAGAAAGTTATGAGCAAAATGGTAATCCTCCAAACTTACCCGTTACTCGTCCCGAGGTCACAAAATAAAAATAAAGATAAAGAGAGTAAGAAAATTAGCGGGGAAAAGGACTACGACCAATACCCCTATTCAAAATACCCTCAACTTAGGTCATGCATCTCTCATTACATGTAATAATCAATTCATAGTATACGAGATAAGACAATCACCACCAATTTAAATGCTCCATTGACATGTTCTCACGGGAAATATATATCACTCGCACTCAAGTATAAAAGATGAACACTTATGGGTTAAGGTGTTTACGCTCATATTCAATTCAAGTGCATGCGTAACCATAAGCTTGCCAAAAGTCTCAAACTCTCCACCACTAAAAGTATGATTCGACAATCGAATAAAAAAGGACTTTTCTTTTGGATGTAATGTTGGCTCTTTGGTTAAGGTAGGAAATATATGGATAAGTGACTCAAACTCGGATCAATCAAGTGGTCATCTATCATGATCAGCCATTCTTCTTACTCACTTCAATAAAAAACAACATCCTCCTCAACTCCTTCACTTCTTTTTTCTTTTCAAGAACAACATTTTTTTTCCTTCTTTCTTTTTCTTTTCTTTATTTTTTTCCTTCTCTCTTTTTTCTCTCGAGGTACCAGTTTCGGGCACTACCTCTCGCATCCTCCATAGGGTACTAGATTTAAGCACTATACCCTAGAGTATTTTGATTCAATGGAGTACTAGATTTAAGCACTACTCCATGATTCTCCTTAGATAAATTATCAAGCTCAATCACTATTTCAACACCAATTTCATTCACTCCCAAACTGTTATCAAACTCCATCAACACACTCTGAAAAGCCATTAATTCTCATCATGATAGAATCAAGGCTCAAAAAATTTAGAAGATCAAAGTGGCTATTTCTCGTCGGCTGCCAAAGAATGAGGTTTTTAGGCTCAACGAGGCAAACTACGGAAAAATAACATTCGGTAGGAAGTTATTTGGTTAAGTGACTTATAAATTCAAGGATGACCTTAAATCATTTCCCATCATCTAATACACATGTCGTTTCAAGTAAGACAAGAGGTGAGTTCTAGAATACACACACAAGAACGATACTCACCAGAAAAGAAACATCATGTGATTATGTACATGATCAACAAGACTCAGAATCTCACATGGGTTTAACAAGTAAAAGAGCACTTTTCATGATAAGTAATATCCTACAAATATACATAAAACTTCATACCACAATATAACTCAAGTACAATTCCTTCATCAATTTCAAAACATATGAATATTAGGCACAATTTAAAATAAGCTCACATGGATAACCAAAACCAAAAACTCAATCCTTCAACTCTCATGAATTAAAAGCACATATAAAAATTAGTATAAGGAAACGAGGGCACCTGATTTTTGTTCAATGTATACACGAACTCCTCGAGTTGTTCAACTTAATCAGGTCAAAGCCTCAATTTACCTGTCTCTATCATCAAAGCTCAAGCACACCTCATCATCACATGATTCATCATAATATAGGAGAACTATAAGAAAGACTCAATTGACTATCTAATCGACTCCACACACTAGAAATACCAACACAACACACTAAATATTAGGTAAGTTGCAAAAATCGACATATCAACACAGGTTAAAATATTAATATGTCGCAAAAAATCAACTCCCTAACAAACAAACAACCAACGAAAGGAAGAATTATACCCTCGGTGCTCATAAGACGAGGTAAGTATATCACACCCCCCAAACTTAGTAAAACGTAAATCGAAACTAAGTTTGAAAAGAGATGTAATTGCCAAAACGTGAGCACCTCAAATATAATAACTCCTCACTCACACGAAAGAAATAATAAAGCAATAAAATGGAAGGGACAAGTCCCCAACAGGCGCTCATATTCAACATCAGAGACTCATGATGGAATACCGCTTTGTAGACTACTGGATCAGATGGCGGTCTTCTCGCATCCTCACCTTTAAGTACTTCATTTCCCTCTTCTTGTCTACACTTGGCACATAACCTTTCTTGGTCACAAAAATATGATCCTCAGAATTTCTTTTCTCCCATGGCTGACTAGACTCCTCCTTATCAATCTTCCATTCAAATTCAGAATCATCTTTCTTAGTAAAATCAAGGTTATATAAGTTAGAATCCATATATATGCTCTTGCATGATTGAGTCTCTATGGGCATTATCATTGCTTTATCAAGAGAGAAAAACACATCTTCATTGTCCATCTACAGTCTAAGCTTCTTGGCTCTCACCTTCTTTGCCATTTCCCACTTCTTCTCTACCATAAGCTTATTATTCTGCCCTTGGGATGACACTGGAGTATCATTAACATCAGATAAAGCATTACACGAGGAAAATGATGCTGAACGAGATGGTTCGACCACGGTTCGACCATGAGTGCTGGTCGAACCAGGTGTGTAGTGGTCGAACTGGGCTTCAGAAAGTATGCTCTCTCCTGGACAGGCTAGGTTCGACCACGGTTCGACCAACAGGGTTGGTCTAACCATAGTGGTCATGGTCGAACTGTACTTCAGACGAAACAGGATGCTACGGATAGACTGGTTTGACCTCGGTTAGACCAATAGGGTTGGTTGAACTATGAGGGTCTTGGTAGAACCGGTCGGCTGGAAGCTCCGGAGGTTGTCCAGGTGCTTGGTTTGACAATGGCAGTGTGGTTCGACTTGCTGGCTTGGTCGAACCTTGGTCAAATCGAGCTCCTGGAGCTCCGAAATTCATTTCCGGCATCATCGGTCCATCATATTGTTTTCGAACCTCAATGTGATGGTTTTGCATTCTTTTGGGTTCGTTATACCTTAAGACGGGAATATTCATTTCTCCAACGTTTGTGTCAATTGATTCACGTTCCCGGCCATCTTCTCCATCAACAAAGTAAGGTCCTTCAACTACTTAGATGAATCTGCATTCTTAGCATTCAAAGTGGCCTCAATGCGGTCAACCCTTGCATCAATCCTTGCCATGTATCGATTGAAGGTATCTTCAATACTCTTCACTTCTTGCTACTGGATACTAGGCCTCCTTTGTGTCAACTCTACAATCTGCCTCTGCTGGGATTCTAGTAGCTTGCTGATTTTAGCTAGACTAGAGATGATCTCATCATCCCTATTCGACTTTACCACTTGATGTTCAACCTACGCCACCTTACCCACTACATAAGTTCCTCTAACGCTCTCTGTAAGCCAGTCACGTGAATTCATAGAGATGTCTTCAAACAACTTTTCTGCTTCAAGTGCTGTCTTAGATAACAGTGCTCCTCCTGATGATGTATCAATAAGAATTCGCGACTCAAAATCCAATCCATAGTAGAATATACTTATGTATTGAGCCTTAGACATCCCATGCTGTGGACACCTCCTGAGGATGTTTTTAAACCTATCCCACGCCTCATGGAATTTCTTATCCTAATTCATAACAAATTGAGTGATGTTTTACCTCATTCTTAAGATCATTGAGGGTGGCATGTATCTCTCCAAGAACTTCTGCTGCAGTTGGTCCCATTTTGTGCAATATGTGGCATCAAGAGTCTCATACCATTCTTCTGCCCTATCAATTAAAGAGAACTTGAATAGGGTGATCAGTCTAGCATGATCATTAGCTCCAGAACCCTTTTGAGTGTTTGCATAACCAAGAAATCTTCAGAGATGTTGATATGGATCTTCAAAGCAACCTTCAAAAAAGGAGTTCTTCTCTACCATGTTAATATGAGTGAGATGTATCTCAAAATCATCATCTTCTCCCTTGCTCCTATCAACCCCATGTTACCAATCCCAAAGTTTGTGAGAATTTAATATATGGCAGTATTATCCAGATTCTGTATTGCTCCAGTCATGTTTAGCTCTGTGTGTTACTTCTTCTTTCCTTCCTCTCATTTTCCTAGTGGACAAGTACCTCATAAAAATTCAAGGTTAGATAGAATTAAATTATCACAAATAAAAGTCTTAATCAAACAAGAAATAATAAACTAATAATAACAGCCGTCCCCAACAACGGCGCCAAAAACTTTATACGCGTTTTCTTTGCATGCAAAATTAATCCCCAAGTATGAAGGATATCAGTTGCAGCTTAAGCAAGCGACCAAGTTAAATATCGAACCCAAAGGACGATGTATTATCAATTTAGTTATTTACTAAATTAATTAAGACAAGGGCAATAAGATTTAAGAGATTATTAACTAATTAACTAAATACTAAAATTAAAAAACAATTAAAATATAAGTACTGGAAGAATACAAAAGTGGCTCAAGAATGGAGAATAGGTAGCTCTAAGGTAATCCAGTTTTCCTACTTAACTTCCCTCTCAATGTAGGCCGACTCTGGCTTGTGGACTATGGACACATTACTAAACCATGCAAATCTACTCTATAGACAAAAGTTAATATGCATGTAACACGTGTGAATACCTTGGAGCAAGAGACGTAATTTCACCCCCTTTCTAGGTACTATCAGCATCAATTATTTCCCACGTCTGGAATCTAACCCGATATGATCTCCCTTTATAGGAACTATAAAATTACCCTCTTTATCCTGCTTACTAACCCGAATTCAATTCAATTAATAAACATTCATTTATGATAGTTCTAATGAAGCTTCAAAGTCCCCTCACTTAGAATCATAACATGGAATCCTGTTCAGCGGTGAACGCACTCAATCTACAACCAAGATATATATTCAGACTCTGTATACCAATTGAAGATGCACAAAACGACCGTGAATATGGTTAAGAAAGCATAATCATATATGAAATAAATTCACAAGTAGTATTGTACGGAGGACACACAGAGAGTTTAATTAATTCATAAAACCTTCAAAACCCTAGATCTACCAAAATGGTTCTAGCCCATGATGTTGTGAAGAACGTTCATGGGTGTTAGATAGATATTACCCACATGTCTGGAAAATACAAGATAAATTAGAAAATGAAGAAAATCCTAGATGTGAGCATCGTCGCATCCTTCTCCGTCTTGAATCCTCCTCTTGGTTCTCTTCTTGATTCCACAGACAAATCTTCAAAGTTATGGATGGATGAAGGAAAGGATGTGGATGATGGTTGGGGGGTAATCCCCTCTTTTGAGGTGTAGGATGATTGTGTTGTCTTCTGCCTAATCAATAATGATGTGATACTCATCCCCTTTTATACTTGTAAGCTCTCCTTATGGACCTTGGATGAGCTTTTTAAGACGAAAACACACAGAAACACGCACTAGGAGTGTAAAAATAAGGATTTGATGCTGTCCAGGCGTTTGGTTAGACATATGGGCTTGGTCGAACCATGGTCGAATCAAAATCGACGATTTTTTGTACTTTCAGGCTTCTGGTTCGACCACGATGGCTTGGTCGATCCATTCTTGTCGTGGTTGAACCACTCGTGTCGTGGTCGAATCAGCTTGCACGGTATCACCATTTTACGTATAACTTCCACATACGAGCTCCTATTTGAGTGATTCTTGTACTAACGCGATCCTCTTCTTTGGATTTCTATCCATATAAAGAACTCACAAAAAATTCAAGATTTGAAGATGTAACAAGCCCTGGAAAGTGACATAGTTGTTCTGTTCGGCACAGCTCGCGCGACTTCACCATTGTGCTCATAACTTTCTCGTTTGGATTCTGATTAAGGTGTTCTTTATGCCAAAACGATCCTCTTTTCTTTGGCTTTCCAATCATTTATCACATTTCTTGTTCAGAGCTCCACACAAACACATAACAATTACACAAATTGGACTTGCGTTTTTTAGCATTCTTGCACAAGTTGCACCTTTTCTCTAACTTTGCACTTTTGATAATCCTTTGGTATGTACGTGGGTAATCGGGCCTTGTTGTGATGGGGCTTTCGGCCCATTAGCATGAGGGATATAATACCTATAACAAGTACTGAAAAAAAAACTACATTACCATTAAAAGTTTATAAATTTAAGAAACGTTATTTTCTCCTTAATAATGTGAAAGAAAAGTGTAAAAGATCAACTGAAGGGAGTAACATGTATCGTGCAACACATGTTATTAAGACTAGTAGGCATTAAATGTGTATTAGATAGTAATTATTTCAATTTGTTTTCATATTGTTCTCATTTGTTCATCTATGATATTCTTTATACTCAGAAAAATAAAAATAAATAATAATAATAGCATTATTATTCAGTAATCTTAAAAATTAATTTAATTTTAAATTACATCTTTATCTTAATAATTACTTAAAACTACTAAAATACCCCTAAAAATAAATAAGGTAGAAAAAAAAAAGAATTCTTTAATAGCTTGGAATAGTTTGTGTAGCATATAAAGGGGTTACAATTACAATATGTTAAAGCATACCAATGTAAAGAAATAAACATAAATTAAATTGTACTCCAATAATATGGCAAATTCATTCACCCTTGATAGAATTCCCAACATCGATGACGAATCGGTACTTGATGTCAGACTTCTGGAGACGCTCCATCGCCGTGTTCACATAGTCGATTGGGACGATCTCCACCTCCGGTAATATGTTGTGCTCCGCCGAGAATTCCAGCATTTCTTGCGTCTCCTTTATGCCCCCACTCAACGTCCCTAGTATCGCTTTCCCCCCTGCACTTCATAAATCAACTTGCATTATAATCAACACGGCATAAAATTAAATTAGACAGGGCCGGTTACCTAGAAGCAAAGGAAACACAGGGACCTCCAAACTCTGTGGAATACCGACCAAGATAAGCTTGCCTAGAGGCTTTAACAAATTGACTAATGGTAAAAGGGAGTGATTTGCTGATACAGTATCAATGATGCCATCCAATGTCCCAGCAGCAGCCTATGTAAACCAAAACACAAATTATTATACTAATCCAAAATTTTCTATTTCCATCTGTCTGAGCACATTGTGACCAATCCAAATATAACAAAATCACTCAACACAATAACATACAATACACTTTATTTACAAAATAATCATCAATAACGTCTCGCACAAATTTACATACTTTATATTTTCATTATCTAAAATGCCTAAACTAATATTAAAAGTAACTTTACTTAATATTGTGAAAAAGAGAGAAAATTATGATCTACTAATATTTAACCTGCAGCTGTTCTTGATCATGGCTAAGTAGAAAATGGTCAGCACCAAATGTTCCAATTGCTTCATTCTTCTTATCAATGGATGTACTAATGACAGTGACCTTTAACCCAAATGCCTTGGCAAATTTGACAGAGAGGTGGCCGATTCCACCAAGCCCTACAACGCCAAGGTGTAGGCCCGGCTTGTCGAGGCCAAAGCGCCTCATCGGGGCGTAAGTGGTGATCCCGGCACAGAGGAGAGGAGCGCCGCGATCCAGGGCTAAAGCGTCGGGCCAGCGGAGGACGAAATGCTCGTCGACGACCATGATGTCGGAGAAACCTCCATAGGTGACAGTGCCATCGTAGTCAATCCAACTGAGTGTAGCAATCATCTTTGGACAGTAGTTCTCTTGGTCGTTTAGACACTCATGGCATTCGCGACACGATCCTGCGAAGCTCCCAACGCCTACTTCATCACCAATCTTGAATTTCTCCACCTTTCCACCCACCTCTGTCACCACCCCCACAATCTCATGCCTGTTCCAAATCCGTTGTTATTTACCGACCGAATTGTTTGTTTAAAGTGGGAGTAGAAGGTGGGTTACCCGGGTATCAAAGGATAGATAGTGAATCCCCAGTGATTGTTGGCCATGTGAAGGTCGGAGTGACAGATGCCACAATACAGAACTTTGATCTGCACATCATGATCACCAGTACTCCTGCATCACTACTACATCTAATTAATTCATGAGTTAGTCTCTTGTAAATTGGGTTCATCATAAACCCTTATAAAGTGGTCCCCTTAATTTAAACACACTAGCAATACATAGGGTATATAAGATTTGAAGGGGGATCACAGGGTTTACCCCGTAAATGCGTTTTACACAAGGGTTTGTGTTAATTCATATATATGAATAGTTGGAAGAAGATAATTAAGTTATAAAAAGAACCTTCTAGAGAATTTGAGAGGAGCAAAATGAGCAGATGCATCAGTTGCAGCCCATGCAAACGCCTTGACCGGGTGTTGTGTTTCCAGTGATGCTGCCATTTACAAGACGTGAAACACACCCAACCCAAATATAATAAAGTAGTAATATATTGGTGAATAAGGAGTGAGATATACTCCTCAAATATATGTATGGTGTAATTTGTATTCACAGATGATTTCCAGGAATTTTGATGTTGGTAATGATTTTAAAAGAAAGAAACGTCGCAATCCATCAAATGATGTAAACATAAATTATTTTGCCTCGCGCCTCGCGTGGGATGATACTAACCCCCATTTCGAATCACTAACTTAATTTGATGTTATAACTTATATTCACATGTATTTCAAGGTTTTAATTTTAATTTGTAAGATTTACTAGTATTATTTGCGCTTCTATTGGAACTCTTCAACTGCAGATTGCACAATTTTATATCTTTACTAGCGTTTGAACCTGTGCGTTTCAAGGGACAAATGTATTCTAACGTTATTTAAACCTGAAAGACAAATCTAAATTATATCTTTGGGATAAATCATTCTATCTCTACCCGAAGGAGAAGCCTAGTAATATCGTCCCATGCAATAGTAAGAATATAAAAAAACAGTGTCATGTGTTGCATGGTTAGGGATTTTGTCAAATAAACAGCTCTTAACTAAAAATATACCTTAATTTTTTTTATAATATACTCCCTCCATAATACATGCTATGTAGACTCTTAGGGTACAGTATACCAAAAACCATTAAGGTAAAATCTTAATTTCACCCTTTGAACAAACACTATTCCATACCGATAAATGGTAAACACTCGGGGTACAGTATGCGCTAAACTACTGGATAATAGTTTATCATAAGCCACATGCGCAAAGTCATAATGTTACAATTGGAACAAACATTAAACCCTGCCGATAAATATTAAACCCTCGGGGGTTATTATGCCCTAAACTACTGGAAAAACGTATACCATAAATTACAGGGGTAAAGTCATCATTTCACTGCTGATAAATATTAAATTATCGGGGTACAATATGCCCTAAACCTTTGGTTGATACTCGTACACGTCTCAAACATGTTTACCAAAATATTCTAAAGTTATATTACTACTTATTTACATATAATATCCAATTTTGTGTAATACTTATCATATTAGTAGTTGTATATTTATTAATTAGTATTTAGGTATCCGTACTTTTTTAAAGGTGTCATATCATATTTATTTAAATATCAACCGCTTACATCCAAATCTGTGCTGTTTAAAAATTTATTACTATATTTGTAATTACTCCAAAAGTATTTATCAATATGCTTAGGGTAAAATGGGCTACCATGAAATATAATTATTAGAGATAATCAATTTCGATATTAGTAGTACCCGTAATTCGTATCCATTTAAATGTTCACCATCCATAATCGGACATGTCCCATTTAAACAATTCATAATAATATCATCCCAAACTTATTATTGTATTGCATCCTGTATGCTTGGTTAATGTTTACCTAAGGGTGAAACGAATCGATATTAGGACCGATGAAAGAATTACTCACAGGTAATATATTTATTTCTTGGTTTTATTTATATAAGAAAAATTATTTACACAGTTTCTATTCATAAATTGAAATAAAAAATTAATAGATCATTCACTTAAAATTGTTTTTATATTTTAGAATAATGAAAACCTTCTTTCATACATTTTTATGAATCTCTTGAAAACTACATTTAAACCTAGGCATAATTTGATTATAGGCATTTTAATTAATTATATTATAAGAGAGCTTCCTATAACCTTTTATATAAATTTCTCATAAATTAGTTGTAATCAAACCAATGATTAATGTCTCAATTCAACTATTTGTTATACCAAGTAATCAAATCAAATATTAAAGAATATACTATTGTAATATATATTAGTTTGAGAGATATAATATTTTAATGTATAATCGGTAGTTGTTAGGGATTATAGCAGGTAGGATATCCACTATAAGGGTATCCGTACGTACTCGTATCCATTTAAATATAAACTACTCATTTTCATACTCGTTTCATTAAAAAAACATATTATGATACTCATACTCGTCCCAAACTTGTTTATCAATACCTGTATATTACACATACTCATTTAATACTAATTTATTTTAAAAAAATATTTATATTTAAAATAATATGATTAAATAAAAATTATAATTAGTAATATATATTTATAATTTTTAGTGTTTAAATTAATATATTAATTAATTTATATACATATTTTTTTTTAAAATTAATATTTTAATAAAGATTATATTATTGTTAATTAATTATGAATTAAATATAATACGAACTTTATTATATTTAATATGATTAAATTAAATTTATAACTATTAATTAATTATATAATTATTTTATATAATATAGATAAAATATTTTGTATAATTTTAATATTTGTGGATACCTGATTCATACACGTACACAATTCAAATTCTAATGATATTTTTTTTATCTACCCGTGAAAATTATAATTATTAATATATATTTATAATGTATTTATATGCTTATAACTAAAAATCATGTCCTACTTTTAATATTAGTGGCTTCAACATCCACTGGCTGGTGAAATATACATAAATCAGTATATTTATTGTAGTGCATATTGAATACAAACTATTATAATTTTTTTTAATTTCAAATTCTAATGATATTTTTTTGAACTACTCGTACTTGTTTTTTTAGGTGTTTATTAATTATGTAAGATACTTTCTTATTTCGTAATACTCATACCCGTGTATAAATAAATATCATTTAAAATTTAATATTTTAAAAATTTATTACAATATTTGTATCCGTCCCAAAGTTTTTTAGTGGACCATGGGTTCTAGCGTCCCACGGATTAGTCGATCTATGGATCGGATACCAGTGCATAAAAAAATACTCGTAAATTACTCATACCCATTTAATATGAATAAATTATGATACTCATACCCGTCCCAAACCCGTTTATCAATACATGTAGATTACACATACCCATTTAATACTAATTTATTTTAGAAAAATATTTATATTTAAAATAAATATAATTAAATAATAATTATAATTAGTAATATATATTTATATTTTTTAGTTTTTAAATTAATGTATTAATTAATTCATATACATATAATACTCCCTCCGTCCTGGACCAAGGAAGCATTTTGCTTTTTTGTACGTGGATTAAAGAGTATTATTATGTAATGTGTAATGAGTAGTTGTATTAGTGGGAGTGTGAGCCTTATATTTTAATTGTATTAGTGGGTGAATATGGGACCCATGTGTATAAAAAAGGAAAGTGGACCCTTTGGGTGAGATGATCAAAATGGAAAAAAGAGACCATTTGGGTGGAACAGAGGAGTATTTTTTTGTTTTAAAATTAATATTTTAATAAAGATTATATTATTGTTAATTAATTATGAATTAAATACAATATGAACTTTATTATTTTTAATATGATCAAATAAAAGTTATAACTATTAATTAATTATATAATTATTTAATAACATATTATATAATATAGATAAAGTATTTTGTATAATTTTAATATTTGTGGATACCTGATTTATACACGTACACAATTTAAATTCTAATAATATTTTTTTGAACTACCCTTGAAAATTATAATTATTAATATATATTTATAATGTATTTATATACTTATAACTAAAAACCGATGTCTATCAGAGCCTAAATTTTAACATTAGTGGCTTCAACATCCACTGACTGGTGAAATAGACATCAATCAACATATTTATTGTAGTACATATTGAATACAAAAATATTATAATTTTTTATTTTAATTTCAAATTCTAATGATATATTTTTTTGAACTACTTGTACTCGTTTTTTAGGGTGTTTATTAATTATATAAGATACTTTCTTATTTCGTAATACTCATACACGTGTATAAATAAATATGGAGCCCACATTCTCACTAATAGAACTACCCACTACACATTAAATAATAATACTCCTTAATTTACGTGCAAAAAAGCAAAAAACCCTCCTATGGCGGGACGGAGGGAGTATTTTAAATGAACTTATACTATTACTGATTAAATATAAAATAAATATAATATAATTCTATTACAAAAATATGACTTAAACCCTAATTTTATAAGTTATTATAATAATAATAATTGAATAATATTACAATAAACCCTAAACCCTAAAACCATATCCCTAAACCCCATATAATCTATTTAAATTAATTTTATAAGATATTATAATAATTAAATAATATTACCCTAAATCATATAATGAAAAATTAATTCAATTAATATTACCCTAAACCCTAAACCATATAATTAAAAATTAATTCAAATTGTTTAGGAATAATTAACATAATTTGAACAAATTAATTCAAATTGTTTAGGAATAATTAACATAATAATTTGAAATAATTAAAATTAGTAGTAGTTATGTATTATATTTAATAAAAAAATAATATTAAACATACATATAAGGAATTATTTTAAATAAGATATCATTTTAAATTAAATAAGATATCATTATTATGACAAAAAAATCAATGACCAAAATCTAATATCATAATTGTGATGAATGGATGAGATTGAATAATGTGATGAAAGGATGAGATTAAAAAAATAAAATAAATATAATATAATTCTATTACAAAAATATAACCTAAACCCTAATTTTATAAGTTATAATAATAATAATTGAATAATATTACAATAAACCATAAACCCTAAAACCATATCCCTAAACCCATATAATCCATTTAAATTAATTTTATAAGTTATTATAATAATTAAATAGTATTACCCTAAATCATATAATTAAAAATTAATTCAAATAATATTACCCTAAACCCTAAACCATATAATTAAATATTAATTCAAATTGTTTAGGAATAATTTACATAATAATTTGAAAAAATTAAAATTAGTAGTAGTTATGTATTATATTTAATAAAAAAAATAATATTAAGCATACATATAAGGAATCATTTTAAATAAGGTATCATTTTAAATTAAATAAGGTATTATTATTATGACAAAAAAATCAATGACCAAAATCTAATATCATAATTGTGGTGAATGGATGAGATTAAATAATGTGATGAACGGATGAGATTAAAAAAGGCTTAGTAATCAAAATCAATGCTATAGATTAAAAATTTTGACTTTTAAAGTGTGTTTTATTATATATAAAGATTCAAAGTTTGGGTGTTTCTACATTATCTTCATGTTATATTAATTTTTAATTTAATTTTCATCTTTAACTTAAAATAATGAGTTGATATTAGGTGTACCTGGTTGCAAGGGTGCACTTATATTTGTATAACTTTTAATTCTATTTTGTATACTTGTCATTTTATTTTATATACATGTTTTTTAATAATTGTATACTTTTTTCACACTATATTTTTCATTAAAAAAATAGTATATGTAACGACCCAATTTCGGATAGTAATTCCCATGACATATTGTTATTAATAAAATTTTATAAAAGAAAATATAAATGTTCATAAAAAAATGTTTGCTTTGTAAATTATTCTATTAATAAACTTGTTTTTCTTTTTAAAATATGAATTAAATATCTAAATTTCTAAAATATTAATTTTATGACTTATTTAGGAAAGGAAATAATATCTCCAATTGCCACAAGTATAAATAGGGGACTCAGTTGTGTAATTTAACGCCACTAAATCGCAAATGACTTAATTTAAGTTAAAAGAAAATTATATATATGATATTAAATATATAAATAAAATGATTAATAGATAAGCACACATCTTGGCAACAATTTTAAGAAGAATCAAATTAAGATTTAAAATTCGTAAACCTATACTAACCTGTCGTGAAAATTATCTAAAAGTTCAAGATATAATATCATAAAAATTTACGGGATCAGATTCATTACTAAAGATTTAGGGAATACAAGGTTTAAAGAAATAAGTAAATATCAATAAGAATATCAATTTATTAACTTTTTGGAAAATTGTCAACATTTAGGAAAATATACTAAAAATCCTTGCCTAATAGCTTATAAAGAAAAGAAATGTATAGTGAACTTTTATTAAGGATAAGCATTTAGTTTCAATCTGTCATACCTCGTCTTGCTCCTTCACTTCTCAACCTGTGAAAGTAATTTTATTTGGAAAGGATGAGTAAACAATGACTCAGTGGGAAAAATATTTGCGTCTACTACAATATGCACACGTATTCACATAAATTTAATCATACACCATGAAATATTTTGTGACTGTGATGATCAATTATGGAACTCTGCGGGCATTACCAGAGGACCAATTAAGAATCACGACACCTGAAAGTGCCCTTGTTCATATAACTATGATAGTATTACGAGAGCACTCTATGACTGTGGGACTGTGAAACAATACAATAAATGTAAACACGTAATACATACGTTAGACAAGAAAAAAAGGTTTTAGAATTTTCCCACCTCAAATATGCTGAAAGATTAGAATGATGAAATTCACGCCCTTAGTTTTCTCCTCACAAATCGCGTTGCCTACCAAGAGTATAAAATACTTCAATCTTAGAATAATTTCCAATCACGCAAGCAATCTGACTCACAGTACATAAGACTGGAGGGCAGACTAGTTTATTTCTAAATCCATTCAAGTCTAATTACTAAATAGTTGTCCATTGCTATTAATAAAAAGGAGATAGAAATAGGCCACGTATGCATAGTGAATAACTAGTAATTAGCCCACTAATCATTAGCCTATTGCTCGGCCAATCAAAATCTGAATTGGCAATTCACCTTTGCAAGATAAGATTCACTTTCTTATCACAACGTTTGGCAGCAATAACATTCAAGTTTAACCTAGCCAACCTAATGCATACGGGTATTACATTGGAATTTTTCTATAGATTATCATGGAACAATACTTGCAACTGTGAAACCCCAATGTATACCAAGATTTAACCCTATACTGCTTGAATTAACCTAAAGCGTACACATAACCACGTATACTGATAAATACTACATGAATATGCCCAACAAGAAGAACTCTCACATCTACACTAAGTTCGTCTATCAATCCACATGCCTCAAAACAACCCATTACATAAAAGATCAAACTATCGAAATCATAATCTAGATGAACTAGAGCAGAAGAAGGGCTACTAGTTGGGTTTTGGTAAGAGACTCAAGCTAACACAAGGAATTAACGTGTATTGTAAGTACATGAAAATTCACAAGAGTATAAATAAAATTAAGGAATAACTTGGTATATAGAAGATGATGGTTTGTAGTAACTGGTGCATTGCTATAAAGATATGAAAATTCATAACATACCGACGATGGATTCCGAACTCAGCCTGTAAAATCCTTAACGTGCGTCACTCGCTAAATGTCAAATTTCATATGAGTGGAATTTGGGTAAGAGTGTATAGCATGATAGATCATAAGGGTGTTCTTACTCTACGATTCCGAAGAGTAATTTTTTTATTCACTGAATGAAGAAGTAACGCAGTGTATATGAGTTCATGGATGTGGGTGAGAGAAGAATGATCAAGACACAAACTACATAGTAGATAAGGGCCTGCGTCTCTCCTATTTCTGTTATGTGTAGATAAGTTGAGGTGATCGTGGGTTGAAAAGGGAAAGATAGGGTATAGAATTTGAAATCTCTTTCTTTTCTGATGTTGCTGTAGCACATAAGTAGGGAGAAATTAAACTAATAATTAATAATAATACTTAAATAACGAATACACTAAAATTCCTCCACTACGTAACATAAATCAAATGCGATAAAATAACCACACTAAATTTTAGTCTAGAAGGTGCGGTTGTTACATCCCTCCCTCCTAATAAATAATTTCATCCTCAAAATTTAATTACTAACCATGAAAAAGTCTAGATACTTGCCCTTACTACATCTTCGCATTCCTATGTCGCCACTTCTTTACTATGATGGCTCCAATGAACTCTGATCAAGATAATTTTTTTCTCCAAACGAAGAATCCTTTCTCTCCAATACCTTAACAAGTTTTTCCTCATAAAACAATTCTTGGTTGATATATAACATTGAGTTGCTCAACACATGACTTTGATAATGGACTTACTTTCGCAACATATATACATGAAAAACATTGTGTACCATGGAGAAATAAGGTAGGAAAATCCAACGATAAGTCAAGTCCCTAATTCCTTTAGGGGTGTCACTTTCAGGAACACTTTTCCTCCAACTTCAAAGTGCAAGTCCTTCCTACACTTGTTGGCGTAGAACTTTTGTCTATCTTGCGTTATTTAATCCCCTCTCGTATCAATCACTCTCACTGTACACAATCATTTCAGGCCCAAAATATCTTTTTCTCTCCCACTTCATGCCCATAAACTTGTGGACAACATTTCCTTCCATACAATGATTCATAAGGTGACATCTGAATTGTTGAGTGATTTTATTGTAAGCAAAATCCACCAATGCTAGGTATTTCTCCTACCTACTATCCATGTCAAGCAAATAAGCTCTTAATCACATTTTCAAGAGTTTAAATAGTCCTTTCAGATTGCCCATCTGTTTGAGGGTGGTAAGCTGTGCTGATACTCAACTTAGTCCCCGTATCTCTTTGTAGGATCTTCCAAAATTGCGAGGTAAAAGCGAGGATCCTTATCAGACACAGTAGAGACCGGTACACCATGTAACCTCACTATCTCATGAACATAAATCTATGTATATTGATATGCTTTAAAAGTAGTCTTAACAGGAAGAAAATGCGCAGTTTCTGTCAAACAATCAACAACAACATATACGACATTATGACCTTTTACAGACTTTGGCAAGACTATAATAAAATCCATAGTAATATGTTCTCATTTCCATTCATAAATATAAAGTGGCTAAAGTAATTAATTGGTCGCTGATGTTTATCTTTCACTTATTGACACATCAAACGTTTACTCACAACTTTGTAACATCTCTATTCATGCCCCTCAACTAAAAGGTCCCCTGCAAGTCCTGATACATCTTCGTATCTCCAAGGTGAGTAGTGTACGGTGTAACCTGAGCTTCCTCTAAATTTTTTTTCTCAGAATTCTCATGAATACAACCTTTTCCTTCATTATTCAATGTTCCATCCTTGGCGAATAACTAACACTTTATTATCTCTTAGTGGTGTTCTTCCTTTCGCTTTACTTAGGAACTCGTCCTCTTTTTGTCCTTCCTTAATCATATCTTTCAAACAGGTTTCACAACCCTATTTGCAAAAATTTTTCTTTATGTCCCTATGCCCATCAACAATTTCAATTCTCAACTCCACAAACTCTCTCACCAACTGCCATTGCTCAATGTATAGGCTGGCTGACTTACTACTAGTCTTACAACTCAAAGCATCTGCAACTACATTTGCTTTATTGAGTGGGAACGTATATGGCAATTATAATGTTCATCGATTCCAATCCTCGTCTGTGTCTCATGTCTAGCTCTCTCTGAGTGAAGACGTATTCAAAATTTATATGGTTCGAAAATATCTCACATCTCCCTCTGCATAAATAATGCCGTCAAATCTTCAGGGCATGCACCACTGCAGTCATTTCTAAATCATGAGTCGGATAGTTCATCATGGAATTCAACTGCCTAGAAGCATATGACACCACTTCATATGTGGCATTAAGACGCAACTCGAATCTTACTTAAATGCTTCACCATAAATCACAACTTTATCAATCCAAAGTTCACGTTTCTTGAACCTTGCATAGAGTTTCTCATTCCCTAGTGTTTCCAACACTAGCCTCAAATGCTCTTCGTGATGTCCTTTATCCCTTGAATACCCCAAAATATCGTCTATGAACACAATGACAAATTTTTAAAACTAGTGGTGAAAAACCTATAAGAATATTAGACAGTAACCAAACTATTACTAAGAGGCTAAGCATTTCATGCATATGACACCTGTAAGAACTGAAAATTGAGGACTGTCTAAATGCACTCAAAATATAAAAGTAATGGGTACTCGATGGAATATATATATATATATATATATATATATATATATATATATATATATATATATATATATATATATATATATATATTGAAACTAGTGAAATGTTATGACATGCAAACGTATGAGAAATAATATTTCATGTTTCATGTAAATATGTATAATGTTGAATGAAATGCTAATCTGCATAAACGTTTAACTACGTCATTGGAATTCCAGAATCATATTACTTAAACATTTGATACGTAGATATTAAAATTTGAATGATATACATGGGCTTGATTATGTGTCAGTGATGTCATGTTAAAATAAAAATTCTGATTAAGGTTCATAATTAAATGTAACTTGAAAAATGAAACACTGAGGCTGAAATTAATTTCTAATAAATAAATAAAATGTCAATCGTGTTAAAATTAAATAAATGAAAAAAAATCAATCATGTTGAAATTAAATACCTCCATTTTTTTTACAGAAATATTTGTTAATGATAAATTTATAATAAATCAATCATGAATGAAAAGTAATAGTAATATTGATAATTGATAATAAAAACAATAGTACTTAACGATAGTTTTGAATAAAATGAAATAAATGTCTAAAACATTTTAAAAAATGCCAAATCTTACACTTATTAAAGTCTAGTGGATAACTATGGGCACTAGCCCTATCCGTCAACTCCTTATCTGAGTTCGACTCATCTTCTCTCATGTCCTATCCATTTGGTTTTGGTTCATATGGGTCTTCCTCTAGGTCTTCTTCTGGGTCTTCTTCTTGGTCTAATTCAGTCTCAATCCTATCTTCTTCTATGCCGGTAGGCATAATGCCTGTTGTCCACCAAAGTATGAGTTCTCCAACAAACTTTGCGAAGTCGATGAGGGGATATCGCTCTCTAGATGAGTGTCTTACCAACTTCTAGTACATCTTCTCGACCCGGCCTTCCCATTGTTCAGAAATTATTTCAATGATCTTACGAGCAGCCGTATAACCTGAGACTGCCCCTGACGCTTCTTGAAAGATTCTCAGGGTTGCAACAAGATGCTCGGGAACACCATGATCTGCTTTTCGTTCATAATCCTCAGATTTGTTCCTCATACGTGCCACGAAACGACTAACAGGTACTGATCTACTAGCAGTACAACGTCTCCTTGCCATCTCAAATATACATGAATCACTATCTAATATGTATATCGCTTGTATATGTATTTAATGAGCTCAGAACCTATAGGGCATGCATGCATCATAATTACAAATGAGAAGTTTCATGAAATATTTTCTGTGAAAATATCTGTGAATAAAATAAATGAGAAGTTTCATGAAAAATTTTCTGTAAATATATCTATGACAATATAATGTAAATTACCTCTTGGAGTTGACGTGGTATGATTGGAGTGTATGCTCGAAACTTTTAAATGAATTTATTTGAAATATATATATATATATATATATATATATAAATTTTACATTTAAAGACAAGTCTACAGAATCATAGACCTGCTCTGATACCACTAATGTAATGACCCAATTTCGGATAGTAATTCCCATGACATATTGTTATTAATAAAATTCTATAAAAGAAAATATAAATGTTCATAAAAAAAATGTTTGTAGCTTTGTAAATTATTCTATTAATAAACTTGTTTTCCTTTTTAAAATATGAATTAAATATCTAAATTTCTAAAATATTAAAATAACTTTTATGACTTACTTAGAAAAGGAATTAATATCTCCACTTGCCACAAGTATAAATAGGGGACTTAGTTGTGTAATTTAATGTCACTAAATAGCAAATGACATAATATAAGTTAAAAGAAAATTATATATATATATATATATATATATATATATATATATATATATATATATATATATATATATAATGATTAATAGATAAGCACACATCGTGGAATTAAGATTTAAAATTCGTAAACATATACTGACCTATCGTGAAAATTATCTAAAGGTTCAAGATATAATATCATAAAAGTCTACGCGAACAAATTCATTACTAAATATTTAGGGAATACAAGGTTTAAAGAAATAAGTAAATATCAATAAGAATATCAATTTATTAACTTTTTGGAAAATTGTCAACATTTAGGAAAATATACTCAAAATCCTTGCCTAATAGCTTATAAAGAAAAGAAACGAATAGTGAACTTCTATTAAGGATAAGCATTTTGTTTCTATCTGTCATACATCGTCTTGCTCCTTTCACTTCTCAATCAGTGAAAGTAATTTTATTTGGAAAGGGTGAGTAAACAATGACTCAGTGGGAAAAATATTTGCGTCTACCACAATATGCACACGTATTCACATAAATTTAATCATACACTCTGCGGGCATTACCCGAGGACCAATTAAGAATCCCTACACCTGAAAGTGCCCTGTTCATATAATTATAATAGTACTACGAGAGAACTCTATGACTGTGGGACTGTGAAACAATACAATAAATGTAAACACGTAGCACATACAGTAGACAAGAAAAATAGGTTTTAGAATTTCCCCACCTCATATATGCTGAAGGATTAGAATGATGAAATGCACGCCCTTAATTTTGTCCACACAAATCGAGTTGCCTACCAAGAGTATAAAATACTTCAATCTTAGAATAATTTCCAATCACGCAAGCAATCTGACTCACAGTACATAAGAATGGAGGGCAGACTAGTTGTCCATTGCTATTAAAAAAAAAGAGATAGAAATAGGCCAGGCCACGTATACATAGTGAATAACCAGTAATTAACCTACTAATAATTAACCTATTGCTCGGCCAATCAAAATCTAAATTGACAATTCACCTTTGCAAGATAAGATCTACTTTCTTATCACAACGTTTGGCAGCAATAACATTCAAACAACTTTAACCTAGCCAACCTAATGCATACGGGTATTACGTTGGAATTTTTCTATGGATTATCGTGGAACGATACTTGCAACTGTGAAACACCAACGTATATCAAGATTTAACCCTATACTGCTTGAATTAACCTGAAGCGTACACATAACCATGTATACAGATAAATACTACATGAATATGTCCAACAAGAAGAACTCTCACATCTACGCTAAGTTCATCTATCAATCCACATGCCTCGAAATAACCCATTACATAAAATATCAAACTATCGAAATCGTAATCTAGATGAACTAGAGCAGAAGGAGGGCTACTAGTTGGGTTTTGGTAAGAGACTCAAGCAAACACACGGAATTAACGTGTATTGTAAGTACATGAAAATTCACAAGAGTAAAAATAAAATTAAGGAACAACTTGGTATATAGAAGATGATGGTTTGTAGTAACTCGTGCATTGCTATAATGATATGAAAATTCATAACATACCAACGATGGATTCCGAACTCAGCCTGTATAATCCTTAACGTGCGTCACTCCCTAAATGTCGAGGTTCATGTGAGTGGAATTTGGGTAAGAGTGTATAGCAGGATAGATCGTAAGGGTGTTCTTATTTTATGATTCCGAAGAGTAATTTTTTTATTCACTGAATGAAGAAGTAACGCAGTGTATATGAGTTCATGGATGTGGGTGAGAGAAGAATGATCAACACACAAACTACTTAGTAGATATGGGCCTGCGTTTCTCCTATTTCCGTTACGTGTAGATAAGTTGAGGTGATCATGGGTTGAAAAGGGAAAGATAGGGTATAGAATTTGAAATCTCTTTCTTTTCTGATGTTGCTGTAGCAGATAAGTAGGGAGAAATTAAACTAATAATTAATAATAATACTTAAATAACGAATATACTAAGATTCCTCCACTACGTAACATAAATCAAATGCGATAAAATAATCACACTAAATTTTAGTGTAGAATATTTTTTTACACTCAATTTTTCATTAAAAAAACTAACGATTAAAGTGTATACATTTTTGTTCATAATTGTATATGTTTTTGTTTATATTTGTATACGTGTTTTAAAGTGAGTGCACCCTATCTTAGGTTGGTGCACCCGGATTCACAGTATAATTAGCCTAAAATAATATAGTTAACTTTTAATGTGCAGTGACTTGAGAGATATTATTTTAGAGTTAGTCTCCTGTGAATTGAGTTTACGGTGTAAACTCTGTGATCCTCTTTTAATTTAAATCCTAACAAAATATAGGGTTTGATAGAATTGGAAGGGGACCATATGATTTACACCGTATATTCAGTTTACACAAGTGTTTGCCAATTTTTTAATGTACAGTGGATATGTGTAGTAGTGTTGTGTGTGGCCCCATAAAAATATATTAATTATTTTGTGTAGGGTTCATATACTAAAAAATAAAATATAACTCTTATAGTGAGACGCCCTAACTTTTGCAGTTAAACATAGAGAGTATTGGAGAAAATTTCTGGAGACGACCTTTCGTCAAAATTAAGCTCTCCTTTGTTATATTATAAATAGGGGCCGGCTATTCGCACCCCAAAATTACTAAACGTACCCCCAAAATATTTAAATTAAATCATATTAATTTAACAAACATAATTACCCTTACAAAAATTAAATTTGTTCGGTTGCAACAACCGAACAATCATCTATTGTATCTATTCGGTTGCAACAACCGAACAGAATAAATAATTCATCAATCTTATCTGTTCGGTTACAACAACCGAACATAACAAAGAATTCATCTATTTTATCTGTTCGGTTATAACAACCGAACATAACAAGAATGGTGATTTTTTTAATTCATATATAAATTACCAAATAGATAATATAACAGATAAGTTTCATGGTCATCATCAATCTTTAAACAAAGCAGAACAAGATTAGTGATTTTTGTAATTCATATATATAAGTTTCATTGACAATCAACAATCTTTAAATAAATATGGTGATTCCTCTTCCAACGAAAGTAAACAAAAAGTTTCTATTTATTCTATCAACGGAAGTGGCAATGAGGTGATTATAAATTTGTCTAAATCCTAATCACTACAACTTACAGCTGTCAGAACGGAACAGCAGGATGGGCAGACCCAAAACCCGCCTCAACCCACCATTTGGCGGGCTTAGGCCGGGCAGGCCTAGGCGAGTTGCGGGCTGAAAATATGAGGCCCAACCCATTTAGAGACGGATTGCGGGTTGTGATGGGTCAGCCCGCCACTTTATTATTATTTTTTTTAACGATGTTATTATAATTATATATCATTATTTAAAAATGAAATATCAAAATGATGAAAGCTCTTATAAAATACTATAATGTCAATTAGATAATTAAAATATAAATATAGATTCTACAAAATAGCCACATGAACAATTAAACATAAACAAAGATCATTAATCAAATAACATAAAGTTTACTAATTATATATTATAAATAAAACAACGTAAGTCTAATTATCCTCAAATAACATAAATTAAATCATAAAAAGTTTACTAATTCTAAAGGTCAATCACAAAACTCAAAATATAATTATAAAGTCTCTTCAAAACTCATCCATCACAACGTTATAATATAAGTATCTCAATCTTCGTGTTGATCAATTATATCCTCGTCAATCTTCAAATGATTAGATGTCTTAAAGATTTATCATTTGCATTTGCTTCTAATCCATATACATACATTTATATATTAAAATTTTAAAAATTAAAAATAATTTCAAATCAAGCAAAATATGACTTAAAATTATTTAAGAATTTTGTATACTAATCTACAGTACAAAATACTTAGAATATTAATCATATGATTTAATTCATTATTTTAAAAAATGATTAAAAAGGAATAACAAATATTTGGAATATTAAATACTAGACCATTAGAAAAAAAAAGCGGGCCAAACAGGCCAACTCCCTATTTGGGTTTAGCCCGCCTAGGCCTGCCCTCTTTTGGGCCAGCCCGTTTAGGGCCGCCTCCAAACGAGCTGTAAATTTTACAATCCAATCCACCTTTTATAGAGGTAGGGGCAAGCCTAACCTATTTTGACGGCTCTACTACCACTGCAACTTCCAAATCAACAGAAACTTATATGTTATCTTATCTATTTGATAACGTAGATATGAATTTAAAAAAATTACAAATCTTGCTCTATGTGGTATAAATTCTGAGAATGGGCCTTTTACCTGTTCATTTATTGGGCCCATCAGCCCAATACTCCATTGAGAGCCCACGAGCCTCCCTGCCAGAAGCGAAGAGGCTCTGCCTGACTAAGCCAAATAGGTCACTTGATCCAATTGCCTCAGATACGCAGAATCTGCTCCGAGATACACGCGTAGAGGATATCCTAGATCATATCCTAAAAAGTAGTCACATGAGGCTAAACGCATTTAATACTCGCATTGTACATGATAATCTATCAACTTACCCAGATACGGGTGATGTCAGATTATCCAGTATAAATACGGGAAACCCCATAGCAACACAATCATCCCCTTTACCCCCTAAAAAGGCACAATCACGCCTGGGGGCAAATCTCTCTCTTTATGTTAGCTTTGCGCAGATTAATGCCTCTTCTTCCCATAACAACCACATTAATCCACCATTAAGAAGAGATTAAATCTGACGAGCGACATTTGGCGCTAGAGGAAGGAGGCAGGCCTGGGGCCCGTGGCCTTCGATCTCCAGAATGACTACTTTCTTCAGTTCTCCCCGACTCAACTATACATAAAAATAGTGGATGAGCAGGACGAAGCCACTCCTAGTAGGGCCGATGCAACCATCAGCCGGTGTCACCCGGAGGACCCTAATCTCCCTCGAACCATGGAAAAAGAAGTTCCACCGCGCAATACGAACCCGAAAGAAGACGATCCACAGACCGACATCCGGCAAAAGTACTTCGACCTTCTCAAACAGATGAAAGGAAAGCGGGCGATGACTGTTAGTCAGAGGCTCAGCTTTAGCCTCGAAGGAAATTCAGCAAAACAGATGAACGAGTGGCGATACGAACTAACTCCACCTCGGAAGTCGGTACATGAACGAATGACCCAAAAAGATGCATCTAAGGATTCAAGAAAGGCCTAGAAAGTGGTAGACGAGGGACGAGAACGGAGGAGAATGGTGTCCCAGGCTAACTCGGTCGCCAATCATTCCCCCGCACACACAACCAGACGCGTAAGCGTAAAAGATCGATTGGGATCAGATCCTATGAGGACTTGACACGAGCAAATGGGGGAAAGCACAGGAGACGACCCTGTCGCTCGACTTAAGCGACAGCATGATGAGGAAATCAACGCGTTGAGAAGACGACTCGACCGAATAGAGAGAAGAAATGATGTTGGACTCCCCAACATCCCCGACTTGAAATCGGGAAGGTCCCCGTTCACCCACAGAGTAATCATGACAGCCAGCATGAAAAAAATAGATCCCTCAGATCCCCCAATACGCCGATGAATCCAGCCTAATCTCGCACCTTAATAAGTATGTTGGGTGGATGCTGGCGCAAGGGTGCTCAAAAGAGGATCGGTGTAAGATGTTCCCCTTGACATTGGGTGACAAAGCGCACGCGTTGTTCGAGTCACTCCCCATTAACTCCATCGACTCTTGGGCACAACTCGCCACTACCTTTTCATCCCACTTTGCGTATCTGGGATAGGGAAATGAGCCCAAGCAAAAATTAGCTTGCCTACAGCAAGGCCCGAAGGAATCTTTGAAGGACTTTGTGAAGAAATTCAACGAACAGCGCGCTAACATGGAAGAAGTGTCGGACGAAACGTCAACCATTTTAGCAACTGCCGCCTTACTCCCAGGATCTCCTATATGGACTAGCTGCCAACAGAAATTGCCAAACAGCTATGTGGCTTTCATGGACGCAGCCCAAGCATTCATCCACAGCGAGGAAATTCTCAAAAAATATAAGAAGTCAAAAGTTGACCCTAAGGAAGGCGACAAGAAGAGGAAGAAAGGGGAGAAGGATTACAAGGCTCCTTCTTCTTTCAAGCCATTCCCAGACGACGACCAAATTCAGGAGATGACAGAGTTGTTTGAACTCACACCCGAGGAGATATTCAGCTAAATACAAGACACCAACCTGCTGAGTCCCCCACCTAGGATACGCGCAGAACCCATAGCTAAACAAGAAAAATTATGCAAATACCACAAATCCATTAGGCACGACACCAATAAATGCCGAGATCTGCTGACCGAACTCATCAGACTATTCGAGGATGGAAAACTAGATCGACTTGTGGCTGGCCCAAAACGAAGGAAAGGACAACCCCAAGCTATAGCCGAACGGTCTAATGGACCAGCCCACCATCAGGGAAAAGGGGATTGGGAGACCGTCTGCCTACACCACCTAGGGAAGTATACATGCTGAACGAAGGATACGTGGGGACTTCTCAGGCCCTAACCACCCTGTCGCGAAGAAAGTGGAAAGCCGAGCTGTGGGAGCTCGACAGGTACCAATATGTGCTTGCAGCAAGCCTGCGACCACCTTTACATGAGGCCGATGTCTTCTTTTCCAAAGAAGACCTCGCCAAAATACGGACTCCTCACAATGACCCTTTAGTGATTTCGGCCATCATATCAGGGGTAAAGGTGTATCGGTGCCTGGTCGACACAGGTACATACACAAATATCATATTCCAAAAGGCATTCGAAACTATAGGAGGACTCTCCCACCACAAGACGTCTCCCTGCGAAGACCAGATCCGAGGCTTCGAAAATGCCATCACTACCCCCTTAATGCAAACAGACCTATCAGCCCAATTGATAGATGAGAAGTCAGTGGTAAGAGCCCAACACACCCTCGAATTCAAAGTTGTGGATCTTCTGTCACCCTACTACTGCATCTTAGGATGGACGTTCATTCATCGATTCAACTTTGTCCCCTCCACACTTCACCAGTGCATAAAGTTCATCACCATGGACGGCCGAGTCGGTACCGTTAGAGGGAGCCAGAGGAAAGCTAGAGAGTGTTCATTCATCGAAAAAGGAGATGGGCTCAATTACCACGACCCAAGTTTCCAATTGATGATGATGGAACAACAAGATCATGAAGAGGAAACAAATCGTGAGGAGGTTCTGCCGCTGGATGACTAGATAGCAGGAAATGGCCAAAAGTTCCAACCCTTCGATGCCTAGGGAGTCGATCTACCCTCAATAATCGAGAAGATCCAAGGTCGGATAAGAAAAGAAAAATGGGGAAACCGGCCGAAGAAACCGAAGCGATAAGGATGGAGCCAAGTAACCCGGATTTGGAATTGTACATCGGATCACAACTAAAGGATCCCCATCGAACGACTTTGATGAGTTTCTAAATTCCAACTTAGATGTGTTCACCTGGACATCAAGCGACATCCAGGAGATAGATCCGAAACATGCATGCCACCAACTCAACACAAACCCATCATATCGTCCTGTAGAACAGAAGAAAAGGAAGTGCAACCTCAAAAAATATGAAATCATTGAGGCAGAAGCCAGAAAATTATTGGCAAGCAATCTAGTGAGAGAGGCGTTGTTTCCCGCCTGGGTAGCCAACCCAGTTCTGGTGCAAAAGGCAAACAAGTCATGGAGATTATGCATCGATTTCACGGACCTCAATAAAGCATGCCCGAAGAACAGTTTCCCACTGTCGCATGTTGACCAAATGGTGGATGCCACGGTCGGCCACGAGCTGATGAGTTTCATGGATGCATACTCTGGCTATCAGCAGATCCCTATGCACTCAGACGATGTGGAAAAATGGCTTTCTACACCAAAAGGAATCTACTGTGCTGGGTAATAATGCCATTCGGGTTGAAAAATGCAGGCGCCACGTACCAGAGATTGGTGAATAAGATGTTCCGAGAGGAGCTAGGAAAGACCATGGAGATATATGTGGACGACATGCTGGTTAAGAGTGTAGACATAAACGATCATGTGCACTACCTAAGAAAAGTGTTTGATACCTTACAATAATATAGAATGAAGCTCAACCCTAAAAAATGCACGTTCGGGGTGTCCACCGGAAAATTCCTCGAATACGTGATGAGTAAGAGAGGAATATAGGCAAATCCAGATAAGGTGAAAGTCATACAAGACATTGAACCTCCCAAACACTCAAAAGGTGTACAAAGGCAAGCCGTAAAGATCACATCTCTCAGTCGTTTTCTGCCCAGAGCATCCGATAAGTGCAAACCTCTCATGGACGTGTTTCGGAAAGGAAAATTCGACTGAACACCGGCGGCTCAAAAGGCCTTAGAAGAATTGGAAGATGTATTGGCTAACACTCAAACCTTGTCAAAACCACAGCCAGGTAAGCCTCTCAGCCTATACCTAGCCGCTTCCGAGTCCGTGCGGTACAAGTCCAGACTGAAAGAAAGCAACAGGAGCCCATATACTATGAGAGTCAAATGCTCCATGATGCTGAACTCAGATACCCTACCGTTGAGGAACTTACTTATGCTCTGGTAATGAGCGCACGAAAGCTGAGACCATATTTTTTGAGACATTATATCGAGGTGGTAACGTCTTTCCCACTAAGACAAGTGCTCTCAAAACCAGACGTAGCAGGAAGACTAATGAAATGTGCAGTAGAATTAAGCTAATTCGATATTAAGTACGTGCTCCGACTAGCAATCAAGGCGTAAGCCCTGGCCGAGATCATAGCGGAACTCACCATCCCTACTTTACCAGGAGAGATGACCGACAGACTCTGGCAAATGTTTGTAGATGGATCATCTACAACTTATGCCTCCGGAGCAGGCGTAGTGCTCACCAGCCCCACTAGAGAGACTTTTGGTCGGCCATCAGGTTTGGATTTCCAGCAACTAACAACGAAGCTGAATATGAAGCTCTACTATCCGGCATGAGAATGGCATTGAGGATCGGGGTGAAAAGAGTAATAATCTATAGTGACTCGGAATTAATGGTCAACCAAATAAGAGGAGACTACGAAGCAAAAGACCAATAGTTGGTTGGATACCGCATGCTAGTAGCAGACATGATCCAAAAATTCGATCACGTCTACATCACGTGAGTCCCCAGACTGCGGAACACCCAAGCAGGCGCATTAGCTCATTTGGCAACCTCGAAAAATGCCGAGCGACTAGGAAGCATCAGCATAGTGAACTAAGAAGCCCCAAGTGACCAGGCGATTTGGCAAGTCAGCGAGGAGAAGACATGGATAACCCCATTAAAGCCTTCCTGAAAGAAGGAGGAGAAACCAATTTAGAAGCCACCAAACTCAACCTGGACTTGTTGGAGGAACTTCGGCTACAGGCAGCAGAAAGACATGCGATATACAAATCAAGGCTAGAATCCCAATACAACAAAAGGGTATACAATAGGATTCGCAGTTGGAAATTTGGTGATGAGGAAAATATGCCAACCAGACGGAGTGTTCGGAGCAAACTGGGAAGGCCCATACGTAATAAAAAGAAATTTGGGTAATGGAGCATATGAACTAAGTGAGATCAGTGGCGAAGGCATCAAGCATCCGTGGAATATACAGAATTTAAAACTCTTCTATGCTTAAGCACACTTGCTGAAATTCATATATGCACAAATTGTAAAGTTAAGGCTACAGAGTTATAAAACCATAATAACCTAGAAGAGTGCGAGAAAATACACGTACCACCACAATGTCAAAATAAAATTTACAGCAAAAGGAAAAACGAAAAATAAAGGAGGATCCTCCATCAGACACCACCGGGGCCCGCACCACCCACACCACTAGGATCCGTGCCACTAGGGGCCGCACCATCACCAGTCCCTGAGAAGTTACGAAGACTCCTCATCCATGCTACCTCCGCCTCCAGTTGGGCAACACGCTCAACTAGGTAACGTGCAACCTCCAGCTGATGAACTTGGTTTTTGGCCATGCTTGCTCTTTCCCTATAGGACGAAGCCCAAGTGTTAGCCGCAGTGATAAGTTGCTCCGCCACCATAGCTTGACGAGTCTCCGCCATAGAAGGAAGCCCCTCAGCACTGGTAGAGGCCCTCACACTAAGACCAACTCCAGGAGGGATAGACTGCCCAGACTCTGTCACAAGAAGGAAGCGGCACAGAAAAGTCAATGCATGCCCAACACTCACCAAGGCGGCATTTCCAATTTCATGAGGCCCCGCACTCTGCAACCAGTGAGACAACCTAAGATTCCATGAACGAGCAGGAACAAAGCCGGCTTCCGAGACACTCAGCTCTGACTCAATAGCCGATTGAGCATCACCTATACTTCTTAATTGTAACAGCTCATCTAACGCAACTAGAGGGATGCCCCCACCAACGCCGCCTTCTGGGGTAAAAGTCTCCCGTACTGGTGGAGCCCGAGGTTAGGGCAATGTTCTCACGCCCTTCCTCTTTGGGAGTCGGATCGCTATCAGGGAGGGGAACTTGAGGCTGACTGGCACTAGGCGGATCTTCAATCAGATTGATCCGAACGCCGGCGCCCCGACTAGCCGTACGACTGGCTTCCAAGATAGTTGTCTTTAAAAGTTCACTTTCCTGCACCTCAGTCTCTTTCATAGGAGCTTTTTCCTTGTCCAATGAACATGGATGCACCGTCTCACTGGCCGAAGCTCCACCTTGAGTCGCACTCACCACCGCCTCCTTAGTTTCATCAGCATGAACAATTACAATGCCGCGAAGACTAGTTCTACCCATTGCGACTGTGGAAGCATCTTCGGCCATAGTCGTGCTCAGACCTGCTTCTTGACGGGGCCTCCGAGGCAAAGGAAAAATAACCTGATCCGAAAAATACTCGACAAGAGCAGTGTCCCAAGATGAGAAATTATCACTTACCCTCCCTTCGAAGCTTACCGGTGGAGCCCGAGTCAGATCCTAATAAAGATTTGCCTCTACAGTCTGTCGTCTGACAAAAGCGATAACACATCATGGGAAAGAGTCATGCGGTTGATCGCGTCAAAAGCATGGCGGAACCCTAGGGATAGCTCTTCCTTAGCCAACTGAAGCAAGACTATCAAAAAAGTGAGGGGAGAAGGCTAGTAAGTTACAGTAAGAGCACAAGAAAAAGGCGACATAAGACTTACAAGATTCAGGAGTCCGAAAGGCACACGGCACGAGCAAATAATTTTCGTGTGGGTCATGACATTCAAAACCCCCTATACCCAAAACCACTGACGACTCCAATGCTGCCTACCGATGGAATTTCTATAGAATATAGGACGAACAACTCTCTGCACCTGTAAGTAGTAATAGACATGACAACTAGGGTCACAGACATAACGATAGACATAGTCAATATCCCGGGCAGAAGGAGATGGACATCCGTTCTCATGTAGCAACACTAGCAGACCAATTAAGTTCACCCAAGCTGAAGGGATTATCTGCATTGGGGCCAAACCCCAATTAATCAATATTCGCCCAATAATGTGGGCCAGGGATAACCTGATGCCGGTAATAAACATACCCATATTAAAGGCGGCGTGATCAGGCTCATCGCTCCAGGGACGTTCGTGTAGCCCAAGCGTACCAAACTCGATCCCAGGATAACTATATAAAGCAAAGACCCCGTCCACATCCTCATCCCGCATACTAGTGGGATAACCCAGCAGAGTAGAATCAGTCACCGCGCAACCCTGACTGGAGGGACGGCTTGTGCTATTAGGGCTGACAGAATTTTTCAGGTTAATGAATAATGGAGAGGTTCGACTTTCAGTCTTAGGAACTATGCACCGCCGCGATGAACCCTCCCCCTGAAGAGCAGCCTCCCAGGGAACCTCGTAATGCAGCGGCGGAGAAACTGAACGATGGCCGCTCCGTGTTACAGGCATGATGGGAGGAGCCCTGACATTACTGGCCTCTTCCTCTTCCTCAGAACTAAGAAATTCCTGTGAAGATCACGAATCCACCTCCATGAGTGGAGGAACAGCAAGACACAGAACGAGAAGTACAAATAATGCAAGAAATGAAACAATAGCCATTCTTTTGGTGCAAGTTTAACAGAAAGAGAAATTTACTCTGGATGAAAAGTTTAAGTGTAGGTTTAGGTTTCAACATGGCCACCCCCTTTTATTGGGAGAAGCAGAGTAGAAGAGGAGTGGGGGCCTAATAACTGCCCCACTATCTACCCTACCCTTGGAATTCGAAGAGTCCACTTGCAGGGAAAATCGTGGAGCATCCGATCAAGACACGTGGATAAAATCGAGTTTAGAAGATCGTGGGATAGGGATGCTGATGTGATAGTTCAAAGGAAAAAACCGGTAGTGAAGCTATGTGGGATCCACCGCATTAAATGAGTAATAAATGCATTTCAGAACCACATTTAAAAGCAATCATTGCTATTAAAGAACAAAATTACAAACTATGTAAGAATCAACAAAAAGAGAGGTTACAATTCCATCCTAAAAAACTAAGTCCCATCAGGCGGAGCTGGGACAGATCCAGTAGGGGCCACGACGGAAGTCGACGCTGTAGAAGACTGAGATGCCACTCGGCTGGAAAAACCTGGGACACGAAAAAAGTCCGACACGAGTCTTAACGGAACCAAGTTCATCCCCTCAACTCCCAGTCTACGCTAGCAGGCAGCCCTGAAGCCGCTATGCGGGCGTGTAGCATTTGACGAAAATTTTCTAAAAGGAGAGTTGTGCCGATCCCGTTAGTCAACCGCACCGAGTGAGCCAAGGCTTTGGCAAAACCTACTATTTCGGTAATTTTTCTCTCAGAATTAATCAAGGAGGAAAAGTTCGCCTCATACTTGTGAGAAAATGCAGCCACCTCCACTCCCTTAACTTTCAGCTCTTCTTGGGAGTCGGCAAGTTGTCTCTTCGCCTCATCCAACTCCCGAGCAAGTCGACTCCTCCCTTCCTCCGACTCTTTCAAAGCTTCCTCAGCGGCCCTTGCCGACGCCTCACTTGGGAGGAGTTTCTCCTTAACCAGTCTTAACTCCTCTTGAAGGGCCTTCAAGGCATCTTCTGAACTTGTATAGCCTACGAAAAATGGTAGGCAAAGAGCGCACCACCGGAGTAAAAGCGCCAACCTTAAAACCGAGGTAAGGGGTCTCGATCGAAGGCACTCATATGGCGGCTCTGCCAGAGAAAAAACCATAGCTGTCGGCCCGAACCCTCTTACTTGGGGGCTCGGAAGGCCTACCGACAGACATCAACTGATCATCTATGGCCACCCCGCTAGATCCTGAAGGACGGCACTGCACCATGCGGACGACTGGAGAAGAGTAGCAGGAGTCATGAAGCAGAAAATCCTCCTTACGTTCCCTCTCTGAAATGACTACCACGTCGTTAAGTCCCTCTTGAAGCGTGGCACCAACTGACTTACGATTCGCTCCGACATCATCTCTTGTAAAGTCCCCGGCTCCCAATATCAGTGTGGCCGTGTCTCCCTATAAGGCTCGAGGACTCATCTCTATCGGGGAGGACTCGTCCACTTCTATTATATCAGTCAAGGCATTAGACCTCAGAACTGCTTGATCATGGGAGGCGGACGACCTTATAGGATTTATCGCCACCCCGACAGGGATATCTGGATTAGCGAGAGAGGTTGCCGGTGGCTCTGAATGAGCGCCTGCATGAGTAGCCACAGTCACCATCTGCAGAGGAACCGGCACCCCCTAATCCACCATGAGCACATACTTTTTCAAAAGCTTATCAGTAATGATGTTGGTACTCCTCTCCTGGACAATCATTTTGCTAATAACTCCCACCAACTCGAAGAACTCTTTCGAAGGGGGAGGACCAGGACGAGTATCCCTGTTTGAAAATTTAAAACATAGTGACTATACGTCACATGCACACAAAAATAATAACGAGAGACAAAAGAAGGCGAACATACCTCCACGAGAATGAATCAACTGGAAGGCCGAAGGAACCCTAATGTCCGACGGCTTCAATACGCCTGAAGCCCAACACCACCACTCCTTCCAATTTTTTATGAACGTTGACTTCCCCAAGAGAGTCAGCCCGCGAGAGGGGTTGACTCGATAAAACCCTTTGTGAACATTCTCCTCTGAAGGACGACACAAGTAGTCGATCTTCTTGGGGGACAGGTGCCCATACCCTTTCTTGCAAAGTAAGAGTATAAACCCAATTATACTAGCCCAAGCAATTGGGGAAAGCTGATATGGCGCCAAATTCCAATAATTGAGAAGCTCTGCAAGACAAGGGTGAAGAGGCAGACGGAACCCTAACTTTAGCATATGAGTTCACTGCCACTTTCCCCTTAGCCGGCTTACTCGCTTTTTCATTCTCAACCGGCATGATGAATTCCACCCCTGGCGCCGCATACTTTGACGATTGCTCCTCAAAATGGGAGCGAGGAATAATGCTATCTTGAAAGTGAGCCCACATCCCATTGTGGGCCCCATCATGAGAAACGATACGTGCCCGAATGTTTTTCAGATCTGTCATATCCTCTGTCGTAGCAAACGAAGAGGGCAACGAGCGGGTCACCAACGTAAGCCTCCACCGCCGAGATGAAGAAACCTCTGTCTCTTCTTGTAAATCCTGGAAGGCCCTCTCCAAGGATTCTGATACTGCCTCCCCCCCTCTTGTTGCTTGTTGAGGACCCGACTGACTGGTTGACCGCTAAAACTCATACTTAGGAGCAATTGGGGAATAGAATGGAAAATTGAGAAAGCGAACAGATAGTGAACGAAGATAAAAATGTGGCATGGAAAAGTCCATTTTAATAGCACATTTTCTAATCGACATGACCCCCGCTCAGAAGGTAATTAATGCGGAGCCTGACGAAAGCAGCTCGAATGACGGAAAGGTACGTCGAAAATGCCCCAAAATTTTGAAATATCACTTCACGATCTTTAAGACGTCGTTTTAGATCTGAAATTCAAAAATTGGGACACGCACATGCTTCAAGAAGGTTCCGCCTCCACTTACCACGAGTCAGTGACAACGAAACCTGGGGGCTAGTGTGGTATAAATTTTGAGAATGGGCCTTTCACCTATTCATATATTGGGCCCATTAGCCCAATACTCCATTGAGAGCCCACGAGCCTCCCTGCCAGAAGTAGAGAGGCTCCGCCTGACTAAGCCAAATAGGCCACTTGATCCAATTGCCTCAGATACGCAGAATCTGCTCCGAGATACACGCGTAGAAGATATCCTAGATCATATCCTAAAAGTAGTCACATGAGGCTAAACGCATTTAATGCTCGCACTGTACACGATAATCTATCAACTTACCCAGATACGGGTGACGTCAGATTATCCAGTATAAATATGGGAAACCTCCATAGCAATACAGTCATCCCCTTTACCCCCTAAAAAGGCACAATCACGCCTGGGGGCAAATCTCTCTCTTTATGTTAGCTTTGCGCAGATTAATGACTCTTCTTCCCATAACAGTCATATTAATCCACCATTAAGAAGAGATTAAAATCTGACGAGCGACACTCTATTCGGTTATTGCAACCGAACAGATAAAATATATGAATTTTTTGTTCTGTTCTCTTGTTGCAACAACAAATAAGATTAGATGACTATTCGGTTACAATAACCGAACAGATATATGTTTACATGGGTAATTATATTTTATCAGTTAATGATAATTTAATTTAAATATTTTTTAGGTACGTTTAATAATTACGAAGTGTGAATAATCGTCTCCTTAAAAATATTTTCCTGTAATAGTTGTTCTTTTTTCAGCATTCCTTTTTTTAGGTTTCCAATTGTTCTAGTACTATATACTCCTTCCGCACATCATCCTTTACACTTTTCTTTTTCGTCCGTTCCACATCACGCTTCATATCCAAAAAAAGAAAACATCACTTTATTCAACAGCCTCAAAAGTTATTTTAATTTCAAATTTGTCACTCCTTTTTCACACATATATCATTACTTTATATTTTTTATTACATACTACAATACCCTCTAAAGTAAACAAATTTGGTCAAAAATGACTATTTTTCTTAAATAACGTGGTATAGTAAATGAGAAGCGTGGTCCGGGAGGTGGGAGTATATATTTTATTTTCAGAAGAATGTGTTTACACATTACATATTTAAATAAGGGTAGATATTTACTCCCTCCATCCCATGTAAACGGGTACTTTTGCTTTTTGAACGTGGATTAAAGAGTATTATTATTTAATGTGTAGTGAATAATTATATTAGTGGATGTGTGGGCCTCATGTTTTAATTGTACTAGTAGGTGTATGTGGATCGACCCATGTGTGTAATAAATGAAAGGGAACTCTTTGGGTGGGACGCCCAAAATAAAAAAATGAACTATTTAAAGGGGATGGATGGAGTATATAATAGTAATAAAATCTATACAAACTATTATAACAATTATTTATACTATTATTAATTGTGGTATGGATATTTTAATATATGGTAAATTACCAACAACCCCTCGAGGTTTGTCCAAATTACCTTAATAAAGCTCGTACTACCAATTATGTCCTTTGATTTGTATTTGATTTGAACATTGACAAAAATATACTCCCTCCGTCCCAAATTCAAGTTCACATTTACTGTAGATACGAAGTTTAAGAAAAGTCACTTTTTGACTTACTTTTTAGGGTAGTATGGTATTTTTGGGTAATAAATAAATGATAAAGTATGTTATATGTGTTAAAAATGTGATGGCAAATTTGAAAATAAAGTATGTTAGAGGGATATTAGTTTGTTGTTTTTTCCTTTTATGAAAGTGTGAAGTTGAATTTGGGACGGACCAAAACGAAAATTATGAAGTTGAAGTTGGAACGGAGGGAGTAATTTTTTAAAATAAAGAAAAATGAAAATGACATCAATATTCATGTTTATAAAGTGTGAATTAAATATTTAACCTAATCATATTTCTAATCAAATTTTGCTTTATCTGAGAGTGTAGCTGATAGTGTAAGAAACTGTACTGATTTGAGAGTTTTGGATTTTAGGAAGTCATCTGATTATTAATTTTATTTTTTCCATGGAAGAGTTATAATTATTTGATGATCATTTGTAGGTTTATTTTGGATTATAAAAACAGGTTTTAAATTTTTTTATTTATTTTTTCTTGCGTGATACCGTTTCACGTGGGATCATCTTATACTTTTTAAATTTTTATTACTTTTATAATTAAACGTTATCACTTTTCATTTATATTATAAATTATTCATGAAATCGTATTATCATTTTTCATTTATTGATCGAGTATCACTTTTTATTATAATAGTTATCACATTTTATCTCTGTCATTTAAATCCTTACATATACGATTTCACACAAATCTTTGCTTTTTTTTTTCTTTTTTTTTACATGTTTCTAAATCCATATTTTTAAACGATCTCATATACAAGTACAACGTCTAATTTATACATATTCTTTTATTTATAGATATACCTTTTACATATTAATTTCAAATAAAATTATAATTTACCAAATCAAAAACTTAGAACGGACATAAATTAGTATATTAATTTTATTTTTAAAATTGAAATCTAAAAAAATCCCAGAATAAACAGCAAATGATTTACTCACCAATTAATGGATTCAGTTTTATTTTTGAGATGAGTGCAAATATATAAAGATTGATGATGTAAAAGAAACCCCAAAACCATTTACATTCTGAGTTCCACGTAAAATTTGATTTGAAATATGAATAGGGTTAAATTTTTAATTTACAAGTAAAATACAACACTATTTGTCATTTTCATCTCTCTTTATTTTAGAAACAATTGTAGGAAATAAATCCTTAAAACCTTAACCCTATTATGATAAACTGAGATCAAACTGTAATGCGGAAGCGTACCTTAATCTAGAGTTAGGCGGAATACATCTAGAGTTAGGCGGAACACGATAGGTATTATGGCCTTCCTCAACCAAGTCTCCTTATTCCTTATTTGGACCGTAGTAATCTCTCCTGATGGGGAGAAGGGAAGACCATGTGTGACTTAGTATCTTGGACCATAATCTGTGAGCCTTTATATACTAAACAACTGGACCACCCATAATCACTCAGTCACGTAGTATTGGGTATCTACTCAATTGACCCATATTAATATTATTATATCCCATAGACTTTTAACCTTAATTGGATTAATTAATTAAGTTCATAAAATAATTGAATAGCTAATATAATTGCATAATAATATATTGTCCACAATTAGATTATATTGGAAATTAAAATTTTCTTACAACAATGATATTTTTATCAATGTTCAAATCAAACACAAGTCTAAGGGGGTAATTTTTTTTTTTTAAATTATGAGATTTATTTGGTAGTTTAAAAAACCTCAAGAGGTGTTGGTGATTTACTTTAAATTTAAATAATTATTTATTTTGGCAACTTAAAATAAATTTCATGGTTAATATGTGTGATGAGCTTTTAATTTGCGGCAATAGTTAGCGGGAAAATTTTTAATGAGATATGAGGGAGTACTTTTCAATTTACGTGGTAAAAGTAAGCAATTACGTTATAGACGGAAGGAAGGAGTAACTAATAAAAAATAGCAAAATAATCTTTTTAAAAAAATCTTATTCACATTAGTACTGTACATCTGTGCCCCAAATTTAATTCATATACGTGTATTAATAAATACATATACATAGTGAATTAAAACTGTTATGAAACGTATGCAAAATTTGAAGAATCACTTCATGAACTCACATGAAATGAAATCATAAAGACACTCGTATGAATTGATGAAGAATAAACGAAGAACACCAAAACTTATTGACTTTTTGTGTTCGTCTTAATGGCCTACATCCACTTGGAGGAATGGTAATCTTATTGATTGGAGAATACAATGAATAAAGAACAAGAAATCAGATTTAAAACTGATATCTCAAAGTGAACCTTATAAATGCTATGGATGATACTTCTTATAACTTGTGTTGGATCATGCCAGATATAGAACATGGAATGTCTCTACATATTTCTCAGCCTTGCCTTGTTAATTATAACTTATTCAACTCCCGCAAACTCATGCATGCAACTAACATTGCTGACTGTTTTAATTGATTCAATTAACTCCTTCCAGCTGTCATATACATGCAGTTGATCAACTATCACCATAACAAGTTTGGCAGCTGATCCAAGGTGCACAAAAACGGTTATATAAAAGAAAGTGAAAATATAAATTTTAAAAAAGAAATTAAAAAATAACCATTGAACAAAAAATCTAAGAGTTCCATTCTACATATTGGAATACCAATTACTTCATATGCAAGTTGAACTCAAAGAGAAATTACATAATTCAAATTCAAGAAACTCATTAACTAGACTAAAAAAATATCAAATTCCACGTTTCAATTGGTTTTGATTTTCAACATCTAATCATCCAGTATTCCACAAAAATAACAATTAACCTCAAAATTGAAACTAGGAAGAGAGAGTGAGCATTAGAGTTGGAAAGAGCGAAATGTCGGAGAGAGTTGGAGAAGTATTCCACAAAAATAACAATGAACCTCAAAATTAGGAAGAGAGAGTGAGCATTAGAGTTGGAAAGAGCGAAATTTCAGAGAGTTGGAGAAGCGAGAGAGTTGGAGAGGAATTCCTGCTTCTAAATTCGGATGCAGAATCCACTAATTTGAATAAATAAAGATTGTTTTAAATTAAAATTTAAATATTTTTTTGTTTAATTTTATTGGTAAAATATTTATGAATATATAAAAATTGATATTCTTAAGAATATAAATTATTTAATGTTTAGGTGTGAGTTAAAGGAGATAATTAATCTATCACATTGATCGAAAATCATGTGATAGATGTATAAATTTTCAGGGGCAACAAAATAAGAACATTTTATATATATATAAAATGATATATTGAAATATGAAAATATTGATATTTAATTTAAAAAAATTATTTTTTTTTAGAAATTTAAAGATACAATTTTTATATAAAATAAAATATTATAACATCCAATGCACAATTATATATAACTTCTCATTTGTTTCAAAATTATTATTAATAATAAACTTTAATTTAAAATTCATGACATTTTTATTTTTTAAAATCTTTATTTTCTTATTTCTCCTTTCTCTCCTCAAGTGTTTCAAAGTTTTATTGGGGAGAGTATTAATGGCAAAAACACAGATGACACATGGTTAATTTGGAGATAGGCTAGATTTGGTGGGTCTCCTAAGGGTATTCCAAAGTCTTATTGGGTGTTCTAAAGGCTTACTGTGTGTAGAGAGCATTAATCTTATGCAAAATTGAAAAATCGTTTCATTTCAGACATTATTCTCAAAAAATAAATTAAACAAAACAATATATATAGAACATAGCAAAATAGATTTATGGAAGAGATCTCTCATATAATAAATAAATAAAGACTAATAGATTTCCTATTTCACAAATAAACAAGCCTCTACCATATCTTCTTCTAAAATAAATAATATTCAAATGTAAAATGAAATTATACTAATGAAAATAAAATGAAATCATACTAATAATATACTAATAACACTGTCACTGAAAACAAAACATCATACCAAATTTTGGAGAAGAAAGAACATTTCCCTATAAACTTTAACATAGACTACATTCAAAATTTAGTTAGTGGATTGTATTATTTTATTTCTTAATTTAAATTTACGGATATATCAATTAAAATTATAATTTTATTTAAATTTTAAATATTAGATCATTGTTAAAATTAAATAAATTTATACTAAATGCTGGAGAATATTTATTAAACTACATTTGAAATTTTGATAGTGGATGGTACATTTTGTTTTGTAACTTAAATTTATGGATGTATCAATTAAAATTATAGTAATATTGATAAAAAAAATTAAATATTAAAAATTAAATAAATTAATATAAACCACTATAGAACAAATTTAATAAAAAATTTAAATATTAAAAATTAAATAAATTTATATATACTATAAACTAAAGGAAGATTTTGATTTTATTAGGCGATATCATTGGAGCATGTGTCATTTTTATAGATTTTTTTTTATAATAAATTTGCTTAGGAGAGAAGATAATGTAGTTACTTTATTTTAAACAACCAATCAAAATATTTCATTTTTCTTTATCTTATTTAAAAAATTTACCTAAAACTTTAAGTGTTTTTAACTTTTTATTTTTAAATTTGATTTATATAAAAAATATATCAAATTAATTGTCTTTTCATGATCTTTAATTTGACATCCACATTACCAATAATATATTATTGGAGGAATAGATTCTTAAATTTAATAACAATTTCTTTATTGTAAAATATTCTTTAATAGTAAAATATATTAATAAATAAAATATTTTTAGAAGAGTACATAAGAAATTATTTAATACATTTAAGGGATTATTACTGATAAGTACGCGTGTATATAACCTAATTACTAATAAATACATTGATATAAATGTCTATTTCTTTTTTTTAACTTTACCCTTATTTACTACGCTAAATATTTCAATGTTTTCACTTAACACTAGTTTCATTGATCACTAATGTACTTTAAATCAAATAAAAACAATGGGTAAGAGATTTAAGGATAATTATAACAACCTTTTTTCAATTTAATTAATCACGTATTTTATGTTTTTTCTCAAAGATGCACATTAATGTACATTCGTATGATTCTTCAGTTTAATTGCATATTTTTTATTTCTCTCTATGAATGCACACAAATGTACTTAACAATAGTTTCAATCATGTATTTTTCGTTTCTCTCTCAAAGATGCACACTGATGTACATTCGCAGGGTTTTTCAGTTTAATCACGTATTTTTTGTTTCTCCCTCAAGAATGCACACTAATGTACATTAATAAAGTTCCTCAATTTAATCGCGTATGTTCAGTTTCTTTCTCAATAGAATGTACACTAATGTGCATTCATATAAATAATGTATTTTTGTTTCCATCTTAACAATGCACACTAATGTACAGATAAACATAGGTATTATGGGAAAAACAAAATATAATTTTGTATTTATCGGTAATTTTCTGAAGCGAATGTATCACTTAGTAATTTTTAAATACGTTTTGTACTTACTATTTATTAACCCTACATTTAATTTATTTATCCTTAGAATTTTTAAATTTAATAAATTTAGTTAATTATAAAATTCTAAATAAGGAATTTCATGAAAAAAAAATCTTAGTTTAATATTAATTAATTTTCATAATTATTTTTATCGTTAATTATTTATTTTATATTTATTTTATTATATTTAATCATTTATCCTTAGTTACAAAATAATTTATAATTGTTATATACATTTATTAATTTTATTTATTAAACGATAATAGTTAGGGATGGTAATGAGATGGGCATTTTCAAGTACCCGTTCTATCCAAATCTTAATAGGGCGGGTATGAATAGTTATAAATTGGTTTGAGACGGATACAGATAGTTGTGAAAATATCATTAGGGTTTTGAACGAGTACAGATAATACCTCAATATCCTCGGGTACCCCATATATATATATATATATATATAATTTAATACAATATATTTATTTAAAATAATAGAATTTAATTTATATTTAATACATAATATTATAATTTTAAATAATAAAAAAGATGTAAATATTTATATAATTAATTAATATTAAATGGGCGCGGGTACCCTCAGGTATTGATAAACAGGTATGAGATGGGTACGGGTACCATAATAGAATACTCTACCCGTTGTCATCCTTAATAATAGTTTTATGTTTAATTATGATTTTTTAAGATTATACTTTTTATATAATAATTTAAATATGATAATATTATAAGAATTTAATATATAAAAAATATACTCCCTTCGTCCCCTTCAAAGGGTTGTTTTTACTTTTTGCACGTAGATTAAGGAGTATTATTATTTAATGTGTAGTGGGTAGTTATATTAGTGAGAGTGTGGATCCCATATTTTAATTGTATTAGTGGGTGTGTGTGGGTCCCATTTTATTAAAAAAAGAAAGTGGATTTTTGAGTGAAATGCCCAAAATAGAAAAAAATGACACTTTGAGTGGGAAGGAGGAAGTATGTTTTGCATTGGGAATATAATATTGAAAATTATATATAAATTTATACTATAATGTTATTAAATTTTTAATAGACATTACAAAAGTTTAACGTGTTGTATAATTTTTTTTTGTTTAAAATTTTTAATATTAAAAAATTAAAACTCTTATGAATAAAATTATTTTATTAACTTATATAGTTGTTAATGTTATGGAAAATACTTTTGTAAGACCGTCTCAGGTGAGGGCTTACATGATATGTATAAAAAGTAATAACTTCTATAATGAAAAGTGATACTTAATTAACGAAAAGTGACAATGTTATTTTATGAAAAATTTTTAATATAATTGAAAAGTGATAAAATTTTATAATAAAAGTGATAACATTTCATAGCGAAAATGATATCATCATCCCTCAAGGACCATTCAATTTCTCCAACCGAATACATCTTTCGGGTACTCCAACCTAATACACTATATTGTTCGGGTACTAGAACCAAACATAATATGAAATCGAATACGTATTTCAGGTACTCCAACCAAACACACAATATACTATTCGGGGTACTACAATCGAACACAATATAAAATCTTAATTATTAGAATATTTATGTCTTAATAATTTTGAATATTTTAATTTAATTATTTTTTTAATACGTTTAGAACATTCGGAGATACGAATAGCCGATTCCATAAAGAATTCGATTATCCCACGTATTATGCGGGCTTCGTACTAGTAAACCACTATAGAACAAATTTTAATAAAAATGTGAACATTAAAAATTAAATAAATTTATATAAACCAACCAGAACAAACAAATACATTGATGTTGGTCAAAATAGAAAAAAAATATAACCACACGATGAAGTAGATAAATTATGTACTAAGAACTGTAGGTTTGTTACATATTGCACATTATCAAATTAAAAATAAATTAAAGCTGCAGATTTGTTTTCATCTATATGTAGAATCTACATTTTGAAGAATCCTAATTAAAGAATCCAAATCCAATCTCTTAACCAATCCAAATATAAGAAGAATCCAAATTAAAGAGGAATCTAATCCAGAATCAGCTCAAATTCGACTACTCCATTCCCTACTACTCCATCTCTGCTGCGCTAAGCTGCCAATGGTGCCAAGACTTCTTCTTCAATTTAGAGTTGAGGGTTCTTCTTCACACCCATTCCCTTTTTTTAATTTCTTGAAAATTTTTTGTTTTTAATCCCTTTTTTTAATGTGAATTTACAATTCTATGTAAATAAAATTCATAAATAGTGAGGTCATGTGAGTCACCATTTGGTGAGATCATTTGCTACGAATTTGGAGAAAATATTTGAAATTGGTAAACATGAGGCAGGTTTGGTTAAGATTAATCCATACGGTTGCTTTGTGTTTTTAATTTATAAATTTCATTGTAGTTTTTAAATTCAAGTATTTTAATTTATTTTAATATAATTTTTTATTTTTTAATTGATATTTAATTCATTAATTTAATTTATAATTTGTTTGCTGACTCATTTTTTTACACCTGAACGTGACGTGTCACTTTAATTGATTGAGAAACAATTGGACTCGCCATATTAGCATCGCTTGCCGGTTTTCGGCAACGGATGACAAATTTGGCGAAAATTGGACCAAAATCAACGAAAAATAAAAGTAATGATACTAATAAAACACAAATACTCCCCCCATCTCCTTCAAAGAGAGTCTTTTTTCTATTTTGGGCGTCCCACCCAAAGAGTTTCCTTTCTTTTTTTACATACATGAGACTCACACACACCCACTAATACAATTAAAATATGGGACTCACACTCCCACTAATACAACTACCCACTACACATTAAATAATAATAATCCTTAATCCAAGTGTGAAAATTAAAAGACCTTACTATGGGACGGAGGGAGTATATTTTTTTAAACTAAAATTAAAAAGAAAAAATATTACATGACCAAACAAATTTTTAACTCATAAGTTTATGATGTTTATTCTCTTTATCCTTAGAATTAACACCCATCAATTCACGTGATATAATTTTTTTTAAATAGCTATCACTTTTATTAAATAGTATATTATTATGACTTTTCATTAAAAATGTTACTCCCATTGTCTCGTAGTTATCTGTATCGAACCGCAAATACGTAGTTTAATAAAAAAAATATATTTTTGCCAACTTTTTAGGGATATTGTGGTATTTTTAGGTAATAAATAAAATATAAAATATGTTATGTGTGTTAGGGGGTGATTTTTTTTTTAATAAAGATAAATTTTGAGGTTGTTTGTTGATATGAAGTTTTCTTTTTTGGGTGGTGAGAATGAGTGTGGGACGGACGAAAACGGAAAGTGTGAATATAAGTGTGAGACGAATGGAGTATTACTTTCTATTTATACTACGATTGTTCATGAAATAATGTACTACGCTACTATCATTTTTTATTAATCCGTGTATCATATTTTATTCAAATATTATCACTTTCTTATTCGTCTTACGAAACTCTTTTCATGAGAAGGTGCCCCTTGTGTCTTTTTCATAAATAAGACTTTTTAATACTCCCTCCGTCCGCCTCAAAGGGGCGCATTTACTTTTTGCACGTGGATTAAGGAGTATTATTTTTTAATGTGTTGTGGGTTGTTGTATTAGTGGGGGTGTGTGCCCCATATTTTAATTGTATTAGTGGATGTGTGTGGGTCCCATGTATGTAAAAAAAGAAATGAGACATTTAGAACGGACGCCCAAAATAAAAAAAAATGAAACTCTTTTAGGCGGACGGAAGGAGTACTTCATTCCAAACATATATCAACTAATAATCCTAGCTACCAATGCTATTATGGGGCCGTTTAATTAACGGGTTAAAGAAAGAGGGTTAACCTTTACCTTCCTCATCAGTTTTTTACTTAGAAGGTTAAGGAAAAAGCGATAACACCCAGACTTTTGTTGCCGGGTGTTATTTATACTGTAGAGGAGGTTAACGTGTCGTATCCTTCACTACAAGAAAAATGTCAATTTTCAACAAAAAAATTTCAACGAAAAGTAAATCTGTTGGAAATTTTAGAGTTTCAACGATTTTTCCAACAAAAATTTAAACCGTTGAAAATTTTAATGAAAAATTCTAAGAAAATTTAAATCGTTGGAGATTTCCAATGCTAATTAATATAGTCTAATAAACTACTGAAAATTTTCAACGAAATTCTTATAAAACATAGAGTTGTTAGAAAATTCTAATATAAATTTAAGTCATTGGAAAATTTCAATGCTAATTTCAATAACTTGATAAACCATTAAAAATTTCCAATAGAAAATTCTAATTAAACTCACATCGTTGAAAAATTTCAATGAAAATTTCATTGAAAATGGAAAACCATTGAAAAATTCCAACCCGAACTCCGAATAAAAATGATTGGAAATTTTTGTTGAAAATTCTATTTTAAAAAAATGAAATAAATAGATCTCCAGATAACAAATTTATCATTAGAGAAATTAAGTAGAAAATTTTATTTAAAAAAAAGAAAGAAAGAAAAAAATAATGTGAGAGTTTAATAAATTAAAATGTCAATTTATAACAAAAATTAAAGGCTAATACTACTGTGCACCTCGGTTTTTCCCAAGATACTGTGCACCCAATTTCAGAAACGTATACAATTATGAGCAAAAATATATACACTTATGAACAAAAATGTATATACTTTATAAGTGAAATTTTTGTTAATTTTTTTAATAAAAAATTGAGTGTAAAAAAGTATACAATTATTAAAAAACATGTATACACTATTGAATAAAAAGTATACACATATGGACGCTAGTTTTTTTAATGAAAAATTGAGTGTGAAAAAAATATACAATTATTAAGAAACATGTATACAATATTGAATAAAAAGTTATACATATAAGGGTGCACCCTTGCACCCGGATGCACCGGATATCAACTTAAGGATAAAGAGGTCAAAGGTTTAATTCCAAATAAATGCATTTTTTAATGTTGTTGGACTGTTGGAATCATGAATTCCAACGGTGTGCCAACAGCCACACTTAATTCGTTGGAATATCGGTTGAAATCATGCCTGATCAGTGTCATTTTTACTTAGATTTTAGTGACTTTTATTATATATTTTTGTATGATTTTATCCATTTTGTATAACTTTTGGTGGTATTTTATCTTAATATGGAGATTTATACTTTGAATTGATAAATGTGTGAAATGAACTTAATTGTATGAAAAGCAGGTGAAAATGGAGCAAAATGGAGTTGGGAGCCAAAAACAGAAAAGAGGGGTAGAATCGACCCCACTCGAGTCGAGCTCTAGCAGATAGCTCAGGTCAAGTTGCAGCTGCTTGGCCACTAAAATCTGCCGAGAAATGTGTTTCGGATCGAGTCGAGCTGTGCCAGCTCGAGTCGAGTTCGGAATTTTATTGAAAAATCGATCCAGTGGTTATTCTAGAAGGTTCCAGGCCTATAAATATATCTTTTGCATGAAATTTAAAGGGGGAATCATTTTGGAACAGTTTTACAACTAATCCACACCATATTTCACACACACTTCTCTCTATCCATCCATCCTTCATTTCATCCATCCTATCCACTTGATCTCCTCAAATCCACCAATCCAAGAAGGGAAGATCTTCAAGAAGTGAAGATTGGAGCATGTTGAATGAAGATATAGCCAAGTTTGAAAGGGAGGCTTCTCAACCTTTGATTTGTGATTTTCTTCATTATTTGGCTCAATTGGAGCATGTCATGGATTGTATAAGATTTGTAATGATTTGTAGTTGCTAGTCCTCATGTGAGGCTAGCAATATGATTGGCTAGGGACTATGTAGATTTTACACACTACTTGTTTGATAAATTGATTGTTATGAATATTTTCTATCATGAATGTTTATTCTCTATCCATGATTTACGATGACCATTTTAATATTGTGCTTAGGGCTTTAATTGAATCATTGATTGCATGAGGTGACTATGTTAGTATGTGGGGAGTTTGACCATAACCTTCATGTGCTTAGAATCTCATGATATGACATTAGTGATGATACATATGAAAGTGTTAGAATAAATGAGGGGACCCATGCCAAAACTCACTTGACCTTAGAAAGGGAACATTGGAAAACGTCTCTGCCTCTTAGAAGTATATTAATATACATAATTACGTATAGGAATAGTAAGGATTGGAGACACTCTTCGTGAGTACTCTTAATATCATAAAATGATGATCATCAATGCATGTATGTGTGAGAGTCTACATGAGCCTTTTCCATGATGTTGCTTGCCTTACATACTTCTTAGATTGCTCTACCTTTATCCATCTTCCATGTCCATTGTATCATTCTTTCTTTAGTTGCTTTCTTAGTTAGTTTGTAGTGTTAATTCAATCCTCCCATTATAGATTAGTCCTTCTAGAGTAAAACATCTTTCGAATACGCATACATTCACTTTTTCCCTAGGGTTATAAATTTTGTAACTTGGTCATCACGTTATACACAACGATAGAGTACGCTTGTTCTAATGAATTTGTACCAAATTTGAGACTAAGTTCAATGCCACACTTATTTTGTTGGAATATCGGTTGGAATCATGAATTCTAAGGTATTTTTGCATATTCCAATGGCCAACGGTGTTCCAATGGCCACACTTAATTCATTGGAATATCTGTTGGAATCATGAATTGTAACGGTATTTTTCATATTCCAATGATTTTTCGTCGTTGGAATTCAGCAGTATTATTATAGTGGCTGCAGATATAATGTAATCGTCACGATTTTTTTCATATTCCAATTATTTTTCGCCGTTGAAATTCAAAAGTATTCTTGTAGTGGCTACAGATACAATGTAATCATCGTTGGATTGTTAGAATCATGAATTCCAACAGTGTTCCAACGACCACTTAATTCGTTGGTGGTTTTTCACCGTTGGAATTTTGTAATATTCTTGTAGTGTTGGGGAGGAGCACTATTTTGGAGGTAAAAGTAATATTTTGCTTTTGAGGTGATGATGTAATACCAAAAAACCTACCATTGAGTATATACCTTTGTGGAAGGTCTTAGAGCCTTGGCTAAAACAGTAGCAGAAGTGGTTTAGGTCACAAATCTGTTACATGAACTTCACGTTGTATCCCCAAAATGTCCTACTTTACTTTGTGATAGTAATATCATCGTGCTTTTCATCCAAAATTTAATTTCTCATAAACGGGATAAACATATCGACATTGATTGTCACTTTGTCCTTGAGATTGTCTCCATAAAGTAATTATCAACCAAGTTCATTTCTTCTAATCTTCATATTGTTGATATCTTCACCAAGGGGTTAGCTCGACCACATTATGAATTTTTTAGATCCAAGATTCGTGTTGGTCCTGAACCATCATCTCGCTTAAGGGGGGTGATAGACTATCATAACTTACATCCCATGCATACATGATATTTATGTATATCTTTTATCTTTCTGTTTTATTGTTGTATTCTTTCATATTTAATAGGGATTGGATATTCCTCTTGTTAGAGTGTGATCTAATTTCAAATAGTCACCTGATCTAAAAGTTTAAGCTGGTAAAAAGATAAATAATTTAATACTTATCAAGTCACTCTAACAGCCCCCTCACATGCAGACGAGATTAGTTTTTGCCTCAAGCATTGCATGTGGAATTTTCTCATAAATGGGTGGCGGACCTTTGTTTGGCTATAACTCTCATACCATATTAAATGACCACCTAATCTAAAAGTTTAAGCTGGTAGCGATATAAATTGTTTCATACCTATCAAGTCACTCTAATGATGGCGTTTGGACCTTTTGGTTAACGTTAACCGTTAAGAGTTCCATGCATTTCTACAGCAGCGGAAGCTTAATCATAGAATTGAATTATCTTTCACAGGGTTTGTTGATGTAGATGTTGAACAGCACGAACAAACAACCTTCCGATCTTCTGTTGTATTCCTAAGTTGCATCTTGATGTTGTGAGAGCAACGATCTCTAAGACGATCTCAATCTGCAGTGTTTCTCACTCTCACACAATTTTGGACGTGTAACTGTTTTGGTTCCGGACTGCTGAGATTGGATATTTATAGGCTACAACATGGACCAGGAGGAGAAATTAAGGTTGGGCCTCCCATTGGGCTTAAGTGTCTAAGTTAAGCCCAAAACTTATACTTAAGTTCAATAATAATAAATCAGTCCACTAAAGAAATATTATTACACTGCCACCTTAATCTCAATTACATTATGGGCCCCTTCTTATTATAAGTCCATTAATCTGCCCATGTTTAAGATTCAATGTCCACTAATTAATCGAGTTATAGACAACTCAATTAATTAATCTATTTTTCCAAGAGTAGTACCACTCAACCTTATTATCATGCCGAAATAAATCTACCTGCAGGGTTTATATGATAATCATTATGAGCTCCTCAAGGGGACATTATCAATAAATTCCGTTAGGACACGGATTCCTTCTACAATCAACAGCACACCATAGAGACAACACCATCTCCCAACTCACCGAGCATATTGATTTATGATTAAATCTCACCCATTGATGAATCAAAGAAATAAATACTGACTTACGTGTCGAAGTTATTGTATAGGGATTAAGAGTACGAATATCCATAATAACTGAGATCTAGTTCTATTATATAGTCAGTATAAACCAAACGATCTCACGCGGTCCTGCTCAATATACACAAAGTGTACCAGTGTAATTTATAGTCAAGACAGGCTAATACTAAATCACACTACAACCATCCCGATAGATAGTTCCCGTCTATCTCGGTTGTGAGCATCTATTTATACTTTATGAACCGATAATATGATTTTCCATATGACGCCGCACATCACATTATCTATAGTATAAAGTAAATGGACTTTTGCAATAAAATAATAAATAATTATGCAAAATGTTTTATCATATGATTCTCATTTCAAATATTGTCAAAACATTGTTCATACAAAAAGCTAGACTTTTAGTATACAATCCAATAATCTCCCACTTATTCTAAAAAGCTATGCTGCCATATCTGCGACATGCATCTAATTCTCATCCCTTCAACATACCCATAAAAAGCTTTCTCCGGAAGGCCCTTAGTGAAAGATCACCTAGGTTTACTCCGATGCAATCTTAGCGATAACAACCTCCCCTCTTTTCATGATATCTCATCTCAGGTGGTACTTGCGCTCAATGTGTTTACTCGCCTTATGGGCTCGTGGTTCATTTGAGTTTGCAACTGCACCACTGTTATCACAATAAATTGTGATCTACTTGTGCAAATCAGGAATCACATCTAAGTCCATTAAAAATTTTCTAAGCCATACTGCTTCCTTAGCTACCTCAAAGGCTGCTACATATTCAGCTTTTATGGTGGAGTCATAAACGTATTTCTGATAAATACTTTTCCAAACTATGGCTCCTCCTCCAAGAGTAAACACATAACCGAGGTGGATTTATTGTTGTCCTTATCTGATTGAAAATTCGAATCTGTGTAACCCACAGGTAGCAAAGTATCTGCCCGGTAAACCAACATATAATTCTTAATCCTTCACAGGTACTTCAAAATATATTTTACCGCAGTCCAATGCCCCTCTCCAGGATTACTTTGATACCTACTGACTATGCCCATGACAAAATAGATATCCGGTCTCGTACATAGTATTGCATACACGAGGCTTCCTACTGCTGAAGCATAAGGAACCGCCTTCATTTCCTCTATTTCCTTTTGTGTCTTTGGACATTTTTCCTTAGATAGAGGTTGATGGGCGTTTTCTCAACATACAATTTTAATCCCCAAGTATGAAGGATACGATTGTAGCTTAGATAAGTGACCAAGTTATATTTATAGAACCCAAAGGATAATTGATTGTCAATTTATTATAATCTAAACTAGAGAAACTATTGTTGGCAATTTAAGTTGAGAGTAATTCTTAAACTAATGAACAAATAATAAAATAAAAAATAAAATAAAGACAGCAGAGATAAATGAGTGTATGACAAGTGAGAAGATATGTAGCTCTTCATGTAATCCAGTTTTACTAATTAATCTCCCTTCCGTATGTCAATGTCCGACTCTGCCTTGTGGATTATGGATGCATCACTAAGCCATGCAAACCTACTCTATAGATACAAGCAAATAAGCGTGTAACACTTGTGAATAACTTTGGAGCAAGAGATATAATTATATCCCCCTTTCTAGGTACTATCAGTATCAATTATTTACCGTGCACTAAGTACTATAACCCGATATGATCTCCCTTTATAGTTCTATATAATTATCCTCTTTATCCTACATACTAACCCGAATTCAATTCAATTAATAAGTATTCATATAAGATAATTCTAATGAAGCTTCGGAGTCCCCTCACCTAGAATCATAATATATAATCCTGCTCAGCAGTGAACGCACTCAATCAATAACCAAGATATGTATTTAGACTCTACATAACAGTTAATGATGCACAAAACAACTCTGAGTATGAATTAATATAGCATAGTCTTATATAAAATAAATCCACAAGTAGTGTTGTGTGGAGTATACACACGGAAGTTCAACTAACTAGATAAAAACCTTCATAACCCTAAAACTACCAAAGCAGTTCTAGCCCATGACGCTTCGAAGAACGTTCATGGTGATTGGATAGATCTTACCCATAGTCTTGAAAATTACAAGAAAGATTAAGTTGCGAAGTAAACCCTAGAGATGGGCGCCGTCGCTTGAATCCTCATTTGGTTCTCACTTGATTCGCTGCACGAATCTCTCTCTACCCCTCCTGTGGATGGAGTTAGGGTTTGGATGTGGTGTAGGATGGATGTGGAATTTAACTCTCTTTTTGGTGTGATCGGCACCTCTTTTTATACTTGTTACTTCTCCTTATGGACTCTTACTCGGCTTTTTCGTTGAAAACACACACTTGCATGCACTAGAGATGAAATCCTGACGTTACGAAGCTGATGTGTCACCATTCAACCAGACTTGGCGTGGTCAAACAGGACCTCTCGGTCGAACTGAGGTCGAACGGCATGTCTGTAAGTTGAACTTAGTCTCTCTTTCCATTCGACTTGACCTCCTCCGTTTAACTTAACTTTGCTTGGTCGAACGATCTTTCTTGGTTGAATGACCACTCTGTAAGCTGGTATGCCTCCCATTAGACGTAGCTCCTCTGTTCAACTTTGTTGATGCTGGTCGAATAGCCTCTCCTAGTCGAACACACCGTAAAAAATCGTGTCTTCCAATTTCGAGCACTTAAGACCTATTTTCCTGTACAAATATGCTCATGTAGCATTTGGTTCGTAGATTTTCCATAAATATCCCGATTTGTCTTGACAATAGATCAAATCATACTCAATTTCCACACAAAATCGAGCTCAAAATACGTGAATTATCACTCTCATTAAACCCCCAAACTTACATGTTGCTCGTCCCGAGGCAACAAAAATCAACACAAAACAAAAGAGTGTAATCACGAGATCCTTATAATAAGCACAACCTATTCTAACACATGCAATTATATCAATTCAAAGCATCCATCCATCATACCTTTCATCAATGCAAAAATATCCATTAACCACAATACTTCTACGAGTGAAAAATTATCTAGCTCACTAGGTAAATGTTTACTCTCGCGCTCAAGTGTAAAAGATATACACTTTCAAAGAGTTAGTATATACGCTCAAAATCAATTCATATATTCACGTAACCATAAGCTTGACAAAGGTCTCAAAAATCAATTCATAATTGTTTCAACACTAGTGTCTCAAAGGACTTGTTCTTTGGGTTGTAATGTTGGTTCTTTGGTAAAGGTAGGAGAATATAGATAAAAGTGACTAACTTCATTAATAGAGAATTACCTAGGAGATTTGCTTTTCATCAAACAACATTAATACTTCTTCTCCTTTATTAGTCTCTTGATCTTTTCAGGACTTCTTCTCTTGCTTCACTAGGAATCAACATCTTTCTTCTTATTCAAAGTACAAGGGTACCAATTTCGAGCACTACCCTTTCAAGCAATTGGGGTACCAGTTTCAGGCACTAACCCTTTACAAGATTTAACCGCATATTTATTTTCATCACTAAGCAAACTTCCTTCTTTTTTCTTCATATATGATCTAGCAATTTATTCACCTTAACTTTCTACTAGTAAATAGGATATTTTGAAGCTTAAGTATAGGTAAATAAGGCTTTTTATCATAGGCTTGCCAAATAAAAAGTTTTTAAAGGCTCAACGAGGCTTCCAATGATATAAACTTCAAGGTAGGATAAAATTTGGCTAAGTGGCTCAATTATCAATCATGGTCTAAGATCATATCCTAGTATCTATCAATCATAAACTTTAAACAAGACTCTAAGCCAAGTTTTAGAATATGAACATATGAATGATACTCACAAGAATAAACTATCATGCATTGATATAACATGATTTCATAAGGTTCAAATTCTAACATGGGTTATAGATTCCTAAGCACTCTTCAAAACATGTAATCAACATCAATATCTACATAAACTACAAGCAATAACGATACACGCCTATAATCAATAAAATCAACATGCATAAAAAACAAGTGCACATGCCAAATCAAAAAATAACATTATACTCTCCAAATCAATCTGATCACATCCCAAATCAAACATATAAAATGTATCCATCATCATCAATCAATATTAAATACAGACCACTCACGCATGAATTTCAATCAACACTACACCACTCACTCAAAACCCAACCTGTAAAGTAAAAAAGAGAATGGAAGTGAGAATAAATAGACAAGGATAAAAACCTGGCGCCACTACTCCTCCGAAGCATCATCATCATCATTATCATTGCGCCAATCACCGAAATCCCTTTGCAATGTATCGATCTTCCTGTCCAAAGCTTCATAATTCTCATTAAGATCTCTCAATCTTCCATCCATATCATCATATCGGCGGTTGAGCACAGCGTAATTTGTTTTCGATAATTTTAACTGTCGATTCGTCTCTTGCTGGTTCGCATTCAAAGTGGCGAAATGCTCGTTCATTAATCTGAACTGCTAACGATAGAAATGATCCTGGGCCTGCCAGAAATCCTGCTGCTGCTATAGCGATGGCTCAAAGTACTCCTGTTGTGGATGTGGCTCCATCGGTGGCTTCATCGGAGGAAAATCCACTCCGAGTAAACAAACGCTGGCTGCTGTGGCTGATTCTTATCAATGAAATCAGCTAAATCACCTACCAAAATCATATCATCATCAATGTGGACTCCTGTAGGTGCATCTCAGCTAGAAGTCTCCAATTTCCCTCTTCTAAACAAGTCTTGGAAATGGCCCTATGCTCCGAGGTATCCATCAATAGATTGGTGTCGATCTGAACAGTCGTGAGATCAAAAATTGACAATGGAAATCGAAAAGAAAGTGGATTCTTGCCACTGATGAACATCCATACATCATCCATCCGCTGAACCAATCCCATTCTCACATAGGATGATAGAATCAAATCAGGCTCCCCTCGGATCGGTCTATGCCTACTCAAGTCAACTCGATAGTACTTTGCTAACGGAGTAATCAGTCCTCCAATATTGACTCTTTGGAAATCATGAGTAGAGAACTTGTATAGCTGCTGGAAAAAGTAAGCAGCAATGTTGAAGTGGACTCCATTCAACATACACCAGAGCACGTACAACTCCCCCCTCGGAATACAACTTCCCTCTGATCGAGCAAATAGTGTATTTTTCAGGATCCAGTCCATATAAGCTATTATGGGGTTGCAGATGAAGGCAACTTTAGCGGTGTTCGAATTATAACGACCTTGCCTCCCCGAGATAGATCTCCAAAACTCATCAGGATGGAAATCAGCATGCTCCACTTCAGACACATCCTCACAGCCAATCATCGCATTAAACTCATTCGTGTACATCAACTGCAATTGTCCACCAATCAACATCCACAAACCATAAGGAAGATAATGCTCTCCACGATTGACTCTCATCGAGCATAAAACTTCTGCAGTAATGTGGAAATACGTCTCACTCTTCATCTCCATGAACCTAGTGATCCCTACTCGATAAAACTCCAATGAATATCGTTGATATGATGTTCATCTGTACCATCACATGATCATCTTGATAATGAGTCCTCATTATCTTGTTTGCAATCGCTGCCCATAACTCCTTCTTCTCCTCCCAATCCTCAATTTTTATACCAAAATCGGAAGGTCTCTTCTTATCAAGCTTTAATTTCTTCGCAACATCACCTTTCCTAGGAGACTTAGTCTCCTTCCTCTTGGAAGATGAAGTAATCTCTTTTCCTACAAAGATTATATTTCAATACACAAAAAAAGAGATAAAGCAAATATACCAATCTTAAGACTAATTTAAGCATGAATTCTACTCAAGACTTTAAATTCACATGCCATAATCAACTCAAAACTCAATTTCTCCAAATTTCAAGTGTTCATCTAATCATCATAACAAATATATGCTCAACACTTTCATTCAAGAGAATTTCAATCACTAGTCTTAACATTACTACACACATTAAACATGATTCTCAATTTAAACATAAACTCAACAAAAACCATAAGCATGCTCATCTTCCACATTCAATTGCACCACATTAACACGTCAAATCAACGAGCCCATACATACAATTCGAAATTAAACACAAGCCCGCAAGATATGCATCATCAATTTTACAAAATTTCAATAATCCAATGTAAATTGAGTCATGCAAATTCATGTAAAATTTCAACAAAAGCACCAAGTTCAATCACTTCAAACCAACTAAGCATATATTGTAATCCACTTACCCAACCTTTACTTAGCATAATCACTTCAAATTAAGAGTTGAGAAGTTCGAAAACTTACCTTTATCTCCGACCATGGTGTGTGTGATGTATGGCAAAAATCCCTAAAATTTTCGAATGGAATAGCCAGAATTGGACTTGAATCCTTCAAAACTTAGTTGTGGAAGTGTGTGGAGAGGAATAATTAAATGTGGAAAGAGTTTAGAGTAAAGTTCTTACAAGTCAGGACGAGTGCTCGAGAAAGGGTGATGGGAATAGGTCGAATGACTCGCGAAAACTGACCTTAAATCGCGATTCTAGACCCAGTTCGACTCGAATAGTGTGGTCGAACTAGGGCTTTTGGTCAAACTGCACGAGCCTGGCTGTAAAACGTGACCTCATTCGACCTCTGTTCGACCAAAATGTCTTGGTTAAAAAACAGTGTGAGGTCGAACGATACCTGTATAAACTAAAAATTCGCCCCCTGTTCTCCACTGTTTTGTTCAACCAACGTTCGACCTCAAAGATCTGGTCGAACAAGGCTTGCTGGTCGAACTGAGCTTCTGTAAGCTGGTCTTAAGTTCAGGCACGTCATTCGACCACCGTTCGACTTCAGGACTCTGGTCGAACAGTAGTGTTTGGTTGAACAAGCTTCCGAACTTATGTAATTTCGTATCTTTCTCGTCTTTCCCTACAAAACTCAAATTCCAGGACAACATCAAGCATAATAACACCCAAAACAAAAGCTAGAGAACCACTCTTAGATTATATAAAAATTATGTATAATACTCCGCTCATACTAAAATAAGTAAAACACCACCGAACACTAGGCAAATTGCAAAAAAATCGACACATCAAAATCGGTTAAAATTTCAATATATCGAAAAAATCAACTACCCTAGCAAATGTTACAGATAAAAGATTATACTCTTGGTGCTTCAATGAGGTAAGTGCATCACACCCCCCAAAACATAGTAGATACTATAGTCGAAACTAAGTTTGCAAAGAGATGTAATTGCCGAATAGTAAGCACCTTAACTATAAAAATTTCTTACTTACACGAAATAAATAAAGCAATAAAATGGGAGAAAAATCCCCCAACAGGCGCTCTTGTTTAACGTCGGAGAGTCACGAAGGTACCAACTTAATGTAAGGTATCTTTAAAGATGATACAAGCATCATCTGGCGACTTATAGTGCTTCAATCGATGCCCATTCGCCACTATGATGTCTCTGTCTTTGTCCATGATTTCAAAACTCCCCCTCTGCAGGCTCTATGGATAATGAACGGTCTCATCCACATCGATTTTAATTTTTCTGTGAAAAGCTTCAAATGAGAGTTAAAAAGTAATACCTCATCTCCTTGTTTAAACTCTTTATAAGTGATCTTCGAGTCATGCCACTTCTTTATTCGCTCCTTGTAGATCATCGAGTTCTTAAAAGCTCGACTTCTAAACCTATCCAATTGATTGATATGAGTCAACCTCGAATCCTTAACCTCCTTTATAGATAAGTTCAAGCTCCTTACTGCCCAAAAAGACATGCTGAATTTCTACGGATAAGTGGCATTGCTTCCCATAGACAATTTGATAAGGTGACATGTCAAGCACAGTCTTGTATGACATATGGAACCCCCATAAGACATTATCAAGCTTCATAGCCCAATCATTCCTATTGGTTCCAACTACCTTCTCCTGGATTTGCTTCACTTACCTTTAGAGACTTCTGCTTGCCCATTCGCTTGAGGATGATAGGGTGTAGTGACCCTATGCTTGACACCATAGTCGTTGAGAACTTTTTCAATGAGCTTGTTGACGAAGTGTGAACCTCCATCACTTACTAGTGCTTTAGGAACTCCATAGCGGGCAAAAATATGTTTCTTCAAGAATGATAAAATAGTTTTTGAATCATTCATGCGAGTTGAAATGACTTCCACCCACTTAGAAACATAATCAACAGCAAGAAAGATGTATAGGAATCCATTGGAAGGGGGAAACGGCCCATAAAATTAATTCCCCATATATCGAAGATCTCTACAACGATGCTTGGTTGAAGTGGCATCTCATCCTTTTTACTTATATTTTCCATCCTTTGACATCTATCCCATGTCGCAACATAGAATTCACAATCTTTAAACAAGGTAGGCTAATATAAAGCGGATTGTAGTACCTTGGCTACAGTCTTTTGAGCTCCAAAATGCCCTTTGTTAGGTTGTGCATGGCAAAATTTAAGAACACTCTCCATCTCCATCTCGGGCACACACCTACGGACAATAGAACCGTACAAATTTTGTAGACGAACGGATCATACCATATGAAAGTCTCAACATCTCTCTTGAATTTGCAAATTGATACCTATTAAGATCTTTCAAAATTTCACCCACAGCAATATAATTGACATAATCTGCATACCAGGGTTCGGCAGCCACTACACAAGATCTCTCCGCTCCTTCAACAATCACCGCCATAATCTTCTCATCTTGGAACATCTCTTCAATGTATTCAAAAGAGTCATCACAATGTTCCATTGTCTTCATCCTTGATAGGTGATCAGCCAAAACATTTTCTGTTCCTTTCTTGTCTCGGATCTTCATATCAAACTCTTGTAGAAGAATGATCCATCGAATAATCCTGGGCTTGCCTCCTTCTTCTCCATCAAGTACCGAATCACAGAATGATCCATCTACACTATAGTCTTTATGCCAACCAAATACTGTCGAAACTTGTTGAATGCATACACCACAGCTAAAAATTCCTTTTCAGTTACAGTGTATTTCTTTTATGCTGCATCAAAAGTTTTGCTTGCATAGTAGATGGTGCAGAACTTCTTTTCCTTCAGCTGCCCAAGCACCACTCCAAGTGCTAGATCACTTGCATCACACATAAGTACAAACGATTGAGTCCAATCCGGTGTGATCAAGATAGGAGCAGTAATAAGCGCCCCTTTCAAAACCTGAAAAGATGTTAGACATTCTTAATCAAAAACAAAAGGAACATCCTTTTCAAGTAAGTGAGATAAGGGCTTGGAGTATTTTGAGAAGTCTTTTATAAATCTCCTATAAAATCCAGCGTGTCCAAGGAAGGACCGCACTCCTTTCTTATTCTTAGGTGGTGGAAGCTTCTCAATGGCCACCACCTTTGCTCTATCAACCTGCAATCCCTTGGCCGAAATATGATGACCAAGATCAATCCCATCTCTTACCATGAAGTGTCACTTCTCCCAATTCAAGACAAGATTAGTTTCTTGACATCTCTTCAAAACAATAGCTAGGTTAGATAAACAAACATCAAAAGGGGAACCAAACATAGAAAAATCATCCATAAACACCTCCATGATCTTCTCTATCAAACCATCAAATATGGTCATCATGCAACGCTGAAATGTAGCAGGTACATTACACAATCCAAAAGGCATCTTCCTAAAAGCATAGGGTTCCATAAGGGCAAGTAAAAGTTGTATTTTCTTGATCCTCGGGAGTAATCATGATTTGATTATAACCCGAGTACCCGTTCAAGAAATAATAAAATTCATACCCTGCTAGACGGTCAAACATTTGATCCATGAAAGGAAGAGGGAAATGTCTTCGCATGTATTTTCATTCAGTTTCCTGTAATCCATACACACACGCCATCCTATAGGAATCCTAGTGGCTAAGATCTCTCCATCATTGGCTTTCACAATAGTCATGCCTCTCTTTTTAGTTACAACATGCAATGGACTCACATGGGGACTATCAATTATGGGATATATAATTCCTGCATCTAACCACGTTAGGATTTACTTTCTAATAATTTCTTGAATCGCAGGATTAACCCTCTACTGATTTTGAATGCTTCCTTTAGCTTCATCTAGCAACCTTATCTTATCCATGCAATACGATGGACTAATACCCTTCAAATCATCAAGAGTCCAACCTATAGAAAACTTATACTTTCGAAGCACATCTAGAAGGGAAGAAGATAAAATTACCGGATAAGTTTCATTGTCGCCAAGATAGGCATACTTTAAGTGCTCCAGTAGTGGTTTCAACTCCTCCTTCTATTCTTCCTTCGATGTGCTTTCCTTATCCAATGGGGGGTATTGTCTAGTCCACTTGCCTTCTTCAATCTTGGTTCTTGTAGATTCATACCTGTTATCACCTAAGGCACGTAAATTTTTAAGAAATTCAATACATACCACATTAGAGAGCTCATCTAGCCCCGTGGTGGGAAAAGTAAGAGACTCCGTCAAGCATGTCTCCAAGGGATCCTTCGATAGGATCAAAGACATATCTTCCTTCACGATCTCCTCCTCCACATCAATGCTATAACATTTCCTCTCTATTGGCATCTTTATTTCCCTATCGAGGTTGAATAGAACCTCTTCTTTATCCATTCTCAATCTAAGCTCCCCCTTTTGGACATCAATCATAGCTCCAGCTGTGTAAGGAATGGCCTTCCCAAAATAAGAGGGACATTATCCTTGTCATCTTCCATCTATAGCACAAGAAAATCCACAGGAAAGACAAGCTTGTCTACTTTTACAAGTACATCCTCAATCACACCCTTCGAAAAAGTCATAGACCTATCCGACAATTGTGGAGCCACTGTTGTGGGAGCGAGCTCCCTTAAACTTAGTTTCTTGAATATAGATAAGGGCATCAAGTTGATGCTTGCACCAAGATCACATAAAGCTTTTCGTGCCGGCCCCTTTCCAATCTCACATAAAATAGTGAAGCTTCCCGGATCCTTCAACTTCTTTGGCAGCTTCCTCTGAATGATCGAACTGTAGTTTTCTGATAGATTCACTGTCTCTACTCCATTCAAACTTCTCTTCTTTAATATGATATCTTTAAAAAAATTGGGCATATTATGGCATCTCCATGATTGCTTCGGAAAAGGAATGTTCAAGCTTACATTTTTCATTATCTCTTGAAATCTCTTGAACTTATCTTCCAATTCCTTCTTCACTATCCTAAAAGGAAAAGAAGGAGGTATCTTGATTTTTGGAGTTCCCTATTCATCACGTTCAACCTCCTTCACTTTATCCTTCTTGGCTTTCAATCTCTTGGCTTTTTCCTATTTTTTCTCTACTATAAGCTCACTATTCTGCTCTTTTGATGGCTCTGGAGTGTTCTGAACAACAGGTGTAGCATTTGGGATCAAAACTGGAGGTGCATGAAGTTGTTTGACCACTGTTCGACCAGAATGGTCTAGTCGAACATCATGAGTTTGGTCGAACGAGGACTTTTCAAATGGGTTCAGTTCTTCAAGTATCGATTTACCATAGTTCGACCAGAATAGTTTGGTCGAACATGATAAGTCTAGTCAAACGGGGACTCTATAAACTGAGCTTGAATATTCTTCTCCCAGGGGCCTGTTCGACCATGGTTAGACCTAAATGGTTTGGTCAAACGGTAAGGCTTTGTCGAATGGCAGAATAGAAAATAGAGCATCGTAACTCTGGTTTTTATGGAAACTGTTCGACCTCAGTATGACCAACAGGTCTGGTTGAACTGGGTAGGGTTGGTCGAACGGGGCTCCTACCTTCATCATTTTTGACCACCGGCTTCATTGGAACTTCGTACTGTGTCCCGGACCTCAATGTGATGGCATTACAAGACTTAGGGTTCGTAATACTTTGAGATGAGAGCTTACCCTTCTCAATAGTTTGCGTCAAGTTGTTCACATTCCCTGCCATCTCCCCCATCAATAATGTAAGGTCTTTTATCTACTTAGACAACTCCTCATAATTTGAATCTATCTTGATCTCAATATGATCCACCCTTGCATCATTCCTAGCCACATAACGGTTCACTGTATCCTCCAAACTAAGTTTTTCTTCTTCCGTCTTAGCACCATGATTAACACCAATGGGAGGTTGGATAGCCACATTCGGATTGCTCCATGAAACTCCTGCCTCCTTGGAAGTTGATAGTTACCCGGGGGACCACGATTGTTGTAGTTCCCTTGGTAATTCCTATTTCTTTGATTTTTCGGATACCTTGTTCCTTGAATACTTTATCCCATGGCATAGTTTGCTTCTTCAAAATCCTCTTGGATCGGTCTTTCTTCACCGTCATCCTGTTGCATCATCGTTGGTACTCTCTGTGACAAATCAGTGATCTGCTTTTTGTGGGTTTCAAGTAGCTTTTTGATATTAGCCAAGCTCGAGATGATCTCATCTTCTCTACTCGACTTTACCATCGTATGTTCAACTTGTGCTAATTTTCCAAGGACATAAGTGAATCTCGCTCTATCAGTTGGCCAATCTCTTGAATTCATCGAAATTTCCTCAAAGAGCTTTTCGGCCTCCATGGAAGACTTTGTAACCAATGCTCCATTCGACGAAGCATCGAGTAAAACTCAAGAATCGCAGTCCAATCCATTGTAGAAAATACTTATGTATTGAGCTTTGGATAGCCCATGTTGTGGACACTTTCTGAGCTTGTCCTTGAATCTATCCCATGCTTCATGAAACTTCTCATTACCACCGATAGCAAATTGATTGATTTCTTGTTTCACCTTAAACACCTTTGAAGATGGCATGTATCTCTTCAAGAATTCCAATTTCAATTGCTCTCAGGTAGTGCATTCAGTAGCATTAAGATTATCATACCAATCTCTCGCCCTTTCAGTAAGCGAGAACTTAAATAAGATGATCCTCCTCGCATCTTCATGAGTTTCTGCATCTTTTTGTGTACTTGCATAACCAAGGAACTTATTCAGATGTTGTTGAGGATCTTCAAAGTTTCCCCCTGAGAAGGGACTCCTTTCAATCATTGTGATAAGAGCAGGGTGAAGATCAAAATCTGCTCCGGCCCCTCTTGCTCCTAACAGCCCCGCATTGCCTCCTACGTTGTTCTTAAAAACTTCACGGATGGTAAGATTATCAACATTCGTTGCCATATTGACTGCTTATACTTCTGATATGTCTCCGGTTGCAGCTTCAATCGCTTGCGAGTTCAGCTCGTCAACTTCACCTCCTAAATTAAGAGCTTCAATTGGTTCCACGTTCTTGTTCTTGTTCTTCTTTTTCTTCCTCGACGATGCACCAATCTCCAGATCAAAAGGTGCTAATTATCCTGTCCTTGATCTAGTGAGCATACACCTAAGAAAAATAAGCATTAGAAAATTAAGACAAGAATAAAATAGTTTTAAATATAATAGCAACAATAAATTTGACAAATACAACTGTCCCCGGAAACGGTGCCAGAAACTTGATGGGTATTTTCTCAACACATAATTTTAATCCTAAAGTATGAAGGATGCGATTGTAGCTTAGATAAGTGACCAAGTCATATTTATCGAACCCAAAGGACAGTAGATTGTTAATTTATTATTATCTAAACTAGAGAAACTATTGTTGGCAATATAAATTGAGAGTAATTATTAGACTAATGAACAAATAATAAAATAGCAAATAAAATAAAGACAGTAGAGATAAACTTGAGTTTGACAATTGAGAAGATAGGCACATCTTCAGGTAATCCAATTTTACTAATTAATCTCCTTTCCGTATGTTAATGTTCGACTCTGCCTTTTGGATTATGGATACATCACTAAGCCATGCAAACCTACTCTATAGACACAAGAAGATAAGCGTGTAACACGTGTGAATAACTTCGGAGCAAGAGATATAATTACACCCCACCCCCTTTTTAGGTACTATCAGTATTAATTATTTCCCGTGTACTAAGTACTCTAACCCGATATGATCTCCCTTTATAAGTACTATATAATTATCCTCTATTTCCTACTTACTAACCCGAATTCAATTCAATTAATAAGTATTCATATAAGATAGTTCTAATGAAGCTTCGGAGTCCCCTCACTTAAAATCATAACATATAATCCTGCTCAGCAGTGAACGCACTCAATCAATAACCAAGATATGTATTCAGACTATACATAACAATTAATGATGCACAAAACAACTCTGAGTATGAATTAATAAAGCATATTCTTATATAAAATAAATCCACAAGTAGTGTTGTACGGAGTATACACATGAAAGTTCAACTAACTAGATAAAAACCTTCATAACCCTAGAACTACCAAAGCGATTCTAGCCCATGACGCTTCAAAGAACGTTCATGGTGATTGGATAGATCTTACCCATTATCTTGAGATGGGCGCCGTCGCTTCTCGCTCTGTCTTGAATCCTCACTTGGTTCTCACTTGATTCGCTGTACGAATCTATCTCTATCGCTCCGGTGGATGGAGTTAGGGTTTGGATGTGGCTTAGGATGGATGTGGAATCCTACACTCTTTATTGGTGTGATTGGCACCTCTTTTTACACTTGTTACTTCTACTTATGGACTCTTACTAGGCTTTTTTGTCAAAAACACGCACTTGCATGCACTAGAGGTGAAATCTCGACGTTTCGGAGCTGATGTGTCACCGTTCGACCAGACTTGGCATGGTCAAATAGGACCTCTCGATCGAACTGAGATTGAACAGCGTGTTTGTAAGCTGAACTTCGTCTCTGCTTGCCGTTCGACTTGACCTCCTCTGTTTGACTTGACTTTGCTTGGTCGAATGAGCTTTCTTGGTCGAATGACCAATCTGTAAGCTGGTATGCCTCCCATTCGACTTAGCTCCTCTGTTCGACTTCACTGATGCTGGTCGAACAACCTTTTCTAGTCGAACAACACCACAAAAAATTGTGTCTTCCGATTCTGAGCACTTAAGACCTATTTTCCTGTACAAATATGCTCAAATAGCCTCAGTAGCATTTGATTCATGGATTTACCGTAACATCCCAATTTATCTTGATAATAAATCAAATCATACTCAATTTCCATACAAATCTAAGCTCAAAATGAGTGAATTATCACTCTCATCAGAGTTATTCCATGCCTAAAAGGTAGAAACCTTTCATGGATTTTTGCATGCTAAAACGATTAAGGATAGTATCAATGTATGAAGCTTGGGATAAGTACAACATTCTTTTCTTGCGATCTCTTATTACCTTGATACCTAGAATGTGTCCCGCTTCTCCTAAGTCCTTCATTTCAAGCTGCTTAGATAACCATACCCTTACACACAACAATACCTTTTACATTATTTCCAATGAGTAGGATATCATCCACGTAAAGCACAAGAAATACCACCACGTTTCCGTCACACTTCTTGTACACACAAGAATCATCCGGACATTGAATAAATCCATATGACTAGATTACCTCATCAAAACGGATGTTCCATGATCTTGAAGCTTGTTTGAGTCCATAAATGGACCTATTAAGCTTGCACAAAAGATTCTCTTTGCCCTTCACAATGAATCCCTCCGGTTGTTTCATATAGATGTTTTACTCAAGATTTCAATTTAGAAAAGCTGTCTTGACATCCATTTGTCATACCTCATAATCCATATGAGCAGCAATGGACGAAAGAATCCGGATCGACTTAAGCATGGCCATAGGCAAAAAGGTTTCCTCATAATCGATTCCTTCTTTCTGAGTATACCCTTTCGCAACAAGCCTTGCCTTAAAGGTTTCCACCTTACCGTCAGATTATCTTTTCCTTTTATAGACCACTTACATCTAATGGCTTTTACACCATTTGGTGGTTCTACAATCTCCCAGACTTGATTAGAATACATGGATTCTATATCCGATTTCAATGCTTTTTGCCAAGATTGTGCATCTTTATCTTACAGTGCTTCGTCGTAATTCCATGGGTCGATTTCATGTTCACCAGAGACCAAGTCTGATGACTCTCCCAAAACATGAATCTATCCGGTTGTCTCACAACCCTCCCAATGTGACGAGGCACCACAGGCAATTGTGTATCAGATGTGACACGCGATGCAGTTACTTGTGGTATATCCTCTTGTACAGTTGGTATTAAATTAGGTGTTTTCCCTCTAACTTCTTCTAGAACAATCTTACTCATGGGTTTGTGATTCATTATATAATCCTCTTCCAAGAATCTAGCGTTCGTGTTAACGATCACTTTCTAACTTTTTGAATTATAAAATAAACCACCTTTTCGTTCCTATAGGATATCGCACAAACAGACAAACATTTATACATAATTCTAACTTATTAGTATCTCCCCTCAACATATGTGCTGGAGCACCCCAAATCGAAATGTACTTTAGACTAGGCTTTTGCCTGGTCCACAATTCTGAGGGCATAGAGGGTATCGATTTAGAAGGTACTAAATTCAAAATGTGAGCTGCTGTTTCCAAGGCATATCCCCAAAATGAATTTGGAAATTTAGAATAACTCTTCATTGATCTAACCATTTCCTAAGAGTTTTATTCCCTCTTTCTGCCATACCATTATGATGGGGTGTACCTGGTGCAGACAATTGGAATTCAATCCCCATTTCTGATAAATAGTCCCAAAACTCTCCCAAGAGGGATTCACAACCACGATCAGATCGTAGTATCTTGATACATTTTCCTTGATGCTTCTCCACATCAGCCTTGTACTCTTTGAATTTATCAAAGCACTCAGACTTGCGGCGCATCAAATAAATATTTCTATACCTTGAATAATCATCAATGAAAGTGACGAAATATTCATAACCACCTTTTGCTTGGATAGACATAGGACCACACAAATCAGAAGGAACCAATTCAAACACATCTTTGTCTCTAAACCCCTTTGCTTTAAAAGGCCTTTTAGTCATTTTCCTTTCCAAGCATGATTTGCAAGTTGGATAGTTTTCGAGTTCCAATGAACCTAACGGTCCATCTTCTGTCAACTTTTGAATCCTACTCAAGTTAATATGACCAAGTCTTAGATGCCAAATATATGTTTGGTTCATTTTTGAAGGTTCTTTTCTCTTACTAAGATTAGTAGATGCATTATTAATTTTCATTTGTTGCATCGCAGGAGATACAAGATTAAGAGTATACAGATTATCTATCAACGTACCATAATAGATAACAATTACATTCTTCTTAATAATAACCTTAAAAGAAATATAATATCCATCTTTAAACAATTTAAAAACCAAAATTGAATTCTATCTAAAAAAGGTACGTAAGATAATCTCTCAAAATCAGAATTTTATTCCTATCAAACGATAAATAAAAATTTCCCACTGCAATAGCCGCCACTTTCTTAGCATCACCCATGAATATGGCAATCTCTCCATCACTTAGCTGTCGGGTTGGTTGGAACCCCTGCAAAGAATTGCAGATATGATCAGTGGCTCCTGTATCTACACACCATGTGTCAGCAGATACAACTGCCAAACATGATTCAACAACAAGTAAATGAGACATACCTTGCTTGTTCCCCTTTAGAAGAAGGCAGTCAGCCTTGTAGTGTCCCCATTGCTTGCATTTGAAGCATTTGCCTTTAGGCTTCTTGACCATACCTCCTTATGCTCCACCTCCCATGTTTGCCGCTGGTTTTCCTTGCTGCTTCTTCTTCTTACTGCCTCACCGCCCAGGATGAGCAATATTTTCAGCAACATTCACTTGAGGATGCTGATGAATAACCCTTGCACCACCACAAGTTTTGTCAGGAGTTTCGCTAACGAATACAACATATGGTTCATGTTGTAGTTCAAGCGAAACTACTCAAAACTCCTAGGAAAGCTTTGGAGAATGAAATCGACTTAGGTTTCCCCATCAATTTCAGCTCCAAGGACTTCCAACTCATTGAGTTGGCCCATCATTCTAAGGACATGATCCCTCACGAGAGCACCCTCAGCCATTCTAGTATTCGTCAATCCAAGCATGACCTCTTGCCTAACAGCCCTACTCTGATGTTCGAAGAGTTCTCTAAAATTTAGCATTATAGCCGAGGCAGTCTCCATGGCATGATGCTGATGTTGTAATATATTTGACATAGAAGCCAAAATATAACACCGCGCCATCTCATCAGCCTTGTCCACCTCCTATAAGCAGCAATGTCATCTTCAGTAGAGTCCACAGTAGGCGCTTGAGGACATGGAGCATTAAGCACAAACTTATATTCCTCAGCAGTAAGAACAATATCCAGGTTTCATTTCCTATCAATATAGTTAGGACCAATAAGCTTGTTTTCCTTAAGTATTATAGCAAGTGGATTGAAAGTCATTTGAAAATTCTGAGAATCAAGTAAATAAATACAACGATCAAACACTTCAAATTTAAAATTTATATTGATTCCCTTAAAATAATATAAAATAAATTCACCGACATCTGAAGCACCATGAATTTGCATGCCACGTTAGTGTGGACGTATAGAGACCTTAACATTCGCAAAAGAAGGTTTTATTTATTAATTCCATACATCAAATTAACCTTATGACTCAATAATTAATAGTCGATTGTCCTTTAGCCATGCAAATAATAGCAGTGACTCCGTTGGGGAGGATACATATTAGTTGCACCTAAGTGTATACCATTATTTGATACTAAGTACATTATTCAAGCTTATACCCTTTCAGTTGGAGAAGATCACACGCGCTTAAATAATTTCCTATAACCATCATAAAGAAATTTGTTCCAGTGATCCACAAATAAAACTCATCCATTGGGGAGGAAGACACTATAGCCACACGTAAGCTTACTTGCAACACATAACAAACCAATAATGGAGGCCGCGGGATTTATTAACCAATCCCTCTCCCACTTAGTTATTTAACAAGATAGTTTCTGCATGCATACAATATAACAAATATAATACGCAACTTAGCATGCTTCTATTTAAAGCAGTAAATTAAATTGCACATGCATCCATATAAAACAGTAATAGACAATTAAATCAATTATGGCAGTTATATATCACGGATAATAATCTCAAAATTAACGCAAAAAATACACGTCGAATGAAAAATAGAACTGCCCACATCACATGTCGGCACGACTCGTGCCAGGAATCGGCATGGGTCATGCCGCTCTCGTGTAGTCGTCGCCCGCCTTGTCGACACCATGCTTCGCTCCACAATTCTGACAACACGAGTCTTGCCGCTCGGCTGCACTGATTGTGCCATCTTACAGCGGCACTCATTCTGACACGTCGCCGCTATCCGCTTGCTTGCACCTCTCACGCCATCTGCTTGCGCATTGATCATACCGGCCACGCCTGCCGGGTGATGTGCGTTTTTTTTCATGCAAATTTAATCCCCAAATATGAAGGAAATCAGTTGCAACTTAAGCAAGCGACCAAGTTAAACATCGAACCCAAAGGACGGCGTATTATCAATTTAATTATTATCAAAATTAATTAAGACGAAAGGCAATAACAGTTGAGTATTGGATTATTAAACTACTAAACAATTAATTAAAATAGCAAATAAAATAAATTAGACACTAGAAGAATACGAATGTGACTCAAAAATGGAGAATAGGAAGCTGTAAGGTAATTCAGTTTTACTACTTAACTTCCCTTTCAAGTGTGGGCCGACTCTGCCTTGTAGATTATGGACGCTTCACTAAACCATACAAATCTACTCTATAGACACAAGTATATACGTGTATAACACGTGTGAATGACCTCGGAGCAAGAGACATAATTTCAACCCCCCTTTCTAGGTAATATCAGTATCAATTTTTTCCTACGTCTGGAATCTAACCTGATATGAGCTTTCTTTATAGGTACTATAAAATTATCCTCTTTATCCTGCTTACTAACCCGAATTCAATTCAATTAATAAACATTCATATATGATAGTTCTAATGAAGCTTCGGAGTCCCCTCACTTAGAATCATAACATGAAATCCTGTTCAGCGGTGAACGTACTCAATCTACAACCAAGATATATATTCGGACTCTATATACCAATTGAAGATGCACAAAATGACCGTGAATATGGATTAAGATAGTACAATCATATATAAAATCAATCCAAAAGTAGTGTTGTACGGAGGACACACAAGAGAGTTTAATTAATTCATAAAACCTTCAAAACCCTAGATCTACCAAAACGGTTCTAGCCCAAGTTGTTACGAAGAACAATTATGGGGGTTGGATATATCTTACCTATATGTCTGGAAAATACAAGATAAATTAGGAAACGAATAAAACCCTAGATGCGGGAGTCGTCGCGTCTTCTCTGTCTTGAATCCTCCTCTTGGTTCTCCTCTTGATTCAGCAGATAAATCTTCAAAGTGATGGATAGATGGAGGAAAGGATATGGATGATAGTTGAGGGGTGATCCCCACTTGTGGGGTTTAGGATGATTGTGTTGTTGTGTTCTCCTCTCTCGGTGTGATCTATATCCCCTTTTATACTTGTAAGCTCTCCTTATGGACCTTGGATGAACTTTTTCTTAGAAAATACAAAAATACACGAACTTGGGGTGTAAAAATATGGATCTGGAGTTGTTCAGGCCTTTGGTTTGACCATGGGCTTGGTCGAATCAGATCAGGGAGGTCGAACCACTCTGTAACACGATTTCAGGTTCATGGTTCGACCCTAACCAGTGGTCGAACCACAAGCTTATGGGTCGAACCAGATTGCGGAGTCTCACCATTTTACGTTTAACTTCCACATCCAAGCTTCGATTTGAGTGATTCTTTTGCTCACGCAATTCTCTCTTCTTTGGATTTCTATACATATAAGTAACTCATTGAAACTCAAACAATTGAATATGTAAAAAGTCATGCAAAGTGGCATAGCCTTTCTGTTCGGCACAGCTTGGGTGACGTCACCATTTTGATCATAACTTTCTCATTTGGATTCCTATTGAGGTGTTCTTTATGCCAAAACGACCCTATCTTCTTTGAATTTTCAACTATGTATTACAATTTAACTTTAGAGCTCCACAGGAATACAAAAAATTACACAAGTTGGACGTGCATTTTTTAGCATTCTTGCACAAGTTGCACCTTTTCTCAAACTTTGAACTTTTGATCATTTTTCCACCTAAAACACAATAAAATAGCTCAAGTGCACCTTTTTCTCACATATATTGAATATAAGATACTTGTGCTAATATATGACAATGCTGATGGATAGGATGGTTCGACCATGGTTCGATCTTGAGTACTGATCGAACCAGGAATTTAATGATCGAACTGAACATCAAAAAGTTCAGCATCTCTCGGACAGGCCAGTTCGACCATGGTTCGACCTTCAGGGTTGGTCGAACCATAGCTGTGTTGGTCGAACCCGTCATCAGAAAATTTAGAGTCTCGCAGACAGGCTAGTTCGACCGTGGTTCAACCTTTAGGGTTGGTCGAACCAGGGTTGTGTTAGTTGAACCGTTTATCAGAAAGCTTCGGAGAATGCCCAGGTGCTTGGTTCGACTTAATCAAACTGGTTCGACCTATGGTTCTAGTCAAACCACGGTTGAATCGAGCTCTTGAAACTTCATAATCCGTGTTTTGCATCATCGGTCCCTCATACTGTGTTCCAGACCTTAACGTGATGGCTTTACACTCTTTTGGGTTCGTTATACCTTGAGAAGGAAACATTCCTTTCTTCAACGTTTGTGTCAATTGATTCATGTTCCCGGCCATCTGCCCCGTAATCAATGTAAGGTCCTTCAACTGCTTAGATAAATCTGCATGATCAATATTCATGGTATCTTCAAGACGATCAATCCTTGCATCATTCTTAGCCATGTATCGATTGAAGATATCTTCAACACTCTTCACTTCGTGCTGCTGCATACTAGGCCCCCTTTGTATCAATTCTGTGATCTGCCTTTGCTGGGATTCGAATAGCTTGTTGATGTCAGCTAGACTAGAAATGATCTCATCATCCCTATTTGGCTTCTCCACTTGATATTCAACATGTGCCACCTTGCCAATTACATAAGATCCTCTTACCCTTTCCATAGGCCAGTCACATGAATTCATAGAGATGTCTTCAAATAACTTTTCTGTTTTAAGTGCTGTCTTAGATAACAACGCTCCTCCTGATTATGCATCAATAAGAATACGCGACTCACAATCCAATCCATAGTAGAAGATGCTTATGTACTCAGCCTTAGACATCTCATGCTTTGGGCACCTCCTGAGCATGTCTTTATACCTATCCCACGCCTCATGAAATTCCTCACCCTGATTCATAACAAAATGGGTGATCTCTTGCCTCATTCTTAAGATCCTTGAAGGTGACATGTATCTCTCCACGAACTTTTGCTTGCAGTTGGTCCCATGTAGTGCAGTCCATGGCATCAAGAGTATCATACCAAGCTTCTGCCTTATTAATCAAAAAGAACTTGAATAGGGTGATCCACCTAGCATATTCATGAGCTCCAGCACCCTTTTGAGTGTTTGCATAATCAAGGAATCTTTTGAGATACTGATATGGATCTTCAAAGCAACCTCCAGAAAAGGAATTCTTTCCACCATGCTGATAAGAGCGGGATGTAACTCAAAATCATCATCTTTCCCCCTTGCTCCTATCAACCCCATGTCGCCATTCCCATAGTTCGTGAAAATTTCACGTATGGAAACATTATCCGGATTCTGCTTTGCTCTGGCCATATCTAGCTCAATGTGTTATTCCTTCCTTTCCTTCCTCTCCTTTTCCTAGTGCACAAGTACCTCAGAAAAATTTAAGGTTAGATAGAAATAAATAATCATAAATAAAAGTCTTAATTAAACTAGAAATAATAAACTAATAATAACAGCCATCCCCGGCAACGGCGCCAAAAACTTGATGCGCGTTTTCTTTGCACTCAAAATTAATTCTCAAGTATGAAGGATATCAGTTACAGCTTAACCAAGCGACCAAATTAAATATCGAACCCAAAGGACGGTGTATTATCAATTTAATCATTAGTAAAATTAATTAAGACGAAAGGCAATAATAGTTGAGTATTGGATTATTAAACTACTAAACGATTAATAAAAATAACAAATAAAATAAATTAAATACTACAAGAATACGAATGTGACTCAAGAATGGAGAATAGGTAGCTCTAAGGTAATTCAGTTTTACTGCTTAATTTCTCTCTCAAGTGCAGGCCGACTCTGCCTTGTGGATATTTGGACGTATCACTAAACCATGCAAATCTACTCTATAGACAAAAGTAAATATGCTTATAACACGTGTGAATAACCTTGGAGCAAGAGACATAATTTCACCCCCTCTTTCTAGGTACTATCAGTATCAATTATTTCCTACGTCTGGAATCTAACCCGATATGATCTCCCTTTATAGGTACCATAAAATTATCCTCTTTATCCTACTTACTAACCCGAATTCAATTCAATTAATAAATATTAATATACGATAGTTCAAACAAAGCTTCGGAGTCCCCTCACTTTGAATCATAACATGGAATCATGTTCAGTGGTTAACGTACTCAATCTAAAACCAAGATATATATTCAGACTCTATATACCAATTGAAGATGCACAAAACGACTATGAATATAGATTAAGAAAATACAATCATATATAAAATCAATCCACAAGTAGTGTTTTACGGAGGACACACAAGAGAGTTTAATTAATTCATAAAACCTTCAAAACGTTAGATCTACCAAAACGGTTCTAGCCCATGATGTTACGAAGAACAATCATGGGGGTGGTTTGATAGATCTTACCCATTTGTCTGGAAAATGTAAGATAAATTACAAAATGAATAAAACCCTAGATGTGGGAGTCGCCGCGTCCTTTTCCATCTTGAATCCTCCTCTTAGTTCTCCTCTTGATTCAGCAGACGAATCTTCAAAGTGATGAATGGATGGAGGAAAGGATGTGGATGATGGTTGGGGGGTGATCCCCCCTTGTGGGGTGTAGGATGATTGTGTTGTTGTGTTCTCCTCTCTTGGTATGATATATATCTCCTTTTATACTTGTAAGCTCTCATTATGGACCTTGGATGAGTTTTTTCTTGGAAAATACGAAAATACACGCACTTGGGGTGTAAAAATACGGATCTGGAGCTATTCAGGCATTTGTTCGACTATGGGCCTGGTCGAACCAGATTGGGGAGGTCGAACTACTCTGTAACACAATTTTAGGTTCATGGTTCGACCCGAACCAGTGGTCGAACCACAAGCTTCTTGGTCAAACCAGCTTGCGCAGTCTCTCCGTTTTGCATATTAATTCCACATCCGAGCTCCGATATGAGTGATTCTTATGCTTATGTGATTCTCTCTTCATTGGCTTTCTATAAAATATAAAGAAATCACAGATAATCCAATAATTGAATATGTAACAAGTCATGCAAGGTGGCACAGCCATTCTATTTGGGACAGCTTGCGCGACGTCACCATTTTGATCATAACTTTCTCATTTGGATTCTGATTAAGGTGTTCTTTATGCCAAAACGACCCTCTCTTCTGTGTCTTTCCATATTTTTATCACACTTCAATTTCGTAGCTCCATAGGAATACAGAAAAATGACAAAATTGGACTTGTGTTTTTCAGCATTCTCGCACAAGTTGCACCTTTTCTCCAACTTTGCATTTTTGATCATTTTTTCACTTAAAATACAATGAAACACCTCAACTGTACCTTTTTCTCATATATATTGAATATAAGATATATATGCTAATATATGACAACAATTCCCATCAGAAAGGCGTTAGATTGATCACTAAAACACGCTTATTTTCACTCTCAACACCGGGTCATGCCGCCAAGTCCCACCAGGCCTACATAACCCCTCGGCATCACAAGCTTGCCACTCATGCCACCGACTCTGGTTGGTTGTGATGCCTGCACTGACCGGCCCCCGCTGGCTGACCTAGCTTGCTCCTCAAGTCCCCATGAACTGCAGCATTTCCTGTCCTTCGCTGTTTGAATATCGACAAGTGCCATCGGGCATGAGCGCCATCCACTGGCGCTGCTCCCAAACACGTTCGCGCCGCATGACACAAGTCAGCCGTGCGGCTATCACCAATCTTACATCTCTCCCACTGTGCATGCGCCGGAAGTATGACCGACCAGCTCCGCCACAGATCATGCCGCTGTGTATCTCAACCACCTAACGACCTTCTAACGTTCATCCGTGACCAATTATGAGCCATTAGGTTCAACTCCAACAGCCTTGTCATGTCGCTGGTTCGTCAACGTTGCAAGCCCCACACTCCTCTCATCGTGCAACCACGTTGTTCCAGCCATGCCACCGCGTTCCACCAGCCATCACTGCCATTCACAAGTCATGCCGCTAAAAAGCATGATTCATGCCTTTCGCTGGCAATTGTGCTTTCACCACCATGTGCCGTCACCGCCATGTCGAGTCATCGCGTCGTGTACATGTGCCCCGTGTATAATTAGTGTTCAACAAGAAATATATATTCACGTATGGCGCATAAACCCTAGCCTAATGTGTCACGTTTAACCATATAACCTATGCTCTAATACCAATTGATGGCGTTTGGATTTTTGGTTAACGTGAACCGTAATGGTTCCATGCAATTCTACAGTAGCGGAAGCTCAATCATAGAATTGAATTACCTTTCACCAGGGTTTGTTGATGTAGATATTGAACATCATGAACAAATAGGCTTTCGATCTTTTATTGTATTCCTAAGCCGCGTCTTGACGATGTGTGGGCAACGATCTCCAAGACGATCTCAATCTGCAGTGTTTTTCCCTCTCACAGGGTTTAGGGTATGTAACTGTTTCGGTTCCGGACTACTGAGATTGGCTATTTATAGGCTACAACAAGGACCAGGAGGAGAAATTAAGGTTGGGCCTCCCATTGGGCTTAAGTGTCCAAGTTTAGCCCAAAATTTATACTGAAGTCCAATAATAATAAATCAGTCTAATAAAGAAATATTATTACACTGCAACCTTAATCCCAAATTATGTTATCGGCCCCTTCTTATTATGAGCCCGTTAATCTCCCCGTGTTTAAGATTCAATACCCACTAATTAATCGAGTTACTGACAACTCAAGTAATTAATCTCTTTTCCAAGAGTAGTACTATTCATCCTTATTATCATGCCGAAATAAATCCACTTGTAGGGTTTACATGATAATCATTATGAGCTCCTCAAGGGGACATTATTAGCCAATTCCGTTAGGACAGGATTCCTTCTACAATTAACAACACACCATAGAGACAACACCATCTCCAAACTCACTGAGCATATTGATTTACGATTAAATCTCACCCATTATGAATCAAAGAAACAAATACTGACTTACGTGTTGAAGTTATTATATAGGGATTAAGACTACGAACATCCATAATAACTGAGATCTAGTTCTATTATATAGTCAATATAAACCCAACGATCTCACATGGTCCTGCTCAATACACACAAAGTGCACTAGTGTAATTTTATAGTCAAGACAGACTAATACCAAATCACACTACAACCATCCCAATATATAGTCCCCGTCTATCTCGGTTGTGAGCATCTGTTTATATTATGAGCCGATAATATGATCTTCCGTGTGACGCCGCACACCACATTATCTACAATATAAAGTAAATGGACTTTTGCAAAAAAATATAATCAATTATGCAAAACATTTTATCACATGATTCTCATTTCAAATATTGTCAAAATATTGTTCATACAAAAAGCTAGACTTTAGTATACAATCCAACATCTAACACATTCCGCACACCTGTAATCCATTATAAAAGATATAGAACCATCATCATTGATGTAAAATGTTGTATATAAACCCTGCATGTCTACGTGAGTGGTGTAGATCAGCAATATACACGTGGAAGATGAGTATTGGTTGTTTAACATTCAAAGATCAAGGACAAGGATTGCATGGTGAAGCACAGATGAACTGTTGGATCAATTATCTGATTTGCTGATGGATTGATGACATGGCAAGAATCTTGAGTGGTTAAAGTTTCAATTGCAACTGTTTCCAGCTAGCAAAATGATGAAGCTGATTGGTTGTAAAAGAATCAGAACTGATAAACGTGGATTTAATTCACATCAAAATCAGTTGATCATCTTGGGATATATCAACATAAGTTCAGATTAGGGTTCTTCATAAGTTTAGTTCTTCATCTTCATCAAGTATTGTTACATGTAATCATCCTAAGTATATTACTTCTCCTTAAGAGTGGATGTAGGCTTGAAGCCAAACCACTATAAATCCTTGTGTCTCTCTTTCATTTGATTTATTGTTCAATTACGATTCATTGCGTGAGAGAAGTTGAATGTGATCGTGTGTGAGAATTCAAGTTGTGTGAGTAAATTCTTGCATACATTCTTGAGAATCGTCGTTTGTGGAAAGAACAAGCCATAGATGATTGATTGGAGCAGAAGATCATCATGGTAACAATGAAGTTTGACATTGAAAGATTCAAAGAAAAGATAGTATTCAGTTTGTGAAGGATAAAGATAGAAGCAATCCTGATTCAGCAAGGATTGTCTGATGCAATCAAGCCCCTTCATTTTAATCAAGCTGCTGTAGTTGATGTAGTAAAAAATGAGTTGATCAAGAACAACAATATAAGGCTCGTAGTGCCATCATACTGTGCCTTGGAGATAAAGCTCTGAGGTAGATTGCGAAAGAAACTTCAACAAGAGGAGTATGGAAGAAGTTGGAGGATCTTTACATGGTAAAAAGTTTATCTATTATGCTATGTACGATACAGAAGCTATACTCCTTTAGGATATCAGAAGAGAAGTCAGTTCTTGGACAATTGGATGACTTCAATAAGATCATAGATGATCTGGAAAACATTATTGTAGCTTTGCATAGTGAAGACAAAGCTATAATCCTACTGTCAGCACTTCTAAAGTCATTTGAAGGTTTGAGGGATACACTTTTGTTTGGTAATGTTGAGTCAAATACTTTGGAACAGGTGCAATTTGCATTAAAGGCAAAGGTACTTCACAAAAATTCTGATGCTCAGGTCATAGGAGAATGGCTAATAGCTAAGAAATAGAATCAATGGAGTAAAAACAATAAGAAGAGCAATGCTGACAAGAAGAAGCCAGAAATAGATCATCATACTCCATCAGAATACGAAAATAAGAATTTTTTTCATTACAATAAGCCTGGACATTTCAAGAAACAATGTCATAAGTGGAAAGCAATGGTGGCTAAGAACATTGCTTAAAAGGGGCAAATAAGAGGCCACATGCAAATCAGGTATTAGATAATCAAGCTGGTTCTGATTCTGATTTTATAGAAGCGTTATCAGTTTGTTCTAGCTCTATGTCAAATGAATGGGTAATGGACTCCGGATGTACATTCCACATGACATCCAAGAAGGAGTAGTTCACTGAGTTAAGGACATGCAATGAGGGATCAATCATGTTGGGGAAGATCAAGCCATTAAGATTGAAGGCATTGGTTCAATCAAATTAAAGATGTTTGATAGAGCAATTAGGTTATTGACTAATGTTAGGCATGTACCAGGTTTAAGGAGGAATCTCATATCACTGGGTATGCTAGACTCTCAAGGTTATACATGCCAGTTAAAGGAAGGTACACTCACTATCATGAAGGACAATTCAGTGGTGATAAGGGTATTAAGAGCTCTGATTTATACTTCTTAGATGGTTCTGTTATATCTAGACAAATCAATGTTGTTAGAGATGATAGTAGTCTCAAAGCATGGCATGGTAGGCTTGATCATATAAGTGAAAGAGGTTTACAAGAACTTGCACGACAAAATATAATTGCAATCAGTTCAACTTGTAAGCTGGATCAGTGTGAAGCTTGTGTATTAAGCAAGTCTAAGAGGCAAAAGTTTGGGGCTGCAGAACACAACACAAAGGCAAGGCTAGAATATGTGCATTCTGACTTATGGGGGCCTTCAAAGAGTACAACTATGGGAGGTGGAAGATATTTCATATCTTTTATTGATGATTTTTTAAGAAAAGTATGGGTAAGGATCCGAAGAACCATAGATGAAGCACTATCAATTTTTAAAACATGGCTGACAGAGGGTGAAAATCTAACAGGAAGCAAGCTCAAGTGTCTAAGAACTGATAATGGGCTTGAGTCTGTATCAAAAAATTTTAATAAGTATGTCAAGAGAAAGGGATCAAAAGACACAGAACTGTACCAGGTACTCCACGACAGAATGGTGTTGCTAAAAGGATGAATCAAACTCTTCTTCAAAGAAATAGATGCATGATGAGTAGTGGAGGTTTCTCAAAAGGATTTTGGGGTGAGTTAGTGACAACGGCAGCATATCTAGTCAACTTATCTCTATCTGCATCACTCAAGTTCAAGCCACCTGAGCAAGTATGGTCTGGAAGGACACCAAACTACAATCATTTGAAAGTAATTGGTTGCCAAGCTTATTCACAACAGAAAATAGACAGGCTTGACCCTAGAGCTGTCAAGTGTGTACTTGTAGGTGATCCAAGAGAAGTAAAGGGATATAAGTTGTGGTGTTATGAAACTAACAAATTTATTGTTAGTTGGGACGTAACATTCAATAAAGATAAGATGCCTCTAGTTGAAAGGTCTACTGATAGGTTAACTACTGCAGATAAGTTTGAGTTTGAGGTGGATCATATTTATAGAGCACAAGTATAGCAGAATCAAGAAGCAGATCAGAATGGTAATGAGGTACATGAGGAAGTTACTACAGAAAATGAGGCAGAGACACCTAGTTCTAGTGCTAGAATAACTCTTAGTAGCTATCAGCTAGTAAGAGATAGGTTGAAAAGACAAATCAGAACTCCTGCTAGATACATAGAGATAGATATTATGTCATATACACTGTAATTAGCATCAGATATTGAAGTATATGACCTAAAACATATACAGAAGCAATATCAGGAAAAGAAATTGTTAAGTGGTTGGATGCAATGGAAAAAGAGTTGAAGTCATAACAAAAGAATAATACTTGGATGATTGTAAATAAGCCTAAAAATCAGAAACTTGTAGGTTGTAAGTGGATTTACAAAAAGAAACTAGTAACAAGTAAAGAAGGAGGAATCAGATACAAGGCAAGACTTTTAGAGAGAGACTTTTTACAGCAAGAAGGTGTGGATTACAATGAAATCTTCTCACAAGTGTTTAAACATTGTTCAATAAGAATTCTACTGTCATTAGTTACTCAATTTGATCTTAGTTACATCAGATTGATGTAACTACTGTTGGCGTTTGATCATTTGGTAAACGTGAACCGTTAGGGTTCCATACGTTTCAAATTTAGAGGAAGCAAGAAAATATAGAAACGTATTACCTTTCACCAGGGTATGTTGAAGAAGATGGATTCTCGCCGGCAGCCTGCGCATCCTCACCGTTTTGGGCATAACTCTCTCGTCTGATCTCCGATTTGAGTGATCTACTCACCAAAATGATCCTCTCTTCAATGGCTTTTCAACGGTGTATTACAAGTTCAGTTTGACGAATAGTAGTAGATAACCTTCAGATCTTCTGTGATATTCCCAAGTCCAATCTCGACGTCGTGTGGGCGACGATCTTCGAGATCTTCTCAATCTGTTGTTCTCTCACCCTCCTCACAGTGTCAGGTGTGATTAATCAATTGATTAGGATTTCCAAACAGCTGAGATGACTTATATATGGGCTGTAGCAGGGACCAGGAAGAGAAATTAGAGTTGGGCCTCCATTGGGCTAAAGTATTCAAGTTTAGCCCAAAATATATACTGTTGTCCAATAATAATAATATATACCACTAAAATATTATTACTGAACTATCGTTCTAATCCCATAATTACGTTATGGGCTCCTTCTTATTATGAGTCCGTTAGTCTCCCCATGTTTAAGATATAAAATGCCCATTAATTAATTAAGTTACTGACAACTCCATTAATTAATATCTCATCCGAGAGTAGTACCACTCATCCTCATTATCATGCCAGAATAAATCCACCTGCAGGATTTACATGATAATCCTTATGAGCTCCTCAAGGGGACATCATCAACCTATAACGGACACGGATTCCTTCTACAATTAACGGCAAACCATAGAGACAGACTACTTCCCAACTCACCGAGTTTGTTGATTTAATTACATGTAAACCTCACCCATTGATGAATCAAAGAAATACATATTGTCTTACGTGTCGAGGTTATTGTATAGGGATTAAGAGCACGAACATCCATAATAACTGAGATCAAGTTCTCCTATATAGTCAGTATAAGTCGAACAATCTCAAGCGGTCCTGCTCAATACACACAAAGTGCACTAATGTGATTCTATAGTCAAGACAAACTAATACCAAATCACACTACAACCATCCCGATAAAAAGTCCCTTTCTATCTTGGTTGAGCATCTATTTATACTTTATAAGGAAACCGATAATATGATCTTCCGCGTGTTGTCGCGCAACATATTATCTACAGTATAAAGTGAGTAGACTATTGCATCGTACATATAAATAAATTATAAGATGCAAGCATTTGATCATATGATTCTCATTTCAAATAAATTGTTATAACATTGTTTGTATAAAAAGTTACACTTTTAGTATACAATCTAACAATCTCCCACTTATACTAAAAGACTATGATGTCATGTCTACTGCCTACATACATCCGATTTCCACTCCCACTACACAACCATCAAAAGCTCTCGCCTAAAGGTCCTTGTAAATGGATTTACTAGGTTATCAACCGATGCAATCTAGGTGACAACAACCTTCCCCTCATCATACGATTTCTCGTAATAGGTGGTACTCGCGCTCCATGTGTTCAATTATTTATGGGCTCGTGATTCCCTCAAGTTTGCAACTGCACCATTATTATCACAATAAATTGTGATAACCTTGGGCAAACTTAGAAACATTTCGAAATCCATAATGAAGTTTCTGGAGTCATTAAATACTTTGGCTGCCTCAAAGGCTCCAATTTATCATCTTTCTATGATGGAGTCCGGAGTCTGAAATATATTTCTATATAACACTCCTCCACATTATGATTCTACTTCCTATAATTAAACACATAACCTTTGAGGTGGATTTACTGCCGTCCCTATCTAATTTGAAAAATCTGAATCTATGTAACCCATAAGAAGCAGTGAATCTGTTCGGTAAGTCCACATATAATTTTTGGTCCTTTTTAAGTACATAAGTATATGTCTTACCACAGTTCATTATTCTTGTTTTGGGTTACCTTGATACTCACTGAACATGCCTTCGGCAAAATAGATATCTGATCTCGTGCATAGCATTTCTTAGATTAAGCTTCCTCTTGTACAATTGGTACTAATACTTTGTGTTTTCCCTCTCACTTCCTTTAGAACAACTTATACATAGGTTTGTGATTTATTACATAGTCCTTTTCCAAAAAATCTAGTGTTTGTGTTAACAATCACCCTTCGATCTTCTGGACTAAATAAATCAATACCCTCCATTTTTCTAGGATATCCCACAAACAGAAAAATGTTATACGACATGTTGTTTCTAGGGCATACCCATAAAATGAATTTAGTAATTCCAAATAATTCATCATCTATCTAATCATTTCCATAAGAGTCTTTCTCTTATTAGGATTAGAAGACGCGTTATTAATTATTATTTGTTGCATCCGTGGGATAAACATGATTTAAGAGTGTACAAATTGTCATCAATGTACCATTACAAATTATCACTCTATCCTTCATTATAATTAGCATGTCATTTAAATGCAATAGAGTGTCCATCCGCAAATGCATAGAAACTTAAAATTAAATTCTTTCTATGAAAATGTACGTAAAGACAACTTCTCATAATCAAATGTTTATTCCTATCAAAAGATAAATAAACAACTCCCACTGCAACAGTTACCACTTTCGTAGTATACCCATGTACTCAATAATCTCATCATCAATAAGTTACACGCTTTTTACTGATCCCGATATCTACACACAACGTGTCAATAGATGCCATCACTAATCATGCTTCAATAACTAGTGAATGAGATACTAACCTTGTTCACTATTTTGATGAAATTGGATTTTCTTCGCCACATATTTTGTTAGAAGTTCCCACCATATACAATCTCTTGTATTTCAGGTAGAACATGCTCAAGACATCTAGGCAAACTATGGAGAATAAAATTGACCTAGGTTTCCCCTTCAATTTGTACTCCATGTTTTTCCAATTCATTCATCAAGTTAACCATGACCTCTTGCTTTTTACCTTACTCAGGTATCCGAAGAGTTACATGATATCATCATATTTCTATGAACCTCTCATCTCTCCACTAGAGATTTTAATAGGCATCATATGACATCCTTAGTGAGAACACATATATATTTTCTTAAGCAGTAAAATTTGAAACCAAGATTCTTTTCTAATCATCTAATTTTGGACCAGTAAATAAGTTTCTTTTAGTAACAATAAGTGAAATTAAACCATTTGAAAATAAAAAGAATCACATAAATATACCGATAAAATCTTTAAATTTATCCATTTATATTGATTCCCTCAAAACAATATAAAATAAAATTCACCGACATCTCAAGCACCGTGAGTCTGCAAGCCACGATAGTGTGGACGTTTACAAACCCGAACATTTACAAGAGAAGGTTTTACCCATTAATTATATTTGTCAACCTAATCTCTTGACAAAATAATTAATAGTCGTTTCCTCTTTAGCCATGCAAATAACAGAAGTGACTCCGATGGGGAGGATACATATTATTTACATCTATGTGTACACCATTATTTGACCCAAATTCCATTGCACAAGCTTATGTGCCTTACAGATGGAGAAGTACACACACTCTCGGATAACTTCCTACAGTCATCAATTATAAGTTTGTACTAGTTAACTGCATATAAACTCATCCGATGTGGAGGAAGGCATTATAGCCAACACGCAAGTTCATATGCATCACATTACAAACAATAATTATTTAAAGAAGTTTGTACCAGTGATCCGTGAATAACCTCATCCGATTTGGAGGAAGGCCCTAATGTCGACTCGTAAGTTTATTCACATCACTTACAAACCAATAAAGGAAGCCGCGAGAATTATTTATTAATGCCCTCTCCCACTTAGTTATTTAACACCGAGGGTTTTTACATTCATATAATATTCAAAATAAAATACGCAACTTAACATGCTCCTATTACGACACATAAGACAGTAAATCACAAAGAACATGTATAGCATATATAACAATAATCAGATTATAAAATCAATTATGGCAGTTATATATCAGCAAATTCGTTTATTCGCCACCAAGCATAAAATTGAGCAGCTGCGACTATGTGGGGTTCAACCTAAAAATCAGAAGTCGATCTTCATGAATTTTCCTCCAGATTACTTGTTCTGCAGCCTGCTCTATCGCACGTCGCACGAAAACGAGGTTGCATAATCAGCACACACACTGGCACGACTCGTGCCTGGCAACAACACGGGTCATGCCGCACCATGAAGCAGCCACATATGCTATCGATGCTTTTCCAGCCGCATGCCCAGCTACTTGGCACCCTGCACGACTCATGCGGGCTGCAGCTGGCAATCGTGCCAACAACACATAGCGAGTGCCATGCCATCGTGCGTCTATCTGCCTGGCTGCGTATGCACAACCGTGCACCGAGAAGCCCAGCACGATGAGTGCCCGCCAACATCCACACTACGCACGACACATGCCACAACGTGCACGCTAGCATGCCAGCCCGCAAGGCACCATACGCGCATTCCCGTTTCCAAGCCCAGCAAATGTAGGTCCCCGTGCATGCCCCGTGCACCAAGCTCCATGTTAGCACGCCCGCTGCCGAGCGATACCACTCAGCACAATGCACGCCAACATTGATGATATGCCTAACAGCACATAGTAGACTCGCCCAGAAGCAGGCTAGACCTGCTCGAAATAGGTGTTGTCTCGCTCAGAAGCGCAGCCAGACTCGCCCTGGACTTTTCCATGCTCCCAGTTCTGGCCTTGCACCATCAGCAGCAAACACGTTCCAGTGCCAACTTTGATGAGACTTGTGCCACAAACCATGGTTTTATCAGACCCATTCCTATACAGGCTTGATCGGAATCAGAAGCAGACCAGCTTGGAACCAGCGTATGGCTTGCTCAAAACAGGTGAAGGACCTGCCCAGAAAAGTGGCATGACTCACCCGGAGCCACAATTTGACACGTCTCATCCTTCATCTGTCCCTTATGTCCCTCGTCGATGCAAGTCATCACGCCATCTGCGTCGTCGACGACCCACCAGTGATGCAGGGCTAGGCCAGCGCACCTTCGTTTTCGCAAATTTACGGCATCATCCAGCTTCCTCCAGCCATTCACCCGCATGGCCCAACCTGAGTTTGTCAGCCACCGGTACCGTCACGTTATTATCCGAGCGACCACAACCCTCTACCGTAATGTGTCATAACGTTCATCGTTGCTGCAATCCTACAGCCATCCGCTGATCGTCACGTAACCCTAGCTAGGAACAACCAATATCCTTCGCTAGTAACATCACAACGCCGTCCAGCGCTTTCATCGCAACTTTCACCAGTCGTGATCCATCTCCGAATCTCCATCGTGCCACCGCCGCTCAACGCTGCCGTCTCCAGGCCCCATCAAGCCATTATGCGGTGTACGTGTGTGCAGTGTACATTTAGGATATCCATCAAGAAAACAAATTCTAAAATCCTAACATCATGTACAAACATAAACCCTAGTCTAACGTGTCACATTTTACCATGAAATCGAAGCTCTGATAACAATTGTTGGCGTTTGATCATTTGGTTAATGTGAACCGTTAGGGTTCCATACATTTCTAATTTAGCGAAAGCAAGAAAACATAGAAACGTATTACCTTTCCCCAGGGTATGTTGAAGAAGATGGATTCTCGCTGGCAGCCTGCACAGCCTCACCGTTTTAGGCATAACTCTCTCGTCTGACCTCTGATTTGAGTGATCTACGCGCCAAAACAATCCTCTCTTCAGTGGCGTTCTAACAATGTATCACACGTTCAGTTTTAGTTACACGAGATTTTATAAAAATCATGGAAGTTGATGAATAGCAGCAAACAACCTTCTGATCTTTTGCTGTATTCCCAAGTCCAATCTCGACGTCATGTGGGGGACGATCTTCAAAATCTTCTCAATCTGTTGTTCCCTCACCCTCCTCATAGTGTTAGGCATGATTAATCAATTGATTAGGGTTTCCAGACAGCTGAGATGACTTATATATAGGCTTCAGCAGGGACCAGGAGGAGAAATTAGAGTTGGGCCTCCATTGGGCTTAAATATCCAAGTTTAGCCCAAAACTTATACTTAAGTCCAATAATAATAATATATACCACTAAAATATTATTATTGAACTATCGTTCTAATCCTATAATTACGTTAGGGGCTCCTTCTTATTATGAGCCCGTTAGTCTCCCCATGTTTAAGATATACAATGCCCATTAATTAATTAAGTTACTAACAACTCCAATAATTAATATCTCATCCGAGAGTAGTACCACTCAACCTCATTATCATGCCGGAATAAATCCACCTGTAGGGTTTACATGATAATTCTTATGAGCTCCTCAAGGGGACATCATCAACCTATAACGAATAAAGATTTCTTCTACAATCAACAGCACACCATAGAGACAGCACTACTTCTGAACTCACCGAGTTTGTTGATTAATTACATGTGAATCTCACCCATTGATTAATCAAAGAAATATATATTGTCTTACGTGTCAAGGTTATTATATAGGGATTAAGAGCACGAACATCCATAATAATTGAGACCAGTTCTCCTATAAGCCACTATAAGTCGAACGATCTCAAGCGGTCCTGCTCAATACACCAAAGCGTACTAATATGATTCTATAGTCAAGACAAACTAATACCAAATCACACTACAACTATCCTGATAGAGAGTCCCCGTTTATCTTGGATGTAAGCATCTATTTATATTTTATAAGAAAACCGATAATATGATCTTCTATGTGTTGTCGCACAACATATTATCTACTCCCTCCGTCCCACATTTATCTTCACACTTTCTATTTTTATCCGTCCCACATTTATCTTCACCACCCGAAAAAAGAAACTTCACATTAACCAACAACCTCAAAAGTTACCTTAATTTCAAAAATACCACTCTCACCTAACACACATAACATAGTTTATAATTTATTTATTACTTAAAAATACCACAATACCCTTCAAAAGTCAATGAAGTTGGTAAAAAAGTAACTTTTCTTAAACTCCGTGTCTATTGTAATTATGAAGACAAATATGGGATAGAGGGAGTACAGTATAAAGTAAGTGGACTATTGCATTGTACATATAAATAAATTATAAGACGCAATAATTTGATCATATGATTCTTATTTCAAATAAATTGTTATAACATTGTTCGTAAAAAAGCTAGATTTTTAGTATACAATCCAACAACTACAGCATATCTACATGGAAACTTGGAAGAGAATATCTACATGAAAATTCCAGAAGGTGTAAGCACAGAGAATGCAAATTCAAAGGCATGTCTTCTACTGAAATCATTATATGGACTGAAGCAGAAACCTAGACAATGGTATCTGAGGTTTGATAACTACATTACAGAAAATGGTTTCACTAGAAGTTTGTATGATAGTTATGTATACATAAGATGCCATGAAGGTTGCTATACTTATCTACTTCTTTATGTAGATGATATTCTAATAGCATGCAAAGATATGCCAGGTATCAAAGCAGTAAAAGAGACACTAAGACTGGAATTTGATATGAAAGATCTTGGAGAAGCAAAAGTGATACTTGGTATATTGAAAGAAACAAGTCAGCTGGTCAGTTAAGGTTGTTTCAAGATTCATACTTGGATAAGGTCCTTAAGAGATACAATATGAATCTCTATAAAACTGTCTCAATACCAGATAAGCAAGGGGTAAGCTTGTCATCATTGCAAGGACCTCAAACAGATAAAGAAAAGATAGAAATAAGCAACATACCACATGCAAGTATTGTTGGCAGTTTGATGTATACTATGGTATATTGTAGACCAGACTTGGCATTTGTTATGAGTATGATAAGTAGGTTTATGAGTAATATGTGGTTACTACATTGGGATGTAGTAAAATAGGCTCTTAGATATGTTAAATGAACTATTACAACAGGTTTGAAGTTTCAGAAGCTATCTAAATGGGATAAAGTTGTTGTTGATTTTTGATCGTCGTCATTTTTACCTAGATTTTAGTGTCTTTATTTGTGAATTATTGGATGTTTTTATCCGTATTTGTGTGACTTTTGGCGGAGTTATATGTTAATTAGGAGAAGTGTGTACAAATTGATAAATGTGTGGAAATGAGCTTAAATATGTATAAAATAGGTCAAAAATGGAGTCGGGAGCTAAAACGGAGAAAAGGGAACAGGGCACGCCTGAACACGCACCGTGTTCTTGCGTACGAGTCGTGCGCCAGCACACGCCTCATGTATGGAACTCGGGCCTGTCCAAGGTGGCCGTGCGCTAGCATCAGAACAAGCTACACGCTTAGGAAGGGGTCGTGTGCAGTGCACAAGCCATGTCCGGTAACACGCAGAACAGGCCGAATTATGTGAGCAACGCACGGGTCGTGTGCTGCTACACAAGCCGTATAGGTGCCAAATCCAGAATAAGTTGTGCACGTGTTCTAGAAGATTTCAAGGGGTATAAATACCCAATTGTGTGAAAATTAAGGGAGAGAGCTTATTTGAGCAGTTAACAAGATCAAACACACACTATCACACCACATTTTCCACACATACTCACTCCTACATCCAAAATCCACCAAATTCATCCATTTCTACTTTGAATCCATAATTCTCTCTATACATCCTTCACCCACACCATCCTTAGAGTTTTGAGGCTTATTTGCATGGAAAGCATATGAAGGAAGGAGATCAACTCTTAATCGCAAGGAAAGAACTTCTACTTTTATTTTGTATTCCCTTTGATTTGAAGTTGCCAATAGCATTTTATGGACTTTGTAAGGTATGTAATGTGATTGTTGGTGGCTAGACCTCTTGTGAGGCTAGCCACAAGATGAGTTGAGGGAAAACTAGATTTGTGAGATTTCAGTAGTAAATTGAAGTGATGATGGAATTCTTCTTATAAATTGTGACTCACGATTCATTTTATTAATTGTGTGATTGATTTCTAAACACATCATTTTATTATGTTCATTCCAATATTATGTGTTAGGTATAAATTGAATCAATTAGTGATATGATCATGCATGTTAGTAAGAGGAGAGGTAAGTCATACCCTTTGAATGCTTAGAACATTTATAAGAGGAGTAATTAGATGAGAAGAACCAAACTTAGAATCATAGTACCTTTATGGGAATTGATAATAAGACCAATCTAAGGGGATTTAATCTTGTAAAAGGGGTGAGAACCTAGTCATCTTGGCCATAGGGATTAGGGGTACAATTGCAATTGCTTCTATTCCATTGTTGATGATGATTACTACTAGAGTCTTGCATATCTAGGATACTAACTTAACTTGGATTGTGGTTAGCATTGCACTCTTTCTAAGATCTATTTCAATCATTTCATTAGATCATTGTTCTTTGATAATCATAGTTAGTACTTGTTTTCTAGTTAATTGCTTAGAATAATTGTTAGTTCAAAACCCAAACTCAAATTCTATCACTTTTACAAAGCATGATTAAAGGTAAATCCGGATACACCTTGATTTTACTTTTCCCTTGGGACGATATTCTATAAATTTTGTTACTTGGTCACTACGTTTACAACAACGATAGTGTTCTCTTACTCTAAATAATTTTTAACCAAAAATGTGACTAAGAACATGGCACCCCTTGCTGGGAAATGTTAAAATCTTGGTTGTAACGAGTTTGAATTTGATTAGTTTTGATAAGAGTATTTCTTTTATTTGTTTACTTGTTTACTTGTCTTGGTTATTTGGGGAGCTAATTTGAAAATTTTTGTAGGTACATGCAAACTCGTTCGAGGTTTCAATCCGTTGAACCTTTGAACTTGGAATTGGAAGCTACCTTAAGACGATAAAGAAGAGGAGTGTTAGATCCTATGGAGGAAGTTATGGAAAATGAAATGGATAATGTCAATATAGTTGGTGAAGAAGGTCATATGAGGAACTTTCAACAAGGGGGTGATAATGTTCGAGGAGGACATGTTAATCCAGAGTTTGTGCCACAAGCTAATGCTTAACAAGTTCACTTGCAAAACCAACAATTACAAGCTATTATTCAACACTTGATGGCACAACAAGAAGCTAGAAATAATCAACAAGCTTCTCCGGTAGTACAAAATCAACCTCGAGGCCATGGATATAATGGAGTGGGGATGAATATACGAGATCATTTCCAACCTCAATATGGGAATTAGGCTATGGGGCCGCCATTGAATGTCAACAAATTTGAGATCATAACCAGGTTGATTAGTATGGTGCAAGCGAATCAATTTGGGGGTGGTGCAATGGAAGATCCAAATGCTCACCTATCTTAATTCAGGAGTTAGCTAATACCATCAAGATAAACGGAGTAATTGAGGATATTGTCAAGATGAAACTCTTTTCTTTCTCATTAAGGGATCGAGCTAAGGCTTGGTATCATACTATACCTCCGGGATCTTATACTACATGGAGAGAGTTGGCTCAAAGGTTCTTGAGCAAGTATTTTCCACCATCAAAGATGTTGCATCTAAAAAGTCAAATATTCCAATTTAAGCAAATGCCTCTTGAGACTTTTAGTGAGGCATGGGATCGATTCAAAGAGATTCTTAGGAGATGTCCACAACATGGATTTCCCAAAGATCAACAAGTGGGATTTTTCTATGCCGGATTGAATGGAAGTGAAAGAATGCTTATTGATGCTTCGGCGGGAGGTTCTATATTGGGGCAAACTCCAAAAAGAGCTATTGCTATATGTGAAAAGATTGCTTTGAATACGGGTCAATGGCCTATGGATAGAGTTTCGGGGATGTATGAAAAGGAAAGAATTGCTAAGATGGAAGAAGTGTGCATGCAACAAGTGAAGAAGGAGGAAGCATCTAAGGAAGATGTAACCGAAAAGGCAATTTTGGAGATACTTAAGGGAATGAATTCTAATTTGCAAGTGTCTACAATTTCTGTGCCTATGCCTTTGATGAATCAACAAGTGTTTCCAAATCCTCAACAAGGCATTTTTATGCCTAATATGGGTCAATCTTCTCAAAGTTGTTAAATACCTACGCCTATGCCTCAATAAGGTATGTCTCCGAATTTTGGATTTCAAGATACATGGTGCCAACCAGAAATGTCACTTAAGGAAGTTGACTTCATGCAATGGAGGAACTTTCAAGGAAATTATGGTGGTAATTTTGGTAACCATGGAGGGGGATATCCACAAAGGCAAGGAGGATGGGGTCAAGGAAATTTTGGAGGGAATTTTATCCAACCTAGAAGGTATGGGAATTTGTCATATGGGAATCAAGGGAATGCCCTTACTCTTTCACCGGGCACTAATCCGAGGGAGAAAGCTCTAAATGGTAAAGGAAAGCCTACAATGGAAGATCAAATGGCTAAGGTGTTGGAATATATGAAGTAAGCTAAAGAAGAGAAAAAGTATGAAAAAGAGGAAAGAAGACAAAAATATAATGTAAGTGAGAGGAGATTTAAAGCGATTGAGACTCAAATTAGTCAAATGGAAAGTGAAAGGGAGGATGTTCATCGTCAAGGAAAGCTTTCATCTACAACCATTACTAACCCTAAGGATCAATGCAAGGCTATTGAACTTCGTAGTGGAACAAAATATGAAGGGCCTTCTATGTCAATGGAAGTAGAGGGAGTAGAATGTGAACTTGAGCCTATGGAAAGAATGGATGAAGAAGGGAAAGAGAAAGAAGTTGAAATTGTTGAAAAGGATGAAAGTTCCCCTACACTTGAAGTGGAAAAAGTGGCGTCTCCAAAGAAGTGGGAAAGATGTAAGGAAGCAAAATGTAAGAGCGGTAAGAGAACTTTGAAAGAGATGAATGAGGAATACCTAAGTTGCCCGTAGCAATTCCATTCCCACAAAGATGCTTGAAAAAAGGATTGGAGGAAAGATTTGCTAAGTTTGTTGAGATGTTGAAAAAGATCCATATAAATATTCCTTTTGCGGATGCTTTGCCTCAAATGTCCAACTACTCCAAGTTTTTGAAGAATATATTGTCAAAGAAAAGAAGCTTGGGTGAGTTTGAAACTGTTAATCTCACGGAAGAATGTAGTGATATTCTACAAAAGAAACTCCCTCCTAAATTGAAAGATCCGGGAAGTTTCACTATTCTATATGAGATGGGAGAGCATGAAAACTACAAAGCTCTATATGACTTGGGTGCAAGCATCAATTTGACGCCCTTGTCAATTTTTAAAAAGTTGGGTATTGGTGAGGTTAAATCGACGTCGGTCACAGTTCAATTAACCGATCAGTCTTTGACACACCCAAAGGGAATTGTGGAAGATGTTTTGATCAAAGTTGGTAAGTTTGTATTTCCAGTTGATTTTGTGGCACTAGACATGGATGAAGATGCAAATGTTCCATTGATACTTGGACGTCCATTTCTTGCCACGGGAAAGGCATTGATAGATGTTGAGAAAGGGAAATTAACTTTAAGGGTGAATGAGAAAGAGGTGATATTTTCATTGAGAGAGGCTATGAGGTATCCTAGAAACAAGGAGGAATGTAGGAGATTGGAGGTTGTGGACAACATTGTTGAAAAGCATATGCATCATCTTCATTCTAAGGATTCTTTGGAAATTATCATAAGCCACTCTTATTCTATTGACTCTATAAATTCTAATTCTTCTTGTTGTTTAGAAAATGATGAAATAATTGATGAGTTGAATTGTTTAAATGCTTGTAAGGAACTCAAAAGTAAGGAAGAAAATGAAGCAAAAGTGAAGAAACTTGATGAAGAACCAAAAGGTGGAGTACAAGAGAAGAAAAAAGAGTTAAAACCATTACCGGAGCATTTGAAGTATGCTTACTTGGAAGAGAATAAAATATATCCGATAATTGTATCTTCTTCCCTTAATGATTTAGAATTGAAAAAGTTGTTAAGAGTGTTAAGGGAGCATAAATCCTCCATTGGTTGGAGTATAAAAGACCTGAAAGGTATAAGCTCATCTTTATGTACGCATAAGATTCACTTGATTGATGATGAGAAGTCATGTGCGCAAAATCAACGTAGATTAAATCATATAATGCAAGAAGTGGTAAGAAAAGAGGTGTTAAAATGGCTTGATGCAGGAATTATATTTCCAATTAGTGATAGTCCATACGTGAGTCCTTTACATGTAGTGCCAAAAAAGGGTGGCATGACAATTGTTCAATCCGATACAAATTAAACAATTTCCACCCGAACTATCACGGGTTGGAGAGTATGTGTTGATTATCATAAATTAAATGAGAATACTCGAAAATATCATTTCCCATTGCCATTCATATATCAAATGTTGGATAGACTTGCGGGACATGAGTACTACTGTTTTCTTGATGGATATTCGGGGTATAACCAAATATTGATTGCCCCGGAAGACAAGAGAAGAAAATATTCACATGTCTTTATAGTACATTTGCATTTCGGATGATGCCCTTCGGTCTATGTAATGCCCCTGCCACTTTTCAGCGTTGTATGATGTCGATCTTTGATGGTTTAATTGAAAATGTCATGGAGGTGTTTATGGATGATTTTTCCGTGTATGGTTCCTCTTATGATATTTGCTTAACTAATCTCACAATTGTGTTGCAGAGTTATAAAGAGTCGAATCTTGTGTTAAATTGGAAAAAATGTCACTTCATTTTGACCGATGGGATAGTATTGGGACATCATATATCGAAGCATGGTTTGAAAGTAGATAGGGCAAAAGTTGTAGCCATAGAACGTCTTCTCCCTCCTACTAGTGAGAAGGGGGTGAGATCGTTCTTAGGTCATGCGGGCTTTTGCAGATGCTTAATCAAAGATTTTTCAAAAATTGCTAAACCACTTTGTAAATTACTTGAAAAAGATTGTCCATTTAACTTTGATAATGAATGTCGTGTCTCATTTCAGTTGCTAAAAGATGTTCTCACTTCTTCTCCAATACTCGTTACCCCCGATTGGAACCTACAGTTTGAATTGCATTGTGATGCTAGTGATCAATCCGTAGGAGTGGTACTTGGGCAAACGAGAGAGAAAAAATTTAGAGCAATCTATTACGCCTTCAAGACATTGAATTCGTACCAATTTAATTACACTACAATGGAGAAGGAATTTTTGGCCGTGGTGTACGCTTTTGAGAAGTTTTGACCGTATTTGGTTGGCACACAAACTATTGTTTACACGGACCATGCGGCGATAAAATACCTCATGAGTAAGAAAGATGCTAAGCCACGTTTGATCCGTTGGGTGTTACTTTTGCAGAAATTTGATATGATGATCAAAGATAAAAAGGGGGTGGAGAATGTGACTGCGGATCATTTGTCTAGATTGGAGAATGGAGGAGAGAATGAGGACATAAAGCCGATTGGGGATGAGTTCCCAGATGAAGAAATTCTTCAAGTTGAAGTTGAGCAAGTGTATACTCTCATGGTGAATGTACCTCCTTGGTATGCCGATTATGTCAATTTCCTTGCTTGTGGAATCAAGCTCACGTTGCTAAATGAGTATAAGGTAAAAATATTTTATGTTGAAGTAAAGAATACTTATGGGATGAGCCCTTTTTATTTAAGATTTGCAATGATGGAGTTATAAGTAGGTGTGTGGCCAATGAAGAAGTTGTGGGGATTATTGAGCTATGTCACTCGTCTTTGTGTGGGGCCACTTCGGTCATCAAAAGAAAGGGGCTAAGATTTGTAGGCCATTGTTTAAATATGCAAAGAAGTTTGTGGCTAAGTGTGATAGATGCCAAAGAGTAGGGGGAATAGGTAAAAAAGATGAGATGCCAATGAGTTTAAGAATTGATGTGGAGATTTTTGATGTATAGAGCATTGATTTTATGGGACCTTTCCCCTCTTCTCAAGGATATATGTACATCTTACTAACCTTGGACTATGTGTCGAAGTGGGTGGAGGCATCCCCACTAAGACAAATGATGCTTTAATTGTTCAAAGGTTCTTGAAAAAGAATTTTACGAGGTTTGTGTTGGATTGTATACTAAAAGTCTAGCTTTTTGTATGAATAATGTCATAGCAATTTATTTGAAATGAGAATCATATGATCAAATGATTGCGTCTTATAATTTATTTATGTGCACGATGCAAAGTCCACTTACTTTACACTGTAGATAATATATTGTGCGACAACACGCGGAATATCATATTATCGGTTTCCTTATAAAGTATAAACAGATGCTCACAACCAAGATAGACGGGGACTCTCTATCGGGATGGTTGTAGTGTGGTTTGGTAATAGTTTGTCTTGGATATAGAATCACATTAGTGCACTTTGTGTGTTTTGGCCAGGACCGCTTGAGATCGTTCGACTTATACTGACTATATAGGAGAACTTGATCTCAGTTATTATGGATGTCTGTGCTCTTAATCCATATACAATAACCTCAACACGTAAGGCGGTATGTATTTCTTTTATTCATCAATGAGTGAGATTTACATATAATTAAATCAATAAACTCGGTTAGTTGAAAAATAGTGATGTCTCTATGGTGCTGTTGATTGTAGAAGGAATCCGTGTCCGATATAGGTTGATGATGTCCCCTTGAGGAGCTCATAAGGATTATCATATAAACCCTGTAGGTGGATTTATTCCGGTATGATAATGAGGTTGAGTGGTACTACTCTTGGATGAGATATTAATTAATGAAGTTGTCAGTAACTTAATAAATTAATGGACATTGTATATCTTAAACATGTGGAGACTGTCGGACTCATAATAAGAAGGAGCCATAACATAATTATGGGATTAGAATGGTAGTACAGTAATAATATTTTAGTGGTATATATTATTATTATTGGACTTAAGTATAAACTTTGGGCTAAGCTTGGATACTTAAGCCCAATGGAGGCCCAACTCTAATTTCTCCTCCTGGTCCCTGCTGTAGCCAATATATAAGACATCTCAACTGTTCTAACCCCAGAGAGACATGCCTAACACCTGAAGAGGGTAGACGGAACAGCAGATTGAGAAGATCTCGAAGATCGTCGCCCACACGATGTCGAGATTGGACTTGGGAATACAACAGAAGACCGGAAGGTTGTTTGCTGCTGCTGTCCGTCAACTTGCACGATTTTTATAAAATATTACAGACCTAAGAATTCGATATGTGATATACTGACGGAAAACCACGGAAGAGAGGATCATTTTGGCATATAGATCACTCAATTTGGAGATTAGATAAGAGAGTTATGCCCAAAATGGTGAGGCTGCGCAGACTGGTGGCGAGAATCCATCTTCTTCAACATACCCTGGTGAAAGGTAATATGTTCTTATTTTCATGCTTCCACTGATTGATAGAAACGTATGGAACCCTAACGGTTCACGTTAACCAAACGATCGAATGCCAACAATTGGTATCAGAGCTTCGGTTTCATGGTTAAGCGTGACACGTTAGGCTAGGATTTGTTGTGCCATATGTGATATTAGGGTTTAGAATTTTGTTTCTTGTTGAACACCCTATCCTGTACATGATGGCACACACACACATCGTCGCGTGATGGCACGGCTAATGGGCGTTGAGGCTGCAAACGACGCACGGCATGGGCCAGGCAGGCATACACCGCTGCCCAGGTGGATGTGAAAGGCTGGACACATGCCTTTGCACGTTGGCAGCCTTGTGGCGTGATGGCCTGGCGAGGTTGACACGGGGCAGTGATGACGCGAGTTTTGACGTGGTCCGAGTGGTGCTGGTGATCGCCGCACGAAGGCTGGTCGAGGGCTATGCGAGACAGCCATGCGAGACAGCCTATTATCATGTGTCGAGGGCTCGTTAGCATACCGGGAGCAAGACTGAAGGCGGGCACAAGTGCACAGACGCTGGCAGGCAGGCGCTCACACGATGTGCAAGCTAGGTACACAGTTGCAGGAGTCTGCCAAGAGATTAGCGCATGACTCCCTGCAGTTGCCGTGCATGGGCTGCATGAGTCATGCATAGAGCCGGGCTGCTGGGCGTGCGGCTATGCGCATAAGCAGGCACTAGTGAGGCTGTGGAATGGCACAACCCGTGCAGGAAATAGCACGAGTCGTGCAGGGAGCTTGGTAGGCTTTGCGATACATGGCTTATGTCGGTAGGCGAGCAATAGAGGCACGACTCGTGCTGGTGCTTAGCACGAGTCGTGCGGGCATGTAACATGGGCCTCATTACTGGCGTGTTGGGTGAATCGACGGACGAACAGACGGGTGGTTCGGTCACCTGTGGGCAAGTAATCTGGAGGAAAATTCATGAAGATCGGTTTTCGATTTTCAATTTAGGTTTCGGGGCGCTGGCCAGAACCCCGCAACCTAACCAGGCAGGTCGATCCCTGTGACCTCACTGGGGAGGTCGATCCCCGTCTGCGTTCCCCATAATCGTGCTTGGTGGCGAACAATCGAATTTGCCGATATATAATTATTCATAATTGATGGAATAATTGATTAATGTTATATATGTTATGCATGATTCTCTGTGATTTACTGCCTTATATGCTGTAATAGGAGCATGCTAGGTTGCGTATTTTATTGTGAAATATTATATGCATGTAAAAACCCTCGATGTTAAATAACTAAGTGGGAGAGGGAATTGGTAATTAATTCATGTGGCCTCCATTATTGGTTTGTAAAATGATGTGAATAAACTTGCGCATCGGTTATAATGCCTTCCTCCCTAACAGGTGAGTTTATTCACGGATCACTAGTACAGACTTCTTTATATAATTATTGTTTGTAATGTGATGCATATGGACTTGCATGTTGGCTATAATGCCTTCCTCCCTAACGGATGAGTTTATATGCGGCTCACTGGTACAAACTTATATAATTGATGGTTGTAGAAAGTTATCTGAACGCGTGTGTACTTCTCCAACAGTAAGGCACATAAACTTAGGAAGCGGACTTGGGATCAAATAATGGTGTACACTTAGATATAAATAATTAGTATCCTCCCCAATGGAGTCACTGCTATTATTTTCATGGATAAAGAGGAACCGACTATTAATTATTTTGTTATGAGGTTAGGTTGACGAATGAAATTAATGGGTAAAACCTTCTCTTGTAAATATTTGGATTTGTAAACGTCCACACTAACGTGGCTTGCAGACTCATGGTGCTTGAGATGTCGGTAAATTTTAATTTTATATTGTTTTGAGGAAATCAATATAAATGGATAAAATTCGAATATTTGATCGGTGTATTTATTTATGGTTCTCTGAGTTTTCAAAATGGTTTTATCTCGCTCATTGTTTACTGAAAGAAATTATATTTACTGGTCAAAAATTAGATGATTAGAGAAGAATCTTGGTTTCAAATTTTACTGCTTAGGAAAATATAAGTGTGTTCTCACTAAGAAAGTCTCATGATGCCTTTTAAAGTATCTAGTGAAGAGATGAGAGATTCATAGAAATATGATGGTCTCATGCGACTCTTCAGATACTTGAGTAAGTTATAAAGACAATAGGTCATGGATAAGTTGATGAATGAATTGGGAATGGTTGGAGTAGAAATTGAAGGGGAAACCTATATCAATTTATTCTCCATAATTTGCCTGGAAGTTTTGAGCAAGTTATACCTGAAAATATGGTCGGGAACTTCTGACAAAACATGTGGCGAAGTAAATCCAATTTCATCAAGATGTGAACAATGTTAGTATCTCATTCACTAGTTGTTGAAGCATGATTAGTGATGGCATCTCCTGACACGTTGTGTGTAGATACCGGAATCAATAAAGCGTGCAACTAAGTGATGATGAGATTATCAAGTACATAGGTGATACTACGAAAGTAGTGACTGTTGCAGTGAGAGTTGTTTATTTATCTTCTGATAGGAATAAACATTGGATTATGTGAAATTGTCTTTACGTACGTTTTCATAGAAAGAATTTCATTTCAGTTTCTATGTATTTACGGATGGATAATCCATTTCATTTAAATGATATGGTCATTATAAAGAAGGATGGAGCTATAATCTGTTATGGTATGTTAGTGGCATTTTGTACACTCTTAAATCATATTTATCCCACGGATGCAACGAATTGAAATTAATAATGCATCTTCTAAACCTAATAAGAGAAGGACTCTTATGGAAATGGTTAGATAGATGATGAGTCATTTAGAATTATTAAATTCATTTTATGGATATGCCCTAGAAACAGTAATTCGTATGAATGTTTGTCTGTTTGTGGGATATCCTAGAAAAATGAAGGGTGTTTTATATAGTCCAAAAGATCAAAGGGTGATTGTTAATACAAATACTAGATTTTTGGAAAAGGACTATGTAATAAATCACAAACATATGTATAAGTTGTTCTAAAAGGTGTGAGAAAGGAAACGCATAGTATAGTACCAAGTGTACAAGCGGATATACCACAAGGTAAATTGCAACGCGTGTCATGTCTGATACATAATTGTGTGTAGTGTCTTATCGTAGTGGGAGGTTATTCGAAAACCTATAAGATATATGTTTTGGGAGAGTCGTGAGCCCTGGTCCCTAGTAAACATGGAATGGACCCACGGATATGACAAAGCACTACAAGATAGAAATGCTGAATCTAAGCAAAGTGCAATGGTTTCTGAAATAGAATCGATGGATTCTAAATCTAGTCTGGGAGCCTGTAGAACCACTAAATGGTATAGAAGCCATTGGAAGTGGTCATACAAAATAAAAGAGGATCAAATGGTAAGGTGAAAATCTTGGAAGCAAAGCTTGTTGCGAAAAGGTGTACTCAGAAAGAAAGGGTTCGATTATGAGAAAACCTATTCACTGGTAGCTATGCCTATGTCGATCCGGATTCTTTTATCTGTTGTTCTTCATATTGAATATGAGGTACATCAGATAGATGTCAAGACAGCTTTCTTGATTGGAAGTCTTGAGGAAAACATCTATTTGAAGCAACCAGAATGATTCATTGCAAAGGGCTAAGAGCATTTTATGTGTAAGCTTGAAAGTGTTCATCAATAGACTAAAGCAAGCTTCAAGAACATGAAACATCTGTTTTGATGAGGTAATCCAGTCATATGGATTTAATATATGCACGGATATGTCTTGTGTATTGAAAAAGAGTGATGGAAACGTGGTGGTATTTCTTGTATTGTACGTAGATTATATATTGCTCATTGGAGACAATGAAAAATTATTGTCGGGCGTATGGGTATGGTTGAAAAAGCAATATGAAATGAAGGACTGAAGAAAAGCAAAATATATCCTTTTGATCACGGTAATACGGATCACAAGAAAGGATATTATGCTTGTCTGAAGCTTCATGAAATGATACAATCCTTACTCGTTTTAGCATGTGACTTTATCTTTGAAAATGTGTCTTGACACAAAAGAAGATAAAGGAGATGAAAGTGGTTCCTTATGCTTCGGCGAATAAGGAAGCTTAATCTATGAAATGCTATGCACGAGAATGGATATCCGTATTGCCAATGGCATGGTCAGTGGGTATAAATGTAACCCAAAAACAAGCATGTTGAATTGTGGTAAGACATATACTTATGTACCTAAAAAGGACCAGAAATTATATGTCGACTTACCGAACAGATTCACTTCTTCTTACGGGTTACATAGATTTGGATTTTTCAAATCAGATAGGACGGCAGTAAATCCACCTCAAAGGTTATGTGTTTAATTTTAGGAAGTTGAGTCATAATGTGAAGGAGTGTTATATAGAAATATATTTCACTCCGAACTCCATCATGGAAAGATGATAAATTAGAGCCTATGAGGCAGCCAAAGTATCTGTATGACTCTAGAAATGTCATGATGGACTTCGATATGTTTCTAAGTTTGCCCAAGGTTATCACAAGTTATTTTGATGATAATAGTGCAGTTGCAAACTTGAAGGAATCATGAGTCCATAAGCAATAAAATACATGGAGCGCGAGTACCACCTGTTATGAGAAATCATATGATGAGGGGAAGGTTGTTGTGGCCTAGATTGCATCAGATGATGACCTAGTAAATCCATTTACAAGGACCTTAAGGCGAGATCTTTTGATGGTCGTGCAGTGGAAGTGGGAATCAGATGTATGGCAGAAGACATGACAGCATAGTCTTTTAGTATAAGTGGGAGATTGTTGGATTGTATACTAAAAGTCTAGCTTTGTGTATGAACAATGTCATAGCAATTTATTTGAAATGTGAATCATATGATCAAATGATTGTGTCTTATAATTTATTTATATGCACGATGCAATAGTCCACTTACTTTATACTATAGATAATATGTTGTGCAACAACAAGCGGAAGATCATATTATCGGTTTCCTTATAAAGTACAAACAGATGCTCACAACCGAAATAGATGGGGTCTCTCTATCGGGATGGTTGTAGTGTGGTTTGGTATTAGCTTGTCTTGGCTATAGAATCACATTAGTGCACTTTGTGTGTATTGAGCAGAACCGCTTGAGATCGTTCGACTTATACTGACTATATAGGAGAACTTGATCTCAGTTATTATGGATGTCTGTACTCTTAATCCCTATACAATAACCTCGACACGTAAGGCAGTATATATTTCTTTGATTCATCAATGGGTGAGATTTACATGTAATTAAATAAACAAATTCGGTGAGTTGGGAAATAGTGATGTCTCTATGGTGTGCTGTTGATTGTAGAAGGAATCCGTGTTCGATATAGGTTGATGATGTCCCCTTTAGGAGCTCATAAGGATTATCATGTAAACCTGCAGGTGGATTTATTCTGGAATGATAATGAGGTTGAGTGGTACTACTCTTGGATGAGATATTAATTAATGGAGTTGTCAGTAACTTAATTAATTAATGAGCATTGTATATTTTAAACATGGGGAGACTGTCGAGCTCATAATGAGAAGGAGCCCATAACATAATTATGGGATTAGAACGGTAGTGTAGTAATAATGTTTTAGTGGTATATATTGTTATTATTGGACTTAAGTATAAGCTTTGGGATAAGCTTAGATACTTAAGCCCAATGGAGGCCCAACTCTAATTTCTCCTCCTGGTCCTTGCTGTAGCCCATATATAAGTCATCTCAGCTGTTCTAACCCCAGAGAGACACGTCTAACATGTGAAGATGGTAGATGGAATAGCAGATCGAGAAGATATCGAAGATCGTCGCCTACACGACGTCGAGATTGGACTTGGGAATACAGCAGAAGACCGGAAGGTTGTTTGCTATTGTTGTCCGTCAACTTGCATGATTTTATAAAATCATACAGACCTCAGAATTTGACATGTGTTATACTGACGGAAATCCACGGAAGAGAGGATCATTTTGGCGCATAGATCACTCAATTCGAAGATCAGATGTGTGAGTTATGCCCAAAACGGTGAGGCTGCGCAGACTGGTGACGAGAATCCATCTTCATCAACATACCCTGGTGAAAGGTAATACGTTTCTTATTTTCATGTTTCCGCTGACTGTTAGAAATGTATAGAACCCTAACATTTCACGTAACCAAATGATGGAACGCCAATAGTTTGGAGTTCCACGTTCATTAGTGAGTGATGGAGGATCTCATTTTGTGAATACATTGATGGAAGGATTGTTGAAGAGATATGGAGTGAAACATCGAGTGGCTATACCTTACCACCCTCAAGTGAATGGATTGGCGGAAGTCCCAAACCATCAAATCAAGTTAGTTTTGGAGAAGACAATCAATGGGGGAAAGAAGGATTGATCGAAAAAGCTCAATGATGCATTATGGGCATATCGAACGGCTTTTAAGACCATCCTTGGTGTGTCACCATATGAATTGGGTTGTGAAAAGGTCTGTCATCTTCCTGTAGAATTGGAGCACCGTGCATTGTGGGCTATTCAACGCCTTAATATGGATGAAGGGGAGAGTGGCAAAGCAAGGTTATTGAAATTGGTTGAGCTTGAGGAGTTTAGAGGAAGAGCATTTGATAATTCCCTCATTTACAAAGAGAATATGAAGAGATGGATGATGCTAAAGTGAAGAAAAAGACGTTTGCTTCGGGGGACAAGGTTCTTGTATTTAATTCAAGGCTTAAGTTGTTTCCCAGAAAGCTTAAGTCTAAATGGATGGGACCATTTGAAGTGATTGAGGTGTTGAGTGGAAATACATTGAAGTTAAAGGGTCCTAATAATGAGTGTGTAGTGAATGGTCATCGGGTGAAGCATTACCTATCTCCTTCTCAAAAGAAGATAATGTATGTGGATACTCTATCATCTTGAAACTCTTTGATTGCTTATTAGAGTAGGTTTTATTTTATGTTTGTTTTTGATTATTTCTTGTGTAGTTTGGTATGTAGGTGGATTGTGCTCATGAAGAAAATGGTATGGAGGAGACGCGAGATGTACTTGATGAGGAATGTAGATGTATGTCATACCACTTTGTTCAAACTTAAATTTAACACTTCTGTTAATTTAAGTTTGGGGGGAGAGTGCGTGGTGGCCATACTTAAATTTTGGAAGTGCACATACATCATCACAATGTAATTTTATGAAGATCATTGGTGGAGACTACAAGGGTAAGTCTCACCATACTTTTTGCAAACTTAATTCTCAACTTGTTTCGATTTAAGTTTGGGGGAAGAGTGCGTGATGTGACCTACCACTTGTAGTGTGTATGCTTGATGTATCATGTTGATTGTATTTTGTAAAAAGGTTCAATTTTAAACTTTTTATCATGAGTTTGGTGTGTTTTGGCACGTTTTGGTGGTGTCGAAGTGCATGATAATCTGTTATTTGGTCATAATTGTGGAGTTTATGGTTGTGATGACTTTGAGAGCATATATAAGGTGTATTTGAAGTGTTTGAATAGGAAAAAATAGAGTTTGGAAATCGGAAAAGGTCAAAACAGAGTGCAGGAACACGCCTTGTGTGCAGAGCTCGGCCCTGTACACGAGGGCGTGTGCAAGCATCAGAAACAAGAACACGCCCAGGGATAGGCCGTGTTCCACGCACGGGTCATGTCGTGTGCGGAAACACACCTTGTGTACCAGACTCAGCCCTGTCTGAAGTGGCCGTGTGCGAGCATCAGAACCATCAACTCGCCATGCCATGGGCGAGTACGGAACACGAGGCGTGTCGATGCCAGACATACGGGCCGTGTAGCAGAACACGAGCAGTATAGTGTTTGAAGTCAGATTTTAAAATCGCGATTTTAGAATAGTTTGCACACGCCATTCATTCTGTACGCATCGAAGGTTTATCCCCATTGCAAATACACTTCATCCTTCAAGATATTCTCCATAAATCTTCAGTTGTAAGGTAAGATTAAGTGATTAAGAGTGAATTTCATCATCTCCAAACATCAAAATATCCTTCCAAGCACAAATCGTATAGGTATGAACCCTAACCTTGACATTTTAGGATTTTGATAGAAATTGAGCAAATTGATGCATGGGCTTTGTCCTATAGTGAGTTTGGAATATGTTTATGATTGTTGAATATGCATTTGAGAGTTTTATGGTTAAATTGATTTGAATTGAAAGTTAGGGTTCATGAGAAAGAGAATTTGGGATTTTTCTGACTTGGGTTAAATTGAATGATTGTGATGTGACAGATTGATTGGGAATGCTTGTATGATGATGATATAGTCATGAAATAGAGCTTAGATGTTTAGGATTTGGGCATGAGGCTAGTTGGTCTTTATTTGAAAATATATTAAAATGATATGCATGCCAAGTGTTCGATGAAATGACAAAGTGATTATTTTGTGAAATTTTGGAATAATATGAGCATAATGAGTATTGATTTGAAAATTGAGATCATTTTTAAGGAATTTCATATGAATATGAGGGTTACGCGAGAGTGATATAAAGAAGATTGTTGATAGTTGCTTTAAATTGTGTGGAATTCAAATAGTGATGCGTGAGAAGTTGGAAATTCATGATAAAGTAATAGATAAGCATGTTTAGAGTTTCCATGTAAGTTGAATAACTTGTGGTGACTCTATGCTTAGATAATTATCACTATTTGATAAGATTGAAGCTAACTTGTGAAGTGGTGAATCATGTAGATGGCCGAAAAGGAGAGTAAGAGCAAGAAATGAGGATTTCATCATCGTTACAGATGCGGGGGAACTTGCTAATCTTGATGCTCAAATGATAGAAGATGGGATTCATCCGGAGTATTTTGGGGTAGAGTTTGAAGAATATTGGGGAAAATATATACTCCGTTGGCAAACAATTCTCCCGAAGGTAAAACCAACTTGATTTCAAGACACTACGACTATGGAGGGACTTGGAATAGAGAGAGATTTTAGGGATTTGTTTCAGTTTGCACACATGGAGGAGTTTTTCGATAAGGGACCTCCTACTTACTTACACCTTACAGTAGATTTTTTTAGTACTCTTGAGGTAAAGAAGGATAGGAACAAATTCCCAGTGTTCATTACTTTCCAGTTGAATAATATGATGAGAATGGACATATCTCTCCCGGATTTGAACCAATTTCTAGGGTGCCCGCCATGTGAAGGTCACAGAAGCTTCTATGATGGAGGGCGTTTTAACCAATAAGATTGGTGGAAGAGACTAGTAAATGATGGGACAGAGCAAGCAGAATACATACCTAATGCATTAAAAGGGACTGCAATAAGAAACCCGGTTATGAGATATCTTGAGAAAATTGTTTCGAACACTATTTTGGAAAGTTTTGAAAGTGGAGCAGTGGGTGAAAAGTAGTTGTACATCATGTTTTGCTTACATCGTGAGCTGCAACTTAACATGGCGGCATATTTTGTTCAACACGCAGAGAGAGTGGCTAAGAGGCAAACATCTCAAGGAGTGATGCTTGGAGGGATAGTCACCCTGATAGCTCAGGGCTTGGGTGTCAACCTTACAGGGATACAAAACAGGATGACAAGTAAGGGTTTGAACTATAATCAGCTTATAAGTATGGAGTTCTTGTCTCTCATTGGGGACCGATACTGTTTAAGGCAAGAAAATGGTGCCCCGTTTCCTCTACCAGCTCCAGAGCTTACCACGGTTTACTCTAGAGCTTACCACGGTTTACACTCATCGAAAGTATGCAAATTTGACCATGTCAAGTGTCAACAACTCCAGGGTAGTACGAGAGTTTTACATACAGAATCGAAAGGGAGTAGAGGAAGTACTCCGACAAATGAGGGTTGAGTAGAATCGAGAACTAGCCAATCTGAGAGTGGAGCCCGTACCAATGGAAGGACATGAGGAGGAGCCACCACATCATTAGGTGGAATTTGATGAACAAGCTCCTGAGCCACCACAGTTTGAAGAAGAGCAAGAGCAACAACAACAAATGGGTCCCGATGGGAATGTAAGATGCAATTTAATATTTGATGAGGTGAGAGAAATAAGGCAGGCTCAACAGGTATACGGAGCACAGATTAGGGGGATACAAGAGACACAACAAGTGCATGGAGTGCATATTAAAGAGCTTCATGAGGAACAGCGTCGTAGGGATTATCACGATGAGCAAGCCCGTGTGCATTCCAACAACATGGAGGAGATGATGACCTGATAAGTCGTAATTTTATATCATTATTTTAGATGAATTCATATATATTTTTATGTGAGTTGTGAATTATTTAGTGTAATTACGACTTATTTATATTTTATGCACTTGAGCTTTAATTATTTTAATTCTTGTCTAAATAGGCTAAAATTGAGATAAATTGTATAGTCACAATAATTTATTTTGTGTGATTGATACAATAATTTTTATTATAGGAAAATTAAAGAAGGGACCAAGATAATTAAGGAAAAAAGGATTTGGTGATCAACAATAAATAAAAATTTACCAAAGATGAGATACAATGAACATAGGCACCCTTCAAGAAGGAAAGTCAAATATTTTAATTGGGCTCAAGGATTTTGGGATCTTTAAAAAACGATTAGACACGCTACACATCATCATCTCGCGTTGGAAGTTGGAGGCTTCAGGAGCAGATTGGCGGCCATTGAAGGAAGAACACCACAAAGAACATCGGTTTAGCTTTTTTAATTTATTTTATTTAGTTTCTATTATGTAATTCGTTTACTAGTCCAAGGATTGTGAACCTCCCTTAGATTAAATTTCATGTTTGCTTATGAATTAAATTACCAACATGTTTTATGAATTTATTTCACGCTTGGCTTTGATGTTAATCTTGAGTTTTCAATTGCTTGTGTAGACTACCCCTCTCATATGTGATTGATTATTCAATAGCTATTTTACATATTTTAATCCGTAATTGTTATAATATTGTGAACCGAGTAGCAAAATGAGAAATTACCTCTTGAAATTACAAAATCTAGGTTGTATGATTCGCTAACCCCGTTTTCATAGCCTAGTAGTCCTAATATCTAAATTTTAATGCATTGTCGAGTTTGAATCCATAGGGTCACTCGGGAATAATTTAATCTAGAGGTCGTACCCTAGGTTATTAAACTTAAGGATATTTCGGGTTAATTAGTCGTACCATTAGCCTAGAGGCTTGAGTTTATGAACTTGTTGGTATTTTAGGAATTTCATACATGTGAATTAGGATACGACAGGGGGAATCAAATCCTTGGACTAGGTTTTCAATGTTATTTATTTATCTTATTTTTATATCTTTTGCTATTTTAATTATTTATGATTTTATGTTTATTAGTTGTTAATTCAATCCAAACCCCCCCTCCGGTTACTCATTTGAAAACACATTAAATTCAATTTAAATTCAATTACTCCCTTGGGTTCGACCCGTACTCATCCTACTATATTTTAGTGGATTTGTTTGGAAATTTTATAAATATTATTTTTGGGTGTCGGCGCAGCACATCAAATTTTGGCGCTATTGCCGGGGAGTAATCCCGAATTTATGTTGAATTTTTTGTGCTTTTATTTTGTTAATTTTCGAATTTTCCAGCAGTACACTGACACTGAACCCTTCAATGTCAGGTCTGCCCTATTTTTATTTTTCTATTTTTTTCGTGAATAATCATTTTCTCCCCTTGTAGGTTTGCTTCTAATGGATCGATATCATAGTTATTATGGTCAGAATGTTCAGCCATGTAAAGTTTGTGCAACCACACTCCATTCCACTCATGATTGCCCATCCTCGATTGATAGATTAGCGGTGAGATAAAAAGATGAATATTGGCGTGCTAATCAACAAAGGCATTGGAATGATCAACCATATATCAACACTTTCAATCAAGGGTGGCATAATCCTCATCATGATTTCTGATATGTGGACTGTTATTACAATCAACCTTAAGAATATCAAAGTCATGGATATTATGAGAAAGAACCTCAATACTTCAATGATGGTGAATGCTATTATAAGGATGATGGGTATTATGGTGATGAACAAAGTTCGAATGCTTCATTAGAGTCCTTGCTAAAACGAATGGAAATTAGTAATTTGATATTTCAACAAGAAACCCAATTGAGTCTTTGGAGTTTGGAGCGTCAATGTAGCCAATTAAGGGCCGAGGTTGAACGTATGCTGGCACAACAAAGTAGAAATCATGAGGAATGTATTGAGGAGTCCACCCATGATGCGAATTTGGAGATGGAAACCGAAATTGAAGAGAATTAAGAGGCTGAAAATTCTGCAGATTCTGTGCAGGAAACTGACACTGAAGCCTTCAGTGTCAGTTCTGTTGAAAATAAAAATGAGGTAAAGCTGCCCGAATCAATATCTACTAATTCTGATTCATTTTTATCTTCATACAGGTTGCCAAAGGATGTTGATCATCAAGTAAAGGAGACATTTGAAGTGTTTCGCATTGATGAGATTAAAGATCCTTTTTCTTGAGGCGATCAAATAATTGTCCATGGAGCTTTGCCCAAAAAGACTGACCAAAAATCATATAATTTGAAGGGAGAGAACAATTCTCGCAAACCAATAAGATCATTATATTAGTTTGAACATTTTACTCCTATTACGTGAAAGAGAAGTGAACGTCGAGCCAACGACGTTAAGAAAAGGCGCTTGTTGTGAGGCAACCCAACTTAGCTTTATTTTTATTTATTTGATTTTTTTTCTTCTTAATAATAATCTTGTTCTATTGGTGTGTGCTAATTTTTAGGATGTACTATGGAGTGAAGCTGTAATGGTGTTGATGATTATCTTGAGAGAAAGTTGAGAAAAAAATATGGTTGAAAAGAAAAAAAAAGAATCTAGAAGTGAAAAAAAATTAGCAGAAGAGAAGCTGAAATTTGTTGCAGAATTTTTCTGAAAGTAACACTGAACCCTTCAGTGTTACCCTATTTTTTTCGAAAATATGAAAGAAATAGGTGTGGGTAGTTGGATATACTGATAAAAAGCATAATTTTCAACAAAAAAAAATGAAGGAGTGGATGTGGAAAAAATGAGAATGGCAAGATGCATCATTTTGATATACTTATATAAGTAACACATTTGCAAAGTGGTAAATTTTGTCTTTCTAATCCTTTTTATCCCACCTTATCCCAAGCCCCATTACAACCATTTAAAAGTCCTTTTGATATTTGCACAATGCTCATTGAACTTGGTGGAGATTTGATTTGGGAGCAAGTTTATGGTAATGTCTTATCTTGTTTAATTTTGAGTGTTTTGCTACCCAGCACATATACTTGAGCGTTATTGAGCGAAACCATTGTGAGGCCATGAATTCTTAGATTCCTTTATTCTACATAAGTTGCAAGATTTTTTTGAGACATTCTATAACTCATTTATATTTGGTGCACCTTATTTGGTTTCTCTTGGAAGTAAAACTTTTTTGCTATCACTTGCACATGATTGTCATTTTTCCTATGCCTTGTTTTGGTTTTATTTTGCTTGAGGACAAGCAAAGGTTTAGGTGTGGGCAGTTTAATAAGTCGTAATTTTATATCACTATTTTAGATGAATTTATATATATTTTTATGTGAGTTTTGAATTATTTACTGTAATTACGACTTATTTATATTTTATACACTTGAGCTTTAATTATTTTAATTCTTGTCTAAATAGGCTAAAATTGAGATAAATTGTATGATCACAATAATTTATTTTGTGTGATTGATACAATAACTTTTATTGCAGAAAAATTAAAGAAAGGACCAAGATAATTAAGGAAAAGAAGGATTTGATGATCAACAATAAATAAAAATTTACTAAAGATGAGATACAATGAACCTGGGCACCCTTCAAGAAGGAAAGTCAAATATTTTAATTGGGCTCAAGGATTTTGGGATCTTTAAAAAAAGATTAGACACGCTACACATCATCATCTCGCTATGGACGTTGGAGGCTGCAGGAGTAGATTGGCAGCCATTGGAGGAAGAACACCACGAAGAACATCGGTTTAGCTTTTTTAATTTATTTTATTTAGTTTCTATTATGTAATTCGTTTACTAGTACGAGGATTGCGAACCTCTCTTAGATTAAATTTCATGGTTGCTTATGAATTAAATTACCAACATGTTTTATGAATATATTTCGTGATTGGCTTTGATGTTAATCTTGATTTTTCAATTGCTTTTGTAGACTACCCCTCTCATATGTGATTGATTATTCAATAGCTATTTTACATATTATAATCCGTAATTGTTATAATATTGTGAACCGAGTAGCAAAATGAGGGATTACCTCTTGAAATCACGAAATCTAGGTTGTATGATTCGCTACCCCATTTTCATAGCCTAGTAGTCCTAATATCTAAATTTTAATGCATTGTCGAGTTCAAATTCATAGGGTCACTCTGGAATAGTTTAATCTAAAGGTCGTACCCTAGGTTATTAAACTTAAGGATATTTCGGGTTAATTGGTCGTACCGTTAGCCTAAGGGCTTGAGTTTATGAACTTGTTGGTATTTTAGGAATTTCATACATGTGAATTAGGATACGGGAGGGGAATCAAATACTTGGACTAGGTTTTCAATGTTATTTATTTATCTTATTTTTATATCTTTTGCTATTTTAATTATTTATGATTTTATGTTTATTAGTTGTTAATTCAATCCAAACCCCACCTCCGGTTACTCATTTGAAAACACATTAAATTCAATTTAAATTCAATTACTCCCTTGGGTTCGACCCGTACTCATCCTACTATATTTTAGTGGATTTGTTCGGAAATTTTATAAATATTATTTTTGGGTGTCGGCATCAGCACATCATGACCATGATGTTCAACTTCCAGTTTCCAGCATCTCCTTGTGCGTACAACCCTTGGGGTCCGTATCAAAAACCTCCACCTCCGGAGCCATGAAGGGATACATTTTAGTGCTAGTCACTTCTATCACTTCATTTGAATTATGTTAGATTTGATTTGGATTGTTAGTGTTGGATAGGATTGTACTTTATTTGTTTTGTATTTTGGGAGGTATACTTTTGGATATATTTTAGTTTTATACGATTTATATTCTTTTATTTTCAGTATTTTAGTTTGATTTTTTTAATTTGGATGTGATGGGTATTTGAGCTTATTTGTTATGGATGTCGAATTAATGTGCTTTAATTTCTTGAAGTGGATGATTTTTGGTCATGTTATATGTTTGTGCTATGTTTTTAGTTTGGTGAACTTTTACATATGTGTTGTGTTTGAGCTTTTTATTCTTGTATAGGTTGGATTGGTGGTATGTTTTGGGAAAGTGTTAAATATTTTTGAATATGAGCTATGATGCATTATTTGTGATAGGTGATGGCAAGCATGTTAAAGGTTCCTACTAGTTGAAATTGTGACATGAATTACATAATTTGTTCAAATTTGAGAAGTATTAAGTTTAATTAGATTTCTTTTTGGTCCAAGCAAAAGCTTGTGAGAATTGAGCCTCAACCGTGCCTCCATGGTTAATTCTTGATGAGAGAACCGGTTGAATTTAGACAAACTAGAATTTGCTCATGTACTATAGGAACGAAGTCCGAATGGTGGATATTTTTGAAATGATCTTAGGCCATCCATGTTAAATGAAGTCATAGCCATAAATTTTCTTACCCAAACATCATCCTTATTTAGCCATATTGAGCCTAAAAGCATATTCTTTGTGATTTGAGCATAATACAAGCCTTAAACACCCACTTGAGCCTTATATATAACCTTTTGGGTAATTGAGGAGATGATGGTTTACAAGGATTGATGTGAGAAATGTGCAAGAAAATGAAGGAAATGGTGAGTCAAGAAAAGGATGAAAGAGCTCAAGCTAAGTGCATATGCACCTTTAACAAGAGGAAAAAGGAGCAAAATCATAGAACATGCTCAAGGAATTGAAAAGTTAAAAGAAAGGGAGTATTCAATTCAAAAGAAGCTCAATGAATTCATGGTCTGTTGATATTTAGTGTTTATGAATATTTGAAAAGGGAGGAAGATTGAAAGTGAAGATGTTGAAGAAAAAATCATTTCTTTAATTATCTACACATGTATAGTCACTTTTATCCATAATCTTCTTACACTACCAAAGAGCTTAAACGTTACATCCAAAGACAATGACCTTTTTGATCAATTTTTGAGACTAGGGTGGCTTGTGAGCATAGTCCATGAGCAAGCCTATGGTGAGTCGGTTTGACCAGTTGATGAGAGTTGTTTTACCCTTCTACATAGAGTGCTGAGTGCAATTGATATCCAATGAGAGGCTTGGATTGAAAGGAATTTGATTACCCTTTTGTCTTTTTGAGATTGAACTTGTTAATTTTTATTTTATGAGTTTGACATTGTAGGATACTTAATGTGATTTTGTAATCCTTATTATTTGTGATGTGTTGTGGTTTATGTTCGTTAGGTATTTTTCTATGTGAAAATTTCTCCTCTTGATTATCATTTTTAGTTGTTCGAGGACAAACAATGCTTTAAGTTTGGGGGGTTGATCGTCGTCATTTTCACCTAGATTTTAGTGTCTTTATTTGTGGATTTTTTGATGTTTTTATCCGTATTCGTGTGACTTTTGGCAGAATTATATGTTAATTAGGAGAATTGTGTACAAATTGATAAATGTGTGGAAATGAGTTTAAATGTGTATAAAACAGGTCAAAAATGGAGTCGGGAGCTAAAACGGAGAAAAGGAAACAGGGCACGCCTGAATACGCCCTGTGTTCTTGCGCACGAGTCTTGTGCCATTACACGCCCCGTGTGTGGAACACGGGCCTTGTTGGATTTTATACTAAAAGTCTAGCTTTTTGTATGAACAATGTTATAACAATTTATTTGAAATGAGAATCATATGATCAAATGATTGCGTCTTATAATTTATTTATATGTACGATGCAATAGTCCACTTACTTTATACTGTAGATAATATATTGTGCGACAACACGCGAAAGATCATATTATCAATTTCCTTATAAAGTATAAACATATGCTCACAACCGAAATAAACGGGGACTCTCTATCGGGATGGTTGTAGTGTGATTTGGTATCAGTTTGTCTTGACTATAGAATCACATTAGTGCATTTCGTGTGTATTGAGCAGGACCGCTTGACATCATTCATTTTATACTGATTATATAGGAGAACTTGATATCTGTTATTATGGATGTTCGTGCTCTTAATCCATATACAATAACCTCGACACGTAAGGCAGTATGTATTTCTTTGATTCATCATTGTGTGAGATTTACATGTAATTAAATCAATAAACTCGGTGAGTTGGGAAATAGTGATGTCTCTATGGTGCGCTGTTGATTGTAGAAGGAATCCGTGTCCGAAATAGGTTGATGATGTTCCATTGAAGAGCTCATAAGGATTATCATGTAAATCCTACAGGTGGATTTATTCTGGCATATGATAATGAGATTTAGTGGTACTACTCTCGAATGAGATATTAATTAATAGAGTTGTCAGTAACTTAATTAATGGGCATTGTATATCTTAAACATGGGCATAACGTAATTATGGGATTAGAGCGGTAGTTCAATAATAATATTTTAGTGATATATATTTTTATTACTATTGGACTAAAGTATAAGCTTTGGGCTAAGCTTGGATATTTAAGCCCAATGGAGGCCCAACTCTAATTTCTCCTCCTGGTCCCTGTTGTAGCCCATATATAAGTCATCTCAACTGTCCAGAAACCCTAACTGATTGAATCACGCCTAACACTATGAGGAGGGTGAGGGAACAGCAGATTGAGAAGATCTTGAAGATCGTCGCCCACACGATGTCGAGATTGGACTTGGGAATACAGCAGAAGATTGGAAGGTTGTTTGCTGCTGCTGTTCGTCAACTTTCACAATTTATCTAAAATCATGTGGAACTCCAAACTTGATGTGTAGTATACTGTTGGAAAGCCACTAAAGTGAGGATCTTTTTGGCACGTAGATCACTCAAATGAAGATCATATGAGAGAGTTATTGCCAAAATGATAAGACTACGCAGTCTGCCGGCGAGAATTCATCTTCTCCAACATACCCTTGTGAAAGGTAATACGTTTTTATATTTTCTTGCTTCCGCTGATTTAGAAACGTATGGAACCCTAACAGTTCAGGTTAATCAAATGATCGAATGCCAACAGGCCTATCCGAGATGGCCATACACCAGCATTAGTATAAGCTACACGCCCAGGAGGGGGTCGTGTGCAGCGCATGAGCAGTGTCCGGTAACACGCAAAACATGCCGAATTATATGAGCAGCGCACGGGCCATGTGCTGCTACACGAGCCATGTAGGTGCCAAATACAGAATAAGTTGTGCACGTACTCTAGAATATTTCAAGGGGTATAAATACCCAATTTGTGCAAAAATTAAGGGAGAGAGCCCATTTGAGCAGTTAACAAGATCAAACACACACTATAACGCCACATTTCCACACACACTCTCTCCTACATCCAAAATCCACTAAATTCATCCATTTCTATCACTTTGAATCCATAATTCTTTCCATACATTATTCACCCACACCATCCTAGAGTTTCGAGTCTTATTTGCATGGAAAGCGTTTGAAGGAAGGAGATCAACTCTTAATCGCAAGGGAAGAACTTCTACTTTTATTTTGTATTCCATTTTATATGAAGTTGCTAATGGATTTTATGGACTTTGTAAGGTTTGTAATATGATTGTTGGTGGCTAGACCTCTTGTGAGGCTAGCCACAAGATGAGTTGAGGAAAAACTAGATTTGTGAGATTTTAGAAGTAAATTGAAGTGATGATGGAATTCTTCTTATAAATTGTGGTTCATGATTCATTTTATTAATTGTGTGATTGATTTCTAAACACATCATGTTAGGATGGCCATTCCAATATTATGTGTTAGGGATAAATTGAATCAATTAGTAATATGATCATGCATGTTAGAATGAGGAGAGATAAGTCATACCCTTTGAATGCTTATAACACTTGTAAGAGGACATTTGAGTAATTAGATGAGAAGAACCAAACTTAGAATCATAGTACCTTCATGGGAATTTATAATAAGATCAATCTAAGGGGATTTAATCTTGTAAAATTGATGAGAACCTAGTCACCTTGGTCATAGGGATTAGGAGTACAATTGCGATTGCTTCTGTTCCATTGTTGATGATGATTACTACTAGAGTCTTACATATCTAGGATACTAACTTAACTTGGATTGTGGTTAGCCTTGCAGTCTTTCTAAGATCTATTTCAATCATTTCATTACATCCTTGTTCTTTGATAATCATAGTTAGTACTTGTTTTCTAGTTAATTGCTTAGAATAATTGTTAGTTCAAAACCCAAACTCAAATTCTATCACTTTTACAAAGCATGATTAAAGGCAAATCCGGATACGCCTTGATTTTACTTTTTCCTTGGGACGATATTTTATAAATTTTATTACTTGGTCACTACGTTTACAACAACGATAGAGTTCTCTTACTCTAAATCATTTTTAAACAAAAATGGGACTAAGAACAATTTTGTAGATGCTGATTATGCAGCTAATCTTGATTCAAGGAAGTCAATTACAGGATATGTATTCAACTTATTTGGTACAGCAATAAGTTAGAAGGATACACATCAACATATAGAAGCACTTTCAACTATTGAAGCAGAGTTTGTTGTTCTTACTAAAGCAATTAAATAAGGTGTCTGGTTGATTGATCTTAGGGGAGTTTGGTATTCAGCAAGATACTATTGAAGTGTATTGTGACAATCAAAATGTTGTACATCTTTCGAAGCGTCAAGGGTATCATGTGAGGACAAAACACATTGATGTGAGGTTGTACTTCATAAGAGATATGATGAAAAAGGAATTAATGGCTGTCAAGAAGGTTAAGACATCAGAGAATCCAGCTGATACTTTTATTAAGGCTCTACCAGTTCAAAAATATGAATTTGTAAGATTTGATTGGACTTCATTAAGTGGAACAAGGGGTAGCTACAACCTAAAAGAGCAACAAGGTGGAGAAGTTTTGTAACTTGTGATGATGCATGGTCTAAGATGGAGTATTCTTGTATATAGACCCTGCATGTATACGTGAGTGGTATAGATCAGCAATATACACGTGGAAAATGAGTATTGGTTGTTTAACATGCAAAGATCAAGGGTAAGGATTGCATGTGGAAGTACAGACAGTGAAAGAGCCAGAAAAATAGTTTAGGGGGGCCAAATTAATATACGTAAATTTAATAATTGGTATTCGATCTAGATCGACTATACTATGTAGTAAAGTAAACACTAATCGTTAGAATTATTTACAATTTTGATTATACTATGTAGTAAAGTAAACACTAATCGTTAGAATTAATTACAATTTAAATAGAAACATAACATGTTTATAAACTAAATAATACACATGGAATATAATTTTAAAGCAAAGTTCAAAGAATAAATAATTTGACCACATATGTTAGAAGTTTAAAACGGAAATGAAATAAAAAATAATAATATAAATAATTAAAATAGATTTAAATTGAAAATAAAAATGAAAAAATATTAACAAACAAAAATAAAAAGGAAGCAACGTTGCCTGGTTTTGAACCTATGTAGGCTGAATGGATTTGGGGATCTTAACCACTTGCCAACCTACTTTAGTGAAATATTTTTACATAATATATACTCTAATTATTAATATTTCAGGGGGACCAGCGCCCCCCTTGGTCCTACACTCGTTCCGTCACTGAGCACGGATGAACCATCGGATCAATTATCAGATTTGCTGATGGATTGGTGAAATGGCAAGAATATTGAGTGGTTAAAGTTTCAGTTGAAACCATTTCCATCTAGCAAAAGGATGAAGTTGATTGGTTGTAAAAGAATCAGAACTGATAAACGTGGATTTAATTCACATCAAGATCAGTTGATCATCTTGGGATATATCAGCATAAGTTCAGATTAGGGTTCTTCATAAGTTTAGTTCATCATCTTCATCAAGTATTGTAACCTGTAATCATCATAAGGATCTTACTTCTCCTTAAGAGTGGATGTATGCTTGAAGTCGAACCACTATAAATCCTTGTGTCTCTCTTTCGTTTTGTTTCTTGTTCAATTATGATTCATTGCGTGAGAGAAGTTGAGTGTGATCATGTGTGAGAATTCAAGTTGAGTGAGTAAATTCTTGCATACGTTCTTGAGATGAAATTTATATTCTTTCTCCAAACTCTACATCCTTCCATCAATCAAACGCAACCCATTTATAATGAATTCTGGTAGACTTAGCGACCAATAATTTCAATAATAAATAAGCTAATGAATTGGGTATCGCAAGACAAAAGATCATCATCAATTTATAATTAACTCAATTCAGCATAGCCTTAATTAATTACACGATTTGATGAAGACAAAAAGAACCTAAGTTCCTCCAATCAAATTGATGATCTGCATATGAATCCAAGAAGAAGTAGTTGATCATAGCAAGTCCCTCAGTGTAGTTCCAACCATTGGAGGTGACATCTCCTACATATCCCAAACACAAACATGTTTATTAATATAAAGGTTTGACAAAATCTCTTCTACATCTACACAACTATGCACAAAAATATATACTCTCTCTGTTAGCTCGAAAAATGATTTTTTTTTCCATTTTGGTTGACCGCCCCAAAGAGGGTCATTTTCTTTTTTACACACATGGAACCCACACACACCTACTAATACAATTAAGATATGGGGTCCACACTTTCACTAATACAACTACCTACTACACATTAAATAATACTCCCTCCGTCCTGGCGTAAGAGGGTCATTTGCTTTTTTGCACGTATATTAAGGAGTATTATTATTTAATGTGTAGTGGGTAGTTGTATTAGTGGGAGTGTGAGTCCCATATTTTAATTGTATTAGAGGGGGTGTGTGGGTCTCATGTGAGTAAAAAAGGAAAGGGAACTCTTTGGTTGGGACGACCAAAATGAAAAAATGGTCCTCTTAAGCTGGGATGGAGGGAGTTATACTCTTTAATCAACATTCACAAAAGTAAAAGAATCTATAGAGGGAGTATATGTACTTTTGTATAAATGGACAATAAAAAATGCACGCGAGAAGGACCATATAATAAGGAAAAGTCTTATTTGAGATAGATTTCAAAGTTAGATGATAATCTTTATGAATAACAACAGTGATATGAATATCCTAATATTAGGGATATGTATTATTGATTTTATAAAATTATTATGCTAAAAGGAAAAAGTATTACTCATTCCGCAACACAATAAAGTTTATGTTTGCTTTTTGCACGTAGATTAAGGGATATAATATTTTAATTTGTATTTGGTCAAAATATTTACTCCCACCATCCCATCCATAAATTCCTTAATTACTTTTTGTACGTGGATTAACAAATATTATTATTTTATGTATAGTGAATAGTTGTATTAGTAATGAGTGGTGGGTAATATGTGGGGCTTTTTTATTAAAAGGGAGGAAAAGAGGACCTTTTAATGAAACATCAAACATTGTAAAATGAGGATCTTTCCGTGGGACGGAATGAGTAATACTTCTTCCATCCAATATCAATGTATCAATTTGCTTTTTAAAAGTAAATTAAGAAGTATTATTATTTTATGTGTAATGAATAGTTGTATTAGTGTAGAGTATTAGTCTAATATTTTATTTATATCAGTGGAGGATGTGGGTCTGTCTAAAAAAATAAATTAATTAAGAGTGTACTGCCCATAATAGGGGTGGGGGGAGTAGTTTTTTTTTTATTTTTGGATCCCAGTTAAAAAAAGGAAAATATAAATATTAACTTGTAGTCTTGTACACATCAAAATGGAAGATGTACTTACAAAAAAACTAAAAAATGTAAAACTTAACGTGTGGGATGAAGAGAGTACTCGTTTTCAGAACCGATTCGTGAGAAATTGTTGGAAATTTTTAATTTCCAATATAATGTAATTGTGGGCAATATATTATTGTGCAATTATATTAGCTATTCAATTATATTATGGACTTAATTAAGTGATCCAATTAAGGTTAAAGGTCCATGGGCTATAATAATAAATGATATGGGCTTATTGAGTAGATACCCAATATTACATGATTAGGTGATTATGAGTGGTCTAGTCAAGTAGTATATAAAGGCTCCCAGGTTATGGTCCCCAATATACTAAGCCGCACATGGTCTTCCCTTCTCCCCATCGGGAGGGATTACTACGGTCCCCATAAAGGAATTAAGAGGGCTTAGTTGAGGAAGACCACACAACCACTGATCCTGAGTTCGTGTTCCGCCTAGAGAGTCATATGGACTAAGGTACACTTCCGCTTTACGGTTTTGATCTCAATTTATCATAATAGGGTTAAGGTATTAGGTTTCATGGATTTATTTCCAACAAGTGGTATCAGAGCCACCCTATTTATGATTCTCTGATGTGTGAATTTATTGGATCATTGTGTCAATCGATCCGATTAATTTCGATAAATGACGTTTGATTAAGAATTGTTGGAATTACGATTCGTCTAAACGACTGTAAGAGCATTTGGTTTAACTTGAATTCTTATTTATGATCGCCATTAATATTGTCGCATATTTCTTCATAACTAGTGGATTAATTTTCAATTAAAAATGGTTATGGATTATATTTGTAATTGAAATTATTGATGTCATTGGTTTGGATAATTAATTATGTTTCGGGTGGATTAAAATATTTGGTTTGAATTGTGTGATTTATTAAACCAAAAATAATCCACCACTATAATTATTAAAAGGCCAATTGATTTGGTACACGTGAATTGATTTATTTGTGGTTAAGTTATTCATGGTACATGGCAAAATCTATGGCAAAATATAAGAGTAATGTGGTTTGTTGGGTAATTCTTCAAGTTGAATTATAATTGATAAATCAAGATCCGTATTTAGCTATTTGACGTCATTAATATGCTTAGCGGCTTGTGTGGATTTATTATTATTAATTATGTAATGTCAGTAATTTGCGCATGAAAATTCATCTTCAGTATTCCGAGCATCATGAGTGAGGAATAAACTCTATAGTAATTTGTCATGGCTGAATTGTTTTATGTTTTAGATATTAACAGGATGCCATTAGTATCTATAAGAATATTTCCATAGTGAATCATCTTGAAACGTGGATCCATAATGCATTCTGCCATGATTACTTAATTTGATATGAATTATGAATTTCAATATTGGATCTGTGCATCTATGATAAAGTTAATTTGGCTATCAAATGCTCTAAATTATTATTAATTTATGGAGGATAATTGATTAATTTAGTTTATTCTAAATTAAGATTTGGATTTTCTAATTAAGTTAATAAATCTTTCATTATTTATGAATATGTGAGAATCATGTGACATTCCCATTTGGTTGTGGAATTTAATTATATTAAATTGGGGAGACAGTTAAATGTCGTTTAATTAAATTAAATATTTTAATATTTATTTAATTAGTCTAGTAAACATTCAATCTAGTCAATTGAAGCACCATGTTGCCACAGCAATATCGTGTGTGGAGAAAAGCTTTATTGAAATTACATAGATTGGTGTGGTATTATTTATGTGTTCTGTGTTCGGCCCACAGGTAGGCACAGTTTGACAGAATAATAACACACATGTGATATAAGTATGTGATAATTATTTGGATTATTCATGTGAACATGAGTCGGTCCACAGATAGACTCTTGTTTGACAGAACTTATTGTCAATACTTGATTGTTACACCAAGATTACCCCTCCAGTTAATTTTTGTCCATAGACGAGGTTAATGTTGCACAAGGTGTCTTGTGATGGGTCCCCAATTAATAATGTTTTGCAAGTGTATCTTCATGCGGGTATTGATCGGCTCATAGGTAGATTAATATTTGGCAGAAATACACAAGCACCTGTGGTGGTAAATATGCGACGATTATTTGTTTAACATGTGAGTAATAAGTCGGCCCATAGGAAGGCTATTGCTTGATAGTTTTATTGTCAGTATTTGACTACTACGTAGAGAGTGTCACTTACAAGTTGGTATTGATACTAATGATGTGATAAATTCCTTGAGATGATTCTAAACTATTTAAATTTGAAAGATTATAAAGTTTAGTACAAGCATGATAATCATTTTGGATTAATTCTCTGTACAATTAAGAAGTCTGTTAATTAAGTTTAACTTATGTCAACAACAAAATTATACATGATGAGAACTTCAACAATAAGAATGAACTAATAAGTTTCTAACAAACTCTGTCTCAATAAAATATAAGGGCAATAAAAAAGAAAAACCCGTTTGGAAAGCTGTTAAAAAAGAAACTAAAGTATAACCTTTCGTTTTCTCCTAAAGGCTTGTAGAATTATTTTATAATACACCACATTAAGATTACTTAGTATGAATGGTGTTGTGGTGTAGTTAAAAGACAAAAATAGTACTCCACAATATATGGTTACTAATTGGAGAAATACTAAAGATAGCAGCTTATGGTCTCAATAAAGTTCCAACCAAAGTAGTTATGAGAACTTTTTGAGTTTCACATATGGTGATATCCAACTAAGGCTAGATCATTGGGATCTAGTAAAGAAAATTGGATTCAAATAGATACAAGCTACTTTATTGGTATTAAATAAAGATAATAAGTTTATGATCCAATTGATCGGATCATATTTGAGACGGGTAATACGGTATTATGTGAGGATGTTGATTTTGGGGGAAGAATAATATTAGAGACATTGTCCTTAAGGGGGAGTCGATTCGATCCCCACTTATGCTTTAAAGAATTGGTGCAAATTCAGAATAACGATATGACAATGTCAATAATATTTAAGGAATAACAAATTCAACAACCTCAAGAATTAATGTCACTAAGAAAACCACTAGAGTTTGGTGAAAGACAATTCGAATGATTATGTAGTTTTTCTCTTAAATAATGAGGACACTATAGAATTAATAGTAGAACATTCAAACAATGTTCATCAGACCATGAAAGGTCCAATTACTTCAAAGTGTGTTAATGCTATAAGTTATGAGTATAAATCAATACAAGATGATTAGGTTTGCATCTTGATATAGGATTATACTCAAAAGGGAAGGAAGTCATTATTATAAGATAATCGTGACATTAGTAGTACATTTTGATCTTGAATCATATTAGATGGATGTAAAGATAAAGTTCCTTGATCGCAACACTGATGTTACGATCTAAATGGTTTAAGAACTAATAGGAAATTCATCTATGCATTCAAGCAATTTTTTTTCTTTCGTAAAGGAATCACAAGTATCATCATGAAGTAAGTGTCTCATTTGGTTTTGAGACAAATGTAGATGATTATTTAATTCAGTGGGAGAATGTTTAAGTTAAACTAAGGGAGACAAGTGCAGTCTCAATCAGGTGCCCTAAAGTTAAACTAAAGATTTAAGAAATGTAGAAACATTTCATATTCATTGGTTGTTGGAAGTTGTTGTATGATGAGGTCTCTACAAGACCTTATTTGGCTTATGTTGTTGGTATATTAAGTAGACATTTAAGTAACTCTAGTATGGATCTTTATAAAGTATGTATAGAGAATTAAGAATAATATGCTAGTACATCAGGGATCAGATTTGTTAGAGATCATGAGAAATTCTGATTCTGAGTTTGTTGGATGTCAATACAGTATAAGATCCACTTCAGGCTATATTTTCTGTTGGTCGGAGAGCTATACAAGTAAAAGTATTAAACAAACACTTTAGCTCATTAATCATGATAACAGAATTAGTAGCACACTAAAAGCATTCAAACATGAAATAAAGGTTGCGAAACTTTGTCACATAAAGTGTATTATGACAGTTAGTTCGCAGTAAAGTATTAATGACAAGAGTACAATAAGTCAAGCATATTCTTATTGACATAGAATTCTTGATTGTTAAAGAAAGTGTTTTGTGTAAATAAAATTTTAGAAGAGCATATTATGATAGACTCTAAATATGGATCTACCAATTATGTATTCAACGCCCTGCAATTTTATGAGCTAGCTAATCATGTGGGTGTTATATGGTTTTAGAATACATTAGTTCAGTGGGAGTCTATATTTATTGTTCTTTAAAGTTTTCAAAACACTTTGATTTGGATAATTCAGTTTTCTGCAGAATAAAGTTCATGGCTTTGAATTCATTGTGAATTCACTTAAGTAATTTCATTTTGTAATATTTTACATTATGGATTGACTCACTAAAGATTAAAGTTGGAACAGTTGGAAATGGACATGATGTTGATCACATTTGACATGTAATTTCCATGCTACTCACCATATTTGATCTATGTCATTGAGTATATTGATATTGTGATTGTCAGGGTTTAATCACGATTTATAATGTGGTGAATGCCGCGGTAGTTCCATATTAGTATATGAGATGGACCAGATTGTTAAGTATAGCCTAAAGAGGAATAGCATAAAGTTGCGCAACTAAGGACTCTTGATATAATTGCTAACGGAAAATATATAACCCAAGTGGGAGATTGTTGGAAATTTTTAATTTCCAATATAATGTAATTGTGGGCAATATATTATTGTGCAATTATATTAGCTATTCAATTATATTATGGACTTAATTAAGTGATCCAATTAAGGTTAAAGGTCCATGGGCTATAATAATAAATGATATGGGCTTATTGAGTAGATACCCAATATTACATGATTAGGTGATTATGGGTGGTCTAGTCAAGTAGTATATAAAGGCTCCCAGGTTATGGTCCCCAATATACTAAGCCACACATGGTCTTCCCTTCTCCCCATCGGGAGGGATTACTACGGTCCCCATAAAAGAATTAAGAGGGCTTAGTTGAGGAAGACCACACAACCACTGATCCTGAGTTCGTGTTCCGCCTAGAGACTCATATGGACTAAGGTACGCTTCCACTTTACGGTTTTGATCTCGGTTTATCATAATAGGGTTAAGGTATTAGGTTTCATGGATTTATTTCCAACAACTATCACAAATTATTATATGCATTACAAAGATACACATACCTGGTTTTGCAGAAGTTGATCATAGTGATGAAGAGGCAGTCCTTTGTGATCATAAAGGATTAGGCCACTGAATCTTGGCAGCTCACACTTTTCACCCATGAGAATTGGTCTTTGCCACACTGCTGAAGTTGAATTATGGCTCTGCCACCCAACATCCCTCTTCACCAGCAGAGGAGTTGGGGCCGGCGGAGTCGGGGTTGCGGTCGTTGCCGCGACCCTTAACCTGTCCTCCCATTTGCTCCACCGGATCCACCCCATCAACGCTTTCACCACCGACCACCGCCCCACCGGCACCTCCTCCGCTGTCGCCGTCTCTTTGCATGGTTCTTGATGCACGATCCCATTTCTCCTCCTCCTCTTCCTCAACGCGGAGGCGGCCACCGCCGCGCAAATTCCGACAACCAAAACGGATGTCGACGCGAATAAGATTATGGCCTTGTGTGTTGATAATTTCCATTTGTCCTCCAAATTCCACAGAGCTTCTTCCATTTTGGTTGTTTAAATTTAATAGGTTAGATTTTCACATGTGGATTGATGGCTATAGTTTGTAGGGTGAATCAAATTAAAATGATAGACGTTATGGAATTTCTGAAACTTGTTCATGTGAGATCACCGACGGTGGGGTGGGGTGGGGTGGGGTTGGGGGGTGTTTAATTCTAAATTGTGGGCCAATCTGTAATGTGAGTTTAATTAGCCGTTGGGAATTAATGCGACACCGTTTCAAACACGGTACGATCAGTTACCATCACTCTCACGGGCTACTCAAGAATGCAGTAAAACAACTCCAAATTTCTGGTATTAACCAATGGATAGTTTCATTGTTTTTATTCTGCAGGTATTCTAAGGCTACTGCCTACAAATTTTAGCATATTAAAAAAACACAATTCTTATAAGTTAATGTACTCGAACATAATTTAAAAATTAATTCTCTGTTTCAATTAAGGTTAATCAATCCCTCACTTACGTACTCTCCCGTCCCGGATAAAGTATACTTTTATTTTTTTCACGTAAATTAAGGAATATAATATTTAAATATATAATGAAGTGAGAGAAATAATATTTTAATGTGTAGTGGGTAATTGTATAGTGTACTAGGTGGGCCACATGTGGATATAATAATTATTTTGTGTAGGTCTCATATACCAAAAAGGGAAATGTATACTTTGTTTTGGGACGAATTAAAATGGAAAAATGTATACCTAGTTGTGGAACGGAGGGAGTATATAACTTCACCAATACCTTGAATAAGTAGTTCAAGAAAAAAAATTATTAACTTTTTCGAGATATTGTACTCCCTCCATCCCATAATACTTTTCACGTTTACTGTTTCACGTTGTTTAAGAAAAGTTATACTTTTTGACAAACTTTATTGACTTTGGAGGGTATTATAGTATTTTTAGGTAATAAAAAAATATGTGTGTGAAAAAAGAGTGGCAAATTTGAAATTAAATTAACTTTTGAGGTTGTTAGATAAAGTGATGTTTTTTTTTTGATGTGAAAGGTTTTGTGGAACAAACAAATGAGGAAAGCGTGAAAGGTTTTATGGGACGGAGGGAGTAGTATTTTTATACTCCGTCCGTCCGAAAGAGGGTTTTTTACTTTTGTGCACGTTGATTAATGAGTATTATTATTTAAATGTGTAGTGGGTAGTTGTATTAGTGGGAGTGTGGACCTCATATTTTAGTTATATTAGTGGGTGTGTGTGGGTCCCATGTGTGTAAAAAATGATTCTCTTTAAAACGGACGACCAAAATAGAAATAATATGTTCTTTCGAGCGGATGGAGGAGTATAATTAATAAAGTAGAAAATACTCCCTCCGTCCCGGCGTAAGAGGGTCATTTGCTTTTTTGCACGTTGATTATTGAGTATTATTATTTAATGTGTAGTGGGTAGTTGTATTAGTGAGAGTGTGGTCCCATATTTTAATTGTACTAAAGAGGGTGTGTGGGTCACATATGTATAAAAAATGAAAGGGGACTCTTTAGGTAAGACGACCAAAATGAAAAAATAGTCTCTTAGCATGGAACAGAAGGAGTATATATTATAATAATAAATAAATAATAAAGCAATTAATATGTACATCACATTAACCATAAGAGAGATGGGTTCTCCGAGTTATCATAATAAATGTACAGTCAATTTGGGAATGGATCCCCATCAACAAAGAAAAATAAGTGGGGTCGTTTTATTACCTTGTCTCAAGAACTCTATGAGATTGACCTTTCCTCTTTTTTATTTATTTTTTATTTTTTATTTTATTTTATTTTTATTGCTCTATCTCCAACGAAATAAGAGATTCACTTCGCTTCTTTTACTCGTTTAAGAAATAAAAAATTCTTTAGTTAATTTTATTGACTTTTAATAATAACAAGTTTTTTTAATTAAATGTGGTAGCCCATTGCACATGACATATATTATACTCTGTAGTATATTTTAAAATGAACTATAATGATTAATAAAAAAACATAACATCTCAGTTAATTATTGGTATATTTTAGAGCCTTTCCTAAACCCTCCTCAAATAATAAATTATTTTATTTAAATAATGATACAACAAAAGTTACCTCTAACAACCTCTTTAAACTAACAATAATTTTTACATAAACAATTTGGCTCTTCAAGTTTAGAGAGCCATAATCATTCTTTAAAAATAAATATCTTGATTATTTCATTAGTTCCAACACTTCAGTTTTCTTAAATTTACATCAAAATATTTATTACTTTATATATTTAATAAAATAAATTAGGAGGAAACACAAAAATTAAAAGAAAGAATACATAATATAATAAATAAGTATTGGAAATAGAACAAACTAAATAAATTATAAAGTGGGTGTTGGAAATGATTAAAAATATAGTCATTTATATTTTACATACTCTTTATATTATATAAAATACTCTCTAAATTATAAATAGATTTTTGGAGATATTCTTATCTTATCTTTATATATATATATATATATATATATATATATATATATATATATATATATATATATATATATATATATATATATATATATATATATATATATATATATATAAAAGCTGAATAAATCCAAGACCATCTATTTCTAAAACAATTCTCAGCCACCCATTAAAATAATTAAATAATTGTAATTATGACCTTTTAAAAGCAGAATAAATTCAATTCTGACCATCTATTTCTAGAACAAATCTCAGCCACCCATTAAAATAATTAAATAATTATAATTATGACATTTCAAATTAGGAAATAAGATATTATTTACATCTATTTCTAAAATAAATCTTAGCCACACATTAAAATAATTAAATAATTATAATTATGACATTTTTATGTTAGAAAATAAGATATTATTTATTAAAACTTTAATAATATTAAATATATTATTTGAAATATATAAAACCAGAATAAATCCAATCATAGTCATCTATTTCTAAAACAAAACACAGTCACCCATTAAAATAATTAAATAATTATAATTATGACCTTTTCAAATTAGGAAATAAGATATTATTTATTAAAATTTTAATAATATTAAATATATTATTTGAATATGTTCAAAATTTTAAAATAAATCTAAGTCACCCATTAAAATAAGATAATTGAATAATATTAAATATATTTGTAAGCAAATAAAATTCACAGTCCAATTAAATGGCAACACGTGGATTTTCATGACTAAAATATCAATTTTAATTTATTATATTTTATTTTTAATTTAAATGAGGCTTACAAGCCTGAAGAATAGAGGTCAAATCAAATATTGACGAATCAAATTATAGGGATGAAAAGGCCAAAGAACGCAGAATTAGGTCAAATCAGTTATTGACCAATCAAATTACGAGTTATATATGGGGCTTCCTTACCCTTCACCTATATAAGTGTTGGCATTCGATCGTTAGGTTAACGTGAACAGTTAGGGTTTCATACGTTTCTAACAAGCAGCGGAAGCAAGTAAACAAGAAACGTATTACCTTTCACCAGGGTATGTTGAAGACGATGAATTCTCACCACCAGCCTGCACAGCCTCACCGTTTTGGGCATAACTCTCTCATCCGATGTTGGATTTGAGTGATGTAACGCCAAAATGATCCTCTCTTCCGTGGCTTTTTGTCAGTATATCACACGTCCTGTTCTGATGTTTGTACAATTTTATAAAAATCGTAGAAGGTAGCGGACAGCAGCAGCAAACAACCTTCCAGTCTTCTGCTTTATTCCCAAGTCTAATCTCGACGTCGTGTGGGCGACGATCTTCGAGATCTTCTCATTCTGCTGTTCCCTCACCCTCCTCACAGTGTTAGGCATGATTAATCTCATAGATTAGGGTTTCTGGACAGTTGAGATGACTTATATATGGGCTACAGTAGGGACCAGGAGGAGAAATTAGAGTTGGGCCTCCATTGGGCTTAAGTATCCAAGCTTAACTCAAAGCTTATACTTAAGTCCAATAATAATAATATATACCACTAAAATATTATTACTGCACTACCATTCTAATCCCATAATTACGTTATGGGCTCCTTCTTATTATGAGCCTGTTAGTCTCTCCATATTTAAGATATACAATGTCCATTAATTAATTAAGTTACTGACAACTCCATTAATTAATATCTCATCCAAGAGTAGTACCACTCAACCTCATTATCATGCCCAAATAAATCCACCTATAGGGTTTACATGATAATCCTTATAAGATCCTCAAGGGACACAATCAACCTATAACGGACACAGATTCCTTCTACAATCAACAGCACACCATAGAGACAATACCATTTCCCAACTTACCGAGTTTGTTGATTTAATTACATGTAAATCTCACCCATTGATGAATCAAAGAAATACATACTGCTTTACGTGGCGAGGTTATTGTATAGGGATTAAGAACACGAACATCCATAATAACTGAGATCAAGTTCTTCTATATAGACAGTACAAGTCGAACGATCTCAAGTGGTCCTGCTCAATACACACAAGTGCACTAATGTGATTCTATAATCAAGACAAACTAATATCAAATCACACTACAACCATCTCGATAGAGAGTCCCTATCAATCTCAGTTATGAGCATCTGTTTATACTTTATAAGGAAATCGATAATATGATCTTACGCGTGTTGTCGCACAACATATTATCTACAGTATAAAGTAAGTGGACTATTGCATCGAACATATAAATAAATTATAAGATGCAATCATTTGATCATATGATTCTCATTTCAAATAAATTGTTATAACATTGTTCATACTAAAACTAGACTTTTAGTATACAATCCAACAATAAGGAGCCTCCTCCATTCATTCTAGACACACCGAGAGTTATTCTCTACGAAAATCAAAGACTTTAGAGTTGTACTGAATAGTTCTACGAATTCTTCAACGAGAATCAACTCAAGAACGAAATACATCTAGGATTCAGGTTCTAAACTGCCCGAATTAAGCGTTCAACAGTCAAGTTCTTCGGTGAACAGCCTATAATCTGGGATTCAGGTGCTAAACCATCTGGATCTAAGCGTTCTTATGTCAAGTTCTTCAGTGAACGACCTATAATTTGAGATTCAGATAATCTGGGATTCAGGTACTAAACCGCTCGGATTTAAGACTGCTTAATTAAGTCATAGTTCTTCCAAGAACGACCTATAATTTGGGATTCAGGTGGTAATCTCAGCCACCCATTAAAATAGTTAAATAGTTATAATTATGACATTTTCAAATTAGAAAATAATTTAGTCAAAATTCTAACCATCTATTTCTCAATCAAATACCAGTCACCCATTAAAATAATTAAATAATTAAAATTATGACCTTTTCAAATTCGAAAATAAGATATTATTTATTAAAACTTTAATAATATTAAATATATTATTTGAACATATTCAAAATTTTCAAATAAATCTAAGCCACTCATTAAAATAATTAAATAATTATAATTATGACTTTTTCAAATTAAGAAATAATATATTATTAAAGCAGAATAAATTCAATCCTGATCATCTATTTCTTAAATAAATCTCAGCCACACATTAAAATAATTAAATAATTATAATTATGAATTTAGGGTTTAGGATTTTAGGGTTTAGGGTTTTAAGGTTTAGGGTTTTCTATAATTATTTCCGTGCAAAACACATATGAGATAATTAAAAAACATAAATAAAGAAATAATACGACAACAAAATTCAAACTACACCAAAACCGGATGAGAGAAGTTCAAACAAATCTCAGTCACTCATTATCTAAGCCACCCATTAAAATAATTAAATAATTATAATTATGAATTTAGGGTTTAGGGTTTTAAGGTTTATGGTTTTAAGGTTTTCTTTAATTTAAAACTTTAATAATCTCATTAAACCTTTTACTAATATAGCAACAATAAACACACAAAAAAAAAATATATATATATATATATATATATATATATATATATATATATATATATATATATATATATATATATATATATATGCAAATTTTTTAATAATCTTATATGACAAGAATATGTACTCATTATTTTTTTGTTTGTTTAATTAATTCTCTACCAACTAACAAAACAAACATTGCCGTTAAACTCAGATGCGTTAGATTATTTGAGTCTCCTAATTATCAAATTCATGGCTCAACCAATGTGGAAGGTGTTTATCACGATGTTGATGTTTGTTAATATTTGTTACTTTGTTGTTATTTATTTTCTAATCATTCTGATGCATCATGTTGTGATTTGAAACCTGAGTATATTTTGTAGGGGTATTTGTTTATTTTTATTACTTTATATATTTTTTCAAAGAAATATTATTCGGTTCAAATTAAATATCATAAAATCAAATGAAGTTGTTGCCCTAAAAGTAACACATACCCAACGCACAGGTTAGCTACTAGTACTACAAAAGTAACAATAAATTTTATAAAAATATTTGGATCATAGTAACAAAATAGTTCATAGTTTAACCATTTCAAATTTATTTCTAATTTGATGAAAAAGAAAATATCACAAATTTATTAGAGTTAGTCTCCTGTGTCCCCGGGGACACACTATGCTCCCATTGGAATACTGTGTGTCCTGGAAGAACACAAGCTTTTGTCAATTTATTATTATTGGAGGAATCATAATTGGGAATGCACCTATTAATGCCTCCCATAATTCTTTAAACAGTCCGAAAAGGGGAAAACTATTTGCAATCCGATTTTACTAAACCAACCCAATTAATTCATAGATTTAAAATATATATATTTATGTGAGAAGACGTAAATACTCTTATATAAATAATAAAATAAGATCTAAATACACCCCAATTAAATTTCTAATTAAATTTCTGCGATCTTCCCAAACTGATTTTGTTATATGTAGACACGTTTTTGGAAGTTTAATATTCTGCCATGGTGTTCACACATCTCCTTTAATTTATCAACATAAATGTGCCTTCATGCCTACATCACAGATTTATGGTGAGATAATAACAAACCCACAAATTATGTAGACGATCTTATTATCGTCACCGCCATGGGTGTCGGATTCGAGGTGGGACCCGTGTTTTGTTTCGAAGAGGAATTGTGTCTCCGGAGGGATGTCGCGACCGTTTTGGCCCATCTTTTTGGGCCATCCACCAGAGTTAGAAGTGGAAACAGACGAGAAAACGGACGTCGACGAGGGTGCCCAAGGACGCCACGTGGCGGCGCTGAGGAAGACGCCCTCCGTCGAGCCCTCGGTGGCGCTGGAGGTGGCCACCACGTTCTCCGGCACGCTGGTTAGGATGGTTCTGTCCTTCACCACCAGCTTGCTATCGGAAATACGAAGTGTGGGCTTGATCGTCATGGCTGCTTACCGTTAATGAGGAAAAGACGAGAGTTATTTGCAGAAAGTTTAAATCTGTTCGGTTATTACGAGCAAACTGAGTTTTAATATTTATGGGGTATATTTTTTTTCTGTTCGGTTACACTAAGCAAATGTATCATAATACTTATGGGGGTATATTTAGTAAATTTGGGGTATAAATAGTCTGTTTTAATTAAAAGGGTAAAGTTGTCTTAAATGAGTGTATTTAGTAATTTATATAGAGTTAAAAGTTTTTTTTGTCCCATAACTATTGAAAACTTTAGATTTTGTCCCAAAAAATATATTTATATCGATTTTGTCTCATAACTATTAGTTTTGTTTCAATTTTGTCCAATTTTCACCGGAACCCTTGATTTTCACTGGAAAATGGTCATGTGTGACGCACGTGACCGTTCAATTTAGGGGAATCCGGCGAGGGGAGTGACCTGGACATTTGGGCAAAATTGGGCCAATAAAATCGCTAGGTCATCAAATTTAAATTAAAAATAATATAAACATATATTAATAGTGTGCGGATCTATTTCACAAAATTTAAAAAAATTACATTAATTAAAAATTAAAAATTAACAAAAAAATTAAAAAGGAAAATTAATTTATCTAAACAGAAATTTAATTAGAGTTGATATTAGGTGCACCCGGGTGAAATGGTGCACTCATATGTGTACAACTTTTTATTCTATTTTGTATACATGTTATTCTATTTTATATATGTGTTTCTTAATAATTGTATTTTTTTCACACTAAATTTTTCATTAAAAAAACTAGAATCCATATGTATATAACTTTTTATTCAATAGTGTATACTGTACATGCTTTTTAATAATGATATATTTTATACACTTAATTTTTTGTAAAAAATTAACAATTAAATTGTAAACATTTCAGTTCATAATTGTATACATGTTTTTATTTAGATTTGTATACGTTTTTTAAAGTGAATGCATCCTATCTCATAAAGCTTGGTTAGTTCGAGGGAAGAACCAACATGTCCGTGGTGGTAAAGGACGACTTCAAGCTTATCCTTGGGCTTTCATTCTTGCGAGATACTAGGACGCAGTCCTTATGTATACCCCGCCGGTTCGGCTTCACTTTCTTTCTCTCTCTTGCTTTCAGACTTTCCTGAGACTACTGGTTCTGTTTTTTCTCATTTCAACTGGGGCCTCTTTCCTTCAAGCGATATTTGAATATGATGATTGGTTTAGGTAGGGTGGCCAACCCGGGCTCTTTAAAGAGGAAACCGGCTACTGACTGGTCAATCAAAAGGGGTTACGAACTACTTTGATCTGAGACCTGGTCTGGAAGATAGGTGTTGTAGGCAAGACCTTTTCAACAGTTGTTCGATCGCTAATGGAAAAGCATATCCCTTTTGAAAGTGGACTGGTCAGATCTAGTATGGATCATACATGGACGGTCGTTGGAGTCGGCGGCTCCACCAGGGTCCTTTATCTGAGATCCCTGGGGAAGAGGATCAAGTTGGCCCTTGCGAACAGCTTGATGCATTATCTCCGTTAGCCAGCAAACCCTCCTGACTCAACCTCAACATCTATAAAAAGAAAAAAAGCCCTGTCATCGGACAATTGGACAGCTATCTCTCGAGCACAAATTTAGGGTCACCCTTAAAGCGGAGTCGGGAGCAACCATTCCACCATCTCGACACCGTACCTAATCGATCTGGTTCATTAAGGTTAACCGCCTGTCATCGGAATATGAATAAAGTGGTACAACGAATCAACCCGAACCAGGATCTATACTTGCGAGTCAAGAGAGGGATCGAGAAAGCACCGCCCACAGAGCTTAGCAATATCTCAATAGCACCTTTGTCTAAAACTTCGAATGAGACTTCATATCTGAAACGCACGATCTGACTAGAAAGTGAAAGATCCAAACCTTCTTCTTCGGAGCGGAAACGAACGTGGCCAAAACATATAAAGATCCATTCCAGATCTATTCATAAGCCGATCTTTCCCATTAGTCATGTTCCATGCCTCAGAAAGATCGATACCAGTTAAGATGGACTTTTGAGCCGAACCAACCTAAGAGGTAGGGATATTTAAGTAGAGAAATTGGAGACACCATTGAATGGCTTTCACCAGGATCAACAGCTCTGGTAGTTCGCCTAACCTATAACATAATATGCTCACACCCGTTCTTTTGATTATTCCACTTCCTGTAGCTAATGAGTTAATGAGCTATAAGAAATTGAGTAACAGCTCTACCTTTTAAGTAGCTAAAATAGTTCTTCGTAACGCCTTTAATGCAAGGTTTAGAAAAAGACTTTTTATGTCATTCCCATTTAGGTCCGATTCGGATCCCTCCGTTGTTTCCGGAGGGGTGCCTCTCATAGCAAGCAGTTTCAACCGATACAGGCATATATTAATAGATAGAGGAGATGAGAGAGTCTTAAAGAAGCTGCATAAGTCCAAAAGGGAAACATCGTAACGCGTTGGAATCTGCCGAACAGTTCGGGCCAAATCCTGAAGAAAGCTAAAAAGTGCCTTATTAGGAGATGTAGAACTCTTCCGATATCGAAAAGTAAGTGGAAAGAGAGTAAAGGAGGCACATGTTGATTCGTCCACCACGTAATCGGAAGAGGGTGCACCCGGGTACACATTATAATTAGCCATTTAATTAAGAGAAAATATAAATAAGAAAAGGAAAATTTATTCGTCTTCAAGAATCATATCAACCACCGTTACCGTCGTCGTCACCACCAACCGCCGCCGTCTCCGTCGCTACCAACCGCCATCGCCGTCGCCACCAACCACCATCTCCAACCATCGTTAGATTAACGTTGGAATTAGTTCTCGGATTTCCTTCTTGCACGCTGCTTCTCTATTATTCTAGTTGCTTCATCGACGGCTTCCCAGCGTCGTTCGACGAGGACGAAGAGAGGTGATCGGGATCAGCGCCGCCCTAGAACTTCAGGTTCTCTCTCCGTCGCTGGTCCTCATCTTCGTCGAGGTTGAAGACGTACTTCAAATTCCGGTGACGGAGGCTCCTCCGGAGTCACGATTAGTTGATGGGAGACCACAGGAACCGGGATGGGAGACCACAAGAATCAGGATCTGCCCTCATTGGCATCCCCTTCTTCTTCCCCTTCATGATCTACGCTCACTGCCCCTTCTTCTTCCCCAGGAACCACCCCTTTATCTCTCTACTGTGTTTAGGGGTTTTTTTATTTTATTTTAATTTTTTTTAATGTTATTTTCAATTTCCAGATAATTAAAAATATAAATTGTTTTAAAAAATAGATAAGCATTGAGTTGGCATTTTTATTTATTTATTTATTTTAATTAAATTGTGATGTGGGATAATCATTGGCCAAAATTTAATTAGATTGACACATCAGTGACACCTCAGCATGATCGTCGGATTCCCCCAAATTGAAAGGTCACGTGCGTCGCACGTGACTATTTTCCGGCAAAAATCGAGGGTTCTGGCGAAAATTTGGCAAAATTGAAACAAAACTAATAGTTATGGGACAAAATCAATACAAATAATTTTTTTGGGACAAAATCTAATGTTTTCAATAGTTGTGGGACAAAAAACTTTTAACTCAATTTATATATGTAATTTTTAATTTTAATAGGGTATATCTAGAACTTGGAGTTTGTTTAGTAGATTTGGGGGTGCAAATAACCGCTGTGCACTGCAAAATATAATAAAGAGTGTTGTTAAATACACACCCATTTTTATTGAATACACACTCTCTATTAAATACAAACACCCTTTTATTATTTTAATTTTATTATATGCACATTCCCTTAAAACTCCAAATTACCCTTTTTAATTTTAAGATCAAACACCCCCTCTTAATCCCTATTTCTCTTATTATCAAATCTATTGGCATGAAACCCTAATTATTATTACAGTTTAGATCCGACCCCCCCCCCCTAATCCCTATTTCTCTTATTATCAAATCTATTGGCGTGAAACCCTAATTATTATTACAGTTTAGATCCGCTTTGACCCCTCAAATATTAATGACAAAAACTTGTGTGTACCCGGGCGCACGGACCACACTCCGTGCTCTTTTAGAATTTTATGTTAAATTGTATATTCTTTAGTATAAAATATGTACCCTTTATTTTCTAAAGAAAAATATAAAATATTAATGAAAAGTATATACCATTTACAACAAAATGGTGTACCCTTATTAATTATATACCCTTTAGAACAAAACAATATACCCTTATCCATAATATTAAATTCTAAATGGTGTGCCCGCAAGTTTTTGCCTTTTGAAGAGTTATCTGTGGTTTTGGGGTAAGGTTTTGTGGCAAGACAAGTAGGGAAATTCTCAGGCGATTCGATCCACAAGCGCCGCCGGCTTTGAGCTTTTTCGATAAATTCTTCAATATAACAAGCTTTTGCATCAGGATCTCTTCTTAGTCATAAAACTCCATTCTTTTACTATTACTCATATGGAGTGGGATGGTCTTCTGTTTCTTATGGTTAGGAAGTTGCTAGGTCAGATATCACTTACAGAGATGTGTAGAAAGAATTAATTAATTTATGATTTATTAGATTATTATAATAATGATGTATATAAAATATATAGGGGTGTGTATTTAATGAAGTAGGAATAATTTAGACTTATTAAAAATATACTCCCTCCTACCCAGGCTAAGAGAGTCATTTTTCCATTTTGGTCGTTTCACCCAAAGAGTCTCATTTCCTTTTTTACACACATGGGACCCACACATCCTTTTAATACAATTAAAATATGGGACTCGCACTCCCACTAATACAATTAATCACTATACATTAAATAATAATACTTTTTAATCTACGTGCAAAAAAGCAAATGACCCTCTTACGTCAGGACGGAGGGAGTATATTTTTTATTTTATAACAGTAGGGTGTGCATTTAATAAAAAGGGGTGTACATTTAGTGAACCCTATAATAAATCATAATTTAATCACACTTCATATTTTAGTATCATTTTCTAAAAAGTTATAGCAAGAGAGTGGTGTTATTATCATCAAGTGAGAGACAATAGTATGCTAATTATTTATCCTGCCTTCTATGAATATATATACATTTCATGAATTTAAGTACTCGTAAGAATAGTTCATTTTAAGTCCTAAGTTAGGTTTACAATCGTTAATTAAGTTGGTAGAAGCTAACAATTTAGTGTGTATTTTCTTCAGGTTCAAATATAGTATAGTTCATTATCAACCATGCTAAAGTTTCCATAGCTTTTGTCCAAGAAAGCAACTAATTAGTAGTTTTATGTTATCTATAATGCAAATATAGAGGTTGTTTTTTAGCATAATTTGAAGTTTGAACTATGGTAGTTTCTCATGACATTGTATAACTTGGGATATGGATCCTCTTTCTTTACTATTCTGTAAATTTTCTCAATTTCTTTTAATTTACGTCATTCAATTAATATCTATGAATATAAATTTGCTACATCACCATAAGCACAATGTGAGAAAAACAAAAAGCAAAGATTAAATCATTATTTAAAATTTAATTATATAATAGTGGGTGACATGTCAAACTGTGGTTGGTAGAAATAACGGTTAAAGAAAATTGACGTAAATTGACAGAGTAAGAAATGGAGAAGATCCAGATCCGTATAACTCGTGGGTAAATCCATCTAGTTTGTTAAGACTAAACGGATACATATGTAATTTATGTATGCGTCATAATATCCTAAGACAAAGTCTCTTGTGAGTGTACCCTGGTGCAGGGGCTTTAGCAACCCCCCTCTGATTTTGTAAAAATTCTATAGTAGTAGATATTTTCTATTTATGTTGTCTCAACTATTATATACACTTTTAATAATAATAAATATACATTAAATAAGTATATCCCTATATATCAATATTCCAAAAATCTCACATACTTCTTATATTTTTTATCAATCTCAATCATTTTATTCATCATTTTTTTCTATTGAATTATTAAAAAATAATTATTTTATCTATCTTACATTATTCATTCAAAAAAATACATTTTATTAATCTCTATGCACTTCAATGTATGAAAAAATATCTCAAACGGAGGGAATGTTTATTTTCCGAAATAATGATTTTTAGCCCCCCAAACTATCTAATAGTTATTCTTATGAAAAATTTAATCGTTTACCATGATAATATATATATATATATCACTTTTATCACTGACCTTGTAATTCATTTTGAATCAATGGAAAGAATCGTCTTCATTTTTCTTAATTTTTGTCACTAACTTTATAATTCATTTTGAATCAATGGAAAGAGTCGTCTTCATTTTTCTTAGTTTTAAACGTTGAGAATGTATGAAAATATCTCTAAATTCTTTTTGAAAGTTAGTCATGCTTTTATATTGTGTTACTTCATATTATTTAATATTTGAATATGGATAATGATCAGACATGTTTTTTTATCTTTAGACCCCGGAAAAATTGTCTAGCTCCGCCTCTGCCTTTCTCACGAGAGATTATCCCTTAAACAATGACATTGATCATCTCACATAATTTGATAGACAATTGTATTGACTTACGAAATTATAGCAGTATGTGATGAGTTATAGAGAGAATATTAAGACGGACAAAAATATAGTAAGGTATTAATGTATTATTGTCTAATCTCTACATATTTTTAAATGCTAATACTATCATGTTTAAGTGTTGTTCAAATCTCAAATTAGTGAAATCTTTTTTTTTTATGGAGTACTGAATTTTTATAAAATATATTTTTTTAATTTTTTTAATAATCTATTTTTTACAAGATTAAAATATATTTTTGAGTATCAGAAGTATTTCAAATGGCATGATTTGATTAAGGATTTTAAAATCCTTAAAATTCGTTCATTTAAATTCATAAATTATAAATTCGTTAGTATCATATTGTAGCCAAACATAAAGAAGAAATTTGAAAGAGAGTTACCTCCAGCGATTCAAACACAACTTCAAGTTAATTTGATTCAGCTTGATTTCAACCAATTTTGCAAGCCTTAGGCCTAGTTGTGGAGTGAAAACAAGTGATTTTTTTTAAGGAAAAGTTGAGTATCAAGTGATCTTGAGTTGGACGTGAGATGGATAAAAAGTTATAACATTATTAACAAAAAGTGATATTCAATCAATAAAAAGTGATAATAGTATAACAGTAAACTATTTTATGAACAATTTATACTACAAATAAAAAGTAATAATATCGAAAATGATAATAATGTTATCACTCTTTATTTGTCTCACCATAAGAATTTACGTGAGACGATCTTGTACATGTCTTGAATTTTGAGTTAACATTATTATGGGTGTTATTACACCTATATGTGGTGTGACGCTATGTACCGTAAAGGCAAAGGATATGTGCGGAATATGTCTTGACTTTTGAGTTAACATTGTTATGGGTGTTATTATACCTATATGTAGTGTGACGCTACGCGCTGTAGAGGCAAATGATATATGCAGAATATTAACAAAAATCGTGAGGAAGAACTTAAGAGCCGAGGATAATCTTCACACAACAAGGCAATGGACTTACATTCCTGAGGATAAGTTATTTCATTATCCTCAACCTGGATAAAGATAAGTCCTTCCTACATCTCAAGCAGAATATAATTTATCCACTTCTGCTTATTCTCGATCTGCCTGAGGATAAGTCCCGCACATTCCCTAAGTCCAGCAAAATTGGGTTTATTCCCTTCCATTTATCCTCAACCTATCGACATTGTGTATCGTTAGCTCAACTATACAACATGGAATGGAGAAATATATCCCTTTCACTCATCATACATCAAGATACTCTTTCAACCAATGGAGAGAGGTTGAGACCACTCCCATAACAAATTGATTCCTCTCAACACATGGCGACTTGGGGTGGACGAAAATACTGAAATATCGGTATACTGCATTTATCGTACCGTTAAATAATGAAATTATCAAAAATTTTAGCATACCAAAAAATCGATACGGTATTATGATACCGTACCCATTTTTTGTTATGGTATCGGTAAGCGAAATACCGATATATTTATCGATATTTCGATTTATACCGGTATACCGAATTATTCATTAAATTAAATTAATAATATTTATATTACTTTATATAAATAAATTTTTAATTTTAATTTTTAATACGACGGTGTAATGAAGAAATAATAAATTAAGAATTAAGTAAATTTATCCACCACGAATATTATAATGAAACTCTTATTTGGGAATTAGAAAAGAATCCAGAAGGGTAGAAGTTGCGAACCCTATAGCTGTTGAGAGTGAAAATAAACGTGTTTTGGGCCTTGATTTGCATGGAAATGGAGTACTATTTGGTCTTTTATCGAGACGAATCGATACGTTTATGGGAAAGGCACGAATCAAAGGGTACAAGGGCTATTTGAGCATATTCATATAAGAAAACAGGTAAAAAAGGCATGAAATTGGATGACACGTTTTTGGAGGCGAAATCAAGGTGTTGTTCGACCAAGCTGGCTTGTTCGACGTTCAATAGGTGGTCGAACGGGAGGTGACAAGTCGAGTAGATTGCCAAAGCCCGTCCAGTGAGCCTGTTCAACTTGGAGGAGTTGCTCGACCAAGATCAATCTGATCGAGCAAGAGCGGTTTGGTCAAGCAAATTGCCAAAGTTGTCCAGAATGTTTGTTCGACCAGAGACTTCTTGTTCGACTTGGATGTCGAGGTCGAACGGCGTGTCGCTGAATGCTATTTATGGTAATTCCGGATGTCTTTCACCAAATTTGACGTGTGCTTCAAGCAAAGGCCCATCCTAAGCCCATAAGGAGATCCTATGTGTTTAAAAGAAGGCCTTCCGCAGGAGAAAAAGAAGAGATACAACACATTAGAATAGAATCATATTGGAGAGGAGAGAGCCACAAATCCATCCTACACCTCACAAAGGGGGATCACCCCCAACCATCATTCACATCCTTTCCTCCATAAATCCATAACTTTGAAGTTTCGTCTGTGGAATCAAGAGGAGAACCAAGAGGAGGATTCAGGATGGAGAATGACGCGATGACTCTCATGTCTAGGGTTTTATTCGTTTCCTAATTTATCTTATATTTTCCAGACATACGGGTAAGATTTATCCAACACCCATGATTGTTCTTCGCAACATCATGGGCTAGAGCCTTTTTGGTAGAACTAGGGTTGTGAAGGTTTTACGAGTTAATTGAACTTTCGTGTATAAACTCCGTACAACACTACTTGTGGATTTATTTTATATATGATAGTGCTTTCTTAATCCATATTCACGGTCGTTTTGTGCATCTTCAATTGGTATATAGAGTCTGAATATATATCTTGGTTGTAGATTGAGTGCGTTCACCACTGAACAGGATTCAATGTTATGATTCTAAGTGAGGGGACTCCAAAACTTCATTAGAACTATTATATATAAATACTTATTAATTGAATTGAATTCGAGTTATTAAGTAGGATAAAGAGGATAATTTTATAGTACCTATAAAGGGAGATCATATCGGGTTAGAGTATCAATTGGCCAGGAAAATAATTGATACTGATAGTACCTAGAAAGGGGGTGGAATTATATCTCTTGCTCCGAAATTATTCACACGTGTTACACGCATATTTACTTGTGTCTATAGAGTAGATAAGCATGGTTTAGTGATGCGTCCATATTCCACAAGGCAGAGTCGGATATCAACACACGAAAGGGAGATTAATGAGTGAAACTGGATTATCCTAGAGCTACCTATTCTCCTACTTGATCCACTTTCGTATTCTTCGAGTGATAATTTATTTTAATTGTTATTTTAATTAATTGTTTCATATATTATAATTAAATTCCACAAACTTAATTACCATCTTGTCTTAATTAATTTAGTAAATAATTAAATTGATAATACACCGTCCTTTGGGTTCGATAATTCACTTTGTCGCTTGCTTAAGCTGCAACTGATATCCTTAATACTTGGGGATTAATTTTTCGTGCAAAGAAAACGCGCATCAAGTTCTTGGCGCCGTTGCAGGGGACGGCTATTATTATTAGTTTATTATTTCTACTTGATTAAGACTTTTATTTGTGATTATTTAATTCTATCTAACCTTGAATTTTTCTGAGATACTTGTGCACTAGGAAAAGGAGATGAAGGAAAGAAACGAATAACACATTGAGCTAAACATGGCCGGAGCAAGGAAGAATCCGGATAGTGTTGCCATACGTGAAATTTTTACGAACTATGGGATTGGTAACATGGGGTTGATAGGAACAAGGGGGGAAGATGATGATTTTGAGATACATCCCGCTCTTATTAATATGATGGAGAAGAATCCCTTTTTTGGAGGTTGCTTTGAAGATCCATATCATCACCTCAAAAGATTTCTTGGTTATGCAAACACTCAAAATGGAGCTGAAGCTAATGACAATGCTAGGCGGATCACCCTATTTAAATTTTCTTTGATTGATAAGGCAGAGGCTTGGTATGAGACTCTTGATGCCAATGATTGCACTACATGGGACCAACTGCAGCAGAAGTTCTTGGAGAGATATATGTCACCCTCAAGGATCTTAAAAATGAGGCAAGAGATCACTCGATTTGTTATGAATCAGGGTGAGAAATTTTGAGAGGCGTGGGACAGGTTTAAAGACATGCTCAGGAGGTGCCCATAACATGGGATGTCTAAGGCTGAATACATAAGTATCTTCTACTATGGATTGGATTGTGAGTTGCGTGTTTTTATTGATGCATCCTCAGGAGGAGCGCTGTTATCTAAGACAGCACTTGAAGCAGAAAAGTTATTTGAAGTCATCTCTATGAAGTCACGTGACTGGCCTACAGAAAGAGTAAGAGGATCATATGTACTTGACAAGGTAGCGCATATTGAACATCAAGTGGAGAAGTCAAATAGGGATGATGAGATCGTCTCTAGTCTAGCTAACATCACAAGCTACTAGAATCCCAGCAGAGGCATATCACAGAGTTGACACAAAAGGGGCCTAGTATGAAGCAGCACGAAGCGAAGAGTGTTGAAGCTACCTTCAATCGATACATGACTGAGACTAATGCAAGGGTTGACTGCATCGAAGCGAGAATGAATGTTGATCATGCATATTTCTCTAAGCAGTTGAAGGACCTTACTTCGATTATGGGGCAAATGGGTGCGAATGTGAATCAAATAATACAAACGTGGGAGAATAATGCCATCACATTGAGGTCCGGCACGCAGTACGAATGTCCGATGATGTCGGCGAGCGAGAACGAAGGACCAGACCTGATGGTCGAGCTGAGGTTGAATAAACTTCAGAGAAACAGAATCCCAATGCTCTGTTTTATGCCCCGCCATTCGACCAGAGCACTGCCATTCGACCAGACTACCTTGGTCGAACAACAACTGGGGAAAGAAGGAATCGCGATTAGAGCTGTCGTTCGACCAAAGCACATTCGTTCAACCTGACCATCTTGGTCGAACGGAGGTCAAACAACAATTAGAGAACTAGAACTCGCGATCAGAGCATCCGTTTGACCAGTCACAGTCTGTTCGACAGACCATTTAGGTCGAACAGTGGTCAAACAACGTCATTCACCGCCCGTTTCGATATCGAATGCTACACCTGCTGTTCAGAGTACTCCAATGCCATCCCAAGGGCAGAATACTGAGCTTATAGTGGAGAAGAAGTGGGAAAGAGCAAAGAGGTTGAGAGCCGAGAACCTTAGACTACAGATGGATAATGAAGATGTGGTTTTCTCTCTTGATCAAGCAATGAAGATGCCCATGGAGACTCAATCTTGCAAGAGCATTGATGTTGTTTCTAACTTGTTTAATCTTGATTTTTCTAAGATAGATGATTCTGAATTCGAGTGAAAGATTGACAAGGAGGTGTCTAGACAGTCATGGGAGGAAGTAAATTCCAAGGATCATATACTTGTGACCAAGAAAGGTGAGATGTTGAGGGTAGATAAGAAGAGGGAAAGAAAGTACTTAAAGGTGAGAATGCGACAAGACCGTCCTCCGATCAAGTAGCCTATAAAGGTTACATCCGTCGTGACTCTCCGACGTTAAATATGAGTGTCTGTTGGGGGCTTGCCCTTCTATTTTATTGCTTTATTTATTTCGTGTGAGTAAGAAATTTTTATATTTAAGGTGCTTACTAATCGGCAATTACATCTCTTTGCAAACTTAGTTTCAACTTACGTTTTTACTAAGTTTGGGGGGTGTGATGTTATTACCTCATTGAAGCACCAAGAGTATAATCTTTTCTTTGTAATGTTTGCTAGGGGAGTTGATTTTTTGCAGTATGTTGAAACTTTAATCGGTTTTGATGTGTCGATTTTTTGCAATTTGCCTAGTATTCTGTGATGTTTCTAGTGTGTGGAGTCAATTAGGTAGTCAATTGATTCTTTCTTATAGTTCTCCTATTTTATTATCGACAAATCATGTGATGATGAGTTTGTTTGAGCTTTGATAATAGAAAAAGGTAGAAGAGTGGCAAGATAATCGAGTTGAACAACTTGAGAAGCTCGTACATACATTGAAGAAAAATCAGGTGCCCTCATTTTCTTATTCTAATTTTTACGTATGCAACAAGAGAGTTGAAGGATTGAGTTTTGGTGATCCACATGTGAGCTTATATGTTTAAATCGTTCTTGAAATTCATATGCTCTTGAAATTGATGAAGGAATTGTACTTGTTTTATATTGTGTTATGAAGTTCTATGTGTACTTGTGGGATATTGCTTACCATGAAAGGTGCTCTGTTACTTATTAAAAACCCATGTGAGATTTTGAGCCTCGTTGATCATGTACATAATCACATGATTTCTTTTCTGGTGAGTATCGTTCTTGTGTGTATTCTAGAATTTGTTTCTTGTCTTACTTGAAACTACATGTGTGTTAGATGATGGGAAATGATTTTAGGCCATCCTTGAATTTATGAGTCACTTTGCCAAATAATTTCCTACCAAATAATTATATATCCATAGTTAGCCCTTTTGAGCCTGAAAGTCTTATTTCTTTGGCAACCTACGAAGATAGCTACTTTGATATCCTACTTGAGCCTCAAATTCCTATATTTAGTGGAGAATTAAATGCTGTCAAAGTGTGTGAAGTTGATTTTGATGGAGTTTGGAAGGAATAAAGTATTTGGAGCTGTACAAGTGATTATGATATTGAAAATAAGTTGCTTAAAGGTAGTGCCCGAAACTGGTACCCCTAGATGTTAGAGGTAGTATCCGAAACTGGTACCTCAAGAAAGAAAAAAAAAAGGAAAGATATTGAGCTTGAAGAAAAAGGAGAGAAAAGAAAATTAGAAGAACATGAAGCTGGATAGCCTTGAAGTGAAAAAAATCTGCAGTACAAAAGATCTTCAGTTTTAATTCTCTACTAATTGAGTCACTTTATCCATATGTTTCCTACCCTTACCAAAGAGCCAACATTACATCCTAATGAAAGTCCTTTTTGATTCCATTGTCGAATCATACCTTTTAGTGGTGGAGAGTTTGAGATACTTGGCAAACTTATGGTTACGCGTGCACTTGAATTGAATTTGAGCGTAAACACCTTAACCTATAAGTGTACATCTTTTACACTTGAGTGCGAGTGATATATACTTCCCGTGAGAACATGTCAATAGAGCATTTTAATTGGTGGTGATTGTCTTAACTTGTATGCTATGAATTGAGAATTACATGTAATAAGAGTTGCATGACCTAAGTTGAGGACAATTGTATTTTGAATATGGTATGAGTCATAGTCCTTGTTTCCCCGCTAATTTTCTTACTCTCTTTCTCTTTATTTTTATTTTGTTGCCTCGGGATGAGCAATGGGTAAGTTTGGGGGTTTGTTGAGAGTAAAAATAAGCGTGTTTTGGGCCTTGATTTGCATGGAAATTGAGTACTATTTGGTCTTTTATCGAGATGAATCGGTACGTTTATGGGAAAGGCACGAATCAAAGGGTACAAGGGCTATTTGAGCATATTCATATAGAAAAATAGGTAAAAAAGGTCGGAATTGGAAGACACGATTTTGGAGGCGAAATCAAGGTGTTGTTCGACCAAACTGGCTTGTTCGACCTTCAATAGGTGGTCGAACGGGAGGTGACAAGTCGAGCGGATTACCAAAGCCTGTCCAGTGAGCCAGTTCGACTTGGAGGAGTTGCTTGACCAAGATCAATCTGGTCGAGCAAGAGCGGTATGGTCGAACAAATTGCCAAAGTTGTCCAGAATGTTTGTTCGACTAGGGGCTTCTTGTTCGACTTGGATGCTGAGGTCGAGCGGCGTGTTACTGAATGCTATTTATGATAATTCTGGATGTCTTTCACTAAATTTGACATGTTCTTCAAGCAAAGGCTCATCCTAAGCCCATAAGGAGATCTTATGTGTATAAAAGAAGGGCTTCCGCAGAGAAAAAGAAGAGACACAACACATTAGAATAGAATCATATTGGAGAGGAGAGAGCCACAAATCCATCCTACACCCCACAAAGGGGATCACCCCCCAACCATCATTCACATCCTTTCCTCCATCCATCCATCACTTTGAAGTTTCGTCTGTGGAATTAATAGGAGAACCAAGAGGAGGATTCAAGTCGGAGAAGGACGTGACGACTCCCACATCTAGGGTTTTATTTATTTTCTAATTTATCTTGTATTTTCTAGACATCCGGGTAAGATCTATCCAACACCCATGATTGTTCTTCGTAACATCATGGGCTAGAGCCTTTTTGGTAGAACTAGGGTTGTGAAGGTTTTACGAGTTAACTGAACTTTCGTGTATAAACTCCGTACAACACTACTTGTGGATTTATTTTATATATGATTGTGCTTTTTTAATCCATATTCACGGTTGTTTTGTGCATCTTCAATTGGTATATAGAGTATGAATATATATCTTGGTTGTAGATTGAGTGCGTTCACCACTGAACAGGATTCCATGTTATGATTCTAAGTGAGGGGACTCCGAAGTTTCATTAGAACTATTATATATGAATACTTATTAATTGAATTGAATTCGGGTTATTAGTAAGATAAAGAGGATAATTTTATAGTACCTATAAAGGGAGATCATATCGAGTTAGAGTACTAATTGGCCAGGGAAATAATTGATACTAATAGTACCTAGAAAGGAGGGTGAAATTATATCTCTTGCTCCGAGGTTATTCACACGTGTTATACGCATGTTTACTTGTGTCTATAGAGTAGATATGCATGGTTTACTGATGCGTCCATATTCCACAAGGCAGAGTCGGACATCAACACACGAAAGGGAGATTAATGAGTGAAACTGAATTATCCTAGAGCTACCTATTCTCCTACTTGATCCACTTTCGTATTTTTCGAGTGATAATTTATTTTAATTATTATTTTAATTAATTATTTCATAGATTATAATTAAATTTCACAAATTTAATTACAATCTTGTCTTAATTAATTTAGTAAATAATTAAATTGATAATACGCCGTCCTTTGGGTTCGATAATTCACTTGGTCGGTTGCTTAAGCTACAACTGATATCCTTAATACTTGGGGATTAATTTTGCGTGCAAAGAAAACCCGCATCAATAGCCCACGACCCCTCCCCTGCCCCCGCAACGACTTCTTTTGCTTTGTAACGCCGTCGTCGCCAGCCGCCACTCGGATCTCCAATCAATGATCCAGATTATCCAAAAAGCTCTCTCCCTGCATATTTTCTCCATTCTCCACCGCTAGTCTCCACCCCCGCTGCTCCAAACTTCGCTTCGACTCCACCACCAACTCTTTCTCCTTCTTTTTTGTAACGCCGCCGACGCCGTGCCCCAATCCAGCTGCTTAAATCTCCAATCAACGACCCAAATTCTCCATTGCTAGCCCCTGCCCTACTATTAAGTTCCTCTCTTATCCATTCTCCAATCTCCATTTTAGTTTATTTAAAATTCTATAAAAATTCAGTATTTTGGCTGTATGTTCTACGTTTTCGTTCGATCAAAACATTTGGAGAAAGCCATAGGGTTAATGGAGTAGATATGTAATAGAAGCTGTATTTTTATCGTATTTTTTAATTTTTCAAGTATGAACTAAATGTATCGGTATATTAACATTTCAGTATTTGGTAAAAACACGGTATTAATTATTAGCGAACAGAAATTTTTGTATACCGAATTTCGGTATACTAAAAATTTCAGTACGGTGTCAATATATATTTTCTAATCTAAAAATTTTGTTACAGAATACGGTATGTTTAAATATTTTCGGTATACCATACCGTCCAGCCCTAATGGCGACATCTCATTGGCTAACACAAGAAGGCAAGGATAAGGGTCTTGAGCCCTCATGAAGAAAACGTGAACATGTAATTATAAAGCAAGGAATTTTACACTTGTGAAAGGACTTTTTACTTTTGGCTCATTTCATCTTTTGCATCTACACATATTCATCATCCACCAAATATTTCTCTCTCTACCATCTTCACTATATTTTCTACATTATTGTAAAAGTTCCTCCATGGAACATCAATGTACAAGATCGATCAATGAATACAAAGAGCTCCCTACGACGGATAAAATTACATATATTTGATGTGTTTGATTTCCATTTACCACTTTATTCGTATATCCATTTTATACCATGAATCTCGTTGGAAATCGAGCATCAACCTTTGGTGCCATCTGTGGGAAATGATTTTTTTTCGATCTGTGATTTTCTCCATCGTCATTGCCGCCTGATAAGTCATATTTTAGCATGATTATTTGGTGGAAATTCAAGTCTATTTGATTTAATTATATGTTCTTTATGTGCTAATATTAAATTATTTTGTCTTTAAGAAATAATTACTTTAATTATATGAAATTTATGTGGAAACAGGCTGTTAAGTGGAGCAAATAAGGAAACAAATCAACTTAGCATATCTTTCACATATTTTCACAGCAAAATCCTCTCCAAATCTGTTGGATGCTCGATCAAGGAGGAAAAATACAACACAGAGATTCTAGAAATCAAGGAAAAGGAAAGAGATCAAGTAGGGTTTCTTGGGGGACAAGAAGATAAATAGGGAAGATTGATTGATCACAAGAGGCTACACACGGTTTTTTGAGAAAGAAGGTAGGAGAGAGGCGACTGCAAGGCAGATTCTGGAGCGTGAAAGTGAAGAACAATCTGATTCATTGGTTCTTTAATTTTATTTTGTATTTTGTCATGAACATGCGGAGCTAATCTCCTTTTCTAGTTTAGGATTTCGTGAACCTTCCGTTGAATGTTAATTTGATTATTAAGGATTTTTATATTGAAACTTTTGTGTGAATTTATTCTATTAGATGCTTTGAATTGATTTATAGCACTTTAATAATTATTTTAGATTGATCAACTAGATTAGTTATTTAATTGTTTATTGCTATTTCGTGATCCAAAATCCGTAATTGTTGTGAGGATTGAATTGAGTAGCAAATAGAGATTATTCCCTCTAGATGTAATGGGATCTAGGTTGTAGGATTCCTAGCCGGTTTTTGTAGCCTAGTAATTCTATATTTGGAGTCTTAATGCGTTTTCAAGTTTGAATCCACAGGGTCACTCGGGAATAGTTCAATTTAGTGGCCATACCCTAATTGATGATCTTAAGAACATTCGGGTTGGTTGGTCGTACTATAATTAATTGATTTAGTAAACAAGAGGGGATTGTCGTCCTAAACTAGATTTGTCTTCTTTGGTTAATCTCTAAATCGTCTTCGTTTTGATTACTTAAGTAATTTGAGTTGATTTATTGTCATTGTTACTTTTAATTGTTACCAATCCAAAATCCCCCATTTAATTTTATGTTATCAACACTTAAATTTAATTTGAATTTCAATTTACTCTCTTGGGTTCAACCCGTACTTACCCTATTACATTTTTAGTGGGTTTGTTCGGAAATATTTTAAATATTATTTTTTGGTGGCCAGCGATAGCTTATCAAGTTTGGTGCAGTTTGCTCAGGAGTAAAATTGAAATTTTGTTAAATCTCTGTGTTTCTGATATTTTTCTGCATTTTTACTGGTTCTGAAATTTTTGATTTTTCTGGGTTCAGTGTTAGTAGTGCCCTGTTTTCGAAAATTTTCTGTTAATGATCACTCATTCGTCTGGTCCAAAACAGCTTGAATACATACTAGAAATCGAGAGAACTGCCCGGAGATTGAGAAAGGAGTCCCGGAAGAAGAAGGAAAAAAGTTCGTCTATTGACGGAACCACCGAAAACCTTACCGAACTCGAACTTGCAGCTGATCCACTTCATCTTGGAGAGGATAATTCTAATTTTTCTGATTTAGAGGAGAAAATACCATAGGTTCTGATTTTGGAGAGGAAAACATGGCTGAAGACGTAGCAGAGAGAACTTTGAATGAATTGGCAAATCCGGACATAGTCCATCAACCTCTCTGCATTAACCTTCCTGCAATTAATAATAATACTACCTTTGAATTGAAATCGGGATTGATTCACTTACTTCCTGCTTTTCATGGTCTTTCAGGTGAAAATCCTCACAAGTTTTTGAAAGATTTTTCGGTTGTATGTACGAGCATGAAACCAACCGGGGTGATGGAGGAACAAATCAAGCTTAGGGCATTCCCCTTTGCTTTGAAAGACATGGCGAAGAATTGATTGTATTATCTCCCTTCTGGATCGATTGCTACATGGGATGAAATGGAGAAACTTTCTCTCCAAACTTACTTTCCGGCCACTTGAGTTGCTGTATTACGTAAGGAGATATCTGGGGCTTGTCAAATGCAAGGGGAGAGTTTACATGAGTATTGGGAGAGGTTTAAACGCCTCACATCAGCATGCCCCCAACATCAAATAAGCGACCAGTTGTTTTTGCAATATTTCAATGAAGAGTTGTCCATGATGGACCAAAACATACTTGATGCCACTAGTGGAGGAGCTTTTATGATCAAAACACCTACTACTGCTAGGAGTTTGATTGCTAGCATGGCTGCCAACACCCAACAGTTTGGCACACGTGATCCATCACTTAAAGAAGTAAAGGAGGTCCATGATTCTAAGATGGAGGAGACTTTAAAATAAGTTGACAGTTGTTGTGGAGAATCTTGCTAAAGGAAGAAGGGTAAACTCTCCATCTTGTCAAAATTGCTTAACTTATGACCATTCTACTCTTGATTGCAGGGCTGCACTTAGTGAGGAACAAGTAAACGCCATGGGGCGACCTTATGATCCTTCTCACAAACCTATAATCACGGTTGAAGAGATCATCCTAATCTTAGGTATGGTAGTGGACAAAGATGAAATAGGGGGCAACAGCAGTTTCAAGAGTAGAGAGTGGTGAATAGGCAGCAAGATCACCCTCAAGATGGTGGAAATCACCAACAAGGTGGGGCAAGTTCCGGAGCCACATTTGAGGAAACAATGAAAGAGATGGCTGCCAACAATCTGAAATTCCAAGTGTCTACTCAGATATCCATCCAAAACTTGGAAAATCAAATGAGTCAATTAGCTACAACTGTAGGCAAGATGCAGGCTCAAAACAGTGGAAAGTTGCCTTCACAAACGGAGGCTAATCCTAAGAATGTGAGCGTCATTACACTGCGAAGTGGAAAACAGTTGGAGGAGGTTGTACCACCAAAAAGGCCTGACCAAGACGTGGAAAAAGATAATGTAGAACCTGCTGGAATAATGGATGATCAGATCGGTCAGTTTGAGGAGGAAAAATCTGATGTGCAGAAATGTAACACCGACACTGAACCCTTCAGTGTCAGAAGGTCTGAAAAAAATCAGGTTAAAATTTCTGACCCTGTTCCTTTTAATTATGACCATTTACCTTTTCCAAGCAGGATGAGGAATCCGAACACCACTGATAAGAATAAAAAGATACTTGAAGTATTTCGAAAAGTGGAGATCAATTTACCTCTCATTGAGGCGATTAAGCAGATTCCGAGATACGCCAAATTTTTGAAGGAGTTGTGCACCAATAAAAAGAAGTTGAGGGAGATGAAAAAGTGGTGATGGGAGAAAACGTTTCAGCTATCTACCAGCAAACGTTACCTCAGAAGCGCAATGATCCTGGCATGTTTGTGGTTCCTTATAAGATCAGGAAATTTAAGGTGGAAAGAGCCATGTTGGATCTTGGAGCTTCCATTAATGTGATGCCTCGATCAGTGTTTGAGAAGCTGAGTATGGGAGAGCTGAAAAAGACTGGAGTTGTCATCCAGCTTGGTGATCGAAGCCAGACATACCCAGATGGAGTCATTGAGGATGTTCTTGTTCAGGTAGACAAACTCTTTTTCCCTGCTGATTTTTATGTGTTAGAAATGAATGAACACCCATTGAATTCCACTCCGATTTTGTTGGGAAGACCATTCCTCAACACTTCACGCACTAAGATAGATGTGAGTGAAGGTACTCTCACGATGGAATTTGATGGGCAAATCATTAAATTCAACATATATGATGCTATGAAATACCCTGATGATGTTAACCTGCTTTCTGTTGTGAGTACTATTGAGCCTATTGTCCAGGAACACTTTAAACTCACTGGTAGGGATGCATTAGATACAGTCATTGAACATGGAATCATGAAGGAGGATGCTAAAAGATGGGATAATGAGGAGCTGAATCACTATGTCAATACTTTGCACAGTTCTTCTCAGAGACTAAGCACCTTAGATGTAGCTTCTGTTAAATTGTCTGACATTTTTCCAAAAATTATTCCATCTATAGTGTATGAGCCGAAGCTGGAGTTAAAGGCACTTCCTGAGCACTTGAAATACGCCTACTTAGGACCGAATTCCACTTTAGCAATGATCATCTCATCCAAGCTGATGGACGAGCAAGAGTGCTTGTTGCTCGATGTGTTGAAGAGGCATAAGACTGCTATTGGATGGACGGTAGCGAATTTGAAGGGTATCAGTCCTGCAATTTGCATGCACCATATTCTGCTTGAGGATGATGCGAAGCCATCTTGAGAAGCTCAGCGCCGATTGAATCCGCCCATGATGGAGGTGGTAAAGAAGGAGGTGTTAAAACTTCTGAGTGTGGGAATTATTTATACCATCTCAGATAGTAAGTGGGGCAGTCCGACACAAGTGGTTCCAAAGAAATCAGGAGTAACTGTAGTTGAAAATGACAAGGGTGATATGGTTCTAACACGTTTTGAATCGGGTTGGAGAGTGTTCATGGACTACCGCAAGCTCAATAACATGACTAGAAAGGATCATTTTCCTTTACCCTTTATTGATCAAATATTAGAAAAGCTTGCAGGTTATTCTTACTATTATTTTCTTGATGGTTTCTTTGGGTATTTTCAGATTGCAATTGCTCCCGGGGATCAAGAGAAAACAACCTTCACATGCCCCTTTGGGACTTTTGCATGTCCTCGATTACCTTTCGGGCTTTGCAACGCACCTGCCACATTTCAAAGGTGTATGGTAAGAATTTTTTCTGAATTTGTGGGTAATATAATAGAGGTCTTTATAGATGAATTATGTGTCTATGAAGAATCTTTTAGTAGTTGCTTTGGAAATCTTGAATTGATCTTGAAAAGATGTATAGAAACAAACCTTGTTATGAATTGGGAAAAGTGTCACTTTATGGTCGAACAAGGCATTATTTTAAGTCATGTCATTTCAAAAAATGGGATTGAAGTTGATAAGTCTAAGATAGACCTTATATCTGCATTGTCTTACCCCGCATCTGTGCGGGAAGTGCGTTCTTTTCTCGGACATGCAGGTTTCTATAGAAGATTCATCAAGGACTTTTCAAAAATAGTCAAGCCACTTTGTGAGTTGTTGCAAAAAGATATGAAGTTTGAGATGAATGATGCCTGTAAAAAAGCTTTTGATAAGTTGAAGGAGTTGCTACCCACACCACCCATAATTCAGCCGCCGAATTGGAGCCTGCCTTTTGAAATAATGTATGATGCTAGTGAGTATGCCGTAGGGACAATGTTGGACAACGAGTGGACAATGCTGCACATGTGATCTACTACGCTTCAAAAACCTTAGATAACACTCAAGCCAACTACTCTACTACGGAGAAATAACTCCTGGCTGTTGTTTTTGCTCTAGAAAAATTTCGATCTTACTTGTTGGGTATTAAAGTCACTGTTTTCTCTGATCATGCAGCTCTTCATTATCTCATGAAGAAAAAGGAATCAAAACCTCGGTTGATTCGGTGGATCTTGCTCCTCCTAGAGTTCGACTTGGAAATCAAAGATAAAAAGGAATCGGAGAATCTAGTGGTCAACCACCTAAGTCGGCTGATTAGAGATAAAGATGAGCAAAAAATTCTTGAGGAAAATTCGAGCCAACTGACATTGAAACCTTTAGTGTCAGAAGCTCTATTCCATGGTTTGCCAATTAGGCAAATTTTCCAACCTCCCATCAGTTTCCAGCCCACATGAGTAAAGTAAAACATGATAAGCTCCGTAGTGATGCCAAGTACTACATGTGGGATGATCCGTATTTGTAGAAACGCTGTTCCGATCAAGTGATAAGAAGGTGTGTTCCTGAAATTGAATTTAATTCAATACTCACCTTTTATCATAGTCATGCATGTGGTGGTCATTTTGGTTTTAGAAGAACTGCTTTCAAAGTTCTTGAGTGTGGATTTTATTGGCCGAGAATGTTTAAGGATGCTTATGAATTTTGCAAGTCTTGTGATAGATGTCAGCGTGTAGAAAATATTTCTCGACGAAATAAAATGCCCCAAAACCCTATAATCATTTATGAGATCTTTGATGTGTGGGGGATGGATTTTATGGGACCTTTTTCTTCTTCATTTGGCTTCACCTATATATTACTTGCTATTGATTATGTGTCGAAGTGGGTGGAAGCAAAGGCCACCCGAACTAATGATTCTAAAGTTGTTGCATGTTTCCTTCGATCTAACATATTTTTTAGGTTTGGAATTCCTTGAGCCATCATCAGTGACAAGGGCACGCCTTTTTGTAACTGAACTGTGGAAGCGCTTCTGCGAAAGTATTTGGTGTTTCATAAAACTTCCACGCCCTACCACCCCCAAAAGAGTGGCCAGGAGAAAGTATCCAACCATGAAATCAAGAGGATTTTGGAAAAGACGGTTAATCCGTCTAGGAATGATTGGAGCTCGAGATTGGAAGATGCACTATAGGCCTATCGAACTGCCTATTAGACACCGATTGGCATGTCCCCATATCGACTTGCCTATGGAAAGCCATGTCACTTACCTGTGGAGCTTCAACACAAAGCATGGTGGGCAATCCAAAAGTGCAACATGGATCAAGAGGAAGCTGGAGTACAAAGAAAACTCCAATTGCAAGTGTTGGAGGAATTTGAGAAACGAGGCTTATGAAAATTCAGTGATTTTATAAAGCTAAAACAAAGGCATTTCTTGATGTAAGAATCTCAAGGAAAAATTTTATCAATGGGCAAAAAGTTTTACTTTATCACTCAAATCTTAAATTATTTCCTCGTAAGTTGCGTTCTCGATGGATTGGTCCATTTATTGTGACTAATGTTTATTCTCATGGTGCAGTTGAGATAAGAAGTATAAATTCCGAAAAGAGTTTCAAAGTTAATGGGCACCAACTTAAAGAGAATCATGAAGGACTCCAGACGGTTGAGGCGGACCGAATAGAGTTGAAAAATGTGGTCTACAGTTGATAAAGATACATCTAACCTAAGTCGAGCCAACGACAATAAAAAATGCTGATTAGGATGCAACCCAATTTTTTCATTTTATTTTTATTTATATTTTTATGTTTTTTTTATATTGTTAGTTTTTTAATAAATTGTCTGATTGTTCACTCTTAATTTCCTGTTGTGGTTCGCAGATATAGCTTATGGAAATTAATTGAATAGACAATTTAAAATTTTATTTCTGAGAAAGAAATGTTGGCATTGGGCCACGAAACTACTTTCTGCTTTTATTCAAGTTTTACTTGTGGCCCAACTAATTCTTATATTTTTTTTCAGGACAGGGGCCCAACTCTTGTAGCCCATGAAGGAATTTAAAAAATAAAAAGGGCCCAACTCATACATTCAATTGAATTCTGAAGAAGCCCTAAGTTCTCTTCCACAGAGAGAAAATCCCGATTCCTTCCCCAATTCTCGTTCGAGAATTCTGCACCATCATCTCAAGCCCAATTCTGATTACACCACTTCGAATTAAGGCCTCGAATCACCTCCAACCATGGCCAAGTTACGCTCCAGCATTTGAGCAGAGAAGAAATGGAAGAGGGATGCTTCTAACGAACCCATTGTCGTCGCCCATTTTGTCTCAGAGGAAGAACCTCCAGTGCCTGAAGCCGCCGCTGCCCAAACTGATTCTGACGAGAACACTCCAGCACCAGAAGCAGCCGAGGACGAGGCACCGCGACCGCCACGCCGTCGCTCCTGTCCGGTCTTCTGCTTCCTAAATTGCCATTCCATCTCTATGTCAGATCCTGTACAAGTTGCGACATACCAAAGGTTAGAAAAGAAAGACCTCAAATCCACTTGTTATATTGACACAGCTCTACTTAAGTCGTTAGGTATGCATTATGACATCTTTAGGGTGATTGACATGGTTGGGTTGAGGCATTTAGTAAGTGAAATTATCCTATTTTTGAGGACCTTACTTATGAATTCCTGAGTGCGTTTGACAAGACTAAAGAAGGGGTAACTTTCCAATTGGGGGGTGTTACGTTTAATAGGACAGTCGATCAGTTGATGTTATCTTCAGGGGTCCCTTTGATTGAGTATGTGGAAGAGGAGTTTAGAGCAGAACCTCTGTGGAATGAGATCACACTAGGGCAGAGAGAGTACAGAGCTAGTAGTGCGAAGGGTAGCTTTATTCGAAATCCGTGCATTCGGATATGCAAAGACTACTTTTCAATAGCATCTTCGCTAGGGAAACGAACAAGAACGTGGTAGAGTGGAAAGAGATGAGAGTGATTTATGCTATGCTACATAGGAAGCCACTTGGGCTCGGGAATATGGTGATTGAGCATCTGTCACATGTGAAGAATGGCACAGGGAACATCGCTGTAAGTGGGTTGATCACGGCGATTGCAAAGGTTGCAGGAGTCGACATGATGGATAGGGTCCCTGTCAGTTCCGTGCAATTAGTTGATGCCATGCTGTTGACGCAAATGGGCATTTTAAGAAATGATCATGGCACGTACATGTGGATGGTGACCGTAGATGAAGAATTGGCTCTATCGAATTCCACTTTCACCACCATAGAATTTCCGAAGAACATCCGAATGCAGCATGATGAGAGGACGACGATTCCGATCCTGTCTTTGCTAAGAGCTCTCCCTACGGGCTTTGGTAATCTTAATGGAGCCTTTATTGCTCAGATGGAGAGATTCAAGGCCAATCAGCACTTTTTGATGCGTCAAGTGAACGATCTCGTCAAGCATTTGCGGGATCGTGGTCAGAGTTCGTCCCAGAAATAAAATCAGGTGTATTCTACCCATTTTCAGATTCAATTTCTCTTTTATACTTGCTTTTACTTGGGGACAAGCAAACATTTAGGTGAGTGGAGGGATATGAATATGTTAAGTGGGGTAGAGTTGTGGTAGTAATGTAAATATATTTATGATTTGATTTTGGTGAAACGGCGCAATTTTTGGTGGCTGTATATTTTTGAAATTTATGGTGGCTGTATGCATTTTTGGTGGCTGTATATTTTTTATGTTGGTTGGGTAAAATTGTTAAATTTGTGGTGAAAAAGTTACTGAATTTCTTGTCCCGTGTCTTGTTCTTGTTGTCCACTGAATTTTATGTTGATGTGGAGTTTGGTAAATTAAGGAATAAAATCTTTTGAGGTGATGAGGGTGATGCATGATTGAGGGGGTGGCAGTGATGTTGAGGAGGTGATGAAATTTGATATTCTTTGCAAAATTTTTAGGATTATAGTGGCTGATTTTTTTTTCAAATTTCATGGCAAATATACCCAAATTTTGGTGAGCTTTTGAGCCTTAACGAGCTATCATCTATAAGCTCCATTGAAATTTCTTTCTTGAGTGCATTGAATTTGAATTGCTTATTCTAGAACTTGCTCTTTTGAATGTATTTCAAGATCATGTGATTGGTTGTGTGTGATAAAATGATAAGGGCACTTAGGTTTAACCCTCTTGACTTATATTGTTCCACCTGACTATGAAAACTCTAGGGAAGCCACGTTGAGCCTAAGTCTTTTCTTTTAATTATGAGCACATAAATAAACCCTGAATTCTCATTTCTTTCCTTGACTCTTCCGTTTGAACCCTTTATTACTTTGCAATGTGTGAATCTTGTGGATATACTTTATGGTTGATTTGAAGTTGAAGGGAGTTGATGCAAAAAATTGGAGAAGAAAAAAAAAGCAAGAAAAGGAAAAATGGAAAAATTGAGAGATTTGAAAAAAAGAAAAAAAAAAGAGAAAAATTCTTGAAAAAAGAAAGGGAAATAGGAGCTGATGAAATTTTATGGTTGATACTGAATCCTTTCAGTGTTACACCTGTTGTTCCGAATCTCAAAAATGAGCAGGTGTGGGGAGATTAAAAGTGAAAGGAAAATGCTGTTTTGAAAAGGAAAAATTTGGGGATGATGGTTGATTTGATTTGTAGAGATCACATGTTGTAAAGTGGTTCATTTAGTCATTCTTATCCCTCTAGTTACCTCACCCCATCCTAAGGCCCCATTACAACCCTATAAAAGACCCTTTGATTGTTGCACATGATCCATTTATGGAGATTTGATTTGGGAGCAAGCCTATGGTAATGACTTTTCTTTTCAATTTTTAAGTGATCTTGCTACCTAATCATACACTTGAGTGTTATTGAGTGAATCTTTGTGAGGCCATGGAATTTTGAAAGATTTGATGCCATGAAAGTTGCAAACTTTGAGTGAAGAGTCATTTTTCATATTAGTTCTGAATGCTCATTGGTTACTTTTCTCTTGTTGTGTTGTGACTTTCATTTGCCTTTAAGATAGAGTTCTTTGGTTTTCTAACCTCTATGGACTCGATTTGCTTGAAGACAAGCAAAGTTTATGTGTGGGATATTTGATAAGTCATATTTTAGCACGATTATTTGGTAGAAATTCAAGTCTATTTGATTTTATTATATGTTCTTTATGCGGTAATATTGACTTATTGTCTTTAAGGAATAATTATTTTAATTATATCAATTGTTGTGGAAACAGGCTGTTAAGTAGAGGATATAAGGAAACAAATCAGCTAGCATATCTTCCACATATTTTCACAGCCAAATCCTCTCCAAATATGTTGGATGCTCGATCAAGGAGGAAAATTATGGCACAGAGATTATGGAAAAAAAGGAAATTAAGGAAAGAGATCAAGTAGGGTTTCTTGGGGGACAAGAAGATAAATAGGGAAGGTTGATTGATCACAAGAGGCTACACATGATTTTTTGAGAAAGAATGTAGGAGAGAGGCGACTGCAAGACAGATTCTGGAGCGTGAAAGTGAAGAACAATCAGATTCATCGGTTTTTTAATTTTATTTCGTATTTTGTCATGAACATGCGGGGCTAATCTCCTTTTCTAGTTTAGAATTTCGTAAACCTCCCGTTGAATGTTAATTTGATTATTAAGGATTTTTATATTGAAACTTTTGTGTGAATTTATTCCATTACATGCTTTGAATTGATTTATAGCACTTTAATAATTATTTTAGACTGATCAACTAGATTATTTATTTAATTTCTTATTGCTTTCGTGATCCACAATCCGTAATTTTTGTGAAGATTGAATTGAGTAGCAAATAGAGATTATTCCCTCTAGATGTAATGGGATCTAGGTTGTATGATTCCTAGCCAGTTTTCGTAGCCTAGTAATTCTATGTTTGGAGTCTTAATGCATTTTTGAGTTCGAATTCATAGGGTCACTTGGGAATCGTTTAATTTAGTGGTCGTATCCTAATTGATGATCTTAAAAACATTCGGGTTGGTTGGTCGTTCTTTCAATCTAGGGATTTGAGTTTGCACATTAGATAAGATATTTAATTCCTGTAATTAATTGATTTAGTAAACGGGAGGGGATCGTCGTCCTAAACTAGGTTTGTCTTCTTTGGTTAATCTCTAAATCGTCTTCGTTTTGATTACTTGAGTAATTTGAGTTGATTTATTGTCATTGTTACTTTTAATTGTCACCAATCCAAAAATCCCCTATTTATTTTTATGTTATCAACACTTAAATTTAATTCAAATTTCAATTTACTATCTTGGGTTTGACCAGTACTTACCCTACTGCATTTCGAGTGGGTTTGTTCGGAAATATTTTAAATATTATTTTTGGTGGGCCGGCGACAGCCTATCACTGCCACTCCGATCAAGGGTCATCTATTTGTATTGTTCTTAGCTCAACTCTCACTTCTTCATTTCTATCGGAGTTCAAATCTAGATCTGTGTTCTGCTCACAATTTTCACCTCCCTATCAGTTGTTCAAAGCCTACTCACAATTCTATTACTAAAAAAAATCCTTGCCTAGATCCCAAAAATTATTTCTCTGTTTTGCCATTTTGTTGGAGTTCAAATCCAACTCAAAAATCTGTGTTCGGCTCACAAATTTTAATTCCCTCAAAATGTTTAAATCCTATACACAATTCTATTTCTCAAATAATATATGTGGAGAATTTCCCATTTCGTTATCTTTTTTTAAGCAGAAAAGAAATTTCATCCCAAAATCATTATGTTTAAAACATCACACCATCTACTCTTTGATATTTTCCATTCATCTCTTCGTAATCTACGTTTTGAGCTGTAGTCGCCAAGCCACATAATAGGGAAACTCCAACACCTTCTGGCATGGGCGGAGATCTACAAATCAATAATGTCATCTATAGAATCCATTAATTAAATACATAAAGGGTAATGAATGAGAAAGTTGGAGTAGCTCGATCGTGTGTCGCTAAACTTCTAAGAGAAAGGAAGAAGAACCAGAAAAGAGCAAGATCTGGAGTATCCAAGAGGCATGGTGGACGTCGCTAATCACCAAAGAAAATAAAACATAGAAGAAAACATCTCTTTATTCGAGGAGTTTGGGGAAAGCATGAATTCCAATTCAAAGCAGAATACCATGAAAAAAAATATGTGAGATTAGTTTTTAAAACTGCTCTCATATTCCACGTTTTGATAAACACTTATGAAAAGAGTAAAATATCGCATGTTCTGTGCTAAGTGAGAAGAAGAAATCTTATGTCCAAAAAGGAATAATATCGCATGTTCAATGTATTATCCATATTTCCTGTTAAATCTGGAAATTAAAGGTGTATGCACGTTTCATGTTAAATATAAAAATCGAAGGTGTACGCGATATGTAGCTCTGTCGGTTAGAACGTATATAAATTGTTAAGATTCGAGAAAATATATCTGAAAAATAAGAGATCGCCAATTTTTGAATGAGAAAGAAAGAAGAGACTGCCGAGAAACAAAGTCGAGGATTACGGGCGTGAGATGGAAAAACTGCAAGGCCTTTTCAGCATGATCCTACGGATCAGTTAAGCCCACATGGCACGATACAAAGACGTGGCGATAAAATAATACTCCCTCCGTCCCATGTTAAGGTTTACATTTTCCATTTTTGATTTTCCATGTTAAGGTTTATATTTTCTTTTTTATCTAGTTGGGTCCACACAAAATAATTAATTATTTCATGTAGAGCCCACACACAACACTAATACAACTATCCATTTTACATTAAATATTATTTCTCTCACCTCACTACACATTATAATATTATATCTCTTGATCTCCGTGCTAAAAGCAAACGTGAACATTAACTTGGGAAGGAGGGAGTATATATATAAAGAAAAAGAGATCCGAAGAAATATGTTCAGGGTAGGCCCAGAGAAGAAAGAAAAAGAAAGAGAAGAACAACAGAAGAAGAGAAGAAATCTCATCCGCGTAAAAAAAAAGAAAAAAATAAAAAAATCAGTGGAAAATAAAAAAGGAAGGCTGGGATTGAGAAAACCAAGGATCAAAGAAGGCGAAAATTGCTTTTTGGAATTTTTAAAGTATAAGGCGGTTTGCCCAAGAGTTTAAGAGGGAAGACTTAAAATCTTATGCACTACCGATCAAAAACAACAGAAACAATCGAGTTAGATAAATAAAAAAAGGGTTGCAGAGAAAGGCCAGTCAAAGAAGGCATAGATCGCCGTGAAAGAAAATCGACCAAGGAAGAAGAACCAGGGATAGGCCCGCAACAAAAAAAAAGACAGAGGAAGAAGAACGAGGAAAACAGAAGGCGGAAATAAAAAAAAAAGAAAGGAAGAAGAGTAAAGGAAAAGTATCCAGGTTTAGTCCTAGAGAAAGAAAAATGGCAGATTATTTATTAATCATGATGGTTTCTGAAATTGAATATCTGAGGCTAAATAGCCAAAGAAATAGAAAAAAGAAAAGATTGTCGAGGATATATACATATTCGAGGAAAAAGTCAGAGAAAAAGAAAAGATTGTCGAGGATATATGCATATCCGAGGAAAAAGTCAGAGAAAAAAAAATATTCCCGAGATATATACATATCTGATGAAAAAGTCAGAGAAAGTATAGCCGAGGAAAGAGAGCGCCGAGGTTAGGCATTGAGAAAAAAATGAAGGAAGGGACTGAACTCAAGTTACAGAGAAAAACTAGAAAAAGGGAAAGAAATATAGCTCAATTGGAAGAGCGTCTGATGTTGACACTCCAAACAAAAAAGACCAAGGTGTCACCTGGAAGCTGAAGTCTCAGTCATTTAAAGTGAAGAAGCTAAGGCTACTTGCGTGAAGTAACATTGGAATGAAAATAGAAGAAAATGGATATAGTCAGCATATTGGTTGACATAAAAGGAAAAGGAACAAGATTAGGATTCTAATCTCAAGGATAATATTCGAATTTCCAAGTTTGACATATTGATTTCAAGAAAATATGTTGTTTATGAAAGTGGCGAGTTGAGTTCTTCCTAATAGAATGACAGAGGAAAAGAAACATTGAAGGAAAAGAAAAATAGTTAGCATACTGCTTGATATATGAGAAAGAAGCTGAGCTTGAAATACAAATCTTAAAAAAAGTATCTGAGGTTGAAATATCAATGGAAGGAAAAGAAAATATTAGAATAAAAAAAAGAGAGTTTCTTGACTAGATTTCTCGAAAAATAAATAACGCAAAATTCAGAAGCAAGAAAAGAATTCGAGAAATACTTCTGTCAGTTATAGCGTCATCATAAACTACAAAAGGTCTGGGAATACATTCACTGAAAAGATGATAGATTTCTCACGAAGAAAGAATATTCCCGAGATTAAACCCTCAAGATCTGGGAATACATTCTCTGGAAAGATGATAGATTTCGCAAGAAGAAAATATATTCTCGAGATTAAACCCTGAAATAAGAAGACAATTCTCAGATGATATCAAGTCCAACAATGGAAAAATAATTTCAGGCATGAGCATCTATGGTAATAATTTCAAGCATGAGCATCTATGGTAGAATTGTTCGGGCGCATGATATGATGTATCCTTTAAGTTATGGTTGGATCTAAGGAAGAAATGGATACTAACATTTACAGTGTTGGCTACATAATCTCCAGCGCCGGTTAAGGCATCATTCTTGATCCGAGGTTCAAAGTCTAGAACTCCACAGGTTCTAAAGCCTAATTTGATCATCCACAGATTGAACATCTTTGCTACTCTGCCTTATGATCTTGACCCAGTTGCAGTCTATCTGATAAATATTAATTTCAGAGTTTAACATCCTATCGGGACATCAATGGTTATCTCACATGTTCCAAGTCTCGCTGCCTTGTTAAAGGCAGCCCACCCGGAAAGAAGTCTAGCAGCCAACTGTTTCGCCTCGATGATGTCTGCATATAACCAAGGTAACATAAGGAAACAATGCTGAAAGAAATCACATGCAACACATTAATCGCGATGGATTAAGGGTTAGACAACAACATCCATCTTAAAAAGGCCATGATTCAGATTGGCATATTCTCATACGACTATGTCGATTTCTGGTGTAAATCCTATTCCACGATAAAGAACATCCAAGTTGTAACAACAAAAATATGGTTCAACATTCGAGTTTGAGCTTCAGAAAAGAAAAGATGTCGTAACTTTTTTCAAAAAGTTAAAGGCGCAACTAATTAGCATGCAAGGAAAGCATGAGGATATCCAATCCAATGTTTCTTAAGGAAAGAGAATTCGAGGATAAGTCCTGAAAGAAAGCAAGAGAAAAAGCTGAAATTAAAAGACTTGGGGGCTGAACAACTGATAAGGATAGTATTGTTGGTTAGAACAGGCGATAGCCAACTTATAAGGAATCGAGATTCCATCCATTTTGGAGGAAGAAATCAAGATTATATCCAACTGAAGTGTGATGTCGACGTCTAAGCATGTTGTGGTTAACTTTCCAGCAAAAGATAAGAAATCAAGGTTTCGTCCATTTAGGAAGAAGAAATCAAGATTTTATTTGATTGGGATGTGGAAATCTAAGCTCCATCCCAAGATAAAGCTGAGGCTCTAATTCTCACTCCAATAAGAAAATATTTAAGAAGTGGCGCAGTTATCTAACTCGTAAGAGCAACCTGAATGTTAGAATTGAAAATTAGGATGAGAAAGCTGACCGTCAAGAGGATATTGGATTGGCTCGAGTCAAAATATCATGCAGATAATAGTGCTGAACTTTCTTCATATGTTAAAGCTCAATCGGTTAGAGCATGTGGCAATTGATTTCCCTTCAAGGAATAACCGCCATAACTGCCGAGATAAAAAAAAGCATAATAAAGTCAATAGGGAAGAAAGATTGATCTCATTAGAAACAAATAAAGATAATTCCTCAAATCAAATGATGAACGGAGTCACGTCAACTCCCTTCAAGATAATAGCTCAATCTGTTAGAGCGTAAGAAAAGATTCTGAAAAAAAATCTTGAATGAAGGAAGAGGAAAGCGTGGAACAGATATCCAAAAAGGATGGTGCTTCCATTGACTATCTAGCTTATCAAATAGGAAGGTATCCGAGAAAAGAAGGATATAAGAAAGCAAAAGGCGGAAAGAAGAAAAGATCAGCAGATTTTAGCTCACTTGGATAGAGCATGGCAGTCAACTGCTAAAAAAAGAAAATCTGAGGTAGGTACATCAACCTCAAGAAGAAATCTGAGGATAATCTCATTCTGGAGAAAAGATAAGAAAAATAAAAGTATGAAAATCAACACTTCTTCTCTAAAAGCGATGGCCCAATTTGTCAGCCCATCGTTGGCCAGTCAGCTGGAAAATTGAAGTAGATAATTGTACAAAAATATCAAGGGTAGCTTCGTTGATTAGAGCAGTGCTATTAATTTCAGAGTATCCGGGGATAAATCTTTGAGGAAGAATCAGAAATTTCAAAATGAATTCAGTGTTAAATTCCCAGGGAAGAGGGAATATTTCTATAAAAATAAAAAGGAAAAAAAAGGGAGTCCAGGTTATATCCCCAGGAAAGAAAAAAAAAGAGGAAAAAGTTCAGTCCGGCAGGAAAGAAAAACTGAAGATGATGAGAAAGATTATAAAGTATATAGCTCAGTTGGTTAGAGTATGGATTGAGAATCCATGCAAGAAAATGAAGGAAAGAAAGATTGTAATGGCGCAGTTGCCGGCTAGCACGTTCAAGCTTTAGTATCAAGAAAAGAAAAGTGAAATGAGAGACCCACTCCATTATCAAATTTCACTAAGAGTTTCAATCTGTCAGACCAGGAGAAGAAAGGTTCAGCCTATCTACAAGAAAAAATATTGTGATCTCATTGACGGAAAAATTGCTGATGAGAGTGAAATTAGTATACAAATGGGAGAACACAGATCTCAGTGGCGGGCCAATGTGGGTTCAAGGGGGTACAGTTGTACCAAAAAAAATTAAAAAAATTACTGCTACTTATATAAATTAAAAAAAAAAAATTGAACCCCCACCAATTTACAATATTACCCCTTAGTCTCTACTTAATACCCAATAATCCAAAGCTTATTGGACAAGCCATCTTCCTCCCCCTTTTCATTCAACATGTACACTACCCACTTTCCTCTAAATTTTCCAAAATTAAAACCCTTCTCCATTTATTCAATTTTCTCGTTCAAAATCCCACCCAATAAATTAATCTCCACATCATTCTCTTCCAAAATAATAATTTGGTGATATCCTTCCATTTCTAGGTAATTAGGTGATATCTATTTTGGAGTATTATATATATTATTTTTTGAATCAAATATTAATTGTGGTGATAAATTGATAATGCATTTGTACATTAAATTTGAATTTGATAGTTAATAAATTAAGAAATGACAATACAAATGATATGGCTATCAATTCATGTAGTTAAGCATCTCCATTAATGATGCACTACGATGTTTATGCTACATGAAGTTGGAGTAGGGAGTGAAAAAGGAAATGGGTGAAAATTTATGCTTTCTGCTACATGAAGTTGAGAATCATGATTTAACCAGTGTTTTTATTCTAAATAGATCAAATGAGCCAATAACGTATACTAAGAAAATGCATGGAGGGAGTGAATTCTTAATCTTCCTATCTTCTTAATATTCTCTTATCTTTAAATGCGTAGACGTACTAACTTAATTTATAATCGCAGAAGAATTACTAATTTAATACAAAGAAAATGCTTGGAGGGAGTGAAATCTTAATATTCCTATCTTCTTAATATTCTCTTATCTTTAAATGCGTAGACGTACTAACTTAATTTATAATCACAGGAAGCATTACTAATTTATATCAGTCTTCAAAAATATAATATATCAATTTTCACTACTCAGTAGCTAGTGTCGAGATATCGATCTTCGAGTCACCCATCTTGAATATTCATCACACTTAGAAAAAAAAGGAGAAAAGTGATGGAGAGGATGTCAGGATGCAAATTATATTTACTTAGTGCATTTTACCACTCTAGTTAAAGAAAATGCACTCAAATTAATTAATGGAGAGATTCACACTTAGATATAGAACTTTCAAATTCAAAATCTCACCCAATAAATTAATCTCCACATTACTCTCTTCCAAATTAATAATTTGATGATACTTCTCCATTTGTAAGTAATTTTATTTACTTAAATTATGTAGTATTATATATTATCATTTGAGTTAAATATTAATTGTGGTGATAAATTGATAGTGCATTTGTACATTAAATTTGTGTTTGATAGTTAATAAATTAAGAAATTGATTATATTTCATAATAAAAAACATATGTTAAAGTAAATTAATAATAATTGTGTTATTCATTATAATATCGTGAGGTTTTGCTTTTCTTTTTATTTTTCCTTTTTTTTAATTTATTGTAAAATTAAAATTAAGAATAATAATTGTTAATTATTCTAAGTATTTTTATTTAAATAGGAAATGATGAATTACAAACTTAAATCAAAGAAATTCAAGATGATAGGAAAACAACCCGATCTTCGACAATTCATGTGTTGCAATAATGAAATGTCAAGGAGCACCTTATTCTAAGCCAATTGATGAAGAAATTCCTCCAAGTAATGATGTGTTTTCTTCAAATGATCCAATACTTCATTCACTCCATATCCAAGAAAATATGAAAGAGGACTTGTGTAGTTCAAGTGCTACTAATGTACCATCCGAGGGAGAAGAATTGTTATATGATTTTGAACTTCTTCCTCATGATCCCGGAAAAATAATGAATATAATGAATTATCCTTCAAATCAGCGAAATGCGGTGAGAAGAGCATACATTCTTAAAGGGCCTTGTCAACCAAAAACTCACGACTTTCCTCAAAAGGAACTTGGAGGTATGCGCTGATTTAGTTCTGTTTGGTTTAAAATTTTTGATTGGCTTAAGTATAGTATTGTGAAAGATGCGATGTTTTGTTTTGTTTGTTACTTGTTCAAGAATGATGTCGAAATTAATGTTGGGGGAGATGCCTTTGTAAATGGAGGATTTATAGGGATGGCAACGAAATTCGAAACCGAAGTCAACCGAGGCGACTCCAATCCGATTGGGGTAGTTTTTTTACTTTTGATCGGGTATAGTTCGAGTTTCGAAGAAAACCAAAAAAATAAAAATGGGGCAGGGACAGTATTTAAATACCCCGCCCCGAACCCGCCCCGATATATATATATTTCAATAAAAGTAATAATATGTATAAACTTTGAATTAAACATCATATGTCTCTTTTAGTTAATTTATATTTTTTATGTATTTTAAATTTTTTTAAATTATAATTTTATTATTTTTATAATAATATAATAATTATAATAAATTAAAAAAAAATTTGGTTCGGGTACTGGGATACCCGACATCGATAGGGGTGGGGAAGTGGTGCAAAATTAATTCCCCGACATGGTATGGGGCGGGTTCGAGGATGAAAATTTTCAAACGGTTCGGGGATGGTATTGTTAAAACCCGCCCCATACCCACCCCGTTGCCAACCCTAAGGATTTAAGGTATGGAATAAATCGGATAGATTTGCAAAACATGTTGGTGGGGTTAAAAGTTATCATAATCTTGCTTATGAGAAATATGAGAATTTAAAAGACTCAAAAATAAAATCTATTGTACATGTGTTTGATAATGCAAGTGATGTGCTTCGAGGGGAGTATGAAACTCGCAAGAAAGCTTCACTTTCTTGTTTACGGTTTTTTTTGCGCCAAGGGTTGGCATGTTGGGGGCATAATGAACATGGTGAATCAAATAATAGGGGTAATTTTCTTGAGCTTTTGAAATGGTTGGAAGAACACAATAAGAGTGCTAAAAATGTTACATCTGAAAATGCTCAGAGTAATTGTCAAATGACATCTCCCAAAATTCAAAAGGATATTATCAATTGTTGTGCTAATGAGACAACTAAGTTCATTATTAAAGAGCTTGGTGATGACTATTTTGGTATTTTGGCCTATGAGTCAAGCGATGTGTCTCAAAATGAACAATTAGCTCTTTGCTTGTGTTATGTTGATGGTAAATCGGGAAGTGTAATGGAGCGATTTTTTGGACTTGTACATGTAGGTGATACTATTTCTTTGTCACTTAAAAGTGCAATCATGTCTTTGCTTGTTGAACATTCATTGAGTTCATCTAAAATTCGAGGGCAAGGGTATGATGGAGCTAGTAACATGAAAGGTGAGATAAATGGTCTTAAAACTTTGATTATGAAAGATTCTCCATCTGCTTATTATATTCATTGTTTTGCCCATTAACTTCAATTAACACTTGCTGCCGTAGTAAAGAATAACAATGATTGTGGTTGGCTTTTTGAAACACTTACGAAATTGTTGAATGTGGTTGGAGTTTCTTGCAAGCGAAGAGAAATGATTAGAGATTGTCAAATTAAAAAGGTTGTTGAAGCCTTAGAAATCGGAGAGGTTGAAAGTGAATCAGGTTTGAATCAAGAACTTGGTTTGAAGAGACCGAGAGATACTCATTGGGGATCTTATTATAAAACTCTTTTGAATGCTATCCATTTACTTCCTACTATTATCCATGAGTTTATTGGGAAAATTGCTTCAAATTCGAAAGATATGATTAAAGCTCAATCTATATCTTACTCATTGGAGTCATTTGATTTTGTTTTTATGGCACACTTGATGTTGACTATATTTGGATACACTAATAATTTATGTCTTGCTTTGCAAAGAAAAGATCAAGATATTGTCAATGCTATGTCTCTTGTTTCGTTGACCAAAGAATTATTGCAAAAAGCAAGAGACGATGGATGGGAAACTCTCATGAGTAAGGTCACTCTATTTTGCACTAAGAATGATATTCTTGTTCCTAATATGGATGATTGTTATGTTCCACGAGGAAGATCAAAGCATTTTGTTAAGCAAGAAATGAACCATCACCAATTTCGAGTTGAGATTTTGATAGCAGTGATTGATTTACAACTTAGAGAGCTCAATGAGAGGTTTGATGAGATTAATACGGAGTTGCTTATATATATGGCTTCTTTAAGTCCTAAAGATGGATTCTCTTCTTTTGACAAGGAAAAAGTTCTTAAACTTGCCACGTTTTATCCTTCCGAGTTTGCTAGTGTTGATTTGATGGCACTTGATTGTCAACTTGATGTATTCATTGAAGATATGCGAAGAGATATTAGATTTCGAGATTTGCATGATCTTAGTGCTCTTTCAATGCTACTTGTCAAGACAAAGAAGCATGTGACTTATCCTTCAATTTATTTGATTATCAAGTTGATGTTGATTCTCCCAGTTGTTACCGCAAGTGTAGAAAGAGTATTTTTTGGAATTACTTATGTCAAAAATAGGTTGCATAATAGTATGGGTGATCAATTATTAGATGATTGTTTAGTTACTTTTATTGAAAAAGATGTATTTTTGCAAATTTCTGATGATGACATACTAGATCATTTCTAAAAAAGAAAACTTGACGAAGTCAATTGTAAATTGGATTACTTATTTAACTATGTATTTTTATTTACTTTGCTTTTATTTATGATTTGAATTTTAAATATATATTTTTAATTAATTATATATCGCACCCCCAATATAATTTTCCTGGGTCCTCCACTGACAGTTCTTAGTGGATTTTCGATTCGGCTACTATGAATGGAATCCAATTCATGAAGAAATCCTCAAGAGAGGATGTATAGTTGGTTATGGCATAAGAATTGGAGAAAGAAGAACATACTCCAATTGAAAAGATGGACTCCTTGAAAAGATGGACTCCAATGAAAAGCTACAATCGAGAAAAGATTAATAGAAGTAGCTCAGTTGGTTAGAGCTTTAAAAAAAAGAAAATCTGATGTCTAAGTATCAAAGAGAAGAGAAGCATTCAGGGTTGGACACGACTCTGAAGGAAAAAGAAAAGTGGTCCTTTATGCATAAAAAAAGAGAGAGAAGGAAAGTCGGGATGCCAAATAAATGTTATACCTCAATCAGCTTTGACAAGAAAAGAACGGTTGGAAAAGAGACGAGAGGATGGTCGCTCACGTGTAGGATGGCGATTATCTCCAAAAGAAAATCCAGGACTGCAATTATAAGAAAAGGAAAAGAGCTCCAACCTCGAAGAAATTAGAGAGTTTGGGTTTATTTTTCAAAAAGAAGAGAATCGATTCATCTACAAAATGGATCTGATGATTGGCGTTAACCTGGAATAAAATTCAAGGACCAACCGTCAACCTTGAAAAGAAGCGAATGGATTTCCAAGAAAATGGCGTTGCAATTGGTTAGCGCGTCAAAAATATAAAATTCATAACCTCAGCATTTATGAAAAGAAAACCAATCCCAGTACAATAAAAAAATTAAGATGCCGAGAAAGAAGTGGACACAGAAAGAAGAAAGCTTCAGCCTTCAAAGAAGAGAAAATTAAAAGATAAAGAGAAAAATGATTGCTGAGAAAAAATGGTGAACACCCGAGAATAAATCTCGGGGGCTGAAGGTGCGACCGGGTTGAACATAGGATCCAAAGAAAAATCAAAATTCAAATAGCTCAGTTCATTAAAGCGAGAAATAAGAAGTTGATCCCGATAAGAATTTGATGTCAGGTGTCATATTACCAGATTGAGAAGAATAGAAGGATATCTCTAAACAATCGACCCTTCACATGCAAGACAAAGACACGCCGAGAAAAAACACTTGCAAATCATATACGCCGAGGTTGATGGCAAGTGAGAAAATACAGGAAAAGGACTTGAAATCTCAATGCAAGTGAGACATTCCGAGGGTGATGGCAATACAGAAATGAGACCCCATTCACAAGCAAAGTTCTAATATTCCTAGGTAGATTTTTTCCTTCATGCGATTTTTTTCCCACTGGGTTTTATCGTGTTGAGGTTTTGATGAGAGTAGAAATTCGTGTATTTTTTGGTCCGATTTGATACCTCTTTGAGTATGTTAATTGCTATTATTTGCACATATCCTAATACTTTAAATTATTATCAACTAAAAGGTGCTTGAAAGGTATTTTGTTGTGTTTTTTATAAGAAAAGGGATAAAAAATGCAAAGTTTGAATAAAGGGTGAACTTGTGCAAGCATGTAAGCAAACAAACATCTAACTTTTATAAATTTTCTGTGTTCTTGTGAAAGTTCAAATTTGTTGTATCATACATGGTTGGAAAGCTACGGAAGAGAGGATCGCGTGGGCACAACAATCACTTAAATTGAAGTTCGAATGAGAAAATTATGATCACAATGGTGAGACTGCGCAACCATTGACGAAAATAGCCAAACTCATGTATGATTTGCATTGGGGCCACGGGTGAAAAATGCAATGGCAATTGAAATTTCTACCATGCCATGTAATCTCACATGGTGAGAAATATCACATGACTTATTGTGGGCCCATTGATGACCAAGTGCAGCAAATGAATTGATTTGCAAAGCTATCAACTCTAATTTGAGTGGTGGCCTGTATTGATATATGAATGAGGAATTGAGTGAATTTGTAAGGCCCAGACACATACACTCATTTAACGCCCAATATGCCACCTCATCATAAACCCATGAAGCTGTTTGAGTATTTTTTGAACTCACGAGCAAGAATATTTGTTCGTTGTAGAAACATATTCCAAGGAATAAAATTATCAAACTCACAGGGAGTTTAAGTTTAGATTGAAAGAACACATTAGCTCATGTTTTATCGTTTTTATAAGGACGAACGAAGAGGATGATAATCAAGAAATCAAGATAAAATATGAGAAAATAATATAAAAATGGAGAAATGGTGTTGAAGGGTAAGATATGGGACTAGAAACAATTAAAGTGTCTTAGGGTTTATTTTATCATGCAAAAGGAATAGACAAAATAGAAATTGAACTAGAGGTGGTAACGAATGTATCCGAAACTCCCTCTCAGGTTACTAAGGTTGTAGATCTCCTAGAGACTCCCAAATACACCTAGGATCGATGTCCAACATTAACCTCTTCCATCTAGGTACTAATTAAATTCCAATTCTCCCTTAAAAGGTAATAATTAGAATTAACTCTCCATTTTTGCGTACTAGGGCTAATGAATGGATTGTTTCCTTTCACCAGGTTCAAATATCCTCTCGGTCAAACCTAAACTCGATGTCCTCTCATGGTAATTCTAATACTTTGGAAGGTCGTCTCCATCTCACCTCAAGAAATAATCCACATAAATTAATATAATGTCATTTAATTAACATAAGCAATAAATTAACTAACAATCCATTAAATTAACATGCTGCCCATAATTAAAAAACCATGCCAAAATATAATTCATGCATCACAAAACCCTTGAAAAGAAATCAAATATCAAATCATGTCTAAACCATATTTAATTTGCATAATAAAATAAATATTAAGCACTAATCATGTTTCTAACCCCACAAGAGGGATTAGCCTAGAATAATTAAAGTAACAAAACAAATAAATGATTCATTACAATAATCCATGGAGTCTAACTCAAAGAAAATTACAAAAAAAATTAAAATTCTCCTTCAATTAACTTGTTGGAGATCTTCAATTGCTTCTTGAAATTTCTCCTCTTGCTCTTAATTCCAAGTAATTCCAACACCAAGGATAGATGGGTGAAAGATTAGAAGATAGGTTTGTGGAATGATCAAAAGAAAATAAAAATGGAGAAGAGAGAAAGTAGAAAGAAAGTGTGTGTAGTGTGTGTGGCCTCCAAAAATTAAATGAAATTTTATTGGTAATTGTTGCTCAAATTTTGAAAAATGAAGGTATTTATAGTGGTGTAGGATCAAAGGAATTAGAGCTAAATTGGATCATGGGCTTAAGTGGAGAAATGGGCTTTTTTGGCTTAAAAATCGGATCCAGGAACCGATATTTATAATAATTTCCGTACGGTTTGTATAGCAACTCGGTTCAGTGTCCAAACGGTTCGCCATGTGCTCACCTATGCGGAGGTCAAGGGTTCAATCCGCAAAGCTTGGATTTGTGAGCTCAAAACACTGGATTAAAACTCGCCCAACACTAAATTCGATCCGAATTTCAAGGATGTGATCGAATTTCCAAACAATTCAACTTCTCTGGACCTTTTTTTGCATTTTCTGATAGACAACACTTTTTTGAATTAGTGTTGTCTTTTCTGTCTTGTCTTTCTCAAATGTTGTCAAATGCTGGAAAATTGATGTCTTTGCTCATTTTCTTCATTTTTTCGCCTTCTTCATCCCAATTTAATTCCCGTTTCCTCTTTTCTAGTTTTAGCTCAATAATACTCTATTCCTTTATGAAAAATAACATAACTCACACACTTTTCTCTAAAAATACAAACACACAAAATACAAAATAAAATATTAAAAATAACATAAAAACATGCAAAAATCACACGAACACGACTCTAAAATCTTGCAAATTTTCACACTAAATAGAAGCCCACCTTGCTAATGTAACAGAATCGTGAAATCACCAACATAAAAACAGAAGATACACACGCCCCCATCACCATACATGGCCTAATTCCCTCATTGCTCACCACTTTTCATCCATCCGCTGGAGAGAAGACCGAAGTTGCTATTTGGATCGGAGACGGAGATTCTGGCAGAGATCGTGATTGAAGAATCGGAGTCCTTCACAAGGATTCTTTATTTTTTCAGTTATTTATCTCTGTTATTTTAGAACAATGGTTGAGATTTATTACATCTTTGTGATTTGATCTCGTAAATCCATGGGCTAAGTTTCTTTGTTGATAATGTTAGGGCGTTAAACAGTTTTGATTATGTGATTTGATTGCCCTAAACTTGGATTTTTATATTGCAGATTGTTTATTTCCTTATTGAAGAAGATATTTTTTAGACTTCGTATTATTGTGTTTTGAGTTTTGATTCATTTAATTATTCATGATGGTATCTCTGATTGATAGTTAATAGGGTTCTCTTTTCTGCATAATAATTGTTATTTCCTATAGCAGTCTTAGGGGATTAACCTATAATTCCTAAGACAGTTAGACAATTAATTTGGAATATTAATTATTTGGTAAAACATCATTATTAGGTATTTGATAAGGAGACAAAGGGGTTAATAATTTAGTACCTAAAAAGGGAAAGTTGAAATAGCGCAAAGACCTATAGAGGAAGTGAGGGTTAATTCATAATTGATCCTAGGTTTTTCAGCTTATTATAAGTGTTAGATCCTACCCAATCAAGGTGATTTAACTAGGTTTAGTAATCCTCTTATAAACGTTTGCAGATATTTAATTTGGGTCTAAAATAATCAGTCATATAGTTAAGCTAGCTTGCCTTAACATTACCAAATCTCTATTCTTGAATTCGTAATCGTTTTCTCTGTGTGATTCATTTTCTTTTCATATTAGTTTAATTATTTAATTTCAATTTTATTAGTTAATTAAATATTTTCCAAAAACCCCAGAATTTGTCTTACATTGGAATTATCACATATAGAATTAATTGTTAGATCTAGAACTATCTCGTGGGTTCGATATATACTTGGTCACACTTGCTAGATACTGCGATCGATCCCTTATACTTGAGGGTGAGATTCATATTTTTGAAAGAAAATAGTGAACAGGTTTTTAACGAGGCCGACAGGATTTTAGCAACTCATATTTGAGATTGCTCCTTGTAGTTTCACAACAAGAAGCAATCTCAGGGGGTAATGTTATGGGTGTTATTACAACTATATGTGGCGTGATGAGTGATATTTTTACCTAGATTTTAGTGTCTTTTTATGTGTGTTTTGGTATATTTTATCCGTATTTATGTGCTATTTTATGGAGTTATGTGTTTTTATGGAATTGAGTGTGAATGAACTTAATCGTATGTAAAACAGGTGAAATCGGAGCGAAAATGGAGAAGAGAGACGAAAGAATGAAGAAGAAAATAGGGTAGCAAGAACACGGCCAGCCGTTTTAAGTACACGAGCTGTGTCGTGCTACACGAGTCGTGTACCACAAATGGGCCTGTAAGAGATGGCCGTGTAACGACATCAGAACGAGCAACATGACCATCCCTTGGCCGTGTTGCGACACACGAGTCGTGTGCAATCGTAAGTTTACGTTGATCCAAAAACCCTGACACGACTCGAGGCGTGTTGCAGCACACGAGTCGTGTAGGTGCCTGATCAGTTAAAAAATTAGATTTCTTCTAGAAGGCCCCCAATGAGTATAAATACCCATCCATTCAACCTTTGAACGAATATCCACGAAATTTCACTCCTACACCTAGATCACACACCATTTCCTCAATTTTACACCTTCATCTTCATCCATTCTTCATCCTTACCATCTATCATCATCCCACCATCAAATCCTCCATCCGAGTAGCTAGAGAAGCAAGGGGGAGAAGAGAATTGCAAAGGAAAGAAGAAGATCACCATTGGAGTCATCCAAGAGAGTTTTCATCTAAACTTTGTATTGAATCCTTATTGTTTATCATGGTTTGTAAGGATTTTAATGTCTATGTTGATTTCCTTGTGACAATGAGACGCTAATCTCCTTTGTGAGATTAGCTTCATGATTGGTGTTGGATAATTTAGTTTTTATGCAATTTGATTTTAATCTTGAATGAGCTTTGTGTTATTTCTATCATTGATTGTTGATTGCTTGATGTATATGATGACATGTGTGATTAATTGTCATGGGCATGTGATTAGATTGAGAAATCAATTATATGTTTAGGATAGTTCATTGAATCATTTCATCATACACTTCATGTTCATTAATTTAGAATGAGATAGAGATATCCTTCTAGATTTAGAAGCCTTTGATAGAATATTTGATTAGCTTAATCGAGAGATTGGTTGATTAAGTGAGGAGAACCAAACCATTAGTGAATTCATAGTACCTTAAAAGAGAATATTACCTATAATTTAGTACCTAATTAGGGAACTCGTAGAGTAATTAGTACCTATTGGGAGGTGTTCATTTTGGTCTCAATCCTATGTGCTTTTGGGAGCCTTGTTGAGGGTTTACATCCTATCCATCTCGAGAGAGAGTTTAGGTGGAATTAGTGATCGTTCCTATGCTATGTCCATGATAGATTATAATTAATTGCATGATTACTTTATTATCTATGCCATGATAGTTGCTAATTTCATCCTTGCATCATTTGGAACCCATTTTCTTGCATTCTTTTTATCTTATTTTCATTAGTTTAAGTGCATTCATTTGCACCCTTATCCTCCATCCTTTTCTGTCGTCCTTATAAAATCACGATAAACTTGAAATCGCTTAAACTCTAGCACGTTCCTCCCTTGGGTTCGATAAATTTCTTTAATTGGTCATTCCGACTATTAACGACCAACCAATGCTCTTTCAACCAATGGAGAGAGGTTGGGACCACTCCCATAACAAATTGATTCCTCTTAACACATGGCAACATCTCATTGGCTAACACAAAAAGGCAAGGATCAAGGCCTTGTAATTGGGATAAGGTATTTCTTTTTACTATTTCATTTGTTAATCACGTGACACGTGTCACAATCATTCTCTAAATTACCATTACATGTGCTAGGGGTTTAATGGCCATGTAATAGGGTATAATATTTTTATTAAATTTATTTATGTTATGAAACATGAAGTGGAATACGATATGGAATAGGGGATCCGAACCGCAAAGCCTTGAGCCCATGAAGGAAACGTGAACATGCAATTATAAAGCAAGGAATTCTACACTTGTGAAATGATTTTTTTCTTTTGGCTCATTTCATCTTTTGCATCTACACATATTCATCACCCACCAAATATTTTCTCTCTACCATATATCTTCACTATATTTTCCCCATTACTGTAAAAGTTCCTCCATGGAACATCAATGTACAAGATCGATCAATGAATACAAAGGGCTCCCGACGACGGAGAAAATTACATATGTTGATGTGTTTGATTTCCATTTACCGATTTATTCGTATATCCGTTTTACACCATGAATTTCTTTAGAAATCGAGCATCAACAAACATGAGATTATTGAGCGCAGCACCGAAGTCCACGACTGTAGAGGAAATGAGAGACGTTGGTACACAAAACACTAGAGTTGTTAAACCAAAAGCTCGGCTTGACTCATTAAAGCTCGAGCTCGAATTTGAGTTTGTTTTATGCTCGTTTCGTTAACGAGCCGACCTCGGCTCGACTCGATAAAATTCGACAGTAATAATAATAATAATAATAAATTATTAACAATAATAATAATAATAAATATTATTTAATTATATTATTATTAAATACGGAGTATAATAATAAATTAATAAAATTAGGGCTCGGCTCGAAAAACTCGACTCATTTTATTTAACGAGTCATGTCGAGCTCGAGTTCGACTCGAGAATTACTCATTCGTGCTCAAGCTCTTGCTCGTGATAAGCTCGTTTTCTAATCGAGTCGAGTTCGAGTAAGCGATACTCGGGCTCGCTCGATTCGTTTAACAGCCCTACAAAACACCACGTGGTTCTTGCTTATGTGGATTAGAAAGCCTAGATTGAGGTGAACCAATAATAAGACGCCACTTTGCTTGCGGTGAACCATTGACCAAGTTGACCGCAAGAGTTCAATGATCAGAAGGTGGAAAGAGAAGGGAGCATGAATGTTGATGAATGACTGAGCAACACACAATAACTTCATCCGGTACAACTCGCTCTTCAGGTACATTCTATTCTATCCTTTAACTGCCGTTTCTCAATTCACAATGACCTCTTCCGCCATTCCCAAAGCTAGTTTCAGCCTCTTCAGTAATCTAAATTCACCGAAATCTGGTTTATGCAATCAGTTAGCTTTTGGTGGAAAATCACTTCATAGCAGATCGAGCAATAGAGCTTCCTTCTCGATTTCTGCTATGGGCTCCTCATTTTCTTCTCCGACACATGTCAGCGCTCAAGGTTTCTCCTTCTCCCTCTCCAGTGTTTTCAATTAATGTGAATTTTCGGATTCTGCTTATGTAATGAAGTATACCTTTGGGGGAATTTGATTGTTCGGATTTTATATAGATTTTACTGCGAGAAATATATCAATTTCTTAATCGGCATGTTCGATTGTGCTAATTTAGGTTTTTACACTTGAACTCGTGAAATTAGATTGATGTTCTTGGAACAATTACTAGAATTACCATCTAAAATCCAGTTCCCAAATTCAAAGACCATGGTTAAAAGTGGAGCATTTGTTGATTCATTACTTTGGAAGTAAAATTCTTCTCATGGAATGAGTATTTGAACCTTAGAATTGCTCTTGGGGTACTGATACAACTTCACTTGTATAATTCTGTTTTGCACAATGTGAAGCAGAGGCAGGGAACAGTAATAATGTCTCTCTCAGCGAGGAAGAATGGAGGAAACGGCTAACCGACCAACAATTCTATGTTACTAGGCAGAAGGGTACTGAAAGGGCGTTCACTGGGTATGCTCCCTTTACATATGCCTTTGATCTAGATGCTCTTAAATTTCACATTACTTGTTAATGTTATGCTTTATGAGTAGAGTAACCTTCTTGTGGAGTTGTTTTATGAGTACACTGAGGCAAATATGAAATATCAGTTAGTAGTTGCTACCTTTGTCTGGCGCTCGCCATCCTTGAGTCCTTAGATAAATTGACTCTCTTTCTGTAGAAGCTGATTTGCCAAACTGTAATGGGATTATGGGAGGAGGATAAATTTGTCCTTTTCCCAATGTCTTCTAACATTATTTTAGTTTCAACAAATAGAAAAAATATTTAGTTCTTGAATACTGAAATTGCAAGTGCTAGTTAGCTGAAGGTCACTTATGTTAATCCAACTTTTCTATGTATTTATTTTGGTATTTCACTGATATATGTTGTAGTTTTAGGGGTATCTAAATCAACCAATGGATTTTATATTTAGCAACATGAGATTGATCTATGTATATAACTCAATGAATTGAAATTATAGTAGAATTCTTAACTGCTCGATAAAAGTGGGATCAGGGCTTGTACTAATACACAATAAACTTTTTGTTTCATATTTCACATGTGCAGAGAATATTGGAACACCAAAACTCCTGGAACTTACCATTGCATCTGCTGCGACACTCCTTTATATGAGTAAGCATGTTACATCTCTTCAAAGTTTTCTACTCAAGCAATTACATATTACACTTGTTTTTTGAATTTCACCATTCTTGTATGCATATATGAGTCTTGCTAGCTGCTCCATGTTGTAGATCATCGACTAAATTTGATAGTGGAACTGGATGGCCCTCTTATTATCAACCGATAGGAAACAATGTGAAGTCGCATCTGGACTTGTCTATCATTTTCATGCCCCGTCAAGAGGTTCTTTGTGCAGTATGTGACGCCCATCTCGGCCACGTATTTGATGATGGCCCTCCCCCTACAGGAAAGCGCTATTGTATCAACAGGTTTACATATATTTCATATATCAATCATGGCATTCCCTTCTGGCATTTCTTATTGTGGATTGATATTCTTCTCGTTCGATATATGCAGTGCTTCCCTCAAACTAAAGCCGAAGTAGATGGCCTTTTTTGTGCAGTGTGAAACACTGAAATATATTGACATTTGCGTGTGCAAGTTGGATCCAAAATAATGTATACTCGTGGTAAATGAATGTTGGCATATTCATATTGTTAAGTTGGGTGCTTGTATACGGTTATTTGCTAATATTGCTTTTCTTTCACTTAATCTTATACTTTTGCTAACAACACACACTGATACACATGATCGTCTCACGGGAAGACCTCCGTGAAATGGATAAAAGTGATAACATTAAAAAAAAAAAGTGAAATCCGGATTAATGAAAAGTGGTAATGGTGTATTGAATTATTTAGTTCATTCATGATTGATACATAATATGAATATGAATAAAAAGTAATAAAGAATTTCCAGAGTGATCAATAAAGTTCAATTTATATGGAGTAAACAAGAGAATTGGAATTATTCGACTAAAATATTATGTGTCTAAAGTCGTCTAAACTTCAGCTTCTCGCGCAACCGAAATAAAAATGCTATATTTTATTATTTGAAGAGTGGAACTTGGGAGGAAGCTGTTTCTTTTTAATTAATCTAATCTAATTAATTAACTTGTGGTATCCTTCTCAATAAATGTTTTTTTTCAATTTCTTTTTAATTTTATAATAATATAATATTTAAAAGACTAGTATATCATAAATCACCATCCTAAACCCTAAATTTTAAGGGTGAAATATACCCTAAACCACAATAATAAAATTACAATTATACCCTAAACTTAAACCCTATGGGTGAAATATACTCTAAAACATAAGAGTGAAATTACAATTATATCATAAATTCTAAATCCTATGGGTGAAATATATACCCTAAATCACAAGGATAAAATTAAATTATACCTTAAATCCTAAGATAAATTATACACTAGATCAGAAATTATAATTATATCTTAAACCACAATAGTAAAATTATAATTTTATCCTTAAAATTAAATTATTAAAAAAAATAAAAAATAGATGAACCAAAAAGAACATATTCACCTTGAAGAAAGAAGGTTCCAAGAATTCAATTTATGAAACCCGTTCCATTCTAGTTTTGCTCTTATTTAAAATCAACATATTTACTTCATATAAAATCAAAATTAATTGTAATCTTTGAGAAATTTGGTTGCTGTTAGATTAAAAGACAAATAAATTACATATTAATCTAATAATCATATTACTTAAAATATCTTTTGCGTGATACCGTTTTATGTGAGACTATTTTTTACACATTTTAAAATAGTTATCACTTTCGTTATAAAACTTTAACACTTTCGCTATAAAATGTTATCACTTTTCATTTGTACTATAAATTATTTATGAAATAATATTATCACTTTTCATTAATTTAGTATCACTTTTTATTATAAAAGTTATCACTAACTGTCTCACGTAAACCTTTACGTGAGACGATCTCACACAAGATTTGCAAAAGCAAGAATAAAAGGTTTACTTAAACTGGTTTATACAGTGCTGATTTATAATAATAACATAAATGGATTCTGAATTAGCGCGCTGATCATCATCGCTTAATTTTTAATTAAAATATAAAAATTCACGGGCCATGCATGCGTGTTTTACTTTTCTATTTTTTCCTTCTTCTCCGATATTTGATTTCATTTATTTTATTTAATAAGATTAACTAAATTTCATTTCTTTTACTCCTTCCGTCCCCTTAAAAGGTACTCGTTTGCTGTTTGCACATGGACGGTTCTAAGGTCTTTATTTGTTTTTTGCACCTAAATTAAGGATTATTATTATTATAGATAAGGTGGGTAATTGTATTGGAGGGAAGTGATGAGTTATATTGTGTATTTTCTTTATTAAATAGAGGAAATTGATGCTTTTGAAGCGAATGCTTAATAAGATTAAATAGAGGAAATTGATGTTTTTAAAGGGGGAGGGAGTATTTAATAAGATTAACTAAAATGCTCTTTATGTCACGCCCCGACCCCAGACAGAACGCGACAACCGCCATGTTAACCATAAATTTCGCGGAATGGGTGCACTCCACTCCACAAAGTTTATAGAAAACGTAAGGCTTGCTATCAAGTACCTGTAGAACTGAACAACTGATAACAACGGGTACAACCCGAGGACATCATCTCATAAAGTATCAATAAGGATTTACAAAGGTACAAAATACAACGATGTAACTTAGTTTAAAAAAATATACATGAATGATATAACATCGCGAGAGTACAAAAAGAAAATCAAGGGGGTCACCAAATATAAACTATACAATCTCGCCAATGAATCCGTCAATTTACATAAAAGAGAAAGTACCCAAAACACTGATTGGATGACGAGCAAACGATAGGCAAACCTCCAACCATAACGATATCAACAGCCTGAAAAGGAAAGAATGATGGGGGTGAGCAAAACCACTAGTTCAGTGAAGTGATAAGCCGGTCACCCCGACCCTTATACGAAGCATGTATTCCCACTCGCGGTTCATAACATAAAATCCAACATTTCGTCCCACAATAATAATTTCTCACTCAGTATACATATTAATGAAAATAAAAACCTTAGTGCACATTTATCGAATAACACAATTAGTTCAAACAACATGTTATCACATAAAAGACGCGTGGGTAGTCAATATCCTACTCGAACTGAGCTCTCCGTCGAGAGACAGTCCAAGCCCGTCACCGTTACTCTAGATAAAATGCACATTAATATTCTTTCTCAACACGCCAAGTGCTAAAGTTCACAATTCAATATCGACGTGAATACTTGAAATGATCAAATATATAAACATATATGACATGCATGTCCCACACGGTGACGTTGACTGAGCCTATAATAGACTGATCCATCTAACGATCACCCTCCAGAGTATCAGTATTTGGCAAATGGACAGGTGCCCCGTTAGATCTAACTCACCCGGGTTTGCCAAGCAACGGGCAACTTGGTATTCACTCTAACTCACCCGAACCGCGATAATTCGGGCTACTTAATCAATGTCGCTCCAACTCACTCGAACCGTGACCAATTCGGGCTACTTAACCTTGGTACTAGACATACATATGCATATGCATCATAAGATGTGATACAACTCAAGTTAGAGTCTTAATAGCACACAAGAATAACCAGAAATCAATTCTCAAATAATTCACAATAAATGCTATCAGATATCGAGCCGGCAAGGCTCTTCAACATAAGTTAAAATCAATAATACTCATAAAATGGCTAACAGGACTCTAATCAGAGCAATCGAGCCAATCAGACTCTTTACCACATAACACAATACCCAATAATTTTCTTATCAATTAACTAAAACTAAAATAAATGCACATTTATCGAGGGTCCACACTTCCCACAAGAGAAGGCGTTCCCGAATTATCAACTCACAAGGAAGTGATTAACTCTCTCCGGAATCTGAAGTCGGTCCCTTGTCATTCGTCGATGGTTCTTTACCTAGAAAGGAGATGAGCAATTAAAGACAAATCAAATATAACTAATTATCAGCGGTAACATCATCTTTCATTGCTAAAAACAAATCCTAATCGAGTTCGAACGAGTCGATATTAAATAAAAATGGCATGTAACTCCTTAACATCAGTTCCCAATCCCACATAACCCGTTTCAATACGTTAACTAAACGAAACGATAGAAAATAAATTTGAATTCGACCTAAAAATTCTGAAATTTTCCAGCTAGCGGCAGTTTACGAGAAAAATCATAACTAATTGTAGAATAATCGGATTGAGGCGTTTCAAGTGGCTACGGAAAGCTAACGAGTTCAGCTACGTACAGAAATTAAGTTTGTAAACTTTCGAGGGCAATAGCTATGTCAAAATCAGTTCGAACAGTCTGCAAATTACCCACATACCAAAAAGAAAAACCCCACAAAATTACAAAACCATGGAAGAAAGAAGCTTAATTCACACATCACTTACCTCAAAACAACTTAGAAACCACCTAGGATGAGGATTGTAAGGGAGAATTTGATCAAAAAGAGTTTTTCCTCTTCACTCTCTTCTTTCCCCTCTTTTGTTTTTCTTCTCCCGTTCTTCTTTCTTTTCTTTTTTTTTAACTTTAGTCTTAATAATTATATATCAGGTCATTTAAGTGGGATGAAACTTTGGGCCACAAAATAAATAAATAAATAAGTTTGGGCTTTCTAAAAAAAATCTAGTTGGGCTAAGATATGGCTGACCTTTTGGGCCATAAAATAAATAAATAGGTTTTGGACTTTCTAAAAAAAATCTAGTAGGGCTAAGATAGGGCTGACCTTTTGGGCCATAAAAATAAATAAATAGGTTTTGAGCTTTCTAAAAAAAAAATCTAGTTTAGCTAAGATATTATACTTTGTATGTAATAATTATTTAATATGAAATTATTAAATAATTAACTAAATGAGTATCACTTTTCATTAAATAGAAATAACTTTTCCATAATCAGGTATCACTTTCTACTAAAAATATTATCATTTTTTATCCGACTTACAATTTATTTATGAGATCATTAATTAATTGGAAAATTTTTACAAAAAGTGTTCATGTATCACTTTTTTTTGTTAGGTATAAATTTTTATTATAAATGTTATTATTTTTTATCCATCTTATGAAATCCTTTTATGAGATTGCTTATCACCTTTTGTTAATTAAATATCAGTTTTTATTAAAAATATTATCACTTTTTATTAGTCTCACAAAATTCTTTTTGCGAGATTGATTATTACTTTTTTTCTTAATAAGTATTACATTTTATGAAAAATATTATCACTTTTATCATTTTATAAAATTATTTTTGTGAGATAATTTACACTAAAAAACAAGTAGAGAGTACTTTAAAAAAATAAAGTATTTTATAATTAACATGATTTTTTTTTTAAAAAAAACTTTGAATAAATACTATACTAAAAAATAAATAATGGCAGGAATAAAATAAATAAATATAAAAGAGTTGATATTAGGTGCACTCATATGTGTATAACTTTTTATTCTATTTTGTATACATGTTATTCTATTTTGTATACGTGTTTCTTAGTAATTGTATACTACTTTTTTCACACTAAGTTTTTTATTACAAAAATTAGCATCCATATGTGTATAACTATTTATTCAATAGTGCATACATGTTTTTTTAATAATTGTATATTTTTTTACTGTCAATTTTTCATTAAAAAACTAACAATTAAATTGTATATATTTTTGTTCATAATTGTATATGTTTTTATTTATATTTTTATACATTTTTTAAAGTGGGTGCACCCTATCTTAGGGTGCACCATGGTGCACGGTATAATTAGTAAACATAAAAGGACGTATGGATTAAACCGCACTTTCCGTAATTATCAAAATATATTCGGTGAATGGGACTACATCAATTTCGCGGGTCTATTTATTGATTTGGTGATATGCGTATCACATAATAATATCCGTATATCCGTGAGACTATCTCATACAAGTTTTTGCCTAAATTATGTGTACAGACAACAAACAAATAATTTTTAATATATTTAGAGCAAACTTTTAAGATGCACAAATTATTTATAGAGATGCTCTCTTGTGAGATGAACGTGAGACGAGTCGACCCATCACTAAAGTATGCTTATTGTATATATAAAGTATACTTATTTGTAATTAAAGTATGTCAATAATAAATCATGTCATAACACGCTAAAATCATACTTTAATGAATAATCCAACATATTTTAAAAACACACTTTAATAACTATTAAATATATTTTATCTAAATAATAAATATAGTTTAACACGTCTCACAAACTATCTCACGTAAATAACGTGAGACTTTGTCTTATTTATATACTCCTATTTCACACTCCATTAACTTACGATTTACGAATAACGTAGTAGCATTCAGAAACAGCTATAGAAAATGTCACAATTTTTTGTTTCTTGGACTTTGGAACAATTTGATTGGTTAGTAGCTCATTTCAACAATACGCGCGATACAGAGAAACACTGCCCAAAATTCTGTAGCGGGGAAAAAGAAGCCGAACTGCCGAAGACTCTACCAACCGTCATTTAACAGCCGTCACCCTCACTAACTACTCAACTCGAGAGATAATTATTAGAACTCAAATTGAAGGAAATATTCATGAAATTCTTCATGAAATTGGTTTATACACTTTACTGGTAACTGTGAGAATCGTCGGTTCTTTTCTCTTGGTAAGGGTTTCGGTCTGTAAGTATCTGTTTGTTGTGATCGAAGAAAAGATGAGTGTGGGAGAGAGGGATTATTTGTCGTTGAAAGATCTTCAAGTGGAATTCCGAAGAAATTATAGAGATGTCGATTCCGATGTTGATGAAGCAAATGGATGTTTCGCTCTGTGTTTCTGGGTTTACATTGATAAATGTGCTTCTTACCCCTCTGAAATTCTGGTTCAGGTTTTGCGACTAATCTCAATTTGCCTCCGCTTCTCTTGTGTGTGTCCGTGCCTGTGGCTTATTATGTCTTTATATTTTCTGTTTCTTTTATATAACGTTGTAGGACGATGTAGGGTTGACAACTCAGTTGAAGAAAGGTTAATGCTTTGAGGCGCTTGGTGTTATTAATTACTCCCACCGTCCCAGATTATTAATGTAGCTTAAGAAAAGTTGATTTCTGAGTAATTTTATGGACTTCTAGGGATAGTGTTGTATTTTTAAGGAAATAAATACCATAAAGTATGCTTTGTGCGCTAGGTTAGAATGGTAATTTTGAAATTGTGATGTACTTTAGGGTATAAGATTGATGTGAGATTGATGAAAATGAAAAGTGTGAAATTTATTATGAACAGAGGAAGTAGTATTTTCTTGTGTTGAAAACATTTTGTAGTTAGGGTGTCTATATGATCTGATTTGTTTGTGTAGTGAATGAAGGTGTCTTGCTTACTTCATTTTCGTTGTAGATATTCTCTTGAATTGATAGATACGTAGTTTTTCGCTAATTTTTTCATGTTCTAATATTTATGCTGGTGATTTAAGCTTTGTCATTGCGTTTGCTGAATAGCTTCTCAGTTACTTTGATTAGTCAGGCCTAGGAATGTTTAAAGCATCATTTTTCATCCCATTGTTCTTTAAGGTTCAAACTCTATTAGCTACTTGAAGATAATGTGATAATAAGCATCCAAATATTGATCTTTTCATGTGTGCGCTGCTGCAAAGAATATCTTATGGTTTCTTTGCTTTTTATGATACTGAAGAAGTAATGTGTCTTAACTTCTCTATTGTATGATTGGTCACAATGAGACTAGAACCAAATGGCTCCCTTAATTGATTTATTTTGGTTTTTCCATTATGCAGAAGCACCAAGATGTCGCATCTAGTGTTCCTTTCCTGCACTTGGATGACATGAAGAAAATGAAGCTTTTCCCTCTTCTCCTTATTCACCAAGAGGCTCCTGATCCAGACAACCCTGATTCGCGGACTGGAGTTGCATCTGTTTCATCAGAGATTGAGATTCCAGTGAATCAATGGGTTCATATTGGATGTGAGGTATTTGGTTCACAATAGACAGATATTTTCCACAATTTACCAGATATTTTCCACATGTTGTTTCCTATTTCTGGTGATAGCTATTGATCAATCTTCATGACTCCAGCGAGTCTCTTAAGATTTTATTATAAACTTGACTGACTTTTCTATTCGCTAATTATTGAAAATTGTGTTGTTGTTGTTGTTGTTTTCCATATATTATGTGTTCATCTTTGTTGTTTAAATTTGATCTATACCTTCAGTTTTAGTATAAGTTCCAAACAGTTTGTAGAGTTGAGGGCTCTTTTTGCTGGAATTAATAGTATTTTTTGGGATTTTGCTTTCGTGTTGCTTCTTTCTCTCTCTCTTCGACACCTTTGCAACTATTGTACTGTGTCTGCATATGCGTTGGCTTTTGGTTATATTCTTTTGCTGGATCAAAATAAATTTTGCAAAATGGTGATTGTAGGATCTTGAATTGAACTGATGTATGCTTTGTTGTTTAGATGATGCTTTTTTGGTTGTATTTTATTTGGTCTAGGCAAATTTATATATTCTAGATTTGTGTTCTAAGGCCTGCTGCCTTTTAAGTAATGTCTTATTTCAGCAAAAACATTGGCATGCATGCTTTAAATCGGAGGATGGGGCAAGCAAGAGAAACAGAAGGGACAGGAAAAAGATTTAATGAGTGAAAGTTCAACCAATTGAGCTTAAATAGTTAAAAACATGGTGAATAATATTGCCAGTATATGGTAAATAATATAGTTAAAAAATAGGATTTATAAAGAATTTACTTCTTTGTAGTGCACATATTTTTGATAGTTTGAGAGGTGAAGTTCAGGAAATTCCAATTTTGAAATATAGTGTTATATTTACCATTATAGATTTCAAAGGTTATTATGATTCAAAGATAAATAACAAAAATAAAATAGTTTAAAGAAAACTGGCTTATTGCTTAGTTATCTTTTGCGCTATCATTCTCACAAACACACACAATTACATATATATTCATTTATTCTTTTTTTTTTTGGGTGTTAAGTTTATATATTCTATCGTGAAAATGTGTTTACTGAGTTGGAAGGGTGCTATATGTTATGTTGCATATTGAGGTAAACCTGACATCATGAGAATTCAATTTCAGATTTTGAGGGATCTCATGCGGCTTAATATTGATGGAAAAGTTGTTGGGGAGAAGCCTTTGACTTGCACATTAGGCGAGGGCTTAAATGTAGAGGCTCTGAGTAGAATATATTTGGCATGCCCCTATGAGAATGAGGATATAATTCATGGTCACGTTCATGGGCTTGATGTCTTGTACCAGACATCAGCTGTCAAAAACCACCATGTCAAGGTTTGTTTTTTTATTTAATTATTTATAACATGTTCATTTTTATCCTATTTCTGATGACTTTTACTCTCTCATGTCAGGATCCTCCGGTGCTACTATCTATTGACTATTCAAGTGCATCTGAGATTGATGAAGATAGGGATGGTGTGTGGAGCATTGTTGGGGGAAAGGTATAAGAGTGTTCACACCATTGATTATCTTTTGTTCTTGTATAAAATAGTGATGCATGATTGGTTTTTCTTGGTCTACTAAACCAGGACACCATGTATATCATTTTGTTAAAAAGGATATACAACCAAGTCTCAAAAATTTTTATGAGTTTGTTTGTACTTTTACTTGAATAAAAAATATTATTGTTCATGCATAGTTAAATATTCTAAGACAAAGAGATCTTAGAGCTAAACATTAAGCATAAAAACATATCTGAGCTCTTTGGTAATCCTCAGATCGTGTTGAAGCTTGACCATGAACCTTGTGAGACTTTTGTTAAGTATACTTCTGTCAATAAGCATTTGAGAAGAAAATTCACATGCTATATCAATTTTCTTTAATTAGCTTTTACTTAGGGATGAAGCTGACAAGATTATATATGATTCAATAAATTTCCAGATGTGAGAAACACAATATGTTAATGTGTTGCAAAACATGGATTTGAATGATCGTAAAAGGTCAACCTTGGCATGCGTTAAATTTATTAATTAATATTATATTATTTTAAATTCTTTACTATGTTCCTTTTTGTAAATAAAAATGCAGGCATCTTGCCGCAGGATCTTCTCTCTGGATGTTACGTTATTGGATGCATTTGGTTATCCTGTAAATGAAGAATTAGAGGTTTCATTTCTAATTTTCTTCAATTTAGTAGTCTTTATTTCATTTTATAAGAATTTATGATTTTATTAAAACTAGAAAGAATTTTGGGATGAGGAATCCCTTCTATTTGGTAGTCTTATTACTCTAATATTGTGCTTATGCGAAAGATACTTTTTTCTCTCTTAGGTTGTCGCTTCTCTCTTGTATGCTGACAACAGTGTCCTAGTTGAGAACACTACTGATGCCGAGCCTCCCCTTCTTGCAAATTGTGATGGGATTGAATATAGCTCTCAAGACAGACCATGCAAACTAATAAATGGGCGTGCTTCTTTTAAGCTAAAGATTTCTCAGGTTTGATTTGTTGATTTCTTTACCTATTTGGTACATTTTTAAGGAATTAACTCAAAATTTTAAATGAAAGCTTTCAAGATCATCAATCTCTAATCTCGATGACACTGAAGGAGATGTATTATAGAAAGTATTGTGTTGGAAATCCTTTCTTTTTGGCTATGTTTTACCAGTGATGAAATACAAGGTCTTAACGTGGTATATTGCTAAGTCATTCATTTCTCATTTCAGCTTTCTTCGAAGTGCGATAACAGGCTATTTCAAATACGGTTTCATATTCCAAAATTGGGAAAATATCCTTTTCTCGAGGCCCTCTCTCTTCCTATTCATTGTGTTTCACGTAGTAGGAATACACGAACGGCCTCTGTTACACTGAGGAAGTCATCCAATAAATCTTATTATGTGAATGGATGTGAATCATCTAGTCCAGATGAAGGATCCACGCATCTTATTACCAATATTGTTCTTGAGGCCAAACCTAGTCCATCTTCGAAGCGGATCAAATTAGGACAAGATATGCCACTTGCGATGTTCAAAGAAGAATTGAGGCAAACAAACAAAGGACACAACTCTCACGCTTGGACTAATAATCAGGTAAGGTTTGGGCCCTTTACTCTCTATCATAACATTTGCATATGCATTCAACTGGAACGAACATCTTCTTCAATGATGCTAGCTCTATTTTTTTGGGGTCATTTTCTAAAAGTTAGTTAATCATGTACGGTCAATTAATTCTGACCATATCAAGTACCTGGATAACTAAATGATGGATTGATTCTATGTAAATCCTTTGTAGTTGAACTAAAATAATTTGACCAGTTTAAGTTTCATTTGTGTTTGTAGATGCTGCTTGATAATCATTTGCTATATTATATTGTGCTCAGTATATGTTTCTTTTTACTCAGTTATACTCAGTTCCCAGTTTCTTTCCTCACCATTCCATAATTTGTGGCATACAGAACAGCACATGTGGGATGAGTATGACAAGGAGACCTGAAAACCATAATGGAACTGTGTACAACTCATCTGCCTCTGATAATAGTGAAGCAACAAACTCTGACCCCAGAAGCTTGCTCAGTGTTTCAAGTCCAATTTCAGATTTGATAATTTTCAAATACTGCCTGGGAGGTCCAGCTGAGAGATGTCATTTGCTGAATGAAATTGCTATTTCTGCTAGTGAAGAACAACTCGAAAACTTTGCAAAGCAGGTTTCTCTGTTCTCTGGATGCTTACATCACTGGTAATGTTCTTTCTTCGCTCTCAATATTTTTAGGGACCGGCTATTCATACCCCCAAAATAACTTAACGTACCCGAAAAAGATTACATTAAAATATTTTTTATTAATATGGATCAAGCTTGCATTTTAAAGAATAAAAATTACATTGTAAATTTAAGGTTTCTTGGGAGCTTGCACTTTGACGCTCTAAATCTGCCCATTATAGGATTTGTCTTCATTATCTTTGTACAAATTATATCCATGTTAGCCTTTTATCTTAGTAGTCACATAGGAGGAACAAGTTATTTGAAACCTTGATTTAGGTTTGCTTCTAGTACATGCCGAACATGAAACATGCAGTGTTTTTTAGCTTCTTCTCATCAATTTTTTAGAAGATAATTAAAATTTTCACCCGTCTGTTACACAGTCAAAGAATAGCGTCAGCCACCTAACTATTATTTTATGTAGTTGAGGCATTTATCCCTTTGTTATGACTTATAAATATATTTGTATTGTAGGTCTGAGTATAGTTTTTCACTGTCTTTCTATATAAAGTTTATAGCATGCAACCACTGAACCACATTTACTCGAATTATCTAGTTTTAATCAATTCACTCAGATCTCATGTTAATGAAGCAAGATTGTAATATTTGATATTTCAGGCATCAAATAATAATTGATAAGAGATTAGTGGAGGAAGGAATACATGCTTGGACTTCAATTTCAGAGAACAACAATCATGTTCTGTGGGAGAATTTTGTTTTCAAGATTAATGAACAATTCAAGAGGATAGCCTTCTCTACTCGTTCTTTGACTAATAAGGTCTCATCCTCTCTTTTTCTTGTTGATGATAAACACGTGGACTGTGCACACATGCAAACATTTATGTACACTGAATGCTATCCTTTATTCTTTTCTTTTTTTCTCTTTTCTCATAAACTTTATTGTGTATTATGTATAACATTTTCTGAAGCAGCCAATATGCCCTCCTTTTTGGATGAATGTTTACTGCTCCTAGTTTCAGTATCAATTTAAATTTATTGACTTCATTTCTAGTATGCCTACAAACTCTTCACATTCGGCTAGAGAAGAAATTAGAAAAACGATAAGGGCAGTCTATAAAGCATCCTTAAATATTCTTTCTTCTGAATGGTGAATGTAAAGCACCTTTTTAGTTTAAAATTCTATTAGCACGTGTCATTGTTTGTCAAGGAGTATAAGAAACTACACTGAAATCGAGATACATATTTGTGATAATGCATAAAAAACATTGTAACTTTAACTTTTGTCGTAGTGCATACTAAATGGATGTTTGGAATTTTCAGGATTTCGAGTGTCTGAGAAGAGTAGCTGGCTCTGGAGATGTAGTTACCCAAGAAGACTTCGAGAGAATATGGTCGTGGTTATACCCAGTAGCATTTACTTTGTCACAGGATGCAGTCAATGCGATGTGGAACTCAACATCACCCGTATGGATCGAAGGATTTATCACCAAAGAAGAAGCAGAATCTACACTGCAGCGCCCTGGAGGTCTTCAAGATCCAGGAACATTTGTACTGCGATTTCCTACCTCAAGAAGCTGGCCACATCCTGATGCTGGTAATCTGGTCGTGACATATGTTGGTAACGATTACAGCCTTCGCCACAGATTGCTCTCTTTTGATTTCATTTACAGGTTGGTTTTTTTTTTTTTTCCCTTAATTTGGTTTCCTTTAGTCCAGTATAAAATGGCTCCAGCTAGCATGGTAAATGAAATTAATCCTATATTGTGTTTGAAATTAGAAATACCTCCTTCGAGTTTAGATATTTTTATTTTTATGAATACATCCCTTGTGAAATTTAAGAAAAAAAACATAAAATCTAGAAGGTTTAAACGTGGTGGTAATTATCACTATTTCATATTTATTCAGCCAGAAAATCAAATGCTGTAGTTTCTTATAATCATAAAATTTTAGTTCCCTCTGTGTCCACACAACTCACAATAGTTTGAGATTAACAAATGAAGGGATTTCTTTTTCGTCTTTCGTAGTTCTTCTTGCAAGGAAACGGCACTGCATGAGCTGCTGCTTCAAGAACCCGAGCTCTCCCAACTGGGAAGATATCAAGGTAAGATATCCGGACATTTTAATTTTTTTATGCGGCTCACATGAATTGCTACTTGGTTGGGTCATGATAAGTAAATATTCAGCAGGTCGATAAGTAGCAGTCACTACGGGGATCAACTTGCATTGCCATAATCACAAAGCAGTAAATTCTGAACTTTTTCGTTTCACCCATTAATCTCTGGCGATGAAGACTTCGGAAGAAAGCAGTCTCGTTTTTCATCGTACGAGGCGCAGCTGGTTAGTAATTAACATAATGAGAATGTAGGAGTAATTACTAGAGTATATATCCATGTATTTTTTTTTTATGTGTACAGTCTAAATGTTTATCGATTGTGGTGGGCTTACTCTTAAGTGATTGATTGAGAAATCTGCAGACAAATGAACCTGTATTACTCTTCGTTTTTCTTTAATGTCCATCCAATTCGCCATCTCAACTTGTTCATCTCTCTCTCTCTCTCTCTCTTCGATACAGGTTACATGTTCTCTCTCTCCCTTCCTTTGTCGAAATAAAATTTAAGCTTGTTTTCGGGTGAAGAAGTCTTAAATCCTAGATTCCAAAACTAGTGAGTGCAATCAATTGCGGGATGGATTCATTCATGATTTAAAACACGAAGCTTTAGTTTGAAATGGGTATCCGATAATGACAACCCACTATTGCACTGATTTCCATTGAAGATCACAGGCGTCTTTCACAAATCTTATTCTCTTGTACAAAAGAACAATCTTACGTTGCTTTAGCAAATACGTGCGTGTGAAATGATAAAATTATTAATAAAAAGTGATAAGGGGTGTATTAAACTATTTCATGAACATTTTATATTAATAAATAAAAACGATAATATTTTATAGTTAAAGTGATAAACAATTACAAAAGCGTAAAATAGTGTATGATACAAGACTTGCTCTCTTACATTTAGATTTTAAATATATAATAACATGTATATTTACAAATTAGATTGTACAAAATAATAATCTTACGCTTATCATTTGCCTGTCTCATGTAATATCATTTTATGTCTTCTTTTAATTAGTTATATATCTTTTTATTGCAGATATTATCATTTTTCATTAAAAATCACTTTCTATTTATATTATAAATTATTCATAAATAGATTATTGGGCAGTTACTCTTCCTCAATTGAGTATTACATTTTATTAAAAAGTTATTATTACTTTTTATCAGTTTCACTTAATGATTTTATGTTTGTCTATGCTTTGGATTTTTGTTTTACACAAATTAAATTGAGTAATAAAATGATACTCCCTCCGTCCCATAATTGTTGTTGTTACTGTAGACACGGAGTTTAAGAAAAATAGCTTTTTGACCAATTTTATTGACTTTTTAGGAGTACCGTAGTATTTTTAAGTAATAAATAAATGGGTTAATTGCGCCAAAAGTCCTAACCTTTTTGCGAATTTCAAATTAGTCCAAACTTTTCAATATTTACAAATAAGTACTCAACTTTTAACCCTTTTTTCAAATCAAGCCACCGAGCAGCGGGAGGCCTGCCAGGTGGCTGACGTGTCACCGTTTATTACACGTCCCTACCCACGCGTCCAAAACGACGCTCTAAATAAACGGTGACACGTCAGGACTTTTGGCGCAATTAACCCTAAATAAATTATAAAAGTATGTTATGTATGTTAGGTGAGAGTGATATTTTTGAAATTAAAATAATTTTTGAGGTTGTTTGATTGATGTGAAATTTACATTTTTGGGGTGTGGCTTTATTGGGACGGACGAAAACAAAAAGTAAGACAGTTATTATGGGACGGAGGGAGTAGTATTTTTTTTAAAAAAAATAGTTATCACTTTTTAATATAGATACAGTCACTTTTCATTAAACATAATGCCACTCCTCCCGTCCGGTTTAAAGAGGGCATTTTACTTTTTTCACTTTGATTAAGGACTATTATTATTTAATATGTGGTGGGTTATATTAGTAGGGTTTGAATTCCATGTTTTAATTGTATTAAAGGGTGTGTGCGGTCTCATGTTTGTAAAAAAAGAAAATAGACTCTTTGAGACGCACAACCAAAATGAAAAAAAGGAACTATTTTAAACAGACAGGGAAGGAATATTTTTTATTTATATTACAAATGGTTCATTAAAAATTTACTAATGATTACTCCTTCCGTCCCAACAAGTATTTCACGTATTGGTGTGCGCGAAGTTTAAGAAAACTTTGTATTTTTATGTATAAAGTAAGAAAGAGAATATATATTTTAGTTGATTTAATGAAAAAATGTGTGTAAAGTTGTTGGGAAATGTGAAAAAGTAAGTAAAAGTAAGTATTATATTGTGATGTATGTAAAAAGTGAGTATTGTTATAATGTATTTTTTACAAATTTAGTAAAAGTAAAGTATGAAATACTTTGAGGGACGGATGAAAAAGGAAAATGTGAAATATTTCAGGGGATGGAGGGAGTATAATTTACTAATGATTAAGTATAATTTTTTTATCAATCAGATATTATCTCCTTTTTTTTTTTTCTAAAAAAAAAACACCGTCACTCTTTATTTTACTTGTCTTATGGATCGAGATTCGTAATACACAATACTCGTCAAATGATAAGCTGAAGCTGGGTATGCGCTAACTAGTTTGTGTGTATATAACCCACCATTCGGTTCATAGTCTATCTACCTTTAGGGGTAAGTATTACTCTCTCCATCCCATATAAGTTGATATAATTTTTTTTGGCACGAAGATTAAGGAGTATAATAATTTAATATAAAGTGAAGTAAAGTGAAGTGAGAGAAATAATATTTAATGTGTAGTGGGTAGTTGTATTAGAGGTGATATGTGGGGTCCATGAGAATAGATTAATTATTTTTGTGTGTATTCTATATATTAAAAAAGAAATGTGTCAATTTTAATAGGACAAATCAAAAAGAAAAGTGTGTCAAACAGTTCACACCAACAGATTATATTCTAGGCGCCTTCAGTTGCAATGGTAACAAGATGACTAGAGCTTCGAAACTTCTCGAATATGCTCGCCAATGGAAATCCCCAGCTAAGGAAGTTGCGGCCCACTCCAACCTCTTCGTTCAATTCCTTTCCCTCCTGCATCTCTCCAACGCCTACATCTGCTCCTCTACCCTAGTATGCTCCTATCTTGCTTTAATTTTCCACCAATAATCTAATTTATTCATTTTGATATCGATTTTTTTGTGAAGGTTTATGGGCCGAGCATGCTACCCACATTGAACTTCACCGGCGACGTTTTGCTGGTTGAGAAGCTGTCTCCCTTGCTGGGGAAGGTGGCCCCCGGTGACGTCGTTCTGGTTCGCTCACCGTAAAACCCTAGGAAGGCGATAACCAAACGTGTTATGGGCATGGAGGGCGATAGAGTTACCTTTTTGGTGGATCCTGCTCACAGTCAACGTTCTCAATCGCTGGTGGTACGTTTTTGCTCTGCTACGGTGAACAATTATTTTTGGTTATTGGTTATGCTTCAAAGTACAGTCGCATTGGTTGTTTCTCATTCTTCAGTGTTCAATTATTCCTGTTTTGACTTCGTTTGGACTGACATATGAGAGATTGTGGTTTTGTGAGGGGAATGAAAATTTAAATTTATTGAGTCGAACCTTCTTTACGTAATTACTCCTTGGCCTAAATCTGGACTTACCTCTGAAACAATGATACGCCTCCTTTTTTACTTTTTTAAGCCATAGTTCCACCTTCATCTGCATACCCGCTGTTCAGAGTAATACACAGGTAATTTTGATCTAATTCTTTGTATTTCTCAGTAGTTCATCTGTTTATCTGCTGAATTTTCTTATTTTCTGCATGTTTCTGTGTGAAGAAAACGAAGCAGCACATATCGAAGGCTTCATAGGTGTTAATTGAAAGCCTATGGAACTCAAAAAACTGTGCTATATCATATTAGATCTGATTATTCGTAATTTGTATCCTCGTTGTTAATGTTGATTTACCAGGAGGGTCGATTATTGGATCTACATTTTTCCCCTTCATTTGATCGTATTTGAATAACTTGATTACTTTTTCACTAATGGGGGTATTAGGACTAGAGCATGCACTATTTGCTCAACGTGTTATCTTGTGTATATCTTTCATGTTACGTACATCATATTGGTTATTCTAATTCAAATGTTAATTGGGTCTAGTCTAGACTTTATTTTTGCTTTCACATACTTATATAAAATTGATTAAGTGGTGATTAAATTCTCTTTCTCAGTATTAGGAGACCATGTTCTATGTATTAGAGGGAGGTGTACCCTGTAGAATGACTTTCAGCTCTGGGATAAAAAAAAAATCTCAATTAGTGGCTGCATCAAGCCTTGAATCATTTCATTATCCATGATAGATTCTTATCCCTTTCTGATGATGAGAAGTTGCATTATGATTATTGAATTCCTTATGCTACATTTGGAAATAATAGGTGCCGAAGGGTCATGTGTGGATCCAGGGAGATAACATCTATGCATCAAATGATTCACGGAATTTTGGGCCAATACCTTATGGGCTGATTCTTGGCAAAATCTTTTGTAGAGTAAGATTCACTGCCTTATTGTTGATTAAATATGTCATTTAGTTTTAATTGGTTAAAACCTGCAACAATCTGTCTCTCAAGTTTGTGATACTGTGGTTCTAGTCTGAATTTGTTTATCCTTATTGCGGTAATATTTCCAAATTATTCTGGTTTCTACAGAAAAATCCAGATGACTCTCAATATACTGATAAAAATAAAAAGCGAGATTGTTGTGCATTAGTAGTTGTTCCGATATCTTGTTTCTAATAATTTCCTTTTGAGTTGGTGATTCTGAATAAAAAATTAGATTTAAATCTTGTATACGTGTAATGATTGATGAGATGTATATTCATGCGATCTAAAATTACCTATTTTAACATGTCTGCTCAGAGTAGGTTTGAAAATGTTAGACATAAAGATATAGAATAATGTGATTAATCATAAATAACGTATTACTATAAGCATTAAATTAATTAGAACACAGATAGACGACTAATAGTAACAAACTAAATAATAAATGGAATTTTATCCTAATTTATCAATAAAAAAATTAGTTGGATTTCTACTTTAAATATGTTAAATATTGAAAATCAATGACAACTCAGGTATGTTCTTATGTCGACGACTCAGGCAAGTTGAACAGTATTATATCTGTCCTGAATATAATCTGGATAGTAAAGAAGAATTAGTATATTACATAATCTAGTGATGTATTTTATTTGCTCGATTCCCTTGGAAGAAAACCATGTCTTGTAAGAAAGGATCGAGTAATTAACCTTATGTGGTGGTGACAGATCAATTATTTTTTTTGAAGCATAGAGGTATCATTCAGTGTAAAATTGTCTGTTGTACTGTGACGGGTTTTATTTATTGACAGGTTTTATTTATTATGTACTTATGTCCTTAAATTTTTGTTTACAGGTGTGGCCACCTGAAGGCTTCGGACCCTTGTGACAATAAAATCTATTTGATTTTCATTTTCAATTGTAATACAGGTATTTAAACCAGTGCCTTATTTATGAAATATTACAGCATCACTTATTCTTTTAGGTCCGCATAATGAGATGTTAATCTTACCTATCAAAAACTCTTTGGTAAACAAGTTTGGTATTGAGGGATATTAGGTTAATCAGGTTATCATTTTAGTCTAGCGTTAAATGCTTTGTTTATGTGTTTAATTGCCAAAATCTTGAATGAAGTGAGAGAGGAAAGAGTGGTATTGTGGTGAAATTTAGGACCAAGAGGTTCAAATGAGTTCGTGGGTTTGAGCAGGTTGGGTTATTGATGGGTTGAACCATTTGTGTGGCAGGGTTTTGGTGGGGTGGTGCTTGATATTTTAAGTTGATTTCTGATAGAGTAAAGAAGATGATATTATAAATGTGGAAGGATAGAAGAACAATAGGAACGTAAGAATACGATCCCCCGGGATGACTCCCGTCAGCCAAAGGCTGCCCAATAGACTAAACAAGATAATTCTAGACAATGCTCCCCTTCTCCTCTACCCCTTATTTATATTCCTAGACCTAATTTATTAATATGGAAATAACATAATTATTGCCAAATCTATTCTCCCCCAAATAAGCACTTGCTAATACACTAGATTGGTGATTAGCATGATTGCAGCCGACACCCCTCGATTTGGCTCTATCAATTTCACAATCTATACCTCACATAAGAGTATTGAAATGAGTTGATGTAATCTGTTCTACCAACAATCCATAAAAAACCACCATTTTATGGGATCAAAGATGGTGGGTCATTGTGCGAGGACCATTTGCAGAGCAGGTCATTCGAGAGTTTTAGTAGTGTGGGGTGGGTTATTGTATGCCAGATCCATTTTGATAGTGACCCACTTTATCATCAAGAAACATGCATGCATAAATTTTGATATTGATATCACATAGTTCGAAGATGAGACAATTAGCTAAACATGACTTGTTAGACTTTGGAAGTTCACAAATATACTCTTGGTTTGTGATATTGTAAATTTTGGATTTGCATTTAAACAGGTGGCGATTGATTTGAATCTGGATGATAGACAGAACAGCACATGGTTGCCTGTGGATAGTTGATAACTGAAGTGAGTCTATTATGAATTACATGATAGCGACTTTGCATTATAAGTTCCATGTCATTGCAGTTGTGATTTGGTAAACATTCTATTGAAATTGCTTATTTAGTTCAAATTCATCAATACATTCATAGATTCAGTAACCCACATGAGCAAAATCCCATCTGTCGAGAATTTGATACATTGTGAATCTGTGATTTTACTGAAGATTAGAGGTTAATTTCATTGTACAGTGGTGCGTGCATATTGGGAGAACTGTCTTTTGTGAAATACTTTTATGTCGCAATATGATACTCCAGTTTAAATAGAAAAAAAATATATGATATTTTCCTCTTAGAAAGTTGCCTTAATTGAATGAAAAAAACCTTAATTTACTTTTATTGCGAATTAGATACAAATACTAATATTGTTGCGCTGATGTGACAAATTTTAAATCAACATGATATTGTTAATTAATCGTTACCATCACCTATCTTACGTGCTTTTAACACGTCGTGAGTCGAATAAGTGAGAGGTTAAAACTTGTGTCTCCATGAGCATGAACTTCCAAATCTCACATTTTTATATTAAATATTAAACTTTTTGGTATAATAATAGTTTATACCCTTGATTTTTTTGAGGAAAAAAAAATAGAAATAGTGACAAATGTCATTTTTAATAGTTGATTTTATAAAAATGCCACCCAACATCATTTTATTGAAAAAATGCACCTTTTTTACTCTTTTTTTTCCTTTTTCCACTTTATAATTAATACATAATCGTACATATGTTAAGTAAATAAAACATGTGAATTGTCGCATATGTAAGTGCTAGTAGGGTTGAACATAAATTGCTTGTAGGTCGTTGCACGCCTAGTTGCAAACTAGGGTTAATTAAATCAAATTTTTTTAAAAAAAATGGCATTTTTCTGAAAAAATTATGCTGGGTGACATTTTTACTCTCTCCGTCCCGATCATAGGTCTCCATTAATGTGTAGTAGATAATTGTATTATTAGTTATTTTAATCAAATATTTATACTATTTATATTTCAATCGATCTTTTTAATAAAAAGTTATACTCTTATGAATTAAAATGTATTTCCTTAAAAAAAAAGTTGTACAAGGTTATACTCTTATACAGCTTACACCCAAACACACAAGAGACAAACTCCTAAATGATATATCACTATGTGATTAATAAGTAACTATATATATATATATATATATATATATATATATATATATTCCCAATATATAAATCTAACTTAATATTGCCGATCTCCTTATAATTTACCTTCAATTCGCGAGATTATCCAGATTTTGTACTTACTTGGTTTCTTTTATCTTTAAGAATTAAAAATAATAATCAATTAATTTTGAGAACAGAAAAATGTAAGAAACTAAATCAAATTAAATAACTGGTATATATTGTACGTAGCTTTTGCATTGTATCAAAAGAACGATAATTGCAGAGCATTAAATAAAATATCGTGAAAAAGAAATAGCATTATTGATAAATACGGTCAAAACGTCGCATTAATAAAATATCAGAGATAAATAATAATAATAATAATAATAATAATAATAATAGTAAAATAAAAAATTAAACTCTAAGGGGCGGTTTATTGGGACAATTGGCGACCCGACAAACACATAACCGTTGTTTGCTTCCGAGGAATTGACATAAAGCAATTGGATATCCTGCGGAGCTGCACCTCATACTACACTGCGTGTCGCTCACGCAGTTTCCGAATACAAAGTCACAAACATCGCCACCCATCGTCGACTCTTCAACCACACAAAAATATATATAATGATAATCACGTTATTATTTTCTATTTATTAAAATAATATACTACAGTTTATTTGTTGAAAAAATTAAATTAAATATAGAGAGAAGAATGTACGTACGTGAGAAGAGAGCACACACCAATAGAAACACCAGCCCAAAAGCGCTCCTACTCACCATAATGAATTACTTTTTTTTTTTTAGTCTCAATATTTTTTTTGCTTTGCAAGTGTATTAATTTATACTAGTGGGAATTTTGACTATAAAACGATGTTATAAAAATTAAAACAAGAAAGTAAATCAGAGTCTTATATATCCATGGTTATTAGTATGTGGGATATTTGTGGTTATTATGTGGTGTATCGGGTACACCAGTGCACCTAGAGGTTAGAGGTTATAGGCTATAATTTAGGGTTAGTTATTTTTTATTTTTAAAATTTTAATTATTTTATTTTAATCCAAAGGTTGTTATTAATTAGAATTTTAATCCCATTGTTGAGATTAACTAGGTGCACCGGTACACCAGGTGCACACTAGTTAGACTTCGTAATTTGATATATTTATAATTTTAGTTTGATTCCATCATGATTTTTATTACCTCAAATATATATACTCTATCACTCGGTTTACATTTTCCATTTTAAGTTGTATCAAGTTAAGGTTTATATTTCATTTTCTTTTTGTGATATTGTACCTACACAAAACAATTAATTATTTTATGTAGAGCCCACACACAACACTAATACAACTACCCACTTTAAATTAAATATTATTTCTCTCACCTCACTACATATTAAAATATTATATCTCTTAATCTCCGTGCAAAAAGCAAATGCCAACGTTAACGTGGGACGGAGTACGTGAATTTATGACTATATATCTTACGTACTTTGTTAAAAAGTAAAATCATATAGTAAAACCACACTTATATAATTTATTTTTCAATAATAACAATATAAGTACATAAGAATATAAATATATGGGCTGCGCCATTTTTCGTTTAACATTATTTTAAATTATTTTTGAAACATATACCTCTTTAGGTTGTAATGTTACTTATTTTCTTACTAAATTTAATTTGATATTTTCAGATAAAATCTTCTCCTAATAATCAACTTTTGATTCCGTACAAATTTTCTGTACTATTTGAGTGTATATATCTCTGTGTCACACAATTTGATATTTATACCACTAATTAATTTATTTCCTTTCCCATGTCATTTATGTGGAGTAATTAACGGCAAATTGATCGATTGGCATAGAAAATTCCCCACCCTTTGGATTGAATATGTATAATTCGCAAAAGATATCATTTTTCATCCAAATTAATATTTGAGAGGGACTAGGGTGCAATCGGTTGTACCAATTGAATTGGTACAACCTTGGTCCCCATCCTTTTTAATTAATTTCTGCACCTTCATTAATGTTGTTTTTTATTTTATGTTTAAATTTATTTTATTTAAATGACTGTTATACACTAAACCACAAGAAACCCTAGAGATAAATTATACCCTGAACCACAAGGGTAAAATTACAATAATTATATCCTAAACCCTAGGAGATAATTATACCCTAAACCACAAGGGTAAAATTACAATTATACACTAAACCCTAGGGATAAATTATACCCTAAACCATAAGGGTAAAATTACAATTATATCCTAAACCCTAGGGGATAATTATACCCTAAACCACAAGGGTAAAATTACAATTATATCCTAAACCCTAGGGGATAATTATATCATAAACCACAAGGGTAAAATTACAATTATACCCTAAACTCTAGGAGATAAATTATACCCTAAGCCACAAGGGTAAAATTGCAATTATATCCCTAAAATTAAAAAAAAAAACAGTAACGTACAACAACAATTTAAAAAAAAAAAAGAAAAAAAAAGAGGAATATCAATTGAAGGTGAAGGAAGGAAGTTGTACCGGGAATTATACCAATCGAAGGTTGTACACAGGTTTTGTCTTAATATTTTGAATAGTTTTGAATATATTCTTTTCGTTTCAACTTGTTTTCATAATTATTGAAGTATATTGTTTAACAAAAATTGTTTTATTGACTTATTTAATCAACTTTGTGGTGATAATGCAGTTTTTTAAAATATTAAACAAAATATAAACTAAATTATGTGTAGTAAATGATAATATAATTATATATTAAAATATTATTTATATTGAATGTTTTTTTTTGAAAAATGTATTAGTACAAATAAACTATGAGGAAATGGGTAAGCTTGGGGTGGAAGAATATTAAGAGTATCTCCAGAAGTCTCTTTATAATTTAGAGAGTATTTTATATAATTTAGAGAGTATGTAAAATATAGATGATCATATTTTCAATCATCTTCAACACCCTCTTTATAATTTATTTAGTTTGTTCTATTTCCAATGCTTATTTACTATATAATATACTATATTCTTTCTTTTAATTTTTGTGTTTCCTCCTAATTTATTTTATTAAATATATAAAATAATAATTTCTTATTTGAAAAGGCTTTAGGGATACTTTAAGTATTCCATTTCCATATACCTTATTCATTTTCTCTTTATATTGTCATTTTAATTTTTCACATATAAAATAGAAAAGGGTAAATTAATGATGTTTTGTTTAAAAGTATTTTTTTTTTTAGTGTTATTGGGTCCTAACATCGTTTGACCTTTTACTAAAAAAATAAAATAAAAATAACAATGAAATCCGTTGGTAATTTTCATTGGTAGAGTGATTGTTGATTATATTTTTAGATAAAATTCAATTTTATTGATAATTTATTGCTAATAATTATGTTAGTAATTTATTAGAATAAATCCATTAACTTTATTGCTAAAAGTAAAATATAATACTATAATTTATGTTGACAATCAATATAAATACAAATGGATTATAGGTAAATTGTTACTAAACAAGATTTTTTTTAAGTGTTTCAGTTTCATCATTCAAAAAGTTAATGCGTTGTTACACCAAAAAAATCAGCGGATTTATTCTCAATTTATGGCATTATTGTGAGAATATGTAGGAAAATATGAAAGGCTAAAACATTTGCCAAGGAAAATGTGCACTCAAATACTTTTTAGTATTAAATAAATAGTATATACAATTTATTTCTTGAAAAAATATAAAAAATTTAATAAAAGTGTATACCCTTTAAAACAAAATGTTGTATCTGTTGTGCACATGGGATAAGAGACCAATTCAATATAAAAATACTTTTTTCTATGGGTTCCGTTTTAAACAAATCAGCATTATTCCTCAATTTGATTTAATATGTAAATATGAGTAAATATATAATTAATGAGATTACGTAAAACAATTAATATATTTATATGGGTCCACACAAAGCTATACATCAAAATATTACATATTTTTCACCTAAAGTATAATTTTTTATTCTCGCAAAAGGTAAATGTAAATCTTCACATGGAGCGGAGTTTAACAAATGGAAGGTGATATGTACCGAAAAATTAGTGACAATTAATTTTTTTTTATGGTGTAGATTGAATTATACACTAATCTAATGGTTAAAATTGTCCAGGTGCACCCGGTGTACTCTAGTTGGACTTCTAAATTAATCACCTATTCTTTTCTTTTGAATAATACTTTTATTAGAGTGAAAATAAAAAGTAATTAATCAGCAAGTTGTATTCAATCCAACTTCTGATTGGCTGCAGCTATAATCAGTGGCGGACACAGAAATTCGACTTAGGGGGACCCAATTAGTAAAGAAAATACTATAAAAAATAATTATAAAGTTACAAAAGCTATAGTAAATTTGACAAAATCAATATATTATATCATAAGAAGACAATATTCAGAATAAATAATTTAAGTACTTCCCAACATAATAAATAAAAAACTTAACATAATCACAATATCTCTCTTCTATTCTTCATATTTTGAAACCGTAGCATGATTGCATCATTGTTAATACTTTGAAATACATCTCTTTCTATGTATGCTACCAAAATATCATTCAATAGTCCATCGCATATTCGATTGCGAAGTGAACTCTTGATGATTTTCATTGCCGAAAAAGCTCTTTCCTCCGTGGCAATAGCAACTGGTAAGATCAATGACAATTTGATTAGTAGATAAACTAATGGAAAAACAATGTGCTTTCTTGTAGCAACCATCTTTTGAGCAAGTTTTCCTATTCCTCTGACTTCAGAGAAGTTTCCATCCAATCGAACTTCAAATATGAAGTTCTCAAGTTGACATTCAAGTTCATATAGAGCAACAGCAGAAAACTCAGATGGATAAAAATTTGCAAGACGAAGTAACTTGCTTTTGTCAAACATAGCAAATGAGTTTCTTAGATCAAAGCAAGTCATACATAAAAGCAACTCGGTGTTCACTTCATCAAAGCGGCTATTTAGCTCTTGAGCTTGCATGTCTATCACAGTGAAAAATATCTCTACTTGATAATGATGAAAATTTGTTGTTTTCTCAATTATTCGTCGTGATCTTCCTCTATGTGAATAGTATTCTTCCATGATTTGTAAAGGTATGTCATGTTTGCCACAAAAATTTGAAACATCATTTAACAAAGACATCCAACCTTCATCTCTCATTGATTGCAAGCGAGCTTTTGATGCTTTCACAAGATTCATTGCATTGACAATATCTTGATCCTTTCTTTGTAGAACTTGTGACAATTATGTGTGATTCCCAAAACATTCTCATAAGATGTAACAAAAAGACAAATTCAAAGTGAGGTACAATCTCTAGCAAATCTAAAGCTTCAGCTCTTTGTGAATCTTCATTTCCATTCTCCCCAACAAACTCAAGGACATAAATCACAGATCTAAATAAAGACAACAAGTTTATGAGAGTATCATAATGAGAACTCCAATGTGTATCTCCCGATCGTTTGATTCCCATTTCTTGATTTAGTCCTTTTCCAATCTTGATTTCACCATTTGCAATCCCTTCTATGACCATTTGTATTTGTTTATCTCTAAGGACATCTCTACGCTTACAAGAACCTCCAACAAGATTACACAAATGAGTAACAATATTAAAAAAAGACCCAACACTTGTATGCTTTTTGACAACAGGAATAAGTGTCAATTGGAGTTGATGAGCAAAACAATGAACATAATAAGCAGTAGAATTCTTCCTCAATATCAAACTCTTTAAACCCTTAAATTCACCTCCTATTGCTTGCTCCATCATAACCTTGTCCTCTCAAACTAGAAATACTCAAACCATATGTAGAGAACAAAGACTCAATACCTTTTTCAAGTGAAATTGCAGTTGTATCACTAACATGAACGAGACCAAGAAAACATTCAATAATATATCCATTGGTATTCACATAACGTATGACTATTCCCATTTGCTCCTTCATTGATATGTCTCGGCATTCATCAAACATAATGGAGAAAAAATAATTACCAATGTCACTAATGATAGCATTAATTGTCTCAACTGCAGCTACATTAATAATATCCTTTTGAATCCTAGGAGATGTAAGCTTCAAATTTTCAGGAGCATTATGTAGCACAACTCTATTTATTTCTTCATTACATGAAGCAATAACTTTTAGAAGCTCCAAAAAATTTCCCTGATTCATTGACTCTTCAGACTCATCATGTCCTCGAAAGGCTAATCCTTGCATTATAAGAAAACGCAAGCAAACAATTGATGCATTTAGCCTACACCGATAATCAATCTGTGATTGTTTTGAAATCTTAGAAAAAGCCACTTCGATGTGTTGACTTAGATTCATCAAATTTTCACAAGCACGTTTGCATTTGTTATGATCACTATTATGTTCCCAACATGATCATTTAATCTCTCTTTCTTACGCCATTTACTAAAACCTTCAGTTACAAAAGCATCATGTCCTCTTTCAGCACGACCTGTAGGGAAAAGGTAATAATATAAGCAAAACACTGCATCTTTTGCAACCCTATACTCCAACCATTCACCATAATCATTAAACCAAGTTGCAACAAATTTACGTTTTCTATCTCCATCCCACTTTTAAGGAAAATTATGTTTACGTGGTTGATATGGACCTTTTAAAAGGTAAAACCTACGAACATGTTCAATCAAATTAGGCGGATAACTTGTTATGTGAGGTCGTAGTCCAGGATCACTAGGAAGATTTTCCGAATCAACCACAACTTTGTTATCTTGGCTTGATGGTTGTTGAGGTTGCACATTAGGAGCATTCACCGTGGAAGATGAAGTTTCATGGACAATTATAGTCTTCTTATAATATCGTTTCATATCTATTAAAAAAATTACATTACAAATTAAATATAAAAAAATGAATAAAAATGAACCCTAATTCTCCCTTTAAAATTATTCCACTTAAATAAAATTTCCCTCAACAAAAATAAATTATTCTAAACTCTTCCATTAAAATAAAACCCTAATTTTTAAATATAACAATATTACATTCCACATAAAAAGAGCATAACAAATTTATTTTAACAAAATATACAATAATAAATTTAAATAAAATCTCTTTCAATAAATAAATTATTCTAAAATCTTTCTATTAAATAAAAGCCCTAAATATATATCATCACTATATATGTAAGAAAGAACATAAATATTTAATTTAATAAATTAAAATTAAAATACCTGAAGTTGAGAGAGAGATAGTTGAAAGGGGAATGGTGGGGAATTACAGGATGCTCTTGGCCGGATGTGTGTGGGGTGTTGGGAAGGGATTCACATATTATATATATATATATATATTATTTTTATTTTATTTATAAAATTACTATTATACCCTAAATTTTTTTATAAATTTCCGGGTGCCCTGTGCCCCTCTTGGCCCCCCCCCCCCCCCCCCCCCCCCATGTCCGCCCCTCGTTGTAATAATTTATCACGAGTTTAGAAATATTTGTATCAAACGGCCTAATATACAAACTACTGCATGTTGTATACTCCCTCAAGAGAAAATGAATTTGGTGTGATGATATAAGAGAATGGGTGTTTTGGATCATTTAATATGTTATCCAAGAAATGTTATTACATTCGCCATGTAAATGAAATAGTTAGTGCAGTGCAACTGTGCATTTTTTTTGCTATAAACATAAAATAAAATCAAGAAATGAGTAATTCTTTGATACGATGTTAAGGAATTAATTTGATATCTTGATAAATTATATAGTAGTGTTGAAAATGCAAAATAAAAAAAGCTAGCTAGAGCTTATGCAGAAGCAGAGTGGCACCATGCTGGGGTTGGAGAGTGATAATTGGGAAGGGAGCATGCAAATAAGAGGGGGAGAGTTGGAACGAAAATTTCTGTAGAATCATTGCTAGAGCCAGTTTGGCCTGAATCATGGCAAACTGCTGGCCGATGCATACACGAGGCCCCGCGCTAAAGGGTACGAACGAGAATTGGCTTCTCGTTGCGCTTGAGATTCCATCACCGAACCTCTCTGGTTTGAACTCATTCACGTCGTCTCCCCATATGTTGGGATCATGATGGAGTAGGCCTATTAGGAGGAGCAAATCCACCCCTTTTGGTATGCTCATGCTTCCTAGTTTTACGCTCTTTCTAGGTGTTCGGCTTAGCAATGGCGCCGGTGGGTATAGACGAAGAACCTCCTGTAGAATCATCGTTACCTGCAAGCGTACAACTTTTGCTTAGTGTCTTTTCATCATGGTTTTGGTGGCTTGACATGGTTTAACACTACTCTCTCCATCCATTTAGAAGAGGTGCATTTTGTCATTTTAATCCGTCCTTATACAAGGGGTATATTTCTTTTTTTGGTAAATGAGATTTACACAAAACAATTAGTATATCTGCATGGGCCCACACATATTACTAATACAACTATCCTCTATACCTTTAAAATATTATCTCTCTTCTCATCTACGCATTAAATATTATATAACTTAATTTACGTAAAAAAAAAACAAACGTATCTCAGAGAGACAAAGGGAGTATTGTGATGGGGTTAGATGATAAGGGCTAGAAGGTTACATGAACACAATTCCAAACTGAGTGTATGAAGATACATTTAATTATATGAAGAATGACAAATAGGGTTTAGGTTAGGATTTTGAGTGCAATGGGTTAATATTTGAGTAAGCTTTGGGTGAGATGTTTCACGGTTTAAAAAATTAATTATCACTATCTATTAAAGATGTTATCACTTTTGTATCTATTTACGAACTATTCATGAAATAATTTTATTGGAGGTTATCATTTTCGTATTTTATTAAAAATGTTAGTGCTTTCTTTTCAAACACGTTCTGTGAGAAATTTTTTATACGAATCAAACAAGAAATAGGATTATAGAGCTTACGATTTTAAGGCGATTCAAGGCATCGAAACTAGGTTGGTCTTTTCCGAAAACTCGAAAAACCTCTTCCCTAGCACGAGCTTGCCATTCTTGATGCTTGCTGAGCATCACCATTGTCCAAACCAGCAAGAGTGAGGTTGTTTCCGAGCCTGCAAAGTAGAACAACCTACATTCATTGATCACATCTTCGATACTCATTCCCTTGTGATTCGACCCCATCAATGCGCCTAACAAGTCATCCTCAAACCTTTCTCCGCGCTCCTTATCCTTCTCCCTTTTCCGGATGATCTCCCTCACCAACGACTCGATCTCCTTCTTCCTCCCTTTCATTCTTCGATTTGCTCTGCTTGGAACAAATCTGCGCAAATTGTACATGATGTGATTTTGTATGTAGTAGCTCTGTTAAATGACCACCCCATCTAAAGGTTAACTTGATAGAGAGGTGAATCGTTTAATACTTTATCAAGTCACTCTAATAGGCTCTTACTAGACTAATAACAAAAGGAAGTTAATTCGAGTAATGTACCTCCATCCAGGGATGAAAATGAACTGCAAGACTTCCAGAACGAGCTTCACTTGCTCGTTCTGGAGCTCAAATATTCTTCTTCCTTCTTCGTGACTGCTACTAAATGCTACCCGCGAAATCACATCGCCCGTTAAGTTTTCAAGATACGGCCACACATCGATGTCCACAGACTCCTCACTACTACGAAATAAAGCTTCCCATTTTTCTAACATGTTGGAACAACTCAAACGAATTGATGGCACCATATTCTGCATTCTTGAATGAACAAAGCCATATTAAGACATTAATTTCTTTTGTATGTGAGTATTCTACTCATTCTAAGAGATACAAAGGACTGAAAAGAGAACTCTATCTCAATTTCTTAGTCATAAACAATCCTGAAAAGACACTAGATTATAATGAGATCAGAGTTTAAATAGAGATTATTAAGTTTTCCTAGAATAAAATATTAAATATAGCCAATGAAATAAACTATTATAACCAAATATGTCTTACCATGCACCTAAAAAAAGGAGGCTAACACTTCTGCGAGACAATCTTATGAAACGAGTTTTAAGAAGGGATAACATTTAAATAAAATGATAATTATAAATGATAATCGTTTCGTAGTATAAATGAAAAGTAATACTTTCTTCGTTCGTTTTAAAGAGTTTTTTTTTTCTTTTTTTACCATTTTGGGTGTTTGTTCAAAATAGTCTCAATTTCCTTTTTATACTCCTTCTGTCCTATAATAAGGAGTGCATTTTGTCATTTTCGTCCGTCCCAACACAAGAGGTGTATTTCATTTTTTAGTAAATGGGGCTCACACAAAACAATTAATATATCTCCATTTGACCCACATATCACATTAATACACCTATGCACTATACATTACAATATTATTTCTCACTCCTCAACTACCCATTAAATATTATACTCCATTCGTCCCGTTTCAATGTTTACGTTTCTATTTTCCGCGTCTCATTTCAATGTTTAATTTTTTCCTTTTTGGAATATGGGATCCACCTAAAATAATTAATATATCATCCAACACTAATAAACCTACCCACTTTACATTAATTATTATATTTTTCCATCCACTATCTATTAAAATATTATACTTCTTAATCAACGTGCAAAAAGCAAACGTAAACATTAAAACGGGACGGAGGGAGTATCACTTAATCTACGTGCAAAAAAGAAACGCACCCCTTGTGCCGGGACGGAGGGAGTATATGGGACCCATGCACACTCACTAATACAATTAAAATATGGGTTCCAACACGTACTAATATAATTACCCACTACACATTAAATAATATTTTTTCTTAATTCATATGTAAAAAAACCATCTTTAACCCAGACGTAGGGAGTAATATCTTTAATGCGAAGTAGTTAAGAAAAAACAAAATGGTTTCACAAAGTGTTTAAAATAGAATGTGGATCAAGAACCTTTAAACATTACCATCCGTGAAACTTCACAATAGTAAATCATATCTCCTCATGATGTTGAATTAAGTAAGAACTCCATCAAGTTAAATAAAAATATTAAATTAAAAAAAATAAATCAATCAATCTTGTTTTGAAATGAAAGGGTACATTACCTTCAACTTGTCCAAGTGGAAAGCAGGGTTGACGATTGCTCTATGTTTAGCCCATTTCTCATCTTCAAGAAACAGAAGCCCACCAGCCACATTCTGACCAATAGGATCAGGGAGTGGCTTATGAAACACATCAGGTCTTGTAAGAATCTCCTTCATCAGCTGTGGATCCACGATCATCAGCTTCGGCGATGGTCCGAACCACACGAAAGCGTTCTCACCTGCGTTGTCATGTCAGCACAGGTAGAACGACAGAAAAAAGAAAAAAAAAAAAACACACCAGATTCAGAACTTACCATACTTGCTAATGGTTTGGTAATAATATGGGAGGATGTGGGAGGCAAGATTGTCTGAAAGTTGGATGGGTTCGAGCTGTTCTTGCTTTACTACTGAGATCAACTCCTTGATATCTCCAACCAGAAGTTTGTAAGCATTCCCATTGAGCCCCTGCTCCCTCAGCAAACTCTCCAGCTTCTTGGGCCTCAGCCAGACCCAATTCAGTAATTTAATCAACAATGCTGTTAGTAGAGCTGACATGATTGAGAAGATGACTGAGGCAAGTGGGAGTTCCATAGTTGGAGGGAAGAATTTGATTTTTTTTTTTGAAAAGTATAGAGATGAGATAGTAGTAATGTGAATATGAAGGAGAGAGTGAAGTTGGTGAATAGTACAAGATTGTGGTGGGGGTGGGGGGTGGGGGTGGGGGGTGGGGTGGGGAGACATAAATATGGACATCCGGAATTGTATTTGGATTGTTGTTTAATAATCTGTCAACAATCTTGTCCTAATTGAAAAGCAGGATTGGCTACATCCAAGAGTCAACTAAATCTAAATAGGAAATATTATTATTTTTATTGTTGTTTTGTTGCAAGAATAGATGGAGTGGGGGTGGTATTCAAATTTGAAATATTATTGAGTGTAAAATATGTAGGTGGGTTAGACTTTAGAGTAAGGTTGTGAGTGATGTTGGTGGTGCAATAAGAATTAGGCATTCCCACAATGATGTATCCAACTTGGGCTTAGTGGCCACTTCACTTCAACTTTTAAAGAAAAATAACTATGTTCTTTTAGATACACCAACAGTTGGAATCTTTGGAGATGAGAGAGGGGGGAAATTCTAATACTCAGCACAAATTATAAAATTTAGAGCAAGTTTTTGCGCGAGTCAATCATTAGGAATGCTCTTTTTTTTTTTTTTTAAATTAGTATCACTTTTTATTTATCACTTTTAAATTATTCTATAAGTTGTTCATAAAATAATTGAATTAAAAATTTTCAGATTTTATTACTTTTCAATTATTTTACAAATTATTTATGAAAATTTTACTTAGGGCTTATCAAATTTCTTTGATGTGATATTGCTTTTCAATAAAAAACATTATCATTTATGATTCGTCTTAAGAAAATCATTCGCTCTCACAAAACTTTTTGCCTAAATTTTATGAGGTGTTGTTTTTATTTAATCAATATTAGTTTTTTTTAATATTCAATAAAATAATACTTTTCCTTTTCGTCTTATAAAAATGTTCACAATTACTTTAGGAGTTTGATTAAAGTTATTTTTGACCAACTTTTAAGGATAATTTGATTTTTTTTTTATTTTTATCATAAATAAATCGTAAAATATGTAATGTGTGTAAGATAGGATGATAATTTTGAAATTCAAATATAGTATAAGCTTATTGGATTGAGTCATGAGTATTTTTTTCTTTTATAAAAGTGTGGAGATAATTTTGAAACAAATAAATGAGAAAAGTATAATTTTATTTAGGATTAATTCCTAAAAAATTCTCAACTTTATTGGTGATTTTCAAATTCATCATAACCTTTTATTTTTGTCAATTCAATACACGATCTATTTAATATTTTCAATTTTATCATAACTTTTATTTTTCAATTTGATACACCATTTATTTCATATTTACAATTCAGGTCATTATTATTATTATTATTATTATTATTATTATTATTATTATTATTATTATTATTATTATTATTATTATTATTATTATTATTATTATTATTACAATATAAATAGAACATCGTGCTTAATTAATAATTAATGAAATTTATACTCTATTCATTATTTATTATTGATTTTTTAATTCAAATAGATTATTAATTTCCTTACTATAAAATTTTTATTTTCAATGAATAATGTCCGTATGTACTAATTGTTTAGTCGGTAATAAGAAATATTTAATTAAGATATTTTAATTATTTTTTAATTTGTTTACAGTTTTCCATCACGTCAAAAATTCTTAAGTATAATAAAAATATTATACAAAAGAAATTTAATACTTATTTTCATAAATAACAGGAAAAAATATTAATCTTATGAAATAAGTTTTCTTGTGATTTAACTTTTAATAATAATAATAATAATAAGTTGAAATGAAAATATGAAATAAGTGGTGTATTAAATTGTAAAAATTAAAGTGGTGATAGATTTGAAAATATTAAATAGATCGCGTATTGAATTGATAAAAATAAAAGGTTACGAAAGAATTAAAAATATTAAATAAATCGTGTATTGAATTGACAAAAATAAAAGATCATGATAGGTTTGAAAACCCCCAATAAGGTGTTGAATTTTTAGAAATTTAATAAGTATAAGAACTTATACACTTTGGGACGGAGGGAGTATACACTAATGTATAACTTATACACTTTGTTAGAAAATTTTTATCAAATTTATTAATTTTTAATGAAAAACATAATATAAAAAAAATTATCAATCTATCTGTTTGTTTTTTTGCACGTTGACTAAGGAATATTATTATTTTACGTGTAGTGGTTAGTTTTATTAGTGGGGTATGTGGGTCCTTTATTTTAATTGTATTAGTTGGGTGTGTAGGTCTCATGTACCTAAAAAGGGCAATTAATATATTAAGAATGGATAGCCCAAAATTGTAAAATTAATAGATTAAGGATGGACCAGAGAGTAATTAATACAAATATAGGTGCGCGTATGCCCCAATACACACAATATCAACTCTTGTTTTATTAGTTAAGGCATGTTTGGTTTTAAAATTGGAATGATAATGGTGATGAGTGATATTTTAATCTACATTTTAGTATTTTTTTATGTCTATTTTTGTATTATTTTATCCGTATTTATATCTATTTTGGTTGTGTTATGTGTTTTTATGGAAATATGTGTGAATGAACTTAATCATATGTAAAACAGGTGAAAACAGAGTAAAAACGGAGACGAGAGATAAAAAAGGAAGAAGAAACAGGGCAGCATGAACACGGCCGGCCGTGTAGGGTACACGAGTCGTGTACCGAACACGGGCCTGTAAGAAGTAGTCGTGCGACGACATCAAAATATCCAACACGGCCACCTTTTGGCCGTGCATCAGACACGACTTGTGTACCGTTTTGAGTAAAAGTTGATCGAAAAACCCTGACACGACTCGAGCCGTGTTGCAGCATACGAGTCGTGTCGGTGCCAGATCAGAAAAATTCAAGACATCTTCTAGAAGGTCTCCAAGGGATATAAATACCAATTCATTCAATATTTTGATGATCTTGGATCCGAAATTCAGCTGCTCACACACCCCACACACCAATTCCTTCATTTTATACCATATCCTTCATCAATTTCATCCATCTATTCACTCCATCATTATCTCACCATAAATCCACCATCCAAGTAGTTAGAAAAGCAAGGGGGAGTGGAGATTGCAAGAAGAGGAAGAAAAGCACCATTGAAGCTATTCAAGGGAGTTTTAATTCCAATTTTTGTAGACTTCTTTGTAGTTCAATCATGTGTTTTTGGAGATACAATTGTCTATATTGTTTTCTTTGAGACTATGAGAGACTAATCTCCTTTGTGAGATTAGCAATATGAATTGTGTTGGATAATTTTGGGTATTTTGCAGTTGAATGATTATGTTGAATGGGTTTATTGATTTTCTATCATTGATGCTTAAGATCTTGAGGTTTATGATGATTTGTGTGTTTTGTTGTTCTAAATATGTGATTAGATTGAGAAATCAATTATGTGATTAGGATAATTTAGTGAATCATTTAATCAAACATCTCATGTGTATTATAAATTGTAAAGAGATTGAGAAATCCTTTAGGATTTAGAACCCTTTGATAGAACATTCGATTTGTTAGATCGAGAGGTCAATTGATCATGTGAGGGGACTCTCCAATTGAACTTAGTACGTAGTTGGAATTTTTTGATTGAGAACCAACCTTAGAGCCATTTAGAGACCTATTTAGGATCTACATTCTATCCATCTCGAGATGGAGTTTAGGTGAAATTCGTGTTGACCCTTAGTTATTAACTCATGACTCATATGAATTCGTTGTCTGATATCTAGATTTTCTATACTTTAAGCATTGCTAATCTTATTCTCTATCTACTTGGCTTATTCATCCATCTTCCATTCATCTATCCCTTTGTTTAAGTGTCATTTTTTATTAATCCTATCCCTTTTTGATCATCTCTATAAAATTATGACAAATACGAGATTTCTTAAACCCTAGTACCTTCCTCCCTGTGGTTTGATAAATTCTTTAATTAGTCATCCCGACTACAAATGGCTAATCAAATGGCGCTGTTGCCGGGGAGGCAACTGTTACTAGTGGTTTAACAAAGGAGTGTTTCGCTTGGTCTTACTAGAGATATTTTTATTGTTTTTTATTATTTGCTTTGGAAAATTTTTTATCTCACTTTTTCGTTTTGATAGGTACGTGGAAACTATCTTGAGAGAAGAAGAAGGGGGATCAAAGCCAAAAATAGAAAGTTTGAAGAAGAATTGTAGTAAGCCTTGAGAAGAGCATTTAAATGGAAGAATGTAAGCAATACTTGAGTGATAATTTTGGGAATCAAATTGCAAGGGTTCCACCTCCACAATCAAGAGGCTATATGAATGAGAGCAACTATGGTTACAATTTCCAAATGGATCAAGATAGCTCTCAATACTACAATCAAGGAAGAAATGGAGAATGACAACAAGTTTACAATGCAAATACATTCCACCCTTATCAAGCATGTGCTTATTCTTCACCAAATCCCAACAACAATCCTCTGTTCCAAAATTACGTCTTATTGGACTTATATAGAAGATGTGCTCAAGGAAATGATGAAGGTCAAAATTCTTAATCAAATTTTCTTCAAAATGAATCCTCCGAGATAATTACCCCCGCTACTTTGGAATTAACAAGACAAATAAGGATGATGAATCAAGCTGCTTATGGTCAAGTCTTGCCTAGTTCAAGTTTGGGGGTCGTCAAAATGTGCAAGGTGTGTCGATTTCTAGCCTTGTGGAGCAAGAAGAGTGGAGGATGCCTAACCATCAAGTAGGAGATGCTTCTTTCATGGGAGTGGATGATTTCAAAGGAAATTTTCTAAACAACTATGAAAGAAGTTTTCAAAAGAATTATCCACCAATTCAAGGATGGAATTTTGATAACAAAGAGAGAGGAGAGTTTCAACATGTTAAGGAAGAAAAATCATCCATAGAAGTCTTGATTGAGATGATGGAAGCAAGCATTGAGGAGGACAAGAAAAGAGATGAGGCAACTGAGAAGAGGTTCGAAGCCTTGGAGCATCAAGTAACCCAAATTGTAAGTGCTTTGACCAATTTTCAACAAGTTGAAGAACTTGAAGAGGAGAGTAAAGTTGAAAAAGGATTGGAGAGAGAAGAAATATATGGAGATGAAGAATCAAATGAGGTATTTGAAGAGCCTATTGAGGCAAATGATGTTGATGAAGAGGAACAAAGTCAAGAAGCAAGTGATGATAACTTGAAGAGTGAAATGAGCATTTCTAAACCTTTACACTCTTTATGTTGCTTTGAATTTCAAAATATTGTTTACACTGATTTTGTCTTACCCATTGATTCCTCTCACATCCTTAGGAACAAAAGAGAACTCGAAGAGATGTTGGGAGTTTACTTGGAAAGAAGAAATAAGTGGTGTTCAAGAATGGAGAGGGCAATGGAGTGTAAGCTCAAGATAGTTGAATTTCTAAAGCCATGCTCGAAGGATGCAACGGAGGTCGTTACTTGCCACAAGTGCCTAACAGAGGAAGAAGCACAACATTTAAAATTCGATGGCAAGGACGAAAGATATCCGTGGCCATTCCGATGAGTTCTTCATATTCCGTCCAACTTGAAGACGTTAAACTTAGCGCTAGATGGGAGGCAACCCATCATTATCTTTATTGATTTATTTATTGCTTTCAATAAGGATGATGGAGTTATTGTTTCTTGCATTTTGGCCTTGTAGGTTGATTGTGCTCGTGAGAAGAATATGTATTGGAGATACGAGAAGTGCATGATTTGAAGTGTATATGTACGTCACATCACTTTTTGTAAACTTAACTCGAAATTCTTGTTTCAATTTAAGTTTGGGGGGATATGGCGTGGTGTGACATACTTTGTCTTGAAGGAATATACTTTTTCGTATTTTTGGGGTAATTTAAAAATTTTTCTCATGAGTTTTGGATTGATTTTGGTCTGATTGGTTGTGTTGAAGTGCATGATAGTTTATATTCTTATTACAATTGTCGAGCTAATGGTTTTAATGAGTTGTTGAGCATGAATGAAGTGTAGTGGAAGCACGAATTGAGCCCGGAGATCAAATCAAGATTCGTTGTGAAATTAATACGGAAGCTCGTGCCAACCATTTCCACTACAAAATGCCTATTGAGAGAGTTTACTTTACACTCATCACTTCTATGTGCTTAGCATAATTTGATTTGATTTGGATTGATTGGATTAGCATGCTACTTCATGTGTTATGTTTTTGGAAGGTTTACTTTTCAATCAAAGGTTGGGATGATTGTGAGCTTACTTGATCATGGATGATGTAGAATGTGTGCTTTATTTTCTATTGATTGATAGAATTTTTATTCTTGCATGTTATTTATTTTTATTTTGTTGATTTTGGTGAGTCTTTTCGTATATATTTTGTGTGTTTCTTATTCTTGTTTAGAAATGTTTGGTGGTTCGTTTTGGAATGTCGTGAGTCATTTTTTAATGTGAGTGATGACACATTATTGTGATAAGTGATGACAAGTTATGATTAAGAATCTCTACACTTTCGAATTGTTACATGTTCTACTTAACTTGTTCAATTTTAAGATGAATGTGGTGTAATAATTTCCTTAAGGTCCGAGCACAAGCTTGTGAGTATTTGAGCCTCAACCGTGCATACATGGTATTTATTTTTATGAGTGGATTGGTTGTGTTTGATAAACTAGAACTTGCTCAAGGACTATAGGAACGAGCCCGATTAGTGGAGATTATTGACATGATATAAGGTCATCCTTGTTATTCATAGTAATTGTCATAAATTTCCCTACCATGAACATCATCCCTAGTCAACCACCTTGAGCCTATAAGCCTATTTCTTGTGAATTTAGCACATTACAAGACTTGATTACCCACATAAACTTTATATATTTACCCTTTTGTGTGAGTGATTGAGGAGATAATGATTAGCAAGATTTGATGAGAAAACAAAAGAAGAAAGGAAATGGTAAACAAGTAAGAAAAATGATGAAAAAGAGCACAAGAAAGAATGAACATGCAATTTTGAAACAAGAAAATGAGCAAAGCAACAACAAGATGCTCAAGAAATCAAAAGTCCAAAAAAGGAAGCATGCATTAAAAGAAGCTCAATCCAAGGAAAGTTGATGATTAGTGCTAGTGATTACCAAAGATAGAAAGGAAGAAAGAAAAGAGGAGAAGTTGAGGAAATTGGTCATCTCTTCGATTACTTACACTTAATTAGTCACTATTACCCATATTCTTCCTACCCTACCAAAGAGCCTATCATTACATCCGAATATAAAGACCTTTTTTATCACTAATTGAAACTTTGGAGGTTTGTGAATGTAGTCCACAAGCAAGCTTAAAGCGAGTCGAGCCAATTGGTTAATGAGTGTTGTTTTACCTCAATTAATAGAGTGTTGAGTGAAATTTATATCTAAAGTGAGGATTGGACCAAAAATGGACTATATTACACTTTATTCTCTTGTGATTGAACTTGTTAATTTTCATGTTATGAGTTTAATGTTGTAGGATGACTTAACATAGTTTGTAGTTCTTATTACTATTGATATGTTATTACTTTGTTCGTTTAGTCTTTTTCTAGGTGAAAATTTCTCTCCCCTTGTTTTATCATTTTCGTTGTTCGGGGACGCACAACACTTTAAGTTTGGGGTGTGATGAGTGATATTTTTACCTAGATTTTAGTGTCATTTTATGTCCGTTTTCATATTATTTTATCCATATTTATGTGTATTTTGGTTGTGTTATGTGTTTTTATGGAAATGTGTGTGAATGAACTTAATCATATGTGAAACAGGTGAAAACGGAGCAAAAACGGAGATGGGAGATAAAACAAGAAAGAAGAAACAGGGCAGTATGAACACAGCCAGCCGTGTAGGGTACACGAGCCGTGTTTCAGCACACGGTCCATGTACCGAACACGGGCCTGTAAGAAGTAGTCGTGCGACGACATCAAAACATCCAACATGGCCACCATTTGGCCATGCATCAGCACACGATTCGTGTGCCGTTTTGAGTGAATGTTGACAATAAATCCTGACACGACTCGAGCCGAATTGCAGCACACGAGTCGTGTCGGTGCCAGATCAGAAAAATTCAAGACATCTTCTAGAAGGTTTCCACGGGGTATAAATACCAATTCATTCAAACATTTTGATGATCTTGGATCCGAAATTCAACTGCTCGCACACCCCACACACCAATTCTTTCATTTTACATCATATCCTTCATCAATTTCATCCATCTATTCACTCCATCATCATCTCACCATAAATCCACCATCCAAGTAGTTAGAAAAGTAAGGGGGAGTGGAGATTGCAAGAAGAGGAAGAGAATCACTATTGAAGCTATTCAAGGGAGTTTTAATTCCAATTTTTGTAGAATTCTTTGTAGTTCAATCATGTGTTTTTGGAGATACAATTGTCTATGTTGTTTTTCTTTGAGACTATGAGAGACTAATCTCCTTTGTGAGATTAACAATATGAATTGTGTTGGATAATTTTGGGTATTTTGCAATTGAATGATTATGTTGAATGGGTTTATTGATTTTCTATCATTGATGCTTAAGATCTTGAGATTTATGATGATTTATGTGTTTTGTTGTTCTAAATATGTGATTAGATTGAGAAATCAATTATGTGATTAGAATAATTGAGTGAATCATTTCATCAAACACCTCATGTGCATTATAAATTGTAAAGAAATTGAGAAATCCTATAGGATTTAGAACCTTTTGATAGAACAATCGATTCGTTAGATCGATAGGTCAATTGATCGAGTGAGGGGCCTCTCCAATTGAACTTAGTACCTAGTTGGAATTGTTTGATTGAGAACCAACCTTAGAGCCATTTGGAGACCTATTTAGGATTAGGGGTGTAAACGGGTAGGGTATGGTATGGATACGCCAAATCCACACCCTACCCTATATCCTATTTCTATTACCCTTACCTTACCCTATTACCCTTAAATGTATCATCGGGTAGGATACGGGTAATATCCGTCGGATAATGGATAACCCGAGGATAAACGGTTATCCACATATTTTAAAATGGCCACCCTTGTTGTCTTCACTCTTCCCATTTATTCTTGTGATGCCGACACCTCTCTTTTTCTTATCCGCCTCAAATAAATACAAATGCCCAACATATAAATAAATCATCACTCTCAACCACACAAGAATCATAAGAAATCCCACTAGTTTTCTCCACTAAATTTCAATAAATCAACATAGGAATCAATTTACTTTATCCAATCTAAGAAGCACAATTATACTAACAACATTAAAAACTCTAAGTAGCACAATTAAAACTAATCAAACTAATCTAACAATATTTAATAAATCAACTTCAACTGCTGCATGACTTCAAGTTTATACAGACTTGATAACTTTAAATGTAACAAAGATCTTTATAGTTCCATAATCTCAAATTAAATTGACAACATATTCATCCTAAAAAAACACATACTCCCTCCGTCCCGTTTCAATGTTTACGTTTCTATTTTGCGCGTCACATTTCAATGTTTATGTTTTCCTTTTTGAAATATGAGACTCACATAAAATAATTAATATATCATCCAACACTAATCCACCTACCCACTTTACATTAAATATTATATTTTTCCACCCACTATCTATTAAAATATTATACTTCTTAATCAACATGCAAAAAGCAAACGTAAACATTGAAACGGGACGGAGGGAGTATATTTTAATAACTATCATTATATATACGGGTAAACGGGTAGGGTAATCGGGTAGGGTAGATGGGTATTTAATAAAAACCATACCCTACCCCTACCCTTAACATTTTAAACGGGTAAGGGTATTACCCTACCCGATACCCGATTATGCTCTACCCTACCCTGACCCGATAGGCTATTATCAGTAGGGTACCCGAACCCACGGGTAAAATTAACAGCCCTATTTAGGATCTACATCCTATCCATCTCGAGAGGGAGTTTAGGTGGAATTCGTGTTGGCCCTTAGTTATTAACTCATGATTCATATGAATTAGTTCCATGATACCTAGATTTTCCATACTTTAAGTATTGATAGTCTCATTTTCTATCTACTTGGCTCATTCATCCATCTTCCATTCATCTATCCCTTTGTTTAATTGTCATTTTTTGATTAATCCTATCCCTTTATGATCATCTCTATAAAACTATGACAAACACGAGATCGCTTAAACCCTAGTACCTTCCTCCCTGTGGTTCGATAAATTTTTTAATTAGTCATCCCAACTACAAATGACTAATCAAATGGTAAAAGTGATTTAAGCATAGTAATAGAATGGAAATGAATGATAGGGAGGTGATAGTTAATGAATGAGTATTGATTACTCTATTTTGATTCTCATTAAAGTGAAAAATAAAATTAGAAAAGCATTAACAATGGCATTCATCACACCATTATTCCTAACGGAATTCTATTACATTTTACCAAGCAGCTCCTTATAGTAACACACAGTAAAATGTAGAGAGGAAATGGATTACTGTACCCAATTTTTTTAAGAAAATAAAATTCTACACCATTGTTAAGGTGATGTATTAAAATGCATAATTTAACAAAAATAGGCTTGATCAATTGTTGATTCGTTTAAAATACATGAATCGATTGTATATATTTATGATTCGTTTGTACATATTTATAATTCGCACTACAAAAAAAATATTTTTTAGCAATCGAATTTACCAACAGAATTCAAATTCGTTTGATAAAAGTATTTTTTAGCAACTGAATTTACCAACGGAATTCAATCCGTTGGTAATTAATTACCAATGGATTAGCAACAAAAATGATATTTTTGTTTTAGCAACGGAATGTCAATGAATTTATTCTCTATTTTAGCAACGAAATACAATCCGTTGGTAATTACCAACAGATTACCAAAGAAATCATTATATACATTACCAACAGAATTGATTTTTCGTTGCTAAAATTTTACCAACCACCACTTTACCAACGAATTCCGTTGCTAATCAGTTGGTAAGTCAATTTAACATTGAAATTAAGGCTTTTACCAACGAAATATTACATTGGTAATAAATAGTTTTTTTGTAGTGTCTATTATACATATATGTATATAACTCGGTTAAAACTTTTAAATCAACTCAAAAATATTTTCGTCGTTTCTAGCCTTTAAACATTTATCATTGGAAATTGGCATAAGAAAATTTTGTTAAATTTAAAAGGGTGAGTTGAAATTTTACCCAAATGTAAATGTATGTGATAATGTTGGGCTGAGAAGGCCCATTTATTACTTACTAATTAGAAAGCCTTAGAATCGCTAATAGGATTGCAGCCAGCAATTCTCGCTGCAAAAGCGATGTGGGTTAATTGCATTAAAATAATTTTTTTATTTTTTTTAATTTAATTATAAATTTTTTTTATTGTCAAAAATAAATTATTTTATATTTTTTTCTCAATTTAATCACGAACTTTCTCTTTATCAATTAAATACACATTTTTTTGTATTTTCTCAATTAAATTACAAATTATACTTTTTAGTTAAATATACATAATTTTTTTTATTTTTGTCATTTAATCAAAATTCTTTCGTAAATAAAAAAGTTTATTAAATAGTTTTTAGTCTACCAACTACTAATATTAATTAAGAATTATATTTTATACATATACTAAATATAAATTATATAAAATAATTTTATTAATAATAATAGGAAGTGAATTTTATATTGAACTCTTTTAAAAATACATGTAACATCAATTCATATTTAATTCTTGCAAACTTTTTTACGTGAGTGTTTTTACCATTGTTTATTATTTATTTATTTAATATTTAGGTAATCAATTTTCATTCTAAATCTTTACAATTTTTATTCAAGTTTTTTTCTTAATTATGTTATTAATTTATGTTCGTATCAATGCTTAATATTTGATTGAATTCTGTATTTAATTATCCATTCAAGTAATTATTTCTTTTTAAATTTGGAAATTCTCGAATTATTTAAAAATATAATTAATTAAATTTGGGAAATTTACGTAATTTTTATGAATTTTTTACAATTTATTTAATATATATAAATGTAATTTATGCATTATATTTAAATTATTTAATGTCATTTTGGACAGATCTTGTACGAGACTGTCTCATAAATCCCATTTCTTTTGTGAGATGAATTATCCATCAACTGAAAAATATAATATAAAAAATAAATAATAAATAAAAAAAGAAAAAATCACTAATAGATACACACTTTAAACTAAATTACTATGAGATACAAGGAATTCAAATAATTATTCTCACATACAAAATATTAAAGTAAAATAACAAATATAACCTTATAATCTCATACACTTTTAAACCATCAATCCTACCCCTCACCCACCCACCCGCCGTTGACCGGCGTTGATCGGCATTGACCGGAGGTTGACCGCCGGCGGATAGCCATTGACCGGCTGCCAGACCGACGTTGACCGTGTGGTCGGACCGGCGTTGACCGCCGCTTGCTGCCTGAATTTAAAATGTGCAAACAAAATTGTGCAAAGCAAATTGTGAAAAATTAAATTGTGCAAAACCAAATAATGCAAACACATAGGGTATTTATGGTAACACAATAATAATTGTGTAGTTATGAGTAATAATACTTTGTGTCATGTAGTTTACAACAATTATGCATAATTTTATGTAACTAATAGTAAGTGACCCATAAAAAACTTGCATCGCCGGTCACCCGCAAAACTTCTCCCGCACAACTTCAGTACTTCTGGAAGGCAGGCGTATTCAATTCAATCAAAGTAATATCTACTCTTTTTTTTTATCATTTAAAAATTTAATGACTTTAAATTATTTAAAGTTCACATAATACTTAAAATATAAGTGTAGGTATTGCGTGAGACCGTCTCACGTGAGATTATTTTTCACTTTTTAAAATAGTTATCACTTTCGCTATAAATCATTATCACTTTCGTTATAAAATATTATTACTTTTTATTTATACTATAAATTATTCATAAAAAAACATAATTACTTTTCAATAATTTATGACAAAGACTTTAATACAACAGACTTTTTTTTTAAATACGTACAACTAGATATTTATTTAAAAATTTGATCAAATATTCGAAAATATGGATCTTTGAAAATACGAATCTTCAAACGGCGAGAGGCGACAGCTCTCGATTTCAGCAGCAGCTCGGCGTATGGCAGCAGTTCTATGCGACTGGCGGGGGTTCTACTCGTCAATCCTTATCCGATGCGCTGCGGCTGACGACTGTCTACGAATCGGAGAGTTGGGTAGCGCGATGGCGGTTCCCGACCCAAATCCGGTGATGGGATTCAGATCCCATTTCGTGCATGAGAGCAGAACCCAATTTTCCTCAGATCTGTTGACTTGTCTTTGAAAGCAGTAGTTTACGCCCTTTTTATTTGGAGGAGAGAGAAGAGTATTCATTTCACACCCACTTTCCCTTTTTTGGAGTAAAATTACTGAATTAATTCTAATTTTGACTTTCCAAATTAGATTCTCAACCCCACCATCAATGAGATTTCAATCTCAATGTAGTACTATTATTTTTTATTTTTTCCCCAAATTTATATTTTGATTTTTTGTCCTTGTATTGTATGACTATTTTATAGAGTATGTATTTAATGTTAGTTACACTATATTCAATGCATCTAATTATTTATGCTTGAAATTGGCTAATTTGTTGTTGGGAGTATAGAAATTTTAGAAGCAAGTATACCAAAGAATTCAAAAGCCACTAGCAGATACATAATGCAATAACATTCCTTATTATGTTGTATTATGATAACAATTATTTTTATTTGAGAAGAACTGTATAGGTTTGGTGATTCCAATTCAATATTTTTTAGGTTACTCTATAAAAACAATTAGATTACAATACACTTCTTTAACGGATGAACATACTAACGATAAATAGATGTACATCTGTAACTGTTGTCCATCCGTAAAAGTGAATAGATAAGATTTGTTGGTCCTAATAATAAAAGTATTCTACCAATCTAGATTGCATAATGCATACTCTTGAAAAATCACATAAGCTGATAGAGGAAAATATATCATGTTCAGAAAATCCTACCAGCACAGCAAATTCCTTAGGGGTAACAACATGCCCTTTCTTTAACCAACGAAGAGTCCACTTTTTGGCTGCTTTGGAGCCATTACCTTCTTCTCCGATTTGTCTACGCTACGCCGCTGATATTTGAAGAGTCCACTGGATTTTTTCTTAGTAGATGTACAGTAAGTTGAACATCACTAAGTTCAATTGTTCCAATACTTGCAACCCCATCCAACAAATTAACTAAATTAAGAAAATAACAGGATTAAACCACACAATTTAACAGAGAATTTAGGTATACAATAGATTGCAAGTTACTGTATAAAATCTCACCAATTCACTTCCAAATAGATGAACGCCCTCGTCTTCAACTCCTACGATGGCAACAAGCAGTCCTCCATACCGACAAGCACAGCAACGTCAGGGTCAGGTCGAAGTACTTCAACAGATTGTGGCAGCGGGAGCTGAAGAACAACTGGATCGACAAAAACAACAACACGCTCTTTACTCTCGTCAAAATCGACGCCAACACCGTGACTCTCAAGTGCGTGGGCAAAAACCAGTTCATAATGCGTCTCAATTAGAATGAGATCGAGATCTAAAAATTAAGAGAAAGAGAAAATTAAGCTAGAGTTTCCAGATAGATGAAGAAAGAAGGAGGAGAGAGGCAAGAGGAACCTAGGGTTTCCAAAGAGAAGGAGGAGCGGAAGGAAGGCTAAGGTTTGGTCACGGATCTAAAAATTGAAAACGGGTTGAAAATTACATTTATACTATGGATCGTAAAAATGAGTCGGATCTGGGTGCAACCTTGCACCCAGTTGCACCCAATAAATTGTCTTAACATGGGTTAACCTAGATGGAAATATAGTTTCTTTTAATAATAATAAATTATTAATAAGTTATGGGAGTTTTGATTTAAGGCAGGTTCAGCTTTTTTCCATCGTATTAAGAAATCATGCTTCAAAAAGTGATGGTGATAATTTTAAAATAAAATTTATTGAGAGAGAATAAAATTTTTTACTATTTGACAAAAATTTTAAATAAAAAATAACATGTGATTGATGAGAAATTAGAATAATTTAAGTAAACTATTTAATGAGCAATTAGTACATTAATATTAGGCAAAAGCTCCTGCGTTCTCGGGGACACGTCGGACGTGTCCCCATGTGAACACAACCCTCCCCCTCCATATTCTATTTAAACCTATGTATTGTTAGGATGTTTAAATTGCAAAGGGGCTGAGAAATTGCAAAGGAGTACTGTGTCTCCGGGAGCACAACAGCCTCACTCTTATTATTATTATTATGTCAATAATTACTTAAAAGCGAAAGTACCTGGATAGACATATTTGCTAATGAACACATGCTAGTTATATGTGCCAAAATGACATACACACTGAACAATATCACTAAACCACTTGTAAAAAGCCCTCTACAATGATGATTTTATATAATATATGCGTCAATCATGAGTGAAACCACATGTTTCTTAGATTTTAAGAAACAATCAAGAGTTATAACCAAAGGTTGCATATCTATCATACCAACAAAGAATGTAATCATGTGAGAGTCTTTCTGTTGTGAGGGCCTCAAGAACTTCATCGTCCTCTTTCTGTCGCACTTCTTTGCAATTGTTTTTCGTTTCAAGATGTTGAAATATAGAGTTAGTAATTCCAATTACCTTATCGAATTTCTTGAGATTTTTTGTGAATGCAACCCCATCATATTGAGTAATTGTGTCAAAAACATTACATAAATAGAAGATCAAGATATTGATAAGCTGAATCATGTGCTGGAATATAGTAAACCTAGAATGTTTTGCATAATTAACACAAAGATATATATGCAGTTGGATAAAACTTTACATCTGCCAAAAGCATAAATATTATTACATGGGTTAGTAACTACTCCCAACAAAAGTAAAATGCATGAACAGTAGAGAAATCCATCAAGGCATGGTTTTGTAAATTAAAAACAATCAAGAAATGGCCAAATGTATACACCAATTGGAAAGTTCCTTAATACTCCATCCGTTCTGCCCAAATAGCATCATTTTACTATATTGGACGTCTCATCCAAATTGCACCATTTTCCTCTTTTAGTAAAAATGGTCCACCAAATGGCCCACCACTACCCATCATATCTCTGTAATACACCTACCCACTTTACATAAAATAATAATACTCTTTAATCTACGTGCAAAAAGCAAATACACCTCTTTGCCCAGAACGGAGGAAGTATATTTTTTATGCCGACTTTAATGCAAACTTTTCAAGTACACTATATATGGCCAAATGATTGATACACCAATTGGAAAGTACAACCACTAATTTTTATTTTAATTTTTGGAATTTTAATTACATAGATATTTATCAAAACCAAACAATTAAAATATCTTCTTAGTTTTTGATGACTTGGAATAACACCCATAATCTTTAGTAGATCTAGAATCCTTAAAACAGTTATTTGCTTCAAGTAGTGCTGTAAAATAAAGGAACTTTTCATGTAACATATCAAAAAATCTAAGGGCACTGAGAATCGTATAGAACAACCTAATAGCCAATAAAACCAATTGATCCGACCCAAATATTGTATTACATTAGAAGTTCAACAATTGAACTTCTTAGAGCACTCTAGATTAGGGCTGTTTACCCAATATGAATAACGACAGTCACTTTACATCCGTCCTAGCAATAATTGTATATATACATGTACTTTGTTTAATTAGAAATTCTAAACGTAGCCTGTTATACTTTGTAATATGTATTAAGATGGATTATAATTTTAAATTTTATGAATATAAAAATGATATATATTGTTTATATCTTGAATATTTTTTCACGTAGATGAGTGTTTGGACGTAAATCTTTCCTATTTTCAATAGAAATACTTAGTCTATATTTCTAACATTTTTCTAAATTCAAAGACTTTTTGGATGGAATTTAACAAATTTAATGATTAATATGAAATAAATTGATAAATAAATATACATTTTCCATTTTACTATATTTAATTCAAGGTTTATATTTCTTTTTTTATCAAGTTAGACCTGCACAAAACAATTAATTATTTCATAATCTACATACAACACTAATACAATTATCAATTTCTCATTAAATATTATTTCTCTCAACTCATTATACATTAAAATTTATATCTTTTAATTTACGTGCAAAAATGTAAGATTATGATGATTGAGTAGATATATTTAGGGAAAAACTTAATATTTTTAATCAAATATTTATAGTATTTATATTTTAATATTTTCAAAAGAAAAAAATATACCCTCTGAAACAAATTATTATATCCTATATACTTTGTGCCAGCGATGAAAGAGAATTTAGAAAATCAAAAGATTGAATTATCAGAAAGAGAATTTAAAAAATAATTACCCTCCAAGATGAAATTTTTCTGACAAGAAAAAAGATCCTTAGATGCATGGCTACAATGATGGTCATCAATGGACTAAATGCTGTAACAAAAAAGACCCTCTTTTTTCCATCACAATTCCTTGAACATAATATGCAATGCCTGATGAAACAATACCCTGTTACCAAATAAAAATCAAATCTTGATTTATCACTTTTTAAAAAAAAATCAAAAAAATTTGAGGGGTAGACCATAGAAGTGATGGATTCTTACAGCATAGGCAGCAGCAAACAGATTCATGTCCCAACCTATAGACCAAGCACTTGCTGTTTGCTCTATTACAAAACTGAGAGCAGTGGATTGAAGTGTTCCCAACATACACACAATTGCTATAAGTGACAGCTGGGCTGTGTATTTCCTCATTGTAAGGGTCTATATATTCCATCAACTAACTTTTAATTTTCTTGAAATAAGGAAAAAAGGGTATTGTAAGGAGTAATAATCTACCTGAAGGATGAAGAAAGAAGCCCATGAAAAAGTGGCAATGATGAGAAGAACAGACCCCTTAACCCAATCTTGATGAGTTGTACTGGAAATCATGCTTATGACATGTCCTTTGTAGAGTGCAATAAGCATAGCTCCAACAGAGCTGATTTTCACTACAGCTTCTTCGCCTTTTCTTTTCGTCATGACAGCTCTGTCCAAACCTTCACGGACTTGTCCTGCAGAGGAATGATATGAAAAAGCATAGATCTTTTGATACCTATTCTTCGTAGTTTAGAAGAAAGTCAGCGCATGCACCTTCTCCACACACGTATTCGAATGGTTCTTCTGATGATTCTAATGAATATGTAAAAACAAAGAATGTTATCATTTTACTTTTACCAACCTTTTGCGAGGGAACCCTCGTTAGGATGATCATACGCTTCGCCCTTTTTTGTTATCTTCTTCATGATCTTGCTGTCTCCTCTGACATCAACCACACTTGTCCACGAAACCAGTTCAAGATGAATGGTCAACTTTTGATGGGGTTGATTAACACCATCAATCCCAACTCCACAGTTTTTAAGACCATCTACAATGTAAGCTATGAAGTTAAGGTAGGCAATCAAATGTATCAACCATCAAAGAGTTTTAAAAACGTACAAGACAACTTCACTGACACCTCAGCTTAAATAAATATTATCATAGTAAGACCAAAGCTATAATAAAATTCTTGAATATGAAAACACTACTAATTGCTTCAATCTTTTTATTCATATTGAGCTCTTATTGATTTTTTCTATCTATGTATCACGATATAAATTAATTAGTTAAGCTGGAACGTTTGCTAAAGTACTTATTAAGAGAAAACAGTATCTATAAAAAATAAAATAAAAAAAAATAAAACAGTAAGAACAGAGAAACTAAGTGTAGAATCAATAACTGAGCATGAATGCATAGTGCATTTTGAATGGACACCTTATGCATTGCTTTCTCTTAAACATATATTTATGATATTCTGACCCCTTTGATCTCAAATCATGGTTGAGCCTATTGATGTTATCTTGAAAAAATAAATTTAAGTGCTTCTTGCATCAACAACTTGGAGCATGACAATTACATTTCATATTTACGGCCAAATTTTGTTCATTAATGAGATATACAGCATCCAGTGAACCACATAGTTTTGAGGAGGGATTTAAAAATATAGTCATTCAAGAATCATATGATGAGCAGCATATAATCTAATCTCTTCTCTTTTACCATTCTTCTGTGTTAGAACTGATTAAAGAGAAACTTCAATCAACGCAAACTAACACCAAAAGTTTATAGTCAATATCTTTGATCCCCAACCATATCAGTTAGCGTACCTCATTGACCAAAATGTAGACAATAGTTTTAAAAAATATATATTAAAAATGCAAACATCAAACAGAAAAAAAAAGTAAAAAAGTAAAAAAAAATTCAATATTCAACTATCACCTCGTCCTCATCAATAACTTGTCAACTAAGAGTCGTGAATCATAAAAAGTTGGGAGGGTCTTATAAATAACTAAACATAAGTACGAAAACCCAAAATTAGCAACAAATTCCCGAACCATCAAAACATAAACTAAGAAGGAATAATCAGATATCTCCATAATCCACCCACATAAACAGAATGAGAAAAGAAAAATGGTGAAAATTCTTATATAAGAAATCAGTGTTTCTCCAGGCCTCTAGCAGCATCAAGAAAAACATCATGGCTGAACTGTCAAATAATAGTTCTTGTGGGTTTAGAAACAGTAGAAGTTATCATATTATTACAATTATTATTCCAAAGAAAGGAAACCATTATAATAGAACAAACAGTATAGGAAAATCTGCATCCAAGAAGTCAAGTGGTTTCCTTCGTCAAGATAAAAGAACGCAGAACTATATATTATTTAAAACATGTTATTTCAATTCTAAGGAGTAAGCTAACGTAGTTATTGCTGCTTCCGTTGCAAAAAGGTTTGAATATCACAGTCGAAGTCATGATGTGTGCCAAGAGGGTCCTACAACAGTGCAAATAATGGGAAGCTCAAGCCATTGGTCATAGGTAGTTAGCAAGATCAAGAATGTCCTGCAAGATAAAGAAATATTGAGTCAGCAAGTGAAACTATAATTTGGGACATTCAAAATGCACACGAATTTTGCTAGTAGGGACATCTTTGGATTGCAATCTAGAAACAAAATATTTGGCACTGATAAAGATTATAGAAGACTTAAAGAGCTGAAGAGCGATGGACACCCAACGAAGTGCGTACAAGTTTGAGAACCGAGCATCTAGCATGGCGGGAAGGTTTATGATTTTGAACAACCATCTTCATTTGTCCAATATCGTTACTAAAATTATAAAGTTACCAAATAAAATTGATACAAAAGAATTAAATTATTATTCATTGAAAATGTTAAAAATATTAGATATTCTCACCAAAAGCACCACTGAACTTTACACCTTCGTTTGAACCACAATTGTTGTTCAGATCGACTCCAAATGCAACTCTGAATATTGAGTCAAGTGTCCACCTCATGAAAAAGCTTGAATTGCTAGCAACCAATCAAACTGCCAGCAAGAAACATTGTCCCAAATGCTTCTTGCCCATTTTCTTTATATCCTGGGTGGAACTTCTCTCTCATGTACTCTTACGTCCAAAGACAGCAGTATAATTATTAAGTTGAACTAATATCTTGATACCTGGTCATCAGCGCAAATTAACTATCTCCTATCATACTCACAAACGATTTAAAAAACCTAAAGCACATTATCAAGCTAAAGCCCGAGCACTGTTTAAACATTCCCAAAATAAAAGAGTGACAAATTAAAGGCAGTTTGCTTAAAAATACCCCTTTCGAAGAAAATTTTGAATTATCAATACCTTACAAATTTTGAGTTGTGGCATGTCAAAATTGAAGGCCATGCAACTTGAGGCAGTAAACCACTAAATTTCTTCCATAATGCAGAGCTAACAACAGATGAATGCTAATCACCATAAGAGTGGCAAATTATAGGCAGATTGCTTAAAAATCTACCTTGCAAAGAAAAATCTTGAATTACCAATAAATATCTTACAGATTTTGAGTTGTGATCTGAGTAATACTTCGTGCCACTCTTTTACATATAACACCCTGAAGATATGGATGTGTGTATCACTGAAAAAAGCAAAAATGCTTGAATTGGAAACTAAAATAAATCACTGCACTACTTATTTCAATGTTCTCAACAATCTTTATAACTGGCTAAGACAAAAATGTAATTATAAGGCACATCTAATGCTTCTTGAACAGATGGGTTAATCTAATTAAATCAATTCATTAGAAACATGACAAGAAATAAGCTTGAAGTGAAAATTAATTCACACTCGAGCACACTATATTCAAGCAAAGTGATCCATTAACAACTACAATATATACTTCAACCAATTTAAAACTTCATCATTAAAGAAAAGGAACTATGAACAAACCTGATTATCAAAATGATTTACAAACGAAATATCGGTCTCATTCCAATGCCAAACCCATTAACATAGCACTCCAAGTTCGGCGGCCCGAGCCTTATCCTATAGGAACTCGTACTCCCTCTTCCGGAAACTCATCTCTGCAAATAGAGAAAGCTCATATTCCTAAATCAATGAAAAAGTCAAAGGTTTTACCAATATACAGCAGTAGGGGTTTCTTTTCAAGATTGCTCATGGAGATTGAAGTGAAACTCAAGACTACCAAACAAAGCCCATCTCCATCCGCTCACCATTTATCGCTACTCATCAACAGCGGAATCGACTGCCTTATTGAATTCCTGAGGAGTCGTTCTGAGTGTTCGGTTCCATAATGATAAATTAACACCTACAGTTCTAGTAATATTCGTTACTTATTAGATGTGTACCCAATCTTGGGTCATGCTTAAGATAAAAGAAAAAGTTGGGATCTTACATAGAGACTGAAGGTATGGAGTCCATATATTGACTGGATGGTATCTCTCGACTCAGAATTTTAAGTCTTGCAAATGCATAATGGATCGAAAGTTGATACATGGACCAAATTAATTGATGCAAATTTAATTTTAAATAAATTATTATAATAAATAATAATAAGTAAGGTTATAAAAGTAAATAAAAAAATAGTACTCGAGGATAAAATGGGAAAAATAAGTTTCTCAAACTCTTCCTACTTTTAATATATTAAGATAAGATTATAATAATGTTAACATTAAATTTTTATTAAAGAGAATGGATTTTTTTAATCTTTTTATTTTATTCATATGTATGTATTCCTCCTACATTCTTAATATAATAAACAATATATATATTAAAAAAATTCTAATATAAATTTAATAATAATAATTTAATACTTAAAGACATTTATATTAAGATCATTTTTTAATATATTATTATTAATTTAATAATTCAATTTTTATCTAGAGATTCACCCATCTCTTTAACTTCCTTCCTCACCTACATAATATTTTATATTTCATAGGGATAGATATTTAATTTATTAATATTTTCTATTTATAATATACTATGTTAAATATATATACAAATAAAACTAATAAAAGAAACCTAATCGATAAAACTATGCATATACATATAAATGTAAGAAATTTAAATAACCTTAAATTTAATTACACAACCCATACATGTTAAAAATTAAAAAATAAAAAAAAAACAATTACAATCAGGTGCCACCTGGCCACCAGGCTCCTCATACAAGTAAGTTACCCGAGTTCGATTCCCATTGGGAACGAATAAGAGGGGAGCTATAAGGATTCTCCATGAAACACAATCACTACAAAAGCGACATCGTCATTGTCTTCTCACTCGATGCCTCATTCGACAGGACGACATCGTCATTTTCTCTTTTAATATTTGATCATTGTCTTCTCACTCTATGCCTCATTTGACAGGATGACATCGTCATTTTCTCTTTTAATATTTGATCATTATCTTCTCACTCGATGCCTCATTCGACAGGACGACATCGTCATTTTCTCTTTTAATATTTGATCATCTTACTTGACATCGTCATTTTCTCTTTTATTATTTGATCATTATCTTCTCACTCGATGCCTCATTCAACAGGACGACATCGTCATTTTCTCTTTTAATATTTGATCATCTTACTTTGTTGTTCCCTAACATTCTCATCGTCATTCGACGGGACGACATTGTCATTTTCTTCTTTAATATTTGATCATCATCTTACTTCGTTGTTCTATTCTCATCTTGAGAAAATTTTCATTACCGTCAAAAACTCATTCAGTGACACCCGGTTTCTCCATCGCCATTACAAATCCTCCCCATTTTATAATGTTTGATTTGCCTCTTTATATTACTTATTAATGACTTAATTAATTATTGATCATATGTAGAGGTGATGTACTATGGACATTAATAATTAGAGTGTTTGATGAATTACAAAGATGTCCAAACAAAATATTCAAAATAATTAATCACGTATGGAGGAATATGAGAAGATGTTTATGTTTTGGTGCAGCCGTTCAAAATAATTAATCACGTATGGAGGAACATGAATATAATAGTAAATAATAATAATTAATTGTGAAGTAAATAAAGGTATTAATTTCGTTGATCATAATAACATAAGAAAGGTCAAGACAACTAACAAAATGAATTCAAATACAATTGTTTTAAACAGAAATTCAAGAGTTGGTACGTGAATGAGTGAAGTTTAAATGAATTTTCAATAATTAGTATTAGTAAAAATTAAATTATAAATTTATTAATATAATTAATAAAGTTAAAAGGATATAATTATTAAAATAAAGAAGGGATAAAATGAAAAATAAGAATAGATTAAAATATAGAAATACATATTAAAATAATTATAATGATATGAAGAGTCATTATTTATTTAATAGTATAAATATAAATTAAGTAATCAAATATTATATGTCATTAATATATGAAAGGATAAATATGTGTAATTAAAAATAATAGGTAGGGATATAATTGGAAAAAAGAGTTTTTCAACTCTTCCACACTTTTAATATACTAGATATACAAACGTTACATTCACATCGCACTTTTTTTTTATAATTACGTAAATTGTACATTTTCAAAATAATAATGAATAAGTTATACAATAAGAAAAATATAGATAGTGAACCATAAAGGTTTCATGATTCGAAAAATAAAATATGATAAAATATTACTCCCTCCGTCCTAAAGAAGTTGGTATAATTTTTTGGGCACAGAGATTAAGGAGTATAATAATTTAATGTAAAGTGAAGTAAAGTGAAGTGAGAGAAATAATATTTAATATGTAGTGGGTAATTGTATTAGAGGTGATATGTGGGCCCATGAGAATAGATTAATTATTTTTGTATGGGTCCCATGTATTAAAAAGAAAATGTATCAACTTTAATGAGACAAACCAAAAAGAAAAGTGTGTCAACTTCTATGGGACAGAGGGAGTACATAATTTTATTTTAAAATTAATAAAATTTTAAAATATAAAATAATAAATGACATATAAATTTAAAATTATATACAAAATTATTATTATTATTATTATTATTATTTTATTATTATTATTTAGATCCGGAAAATTGTGTATTCAAGCACGCTTTCATTTTCAGTTTTCCTCTATAGGCTATTTTCCACATTAAAAAATTTAAAAGTTTCGTACTTATATTTTAATTTAATTCTCACATACTCCCTCCATCCTCTCCAAATAGTCATTTTTTTTTTATTTTGGGCAGATAGGTCTCATTTCCCTTTATATATATATATATATATATATATATATGAGACCCCCACACACCCACTGATACAATTAAAATATGAGTACATATACCTACTAATACAACTACTCACTATACATTAAATAATAATACTTTTTAATTCATGTACAAAGAGTTAACGCAACCTAAAGGCTCTTATCCTCTTTTAGTAAAATGACACGACATATGGTCCATAAAACTCTATTAATACAATTACTCAATATACATAAATAATACTTTTAATGTACATTAAAAAACAAATGGTGACTTTTACACCTGACCACTGTGCTTCTTACAAGAGTGAGTGACTCAAATTCAATTCTCATAGGGAATGAATAGGAGGGGAGTTATAAGAGGCTTGAAGAATAAGGGTGTATGAGTGCTTGGTGAACTAGCTACTAAGTACTAACTATACTTGTCCGATAAAAAAAAATGATGACTTGAGACACAAGAAGTTGTCCGATCAAAAAAAAAAAATGGTGACTTGAGACACAGGAAGTATATAATAGGTATACATAATCGTAATCATCTTGAAATCTAACAACAATTCAATTTCTGAATCTTTAACCTCGCATTTTTCGGCCTTAGTCTCGCAAGATTACACAAATGCTCATATTGGTACTTTTGTACTCAATTATCTCTGTCTTTGTTGATTATGTTCTTTATCTAATTTTGTGTAATAATTATTATTTTTTTTTCTCAATTTGTCCACTCAAATTAGGGTACTAAATTGAACCCTCCTGGGTTAGTTCTTAAACTTCCTTATTTGTGGAGCTATGGTTTTCAAATGATTAGAATATAGTTTTGTCTCTCCTCAAATCTCACATGTCATTCTTGCAATAATGAATTTAAAGAAGAAATATAGGGTGTCCATGGGAACCTTAATATTTGAAAATTCACATTTTGACCACCTTCATGATTTGCAATCGGAGCTGCATGAGAAAGTTCGATATAACTGTTGGCCATCAACAGGGTCTAAGCTCGAAAGTCTGCTTTGAAACCCTGGTCGATTCCTTCCATTGATGCAACAAACAGAGCAAATTGTAATTGACTGGGTATTTTCCTCCATGACTGGCATTGTGATCCGCCCCAGATTGGCCTTGGATGGATAAACTGAGGATATGGCTTTGTTATGAATGACTTCTCTTATAGGTACATCGTCTATCAGGAACCTACAGGTTCTCTCTTGAAGATTTAGAATGTGAAGAGTTCAAAGCAAGAACATGAAGTGTTTAAGAAAACGATTGAAGAGCTCACACTATTTGATATTTGTTCCGTAGGATGCTGTAGTCACAGAAACTTTATGTGGGATCAAACCAGAGGTTAAACTTCTCCTCCCTTGCAGTTCCATCACTTCCATTTCCTTACATGTTAGTTTGTAGATCATTGTTTTGTCTTCTCATGTCCTACCAAATCGATATCTATCTCTTCGTGGTTGAAAGGGAAAATATCAGAATTAAATAACTGATAAACAGGGGAAAATATTTGAAGGAGATCATTTTAGTGATGCCATTTCTATCGGGTCCTTTCATGCTGATGCTCGTGGGATAGTTGTAGTAGCTTCATCTGGAAACCAAGGGAATCCAGGATCATCTACAAATCTTGCTGCTTAAATATTTATGCATTGCATTATGTATTGAATAATTAATATGGAATTTAATTAGTGAAAATGCACAAAAGATGGACACTCCTTACAATGGAATGAACGAATGCATTTTATAAATTAATACGTGTATATGTAAAATGCATGCATCACATATATTATTAAGTAATAAAAGGGTAAATGCTTCATACTTTTAAAATATTAAAATTAGGATTAAGATTATTAATAATGAATTAAAATAAAATTGTAAATAATAAAATATGTTAGTGACAAACTTAATTAAATTTTCTCTTCATAAAAGAATTATGAAAATAAAAATAATATATTTAAATATATATTAAAATGAATATGGAGAGACATTATTTTTATAAATTTAATAATAATAATAATATAAAAGCATTAATAACATTTTATTATTATATTCATTAAATTATGAAGTAAAATTTAATGTAAAGTATTAAATATTATATTATTATTTAATTAAATAAAAGGACAGAGGTGTAAAAAAGAAATATGAGTAGGGACAAAAATGGAAAAAAAAAAGTTTCTCAAACTCATGCTACTTTTAATATATTAAGATTAAGATAGATAAAATAAAGAGCATTTATTGGTTTAAGAGTGAGGCTTGCGTGCGTCGGGTCACACGGGAACACATTCCGTGCGCTTTTAGAAATTTAGTATTATGGGTAAGGGTACATTGCTTTGGTCTAAAGGTATACATTTTAATTAATAAAAGGTACACCATTTTGTTCTAAAGGGTATACACTTTTCATTAATATTTTTTTTTTCAGAAAATAAAGGGTACACATTTTTATACTAAAGGGTATACAATTTAACACAAAATTTTAAAGGCGCACGGAGTGTTGTCCATGCGCCCAGATACACACAATAATTTTCTTTAGAAAATAAAGGGTACACATCTATATACTAAAGGGTATACAATTTAACACAAAATTCTAAAGGCGCACGGAATGTGGTCCGTGCGCCCGGGTGCACGGGAATTTTTGCCTTGTTTAATACAAAATTTTTGAAGTGTATGAGCGACTCCAAAAGCATTTTTATAATAATAGATAAAATAAAGAGCATTTATTGGTTTTAAATTTTATTTTGTCAACATCTTCCAACAAACTCTTTAAATTTTACTTTTTATTTGCTCAATTTCCTATATTTATTTATTTAAATATTTTATTCATCCAATTATATAATTATGCTATAATTTATTAAATTTTTTAATTGCAACTTTTCATATATTCCTTTAAAATTAGTATAGAGAATTGCAAATTAATTAATGAATTTAATTTTAGAGAGTTTTGTCGTTCTTAAATTTGAAGAATAAAGTAAAAATGTTAAACTCAAAAATTGTACTCCCTCTGTATATCCTTAGTTTATCCATTTTATTATTTTTGGTCGTCCATCCTTAATATTTTCATTTCCTTTTTTAGACATATGGATCCACACCCTTCACTAATACAAATAAAATATGTGGCACACATCATCTACTAATACAACTACCTACTACATATATAATAATAATATTTATTAATTCACGTGCAAAAAATAAATAAATACATTGAAAATGGATGGAAGGAGTAATAAAGAATCTTTTGAATTGAATTTTTTGTGTTTTACTTTTTAAATTAACTAAAAACTTGTACTCCCTCCGTCCGCTTTCAAGTGTTGCATTTTACCATTTACGGTGTTCGTACCCAATGGTCTCGTTTCCATTAATGTAAAATGAGGGACCCACTAATAATACTCATACTAACCCTAAATGTATTTGCAAATACTCATTTGCCCCTCCTCATATTAATAAGGTGGACGAGTAAAAAGGTAAAACTTACACATTACTTACCCACTACACATTAAATAATAATACTCCTTAATCTCCGTGCCCAAAAGCTTTGGATACCCTTAAAAGCGGACGGAGGAGTATTTAAAAAGCCTATTGAAGATTCTCTAAATTAAGGCTTTAAACACAAAATTCCAAGTACATTGCTTAAAATTACTATAAAGCAGGGTGTACATTGGACTAGGAACCGGGTTTTCCAGACTTTGTTCTCAGTCCCATTAGTTGAGTAAGCCGATTTGATCTGATTTTGAAAACATTACTTAATAATATTATAATACCCTTTAAAGCCAAAGAAATTTGTTAAAAAATATAATTTTTTTCTTAAAAGCAATGTGGAACAATAAACATGAAGCATTCTCGAATGGAGGGAGTATATATATATATATATATATATATATTATTTACATTTTTTATTTAATTTGTCTCGAGTTAAGTTTATATATTTCTTTCTGTCAAATGGAACCCACATAAAACAATTAATTATTCTATATGAGGCCCACACAACATTAACACAAATATTCACTACTCATTAAATATTATATCTCTTAATTCTTTACCACCAAAATATTATATCCTTAATCCATGCGCAAGGAGAAGCGTAGAGTACCTTAATGTGGAATTGGAACTGATAGAGTATTTATTAGCGGTGATGAGCCAATGACTTGGTCATTTGACACAATAAAATAAATAAAAGAATAATTAAAAAAATAAATTGGAATGCCAACGTGTAACTGGGGATGAATTTTGCATTTAACATGCAAACCCAAGTTTATGAATATTCATTCCCTTCAACTCTGTAACGAAATTTTTTAAATTATAATTATAATAAAATTTCAAAGGAAACGCGTGTGGATCAACACGCTTTAAATTATCCCCTTAGAATGAGTATATATCCTTAAAAATTGCATAGCAAGCCACTCCACTTCCACATCCTATCATTCCACAAACACTAATTTTTTATAATCATACATATTTTCATTCTTTGTCTAAAATATTACATCATGAAAACTCCACCAATATTCATGCATGCACTCACATTCATCCTTCTTCTCATATTTTCCTACTCGTCTCCAGCTTCTGCCGATCAGAATAATTTTCTGGAATGCCTTTCTGGAAGATACCATAACTACTCCTCCATTTCCAACCTTGTTCACACCCCCATCCAACTCATCTTACTCTTCCGTCCTGCAATTCACCATCTGGAATCTCATATACGCCTCCGACTCCACCCCTAAACCCAGCTTCATCATAACCCCACAACACGAGTCCCAAATCCCCCCTATCGTCCTCTGCGCCAGGCGCAACGGGCTGGAAGTCAGAACTCGAAGCGGTGGCCATGACTTCGAGGGACCATCTTGTTGGAGTATGAAGCCTGAATTATTTGGGCCCATATTTCCTTTGGCCCAATTGATCCTAATGGGCTTAGGGTTAGGGCAAGTTATCTATTTAATAGATTGTTTCTCATTGTAGTTGACTTGATCAAAAAGAAAAGAAAAACCTGGCTTGGTATCGCCCCAGACGTAGTCGAAAGACGAACTGGGTAAACAAATCTCGTTTTATTTGTGTCATCGTGTGCGTGCGTCTAAATTCCTAACAACTGGTATCAAGAGCCTCGGGTTCGAAGGGAGCAGTCGCGATGAGCGACGAGAAGATTTTAATCAAACAGTTTGACGAATCAAATTTCGGGTTTTGGAAGATGTAGATCGAGGATTATCTCTACGGTAAAGATCTGTATGTGCCCTTAGAAGAGAAGGAAAAACTCGAAAAGATGGATCTGAAGGAGTGGAATTTGTTGAACAGAAAGGCGATGAGTGCGATATGTTTATCGTTGTCCATGAACGTAGCCTACCACACAACTAAAGCCAAGTCCGCAAGGGAGATGCTGCAAATCCTGGAGGAGATGTATCAGAAACCCACAACCGCGAACAAGGTTCATCTGATCAGACGATTATTTAACCGCAGAATGTCGGAGAGCACACTTGTGCAACAACATCTGAACGAGTTCAACATGATCATTGGGCAGTTGTGTTCAGTCGGAATCGAATTCAGTGACGAGGTACTTGCTTTAGTTTTGTTATCTTCTTTGCCAGATAGTTGGGCTGCCACGGTAACTTAGTGCTTCATCCAAGAAAGACAAATTGAAGCTTGACGAAGTGAGAGATCTGATGATTAGCGAGGAGGTTCGCAGGAAAGAGTCAAGATCTACTTCAGGGTCAGCGCTGAACACGGAGGATAGGGGCAGATCGAAGGGTAGGCAGAATCGTGGCAGATCAAAGTCCAGAGGAAAGAGTCAATCCAAGAAAGACAAAGACTCAATCCAGTTCTGGAATTGTGACGAGTTTGGTCACTACAGGAATCAGTGTACAACACCCAAGAAAAATAAGAAGGGACGGAATGAGAAGAAGACAGCAAACGCAACCACAAATGATATTGGAGATGCGTTGGTCTTGAGTGTCATTAGTCCGCTAGAATCGTGGGTGTTGGATTCCGGAGCATCATTTCACTCATGCAGTGATGCTGAAATAATGGAGAACTATATGTCTGGTGAATTCGGACAATTCTACCTTGCTGATGATGAGCCCTTGAAGATCATTGGGAAAGGAGATGTTCGGATATCCACACCAAACAGATCGACATTAAAGTTGAATGGTGTTAGGCACTTCCAGGATTGAAAAGAAACTTGCTTTCAATCGGACAGCTTGATGTAGAGGGATACTCAGTGACTTTCGGCAGCAACAGTTGGAAGATCAGTAAAGGAGCAATGATAGTAGCGCGGGGGAAAAGGAGGGAACGTTGTATACTACAACTAACTCCAAGGACTGCGTTGATCTTGCAGGTGCTACGACCAATGTTGATTTGTGGCATTGTCGGCCGGGTCACATGAGCGAGAAAGGGATGAAGGTAATGTGTTCGAAAGGGAGACTTCCAGGGCTGAAATCTGTTGAAGTTGGCCTATGCGAGGACTGTGTTTTTGGGAAACAGAGAAGGGTAAGTTTCTCGAGAGGTGGCAGAACCTTGAAGGCAGAAAAGTTGGAGTTGGTGTATAGTGATCTATGGGGACCAGCACCCACAAAGTCCCTTGGTGGTTCGGAGTATTACATGACCTTCATTGATGACTCCACTCGAAAGGTATGGGTTTATTTTCTGAAAAAATAAAACTGATGCCTTTGATACTTTCAAGAAGTGGAAAGCTCTTGTAGAGAATGAAATGGGACTGAAAGTAAAATGTCTTCGTTCGGACAATGGAGGTGAATATGAACTCCTTGAGTTCAAAGAATATTGTGCTGAGAATGAGATTCGCATGGAGAAGACTGTGAGAGGAACTCCCCAGCAGAATGGAGTGGCAGAACGAATGAACAAAACTTTGAATGAGCGAGCTAGATACGTGAGGTTGAAGAGTGGACTGCCTAAGATGTTTTGGGCAGATGCAGTAAACACATCAGCATACCTAAATAACAGAGGTCCATCAGTTCCATTGGAAAACAGAATACCAGAGGAAGAATGGACGGGAAAAGAGGTAAATCTGTCTTACTTGCGTGTCTTTGGTTGTGTTGCATATGCACGTATTAGTTCTAATGATAGAAGTAAGTTAGATGCTAAATCTGTTAAGTGTACGTTCATTGGTTATGGTGGTGATAAGTTCGGTTATAGACTCTGGGATGAGAACAATCGAAAGATTATTCGCAGTAGAAATGTGGTTTTCAATGAACAGGTTATGTACAAGAACAGATTGGAGGCATCAAATTCTGACAAGACTAATACCCAAGAAGTCGAGTTAAACATCTCAAACTAGAGTGGGAGTAATGAGAGTCAGAATGAGGAAGAGGTTCTCATTGAAGAACCAAGGACACCACCACCACCATTGGAGGATCCATTGCAGAGACCAGCTAGAGAGCGACGTGCACCTAATAGATATTCGCCCTCTAACTACTACTTGTTACTTACTGATGGTGGTGAGCCTGAGTGTTATGCAGAGGCAGAGCAGAGTGCAGATAGACGAAAATGGAGATCTGCTATGGATGATGAGTTAGCATCTCTTCTGTTGAATGACACTTAGGAACTTGTTGAGCTCCCAAAGGGTAAAAAGGTTTTGCACTACAAGTGGGTCTACCGAATCAAGAATGAAGCTGACGGTAGCAGACACTACAAAGCCCGGCTGGTTGTCCAGGGGTTTGAGCAGCGACATGGTATTGACAATACTAATGTCTTTACTCCTGTTGTAAAACTGACCACTATTCGAATGGCGTTGAGTATGGTAGCTGCAGAAAATTTGATGTTGCATCAGATGGATGTGAAGGCGGCATTCTTCCATGGTGAATTGGTGGAGGAGTTGTACATGACACAGCCTGAGGGTTTCATAGAGAAGGGAAAGGAGTCACTTGTATGCAAATTAAAGAAAAACTTGTATGGCCTAAAACAAGCCCCAAAGTAGTGGTATAAGAAGTTTGATAGCTTCATGATGGAGATTGATTACCATAGATGTCATGCTGATCATTGTTGCTACTACAAGAGGTTTGACAATAGATTTCTTATTCTCTTGCTATATGTTGATGATATGTTGATCGTAGGAGCTGATGCAAGAGAAGTATATAAGTTGAAAAAGCAGTTGTCATAACGGTTCTCCATGAAGGATCTTGGAGAGGCAAAATAGATTTTGGACATGAGGATTGAACGTGATAAGGTGACGGGATATGTGTATCTTTCGCAGGCGAGTTACATTCAGAAGGTCTTGGAAAGATTCAACATGTCAGAGTCGAAGCCTGTGGGTGTTCCATTGGGAAGTCAATTCAAGCTTTCAAAGAAGGACTCACCAAAGAACAAGGAGGAACATGCACAAATGATGAGTGTTCCATATGCCTCAGCAATTGTTAGCATCATGTATGCCATGGTGTGTACAAGACCAGTTATTGCTCATGCAGTGGGAGTAGTAAGTCAGTTCATGAGTGATCCAAGCAAGCAACATTGGGAAGCAGTGAAGTGGGTCTTGCGATACTTGAGAGGTACCACAGATAAGGCTTTGTGTTTCAAAGGTAAGAGTGTGGCGCTGGTGGGTTATGTGGATGCAGACTTGGCATCAAATGACTTTGATAGGAGAAGAAGTACAACCGGGTATGTCTTTACTTATGGTGGTACTGCTATATCTTGGACTTCTAAGTTGCAGAAGGTTGTTGCATTGTCCACCACAGAGGCAGAGTATGTAGCATTGACAGAGGCAAGTAAGGAGATGGTGTGGTTGCAGAATTTCTTAGGGGAATTTGGGAAGGAGCATGAAAACAGTATTCTTTTCAGTGATAGTCAAAGTGCTATATTTCTTGCAAATAATCCGGCATTTCACTCCAGAACAAAGCATGTTGAATTGAAGTATCGCTACATTCGTCACCTTTTGGAGAAGAAGATTTTGCAGCTTATGAAGATCCTTGGAAATGAGAATCCAGCGGACATGTTTACTAAGGTGGTGACCTTAGAGAAATTGAAGTTATGCATAACTACAATTGGCCTTGAAACTTGAAGAAATGCTAGGCAATGCCAAGCGGATACAGGAGGGGAACAAGAAGATATGACTACATGGAGGATTCAGTCTCCAAGTGGGAGATTGTTGGAGTATGAAGCCTGAATTATTTGGGCCCATATTTACTTTGGCCCAATTGATCCTAATGGGCTTAGGGTTAGGGCAAGTTATCTATTTAATAGATTGTTTCTCATTGTAGTTAACTTGATCAAGAAGTTTCTCATTATAGTTGACTTGATCAAGAAGTAAAGAAAAACCTGGCTTGGCATCGCCCCCAGACGTAGTCGAAAGATGAACTGGGTAAACAAATCTCGTGTTATTCGTGTCATCATGTGCGTGCGTATAAATTCCTAACATATCTTCCTTCTCAACAGTCTCATTCGTGATCATTGATCTGATCAGGCTCAGTGGCGTTACGGTGGACGCTGAGGCCAAGACTACATGGGTTGAAGCAGGTGCAAACCTCAGTTCTGTATATTACAACATAGCTCAGAAAAGCTCCACCTTGGGATTTCCGGGGGGATTTTGTGCAACTATAGGTGTTGGTGGGCACATTAGTGGAGGAGGCTACGGCTCACTCCTGAGGAAATATGGGATGGTGGCTAATCATGTGATCGACGCAAGAATAGTTGATAAATGGGAGAATTCTGGACAGGAAATTAATGGGAGAGGATCTGTTTTGGACGATCAGAGGTGGTGGAGGTGCCAGCTTTGGTGTAATAGTCACGTGGAAGCTTCAACTGGTTAATGTTCCAGAAATAGTCACTATCTTCAACGTCCAGAGGACATTGGAGCAAAATTTAACTCGACTCATCCACCGTTGGCAGTAAGTGGTACCTACAATGGACAAAGATATAACTCTCTTTATCAATGCAGTGGTTGCAAATTCCACCCAAGACGGAAGTAGGAACATTACACTGGCGGCGTCTTTCTTCTCGGTGTTCCTTGGAAGGGTAGACAAATTATTGGCGATGATGCAAGAGAGATTTCCTGAGCTGGGGTTGCAAAGAGAAGACTGCAGAGAAATGAGTTGGATCCAGTAGGCTCTATTCTTCGACCAACACCCAATAGATAGACCGAGTCCCTGTTGAGTATGGTTCAACCAAACAAGTCATACATGCAGAGGAGAACGGATTACGTCCAGAACCCCATTCCCTTGGACAGCCTTGAAGGGATCATAAAACTCTACTTTGAACCGGAAGCCAGGCTGTCGATGCTTTCTTTCGTTCCATATGGTGGAAGATTGGCCGAAATATCCGAATCCGCCATTCCTGTTCCTCACAGGGCTGGTAACTTGTACAAAGTCTTCCATACGGTCTATTGGCAGGAAGGCGAGGCTCGCAATCCGGGCAAGTATTTGAGCTGGGTCAGGAGGGCTTTCGATTACATGACTCCCTACGTCTTCGCCTCTCCCAGGGCTGCCTACTTGAACTACAGAGATCTTGACATCGGAGTCAACAACAACGTTGGAAGGACGAGTTACGCGTAGGCAAGCATTTGGGGCAGGAAATATTTCAAGAACAACTTTGATCGCCTAGTTCTTGTGAAGACTATGGTTGATCCACACAACTTCTTCAGAAAACCAACAGAGCATTCCACCCATGCATAAACATAGACACAACAACTAAAGAGGAACTAGCATCTGCCTAAATGCTAATGATTCGTTTGTATTCTTTTGTTCAAATTATTGCAGTATTTTTGTTGAAGAATTGTACTATTAATTTGGTGCATTCCATTCATTTTAGTTATCAATATTCTTAAAGTTTTGCATTGAAAACCCTTTCGATCACGTCCATCAGTATTAATTGATAGTGCGCCTTGTATTGAAAATCTCATTTTAACTTTTTTGTGCTTCTTTATCCTCCGTTAGACTCTTTATGGAGTTAAATTCATTTTTTGTTTCACAGAAATTGCCTTTTTCGATTTCAATCACAAACAAGATAAAGTTTTCAATTTAGTACCATAACTACTTAAATTGGTCAATTATTGGCCATTTTCAGTCAGAAACTTGATTTTTGCCGGAAAAAAGTCACGTGCGGCGCACGTGTCACACGTGGCAGCCAGACCAATGATTTTGTCATGTAAGTGCTGATGTGTAAGAATTAAAAAATAAAATACACCCACATTTCCACGTCCCGATTATTAAAAATAAAACAATTACTTTGGGCATATTCCCTCCGTCTCACCACAGTTTTCACACATCATGTGTACTTTACAAAGGAGGTGTGAAAATTGTGGTGGGACGGAGGGAGTATATAAAATCAAATGAAAAATAGAAAACACAGATTAAATGTAAGAAATCATGAACCCTAATTTTTTTCCATTTTGACCCAAATTCAATCCGTATCAGTACCACAAATGTGTTTATCAAGTGTAACATTCGACCACTCAAAATCGCCCGTGGCGTTCTGAATGCAATCTCATGGGATACGACTCACAAATTCAGGAAGTACTGAAAATCGTATCACCATTTCGTCTGATACGCGTGAGTTGTTCTAGGGATTGTGACTTGTTGTAAGGGTTTGAAGTGATGGGATAGGGCGATTATTACATGACATTGGCCAACTGTTTGGGGTTGTCTAGGGATTCGCATCGCTTTGGAAGTGAAATCGTGGGTGATGTTCTGCAGAAAATCTAAAGGAAGAGAAGATGAAGAGAGAGGGGCTGTTTGAAACCATTGCCGATGAGAGAGAGAGAAAAAGCAAGCCGCGTTAAAATTTTCCTCCATTGATGTAAAAATGAAGAAATTTCTGCAAGTTTTAATTCTTGCAGGTGGATCAAGTTTAATTTGATGTAAAAATGGAGAAATGGAGAAAAATTAGGGTCCGTGAGGTTTGATTTCTCACTATTTTTCAATTGATTTCATAATTTTTTTAATTGATGTAAAGATGTAATAAATGAAGAATAATTTGATTTCTGGGTCATTCTACATTACATCTGATACATCGCAGTACATCTGGTACACCGGTACTTATAGAATTTTTACTTGTATAATAAGTAGTAGGTTATTATTCTAATTTTTAATTATTAATTCATTCAAATAACAACCATCACGTTCAAATATTAACTGCTAAACAACGCTTATATATCTAATAAAACTTTTATCTTTAATGAGCACAATTATCTAATCAAGATTTCTAAAATTAATTAAATATTTAAAAAATTTAAAATATGTAAAAAAATACTATAATATAATATATTATCTTTTTAAAGTTTTCAAATAACTAATTTTTATTATTATATATTATCTTTTAAAGTTTTCAAATAAATAAAAATTTTTTATTTCAATTTTATACTTTAAATATATATTTTATTTTAATATTTTTCATTCGGATCTTAATTTTTACGTTTTTACTGTGAGTAATTACTAAATAGACTGTATTTTCAAATTTTGAAATTATTTTTAAATTTTCATTTTCTAATTAATAATTTGTCATTTTATTCAAAATAACCATCACTATTTAAATATCATTATTATCGTTATTATTTATACCTTCAAATCCTCGGTATACACCAAATAGTAGGGATTAAGTAATTATTACCTTAAAAAAAATTATGTTTTTTTTTGTTCGATGATCAAATAAAATATTTTATTCAACCTCTCAATCATACAATGTGGGGTAGGATTATAGAGTTGTCTATTTTGGGTATATTTAATAGATAGAGAAATAAAAAAAAAAAATTAATGTAAGTGTGTTTAGTAATTAGAGTGTGTATTGGGGCTATGCAGATATTAATTGTCGGACCTTATTATTTACTGGTACATTATATAAAATTTATTTGTTATTGAATAAATAATAATTAAACCTTTTGTAAAAGGTATTATACTTCTATTAATGAAATACTCCTTTTTAATAAATGTTGTGATATTCGGAGTCCTTTTATTACTACTCCCATCCTACACAAAAGATATAGATTTATATTTTTTTAATTCTTAAGTTTATAAGTATTTATCTTTTTGGTAAGTGGATCCTCATACAAAAATATTCATGTTAAAAGTAAAATGTATGTATTAATATTAACATGATGATGCATAACTTAGTATTTGTATGTCACGTAAAAACACTTCATACTTTTTTCAACCCACAACAAATTTGGGCTCATTCGACAAACAAATGTTCAAGTAATGTAATAATGGTATAATACACTTTAATTTTATATTTATCATCACCATAAAATATAATTTCAATTTATTTAATACATAAAAATAATAAATTACTCCAAAAAAGTCAATATACTCAATAAAAATAGTAACTTTTCTTAAATAACAAGACAACAATAACATGAAGGGTGTTTCAAACAAAATGAAGTAGTAATTCATATTTCAATGTTAACATTTGATTTTTATGAAAAATTAATGAATACAGTATTTTAATATATAGTGGATTGAGAGATATAATATTTTTAATTTAAAATGTGTTGTTGTATTAATGTAGTGTAAAGGATTTACATAGAGATATATTAATTGTTATGTGTGAAACTCATCTACAAAAAAAATGTACAGATTAAAATGAGACATCCAAATTATAGATATATAAAGCTGATTGAAATGTGACAGAGAGAGTATAATTTTTAATCATAAGACTAATTTATTATTCCATGTGTCTCACAAGTATTTTCATACTTTACATTTTTCATGAAATTTGCACCATCCAAAAAGGAAACACAACATATATTTAATAATCTCAATATCAGTCTAATTTAAAAAATATCACCACCACCTAACACATAAATATAGCTTATACTTTATTTATCACTCCCTTTGTCCCGGAATAAATGACACATTTACTGTAGAGATTGGGTTTAAGAAAAAATATTTTTTAATTAAATTTATTGACATTTAGGGTGTAATGTAGTTTTTTATATAATAAAGTATAAATTATGTTATTATGTGTGTTATGTGAAAATAGTAAATTTAAAATTTATAAGTATTTTTATAAGTTGATGTGATGTTTTTAATAAAAATGTGATATTTATTGTGGGACGAAATATATAATGCAACGATGGAAGTACTTTAAAAATACTTGTATTACTCATAATAATTCATTTATATGTACAGTGCAGGTGATGACACCATCATAAAAAAATATTTTTAGTCTTTTTTAAAAAAAATTATAATCTAAAAACTGTACAATAATACAATTTTAAATAAATTTAAATACAGTAAATTTAAAATTATAAATATAATATTAGTTATTTTTATTTATTAAAACACATTAATATCGATAATTAGTACTAAGATAATATGAGAATATACTTGGTTTCAAAAGAAAAAAAAACTTATATTTAATGGGAGGATTTTGTTGAGAATAATATAGTATTTATATTTTTATCTGTTGAAAAGGAATAGGAAAGAGAGAAATAAATCTAAATATTTTTAAAATTTGTTGAAAAGGAATAGGAAGGAGGGAAATAAATATTGGACGGTTTTATCTCTTAAGAATAATGGGGGATTTATTAATTTTTTTTAATGGGCAGAAACGATGGTAGGTCTTACCTCCTGAACATGAAAAAATAAATAAATAATCCAAGGGCTATAAATGGGCCTATCTTAATCTAAGAGTGTAAATTTTCTGGGTGCACCGGTGTCACAGGGGCACCGGTGTCACAAGTGCATCCTAGTGTGACTCTTGATTTCTGCTATGGCTAAGGTTTTTTTTAATGCGTGAGGATGTGGAAATGTGTGGGTATGTTATACTCCCTCAGTCTCATACGTATCTTCACACTTTCCGTTTTCCTCCATCCCACACTTATCTTCACCACACAGAAAAGGAAACTTCACACTAACCAACAACCTTAAAAGTTATCATAATTTCAAAAATATCACTCTTACCTAAGACACATAACATATTTTATAATTTATTTATTACCTAAAAATATCACAATACCCCTTATAAGTCAATAAAGTTGGTCAAAAAGTAACTTTTCTTAAACTCAGTATCTACAGTATCGGTACAGATAAGTATGAGACGGAGGGAGTATTTTTTAATTTCTTCCACATGAACGTTGATGTTGCAAAATCAACTGCCTAGATTTAATCTAGCTGCCATGTGTGATCAGCCCACCGGATTTCCCCAAATTAGGTAGTCACATGCGCCACACGCAAGTTTTTTTCGGCAAAAATCAAGTTTTCGGCGAAAAATGGTCAATAATTGACTAATTTAAGTAGTTATGAGATTAAATTGAAACTTTTATCTTGTTTGGGACTGAAATCGAAGAAGGCAATTCCTGTGGGACCAAAAATGAATTTAAATCATACTTTATTATATAAATTAGTTCCTCTGTTAGATACAAAATTTACGAAATGTTGAAATTTTTTTATCAATATTTATACTATCTCCATCCCAACTTAATTTTCACAATTACTGTAGACACAAAATTTAGAAAAAATATTTTTTGACCAAATTTATTGACTTTTGAGAGTAATGTAATACTTCGTCCGTCCCATAATAAATTTCGCTGTTACTGTAGACACGAAGTTTAAGAAAAGTTATTTTTTGATAAACTTTATTGTCTTTTGGAAGATAATGTAGTATTTTTAAGAGATAAATAAATTATAAAGTATGGTATGTGTGTTAGGTGGAATTAGTAAATTTGTAATTAAGATGTACTTTAAGGTGTGGGGATTGATCTGATATTTTCTTTTTTGGGTGGCGAAGTTTAATGTCGAACGAACGAAAATAAAAAGTTTGAAGTTTATTATGGGACGGAAGAAGTATTTTATAGTAGTAAATAAAAGACTCCATTCGTCAGAACATCAACTTTACACTTTCCATTTTGATATGTTTTACTTTTAGAGGGTAATGTAATATTTTATAGTAGTAAATAAACTACTCCATTCGTCCGAACTGCAACTTCACACTTTTCCTTTTAAGTCATTCTAATTTCAACTTCACACTTCCATAAAAGGAAAAAAGCAACTAACTAATATCCCTCTAATAAACTTTAATTTCAAATTTGTCGTCACTTTTTAAAACACATGACATATTTTATCATTTATTTATTACCCAAAAAATATCAAATTATGTTCCCTAATGTAAGTCAAAAAGTGACTTTTATTAATATTCGAGCAAATAATAAACATGAAGATAATATTTGGGATAGTTGGACAGAGGGAGTATAAAGTTTGTTATGTGTATTAGGTGAGAGTAATAAATTTGTTAATAAGATGTACTTTTAGGGGTGGGAATTAATTTGATGTTTCTTTTTTTGGGTGGTAAAGTTTAATGTGGGAATGATAAAAATGAAAAGTCTGAAACTTAACTTGGGACAGAGTGCAAAAATTAATGATTAATTAAGTTATGTACACATTTTATAAAATATGATTTGGTGACAGATTTTTTATTTTGTAACTTTTACTATTTTTAGAGGGTGAAAAGTATATCACGGGCATCAAGATATATCAATGAAATATCAAAGATATTTCAAAAAATTTTAAACCTTGGTGCCAATATTTTTTAGATTAAGACGATATGATATGTTTCACATTTGAGTCTCATAGATCATCTGCTACCAACAACGCATTAATTAGAGGTCTATGGAGATACTAGTTATGATCGAAATACTGAACTATGACAGACCAGTGAATTTGTCCTGCATCATTCTCTCCGGTGGGAAATAACTAGTCTTAGAGTTTAGCTCGTTATCTCCATAACACGATGTCAGATCACGAACACTGAAAGTTGGATGAGTGTGCAAATGCGCCGATAACTCGATCTTATAGGCATTTATCTTCTGTAATACTTGGCAATGATCAATCTTATTTTCTTTGAACTTGTTGTATATGCTCCAGCAAAAGAAACTTTCTTTCTTCAAATAAACCCAAACCAGATCACCTTCATTGAAAACAAATTGTTTTCTATGCTTGTTTGCCATCCTTTGATACTTCTCATTGTACTTGATAATTTCTTTATGAACCTTCTCATGCAACTCCGTGATGTACTTATCATGATCTTTTTCATATCTACTGATATGATGAGTTAAGGAAATGGAAGTTGAATCCATCGAAGTGATAGAATTTCTTCTATAAATAACCTCGAACGGACTCCGTCCCGTTATCTGACTTGAAGATCGATTGTAAGCAAACTTCACTTGAGCCAAAACCACATCTCATTTGATGAGGTTTCATCCCAACCAAACTCCTTAATAGATTTCAAAAGATTCTATTCACCACGTTAGTTTGCCCTCTATTTTTTAGATGGTGAGATGAACTAAATTGAAGTTTAGTTCCAAACTTCTTCCAAAAATGACTCATGAACTTCGAATCCCAATCAGATGTGTTTGTTTTCGGAATTCCATGAAATCACACGATCTTCTTGAAGTAAAGATTAGCCACATGAATTGCATCCATTATTTTGATGCACGAAATGAAATGAGCCATTTTTTAAAACCGATCAACAACCACCTTCACTGAATCTCTGTTTCTTTGAGTGAGAGGCAACCCATCTACAAAGTTCATACTTATATCTTCCATGAATATAACATAACGTCAAAAGAGTGTACAGACCTGTATTTTGCTCATGATAAGTCCTGCATCTTTCAACATACTTCTTGACATCTCTTACAAAATGTCCTACAAGCTAACCTCCACTATGTGCTTGATCAATTGTTAGCTTCAAAAAATAATTCGAAACACCTAAAAATTAACCTTTTAAGAGATTACCATCATGAATCAAAAAAAGCTTGAATGGAGCTTTTATAGATTCCTCCCATATTCTGTCAAAATATGCATCATCCTTGTAGAGATCTTTCATCACCTCAAACCCGACCACATTCAATTTGAAGTAGTGAACAAAGAGTGTCGTCGGCTAAGAGTATTCGCCACTTGATTTAGCACACTAGATTTGCACTTGATCACAAAGTTGAATGCTTGCAAATGTTCAACCCATTTACCATGACGTGGATTCAATTTCTGCTTCGAATTCAAGTATTTTAAAATTTCATGATCCGAGAATAGAACAAAATTCTTATGTAAGAGATAATGTTGCCAATGATCCAAAATGCGAACAATGGAAAAGAACTCCTTGTCATGCGTCGAATAATTTCTTCAGAAACTATTCTTCATCTTACTAAAGAAAGAAATAGGTTTGCCTTCTTGACTAAGAACTTCACTGATTTCCACATTTGAAGCATTGCGATCCACTTTGGGATAAGAAGAGTCTGGACTGCATAAGGACTCATCCTTTTCAAGCCTTTATACACGAGCTCTTGCTCTTGCCTTAGCAATTCATCATGATGCTTCGTATTCATCCGATAAGCTACCTTATTTGATATAGAAACATCGGGTGCAAAATCAATTCAATATTGAATGCTCCTCATTGGTGAAATCTCTTTGGGTACCACATCATGAAACTTCTGCAAAAAATATTGAACTTGGAATGGTATGACATTACTCTCTTCATATAAATCCATCAATTCATAGTCCTCCATTAGTTCATACATTGCACTCTTAATCTATGATTTGGAGAGCATATTATTCCTTTCTCCTGTTTATTGTCTTGGAATATACTCCACTCTTGACGGCCCCAAAATTATTTTCTCATTATCTTTCACAAAAGTATAAGTTCTTGAAACCATCATGCTGTGTTTTCCTATCAAATTGCCAACGTCTACAAATATGAAAATAATAAACATGAACACCACATCAAAATTTGTTACCTTTATGAAGCCATAATAACTTGTAAGGTTAACGATCTTCGGTTTCTAATTTTAACTTCTCCGTCGGTTGGAAAAGATTCGACCTCGAATCAAGAACTTTTTCATGATCAAAATATGGTGAAAGATCAGCAACATTGAAAGTAGCTGAGATACCAGCAACTCCCCCTTTAATCAATATTTGACTACTAAATAGGATGACGTGACCAAGAAATGATAGTGGGAAAGACTCCAAACACTTCAAATGCATGAATTTGGCAGATTCTCGGGTACAACTGCCACTTCCTATAAAAATGATCATAACTCCTTGTAGAAAAATTACAAATGACTCTTCATTTGTTGAGTTTGAACAATACTGAGAGAGCTTTTTATCCATGTATTGATCACCGTCTTTGACTCCCTCCCGATCAGTACCAGTAATTTTTTTAAGTTACCCCATATGTGTTAGAATATTTCCCACATCATTCGCTTCCATTGCGTGCAAACTGGTCTTTGAGTTTCCTTCATCCTTCGATGATTATTTATTTTCGTCTAATTCACCTAGATTTTATCGTGTTTTTATATTCATTTCGTGCTCGTTTTGTCTGTTTGTATCATATTTTTGGTGATTTTGATGGATTTGATGAAATTAACTAACTTGAGCTTACATTGATGTTAAATAGGTGTTTTGGAAGGAGAATCAAGCAAAAAGTGAAGATGAAGTGAAAATCCAAAGTTTGGCATAAAAACTCGATCAAATTTCAAAAAAATTCGATCGAGTTTCTCATACCGCATGGATCTGGAAAAATAGGGGTTTTATGCACGCATAAAATCGGTCAAATTTTTATGCATGGTAAAATTTTGGTGCAGAAAATCGTGCTGCAAGTTCGAAGAAACGTGAAAAGAAGCAGAAAAATCGACCAAAGCACAAAAAATTCGGTCGAATTTTTGTGTTAATGTCCAGCTGTGCAATTCGAAATCAGGGTTTTTCAAGAAGGTATAAATACCCCAAATCTCAATCATCCTGCCACAGTAGCAGAGGCAGATTCTGCTCACACACACCACACACCATGTGAGAACATTTTCACATCCATCTTCATCCATCTTTCATCCCATCCACCTATCCTACAATCCATCCATCACCCAAGTAGTTAGAGAAGTAAAGAGTGTTAGATTGTATACTAATAGTCTAGCTTTTGTATGGAACAATGTTTTAACAATTTATTTGAAATGAGAATCATATGATCAAACGTTTTGCATATTATAATTTATTTATATGTTTGTGCAAAAGTCCTTTTACTTTATACTGTAGACAATATGTTGTGCGATAATACGCGAAAGATCATATTATCGGTTTCCTTATAAAGTATAAACAGATGCTCACAACCGAGATAGACGGGGACTCTCTATCGGTATGGTTGTAGTGTAATTTGGTATTAGTTTATCTTGACTATAGAATCACATTAGTGCAGTTTGTGTATTGAGCAGGACCACCTGAGATCGTTCATCTTATACTGACTATATAGAAGAACTTGATCTCTGTTATTATGGATGTTCGTGCTCTTAATCCCTATACGATAACCTTGACATGTAAGGCAGTATTTATCTATTTGATTCATCAATGGGTGAGATTTACATGTAATTAAATCAATAAAACCGGTGAGTTGGGAAATAGTATTGTCTCTATAGTGTGTTGTTGATTGTAGAAGGAGTCCGCTATAGGTTGATGATGTCCCCTTGAGGAGCTCATAAGAGTTATCATGTAAATCTTGCAAATGGATTAATTCTGGCATGATAATGAGGTTGAGTGGTACTACTCTCGGATGAGATATTAATTAATGGAGTTGTCAGTAACATAATTAATTAATGGGCATTGTATATCTTAAACATGGGGAGACTGTCGGGCTCATAATAAGAAGAAGCCCATAACGTAATTATGGGATTAGAACGGTAGTGCAGTAATAATATTTTAGTGGACTATATTATTATTATTGGACTTAAGTATAAGTTTTGGGCTAAACTTGGATACTTAAGCCCAATGGAGGCCCAACTCTGATTTCTCCTCCTGGTCCCTGTTGTAGCCCATATATAGGTCATCTCAACTTCCTGGAATCCTAATTCTGTCGCAACTTTTGACTTGAGAATAAGGAGAGGAGCAGATTGAGAAGATCCTGAAGATCATCGCCCACACGACGTCAGGATTGGGCTTTGGGAATACAGCAGAAGATCAAGAGGTTGTTTTCTGTAGCTGTTTTTCATCAACATACCCTGGTGAAAGGTAATACGAACTTTGAATACTTATTGCTTCTGCTGATTAAGTTTGCATGGAACCCTAACGGTTCACGCTAACCAAATGATCAAATGCCAATAATTGGTATCAGAGCGTCGGTTTCGTGGTGAAACGTGACACGTTAGGCTAGGGTTTAACTGCTATACATGATTCAATTGTCGTATAGAAAGCATGATAATTAGGGTTTGGTATATGTGTGAATTATCCATGATCCTATGTGCTTTATCGATGGTAATCTGCCTGTATACCTTGTTGATTGTACACATGAACCACACACACACTACGCTGATGGTTTAACACGGCGACTGGCGGAATCTATTTTGTTGTTGCGATTGGACGATCATTGGTGTCTAACATTGTAAGCATCACGACTGGTGGAAGACGTGAAAGTTTCAAGGCGAGACTGTGCGTGACTGGACTTTTGTCTGCAATCGCGATCGGCAGGACGATGGAAGATGACTGGCGGATGGCAGAAGGCGAGCAAGCGTGCTCGTTCCTTGCAGGATAAGGATGAAGGCTCGCACACTGTGTGTCGAGTGATCGTGCGATGGTAAGCAATTGTCGTGTGAGGAGCACAAGGACTCATGCATCTAGCAGCATGGTGTGCTCGCACGATGGCAGGATGCGGCAGAATCGACACTGATGACGATTGCAGAGCATTCGACTGCAACACTGGCGGTTGGCAGTTAGCGTTGATGGCGTGATGATGGAATCCATAAGTTGGTTGGTGCTGCAGCCTGACAGGTTCCGGGCGAGTCATAAGACACTTCCGAGAGAATCTGAAGCTCCTTCTGGTCGAGCCTGCAACCCCTTACAAATCAGGTCTGTTGAAAGATGCGACTGATGATTGATGACAGTGCGGCATCGACTGGAAGTAACTCGCGGTGGTAATCGGCAGCAGAATCCAGCTTTTGGTTGGCGTTGCAGACTGAAGCTTCTAGGGGAGTCCTTAGCAGCTTTCGAGCGGGCTAGTTGGATAGCCGAGCGAGGCGATGGGCAGATTGGGAGCAAAAAGTCACGCAAGATGATGAGTTGCGCGCACACGGTGACGTGCTGCTAGCGCACGGAAGTGCTGATATGCGCGCGGATTGTTGCTAGAAGGTCGACGTGCCTGGCTTAGCAGGTAAAGCTGGTGGCACACACGGACTGGACGGGTGTGTGGCACGACTTGCGCCTCGGCGATGCACTATTCGTGCTGGCTTTGATTGCGCAGCCAGCGCGCCGAATTTTCCAACGTGCACGGCAGACAGGCTTGGGTGGTTTTGAATGACACGACTCGTGCCTAAAGGCTGCACGAGTCGTGCAGGAGCTTCCCGCTGAGCAGCAAGGGGCGTTTTATGCGATTTGTCAATTTTCGCGCTTATTTCGTGATATATAACTACATTAATTATTTTATTTGACAATTATTATTACATATGTGTGCATGTTCTAAGTGATTTATTTTTTTTAAATTGCTATGATAGAAGCATGCTAGGTTGCTATTTTATTATTGAATAATATATGCATGTAAAAACCCTCGGTGATAAATAACTAAGTGGGAGAGGGGATTGTAATTAATTCTCGCGGCCTCCATTATTGGTTTGTAAGTGATGTGAGTAAACTTGCGTATTGGCTATAGTGCCTTCCTCCACATCGGATGAGTTTATTCACGGATCACTGGTACAAATTTCTTTATGATGATCATAGGAAGTTATCCGAGCGCGAGTGCACTTCTCCATCTGTAAGGCACACAAGCTTGGGCCGCGGACTTGGGATCAAATAATGGTGTACACTTAGATGTAAATAATAAGTATTCTCCCCATCAGAGTCACTTCTGTTATTTCATGGATAAAGAGAAACCGACTATTAATTATTTTGTCATAAAGTTAGGTTGATGAATGAAATTAATAGGTAAAACATTCTCTTGTAAATGTTCGGGTTTGTATACGTCCACACTATCGTGCATGCAAATTCACAGTGCTTGAGATGTTGGTGAATTTTATTTTATGTTGTTTTGAGGGATTCAATATAAATTGATAAATTTGAAGTGTTTGATCTGTTTATTATTTATGATTCTCAGGATTTTCAAATGGCACTCAACTCACTTTCTGTTATACTTAAAGAACACAAACTTACTGGCACTAATTATGTTGACTGGAAATGAAACATGGATATTGTTTTAACTGTTGAGGATTACATCTTTGTACTCACTGAGGAATGTCCTGCGGAGCCTACTGATGACTCTACTGAAGAGGAAAGAGCTGCTTATAATAGGTGTACCAAAGCTGAAAGGATGGTTAAGTGCTATATATTGGCTTCAATGTCAGGTGTGCTTCAACATCAACATCAAGCTATGAACCTGATATGATGCAGAATCTTAGGGAACTCTTTAGACACCAGAGTCGTCCTGCTAGGTTGAAGGCCATGACAGTCCTGATGAATACCAAAATGGCTGAGGGCACTCCCGTAAGGGAGCATGTTTTTAGAATGATGAGCCAACTAAATGAGTTAGAGTCCTTGGAGCTGAAATCGATGGGGAAACCCAAGTCGATATCATACTCCAGAGCTTGCCTAGGAGTTTTGAGCAGTTTCATCTCAACTATGTTATGAACAAACGTTTGTACACATTGGCAGAGCTTCTAACAGAACTTGTGGCAGCGGAAGGGCTGTTTCGTCGAGCTCCTCAGGTTCATGTTGCTAAAAATGTTGCTCGTCCTAGGCCGAGAGGCGGTAGGAATAAGAAGAAGCAAGGAAATTCAGCACCGGTGAATCAAGTGAAAGCAAAGGGTGGTGCGGTAAAAAAGCCTAAGGGTAAGTGCTTCAAATGCAAGCAGCCGGGACATTACAAGGCTAACTGCCCTCTTCTGAAGGGGAACAGAAATGGTAAGTCTTTATACTAGTTGTTGAATCGTATTTAGCAGCTGTATCTGCTGACACTTGGTGTGTAGATACGGGAGCCACTGACCATGTCTACAATTCTTTGTAGGGGTTCCACCAAACCCGACAGTTTAGTGATGGGGAGATTACCATACTCATGGGGAATGCTACAAGAGTAGCAGTCATTGTAGTGAGAGACGTCTATTTATTTTTTAATAAGAATAAAACTCTTGTTTTGAGGAATTGTCTTTATGTACCTCATTTTAGAAAGAATTTAATTTCGATTTCTAAATTGTTTATCAATGGTTATTCTGTTACTTTTAATGACAAGATTATTTTAAGGAAAAATGGAATATTTATCTGTGATGGTGCATTGATAGATAATTTATATACTCTTAATCCAATATCTCCCACAGCACAACAAATTGAATTGAATGATACATCTACTAATAAGAGAAAAGAACCTTCGAAAATGAACCAAACATATCTTTGGCATCTAAGGCTTGGTCATTTTAACTTGAGAAGGATTCAAAGGTTGATAGCTGATAGACCTCTGAGTTCATTAGTAGTGGAAAATTATCCAACTTGCGAATTCTGCTTGGAAGGAAAAATGACCAAAAGGCCTTTTAAGGCAAAGGGGTATAGAGCCAAGGATCTGTTGGAATTGGTTCATTCTGATTTATTTGGTCCTATGTCTGTCCAGGCAAGAGGTGGTCATGAATATTTCGTCACTTTCATTGACTATTATTCTAGATATGGATATATTTATTTAATGCGCCGCAAGTCTGAGTGTTTTGATAAATTCAAAGAGTACAAGGCTGATGTGGAGAAGCAACTTGGAAAATATATCAAGACACTACGATCTGATCGTGGTGACGAATAGCTCTTGGGAGAGTTTAGGAATTTATCGGAGGAAGGGATTGAATCCCAATTGCCTGCACCGGGCACACCCCAGCAGAATGGTGTAGCAGAAGGAAGGAATATGACTCTTATGGAAATGGTAAGATCAATGATGAGTTATTCAGAATTACCAAATTCATTCTAGGGATATGTCTTGGAAACAGCAGCTTACATTCTAAACTTAGTACCTTCTAAATCGGTAGCCTCCACACCCATAGAACTATGGACAGGGCGTAAGCCTAGTCTCAAAATGTTCGGATTTAGGGTGCTCCGACACATGTGTTAAGGGCAGATGTTGATAAGTTAGAATCGCGTATTGAAGTTTGCTTGTTTGTAGGATATCCTAGAGGAACGAAGTGTAGTTTATTTTATAGTCTCAAAGACCAAAAGGTGATCGTTAGCACGAACGCCAGATTTTTGGAAGAGGATTATGTAATGAACCACAAACCCATGAGTAAAATTATTCTAGATGAAGTAAGAGAGGAAACACCAAACATTATACTAACTATACAAGAGGATATACCACAGGACACTGCACCGCGTGTCACACCTGATACACAATTGCCTGCGGAGCCTCATCGTAGTGGGAGGGTTGTGAGACAACCGGATAGATTCATGGGATTGGGAGAGTCTTCTGACTTGGTCCTTGGTGAACATGAAATCGACCCATGGGATTACAACGAGGCAATGCAAGATAAAGATGCTCAATTATGGCAAATAGCAATGAAATCTGAAATAGAATCCATGTATTCTAATCAAGTCTGGGAGCTTGTAGAGCCACCCGATGGTGTAAAAGCCATTGGATGCAAGTGGGTCTACAAAAAAAAATGAGGATCTGACGGAAAGGTGGAAAGCTTTAAAGCAAGGCTTGTTGCTAAAGGATATACTCAGAAAGAAGGAATCGATTATGAGGAAACCTTCTCGCCTGTGACCATGCTTAAGTCAATCCGAATTCTTTTATCTATTGTTGCTCATATGAATTATGAGGTATGATAAATGGATGTCAAAACAGCTTTCCTGAATGGAAATCTTGAGGAAGACATCTACATGAAGCAACCAGAGGGATTCATTGCAAATGGTGAGGAACATCTTTTGTGCAAGCTTAAAAGGTCCATTTATGGATTGAAACAAGTTTCAAGATCATGGAACATCCGTTTTGATGAAGTAATCCAGTCATATGGATTTATTCAATGTCCGGATGAATCATGTGTGTACAAGAAGTATGACGAAAATGTAGTGGTATTTCTTGTATTCTACGTGGATGATATTCTTCTCATTGGAAACATTATAAAGGCATTGTCAGGCGTAAGGGTATGGCTTTTCAAGCAGTTTGAGATGAAGGACTTAGGAGAAGCCGGACACATTTTAGGGATCAAATTAATAAGGGATAGCAAGAAAAGAATGTTGTGCATATCCCAAGCTTCATACATTGATACAATTCTGGCTAATTTTAGCATGCAAGATTCCAAGAAATGTTTTCTACCTTTTAGACATGGTATACCTCTATCTAAGAAAATGTGTCCTAAGACATAACAGGAAATAGAGGAAATGAGGCTGGTTCCTTATGCTTCGGCAATAGGAAGCCTCATGTATGCTATGCTATGTACGAGATCGGATATCTGTTATGTCGTGGGCATGGTCAGCAGGTATCAAAGTAATCTAGGACAAGGGCATTGGATTGTGGTAAAGCATATTTTGAAATACCTGCGAAGGACTAGGGATTATGTGCTGATTTACCGGGCAGATACTTTGTTACCTTTGGGTTATACTGATTTCGATTTTCAATCAGATAGGGATGCTAGTAAATCCACCTTGGGTTATGTGTTTACTCTTGGAGGAGGAGCCATAATATAGAGGAGTGTAAAGCAGAAATGCGTTGCGGACTTTACCATGGAAGTTGAATATGTAGCAGCCTCTGAGGCAGCTAAAGAAGCATTATGACTTAGGAACTTCTTAATGGAATTGGATGTGATTCCTGGTTTGCCCAAAGCTATCACAATTTATTGTGATAACAGTGGTGCAGTAGCAAACTCAAAGGAACCACGAGCCCATAAGGCGAGTAAACACATTGAGCGCAAGTACCACCTGATACGAGACATCGTTAAAAGAAGGGAGGTCATTGTCGCTAAGATTGCATCTGAGGATAACCTTGCTGATCCTTTTATTAAGAGCCTTCCAGCGAAAGCGTTTGATGGGCATGCAGAAGGAATGGGGATTAGATGCGTGTCAGTAGATATGGCAGCGTAGTCTTTTAGTATAAGTGGGAGATTGTTAGATTGTATACTTAAAGTCTAGATTTTGTATGGAATAATGTTTTACCAATTTATTTAAAATGAGAATCATATGATCAAACGTTTTGTATATTATAATTTATTTATATGTTTGTGCAAAAGTCCTTTTACTTTATACTGTAGATAATATATTGTGCGACAACACACAGAAGATCATATTATCGGTTTTCTTATAAAGTATAAACAGATGCTCACAACCGAGATAGATGGGGACTCTCTATCGATATGGTTGTAGTGTGATTTGGTATTAGTTTATCTTGACTATAGAATCACATTAGTGCACTTTGTGTATTGAGCAGGACCGCCTGAGATCGTTCGTCTTATACTGACTATATAGAAGAACTTGATCTCTGTTATTATGGATGTTTGTGCTCTTAATCCCTATAGGATAACCTCGACAAGTAAGACAGTATGTTTTCTCTTTGATTCATCAATGGGTGAGATTTACATGTAATTAAATCAAAACTCGGTGAGTTGTGAAATAGTATTGTCTCTATGGTGTGTTGTTGATTGTAGAAGGAATCCATATCCGCTATAGGTTGATGATGTCACCTTGAGGAGCTCATAAGAATTATCATGTAAATCTTGCAAGTGGATTAATTCCGGCATAATAATGAGGTTGAGTGGTATTACTCTAGGATGAGATATTAATTAATGAAGTTGTCAGTAACTTAATTAATTAATGGACATTGTATATCTTAAACATGGGGAGACTGTCGGTCTCATAATAAGAAGGAGCTCATAATGTAATTATGGGATTAGAACGGTAGTGCAGTAATAATATTTTAGTGGACTATATTATTATTGGACTTAAGTATAAGTTTTGGGCTAAACTTGGATACTTAAGCCCAATGGAAGCCCAACTCTAATTTCTCCTTCTGGTCCCTGCTGTAGCCCATATATAGGTCATCTCAGCTTCCTGGAACCCTAATTCTGTCGCCACTTTTGACGTGAGAATAAGGAAAGGCGCAGATTGAGAAGATCCTGAGATCGTTGCCCACACGACGTCAGAATTGGACTTTGGGAATACAGCAGAAGATCAAGAGGTTGTTCTCTGCAGCTGTTCTTTATCAACATACCCTGGTGAAAGGTAATGCGAACTTTGAATACTTATTGCTTCTGCTGATTAAGTTTGCATGGAACCCTAATGGTTCATGCTAACCAAACGATCGAATGTCAACAGGAGGTGAAGATTGTAAGAAGAAGAAGGAGAAGCTCCATTGAAAACATTCAAATGGGGTATTCTAATTCTAATTCTAATTCTTGTTGTCTTTTTTATAGTTTTATCATGTGTTTTGGAGATGCAATTGTCTATGTTGTTTTCTTTAAAATTATGATGGGCTAATCTCCTTTGTGAGATTAGCAATATGAATTGTGTTGAATAATTTTAGGTATTTTGAAATTGAATTATTCTATTAATTGGGCATGTTGAATTTCTATCATTAATGTGAATTTCTTAATTTATATGTATGATTTGTGTGGTTAATTGTCTTGAGCATGTGGTTAGAATGAGAATTTAAATTATGTGTTTGAGATTGTTAATTGAATCATGTCATCATACAGTTTATGTGCATTAGTATCCCTTATCTCCCTTGGGTTCGATAATTGTATTACTTGGTCACCCCGTCTTAATCTTATATTTTTCTTGACAAGATCAAAACTCTTTTGTGTTTCCTCGGACCATTGAAACTTCAATCCTTTTAAACACTCAGCGATTGGAGCCACAACATCAAATTGAGATTTTGAGAGCAGAAAGTTTTCATACCCTTTAAAAGATTTAGAACTACTTTCAAATTTAGAAGGACCCAAAACAACATTTTCACCATCCTTATTAGTAACCACAACATTTTCACAACTCACACCATCAACAATGATATCACATACCCTGTCAATTGATGTACACCTAGTGTGAAAATTATCGTAACGAAGCCATGCATCATCCGTAACATAGGTTGCATCAAGGCTACACTGTATCACCAAGGATTCTCCATGATCCTTGTAAGTGACATCATCATCATATTTATCATAAATCGGTTTTGTTTCTTCTTGATCCTCTTCATACTCTTCTTCAACGAGAGTAATTAACCTTGAGTTTGAGAAATCTATAGCAAAATGTCCAAACCCTTTCCACTCGAAATAATATTTTTTATTAGCTAGACCACTTGGTTTCGCATAATCATAGGATGGAACCTTAAGAAGTTGTTAGCTTCTATTTTTTCCAAAAGGACTCGCATATTCTAGTTCATTGCTGGAATCACCATGGCATGAAATACGTTCGCTTCTGACTTCCCAACGATCAAGACGTATGGTTAACTCCTTAACTTGCCTCTGAAGTACCTGAATCACAACATCTCGTTCATCTTCAAGATTTTTCATGTTTCCACTACCATGTCCGCCTCTACCTCTCCTTGCTGCCATAGCCAAAGGATGAGAATACCAAGAGCTTACGCTGGGTCTGGATACCAAATGATGAGGGGTGATAACATAGAAAAGAGAAGAAAGAAGATATGATACAAAATTCGACTTCCAAGTTAGGATAAACAAGATAATGAGAACTCTGTTTTTAATCTTGATACAATATTCATAATTTTTTAATTTTCATAATCTTCTCTAAATCTCCAATACATCAGGTATTTATAGGAGAAAGAGTAAAGAGATTAAATAAATGTGAACAACCTTCAAATTTCCACCATGAATGAAAATTTGAAGTTGATGGACCAAACGATGAACAGATTTTGAACTGTCATAACTCCCTGAATACTTGGAATCTAATTGTTAGTAATATATAGCTCGTAAGATAATTGAGTTGGCTTTCTAATTCCACCACCAATGCATTAATTAGAGATCTATGGAGATAGTTATGATTGAAACACTGAACTATGGCAGACCGGCAAATTTGTCCTGCATCACATACAAATATATCGTACCATGCAAAATATTGTGAAAATAAAATTGAGAATAAGAAAAAAAATGAATTGAATGAAGTGTAAAATAGGGATATACTCACATGACCTCCATAATAAGTTGTAATCCAATGATGGCGAGGTTGAACTCCATAGAGGTGGGTACATTCTTGGGTACGTAGATTGATGCAAATCGAAGGGCGATGGTGGAAACAAAATGTCGTTTTCCTCTTTACCCATTGGCATTTACCATCTCACTGCATGCAATTATACCCCTAATCTATTTACTCTACTTTATAATAAATATATGATATACATATATTTGGCAAAATATTAGTAGTCCTTCAATATATATACATTTATTAATAAATAATACACACACATTAAACTCACATTTCATCAATAACTTACAAATCCAATTCTATTTACAAATTAAAAATTCATTTGTGCAATAATTAAATTTTAAATTTCCAAATTCCTACCCAATGCTCATTGCTTGGGCTACTAGTGTATCTACTCGGTTTGTTAACTGAACACGCTATGTCAGGACACATACAATTGGTTATGTACGTTATACTTCCTATAACCCTTGATCCTTGTGCACTTGATGAAGATCTTGAATAAAGAGGAGAGAAGCTTACTAGCTACTATGCTTTTAGACTATTTGGTGGGGGCACAACGAGTTTGTCTTCCGAGAAAAAGAGTTCTCATTAGATGAATTACAACATAAAGTTACAGCTCATCTCCAGCAATATACGGAAGCATGTAAGATGCATGAGATTAAGGCAAAAACAAACAGCGAAGATGTTGGATGGAAGCCTCCTGTTGGCACAATGTTAAAGTTGAATGTTGATGCATCTGTTAGAAGGGGATGTGGTACGTCAACAGCAGAAATTGTAGAGGGGAAGTTCTTTGGTGTTTTGCTGAACGAATTTCTAGTGTCTATGAGGTGAAGGTAGTGTAGGCTTTGGCGTTGGAGAGTGGTCTTGACATTGCTATGGAACGTGGATGCGAGAAGATCATATTGTAGTCAGATTCTTAAATTGTTGTTGTCAATTCACTACTCAATCAATTCCCAAATTTTATCTATCTAGGCATGATCCTACAGAATATTCAAAGGAAAACTTCACGTATAAGAGACATTTCCTACAGTTACACAAGAAGAAAAGACAAATGGTGTTGCTCATGCCCTACCTTTATACTTCCTCCGTCCGCTCGAAAGGTCCACATTTTGCCATTTTGGGCGTCCGTACCAAAGGTCTACATTTTCCTTTTTAAATATATAGGACCCACACACATCACTAATACAATAAATTTATGGGACCCATACACCCCACTAATACAACTACCAACTACACCTAAAATAATAATACTCCTTAATCCACGTGCAAAAAGCAAATGTCCACCTTTGTGGCTGACGGAGGGAGTATGTTTTTTCTTGTATTTTTCCTTTCTTTTCTAGTGATATTCCTGATGTAGTTGTGAACTCTGTTAATGCTGACATTGGCTTTTTAATATTGCCTTTACTTAGCTTTCAAAAAACTAATGAGAGAGTATTATGTGTAATTAACTCTTCATTCATTGTTTGACTATATTAGCTTAGTTTAGTTGGCTCAATTTTGTTTTATAAAATCCAAATTATCCTTATTGGGCTTCGGATGTAAAATTGATCAGGCCCATCAACTTGATTCATAATTTATTTATTAAACTAGGGTTTGAAAATTATATTCTAATAATTTTATTTCTTATCATAAAGGATTTCGAAGATCAGTTTGGATAAACACATCACAACCACCTCTTGTTTGTTTGTATTTTTCTTTTTTTAAATATCATATTTGATTTGGACCTCGCTGGTGCGTATTAGGATAGTGATGCAATTGAATAATTTGTGACATTAATATAAAGTTAATATAAATTTTTTTTATCAAATACTCCATAATTTAATAATACTCCATAAATTGTTTGTGTCGAACATAATAATGCCATAATTTAATAATTAATTAATACAATTAAAATCAAACCAACGAGTTTAATGTATAAGACTGAAAAGGACTATATATATAACATAGTTAAAAGGTAATTTTCACAGAAAAAATAACGACGTTTATAATTAAATATTTAGGAATAGATTATCCTGTGTATCTAATTAAAAAAAAATATATTCATATTGATTTTTTCTTTTTTAAATCAGTATTTTTTAAGAATAATGTCAAAACAATTGCGCACATATATATGACTTTCACTCAGAAGCAATGATCGGTGGAAGATAAAGGCGGATCTAAAAATATAAAATTTGGGGTGTAGTTCGTAATTATTATAATATTATTATATTAAAAATTCAATATTAAAAATTATAATTACAATTGCATGTGAATTTTCATTTATAAAGAGCAATTTAAGTCATATAATAGTAATTAAAGCGTGTATATATATATATATATATATATATATATATATATATATATATATATATATATATATATATATATATATATATATATATATATATATATATATATATATATATATATTAGATAGGTATTGAGATCGTCTCACGTGAGACCATTCTACACATTTTAATTTAGTTATCACTTTCGCTATAAAATATTATCACTTTCGTTATAAAGTATTATCACTTTTCATTTACACTATAAATTATTCATGAAATAAGATTATCACTTTTCATCCATTGAATATCATTTTTTATTATAGAATTTATCATTTTTATTTGTCTCACATAACCCTCATTTATGTGAGGTGATCTCATATAAGTCTTTGTCTATATATTTTTTAAGGATAAATAGCTAAAAGAATTTATATTTTGGTACAGTTTGCCCTTGTCCCACAAATAATCTGCTTGAGATGGATCCATGTCTAATTTTTAATCAACCATAAGTAATTTTCATGTGAAATCGTCTAACGATAAGTTGATTGTTCACTTTTCTTATAAGTTATAATTTTCATTAAAAATATTATTACATTTTATTTATACTATACATTATTCATGAAGAGTGAGTCTAATATGAATCCGGTTCATTACGCACCTTATTTTTTAAAAATTATTCTTTTGTATATAAAAAAATGGGCAAAAGGTCAGATAAGTCCTGCATATTCTTCTCTCCGAGGATCAAGTTAGCCCTCTACCTATTTTTATAGTTCAAACCCTTTATTTTTCTAATTTAGAACAATTGAGACCATCATTTTTTTTTTAAAATAAAACAATTATACACTTCCCTTTAAAAATCAATGAACGTTGTTAAAGATCTGATTGTGCCCCAAACAGGTTGGTTTCGGGCTTTCCCCGTTCTCCTCATAAGCTACCCGGAGGTGGCCTATTTGGGCATCCAGGCTGCCCCAAACCTGGAGGAGGGGGTGGGGGCCAGGGTAGGGGGTTGTGGTGTCCGAAGAAAAGGCAGAGTTGGGTCGACCTTGGTTTTTCTGAACTGATCGAGGCAGCAGAAGAATACCAGGACGTGGGCGCCGCTGCAGTGGGAGAGGGAGAGCGGCAGCCAGTGGTTGCGGAGGTACTGCCCGAAGGTGCTCCAGTCGCGCTGCTTCTGGTTCTCGTATTAGCTAAGCGTGGTAGAGGTGATGGCTATGGCGGCGATGTTGGCAAAATGCCTTTTCGATTGCTCCGGCTCCATTCCCTCCTTGTATTTTTAACACCATTAGATAGATTTTTAACAGAAGTGTATAATTGTTTTACTTTTTAAAAATGAGGGGCTCAATTGATCCAAATTAAAAACGTAAACAAAAAAAAAAGGAGACAAGACAAAAGACTTATCCAATTCTTTGCCCTAAAAAAATTACTCTTTAGAAAGATAAATTATTACTCTTTTAAATTAAAAATATTACTCCTTTAATTATGCTCAATAAGAATATAAAAAATCACAACATATCATGAGAATTTAAAGAGTAACATTTTTTTACTTAAAAGAGTAATAGTCCATCTATATGTAGAGTAATTTTTCATGTTCTAAAAAATAATCAGTAGATAGGGGAGCATGTGTATACCCGATTTATACAAGTGTTTTCCATTCATGAAATAATTCACCGCAACATCATTTTTCATTAATTCGAAAATTATTTTTATTAAAATATTATCAATTGTTAAATCTTATAAAAATTTTGTCTAAGAGAGAGTATTATACAAATGTTTACCTAAAAAGGAGAAAGAAAAGTGGTCGCTATTCAAAAGGGATGCTTTTAGCCCACAAAAGTTTTCCATTTTCGTGTACCATCTCATATGTTATTAGTTGTATAATAAACATGTAAATGGGAAATAAAATCTAACTATTACTCTATGAATGCTACTTTCTTTTTTAAGGTATAATTTTTCCTATTTTTTACATTTTGACCATCTAATGGTATAACACTTGAGATATTACACTAAAATGGAACATGCAATCCGTACCAATCCTAGCCTATCTAAAAATGTGATTTGAATCTTCTGTTACATATCTTGTTAGAAATCGTTGAATTAATGACACCGAGAAATATAAAATTTATACTCTAAGAGAAAATATACATCTTAAGGGAAAAATTCAAACTTTTCTTCCTCGCGTGTTACTCATATAAATGTTTTGACTTAGGTTGATATTTTTTTTAAAACATACATTTTATTTATATCCTACGTATCATTTATTCAACAATTCACGTAAAAAATACAGCAGCACCAGTATCTTACTAAGCGATAAAATAATATTCCTTCCGTCCCATTCAAAGAGGATTTTTTTTTCCATTTTGATCGTTCCATTCAAAGGGTCACTTTCCTTTTTTATATATATGGGACCCAACAATCCCTCTAATACAATTAAAATACGGAGTCCACACTCCCACCAATACAACTACCCACCACACATTAAATAATAGTACTACTTAATTTACGTGCAAAAAAGTAAAAGACCCTCTTTCGCGGGACGGAGGGAGTATAATGAAATGATTATTTTTCAAAATAATTAATTAGTATAAGTCTTGAATATATCAACCAAAAAAACCAAAAATTTTCTTGAATCCAATTACATACCAGCGCTCAAGATCGAATATCACACACCATGAAATAATTTCCATACATTCAAACACACAATGAATTGAAAATTATAGAGTACACACATACCAAATTCAAATTCTAATTGAACAATCATTATTCCAAAAACACAAACATTTTTTTTGTTGGTTTCAGAGTACACAATATGCTTTAATGGCAGTTTCCAATGTGGGGCCTCCTTCCTTGCAGTAATCAAGAAATTCCAAATTGTAGAAGGGTTTGAATTTCAAAGGGTTTTGATCGTCAACCAACTCCTCTGGAACTTCCAGAATCTCACGAATGAAAGAGAATAATCCGATCGAATATTTCACCTTTGCTCCTCGAGCTATCACTTTGTGCAGAGGGCTATATGATCTCCCATTGCTCCAACCCTACACCACCCATAATATTAACTAATTAAATTCCGAAATCTCCTTTATCCACCTTTTTATTTTCTTTTACCTTTTTCAATATACTGCGTAGTACAGCTGAATAAAAATTAATACATTTATAGATGCACACGCAATATCAACTTTAATAATAATATACTTTCGATCTGTCCAATAGTAACATTAGCTCAAAAGAATGCATAATTAGTAAACCAAAGGAAACAGTATATCCCAATTTGACTTTTAAAAATTGAATAATATATGTATTAATTTTAATGATATAATAATAATTACAGTAAAAATAATAAAGACCACAAAAGTTCTATAGAAACTGATTTCATGAGCACCCTCTTATTTATGATATCACTACAGGGAAAGAGATTATCATAATTATTTGAACGGGTGACCTATAACTATGACATTAATCTTCAACATATATTACTTTATGAATATTTAAAATGCAAGAAAATTACTCAAATTAAACCTAGCATTGCTCATAATTTACCATGTAATATTCGCGTTTATTTATAAGTAACAAAAGCATATATAAAGTGAAACAGATCATGATTTGATGCAAAATAGTGAAAATGCTCTATATACCAACCACGAGTTAAAATTGATTTAAAAAAAAAAAAGAAACACAGTTTTAAAAGATAAAATTTTAATTTAGTCTTTTAACTTCTAAAATTAGGTCAATTTAATTTGTATATTATAAAAAAATAAAATAAATTAATCTCACCGTGAAAGCCTCGCCAACCAGGACGATAAAGTTTCCAAGAGATGGCTGAAAATCAATCCAATCTCCATCAGGAGTTTCAATATGTAAACCTTTGACCTCGTTGGTGCCAAGCACACCAATGAAACTCTTGTCCCGATGAGGGACGATACCCACACCCGACCCGTTCTCACCGGATTTCGGTACATCATGAGTCGGGTCATGTATAACCTGGACCGGAACAAAGTGTCGTAGTATTTTTCCAAATTGTAGCTGCTTACCACCATTTTCAACACCATTTTCTCCAACTCCCCCAGCAACTTGCAATATGAGTCTAATGTCTCACTATAAAATTCAACGTAGTCAAAAAAAAATAATAATAACAAGAAAAAATAAACCAATTTTAATTACTAGTGTTTAGAAAATTACAAAATTAATTTTATAATTGATATGTTGTAAAAAAAATAGTTTTTTTTTTAATAAAATAAGTCCTATGACTTTCAATTGTAACAATTTTAATTTTTAATTGGCTCGCCTAAATTGGTATAATTTTAAAATTATATGTTGCAATTATAATATTTAAATGCCCTTAAATATAAAGAATTTTGGAGCAATAAAATACACACCATTTTTATAATTTTCTCCCTCATTTAGAAAGAGTACATGCAGTAATGTTACAAACGAGTCAACTATTGAATTTCACGTGAATTAAATCACTAGAAAACCCAAAAAGACTATTCATTGAATAGAATTTAATACATAGCCAGATCAAACTTCCAAACTTGATTAAAATCATATATAATACGTCTAAGTAATTTTAAACTACCATACAATTGAACTAAAAAATTTAAAATAAATAAAAGGCACTCCCAGTTCTGTCTCAACACAGTTTTCACAGTTCTTTTTGTAAATTACAAAGGAGGTGTGAATACTCCGTTGAGACGGAGGAAGTAGTTAATTACCAGAATTTATGATGTCCTTGAGGCCACATGAGGTTGGTGAAGTCATAGGGAAGGTTCCACCATAGCCAAATCCTGCTAAGTCAGAAGTGTGCTTCCTTTTAGTTTCTAGAGGGAGATCGAACACTTCTTCCATCATACCAAACATGCTGTCGTACACCTCCGAACTCATCTTTTCGCTGCAGGTTAAAACCAGACATCCGTATGATTTCAGCGCCGCTCGGACCGAGCCGGATGTTGAGTTCCATAAATCTGTCCCAGGGGGTCAAGTTCTTGATTTCGTTCAAGTTAATGTAGGAAATAATTTCTAATGCCTTAACTCTATTATGATAAACTGAGATCAAACTATAATGCGGAAGCGTACCTGATCCAATGAGTCTCTAGGCGGAACACGAACTCAAGATCAGTGGTTATATGGTCTTTCTCAACTAAGCCCTCTTAATTCCTTTATGGGGACCTTAGTAATCCCTCCCGATGGGGAGAAGGGAAGACCATGTGCGGCTTAATATGTTGGGGACCATAACCGGGTAACCTTTATATACTACTTGACTAGACCACCCATAATCACCTAATCACGTAGTATTGGGTATCTACTCAATAAGCCCATATCATTTATTATTATAGCCCATGGACCTTTAACCTTAATTGGATCACTTAATTAAGTCCATAAAATAATTGAATAGCTAATATAATTGTATAATAATATATTGCCCACAATTAGATTATAATGGAAATTAATAATTTCCAACAATCTCTCACTTGAGCTATATATTTTTCCGTTAGCAATTATATCAAGAGTCCTTAGTTGCGCAACTTTATGCTATTCATCTTCAGGCTATACTTAACAATTTGGTCAATCTTATATACTAATATGGAACTACCGCAGCATTCACCACATTATAAATCGTGATTAAACCCCGACAATCACCATATCAATATACTCAATGACATAGATCAAATATGGTGAGTAGCATGGAAATTACATGTCAAATGTGATCAACATCATGTCTATTTCCAACTGGTCCAACTTTAAACTTTAGTGAGATCAATCCATAATGTAAAATATTACAAAATGAAATTACTTAAGTGAATTCACAATGAATTCAAAGCCATGAACTTTATTCTACAGAAAACTGAATTATCTAAATCAAAGTGTTTTGAAAACTTTAAAGAACAATAAATATAGACTCTCACTGAACTAATGTATTCTAAAACCATATAACACCCACATGATTAGCTAGCTCATAAAATTGCAGGGTGTTGAATACATAATTGGTGGATCCATATTTAGAGTCTATCATAATATGTTCTTCTAAAATTTTATCTACACAAAACACTTTCTTTAATAACCAAGAATTCTATGTCAATTTGTTTGACTTATAAGTATTCTTGTCATAAATATTTTACTGCAAACTAACTGTCACAATGAACTTTATGTGACAAATCTTCGCAACCTTTATTTCATGTTTGAATGTCCTTAGTGTGCTACTAATTCTGTTGTCATGGTTAATGAGCTAAAGTATTTGCTTAATACTTTTACTTGTATAGCTCTCCGACCAACAGAAAATATAGCCTGAAGTGGATCTTATACTGTATTGACATCCAACAAACTCATAATCAAAATTCCTCATGATCTCTAACAAATCTGATCCCTGATGTACATGCATATTATTATTAGTTCTCTATACATACTTTATAAAGATCCATACTAGAATTACTTAAATGTCTACTTAATATACCAACAACATAAGTCAAATTAGGTCTTGTAGAGACTTCATCATACAACAACTTCCAACAACCAATGAATATGGAATGTTTCTACATTTCTTAAATCTTTAGTTTAACTTTAGGGCACCTGATTGAGACTGCACTTGTCTCCCTTAGTTTAACTTAAACATTCTCCCACTGAATCACACAATCATCTATATTTATCTCAAAACCAAATGATACACTTATTTCATGATGATACTTGTGATTCCTTTACGAAAAAAAATTGCTTGAACGCATAGATGGATTTCCTATTAGTTCTTAAACCATTTAGATCGTATCATCAGTGTTGCGATCAAGGAACTTTATATTTACATCCATCTAATATGATTCAAGATCAAAATGTGCTACTAATGTCACGATTATCTTATAATAATGTCTTCCTTCCCTTTTGAGTATAATCCTATATCAAGATGCAAACCTAATCATCTTGTATTGATTTATACTCATAACTTATAGCATTAACACACGTTCAAGTATTTGGACCTTGCATGACTTGATGAACATTGTTGGAATGTTCTACCATTAATTCCGTAGTCTCTCATTATTTAGGAGAAGACTACATAATCATCCAAATTGTCATTCTCCCAACTCTAGTGGTTTCCTTAGTGACATTAATTCTTGAGGTTGTTGAATTGTATTCCTTAAATATTATTGACATTGTCATATCGTTATTCTGAATTCGCACCAATTCTTTAAAGCATAAGTGGAGATCGAATCGACTCCCCTTAAGGACAATGTCTCTAATATTATTCTTCCCCCAAAATCAGCATCCTCACATAATACCGTATTACCCGTCTCAAATATGATCCGATCAATTGGATCATAAACTTATTATCTTTATTTAATACCAATAAAGTAGCTTGTATCTATTTGAATCCAATTTTCTTTAGTAGATCCCAATGATCTAGCCTTAGTTGGATATCACCATATGTGAAACTCAAAGAGTTCTCACAACTACTTTGGTTGGAACTTTATTGAGATCATAAGCTGCAATCTTTAGTATTTCTCCAATTAGTAACCATATATTGTGGAGTATTATTTTTGTCTTTTAACTACACCACAACACCATTCATACTAAGTAATCTTAATGTGGTGCATTATAAAATAATTCCACAAGCCTTTAGGAGAAAACGAAAGGTTATACTTTAGTTTCTTTTTAACAGCTTTCCAAACGGGTTTTTCTTTGTTGCCCTTATACTTTATTGAGACAGAGTTTATTAGAAACTTATTAGTTTATTCTTATTGTTGAAGTTCTCATCATGTATAATTTTGTTCTTGACATAGGTTAAACTTAATTAACAGACTTCTTAATTGTACAGAGAATTAATCCAAAATGATTATCATGCTTGCACTAAACTTTATAATCTTTCAAATTTAAATAGTTTAGAATCATCTCAAGGAATCTATGACATCATTAGTATCAATACCAACTTGTAAGTGACACTCTCTACGTAGTAGTCAAATATTGACAATAAAACTGTCAAGCAATAGTCTTCCTTTGGGCAGACTTATTACTCACATGTTAAACAAATAATCGTCACATATTTACCACCACATGTGCTTGTGTATTTCTGCCAAATATTAATCTACCTTTAGGCCGATCAATACCCGCATGAAGATACACTTGCAAAACCTTATTAATTAGGGGCCCATCACAAGACACCTTGTGCAATATTAACCTCGTCTATGGACAAAAATTAACTGCAGGGGTAATCTTGGTGTAACAATCAAGTATTGACAATAAGTTCTGTAAAACAAGAGTCTATCTGTGGACCGACTCATGTTCACATGAATAATCCAAATAATTATCACATACTTATTATCACATGTGTGTTATTATTCTGTCAAACCGTGCCTACCTGTGGGCCGAACACAGAACACATAAATAATATCACACCCATCTATGTAATTTCAATAAAGCTTTTCTCCACACACGATATTGCTGTGGCAACATGGTGCTTCGATTGGCTAGATTGAAGGTTTACTAGACTAATTAAATAAATATTAAAATATTTAATTTAATTAAACGATATTTAACTGTCTCCCCAATTTAATTTAATTTTATTCCTCTAACGAAATAGGAATATTAGATGATTCATTACCCTATAATGATGAAAGATTTACTTTACTTAATTAGGGATTCCAAAATCCCAATTTAATATAAACTGAATTTGGCAAATATTTTATTATTATTAATAATCAATAATAATAGCAGCATAAGTTATCATTTAACAGAAATATATGTGATACAGAAAATCACATCCAGAAATAATCCAATTATCCATCACGACAGCACGCATGTGATGTAATCTTGACTAAACAAATTATTCAACATTAATGAAATTTCCGAATAACCTCAAACAAGTCAATTGTTTTGGTTAAGAATCTCAATTGAAAAAAATTGAAATCATTAAGCAAATTGATAATACGGATCTGGAAGCATTCAAAATTCCGAACAAGATTTCAATTTCAAAACTTAATAATTCACATAATGATCAAACACAAATCTTTTGATCTAAGCATAATTCTTTCAGATATTCAAAGAATCATATATAGGGTGGCTCTGATACCACTTGTAGGAAATAATTCCTAATGCCTTAACTCTATTATGATAAACTGAGATCAAACTGTAATGCGGAAGCGTACCTGATCCAATGAGTCTTTAGGCGGAACACGAACTCAAGATCAGTGGTTATATGGTCTTCCTCAACTAAGCCCTCTTAATTCCTTTATGGGGACCGTAGTAATCCCTCCCAATGGGGAGAAGGGAAGACCATGTGCGGCTTAGTATGTTGGGGACCATAACCGGGTAACCTTTATATACTACTTGACTAGACCACCCATAATCACCTAATCACGTAGTATTGGGTATCTACTCAATAAGCTCATATCATTTATTATTATAGCCCATGGACCTTTAACCTTAATTGGATCACTTAATTAAGTCCATAAAATAATTGAATAGCTAATATAATTGTATAATAATATATTGCCCACAATTAGATTATAATGGAAATTAATAATTTCCAACAGTTAATTGTTGGAATCTTGTTGGATTGTGCACCATCGGATCCCATTGTATGTGTTGATTAATTTTTTTTTTCTTTGAGGGAAAGGGGTGTTTAATTTACTGTTTTTTGTTCGAATTAATCATGTGGTATTTATATTGGGGGAGGTGTATTTATGAAATCGACAAAGAGCAAGTTGAATTTTCTATTCCATATTCGTTGTTTCATTAGTGTTTCACAATATAAAAAAACTATACTCTATAAATGATCATTAAACTTTTGGGGCCATACGTTAAATTTTGGATATTAATTATGATATGTGATAAGCTTTTAATTTGTGGATTAGGAGATGAAACACTATGGTGGAATAGATGATCTTATTTGATCATCGGGTTCTAATTAGAATGTTAAGCGGTGATTAATTTTTTTACTTCTTGGCAAGTATTAGTTTGAAAATATTAAAAATAGAATATGTTGAGGTGACAATGTGTTTATCTTTTAATAACTATAAATCATTTTTTCTCGTAGTATTCTTTGGGATCTAGGCTATAGTGCCCACAATTAAAAGACGATATTCAAAAATACCCGGTGTAGTACAATAAAAGTAAAAATGCACACTTTTGAAATAAAAAGACTTTGATACCCTTGACGTAAAAAAGTATGACTTCTTTTTTATTGCAGAGTTGTTTCACTCGGTCTTTCAATTCGTTTTCTGTGTATTCGAATTTTGAGAATATACATACTCTCAGCTTCATTCAAGGGGATTTGAGAATATATACACACTCGGACTCGGCTTTGAGAATATACAAGTAGACTTTTGCTGACGAGATATGTATCAGTACCTTATATTTACACACTTGGACTCGGCTTAGAGAATATACATTGCTGACGTGGTATTGAAATTTGACAACAAAACTCCATGTCTTAATAGTATAATCACTAAACTCGGTCTTTGCTGACGTTGTATTAATATTTGATAGTTTGAATATGTTTATCAAATTATTTGAGAAAAAAATTTATAAGAATAAATTATATCAACATAAAACATATTAATATTTATATATAAAAACATTTAAAGTTTAAAGAATAAATCATTTATTAGTTTATATTGAAATTATAAAATAATTAATATAAAAAATGGGTTTATTACTCTGGATACACAATTTAGAGCATATTTACTCTAGAATACAATTAAAAAAAAGAATTGTTATTCACTACACAAATTGACATAAAAGAGACCAAATTACCCTTAGTGAAATAAAAATTTTCCAAACCCCAAATTTTCTTCTGTAATTCCCATCTCTTCCTAAATTTATCATTGTTACTCCCCAAATCCATAAATCTCTACAGCCATGGCTATGATCTCATTTCCCTTCCCACTCATCTCCGCTCTCATCCTCCTCCTCTCTCTACCAATTCTCTCCAGTCTGCGGCAGTTAGAACTTGGCTCTCCGACAATCAACGGACGGCGGCAGCGACGGCGTGGACAGTAGCCCTTGTATTTTCAGGCTACAAGAGTCAGATCTGGATAAACTCTGGTAGCGACCATGGACGATCGACGGGCGGTTGGTGCTCGCGATTTCTGGCAGTGGCATTTCGGAGGTCGGTGGTGGTGGTGGCGGGGAGATCCGGCGAGGAGATGCGGAAGGTGGCCAACAGTGAAGGTAACATATATAGATAAATAGATTACATATATTCAAATTCTTACTCCTTTCTTCACCTTAAAGTAGCCTCGATGAGAAAACAATATGTTCTATATTTCATTTGCAATCAAATCCCTTTTTTTTAGAATTTTCCCAATTTTCTACTCTGTAATATGAGTCAGGATATTACATTTTATCCATGTTTATCGAATTGATCGACTTTCAGTTGAATTGGCTTCTAATGGGGAAATTAGCTTACATCTTTCTCTCGAATTAGTATTTTTGTAGTCAATTAATATGTGGTGTATATATTTATGAATATTTGGGTGTGACGATGATGATATTGCTATCATGCTTGTGCATATCTCATTCACTTGGTCCCCATAAATTTTTTACATATCACAATTTTGTTATGAAACATGAACCATCTCTGTTTCTGAGAGTGTTCTTCATTCATGAAGGCTTAAAAAATCTCTAGGATTTTTACTGAATTTCTTTGTGTAGGCATCATCTTTCATGTCACGACAGTCACAATTTGTTTCAGTCTTGGATGAGACTGATAGACAAATCAGAGAAAGCATTTATGGGGACCAAGTGAAGCACTTGAAGGAAGCTCGCAGTGTTTATCGGGAAGAGGTTATGGACTGTGTCAGACATACAGTCTGGTACTGTTTCTTCGTGAGTGGATCTAATATAAATTCTTAAATATTTAATTGTTACTTGCTTTGTGTTTATGAATATGTGATAAGTGTGTGACTATGACCACTTGAGTAATAAATCCTTTGTTTAGTCAACATATATATAAAATCATGCATGATAGCTCATTCTCTTTGCCTATTTTTGGCAGAACAGTTCTGTAGAGAGGTTTCTTTTCTCTTTGGATGTTTTTAGTTTTCCTTCTATAAATAAGTCTTTTCAGTTATGTGTTTTACTTAATCATTTTTTTTTTAATCCTTCATCTCTGAAACCTATGAGCAATAGTTTAAACCACTAATTTGCTAATTGCACTTGATTGGTATGATTGCATTCCTGAACGTATTTTATCAAACTGATGGCTTAAATACTCATAGCTATCCAATACAACTTCATTTTGATAGTATTTGCTACTATGGACTAGATACCATTGTTGATTAATATGATATCTTCATGGAGACAGAGACCGTGAATCCCCTGAAGTAGTATATATGTTACATCACATAGACATTCTATTATTTTGTTTGCACAAGTATGCTACTTCACCTTCAAATTTCTTTTTCTCTTTTATGCTCTTAAATTTTCTTATTACACAGCTGACATTGCACTGTGGTTTTGATTCTCCATTTACGGTATGTGAAATACTTCATGTAGGGTAGTTTATGTAGTGTTGATTCCCTTACTATTTGTTCCTATAGCTTCTGCAAGCTATGTTCTGCTGAGTTCTTATTTTGGAATACTTAACATGCAAATATAATGGTATTGTAATTGGAACAGGTATCGCCTCTCTCTCTCTTCTCTCATTGGAAGCAAAGGGGAATGTATGCAACATGCATGTGGATTGTGCAATTGCTTCTAGTTCTTAACAAAGTGGATTCAATATTCATCTACGTTCCTGAATTTTATTTGGAAACTCTGGTATTATATTCATCTTTCTACTTGTCTGACACATCTTCACATCTTTCTGTTTGTATTTACTTTATTTTCTTTTAGTAACATTTCCTCTGTATGGCTTCTATTATGGGTAAAAGATATCTGTTTTGCCTTTAGGAAATTTAGTAGTTGTGTCACTTATGCTATTTTATTATTTCTTGCAGGTTGATTGCATTCATGTGCTGCGTAAGAGTGATTCTCCATTTGTACCTGTGACAATTTTCATCAAGCAAGGGCTTGCGTCATTTTTATGTTATAATCTTCTATTGATATTTCACTGTTGGGTAATTTTCAGCAGGACAGTGCTGCATTACAATCTTTATTTTTTGAGTTTGCTAAACATCAAAATTAAAGTTATTTTAATGTAGGATTCGAACTAAACTGATTATGGAGGTCAATTATCCCCTTAGTATAATGATTTTTTTCCCCAAATATCCAGGTCACCTTTGTTGTTACCCACTTCAATGATCCAAGGATATCTAGTGCAGAACTAAGGGATCTTCTCCTCCAGTCGATATCAGTGTTGGTACATGACAAGGAGTTTTTGGCTGCTTTGAAATGCAATGAAGCTGCAAGACAAAGGATGCCGAATGCATTATTATCTACATTTGATAATAGATCTTGGATTCCTGTAACCAATATACTTCTTAGGTTAAGCAAGAGTTCTGGTTTTGGAATTTCAAAACGTGGGGAGTCATCGTCCTCATCTGCAATATACTTCTTAGGTTATGCAAGAGTTCTTTGTTTATGGGAATTGTCATGGATATGGTTCATTATTTGCTATGTATATTCCTTACAACGCCCCCTTTTCTTGTGGACATGCAATGTGGAGTGGTGGTGAGAGCTCATTTTTTGACATCAGGGCTATTTCGTGCAAAAAAAGAAATGTGCAAAAAATTGTGTAGAAATGTGCAAAAATATTGAGCACGAAAATGTAAAAAAAAATGGAAAGAAAAAAATGAGTAAAAAATATGTGTAAAAGAAAATTTTAAAAAAAGTACAAAAATGAAAATGTGCAAACAAAATTGTAAAAAATAATGTGCAAAACAAAATGTGCAAAAAAAATCGTAAAGCAAAATGTGCAAAATAAAATGTGCAAACACACAACCGCCGCCGGACCATCATCGGATCGCCGCCTGACCACTGCTGGATCGCCGCCAGACTAAAAATAAAATTGTGCAAAATAAATTTGTGCAAACAAATTGTGCAAATACATAGAGGTATTTATGGTATCAAAATCATAATTGTGTAGCTATGAGTATTAGTATTTTAAGTCATGTAGTTTATAGCAATTATCCATTATTTTATGTATCCAATAGTAAGTGACCCTAAAAAAATTTACAAAAAATAAATAATGATATTTTATCAAAATATAAATTACACAATTTATAATAATAATAATTGATTATACTTATGACTCAATTCTCATGTATTAGGAAAAATAATCTTTTCACTCTGGTCTTTCCATTATAATTATAAATTTAATCATAAACTCTGCTTATTCTATTTTTCACTTTAATTATAGGGTGAGGCTCTTGTGCCTCGGCGACACCGTGCCTCTTTGCAATTTAAGTCTCTAACAATATATTGGGTTAAATAGAATATGGAGGGGGAGGGTTGTATTCCCATGAGGGCACGGTGTGTCCCGAAATTGCAGGAGCTTTTGCCTTAATTATAAACTCTTGTCATGTCACTCGGTCTTTTCTTCCCACAAAAAATAATAGGAAAGTTCAAAGCCTAATTCCACTCGGTCACTCACCTTTTTTGTCTTGTCTTGTAGTTTGAGATGTCTGACACAAACAGAGTAGAATAATTCAGTAAAATTAACTCCAAAGTGGGCATTTTTGCTCATTCTTAGTCAAAGTAAGTATTTTTGCATTTGTTAAAATGCAAAAGGACAACAAACAACATTTCTCTTATATGATTATACTGGTTCTTATTTATTATTTTTTAAATTAATTGTGCAAAATATTATTCCTCATTAAAAATTAATAGCCGCACCAAAGTAATTTTTACTGAGGAATAATAAAAGTCAACAAATAATAATCCAAATAAAAAAATAGAATATATTATACTCCATAATAAAAAAATATAATTAAATAATTAAATTGAACCAAAAATGCAAGATTAACACTTGAAAATTAAATCGGCCCATAATTACAACATTGATTATTAATAGAATCTACTCGATTATAACAACGTTGATCATTAATGGACAATTCTAATCTTTTCCAAATTAGTTATTTCTGAATTAGATACTAATTGCATCGAAAAATGTAAATAAAAACATGATAGCGAAATAAGTGTTGGAAATTTTAGCTCAATGGAAAAGTCGCTTTAAATTTTGTATACAGTAACTTGCTATTTGGATCAATTTGATCCGGATCAATAAACTTTCAACAAGGTCTAATTACTATTTTAACCTTATTGCTAATTTAGCTTATAATTTAACTTATTTGAGTTCAATAATTAGATTAATTAATTTTTTCCATAAATAAATTATAACTAATTTAGGTTATTTGAATATCTTATCTTAGTATTAATATTTTTATTCTTTTTATTTCTTTTATATTATAATATATTATATTTAAAGTTAATTTTAACTAATAATAATTTATTCAAAAATAAAAAATTAGCATGGACGATTTATTAAATTTTATATATATATATATATATATATATATATATATATATATATATATATATATATATATATATATATATATATATATATATATATATATATATATATATATATATATTATACTTAAAATTAATTTTAATTAATAATTATTTATTAAAAAAAAGAATGGACGATTTACACTAAAAAAATTATTTTTTAACAATGTAATTTAGTAACGGTAAATTCCATTGGTAATTACCGACAGATTAGCAATAAAAATGACATTTTTCTTTTAGCAACGGAATGCCAACATATTTATTCTCTATTACACTAAGGGAATTCAATCCTTTGGTAATTACTAACGAATTACCAAGGGAATCTTTATATAAATTATTAACGGAATTTATTTACCAACATAATTATTTACCAACAAAATTGAATTTTCGTTGCTAAAAAATTACCAACCTCTACTTTATCAACGAAAATTTACCAACGGATCCATTGGTAAATCAATTTAACAATGTAATTAAGACTTTTACAATAGAATATTCCGTTGGTAAAAATTACTTCAAAATTTTGTAGTGTTATTAAATTTAAAGTTAGTTTGAAATTAATATAATTTTAAATTTTAAAGTCAATTCAAATAAATTTTAAATATGAATATTAAAAGATATTAAATTTGTATATATTTTTTAATTTATATAATATAATTTACAATATAAAAAAAAACATACACAGTAATAAATTATTACTTTATAGTAGCGTCAAAAAAAATTATGATTTATAATATACAATGAACTATTTACTTTAAGGTAAATACTTGTGCGAGATAGCCTCACGGATCTAATTTTGTGAAAGGGACCCTTTTGAGATCCAGATTTATCGCCTTTTAGAAGATTTTTTGATTCACTGTTATGATTCTAGCTAATAACGCAAATTAAATTGCATTTTTGGCGCAACATCATATTTATCATGGTTGAGGTCTCAGGAAAAGTGATTATATTTTTAATAAATATTAGTATGTGTGATCAATGATAAATGATAATCATCCAATAAATTATTTAATAAACAATTTGTGTGATAGTTGAAAAAGTAATAATATTTTTAGTAGAAAATGATATTTTATAATAATAAAGTGATAATAATCAATTGAATTGTTTTATGAAAAATAATTTAAAAGCTAGATAAAAAGTGATAACTTTTTAATAAAAAATGATATCTAATAAATAAAAAATGATAACTTTCTTAATTAAAAATATTTAGTTATAAAAATTGATAATATATTTTAATAAAATAAAGTATACTACTTTTAATAATTAAAAAACCATTTATTTTAAAATATTATGAACAGAAGAAAATAATTGTTGCGTGCATTTTTCTTAGCATTTATTTAAATATATTATACATTAAATAACATTAAAATACTTTTAAAAAAAAGAAAAGAAACGAATGATTAAAATAATAATAATAATAAAATAATAAAAAAAGAAAAGTAATGCGAACAGCCTGTGAAATCTCACGGGATCTTAATTGATTAATTGGTAAATTAATTGATTAATTAATTTTTTCTATATTTGATAAATTAACCTTATATAATTTCATCACTATTGGTTTATTGATTAATTTATTTTGATTGAACTTAATTGATTAAATTACAACTTTTTTGTAACTCTATATATAGCCTATGTCATGAACGTATATTTTATAGCAAATCAATTTAATTAGAGAGTTAAAAAAATGTCTCAAACTCCACCATCAGCGTCCAAGAAGAGAGAGCGTGAATGGAGAGTAGCCCCTTCACCAAATACACTAGAGGCATTGTACACTTCAGTAAGGGAACAAATGGAGGATCTCAAGAAAGATATGGAAGAGATGTTTATGAGGGAAATAAAGGTATATGAAGAAGAAGATGCACTCCGCATTTTGTTGAGGGAGCCTCCACTATTGAACGTGTATGAGGTATTTCTTGAAGCAGTGAAACAAATAAAAGATGATGCAGCTACGATTCCAATAATTGATATATCATCAGACGATACTTCGTCTCGTACTGTCAACTCTTAAGTCATTATAATCGTGTGCCTTAAGGTTATTATTATTAAATAAATATTGTTAGGATCAAATATTCAGCCATTATAAATAGCTTATGATATTTAAATGTTGCCTATCAATGATTATTATTAATAAAAAAAATATTTTTAATTATTACTTATCAATGTCGATTATACTTTTTTTATGAATAAATAATTATTATTCTGTGTTTACTTGTTTACAATGTCAACTATACAATGAGTTTAATTTTTATGTTTATTTATATATAGTAAGAAAAAGCTTAGTACCATTATTTAGATATAATAATAATATAATTATATAAAAAAATGTGATTGTACTGCATGATCAAGAAATAAATAAATAGGACTTAAAATTTTTAAAATACCATTTAGTTTTTTTCTAAAATATATTAAATACAATTTTAAAGAAAAATGAGACCATTGTCCGAATTATATCTCATCCAATCATGACCATCCCTATAATTCACTTATAAATATTATACGTAATTTGAAGGATGTCGATTTTTTTTTGTTTATAATTTAGAAAATTCATGATTTTTTCGTTCAAACCAAAGTACTGAAAAGAATTATATAATATAAAAATTACACCTAATTAATATCACAATAAAACTAGTTTAATAAAGCAATACCATAAAATAGAAATATATTATTTATATATGATGACAATATCACGTTAACTAATAAGTTTTCAAACAAAAGAAATTCATTTGATAATAAGTACTACTAAAACATTCAAATTATTTGCATGACTAAATCATAATATAATGCGTAATTATAAATTAAACTGACTACCCACTATGTCATCTCCATCTCCATAAATTCTAGGAACAGATTCTAGGGTCAGAGCAACAGCTTCTTCATTCAAATTCCACTGTTACATACACGGTAAAAAAAATTATTTTATTAAATAGGAAATAAATTATACTCAATTAAAAAAATTAAAATTATACCTCATTTCTAATATCTCCATAATAACTATGACCAGATTCTTGTGTCATAGCAACAACCTCATTTTGAGCTTCATTCAAATTCAACTGTTACATATACAATTAAATAATATTTTATTAGATAGAAAATAAATTATATTCAAATTAAAAATATATATATACCTCATTTCTAATTTCTCCATAATAACTAGGACCAAATTCTTGTGTCATAGCAACAAACTCATTTTGAGCTTCATTCAAATTCAACTGTTACATACACGTTAAATAACATTTTATTAGATAGAAAATAAATTATACTCGAATAAAAAAATAAAATTATACCTCATTTCTAATTTCTCCAATTTGAGTGGCATGACCACCATGAGCCCTACGACCTTGCCCGATATGCATTGGGTTTGCGGTGGCATGATCACCACGTCCTCTACCACCTCCGCGTCTTCCACGATGAACTTCATGCCTTCCTCTAAATCTGTTTGTACGTGGCCTTCCACGACTATTAACAATAATTGGATCACGAATATGTATGTCATGGACATTATTAGTACCTGTCACACCTTGCCTGGAGCGTCTCCCAACTTGTTCAGCTTGAATGGAGCGTCTCTCACCTTGTTCATCATTATCGTTCAAATTTAACAAATATTTCTTTAGAGACTCCAATTGTCGTTTGACATGCTCAATTCACACCATAGAACCCATAGACAAATCGGTGCATTCTTGAAAAATATACTCCACCTCTCTAATTTTTTATATTCATCAGTCATATGGGGATAACCTCCACGAAAGAAAATCTTTGAGTGGGGACGATGAATATCTTTTCTCCACCTTCTTATAATGTATCTATCATTGATATTCCTTATACTTTTAAGGAACATCATCTTGAAGATATGACAACAAATCAACCCATGTGATTCAAATTTCTTGCATGTGCAACTGATATACTATCCAACCTCTCTAAACTCAACTGTATGTTCAGACTCTCTAATAGATCCATTATCAATCGTGCTCCTTTCCATTATTTTATATTTTTCAACACAATTTTGCACTTCTACCTCATCAACCGCAGGTATATAATTGCAGTACACCAACCGTTTGATTTCTTCTTGAACCAACTCAAACATTGAAAGTGTGAATGCACCTTGGAATTGACGCTCCCAGTCAAAATCTGATATGCACTTCATCAATTTGTTCATCGATTTAAAATCTGCAAGAAATTCTTTCTCCATTTTATCACAAATTGCAATCTCATATTGCTCAGCAAATTGTTTAAATGTACTTCTTGAGTGCACGTAACCATCAAAATAGGCATGCATACCTTCACTTCTCTGCGTAGAACTCATACCAGCCCAAAAGATATGATTTAAAAAAATAGGCACCCAACTATATCTCTCTTCATAAAGGCTTATCAGCCATGAATTATTCTCCAAATTGTATTTCTGAGTAAATTCACTCCAATTTCTCTCAAAAGTCTGAATTGTCAAACTATTATAAACAATGGACTTAAATTCACTCATAGAAATGTGAAAAGGACGAACATGCTTAAACTTTTCAGGTAATTTGCAAAGAATATGCCATAAGCAAAATCTGTGCACAGTATTAGGCATGACTTCCTTAATAGCAGTCCTTATACTTTCACACTGATCAGTTAAAATTGCATTTGGATGAACACCACCCATTGCTGAAATCCACGTAGAAAATAACCACTTAAATGAAATTGCATCCTCATGTGAAACCAATGCACAACCTAATAGAATGGACTGACCATGATGGTTGATACCTATCATAGTTGCAAAAGGCATCCGATATTTGTTAACCAAATAAGTGGTGTCAAAGCACACCACGTCATGGAATTCTTCGTATGCAGCTTTACTACGTGGATGAATCCATATCACATTTTTCAATCTGTCATCATCATTTGTGTAAAACAAATGAAAAAAATCTCTATCCTTTTGTTGCATACTCAAGAATAATTTGTAAATAGCTTCAGCATCCCCATCTCCAAGCCTTAAACTCCTACTTTTATCAATAAAATTTCTACAATCTTTTGGTAAACAACCTAAATTCTTCAGCCCACCATGTTGCACTTCAAGCAACCTAATACTTTTACAAGGGCGTAATCCTGCAATAGCATTAGCTTCTAATTGTCTCTCCATTTCCACAGTTAGGTTTCTATGACTTGGCATTAATCTAGTCATATTAGGAACCAATTCATGATTTTGATTATCTACTCTTTTCGAAACCATCCAAACATTATCTTTAAAAATAGCACTGAGTTTTGCTTCACAGTTTATTCTTTTTGATGATTTTTTAGCATCAGACTTTCTCCCTCTATCACAACTAATTGTCTGATACATGTAATAATCACTATTCCTTTTACTGGCCGATTTTTTTGCAACACTGAACCCCTTTAGTCTTGCATGTTCTTTGTAAAAATTAAACAACACATCAATACTAAAATACAACTGACCTATTGTCGGACCTTCTTCAAAATTAAAATTAGCACCACCTGGACATTCTCCAAAATTTAAATCAGCAATTTCTTCTTCTGCATTTTCATTATAATATCATTCTGATTTCCCACCTCTTCTTCCATCATGCTATCTTCATCGCTTGAACCAAATAGTTGGTTCATAAGATTTCTTCTATCCTCATTTTGGGTTCCTTCAATGACATCATCCATAATAAATTAAATCTTTCTTTTACAATATATTATAAAACACCATTTTATAACTGTTTCTTTTATATATATATATATATATATATATATATATATATATATATATATATATATATATATATATATATATATATATTTTAATTAAATTATGGATGATAATTAGTCACGGCCACGGCCATCAATTAAATTATGTATGATTAAATTTCGATGTTATTAATTAGTATGTCTATCAATTAAATTATTCTATCAGTTAAATTATGTATATTAAATTGGTAATCATATATTGATTAATGGAATCTTTACCATGTTATAATGTAGTCTATTTCCAAAGGAGTGATCTTATTAGTATTAATTTTTACCAAAATTAAATCTATGGTATATTATATTTCCACGACTATATATCTTATTTTTCTCTCATGATACACTAATTTATTAGTATATACTTTATCTTAAATTAAATTAGTTAAATATATTGTATTATTATTATGAACATAATATTCATGTTAATTAAATATTTTAGTGAAATTATTAATTTATATAATTACTATTCTCTCCGTCCCACCGAAAGGTCTATATTTTACTATATTAGGCGTCACACTCAAAGGTCTCAATTTTCATTTTTAGTAAACTCGACTCATTTTAATTAACGAGCCCAATCGAGCTCGACTCAGCTCAAAAATTACTCGAGCGAGTTCTTAGGATCATTTCTTTAAAAATTACTCAAGCGAACCATGTTGCAACACATCATATTCATAAAAGTTATTTATAATACCATATTCACAATTAGTATACATAAAATAATATATATATATATATATATATATATATATATATATATATATATATATATATATATATATATATATATATATATATATATATAATATTAATATTAATATACAAAATGAGAGGTTAATTTTGATGAGGTGTCATGTCCACAAATTTTCTCAATTATTTTAATTATTAATTCTAATTTAATAAATATAAACACATATATTTTTATTTTAGGATTTATAGATATTATCAAATAATTAAATTTAATTCTTAATTAATATTTAATGTAGATAAATACATAATTATTTTAAATCTAATATAAAATATTAATAAAAAATTATTTAATTTTCACCGCGTATAAACAAGGTCACAAATATTTTTCTCCTACGTCTATTTCACCCCGGCAGAATTTTTTTTCAGGTTTCTTTCGATTTTAAAGAATTTACTGTATGTAATTTATTTATTTAATTTATTTATTTTATTTTTTATAAGAACTTTTTTTCTTTTATTTTTGTCGTGAGCTATTTTTTAATCTTTATTTATCATGTTACATATGATAATTTTATTGTTTTTATGTAAAATTCTAAAATTTTAGCATGTTAAGTTTTTATTTTATTATTTTTTAGGTGTGAGTTTTTTATTTTTATGTTATATTACACATTTTATAAATATGAACAATAAGAGTATTTTTTTATATTTTTTTATTTCATGTTGAATGCCCATAATTATTGTCTATTAGTATATTAGTTATTAATTCAAATTTAATGTAGATAAAGATATATATTTATTTTTATTTAGTTTGATTAATGTATATAATTATTAGTATATAAATATAGAAATGAAGAATTTAATTATTAAAATTATAAATATAATTATTTACTAATAATTATAAAGCCATTTATATTTTAAATATTAATATATTTTTTTTTATTTAGTTTGATTAATGTATATAATATTTTTTTATAATTTTTTTATTTTTTTATTAACAAAAATATTAATTTTAATAATTTTTTAATTGTCATTCAACTTTTTTTTTCTTACTAAGTTAATTATAAATTTTCTTTTGATTTCTCAATTTTTATTAATTATTAGGAGTATTATTTATTAACTAAAATTTCATTTAATAATATACTGAATTTTTTTAAAATTAATTATTTAACATTTATAAATATAAATATTTATAGAGATTATATATATATATATATATATATATATATATAATTTTATTTAATTAATAATAGTAAATTAGATATAGATTAATATTTATATTATAATTAAAATTATATTATAAGGAAAGTAAAACAATTAATGCATCTCATTAGTTCAATTAATAGGATAAATTCTTATTTAATTATAATTAATACTACCATATATATTAAAAGGGTAATTTAGTCTTTGAACTTTTTAAATTATTTAAAACTTACCATAAAAACTCAATTAATCCGGATCAATTTGATCCGTTTATATTTATCCTTGTGTGTCATGTTGCGATCAAAAACTGTGATGGTTGAATAAATATGTTTCTTTGGAAGGACATTTGAATTTAAATTCAAAATCAATCATAAATATATTTGCATCAATTAATGAAGAAACACTTTAAAATCAATAAATAGTCCTTACATTTCCATAATGAACCACTTAAAGTTCACTTAAATCACTTGTACACTTTGTTACAAAACACATATGATCAAAGGAACGTGTCGTAGATCAGCAGACGTCCAAAAAAGTTGAATTGTACTAACAATTTGTGATGTATTAATAATCGACCTACTTCTTATAAGGTGAGCTCATAATACAGTTTGATTCGACATATCTTGTGATTTATAGTGTTAATATCACAAGATGTGAGTTGTTATATCTTGAAAATGCGGGACAATTTCATCTTAAGGAGAAAGAACATAACTCTTATCTTAACTCAAATTCACTCCTATTATTTTTGTCATATTTTTCTAATCAATGTATCATATCGAAACTCAAATATAACAACAACATTATACCTCAATCAGATTATAAATTGTAAATAAGAAAGCAGAAGTATAATCTTAAAATTAAGCAATTTGTTGTAACGTAGATTGTAGAATATACAAATAAATTTGAAATAAAAACAGATTGTCTCATTTCTCGTATATAATGGAGACTGCGTATAAGTGAAATGTAGATTTGAACTGCTTTCATATCAAATCTTTAACATGTAAAAAAGGCTAGACAGTTCAAGATGACATCTTCATCAATATAACTCGCAATCCATATCAACCATGGTGTTAGGCTAACGCAACTCACTCATACGACTACCCACTACACATTTACCCTTTCACCTCTAAAGTTGTTTTACCATCAATTCCATGCTTATATACACATACGTACAAAACTACAGTAGTGCGAGAGATAGCAACATCAAAACCACAATACGAATACTTCGACTTACGTACAAACATTCAAACCAGACAACAGCTCAAGCAATCTATGAAACCAAGCACATTTCTATCTCATCCTAGCCTACTCGTCCAGTGCTAACATAAAATCTCAAGATCATTCACTGGATCACTTAAAAACGCCTCCGACGCTTGGAGTTATCAGCGTTGAGGTGATTATCCTGCAAGGACATGGATACTATATCGGGCACAAAAGCACCAGAGTCGGACGTGTTTGGTAAAACCTTGGGCCAGGAAAGCCCGGATGCTGTAGGAGGATCAGGAAACTCTGGCACTGCCCAAAATGAATCCGGCACCCATCCCATACTCTCATCGCCCTCCAACTCTACATCAGCAGCTCGGAGGATCGGGGAGCACTGTGGATCTACCATTTTCCCCTTGCATGTCTGATAACATTTTCAAATAAAATATAAATCAGAACAAAAATACCCAAAAAAATGCAAATAATGTACGCATAACAATTAGGGAAATAACAATCAACAGATACGGCCTATCCATCTTAAAACAATTTCCTGTTTTGAACATCTCAAATACAGAGAGTAAGACAATTTCATCAATGTATCTCAAAATTGTACGGAACTGTTGGAATACTAAATGGAACATTATTATAATAGAGAAGGCAATCGTCAGAGCACTTTGCATGTCACTCAGAAATGATAATGAAATATAGAAAAAAGTGTATTTAATTCCAAATGTTCAATTGAAAAACAACTCAGGAATGATAATGAAATAAAAAAGAAAAAAGTATTTAATTCCAAATATTAAATGGAAAAACAACTCAAAGACTTCACTCCTCCACAATTCTATTTAATATGTTTTGAATATTACATGTACTTGAAGAATAGTGTAATACCTATTAGTAGATATAGAACTCTAAAGGCACAAATTCATTTTTAATCCATGAGTTTAAAATCTAATGATTTCATGGTCAAAATCATTAAAATTATAAATCCAATACAAGAACATCTCTCAAACACATGAACACTGGCATAGTCCCCACCGCAGATGGACAGAGAATGAGAGAATATTTCCCATTAATTGCCCTTGTTCAAGTGGTGATGAAAATTGAAAACGAAATTCCATTATGCATGCAAAAACATTAGTACATTACACCATAAGAGAACTATTGAGGTGCAAAAGTACAGACACTAAGCAACAGCTGCAAAAGTACACACATTATAAAGATAGATATTGCTTCAGTTATACTGCAACATAAAGATACCACTAGTCATTATGTAAACATTAGTAGCCTCTGCCTGTGGAACAGACATTGACACAAAGTTTGTCATACCTTAGACAAGCCTCACCCATGAGCCATGAACTCATGTTCCTGACTAAAATTATCAAGCTCAAGAAATCCATCCAACTGCCATTGTGGAACACTCCCAGTTGCAGAACCTCCAGTAAAAGGCAGACTTTCTGATGAAAAATCTGCATCCATGTTAGCTGGGATAGAAGAACTCTTACTGGATTGACCGGTTGATGAGGCTTCGGTTGTCCTCTTTGGAACAGGAAGAGGTTCTGATCGAAACCCTCTCTCATCTAACTGAGAAATTTGTTTTCCAACCAGTGACACTGGTCTAGCTTCAGTTGCTTCAAGGCCAACTTCCACTCCAGTGAGCATAAACCTCTGATGCACAGAAACCAACGTGTTCACCGTGTGTATGCCAATGTCGCATCTTCTACAGAGTAAAGCTCGGTCCTCCAAACAAAAGATATAACCTACTGTTTCATGCATGGATTATGATGATCATATCAGATGCTACCAAACCAATCAAAGAAGGATCCAGGAAAACATGCTCTGCACATAAAATCATTTTGATTGAATCAACTGCTGGATGAAATGACATCCCATGCTTATAAAGAGCAATACCACTTAAAGAAATACATGACAAATCAAGGTAACAATTTGAACACATCTATAGATCAACTAAGATATGTCCGACTCTCTTCCCCCAAATCCCTAAACAGAGTAACCTTCAGGGACTAGATCTAGGATGTTCAGATAACTCACCAAGCCTACGGCACACCTTGCCTACAAAAGTTCCTCGTGTGATTATGGCTAGTCGAACATTCAACATACCAATTTGCAGGAGCCATTATCATAGTTGTTAAAGGCGCGCCTGAGGCGCTCAGGCTCAGGGGTGTGCGCCTAGATTTCCCAATTTTTTGCTATTCCAGGCGATTGTACCAAAGGCGATCATCTTTGTGTGCCTATATGCGCCATTTCATCACCCAAAAGGCGCGATTTTTAAACATGTCTACATTTATCTTTTTTAATTTTTAATTTTTTTTTGAAGTTGCTATTCTAATATTACTATGCTATCACATTTTTGTCTTTAAAATGGAGTGAGCCTTATAAAATGTAATAGATAGACAATTAGGGTTAGGATTTGGACTTTGAACTTTCAAAATAAACATTGGAGAAAAAGTCCAAAACCGCAACTTCAAGTGCTACACCAACAAGTACTAAATGAATTGATCAAATGGATAAAGGAAAGAGAGTAAGAGCCTCATCTTTAAGGCTTGTAGATGAAGATGATGATGAAGATATTGAAGTTGATCTTGAGTGTGATGTGAATGAAGAGGAAGAATTTAATGAGAAAGATGATCAATTTGAGGAGTAGGAGGATGAGGACTAATTAGTTTGCTAGTAGCTTATCTATTGAAACTTTCATTGACTTACTATTTATTTGCATGAAAGATTTTAAAATTGAATTTATTTATGTGTATGTTTTTTGTGTTATAATTCTATTATGAATGTGATGTTATGTGATTTTTACCTTAATTTAGTTACGTAATATTGTTCTAAGTAGGATATATTTGTGTATATACATTGTAAAACCATATTTTGGCACAATGTACAAGAGGCGCACGCCTTAAGGCGCGCCTCTCGCCTCAGGCACGCCTAGGGGTCCTTGCGCCTTTATGCGCCTCTCGCCTTTAACAAATATGGCCATTATCTGGCAGCAAATCCTTTAACAGCTGACTGATTGTTTGTAGCAAACTTAATAAGTTAACCTCTCACAAAGGTACATCAAGTGACATGCCCAATTATAACAACAGTCATATTACAACGATGACTCAACCATCCCGGATCCCTTGATCAATCAAACATCATAGTCCATACTCACGTACGGAATATTAACCTATCGACTTATCCATGATAAGACAGGCATGAGCAATTTCAACTAATTTAGCAACACATCCCAAGAGAAATCCTTTGATCAAATTCATCATTGACACTCTCGTTGATCCACAAGAATGAACTACTCAACAAAAACAAGAGCTTCCGTTGTGATAAGTAGATATTATATTATGTTCATTCTAGAATTAATTTCAGTTATTCTACGGTTAGTGTCCATGAGAATGAGAGAAAAGATAAACATAAGTATAGACGTAACATGAAATAGGTCTCATATAAAAAGAATAACCACCACAACACACTATTCCAAATTCCACATGACATGAATATCAGAAAACACTTTCAAGATATCTATGGCCAGAATTCTAATACCACACAATTCCCATTAGCCAAGAATCATAGAAATTAGAAAACTCTAGTTCATAGTAAAATTAATCCACTTAATCAAATGAAACCTGGCAAACATCACACTTGGGCATCTGTGAAGAAGAAGAAGAAGAAGAAGAAGAAAGTGGAACCCTCTGGTGTTTATTTTTAACATGTACTCTCTGGTCGCAACACCAACACAACGCCGCCTAGTCGGCGCAGCAGAGGACGGTCGCCTCCGCCGCCTCACACACGTTGCATTGAATCTTCATCGCTCTCGACAATTGTCAGCGGAATTAACACAGAAACATCAAGAGTGAAATCGAATAAGAAAGGTTTTCAGAAGAGGGTAGGAGTAGAAGTAGGAGTAGCAGAGGAGAAGAGAAAGAAGTGGGAAGGGAGTGGAGGGTTTAAGAAAGTGCGCTAATTCTTGTACGATGGGTGTGTGCTCTATTTATTTACTCAAAATAGTAATAATTAAACATTATTTTAATTTAATTGTGAGGATAATATATATAATTTCCTAAAATAGGCACCTTATCACATTATTGGGAATAATTATTACGTAGAAACAGGTTATGTCGAAGCAAGCGTCACTGGCTGCTGCAAGATCTTAAGAGCGAAGAAACGTTCTTTTGTACCTGCGCAAGGCCAGTTATTGAATTCTTAACCGCGTGAAAAACTTATGTATGAATTCTTAACTGTGAAGACTTTAAGATTCAATGAACAAATTTTCACTCAATAAGAAGAAACAGTAAGAAAGAAAAAACTTTCTTTTGTATTTGTGAAATGTCAGCTATTGAATTCTTAACAACATAAATTAGTGAAAATCTTCTAAGTATGAATTCTTAATTGTGAAGACTCAATGAACAAACTTTCACTCTGTGCACATAAATGGCTGGTGATACTAAGAGCTACGTTGTCAATGAGACATGTCTGTCAAACTTTAAGACCATTGGTGTTTGTATATGTGAAAGGCCAGTCAAACTCTAAATTTAGCAAACGGTGCACACAGTGACTCTGAATTCAGAGAACGGTGCACACAGTTGAATGAGTTGGGAGATTCTTAGCGGTGAAGTATTTATGTATTATTTTCAGCATATGTGAAAGATATATGAGATGAGATTTCTGTATTATTTTCAGTATACATGAAAAGATATATGAGATGAGATTTTTGTGTTATTTTCAATATATATGTGAAAGATATATCTCTACTTCTGTATTTTTTTCAGTTTACGTGAAAGATATATAGATTTCTGTGTTATTTTCAATATACGTGAAAAATATATGAACTTTCTGTATTATTTTCGTGAAATATATATAATATAGAATTGCTGTATAAGAGATTCTTTAACGTTTAAGTATATATGAAAAATATATGAGCTGTAAATTATATTTAGAATTTGTGTGTGGGAGATTCTTAACATTTAACCATTTCTACGTCTATTTTTAGTAGAATGAATTTGGTTGTATTCACTTGTATCGAGTATTTTGTATGTTTATTTTTAGTATGTAAAAGTGTAAGTCTACCTATAATCAGAGCATGTGTTTTGAATTTGGATAGAGAGATTTATCTTATCCAATTGATTATATGCGAGTTTTTTAATCATGGAGAGAATTTTCTTTACCCGTAAGTTCAATTGAATATTTGATTTGTTAGTTAATGCATCTCTGAAAACCAAGTGGGCTAGCCCACTTGGACACCGGGCTTCTCACACAAGTGAGTGACACATGTTCGATTTCAACTACTAACAACTGAACGAATTATTCATTCTACTTACATTTATATTTAATTTGCAACTTTTTGGTTATTCATTCTACTTACATTTATATTTAATTTGCAAATCAAGTAGAGATTCGATCTAATTCTATAAAATCGATTCAAGTCGTCTTTAGAATGTTCCTCACCCCTATAAATATAAAATTTTTTAGTTATTCATTCTAAATACACATCCTATTCTTGAATAGGAGTTTTCTTCAAGTTCCTCTACAAAATTGATTGATTTATGAAAGTACAAAAGTTTATATTTAATTTGCAAATTAAGTAGAGATTCGATCTAATTCTACAAAATCGATTCAAGTCTTTTTAAGGAGGAAGAACTGATTCAAGTATTCCTGAATCGATTTACCTATTAGAATCGATTTACCTATTAAGAATCAATTTTTGAAAACTCGATTCAATCGATTTACCTCTTAAAGAATCGATTCTTCAAGAGAAAGATGATCGTTTCAAGTATTTTTGAATCGATTTACATCTTAAGAATCGATTCTTTGAGAGGAAGATGATCGATTCTTGAATCGATTTACAATTTCATATCAAATAATATTAAAATCGAGTTTGTATATATTTGTTAATTTTTTAAATTTAGTATATTAATATAGAAACATTATGATTGAAATCGAATAAGAAAGGTTTTCAGAAGAGGGTAGGAGTAGCAGTGAGAGGAGAAGAGAAGAGGAGGGAAGGGAGTGGAGAGTTTAAGAAAGTGCGTTAATTCTTGTACGATGGGTGTGTGTTCTATTTATTTACTCCAAATAGTAATAATTAAACATTATTTTAATTAATTGTGAGGATTATTATATATGATTTTCTAAAATATGCACCTTATCACATTATTAGGAATGATTACTACGTAGAAACGGATTATGTTGAAGCGATGTGTCGGTTTATCTGTAGCACTCCTTGAACACACGTTCTTTTGTACCTGTAAGATATTAACGTTTAACTATACAAAAATGACTGTAACATGTGACAGACTGAATTTGTCTTCAAGTGTATATAGTATTTTGTATATATATATGAGAAGTGAAAAGAGAAGAGAAAGAGGTGGGATTAAGAAAGTGCGGTAATTCTGTATTTAATTACTCCAAATAGTTATTATTTAAATTATTGTAATTAAATTGTGAGGATTATTATGATTTCCTAGGGTAGGCGCCTTATCAGATTATTGGGAATAGCCATTACGTATAAACGAGTTATGGTGAAGTGATAAGACAAGTGTCAATTTATCTATTATCTATTTATCACTGTATAAACACTTTCGCAGCTGTAAGATCTTAAGAGCGAAGAAACTTTCTGAAAGATCAGCTAGTGAATTCTTAATAGTGAAAACTTGATGAAAAACTTTTAACTTTAAGTTCTTAATGGTGAAGACTATGTCAAGGAACTTTCACTCTGTTTACATGGATGGTTAGTCAAAACAAGAGCTATATTTGTGTATGAGACATGTCTGTCAAACTTTAGGAACTTCATGTTATACATGTTTGAAAGGCCATTCAAATTTCGAAGGTAGAGAACGGTGCACACAATAGAATGAGTTGGGAGATTTTTAGCGATGAAGTATTTTCGTGTTTATTTTCAATATACGTGAAAGATATATATGGCCTAAGGAACATTGCATATTGAATTGGTGTGTTGGAGATTCTTAATGTTTAAATATTTCTAAGTTTATATTCGGTATATGTGAAAGGAGTTTATTCACGTATATATAGTATATTGTATGATATATGTGAAAGTTTAATCTAGATCTGTCTATAGAAGAGAACATGAATTTTTTAAATTGAATGAGAATTATCTTATCCAATTGATTATATGTGAGATTTTGAGTTTTTTTAAGGAGAGAATTTTCTTTACCGTTAAAGTAGGAAACTCAATTGAATATTTGATTTTTTTTTTTTAACAGGAATATTTAATTTGTTATATAGCGACATGCGAAGAGAACTTAGGTTGGGTTTGATTTAGAAAAGTTTGTTATTTTTTCCCACTTTAATATATTTGAGAAAAAGGTATAAAATAATAATAGCAGCAGTAAGATTGGATATTAAAATTTTATATACTTCCTCCGTCCCGCCCAAACGTCACCGGTTGCTTTTTCTGCGTAGATTAAGGAGTATTATTATTTTATGTGTAGTGGGTAGTTGTATTAGTAGTGAGTGGTGGGTCACATGTTGTACCTTTTTACTAAAAGTGGGAAATGGTGACATTTGGATGGGACGCCCAATATAGTAAAATGGTGACCTTTCGGTGGGACGGAGGGAGTATATAATGAAAAATTAGAGTGCATGATTAGATTAATTTCAGGATTATAGTTGGTACATAAATGAAAGTATGAATATAAAATCTGAACTTATTTAAGTAATTCAACAGCCCTCTTAAAACTATCAATTTTACTATTTTGTAATTATAAAGTTTTTTTTTATTTATTTAAACAATGACATATACATACCATTTATATAATTAAAGGCAAAGACTTGTGTGAGACCGTCTCACGTAAGCCCTTACATGAAACGGCCAGAAAGTGATAATTTTTATGAAGGAAAGTGATAATAAATTAAAGAAAAGTGATATTATTCTTTCATGAACAATTTATAGTATAAATAAAAAGTGATAACATTTTATAGCGAAAGTGATAATGATTTATAACGAAAGTGATAACTATTTTAAAAAGTGAAAAATGATCTCACGTGAGACGATCTCACGCAAGACCTACCCATAATTAAAATATAAGAACGCACGCACTTTATTAATATAAATTTTTATTACTTTTTATTAAATATTATCACTTTTTATTCTTCTCAAGCATGGTTTGTAAAATGGTTAAAACTTGTGTGCCTCAGGGATACCGTGCGCCCAAATTCTCTCTAGTATTAAATAATATATCTTTTAGTATAAGGACGTGTACCGTTTATTTTCTTAAAAAATTAAATAAAAGTGTATACTCTTTAAAACAAAATATTGTACTCTTATTAATTAAAGTGTAACCTCTTTAGAACAAAATGTTATACCCTTACATACCTTGTACACTTGGGGACACAAGAGACCTACTCTTATAAAATAGTGTAATTGGAGGGGTATCATTTTCATTGATTGCATATTGATGAGTGATATTTTCACCTAAATTTTAGTATCTTTTTGTATGTGTTTTCGTATTATTTTATCTGTATTTATGTGTATTTTGGTTGTATTTTGTGTTTTTATAGAAATATGTGTGAATAAGTTTAAATGTATAATTTTCAGGCAAAAATAGATCCTAGACGCGAAAAGGAAGACGTAGGAAAAAACGGATCTCAATTTGGATTTAAAACGAGGGAGAACGAGCTAAAACAAAAGAAGAAAAATAGGGCATGCACCTACACGAGCCGTTTCCGAACACAGTTCTATAAGGGGTGGCCGTGTTCGGGCACCTGAAACACCTACACGACCATCATGTGGCCGTGTTGCAGCACACGAATCGTGTTGTGCAACACGGCCCTGTATGCCTTGGCCGTTCTCCGACATCCGAAACGCCTACACAGCCACCCTATGGCCATATTGCAGCACACGAGCCGTGTTGCTGTAGAATCAAAAAAAATTCAGAATCCTTCTAGAAGCTTTCCAATGGGTATAAATACCCAATACTTCAATATTTGATCATATAATTCGAAGGGTTTCAGCTGAACACCTAGATCACACACCATTTTCTCCATTTTTCACCATCCCTTTCATCCATTCTTCATCCATCCATCTACACTTGATCCCCTCTATCAAATCCATCATCCAAGCGATCAAGGAAGTAAGGGGGAGTGAAGATTACAAGAAGAAGAAGGAGATCTCCATTGAAGACCTTCAAAGGGGGAATCTAATTCTAATTTTTGTGAACTTCTTTATAGTTTTGTCATGGGATTTGTAGATTCAATTGTCTATGTTGTTTTCTCTAAGACTATGATAGACTAATCTCCTTTGTGAGATTATCTCCATGATTTGAGTTGGATAATTTAATTTTTTGCAATTTGATTTTAATCTTGAATGGGCTTTGTGTTATTTCTATCATTGATTGTTCATTGCTTGATTTATATAATTGATTTGTGTGATTAATTGTCATGGGCATGTGATTAGATTGAGAAATCAATTATGTGTTTAGGATAGTTCATTGAATCATTTCATCATACACTTCATGTGCATTAATTTAGAATGAGACAGAGATATCCTTCTAGATTTAGAACCATTTGATCGAACATTTGATTAGTTTAATCGAGAGATTAGTTGATTAGATGAGGGGACCCAAACCATTAGTTAATTCATAGTATCTTAAAAGGGAATATTGCCTATGGTTTAGTATCTCATTAAGGAACTCGTAGAGTAATTAGTACCTATTGGGAGGTGTTTGTTATGGTATCGATCCTTTGAGCTTTTGAGAGTCTTGTTTAAGGCCTACATCATATCCATCTCGAGAGAGAGTTTAGGTGAAATTAGTGATCGCTCCTATGCCATGTCCATGAGAGATTAGAATTAATTGCATGATTATTTTGTTATTTATGTCATGATTGTTGCTAATCTCATCCTTACATCATTTGGAACTCATTCATCTTTGCATTTATTATATTCTTGTTTCTTGCATTAGTTTAATTGCATTTGTTTGTATCTTATCCTCCCTTTCTGTCTTCCTTATAAAATCACGATAAACTTGAGATTGCTTAAACTCTAGTACCTTCCTCCCTGTGGTTCGATAAATTCTTTAATTGGTCATCCTGACTATATACGACCAATCACATATCACTTTCTATTAAAAAATAATATCACATTTTTTCCGTCCTATTAATTATTTATAAAATAGTTAAATTGGTCACTTATCACTTTTTTTTATCTGATATCACTTTTATTTATTAAAAATATTATCTTGTTTTATCAATTTTATAAATTATTCATGAAATTCAATTTCGTAATTAATTATCATTTTTTATTAAAGATGTTATCACTCTTTAAAAAAATATTATCACTTCTTATATATATTATAAACTGTTAATGAAATAGTTTACACCACTATTGTCACTTTTTTATTAATTGGTATTACTTTTTCTTATAAAGATTATCACTTGTTATCCTTCTTACAAAAATCATTTCCTGAGATGATTCCACACGAATCTTTGACATTATGAATTATTCATGACATAATTTAAATGAAAACTTATTACTTTTATTTGATCAATTTATTTTATTTTTTTTATTAATAAAATATTACTACATCTTAAAAATATTATCACATTTTATAAATTTATAATATTTAAATAAAAAATATAAAAGAATGTTAATTTTAAATTATTACATTTTTAAATATAAAAAATACTCCATCCGTCCGCTTATAAGGTGTCATTTTACTATTTTTGGCGTCCTCTTCAAAGGTATTCTCTTATTTAGTAAAAAAATACACAATATGGTACATCACTTTCCTTTAATACAACTACTCATTTTACATATAATAATAATACTGCTTAATTCACGTGCAAAAAACAAATGGACACCTCAGAACCGGAAGGAGAGAGTATAAATTAAATAAGAAAAAATACATATACTCCCAGGCCTAATGAATTTTCTTTTATAATTAATTTTTAATTTTTTAATTTGATATCAACCAGACCTTTTAAAATTATTTAGATTTTATTATTCAATATTCTAAATTGATAGCAACCAAATAGAGCCCTTAAAAATTATTTAATTGAATTAATGGATAATCCGTCTCATGAAGTGGGATCAGTGAGACGATGTTACCCAAATCTTTGCTATAGGCAAAGTTTTGTGTGATACAATCTCATAGAAAGACTCTCGTGAGACGGATAAGAAATGATAATATTTTAATACAAAGTGATACTCAAATTAACAAAAAGTGATAGTGTTGAAGTTGAATTTTTCATGAACAATTTTTATAGTATAAATTAAAAGTAATAATATTTTTAATAAAAAGTGAAAGTGATACTACATTCGTCTACTGTTAATCTATCAATTTTACCATTTTAGGTTGTCCACTCTTAATTTATCAATTTCCTATTTTAGACACATGAGACCCCCACACACTAATACAATTAAAATATGGGACTCACACACCCCACTAATACAACTACTCATTTTACATAAAATAATAACACTCCTTAATCTTACATAAAATAATAACACTCCTTAATCTATGCGCATAAAGCAAATGAATAGAATGACAATTGATGGAGGGAGTACTATTTTTGATAATTATAACTATTTTAGAAACTTTAAATGGTCTCACGTGAGAAGATTTCACACAAAACTGTTCGCAATTTATCATTTGCGTTATAACTATTTAAAAAACTTTAAATGTTCTCACGTGAGACGGTTTCACATAAAACTGCTCGAAATTTGTCATTTGCGTGAGACAATTTTATATTTTTTTTTAAAAATTAATTATCACTATTTATTAAAGATGTTAAATTTAAAAATATTATTATATTTTATTTTCACTTTTTTATTTATATTATAAATTATTAATAAAAACATGATGTGGTAGGGATGGCAACGGAATCCAAAACCGAAGTCAACTGAGTCGACTCCGATCCGATTGGGGCGGATTTTTTTATTTTTGACCAGGTATGGTTCGAATTTCAGGAAAAACTGAAAAAATAAAAACGGGGGGGGGGGGGGGGGGGGGGGGGGACGGTGTTTAAATACCTGCCTCGAACCCACCCCGATATATATATATATAAATAAATAAATAAGTAATAGTCAAATTTTATACTACTTTTATATGTAATGTAATATATTATATTAAATATATTAATCACTAAATATCAATTTCTTAAGTCAGATATTAAGCTACAAATGTAGACTTAAATCTACCAATACTACCCCACTCTTTTCTTTTTCTTTTTTGAGTTACTTTGCATTAATAACCTGTCTTTTCAAATTCTTTTCATTTCAACTTTTTACACAAAACAAGAAAGAAATTAAATGAAAAAAAATTTCTCGTTCCCATCATTCGAGGATGTCTTCTCTCTTTATTTTCAAAATGAGAAAATGAAACAAAAGTGCAGCTGATCTTTCATCTTATCTTCCTTTAATAAATCTCCTTCCAAACAATCTACCATTATCCTTTCTTTCAATAATTTTCTATTTTCAATTATGGAAATAGAATCGAATGCATCAACTGTAGAGAATCTATCAGAAAACACAAAAGGTGATAGTCAAGAGCCAAATGAACCCATTCAAAATGAAGTTGTTTCACCTCTAGAGCAAACTCATGAATACCCACTTCTTATTGTAGAACATGTTGGGTTTAGAAGGTATTCTATGGCTCTTCAACCTTTATTTAAGGTTCCTTCAAGAAATACTTTGAAGAGTGACATATTAAAGATCTATGAATCTGAAAAAGGAAAGACTATAAAGATCTTGGAGAAGAATGAAAGCAGGGTGGCCATTACTACCGACATATGGACTTCAAGCAATCAAAAAAGAGGATTCATTGCTGTTACTGCTCATTTTATTGACAGCTCCTGGACAATGCAAAGCCAGATATTAAGGTAATACTTTCTACGATCTGAAACATTTAGATAAATTATTTAATTTCTTTAATTGATTTCATTTATTTTTAATTAGGTTTATATACGTGCCTTCACCTCACACCAGTTATGTTTTATGTGAGGCTTTGCTAGATTGTTTGATGGATTGGAGTGTAAATACTAAATTGTCTACCATAACAGTAGATAATTGTTCCACAAATGATGCATTGATTGGTAAAATAAAGAATAAATTAGACATGAGTAGTTTGATCATATCTGGTTCATTAATACACATGCGATGTTGTGCACATATTCTGAACCTGATTGTAAAAGATGGGTTAGATATTATTAAAGAAGGAGTTGAAAATATTCGTGAAAGTGTGGTTTTTTGGACTGCAAGTCCTAAAAGGTTAGAGAAGTTTGAGGAAGATGCAAGGCAATTGTGTATTTCCGTAACTAAAAAGTTGGCTCTTGATTGTCAAACTAGATGGAATTTCACATTTTTTATGCTTCAAACTGCCATTTTATACAAAGATGTTTTTGGTAGATTAAAACAACGTGAGCCTCAATATCAAACTTTGCCTTCTGAAAAAAATTGAGAATTTACAAAAGAAGTTTGTGATAGATTGAAATTGTTTTATAATGTGACTGAATTATTTTCTGGAACGAAGTATCCCACTGCTAATATGTATTTTCCTAGTATTTATGAGATTCGATTGGAGCTATATGAATGGGCTACATATGAAAATGATATTATTTCAAAAATGGCAGCCAGTATGTTGGTTAAATTTGAAAAATATTGGGGAGTGATACATGAGATGATGGGGTTGTAGCAGTTTTAGATCCTAGGTATAAGATGACTTTACTTGAGTACTATTTTCCTAAAGTTTATGGAGATGACTCTACGAGCCAAATTGAGAATATAAGGCAACTTTGTTATAATTTAGTGAAAGACTACCAAGAACTTGACTCAGCATGTGGTGAAGGTGATTCAACAAAAATGGGTCCTTCTCTTTCAAGTAAAGATAAGTTGTCTGATTATGCTTCATTTGTGATGGCAAGAAAAAGATGCAGAACCTCACATGTTAAGACAGAATTAGATAATTATTTAGATGAGGATGTCTTGCCACGAAATAGAGATTTTGATATTTTGTTATGGTGGAAGATACATGGAGTAAGATATCCTACGCTCCGAGTTATTGCAAGAGATATATTAGTTATTCTTGTATCTACGGTTGCTTCTGAATCTGCTTTCAGTACAAGTGGTAGGATAGTTAGCCAACACCGTAGTAGACTTCATCCAAAGACATTGAAGCTTTAATGTATGTTTGAAGTTGGCTTTGGGCTACTGAAAACAAAGGTAAAAATGTTACTTATTTTTATTTTTTAATCTCTTATATACTTTTATAACACTATTTATAAATGTTTTGTTAATTTTTATAGATGGAAGTGCTTTATCTTCGAAGAATTATGCTGCTATATATGATGAAATTGATTTAGATGGAGAAGGTATTATATTTATATATAAATTATAGATTTATGATAAAAAAAAATTGAGGTTAATTTCATGTATTTTAATGATTGTAGGAACTATGACAGGATAATGTGAAGAAGTACATATATTGTTGGTGTATTTTGGGAGTGGGATGAGATTATTTTGTCTTGACTTGGAGTTTGTATCACTCAAGTTCAAGTTTTTTGCTGTAATTAAGTGAAGCAGTTTGGTTTTGATATGTGAGATGTTTGCAACTTTGTACTAAACATCATATCTCTCTTTTTTGATGTTTTTGATGCATTTCATTTTTTTTTATAATAATGATTTCAGTATGTTTAGAATGATACAATTATTTTAAAAAATTAAAAAATTAGATTTCGGTTCGGGGTCGGGGATACCCGATACCGATAGGGGTGGTGATGGGGTGCAAAATCAATTCCCCGTGGGGTATGGGGCAGGGTCGGGGATGGGAATTTTTAATCGGGGTCGGGGATGGTAGTGTTATAAACCGCCCCGTTGCCATCCCTATGATGTGGCCCTTTCACAGATCTTAGTTCTGAGACGAATTATTCATTGATCTTTCTATGTCTAGTTGCTATTAAATTAAAAAAAATTAATTATAAAAAAATTATTTAAACCTTGCATGTGTAGACTTGTACGAGACCGTTTCAGGATAAGATTATTTTATGCTTTCATAATTAGTTATTATTTTTTATTGATTTTAAATTGTTATTGCTTTTATTTATATTATAAATTATTCATTAAATAGTTTACATCACCATTATTGTATTTCATCAATTGGATATCATTTTATTATTATTATAAAATTATAACTTCATATCCGTCTCATGGAGTTATTCTGTGAAATAGTCGCGCACAAGTTTTTGCTATATATTCCCTCGGTCTCATATTTACTTTTTGATAGATGATCCCACACCACATAATTAAAATATTTTTAAGAGATTTGCACACTATAATAATACAACTATCGATTATATATTAAAATATTATATCTTTGGAACAACTTTATATTAAAATAAACCAGTTTGGTTTTCGGTGTTTCTACTCTCTCTGCAACTAATTTGACGCGCAAACCAGCTTTCGTCGTTAATCCCTCTTAAAATCCAGCTCATTTTCACAGGATTCGTCTTTCCCCCAACGAATACTTCCAACTTTAATACAGCTACCGTCCAATCTCCATCTACACCTATAACGGCTATATATACAGATGGATATCCAATTCAATTTTCATCCACCACTTTTTCTCCTTTTCTCTATGGCAACATTTTCTCACTCCCTCTCTACCATGACTCCAATGACGCTTCTTCTACTTTCCGTTATGCTGACAAGTTCTACTGCTGACTTCTATCGCGACGCCGCCATCACGTGGGGCGGTGACCGAGCGAAGGTTCTAGAAGGTGGTCGAACGCTGACGCTATCACTCGACCAAGCTTCTGGCTCTGGTTTCCAATCCTAGAAGGAATACTTGTTTGGAAGATTCGATATGCAACTCAAGCTTATCCCTGCCAACTCCGCTGGCACTGTCACCACCTTTTATGTAATTTTCTAAACTATTCACCCCATTATATATACTCCCTAGTTTCGTTGTATCCTTTGACATTTCCTTCATAATTTATGAAGAAAATGTGAAGCTTATAATGAAATTGAGGGAATATATATCTTTCTCTGGTGCTTCGATCCATCAAAAAGTCCAAATTTTATTATATTGGTCATTATTTTCCACTTTTAATGAAAGGAAACTTATATATAATATATCATTTACTACTAATATAATTATCGTCGAATCACATGCATTGCATCGTACTTAGTATTATTTTTACATAACCCGTGGTTAATTTTTCAGCTGTCGTACGTGGGAGCCGGGCACGACGAAATCGACTTTGAATTTCTGGGGAATTCAACGGGAGAGCCGTACACTGTTCACACCAACGTTTATTCTAAAGGAAAAGGCGATAAAGAGCAACAATTTCGTCTCTGGTTCGACCCGACTTCTTCTTCCATACCTACTCAATCGTTTGGAATTCTCTACGCATCATGTAAGCTACCCTCAATTCGGAACTATCCACAATTAATTAGCCAATTAATTAATTCCGAAATTATTTTTTCAGATTTCTAGTGGACAATATTCCAATAAGGGTGTACAACCACCACGAAGCCATCGGAACACCATTCCCCAAGAGCCAAGCGATGCGGGTGTACTGTAGCCTGTGGAACGCGGATGATTGGGGCACGCAAGGCGGGCGGGTCAAAACAGATTGGACTCAGGCTCCGTTCCTCGCCACTTACCGGAATTTCAGAATCAACGGCTGCGCCGTCGGAGAAGGGTGTGGCGGTGAGACGGAGGCGATGGCGTGGCAAACGCAGGAACTGGATGCCGGAGGGAGGAACAGGTTGAGATGGGTTCAGCAGAAGTACATGATATATAATTACTGTTCTGACTACAACAGATTTTCCCTGGGAATTCCGGCTGAATGTAAGCGCTCACGATTCTGAAACATCCCTTAATTTTATTTTATTTTTAATTTTTATTTATTTATTTATTTCTATCAATTCTTCATCCTTTAATTCCTTCGTTAAATTGTAACCACGTTCCTTTCAGAGTCTGATTCTACATTGTAAACCCAGAAAAAAATATAGTAGTAATTTGTGTGATTCGACATTCTTTAATTCCACATTTATAGTAATTCCTTTGTTAAATTGCCAATATGTTGCAAGTAGAAATTTTTCTTTATTCACCACACAGTAGTTCATACATTTCATTTCAAATATTGAGTTGGCTAAAATTTAGAAATTGAACTAGGAATCATTAGTGTAAAATACTATTCGAATCTCCTGTTACATCTCCAGTTACGATTGAGACCCACACAAAACATTTAAATATCTCCATGAGTCCCACAATACTACACTAATACAACTACACACTATACGTTAAAAAGAAAATGTAAAACATTTCTACGGGCACAAGGAGTAATAAAATTTATACGTAAAAGAAAAACATCAATCCTAAAGGCAAGGCCGCAAGGGTTGAGATTTTCCTACCCACATACATTTTATTCATTTAACGTGTGTAACAAGAGATATGGTGTACCAAAATGTACTTCTCTTTTAAATGCATTCGTATAATTACATAGTGTTCTTGTTTGCCAATAATCTCATACCGAGGATACTAAACAAAAGATATATCAACACAAACAAGAACACTAATTATGACATTTAAAAAGAATACAGAAATAAAAATCATGTTCTCTACAACAAAACCTCTACTGGTATTCATTCCTTGTTCAATAAATAATACAGATCATACTATGGATCTAAAGAGATGTTTCAAGCTGTCAAAGTATTTAGTCATGTTGCCTTTTCAATCGAAGGTAATCTGCTCCGATAAGTATTTAAAGCATCGTTGCTGTACTCCATCTGTGGTGGGAGTTTCTAAGCTTTAAACCGAGTCGGAAAGCCAAAAAGAAGAACCTGATTGTCGTGTTTAACTCCTTTGTTGTCCATTTCTTCGTATTGTGCGAACAGAGTGTGTACATTATCCAGCATCAACAACCTAATATCCACAGCAAGTTGATGGGAGATCAGTAGATGATTCACTTCCATCACCGTGAAAACCAGCTGTTAAGTGGCATTTCTCATGTGAGCCAGCTTTAGAGTATAAATTGATACGCAAGGATTGCCAAAATGCTGCCCATGGATATATTGATGACATTGACAGCATCATTGTTAAGCTGAAAACAAAGAAATGTGGCGGGTGTGAATAAAAATGCACAGCATAAAATAGGAACCATCGGGACACTCCAAACACACTGTTACAATATCCCAAATCGATTCCACACGAAAGTGTGGAAGGGCATATATATATATATGAGGGTCAACCTTAAACTTTAGATCATGGTTGGTTTTGGGCATAAATATGGGGGTTATGCGAACCAAGAACATGAAACCATCCTCGGCAACAAAACATTACTTGTATTCAAACGATAAATCAGTTAGATCAGAATACTGGAAAACTGGGTAGTGAGCTATTGAAGGTGATAACTAACCCATCGGAATCCTTCCTTGTCTTGGAGCACAGCACCAATAATACTCTCTCCAAGATTAGCAATCTGGGAAGCAATCACACATACGAAGGCCTGGGGTACGTCTATCTGTTCAGACACAATTGTTCATCAGTCTAATATAGAGTTCGAAAAAGAAAAGGATTACTGCAGCATGTGAACTAGCTTTTCTTCTTCACCATTATTTAAAAATGGTGGAGGTATTTGAACACCCGGCAAGGCTTGTTTAAAAACCGATTTTCAAGATCACCACCAACTTCTATTTATGCCAATAACATTTGTCACAGCCACATATAATGAGTTGTCGCTCTAAACTACATGAAATTATCAATAGTTGTTCATTTGGTGAAGTTTACGCAGTGGCCCATCGGATTATAGTCGCTAAGGTTTTCAAATTTTAATTCTTGCAATTATTTCTTCAAAAGTGAATTAGAAATGAACTTCATGCAACATCAAGGAACTCATTAAACATTCATATAACCACATGACAAGAAAATTTTACCTGACCCAGAAGACAACCAACTGAAGCAAGAAGAAATGAAGCTAAAATTCCAGCAGAAGTTCCCTCAACGCTGACGGCTCCTTCAGTCCCCCTTGGGACCATCTTCAATGTAGTGACTAAATAACTACAATGAGAAAATCATTCTTCACTGGATCAACTACTATTGACAGGAAATAAACTCTAGGATAAACTAGATCAATTCCATGAATTTCCAAAGACAATTCTATTTTGATATGCAGTTCACATTAGCTAATAGAAGCTCATAGTGTTAACAAGTCAGATTGATTGGATGAGTGGAAGGAAAAACATATCAACACAATTCAGCAGCTTACTTTCCCATAAGGAATCTCAAAATTTTCAAATTTGGCCTGATAATTTTTTTTTATTTTAGTTTCTATAGAATATGGAAACAAAATAAACTAGCTAGGAGACAAGCAGAGCAAATGAACACTACTTACGTAGTTCTTCCATATGCTTTCCCTATCTCACTTGAGACAGTATCACTGAGTTTTGTACAAAAACTGGCGACAAATCCGAGTTGCCATAGCCGAGCAAACGCCCCTCCTCCAATACCATATATTGAGAGGAGTGCACAAACACAACCAGCAGCACTTGATCCAATCACACTTCCTACCCCTCTCCTTCCTTTCATTTTCTCAGCAATCCCTTGGGCCTCCTTCTGATCCATCTTAACTTTAGTAACTACTGTCCCCTAGAAACATCACTGGATTAAATGAAAAGTGTACATAAATGATTAAAAGTGCATGCTCTAGACAATGGCCCATACAGCAATTCACAATATTTGTAACACACCATTCTTTTAGGTAAAAAAAAAAAAAAGAAAAAAAAAAGAAAGAGTATTAAGTATTAAACGATTTACTTATAAGCTTAATCTTTTAGATGAGTGGGTCATTTAATAATTTTTAATGCAGTTCTCTAGAAGGGAAAATTCAATAACCAATCAAGCATGCCCCAAACCAAATTTTCCACTAATTCAGACATTAAAATCAAATAATTTCCGCTAAAAATCAAATCAATAAGAAAGTGAGGCATGAATAAGAACAGGGTGAGAACTCTTTAAGAAAAATCAGAGGTTTGACTCACAATGACAAAGTAGGAGGCCACTATAAGGAAGCCAGAAGAGCCAAAGGCACGCCATGTGAGGGTAGCTAGCAGGAAAGCAGAGAAAATGCCGGAGAGAGACAATCCAGAAACGAGAATTGGGGAGCCCAAAAGAAAGATGATAGTGTTGGTAAGAAGTGCGGATTCCCATGTCGGTGGCGATGACTTGACCAGCTGAATGGCTTCTTGCAGGAAGGTTGAAACCAGATCAGTCGTCGACGATTGAATTTGGAATGGCGCTCTTTTCTTTAAGATTGGGTTTTGGGGGTTTGTCTTAAAAATGGGTTTTGAGATGGTTTTGGGGAAATTGAGAAGAAATAGGGAGGGGTTTGAAGAGAGAGTGGAGGGAGCTGTGAGAAGAGCTGCCATTTCTGATTGCGATACTACTGCTTTGGTTGGGTTCGTTTACTTGGGGAAAAAACACGAGAAAGGAAATGGTAATCTCTTTCGTTAGAAGCATTAAAGAGTTAGTGGCTCGAAAATGAGTATTTATTTTTTAAAATAAAAATTACATTAGATAGCTTGAATATCAGTTCCAACATAGTTTTAACCTATATCAGAAACGTTAAAAGAAAAGAAAGGAGAAGCACAAGTAAAAACATAACAAGCTAGAGTATGGGTAACCATATTGACTTTTCGTCTTGTCCAACTGTAAAAAACATCCCTCATTTGTGAAGCTTTTCTTTGGATATTCCGTAACACCCTACCAAGATAGGTAAAGTTTGGAGTTTGATTCAAAAGGGAATTGATAACAATTTGAGAGTCTGACTCCATAATGATCTCCTCATATCCACGTTCCATAGCAATGTCAAGACCTCCGTCCCATTTCAAATGACATATTTTTCATTTTGGGTTGTTCCACAAAAGTTTGCACATTCCTAAAAAAGCAAAAAGTCAAGCACAATCATCATTCCTCATACACTTTATTTACAAAAAAACCATCATTACCTAACACACCTAACATACTTTATTATTTATTTATTATAAAAAAATATCATAAAATACCTCTAAAAGTTATCGTCTTTCTTAATCTCCGTGCTAGAAAAGGCATGCAAACTTTTGTGGGACAGAGAGAGGGAGGGAGTAGTAATTAGTAGAAGGGTTAAAATTTTTAATGCCCAAATAAATTTAACATTTTCTTTAATGCCCATGTATATAGTGATAAAACTTAAAATGTACTAAATGAAAAATAACCCTGACTTGATTTATGACTTAATTTAAAAGTTTTAATCGAGTTATAAATATGTACAACTAAGTTATGATGTGTCACAAAAATATTTAATCAAGTCATGAATATATACAATTGAGTCATTAATATATACAATCTAATCATTTATTTTAATTGAATAAACAATCAAGCCAAGACTATTTTTATCAATTTGGACATTTTAAAATATATCTTTAAAAATAGGATATAAAAAAAATTCAAAAACCCACACGGTCTCCTTAGTAGAATTGGAGGATTATCTCATTATGGCTAGAGTTGGACGCGTTGATCCAATTGCCGCATAGCTTATAGCTATAAGGGTTGATCCTATTACCTCATAACTTATAGCTCAACTATATGAAATAATAACATGCTTGAATTGGAACACTAGTGCTACATATGTGCTTATTTTCTCAATCCTTTAAACCGCGAGGAATTATTATTATTATTTAGTTATCTGAAAAGTACTTCTTAATAATTAAGAAAAATATACGGACCAAATATGAAAATATAAAGAAAATGAAAACTGGGTTAGTAAGCATTTTTATTACGAGAATCCAGCCGTTCGAATCGGAATATTACAAGGGATTTGGATTTTGGAAGTTGGAACCTTGAATATTATGGTTCAATTACTAGGAGTGGAGGGAGTACTTGTAACAACTAACAATTACAATCCACATTTTTTAAGTTTCACCGGTCTACATTTGCTTTTTATCAAAAGATTTAGGAATAAAGTATTTTAATGTGTAGTGAGGTGAAATAAATACTCTAATATTTTAATATATAATAAAGAATTGCATTAATTTTGTGTGTGGACCCTATAGAGATATATTAATTGTTTTGTGTGTGTACTATTTACAATAAATGAAAATGTAAGCTTTTTGGATGCCAAGAATAAAAATGCTTTAAATGGTGTACCCTACCATTAGGGGTCCCCACCGCCCCTGCCCTGGTGAATGGTGGAGGAGGTAAATCGCAGGATGTGCGCCAAAGGCAGAATTCGAACCCCCACCCTGCAGCAACCAAGCTCAGTTGGAAGACCTTTCCATCCTCCCTCTACCACTTGAGCTATGACAAATGCTTTAAATGTTATGGTGTGATGGAAGAATATGTTTTTTAGTCAATATTCGTGTATTTGGTTGTACGAAATTATATGAACTTCCAGCTGGAAAATTGAAAAAAAAGAAATTAAAATTAAATTGAAATGTTCTTCAACTTCAATGTAAACAATCAAATAGTGGATTTAGAAATGGTTAGCAGAATTCCATAAAGCAAGTGATTCCATGTATCAGGCACCCCGGCAAGACACCAATGGCTGCAGTCATTCCCGTCGCTCCCGCCAAGCCCGTAAATGGACGGATGTCCGTCTTTCCTCAACTGTGACAGCGTCGTCACGTCCAGCAGCTGCACTGCCGTCCTCATTTTGCTCAGCACACTCTTCACCACCATTGCTGGCGGCGACGCTCCTCCGGGGTACGCCGTCCCGCTGATTGGCTCCGTTTCTCCGTTGCATGTTGCCCCGCGGGTTGATACATTCTTCCACTCTGATCCACTGCATCAGGATCACCTTTTATTCATTTGGAGCTTGCTTATGTTGTCTCCATTTTATAAAAAAGTCGTTTTGTCTGTAACTTCGCCAAAAACAATTTTGTTCACTTGAATTTTTTAATTTCTTTTACATGAATTTTAATCTTTTAACTTTTTAAATTTAGATTTCATTATAATTTCACTCATTTAAAAAATAAAGGTTACAAGATCATGAGTGTAACTATTGTACGTACCACTACCGGTTCTACACGGAGCATATTTTCTCCTTTTATTATTATTATTTTTTTCTTCTAATTTTTATTATAATACTCCCTTTCGTCCCTCTAATAAGTGTCAATTTTGCCATTTTGGTCCGTCCCAATACAAAGTAACCATTTCCTTTTTGGATTGATGTGATACACACAATAATATTATTATACTTAACCAATTACACATGGAACCCACACTCAATACTAATACAACTATCCACTACACATTAAAATATTATTTATCTCACCTCATTACACTTAAAAATATTATACTTCTTAATCCACGTGTAAAAAGAAAACGGACACTTATCAAAGGGACGGAGGGAGTATAAATTACATCCTAGACTCTAAATCTTAAGTTTAAAATACTATAATGTAAAGTACAAGGATGAAATTATAAATATATATTCTTAAAATTAATTTTAAATTTTAGGGTTAAAATATTCCCTAAACCATAAGGATCAAATAATTATAATTACATATATACCTTTAGAATTAACCTTAAATCCTAGGTTAAAATAGATCATAAACTACAATGATAAAATTACAATTATACCTTTAAAATTAACCCTTAAATCTTAGGGGTAATATTGGTCATAAACCATATAGATGAAATTACAACTATACCATTAGAACTAACACGGGATAAAAACTATTTTAGTCCCAATATTTTCCTTATGGTCTATTTTAGTCCCAATAAAGATAAGTTTGTCAATTTAGTCCCACCGGTTAAGAAATAGGGCCAAATACATCCTATTTTCGCCTGAAAACGCTGATATCACGGGAAAACGGTCACGTCACAATCGAAATCGTCGATTTCCAGTTGGGACGTTGACGTGGCGCCTTGATAGCTGGTGAGTCAGCTGGACAAAAACATATTCAGTCCCATAACTTTTCTCATGATTTTAGTCCCAATAAAGATAAGTTTATCAATTTAGTCCCACCGGTGAAAAAATAGGGTCAAACACGTCCTATTTTTGCCGAAAAAGCTGACATCACCGGAATTACTAATTTTCGGGCGGGACGACGACGTGACGCCCTGATGGCAGGTGAGTCAATAAATTAAATGTTATTTTAATGCCAACAAGTCATTTTTATTTTCTAAATTTTTAAATAATTAGAAAACAAAATTAAAACATAAAACGTACTAAAAACTTAATTAATAAACCAGGAGATTAATTCAACCTCAATGTGCCGGCTGTTTACTATTTTATTTCACTCTCAAGTGTAAGGGATCAATTGTAGCGCGTGTGATCAAGTCAAATGTCGAACCTATGAGATTACTCTAGATCTACCAATTAATTCTATGTATGACAATTTTAGTGTAAGACAAATTCGGGGGTTTTTTAGAATAATTTAATTAGAAATTGAAATTAATAATTTAACTAATACGAAAGAAAATATATCACGCAGAAAAACGATTTGGAATTCAAGAATGGAGAATTAGTAATGATAAGGCAAGCCATCTTAACTATATGCCAGATTATTAATACATTTTTTTGTTTAATTTTTGTTTTCTAATTATTTAAAATTTTAGAAAATAAAAATGCCTTATTGGCATTAAATAATATTTAATTTGTTGACTCACCTGTCATCAAGGCGACATGTCATCGTCCTGGCCGGAAGTCGGCGATTCCGATTGTCACTGACAATCACATGTTATTTTTCGGTGATGTCAATATTTTTCGACGAAAATATAACGTGTTTGATCCTATTTCTTCACCGGTGGGACTAAATTGATAAACTTATCTTTATTGGGACTAAAATGGACCATGAGAAAAATTATGGAACTAAATAGGTTTTTATCCGCTGACTCACTTGCCATCAAGGCGCCACATCATCGTCTCGGCTGGAAATCGATGATTCTGGTTGTGACGTGGCCGTTTTCCTGTGATGTCAGTATTTTTCGGCTAAAATAGGACGTGTTTGGCCCTATTTTTTTACCGGTGGGACTAAATTGACAAATTTATCTTTATTGAGACTAAAATAGACCGTGAGAAAAGTTATTGGACTAAATTGGTTTTTATCTCGAACTAACACTATATGTTTGGTTTCGATTTTGGAACTAAAATTTTGTTTTCAAAACCCACATAAAACCACACTCTTATATAGACTTATAAATCTTATGACACTAAACCCTAAGTATAAATATGGAACTTTAAGAGCAAAATACGTCCTAAATCATAAGGTTGTATGAATCAAATAGTAAAATAAATCATAAACTTCTATTGTGAGAGTTATATCAATCCAAGACATGAAAAATGGGTAAACTATCAATTCGGGGTCTAAATTATTTTTTCCATCAATCCAGGGCCTGAATTATGTATAACTATCAATTAGGGGCCTGAATTTAGGCCCTAAGTTGATAAAATAGAAGATAATATTTGATAAATTCAGGCCCCCTGGATTGATAGTTTTACATATTTCAAGCCCCGGATTGTTAGAAAAATAATTCAGTTCCCGAATTGATAGTTTACCTATTTTTCAGGTCTTGAATTGATAAAATTACTGAGTGACAAATTATACTGTGCACCCGGGTGCACACTAAGATAGAGTGCACCCACTTTTAAAAACGTATACAAATATAAACAAAAACATATGCAATCATGACAAAAATGTATACAATTTAATTGTTAGTTTTTTAATGAAAAATTGAGAGCAAAAAATATACTCCCTCCGTTCCAACTTCAACTTCACACTTTTCGTTTTGGTCCGTCCCAATTTCAACTTCACACTTCCATAAAAGGAAAATGTATATAATTAATATCCCTCCAACACACTTTAATTTCAAAATTGCCACCACCTTTTTAATGCACATAACATACTTTATCATTTATTTATTACCCAAAAATACCAAACTACCCCTAAAAGTAACTTAAAGAGTGATTATTCTTAATTTGCGTGTGTACAGTAAATATGAAGATGAAATGGGACGGAGGGAGTACAATTATTAAAAAAAATATATACACTATTGAATAAAAAGTTATACACATATGGATACTAGTTTTTTTAATGAAAAATTTAATGTAAAAAAAGTATACAATTATTAAGAAATACGTATGCAAACTAAAATAACAAGTATACAAAATAGAATAAAAAGATACATATACGGGTGCACCTAATATCAACTCAAATCTCAAATATATTATAAAAGTTGTAGTAATTAATATTTAATTGAAAAAAAAAAAAAAACTTGCCTAGGAGTATTGAAGGTACCGGTTGTAGCTAACCTAAGGTAAGACCGGTTGTATTGAACTATTGCTAATCTAAGATGATTCATCATGTTATATTCATTCCATCAGTAAAACAAGCATATATTTCGAACCACTATAAACCCGTCATCTCTATTTTCATTCAATGATTTTATATATGAGAGTGAGTGTGTAATGTTCTTGAATGCTGCTAAATTCACAACAGGAGAGAGAGAATATACGTACTTGTAATGAGTAGGAGAGATGCCCTGAAAGAAAACCATAGTGTTTGAGGGATTGATGTTAGAATCGACCCAGTTGGACCAAGTTGTAAGTCCGAAAGTGAAGGCACTCAACCGATCCATATCCTTATAAACTTTGTTACCTTGTTGGATGTAATCCCATCTAAATTGACGAAAAGAAAATGACAAAGATTTGTATGAGAACGTTTCTCGTAAGTGTTTATGTGAGATTAATAAAAAGTGATAACTTGTATATAATAAAAAGTGATACTAAATTAATAAAAAGTGATAATACTACTTCATGAACAATTAAGAGTATAAATAAAAAATGATGATATTTTATAGCGAAAATAATAATGTTTTATAGCGAAAGTGATAACTATTTTAAAAAGTATAAAATTGTAACACGTGAGATGGTCTCACGCAAGACCTACCCAAAGAAAATATTAAAATTAGTCCTTTAAATATGACCGATTCTAATATTCAATTTTGATCCTTCTTGTTCAAATTTATTTATTTCACCATATTTAGTCCAAACTTTTTGTTTAAATTTAATTGTTCTTTATGTGAGAATTTGTTTAATTTTGGTTCAAAATTTAGGAGGCAAAAAGGACTGAATTTTGATTTTAAAAAAAGAAAAAAAATGATCAAAATCGAACAAAAATGAACCAAAATAAGAAATTTCAAATAATAAGAAAAAAAAAAGACTAAAATTGAAATTGATTATGCTTAAAGATGAATTTTCATATTTTTCCAATTCGTCAAACAGCTGCCCACTTATTATTATCTCATAGTAATTTATTATACTCCCTCCCTCCGTACTCTACATTAACAAATGAGATCATCTATTCCATCTCCTATTACAATTATTAGATTTTTGCCGTGTGTCATAGACTCATAACCAATGCTCAAAATTTGTCACATGTCCCAAGAGTTTAATGGTCATTTATAGGATATAATTTTTTTATATTGTAAAACACCAGTGAAACATCGAATGTGGAATAGAGAACTCAATCTGCTTTAAAGAATCTTTTTTTTTATTTGGGGGTTCGCACCCAAAGAGTCCAATATTTTTTTTTACACACATGGGATCCACACACACCCATTTATACAATTAAAATATAAGATTCACATACCCACTAATATAATTACCTACTACAAATTAAATAATAATACTGTATAATCCAAGAAGAGAGAATCCTTTAAATGGATGGGGAATATTATTAAAATGCAGTTTGAAAGTGAAGTATATGATCTTACGGCTTTTTGTTTCCTTTGTGGACCCACCAATGCCATGTGTTGAATATGAGCATATCGAAACCTTTCCATGTGTTCCCATTTTGGATTGAATCCAATTTCAGAATTCTATCTTCATTCTTTTGTATCACCATATCCACCAGAAAAGCATTTCGAGAAAACAACAGAGAGACGTTATAGTCCTGCATGCAATTGCACCAACATCATGAGATTAATTAATTTATAGTCAATTGTTAGCTAGCTACCTAGTATATAAATTAAAACATGATTAATATCAGGAGTTAGTAACCTGCATATAAAATGTAGAGAGGTTTCCAATCTTTGTCAAGGTGAATTTTGATTGTGGGACAGATGCATGCAACATGCACGTGAGTGATTGCCACTGGTTGAGACTGAGAGAATCCCCCACGAACATTATCCTCTTCCCTTTAAACCTCTTCAAGAAATCTTGCCCATTAAATCTGAGGCATCATTCATCAAGTGAAGAAGAAGTTATATATTGGATAGGATAAATCTATGCATCTCTTTCCCATGTCACACTCTAAACCCGGTTTGTTCAAATGGGATCACCTATTTCATTTTATGTTTCATCTCCTATTGCATGTATTAGATTCTTGCCACGTGTCGTAATCAATGGCCAAATTTCCACTACATGCCTCAAGGGTTTAATGGTCATTAACTAGGGTATAGTATTTTAATAGAAAATAAGTTATGAAATAGGGAGTAGAATACTAAAGTGGAATAGGGGATTTGGACCGCTGTTTGTTAGGGTGTTTAAGTAGATTTAATAAATAGGAGTACTGAAAATGCATGTTTGTTTTGAATTTTTTAGAATAGATTTTATGTAAAATCAATATATAAGGATTTTTTTTAAAATATGAGAAGAGATGAAAAAGGATAGAAAAATAAAGAAAAAATATTATAATAGATAAAATTAATGTATGGTAGATTGGGAAGGTGAGCGGGATCGAGATTAACAGAATTTATGTGTATATAGGGAAAATTGATTTAATTTAAACTTGAATAATAAACTGAAAAAAAAAAATAGCTAGCCTAAAGTTAAACACTAGCCTTAGCATGCATAAATTCTTCTAAGAAGTGTTTGAATCACATTGAATAAATAATATTCAATGAATCTTAAAGAAATTGTTAAAAATAAAGAAATGTATACACTTTATATTTAGGTGGGCTTATTTGTCTTTTAAACCCGTTAGTAAATAATAAGGGGCCCATGGAAAGCAATGCAAGGAGATGTGGGTTACACTCTAGTACTATCCTTTGAAAACTAATAAAATAACAATTATTCTCACATCTTGTTAATCAAATTCACAAGTTCTATTAACCAATCCAATATAGCGTTTGCAAACCAAAATCTCTCAACGTTGTATTTGATTTCGATTTTTAATTTTTTAAATTTACACTCAAGTTTTCAAAACAATATATACACCTGGAACCCTTATTAATTAACCCTTAATTTACTCATCTTTTATACATTCATTCATTCTCCTCAAAATTCAAAACAAACATATACTAATATTGACTGGTTTTTAAAAATACCGACAACGAACATAGCGTAAAGGAAAGACGTGTCACTCATATAACAGTAGCAAAGAAGACGTACCTTGGGAGTTCACATGCCGTGGGCTTCCATCGATACTTGAGGTACTCCTTATCTGGCCTTCCATTTCCCACACAGTCAAATTGCTTCTCGATGAAGGAACACATAGAAGCATTGTAAAGAGGTAGTGAATCATCGTATATCCACCTGCCTTGGAACAAATCACATACATCCATGCAACATGAATGCACTCCAAACCACATCAATATTGCTGTAATAACGACAACAAGTTTGTTTGAAAATGTGAGGAATTCATGTTGACACTCCATTATTGGCTATTGCCAGAGAGAAAGGGTGTTTTCAGTAACAAAGGCAAGATATATATCTAGATGTTAACTTATGAAACTAGCTGGAGAAGATTGTTGGTTAGAGCAGTAGTAGATCATGAGTAGATCTAGTGGATGAAGTGTCTTAGAGGGAAAGACAGTTTTCCTTGGATGTATATCCTCATCATTGCTTCTTTGGTTCAGTAATCATTATTTTTGGATACTTTCTTGTTAAGTCACAAATATGGTTTTCGAGAAGCAATCAAATTTGAATCATATATAATCTTGTGAGACAAAAAGAGAGACGAATCATAATTCATTTCTCAATATAAAATAATTAAATGGGATGAGGGAGTATCATGGATCGAGTTCTATGTGAAACCTTTTGTGGTCTCATTCTTTTTTGAGTGTTAATTTCATCAATTATAATTTTAAAATTAATACTAAATATTAAAAATATATATTAAAATTTAAGAGGCCTTTCGTGAATTTAAAATGCCACGTCATCAGTCAGGTAGACTTCATCTGCTCAATGGTTGCAATTTGCACCAACGTTAAAAATTATGGTTTTTTTTGTAATTTTACAAAAATTAGAATTAATTTACAATACAGCGAAAATTCATGGTATTTTACGCAATTAATCCTATTTTAATTAATGTTATCCTGAATTTTAATTTTAAAGTGTATGATCTTAATTTTATTTTCAAGTTAATTTATTGTATTATTATATTATTTTTCATTTTTTTTCGAATGAATAGTACATCATTATTAAATTTGTGGTGTTCACTATAATGATGTAGCTAATTTCAAATGCGCTACCCAAATAACGGACTAATTTACCATTATAAAGATAGTTGAAAAAAAAAAAAGAAAGGTCACTTTTATAACCCATTTAGCTTCTTATCCTTTTGAACAACTATTTGTGAAATCATTTTCTTTTTAGATACTTCAGTCTTTCAGAGAACCTCATCACATTTATCTGATTCGGTTCTTATGTTACATTTTAGTGTTACATTTCATGTTGCGTATTGTTAGATGATTGACACGTATGACATAATAAAATATATACCCTAAAAAGAAAGTTTAAACTCTAGGGACAATGGTTGAGATTTTCTTCATCGCACACGTACCACTCATCTAATACGTGTAATAAGAGATGTAACACAAAATATAAAGAACATCCAAGGTGCATTATCCCGATCTTTGCCTTATCAAAATATCCTAATATGTCTTCACTAATAGGGCAAGTAGTCCTATTGCACCCGAATTTCGAATTTTCGTTCAAATTCATACATTTTTTTTAATATTTTCGTCTCGTTAGTTAAGTAATAATACTATATACTATGAGTTTGTAACAAATTCTTCATTCATAAATAAATAAACATAGACTCTGATACTATTTTGATGCACAAGGTTAAGATATAAATTGAGTTGAGAATGATATAGCGATATAGTAGCACTAATTTCCCATGATTGATCACAAAAAGGGACTAACTTTGAAAGTTTGTTTTATTTTGTTGATCATTATGCATTGTAAAGTTTCATTTGAACCCTAATCTGTATCAAGTGCTAACCGTGTGTACGTAATGTTAATGAATAATATTCTTTAAAGAATAAGGTTGTAAAGAATGTGATTCCAAGTATCAGGAACTCCTGGTAAACACCAATGGCTGCAGTCCATTCCGGGAAGTCCATACACCGAAGGATGCCCATCCTTCCTCAACAATGAAAGATTTGTAATATCCAATAACTGCACTGGTTTCTTCATTTTACTCAATACTCTCTTCAACACTGCTAAACTTGGGGGCAATCCTCCTGGATACCTCCATCCTGCCACTGGCTCTTTCTCCCCTACGCACGATTTTGCATCCGGCTCGTGCCATGCACTCCCACTGTAACATGAGGTATAGTTAGATATATACTATAATTATGAAACCCTAGAGTTGAAGATTAGTTGATCATGAAAACACTTGCTTATAATGAGATGGAGATATTCCTTGAAAGAAAACCCTAGTGTTGGTGAGTTCAATGTTGGTGTCAACCCAAGTAGCCCATGTTTCTAGTGCTTTCTCGAAGGCTACGACACGATCCATGTCTTTGTATAACACCCCTCCAACTTCAATATAATCCCACCTGCATTATTAATTATGCCCACAAATTTATGATCAGAGAGTGATCGATAATATGAGCATGTAATTTTTATGGTGTATCATCTTGTGTAACACTCGTTAGATGAGTAATACATGGATAGTGGAGAAATTCTAAACTCTTGCCTCGTGCCAGGAAAAAATCTAAGCTTCGATCTTTGCCCTTACAAGCTTTTCATTAGGTATAAATTTTCTCCTCTCCCAAGTACGTAGTACTACACATCTTACAACATGACACAGTAGATGATACACCATAGTAGCACCGGAAGTGTTGAAAGCGATGGAACTGACGGTTGCGTGGGCCCTCGACGATTCCACCAATGCCACGTGTTGAATATGAGCATATCAATCCCCATCCAATGCTTCCCACCTTGTATGGAGTTCAACTTCAAGATCCGACCCTGTGCTTCTCTCACAATGTCCACCAGGAATACCGTGTGATCCAGCATCACCTTTACTCCATAATCCTATCAATTTTATTTATCTTGGTAAGGCAAGCATGATATAATATTTTACTACACTAGACAGTTTTCTATGAACCCAATTTCATATAAATTCTCCATATTTATAAATTTTAAAAATAATTATACTTTTAAATTCTCTAATTATATAAATAAATATTACGGGTGTAATAGAACATAAACTACTAGTAGAGTTGGGCACGAGATGTAATGTGTACTTTTGTGTCATATCTCCTCACAGATTGACACATGAATAGGTGGAAAAATCCAATCTCTTGCCCTCAAGGTTTATACACTGACTTAGGGTATAGTTTCCCCCATCTAGCCTACGTGTCACTCATCCAACGTAGATGCCACACACAGAAGATCTAAACCCGTAGAGTTCACATAACTAATGATGTAATCCGTACATTTACACACGGCTTTGCATGCTTGTAGAGTAGAAGTAGAAATATTGAGTACGTAGGTGTAAAGACATAGTTATTATTATTGAGGAAAACAAACCTTGAATGTGAAGTTGGAAAGGTCACCAGATGTGGTGTGAATGAAAGCGGTGGGGGATGCGGATGTGTATAGCATACACACGAGTGAGTCCCACTGGTTTCTGCTCAGGGAATCTCCCACAAACATAATGCTTTTCCCTTTCATTCTTCTTAAGAATTCTATCCCATCAAATCTGCACATCATTTTTACACTTATCAAATCACCACTCCCTCATTTTCTCTCATTAATATATATATATATATATATATATATATATATATATATATATATATATATATATATATATATATATATATATATATATATGAACGTGAAAGGTTCATCGATTAAAGAGTAAAATATGTTATGAGTTAAAAATTTAAAATATTACATGAACTATGAGGTTGAAATATAATTATGCCATCAAAAATTAACATTAAATTTAAGAAATAATGGATGTATAAATCATATGAATAAAATAGTAGTCTCTCCGTTTCAAGGATGGAATTACGTTTATATTGTTCCACGTCAAAGAAAAGATTTTTTTTTTACAAATTTATTGATAGTTTAGTATTTAGGTAATAAATACAAATGAAAAGTAATGTTATAATTCCTCCGTCCCATTCAAAGGATTTCTTTTTTCTATTTTAGGCGTCCCACCCAAAGGATACACTTTCTTTTTTTACACACATAGAACTCACACACCCACTAATACAATTAAAATATGGGTTCACACTCTCACTAATACAAATACCAACTACACATTAAATAATAATACTCCTTAATTCACGTGTAAAAAACAAACACAACCCTTTGAGTTGGACGGAGGAAGTATATGTTAGATATAAGTAACAAATTTAAAACTAAATTATTTTTTAGGTTAGGTGTGAAAAGGGAAAATTTTATTTTTAGTCCCATTAGAATCAACAAATTTCAAAATGGTCCATTTTCTAGCAAATTCAGTCCCATACTTTTAAGTCATTTTCTATCCATAACTAATGTAAAATAACACGACTGTTAGTATATTTATTATTTTGAAATTGAGTGAGTCTCTTGTGCGCCCTGACACACGGATTTAGATTCGTGCTCCTTTGCAATTTCCGTGCCCCTTTACCCATTTAGGCCTTTTGGATCTCGGCATGTCGAAATATCTATCCGATGAAGACGACCATTTAGGCCTTTCGGATCGGCATTTCGGAATACCTTTCCGGTGAAGACGAAGTAGATGACGACGAGTTCCTGCGGCGGCGATCCACGGCGGCGTTGCTCTAGAACTCTACCCATCGCAGTATTTTTCCGCCCCATATCGCATCTAAACTCCTTCGAGTTGACGACCCGACTGATCTCCAGATTTGATGAACTCCTGGTAAATTGAAATTATATTTGATGATGTGCGGTGTTGTGTGATTAGATTTGCCTTTTCTTGGTATTAGATTTCTTGATTTTGTTAGGGCTTTTACTTTGAATTTGATTTGATTTGGATGAAATTTTTTTTATTTGTCATTCCTTTATAGAATTCATCTCTAATTTTGAGCAGATAATTATGAAAACTTTCTTTTGTTCCTTTGCAAGAGTTGAAGCATCTCTCGTCTCTTCATTTCTCTGTTAATTTTCAAGAATATGTGATTTAAAGTGACAGATGCTTCATTTCTTTGTTAACTTTTAAGAATATGTGATTTAAAGTGGTAGATGAATATTTAGATGTACTTTAAATTTTGACTGGGAATACAATTTTAATCTTGACTCTTGTTTAAGCTCAATTAGTTAATTAGCTTTAAGGAATGAGGTAGTTTTTTTTTTCTCTATAAATTGATTTTGATAATCAACTTAGCTGTATTAATTTATTAGTGGTGTCTTTTGTATTTGTAGACACTAGACAGTCACCCTGAGGCTTATGCTTAGAAAATTTTAATGTTGTTGTTAATTAATATTTGGGAAAAATAATATTCTTAGTTCTTTTAAAAATATTTTTTATTCTTTCTTTTAGTTCTTTTAAAAATATTTTTTATTCTTTCTTTTTGAACTTAATCCTTTCTAAATTTAATGGTTTGGGACTAAAAGTGCAACTTTTAGGACATGCTTATAAGTATGAGATTATTTTTGTAAATTAATAATTTTTTTAAGACTAAAAATGAAATTTTCCCGATGTAAAAGTTATTATGAAACGAATGAATGAGAAACCTTTTGTGGAACAGGGAGATATATAAACCACAAGATTTCAAGCATGGTAACTTTGTACAATCCACCAAATCTATTGTGTTATCCTAATTTGTTCAGTGTGTCATAAATAAATTTACATTATTCTCATTTATTTATTTGTTTTAAAATTATTTTTAAACTTCCAATGAAGAAAATACATTGAAGTTAATAACTTCACAATACACATGACGTTTAAGAATGTCTAACACACCTTGACTTAGATAATATAGTAATCCCCTCCGTCCATCCTCAATATATCCATTTACTTTTTGTACGTGGATTAAGAAGTATTTATTTTATGTGTGGTAGGTAGTTGTATTAGTAAATGATGTGGGTTCCATATTTAATTTGTATTAGTGGAAAGTGTGGGTTCCATAGTCCAAAAAGGGAAATGAATGAATAAATTAAGGATGGACGACCCAAAATGGTAAAATGAATAGATTGACAGTGGAAGGAGGGAGAATATCATTATTAAGTTATGAGTTAATTGAAAAAAAAATCATGAACTTTACTTCTATTGTAAATTAATCTTCACCATTAAAAAATTGAAAAAAAAACACCACCTTTAAGTATTGTTGCAAAACGCACTCAAAAAATAAAATAAAATTATTATCACTTAAAACAAATGGTTTTGCGTGAGACAGATGAAATATAATAAAATCATTATTGCTTTCACTATAAAATGTTATCACTTTTTATTTATATTATAAAGAGAGTGACTAGGGTACAACCAGGGATAAATTATATTCTAAACCATAAAGATAAAATTATAATTATACCCCTAAAATTAAATAAATAAAAAATAGAAAAAAAGGAATAAAATGAAAAAAAAAAAAGAAAAGAAAAACAAACAAACAGGCAAGCGGTAACTGCATGTACGAAATTATGGTGAAATTGGGGTGTGGGACCCACGGTCGCACAGATTGTGAAAATAAAAGTTAGGCATGATAGTCATTGTCTATTATAAATTGTTCATAAAATAATTTACTGCTCCATTATCATTTTTCATTGTTTGAGAATCACTTTTCGTTAATAATATTATCACTTTCACACCATTCTTTTCTGTTTAATAAATTATAACGGATCAAAATGATACTCATTAAAAATGACAAATATTGATGTCATAGCTGTCGCACAATTGAATGACGCAAAACCACATTTATATAAATTCAGTTATCCCTACGTCTGAACTAACTAAAATGCCATAAATTATTGGAACTGTATCCATTATGTTTATCCTGATATCATACAAGAAAAAAAATTTTGAATTCACCAAAATAGTATATATTTGTTAAACGACCACCTCATCTTAAACAAAGAGTTGAATCGTTTAATACTTAATCAGGTTACACTTTAAGGTGAGGTTCGAACCCTGGACCTTTGTTAACCAAGTGCTCTGATACCATGTTAAACGACCACCTTATCTAAAAGCTTAAACTTGTAGAGAGCTGAATCGTTTAATACTTAATCAGGTTACACTCTAACAATATTGTGATTTGTGGAATTGGACCTATCAATTTAAATTTTAGGGTTATTCTAGGGTTAATCTGGTGTATTTTAAAATTTGTAGGCTAAAAGTATAGTTAGTGGGTCGTTATCCTATTTTAATTTTTAATTATTTAAATTAATTAATAATAGGAATTCAAATATAATTTAATCTAACGGCTGAAATCGTCAAGTCCACCGATACCCGTAGTCAAACTCTAAGTTTTATAATGAAGGAGAAAATACGATGCAATACCTTCAAATTATTATAGAGAAGTATGATAATTTAAGTTTATCATATCGTAAATATAAAATGTAATTTTTTGATTTAGTATTTTTCTAACCAAACAAAGTATTACATTTAAAAAGTCACGATGACTCAAAGTATATGCAAGTCGCATATAAAAATTACTCGATAATGACTTTTTAAAATTTATTAACGTGTCAACATTAAATCAAAGATTTTTTTTTTGTTATTTTGAGTATTTTATAAGTAGACTTAAAATGTTGGAACTAAAGATTTTTTTTTAAATCTTTTTGCCCATTGTCATCACTTATTACTTTAACCACTATAGAATACTCTCTCCATTCCATCTTTATTATTAGTTTGTACAAAAATTAAGAAATATTATATTTTAATATATTGTTAAGTGAGAAAATTAATATATTAACATATAATGAATAATTGTATTAGTATAGTGTTGTGACCCCCATAAAAAACTTTAAATATTTTATGTGTGTCTTATATAAAAATAAAATAAAATAAACATAATTTATGGAACACCCTTTTTAATACTCCCTTCATCTCATAAATATTTTTCACGTTTACTGTTCCACGTTTTAAGAAAAATTATACTTTTTTATCAACTTTATTAATTTTGGATGATATTGTAGTATTTTTAGGTAATATAAAATATAAAGTAATGAGATGTGTGTGAAATAGAGTGACATATTTGAAATTAAAATAACTTTTAAAATTATTAGATAAAATGATATTCTTTTTTAAAATACGAAAGATTTTGTAGGACAAAAAAATTAAGAAAATATAAAAGATTATATGAGATGCAGGGAGTAAAATATAACATCTACTGAACGGGATGTAGTAAATGTTTTATTTAATCATCGGTGTTGTTGTTTTCCTTTTCTATTAAAAATAATCCTTTTGAAATCTACACACATCTGACATCTCCACATGACTGCATCCCCTCATGGTTTCTCTCACACACATGTATGTGTGTATATGCAATGATGACAATTCCCGTGAATATATTGTTGTCTCTTATACATTTTTATTATATTTTCGAATCTATTATTGACAACATACACAATCATGTCAGAATTCCCACAAGTCCTATACTAGTTCTTTATGGCATGCAATCTGAAGCTAAACAAAAGAAAAAGAAAAAGGAAACCACTTCTTAAATATCAAAGGAGATGATATATTGATATTATTGTTTTCAACTTCTTTAAAGTAAAATTTATACAGCCAGATAGTTGCTAAAACGATAAGATACAATCTTGTGTAGGTCCGTTTTAGGATGAAACTATTTTACTTTTTAATTAATTACTCCTTCTGTTTTTCCTTTATAATTATAAAAGAAACGTAACAATAATGATAGAGAGTGTAATAATATTTTTTATTATAGATGTTGTCATTTTTCTTATATAACGATATCACTTCTTTTTTATATTATAAATCATTTATAAAATAGTTTACAGCATTACCATTATTTATTATTATTTTTTATTCATTAGCATTACTTTCCGTAAAGATTATAATTTTTTATCTGTCACAAATATCATTTCATGAAAATGATGTCATTTCATGAGACTTTGCCATAACAGTGATGAAGAAAATATGGTCTTAAAATTACGCTAATTTTATTATTAACAGAAAAAATAGAGTTATTTCTACAAATATATTTTGAGTATTATAAAAATATGTATTTAAAATATTATCTTTTTACTTAAATATTCTGAGCACATTGTATATATGAAGATCTCTTATGAAAAATTTGTAGAAGTTACTCAACTTGGATCAATACCTTTTTAAAAGTTATGGTACTTATTTTAGCTGAAAATATCAAACGATTGTCTCAAATTTTGTTTTCAAAGAAAAGAAAAATCGAATAAAATAGTCGCAAGAAGAAAAAAGTGATATATTGGGTGATTAATTATATAAATTAATTAATTAAATTTGAGGGGAGAATTATACGAGTCTTAATCAATGGCCAGCTGGCAGTCGTTAATATTAAATCAACGACATAAATAATGGTTATTACAATCATAAAGTTCTTCTAAAGATAAATTTCCCTCCTATCGCTATAACCCCTGCGCTCACCTATGGTCTGTCGGCACATTTACTATCTCCCAATTATTTTACTCTCTTCAAACGCTCTCTAAGGTTTAGATTTATATTTTATATCAAAGTTAAATAATAAGTATAATATTTTAATATACAGTCAAAGATATAATATTATACTCTCTCCATTCCGGGTAAAGGTAGTCGTTTGATTTTTCCAAGTAAATTAAGAAGTATTATTATTTTATTATATGTATTGAATAGTTGTATTAGAAAAATGTGATGAGTAGTGATTGATCCTTTTTACTAAAAGGGGAAAATGAGAATCTTTGAATGGGAGTCCAACATAATAAAATAGAAACTTTTGGCTGGACAAAAGGAGTAATATATAAGAGTAAGTGTATTAGTATTGTAAATGAGTCTCAGTCTTATGTACTATAGAGAAAAATGTAAATTTTAATATAATACGTACAAAATGAAAATACATAAACATAATATGTACACTAATAAGATGAAACTGCATAAACACTAATATGAGACTTTGTCTAAGAGGAATCTTTTAATAATTAAGTGAAAAGGCAAGTTAATAACTTTCAATCAGCCATCTAACATTACACAACACAATTTTCTAACATAATGACCTTTATATATTGGTAGATTGACATCATTGGGTTAATATGATCGAGTATTTATTATTTATTTTTTTTTGACAGTATTACTTTTTTGAGGAATTTGATTCTTGTGAAATAGTGTTTATAAACACTCCTTTATTATTATTTGAAAAGGCAATTATAGTTTTAAATAAAGAAACACAATCTCTACACTTTAATAAAATTAATAAACTAAAATTATAAACAAGAATTAAAAAATGCAATAAAAAGTCAAATTAAAAAAAAAAAGGATTGAAGCAAGAAGCTATAAGAAAGATGGTGGAGGTACCTTGATAAGTTGCAGGATTGGGGTTGCCAGTTGTACGTAAGGTACAAGCGGTCGATGCGTCCATTTTTCAGGCAATTGAACTCCTTCTGAATGAAGGGACAGGATGAGTAGTTGTAGAGAGGGTTGGAGGGTGAGGATGAATCTCTCACCCAACTCCCTTTGAACAAATCACACCACCTTTGCTCCTCACTCCACCCACATTGCTGCTCACCAAGGCTTATTACAATCACCACTACTGCTGCTCCCCACACCCACATCCTTTCTCTCTCTCTCACACACCAGAATAGTGGGTTAGAGAGAGAAACCAACAGAGCAGTGCTGACGTTAATTTATATATGTCCCTCCTCCCTAGGTATTTATGTCTGTTTGTTTATTAATATATGGGCATATGTATTTAAATGCCTTTGGATTGGTAATGTTATAATGTACTGTATTGTAGGACGCAGAATTATATGGTAAGCTGGTCACCAGTATATCACTTGTATACATCATATTTACTTCTCGCTATTAACTACTTCCTCCGTCCCGTCCAATTGTTTTATATTTGTAGATTAAGGAGTATTATTATTTTATGTGTAGTGGGTAGTTGTATTAGTAGTGAGTGATGGACCACATGTGGTATTTTTTTACTAAAAGTGAAAAATTGAGTCATTTAGATGAGACGCCCAATATAATAAAATGGTAACCTTTCGAACTATTGCTTCTAAGGAGTCATAGCATCTCCAACACGCTTTTTAAATTTGGAGAGCTTTTCTATAATATAGAGATGATTTTTAACCTTAAAGAATCATAATTTTACTACTTTTCATCAAATTTTTTATATTTTCATTTTTAGTGTATATTTATTACTACATATTTTCTTTTTCAATTTATTAAAATGTATTTCTTTTAACAAAAGGAAGTAAATAGAACTTAATGCAATTTAGTTTGAAGGGTGGATTTGACACTTCAAATTTAAAAGTGAAAATCGTCATGTAAATTTAAATGTTAAAATAGAAAGTGTATTGGAACTTGTTTTTATTGAAAAATTTTCTACAAAATATGAATATTTTGTAGGCAAAAGCTTGTGTGTGCCCAGCCATACGGGAGCACATTTTGTGTACCTTTAGAATTTTGTGCTAAATTGTATATCCTTTAGTATAAAGATGTGTACCCTTTATTTTACAAGGCAAAAACTTGTGTGTGCTTGGGCGCACGGAAGAACTCCATGTGCCTTTAGAATTTTGTATTAAATTGTATACCCTTTAGTATAAATATGTGTACCCTTTATTTTCTGAAGAAAAATAAAAAAATATAATGAAAAGTGTATTCCCTATAGAACAAAATGGTGTACCCTTAATAATTAAAGTGTATACTCTTTAGAACAAAATAATGTACTCTTATCTATAATACTAAATTCTAAAGGTGCACTACGTGCGCCCGGGCGCACGCAAGCCTCACTCTATTTTGTATTTTACATAAGTTTTTGAGTGAGGCTCCTGTGTATCCCGGTGCACGGAGCACATCCCGTGCGCCTTTGCAATTTAAACTCCTAACAATACATATGTTTAAATAGAATATAGAGGGGGAGGTTTGTGTTCACATAGGGACACGGTACTCCGTGTCCCGGGCCGCAGGAGCTTTTGCCTTTTCGGCTGTTCTCACCTATTTTAAAAAGTGGTTGAAAGAGATAATTAAATATTTTTTTATATTAATTGATATCTACTAATTAATCTCATAATTAATTTGCTTCCCATTTTAATTTCAAATTTAAGATGGAAAGAAAATTGGAAAAAATATTATGATAATTAATTTGATAATTTAATATCTCATCTAATATTAAGATTGAAATAAGAAAAATATTAATCTTCAAGGATAATTAGATTAAAGAAACAAACAATTTAATTATATCAACAATTTAATTATGGAAAATTTTAATTAAATCAATTATTTAAGAGTGAGGCTTGCGTGCGCCTGGGCGCACGGGAACACATTTCGTGCGCTTTTATAAATTTAGTATTATGGGTAAGAGTACATTATTTTGGTTTAAAGGGTATACACTTTAATTAATAAAAGGTACATCATTTTGGTCTAAAAGGTATACACTTTTCATTAATATTTTTTTTTAGAAAATAAAGGGTACACATTTTATACTAAAGGATATACAATTTAACACAAAATTCTAAAGGCGCACGGAGTCTTGTTCATGCGCCCAGATACACACAATAATTTTCTTAAGAAAATAAAGGGTACACATCTGCATACTAAAGGATATACAATTTAACACAAAATTCTAAAGGCGCACGGAATGTGATCCGTGCGCCTGGGTGCACAGGAGTTTTTGCCATTATTTAATGGGGCGGCTATTTGCAACCCCAAATATACTAAACGAACCCCAAATTCTAGATACAACAAAATTACAAATATAAATTACTAAATACACCCCATTAAAGACTACTTTACCTTTTTCATTTAAAACCAAATTACTAAAAACTAATTAATAAAAAAAAAAACACCGCTGGTCAAGGAAAGAAGAAGTCGCGACTTCACAGATGAGAAATGAGAGGGAAGGACGTTAGTGTGGGATTGTGTAACTATCATTTCTAGTTATTCAACAAAATGACAGTCACGGAGAGAGAAGGGGTGCCAGAGGGATCTTTTCAACTGGATCCTATTTCCTTACCTCTGAACGGCGATGACTTTTATTACTTGGAAAAACAAAAGATTTGATTGATAATATGTACCATGGATTCTTCGGGTGCAGTCCTAAATGATTTTTGTGGATCAGGAGTGATTCACTTCATAGATGTGGATGAAGGTAACATTATGTTGGGAATGTTGCAAAGGCAAAATGGAGGAGCTAGTATTTATGTTGGGAATATTTTCAGTTAGGCATATTTAATAAATTATGTCTTTCTAGAATTTCGTCTTTGTAGACTTTTTGGATCTCTGGCTGAAGTTGCTTTGCTATTGGTTTCCCTATCAAAAATGTTTAGAGAGAGGGTGATGCTTCAATTTCACGTGTCATTCCAAATAGATAGTTTATCTGTTCGATCTCAAAAGTCGAACACATTTAAGTGTTCGATTGATGTCGTCGAACACTGTAACATAGCGTGTATTTTATAACTAATCTTATTTTTTATTTTTATAAGGGTATTTACGTTTTTTCAAATAAACATATTTTAAATATATTAATTAATGGAGTTCGTTTAGTAGATTTGGGGGTGCAAATAGTCACACCCTTATTTAATGTGTAATGATTTGACTAATAAAATTAATTAACAATTTATTTTAAAGTGTACAATTAATTAAGGAAATAATTTAATTATATCAATTATTTATTAAGGGAATTTAAATTGATCAATTATTATAATGTGGGAATTAAGGAAATAAATTTATCAATTTTTATATAAATTAATCAACGCTGATTTGAAAGAAAAAAAAAACGGTAGTTTTCTAAATCAATTTTTTTTTCACTCATAAAATGGTTTTTTAAGGGTTTGTTGGACCGATTCCTTACTGAACCGGTCGGTCCGAACAGGCTTCAGCAACATTGCTCACTCTTAACAAAGTTCCACCCCTTATTTTAAGTGAAATAAAATTTAATTCCCATTTTCAACTTACAAAATTCTCTTTTGCTTACTGTAAATAAAAACAACAAAATTGCCCAACATTTAGATAACTTTTCTAAATCATCGTTCATAAATGATACAAGTGTGGCCCACCTTGGCATTTCACGAGGGAGGAGTAACTATTTACACTCCAAAAAATGCTAAACATACTTAAAAAAATATTAAATTAAAATATTTTTTATTTGTATGACTTAAATAGCCTTACAAGAAGTGTACTTACAAAACATACCCCAAAATTACTAAATACCACCTCCGTCCACTTTTAAGAGTATTATTTTTCATTTTAGGCATCCGCCCCAAATGGTCTCATTTTCTTTTTTATATGGGACCCATACACACCTATTAATACAACTAAAAAATGGGACTCACACCTCCACTAATACAACTAAAAAATGGGACGCATACACACTCACTAATACAACTAAAAAATGGGATCCACACCTCCACTAATACAACTACCCACTACATATTAAATAACAATACTTCTTAATTACCCAAAAGCAAATGACACTCTTAAATCCGGACTGAGGGAGTACACCCCTAGAATTAAATAAAAAAATGATATACTTTTCATTATCTTCCCCCAAAATAAAACTCCATCAACAATCACTGTTCTAATGTTTCGAACATCGCTAAAAATTATTGATTTGTCATATTCCATTCCCCACAACTTCATCCCTTACAACATCCTCTCATGTCTTCTCCTGAGATAAAGTGTTATGTTGATGGACGTTTATTGATGATGAAGGCGAAGACGATGGAGGAGCGAGCAATCGTCTCAGGAGCACGGCGAACATCGGGGTTGATGTGGAGGAGGACTTCAAAAGTGACGTCTTCCATACAGATGTAATCGTTGAGGTTTAACGGCACAGACGTGAGAATAGTGGCGGATACAGGGGGTACAAGGGGGTACGACTGTACCCCCAAAACCCCCCTACTCCCCACCCCTAATTTCTTTTTTAAAATTTTTGTATATATATTTATATGTATAAATATTTGTATATTTATTAATCTGTACCCCAAATTATTTAATTAATACAAATTTATACACAATTCACTACTATTTTAATTAATTTACACTATAAATTCATGATAATAATGTCTTACATTGCTTTTTACAAATAAAAATTAGACAGTGTCACCAATATTTATAATTTTAGAATATTATTTATTTATTATACGATTTTGAATATCAAATACTCCCTCTATCTCTCTAATTACTTCACACTTTTCTTTTCGCCTCAACTCAAATGTACATTTTTAAAAATGTACGAAATGCATCTCAATAATATCCATTCTTTACATATATCTCAATAATTCTGTACAATATTTTCATTAAATTATCTAAATATACTCATTTTTTATACACATCTAAGTAACTTTTACCATAAAAATTAATTTTTCTTAATCTTTGCATACAAAAAACACTGAATATTTTTATAATTACATGTCGTACTTCAGAAAAAAAATTCCTGAATCCGCCACTGCATGAAAAGGTGGAAGGTGATGGAAGGCATGGTGGCGAAGATGTGGGCGATGTGGTTGAGGGTGGAGTTGGTGTTGAAGGAGGGAGGGGGGGGACGGTGAGGATAGTGTGATGGAGAAAAAAGGGTGGTGGCGGAGGATAAATTTTCGAACTACACCATGGAAACCAGGTGGCCGAGATGGGTAAAGAATTTAATTATCATTTGTGTAATATGGCATTGGATTAATGACATAAGGTATGCATTTTTAATCCTATATTTTATTCCAGAGTAATACATTTTCAGTCCTGTATTTCAAATCAATAATTTTTAGTGTGGTTTAAAACATTAGAACAATGATTGTTGATGGAGGGTTATTTTTACGGGGAAGACCATGAAAAGTATATTCATATATTTTTTTTTTATTTTGGGGTATATTTAGTAATTTTGAGTATGTTTAGTAAATATATTTTTATAAGGGTATTTAAGTCATACAAATTAAAAAGAATTTAATTTAATGTTTTTGGGGTATGTTTAGCATTCTCGTGGGTGCGAATAGTCACCCTCTTTCACAAATTTAATTGATTTAAAATAATAAAATAATATGACTTGAATTGAGTAATATAGCATTGTTACGCATTTTCTTTGCACACAAAATAATCCCCAAGTATTAAGGATGTAATTGTAACTTAGGAAAACGATTAAGTTAAATATAGAACCCAAAAACGGAGTATTATTAATTTAACTAAACTAAATTAATTAAGACAAGTGTAACAATAAAGATTGAGGTATCAAATTGTTAATCTACTAGACAAACTAAGTAAATTAACAATTAAAATAAAATAACACGTCGGAGTTGTTTCAAGAATTGAGAGTAGGTAGCCCTAGGATAATCCAGTTTAAACTCCTTAATTTTCCTCTCTAATGTACCGGTAAACTCTGCATTGTGAATTATGAACGCATCACTAAACTAAGTAAACTTACTTTATAGACACAAGTAAATAAGCACATAAAACCTGTAAATCACCTTTGAGTAAGAAATCTAATTTCACCCCCCTTTCTAGGTACTATCGGTATAAATTTTTCCCCGATCGTCTGACACTCAAAGCCGATGTGATCTACCTTCTTAGGTAATACAAAATTACCCTCTTAGTACTGCTTATCAACCCGCAATTTATGCAATTAACAAACATTCATATTTAACAGTTCTAATAAAGCCTTGAAAGTATTGCTCCCTCCCTTAGAATCATAACATGCAACCCTAATTAGTGTGAACACACTCAATCCACAACAAGATATATATTCAAACTTTATATAACAGTTGAAGATGCCCAAAACAATGTGAAAAGCGGTTTAAAAGCATAATAAAATATAAAATAATCCACAAGTAGTGTTGTCGGCAGGGTACTACAAAATAGTTCAATTAAGTTATTCAAACCTTCAAAATCCTAGTACTACAAAAAAGGTTCTAACCCATGGTGTTACAAGCAACACACATGAGTTTGAGATAGATCTTATCCATAATTTGGAAAATCACAAGAAAAGATTAAGAAACAAAGAAAACAGTATATATGGTGGTAGTCATAACCTTGACATTTCACAAATTTATTTGAATCAATACATGCATATAAGCAAAAATGTATTTGCTAATTTTGACCAATTTTGACTATTTTAAGTTAATCTTGACCATTTATTTTTTATCATTACATCTACACCGTTGATCATCCTTTCACAAAATTGAATAAAAATTTCGGTACTTTTTTATGTAATTTAAACAAAATGTTTGGACCTGTTTATAAATAAAGTTTTATGAACAAAACTCTTTTGAAACCCTAATTTTATTTTCATTTCTGCAGGTCTCTCCTTCTTCATTATCTTCATTCCTTATCTGTCGAGCTTTGCGATTTCTTATGTTGCAGTTATTATTGCGCTTACTGTCGCGATTCCTCATCTCCAAAAAGATCTTTGCCTTAATCTGATCGGGTGGAAGAATATTTTTGGATTCAAATACAAATCTTTAAATCCAAATACAATTTTGGATTTAAATTGTTTTAATTTCAAATCTAAAGATTTATTTGGATTCATTCCTAACCTTACTTTTTTGTTTTCAAATTTCAGGTTATTACTGCATTTTAATAGTTTATCGAAATGGAAGGTTATGTTTCTTTTATATACTTCTGTATAGCATTATTTGTGATTTGATTGATTTCAGCCATTCTAATCATTAATTTTACTGATTTAATCATTCAGGGAATATTTTTGAAGAATTTCTTGACATGTATTACTCCGTAGATTCATATGATTTTCTTTGTGTTTGTCGATTCCGAAATGCTCTCCGAATCTTCAACATATGTGAGTATTCTACACTGTTAATTTTTCCTTTATTAATTCTTGGTTTTTTTCGATTTCCGAATCCGTAAAATAATTAGTATTCTACATTCATTATTTTCCATTCTTTAATCTTAAGAAGTGAGAAATTGTTTTTTGCACATTGTTTATTAAATTTGATTGTTATTTTCTTTTACTTATTCATGGAATACGTTATTATTAATATTTTTGTTGCAGATTCATGAATGTAAATCACATCTTATTTCTGTACTGTAATTTCAACTAAATTTTTCCTTAAATTTGCAATACTTCATCATGAAGGACAAGGTTAATTTTCCAGGCTTATGCCTTGATATTTATCAGATTATGCTATATGGAAAGTGCTCAGACCACCATTAATTTTTGTAATATTCTTCTTTTCTGTTAAGAAAATTCAATGGATGTACCAAGTCAATTTCATCAATGATATGCAGGACATATTACGGTTCCATGCAGTTTATTGGCCAGCAATGTTGATGTCAGCCGGAGTTGGCCTCCCTAAAAAGGTTTTTGGTCATGGGTTCTAAACAAAGGTATAGTTAATTACTTAATTTTATTGGATTTTTTCCTTTTAACTCTTACTGTCTTGGTAGTATTATCTGAGGCATGTCCTCATGTGCACTGGGTTTTTCTGCAGGATTCAATGCTATTAATTGTCATTTATCTTTAACTTAGATCATATTTTTCACTGGGTCTTCTTTTCCTATAATTATAAATATTTAGTATTCAAACATCCCAGAATAGCTATTTGCTAATTCTTTTATCTCTTATCTAGAGCATATATGGATTCAGGATTAAGTTTTGTACGGAATTTTGAAAGACTTTTTAATGATCTCACAATAACTTTGTGAGTCTCATTTCTCCCTTTCCTAACTCTCTATCTCCTCCCTCTGCATATATGTATACATGTATACTGTTGTATGTTGTGTTGTGTGTATGCGTTTGAGTATTAGGAGTGTCATTCAGTTTTTAATGGTTTAACTGTAGCTTTTTGAGTCTCACTCCATGAGGAGTGATTGTCTCTCACAATATGATGATAACTAGGGATCACATATACTTGATGCAGGGAGCAGGGGCATGTGGACTTCAAGAAGATTGATCAGTTCATAGGCATTGGCTCAAGGTATACTAAGACAACTCTTTTCTTCACAGTTATGATTACAAAACTAAAACACAACAACTTAGGATGATCTAGCAAAACAAATTGTTGTTTGTAAGACGGAATAATTGATTCTAAAGTTTTTGTTCCATTTTTTTGAAACAGGTGACTCAACCGTCTCCCATCCTTTTGTATTTTGTATTCTCATTGACCATGTCTTTACGTTTCTAATCTCTGATTTCTGATTGACTGCAATATCCTTATTAAATCACCGCATATTTGATAATTTACTCCATGAAAAGTTGTAATTACCATGTTTCATTATTTATGAAACCTTATTACAAACACGTTCTCAAGGTTATCTTGCAATTTTTATTTTCTCCGCATTTTCATTATGGGTTCCATGTTTAAATTTATGCATTGTTTTCATTTATGTTTTCAAAATTTTTCCATTTATGTGGTTAGAATTTCAGCCTTAACTATATCAAGAGCAGAATATAATTGTTAATGTTTTATCATGTTCATGTGGTGATGGACTATATCTGTTGCAACACTGAAACACGCATGGAAAATAAGTCAAATTAATTAAATACACAATCAAGGTTGAAAAAAGAAAAATTTTAACATTCAGTTTGAGGTGATTGATATCTTCGTAGATAATGATTGTCGGGTTGATATTGGGTCTTAGGTACAGAAAGTAAAGCCAGATGTTCTTCTTGGGTTGTCCGCTGTAGGATGTTTATTTCCAAAGAGGTATGCAATTCAGTTTTCTTATTAATCTTTTTTATTTTATGCATTCAACATTTTCATTTCTGAATATAGTAATTGTAATTTTCTTAGCTTATTCCATTTTTATGCTTTCATATTTCCTTGGTTGTCATAAGAAAAATTCAAAAGTTATGGTTCAGTTTGGACTAAAATTGCTTTCTGATTGTCAGGTATTAGAAGCTCTAAAAGACTAGCAGACCAATGATTTTTCCTATATCTAACCCAAAGAAAGGGTATTATTACATGATTTAATTAAAATATTTTCCTTGCACATATTTGTCTCATGTTTTACTGATAAAATCCTTTCTAATTTCGTCAATTGAGTGCACCTCAGAGGAAACATTTTCCATAGTAGGTGACAATATTATATTAGGAAGTGGAAGTCCATTTAGCAATATTGATCTTGGTATGTCTTTTAATTTTTCTAGGACTACCATCCATCTTTTAATTTGGAATAAAATTTTCTACTGAAAATGGTGAAATGCAGATTTTTTAAATGAAATATTTTCAAGAATAAATTGATGCCTAGAAGCCTGTTGTTGGACCCTGGTTGATTTCCTAGGCCTTGAGATTTTAGCCTATTACATAATATTTAATCAGTTTCTGGAATATTAAATTTTTACCTGCTCTACTGTTTTGCCTACAAAGCATTCTTCTATGATGATATGACAAGGGGGTTTACACTTTACATGCTTTGTTGTCTAAATCTATGTCTGTACTTTATTGTTGTCTGGAATTGATGTCACTCAATATTTTAAGCAACAAGATTTAATTTTATTAAAAAAAATTCATTTACCCACTTATATTACAGTATGTAAGCCATCTGGGCCTGCCCCAGACATCGTTTTCTGACAATTTGTGCTTTTACCCTTTAAGATAGTTTAAAAAGCCAAAAGTATATTATTATAATAAACTTTCAGGATGCTGACATGTTTTTTTAGGGATTCTAATTAGATGATTTGAATCTCTAGAGGCAGAGAAAGATAGGTGACATCAAAGAGCATGTCATTGTAGATGTATCTGCTCAAGGATATTAACTGGTTTTCCTTCTTTTTTGAATTTTAATCTCTTATTTAATAATGCAACTAAATATATATAAGAAATGGACACATTGGCCACTGCAACCAGGCAAATAACATGTTCTTATTTCCCAGGTTAGATTCTCAAAATTCTAATAAATTTAGGAAAATAAACTGGTTTGCATTTACTTTTCCATCTTTAGGATGTTTTCTATTGATTCAGGATTGGGCTTGAAACACTTTTGTCTGGATCTAAGTTCGTCTCAGATGGAATGTTACAGGCAGCAGCTTAATGAAAATTTAGAAACTTCTTTTTTTAAATATGCCTGTGATTTGAGCAAAGCTTCAATGCAGGCTTTTTACTCACTCTGGAAAGGATTTACTTAATCAAATATATGACATTTTCAAATTACTAAAGTGGCAATTTGTTTTCACTAAAATTCATGGAAAAACATCTATCACATAAATTGCTTCTTTTTTTTCATCCTTGATTGTGCATTTAATTAAGTTAACTCATATTCCATATATGTCTCACACGATCACCATGTTCCCTTTTTTATTTAAATTTTTCCTCTCTCTGTGCAAAGAAAATGTGAGTATTTTTTTATAATTTTTTTATTATTTGTTATATGAGAAGTATATGCGCATTAGAGTTGCTTTTGAGGAAATAATAATTGTTGGAATAGTTTGAGGAAGTAAATTGTGAACATGAGCTATGAGCATGCATTTATTTGTATGTATACGCATTATGGTTGCTTATGAGGAAATAAAAATTATTGGAATAGTTTGAGGAAGTAAATTGTAAATATTTCCAGTTATTTGTAATAATTAAAGATAACTTTAAGGAAAACAAATGGAACAAATAGGACACTTGATCAGTTGCTATTTTCATTTTCATTAGAGATTGACCTGTAGCTTCTTAAGAAGTAGTAATGCATGGGTTCATGATTTTGTAGGTAATTCTCTCGGGGTATATTATTTGTTGCAGCCTTGAATTTATTAAACTTTACATTATTTCGTATTCTATCTTATCTACAATATACGGTATATTCTTTATTAATTCCATTTTCTTTTTTTTCCTTTTTTTTTGTTCTCAACTAATAGCCAGGGGAAGTGATGTATACGCATTATAATAGTTTATTTTTCTAAGTTTATACGTGATCTATCATTTACTTTGTATTTCATGTTTTTGTCAATTATTGAAAATGTGAGATTTTTTATATTCTCCCAGTTCACAATATTGTACTCTTCCTTAATGTGTTAATTTTTTTTTCAGGATGTAATGGATAACATTACAGGTTATATTATATTCTTCATTTGTAATCTTATTTATAAGTACATTTATTGATGATCAAAATATGTTATGTTGCGTCCTTGTTGCCTATACTTTACGATAATTCCTAAAATTTAAATTTGTAAGGCAGATTAGGTTGATTCAAGCCAATCGCAAAAAAATTAGTATGAATAGTTTATGTTTTCAATTGTTGATGTATTTTTATCTTCTCCTAGCATAAAAAAGGTTTGTGCTCATATGTTTACGATAGTGTGTCTAATACGATTTTTCAAAAATTATTGAAACATGAAGTGAAATGTTGTTGTCTGGTGACAAATTTAATGAATATGCAATCATATATAGAATTCTCTACCATGTAATTCATTCTTTTAACCAGATTGAAGTTTAATGGCTTTTAACAGTGTTGAAAATGTGCAACGTTCTCTTTGTTCTTTTGATGTTCTTTTGTTTGCTTTTTTTGAAATTGGTTGTCATATTCCCATGTAATACATCGATGATTTGGTAATTTTAAATAAACAATAGACATGTTTTTTTGCATTACCATCGAGATGCTTGTTTTTTCTGACTATTGAATGAAATGTTCTATATTCTTTTTTCCTCCATTACTGAGTTTTTGTTTTTGTAAATACTTTTATCTTCCTATATTATTTGCCCCATGATTCAGATCCAATAAAATTATGGCTCAATTGACTGGAAAGCGAAGTAGTAGATAATTTAATCCATAGTCGAATCTGATTCATTTTATGCCATCTAATTGCAGTATCTTTTGTGATTCATAATTTTTATCATCTAATTGAACTAGCTTTGTTGATATGTTCGTATGCGTTTAAGTTTTCTAGACTCATGGGATTTGGAATTGTGGTAGCATTTCAATTGTATACATTTTTCTGATAACATTGCTTATATAAATGATATGCATAAAGTTGTACTTTTAACGATAATCATGTTATATGTTACTCCAATGAAATTGATCGTATCTACTCTACCTCCACTGTTGGTTTTCTCCACTTGCATCTGTCATAGCTGTAACATCCTAAAATTTCTAATTGAATTATATTTATAAATGTTTAAGTAAAATAAAATAAGAGAGCTAATTAAATTTAATTTAAGTTGGTCTGCCAGTTTAAAAGAAAAGAATGAGTTAAACAGATGAGATAATTCATAGTTTGCAAACTTGATTTCTCTTATTTAAATAAAAAAATATTTTATTTGACTAAAAAGCAAACATCCAAACCAAATAAGACAACTGGTGAATTAAACCTCCACTAAAACACCTGTGACACAATCCACTCCTCACCATGTACCATTATTTATTACTCCATCCATCCTGGTAATTACTGCACATTTTTCTTTTTGTCCGTCCCAACACTTATGCACGTTTCTATAAATGGATAAAATACATTACAATATTATTCACTTTATACACACTTCCCAATAAAACACTTTTTTTATTAAATAATCTAAAATACTCATTTTTTACACACATATCAATAACTTTACATATCTTTAAACATAAAAATTAACTTTTCTTAATCTCCGCGCACTAGAATATGTGCGCAAATTACTGGGACGGAGGGAGTATTTAATAAGAAATGACATTTCAAGATAAAAAATGCTTATTCACCTTTTTGCGTGTCCCCAAGTATATGAAATTAGTTGCAGATAAGCGTGTGACCAAGTCTATTATCAAACCCAAAGGATAATTCTAAACTTACTATTTAATCTATTTATGACAACTGATGATAGTGAAAATAATTGTGTTTTAGTATCCAAATCAACACCTTTTTGATGAGAATTGTTGTTATATATTAGCACAAGTGTCTTATATTCGATATATGTGAGAAAAAAATGAGTTTGAGGTGTTTTATTGTGTTTTAGGTGGAAAAAAGATCAAAAGTGCAAAGTTGGGAAAAAGGTGCAACTTGTGTAGGAATGCAGAAAAATGCACGTCCAACTTATGTAATTTTTTGTGTTTATTTGGAGCTTTAAACTGAAAGTGTGATGCATGGTTGGAAAGCCACAGAAGAGAGGATCGTTTTGGCATAAGGAAAACTACAATCGGAGTCCAAATGAGAAAATTATAATCAAAAGAGTGACGTCGCGCTACTTTTCATGGCTTTTTACACCTTCAAATCTTGGTCTTTTTTTAGTTCTTTATATGGGTAGAAAGCCAAGGAAGTGAGGATTGCGTGAGCATAAGAATCACTCAAATCGAAGTTTGGATGTGGAAGTTATACGCGAAATGGTGAGACTGCGCAAACTGGTTCGACCTCCCTGATCTGATTCGACCATCGAACCATGGTCGAACCAAATACCTAAAACTACGTTAAATCACCGATATTGATTCGACCAAGCCAACAGGTCGAACCAGCATGCGAGACAGCTCCAAATCTATATTTTTACACCCCCAGTGCGTGTATGTGCTTGTTTTGACGTGAAAAAGCCCATTAAGGTCACTTGGAGACTCCAAAAAGTATAAAATGCATCATTAGAAGGGTTAGAGACATCGCAACACAATCATCCTACACCCCACAAGGGGGGATCACCCCCAACAATCATCCATATCCTTTCCTCCATCCATCCATTACTTTGAAGATTCGTCTGCTGAATCAAGAGGAGAACCAAGAGGAGGGTTCAAGACAGAAAAGGACGCGATGACGCCCACATTTAAGGTTCTATTCGTTTCCTAATTTATCTTGTATTTTCCAGACATATGGGTAAGATCAATCCACCCCCATGATTGTTCTTCGTATCATCATGGGCTAGAGCCTTTATGGTAGATCTAGGGTTTTTAAGGTTTTTATGAATTAATTGAACTTTCGTGTGTATACTCCGTACAACACTACTTGTGGATTTATTTTATATATGACTATGTGTTTTTAATCCATATTCGGAGTCGTTTTGTGCATCTTTAACTGTTGAATAGAGTCTGAATGTTCATCTTGGTTAATGATTGAGCGCGTTCACTGCTGAACAGGATTCTATGTCATGATTCTGAGTGAGGGGACTCCTAAGCTTAATTTGAACTGTCATATATGAATGTTTATTAATTGAATTGAATTCGGGTTAGTAAGCAGAATAAAGAGGTTAATTTTATAGTACCTATAAAGGGAAATCATATCGGGTTAGAGTACCAATCCTAGAGGAAAATAATTGATACTGATAGTACGTAGAAAGAGGGGTGAAATTATTTCTCTTGCTCCAAGATTATTTACATGTGTTACACACATATTTTCTTGTGTCTATAGAGTAGATTTGCATGGTTTAGTGATGCGTCCATATTCCACACGGCAGTGTTGGACATTGATACACGAAAGAGAAATTAATGAGTGAAACTGGATTATCCTAGAGCTACCTATTCTCCTTCTTGATTCACTTTCGTATTTTCCTACTTCCTAATTTATTTTATTTATTATTTCAATTAATTGTTTAGTAGTTGTTAATTAAATCCATCAACTTTTATTGCCTTTTGTCTTAATTAATTTAGTTAATAATTAAATTGATAATACGCCGTCCTTTTGATTTGATATTTAACTTGGTCGCTTGCTTAAGCTGCAACTGATATCCTTAATACTCGGGGATTAATTTTGCGTGTAAAGAAAATGCGCATCAAGTTTTTGGCACCGTTGCCGGGGACAACTATTATTAGTTTATTATTATGACTTTTATTTGTGATTATTTATTTCTATCTAACTTTGAATTTTTCTGAGGTACTTGTGCACTAAGAAAAGGAGAGGAAGGAAAGGAATGAATAACACACTGAGCTTAACATGGCCGGAGCAAGACAGAATCCGGATAATATTGCAATCCGTGAAATTTTCTTGAACAATGGGATTGGTAACATGGGTTTGATAGGAGCAAGAGGGAAGATGATGATTTTGAGATACATCCCGCTTTTATCAACATGGTAGTGAATAATCCCTTTTCTGGAGGTTGCTTTGAAAATCCATATTAGCATCTCAAAAGATTCTTTGGTTATACAAACACTCAAAAGGGTGCTGGAGCTAATGATAATGCTAGATGGATTGACCTATTTAAGTTCTCTTTGATTGATAGGGCAGAAGCATGGTATGAGACTCTTGATGCCACAGACTGCACTACATGGGACCAACTGAGCAGAAGTTTTCTTAGAGAGATACATGCCACCCTCAAAGGTTTTCAGAATGAAGCAAGAGATTACCCAATTTGTTATGAATCAGGGTGAGAAATTCCATGAGACATGGGACAAGTTTAAAGACATGCTCAGACGGTGTCCACCGCATGGGATGTCTAAGGCTAAGTACATAAGCATCTTCTACTATGGATTGGATTGTGAGTCGCGTGTTCTTATTGATGCATCATTAGGAGGAGCGCTGTTATCTAATATAACACTTGAAGCAGAAAAGTTATTTGAAAACATCTCTATGAATTCACGTGACTGACTTACAGAGAGAGTAAGAGGATCTTATGAAGTGGGCAAGGTAGCGCAGGTTGAACATCAAGTGGGGAAGCCAAATAGGAAAGATGAGATCGTCTATAGTTTAGCTAACATCAACAAGCTACTATAGTCCCAGCAAAAGCTGACAGAGTTTACACAAAGGGGGCCTAATATACAACATCAAGATGTGAAGGCTAGAGTTGAAGATACCCTCAATCGATACATGACTAAGATTGATGCAAGAGTTGATTGACTTGAGGCTACTATAAATTCTACCCATGCAAATTTGTCCAAGCAGCTGAATGACCTTACTTTGATGATGGGTCAGATGGCTGGGAGCGTGAATCAATTGACGCAAACGTTGGAGAAAGAAAAGTTCCTGTCTCAAGCCATAATGAACCCAAAAGAGTGCAAAGCCATCACGTTGAGGTCTGGAATGCACTATGAGGGACCGATGATGCCAGAAATAGATTATGGAGCTTCAGGAAGCCGGTTTGACCCTGGTTTGACCAAGACCCTTGGTCGAACCACCTTTCACAAGTCGAACCAAACACCTGAGAACGTCCGGAGATCGCTGATGGTTGGTTCGACCTCATTTCGAACAAGGTCTTGGTCAAACCAGCTCCTAAAGGGGTTGAATGGAAAGCCACGAAAGAGAATATTGTTTTCACGCATGAATCACCTCAATCGGAGGTCAGATGCGAAAGTTATGCTCGAAATCGTGAGACTGCCCAGTCATTCCTTGGAGGTCCGTTAGATCAACCATTTGAGTCGAACCTTTAAGCAATGAAGATGCCTATGGAGACTCAATCATGCAAGAGCATAGATGTGATTTCTAACTTGTTTAATCTTGATTTTAATAGGAGAGATGACTCTGAAATTGAGTGGAAGGTTAACAAGAAGAAGTGTAGACAGCCATGGAAGGAAGAAAATTCTGAGGATCATATACTTGTGACTAAGAAATGTGAGGTGCTGAGAGTAGACAAGAAGAGAGAAAAGAAGTACTTGAAGGTGAGGATGCGAGAAGATCGCCATCTGATCCAGTAGTTCAATGCAGTATTCCGTCTTGACTCTCCGACGTTAAACATGAGCGCCTTTTGTGGGGCTTGTCCCTTCCGTTTTATTGCTTTATTTCTTTCGTGTGAGTGAGGAGTTATTATATTTGAGGTGCTCACATTTCGACAATTACATTTTTTTCAAACTTAGTTTCGACTTACGTTTTTACTAAGTTTGGGGGGATGTGATGTACTTACCTCGTCTTATGAGCACCAAGGGTTTAATTTTTCCTTTCGTTGGTTGTTTGTTTTGTTAGGGGGTTAATTTTTTATGGCATATTAATATATTAACCAGTGTTTCTATGTCGATTTTTTGCAACTTACCTAATGTTTAGTGTGTTGTTTTGTGTGTTCCCTAGTTCAGTGGTCGAGTTTTTAATTTTTTGTCTTTGATTTTTTTTGGTGTCTCATATTTTATTATTGATGAATCCTGTGATGATGATGTGTTTGAGCTTTGATGATAGAAAAGATAACTAGGTGGTAAGACGAGTTCTACACTGAGACTTGACTTGACCAAGTTGAACAACTCGAGGAGCTTGTGTACGTTGAAGAAAAATTAGGTGCCCTCATTTTCTTATTTTTAACTTTTATTTATTGCTTTTAATTTAGGAGAGTGGAAGGATTGAATTTTTGGTTTTGGTGATCCATGAGCTTATATTTTTAAATTGTGACTAAAATTCATATGCTCTTGAAATTGATGAAGGAATTGTACTTGAGTTATATTGTGATATGAAGTTCTATGTGTACTTGTGGGATATTACTTACCATGAAAAGTGCTCTGTTACTTGTTAAAAACCCATGTGAGATTTTGAGCCTCGTTGATCATGTTACATAATCACATGATATATCTTTTCTGGTGAGTATCGTTCTTGTGCATGTATTCTAAAACTTGGCTCTTGTTTTATTTGAAACTACATGTGTGTTAGATGATGGGAGATGATTTTAGGCCATCCTTGAATTTATAAGTCACTTAGCCAAATAATTCCCTACCGAATGATGTTTATCTGTAGTTAGCCCCGTTGAGCCTAAAAACTTCATTCTTTGGCAGCCTACGAGAAATAACCACTTTGAGCTTCTAAATTTTTTGAGCCTTGATTATATCATGACAAGAATTAATGGCTTTCAAGATGTGTTTATGGCTTGGGAAGGAATGAAATTAGTGTTGAAATAGTGATTGAGCATGAAAATGCATCTAAGAAAAAATATGGAGTAGTGCTTAAATCTAGTACTCCATGGAATAAAACACCCTAGGGTAGTGCTTAAATCTATTGCTCTATGGTGGATGTGAGAGGTAGTGCCCAAAAAACTGGTACCTCGAGAGAAAAAAATAAAGAAGAAAAAAAAGAAAAGGAAAAAAAAGAAGGAAAAAAAGTGATGTTTGAAGAAAAAAAGTGAAGGAGTTGAGGAGGATATTGTGTTTAATTGAAGTGATGAGGAAGAATGAAAGATCGAGAGAGATTGCAAGCTTGATTGATCCAAGTATTGAGTCACTTATCCATAAATTTCTTACCTTAACCAAAGAGCCAACATTACATCCAAAAGAAAAGTTCTTTTTGATCCTATTGTCGAATCATACTTTTAGTGGTGGAGAGTTTGAGACTATTGACAAGCTTATGGTTACGCATGCACTTGAATTGAATCTGAGCGTAAACACCTTAACCCATAAGTGTACATCTTTTACACTTGAGTGCGAGTGATATATACTTTCCATGAGAGCATGTGAATGAAGCATTTTAATTGTTGGTGATTGTCTTATCTTGTATGCTATGAATTGATTATTACATGTAACGAGAGTTGCATGACCTAAGTTGAGGACAAGTGTATTATGAAGGGGGTATTGGTTATAGCCCTTGTTTCCCCGCTAATTTTCTTATTCTCTCTCTTTATTTTTATTTTGTTGCCTCGGGACGAACAATGGGAAAGTTTGGGGGATTGATGAGAGTGAAAATACGTGTGTTTTAGTTTCCAATTTAACAACTTTTTTATGAGAATTTTTGTTATATATTAGCACAAGTGTCTTATATTCGATATATATGAGAAAAATGAACGTTTGAGGTGTTTTATTATGTTTTAGGTGAAAAAAGGATTAAAAGTGCAAAGTTGGGAAAAGGTGCAACTTGTGTAGGAATGCTGAAAAACGCACGTCCAACTTGTGTAATTTTTCTGTGCTTGTTTGGAACTCTGAATTGGAATTGTAATATATGCTTAGAAAGCCACAAAAGAGATGATCGTTTTGGCATAAGGAACACATCAATCGGAGTCCAAATGAGAAAATTATGATTAAAATGGTAACGCCGTGCGAGCTGTACCGAACAGAACGGCTATGTCAATTTTCATGGTTTGTTACACCTTCAAATCTTGGACTTTTTTTTAGTTATTTACATGGATAGAAAGCCAAAAAAAGAGGATCGCGTGAGCATAAGAATCACTCAAATCGAAGTTTGGATGTAGAAATTATACGCAAAACGGTAGACTGCGCAAGATGGTTCGACCTCCCTGATCTGGTTCGACCATCGAACCATGGTCGAACCACATACCTGAAACTGTGTTAAATCGCCGATGTTGATTCGACCATGATTCGACCATGATTCGACCAAGCCCACAGTTCGAACTAGCATGCGGGACAACTCTAAATCCGTATTTTTACACCCCCAGTGCATGTATGTGTGTGTTTTGATGTGAAAAAGCCCATTAAGGTCACTTGGAGGGTCCAAAAAGTATAAAAATGCATCATTAGAAGGGTTAGAGACATCGCAACACAATCATCCTACACCCTACAAGGGGGGGTCACCCCCAACAATCATCCATATCCTTTCCTCCATCCATCCATCACTTTGAAGATTCATCTGCTAAATCAAGAGGAGAACCAAGAGGAGGATTTAAGAAGGAGAAGGACATGATGACGCCCACATCTAAGGTTCTATTCGTTTCCTAATTTATCTTGTATTTTCCAGACATATGTGTAAGATCAATCCAACCCCCATGATTATTCTTCGTAATATCATGAGCTAGAGTCTTTATGGTAGATCTAGGGTTTTAAAGGTTTTTATGAATTAATTGAACTTTTGTGTGTATACTCCGTACAACACTACTGGTGAATTTATTTTATATATGACTATGCGTTTTTAATCCATATTCAGAGTCGTTTTGAGCATCTTTAATTGTTGAATAGAGTCTGAATGTTCATCTTGGTTATTGATTGAACGCGTTCACTGATGAACAGGATTCCATGTTATGATTCTGAGTGAGGGGACTCCGAAGCTTCATTAGAATTGTCATATATGAATGCTTATTAATTGAATTGAATTCGGGTTAGTAACAGGATAAAGAGGTTAATTTTATAGTACCTATAAAGGGAGATCATATCTGGTTAGAGTACCAATCCTAGGGGGAAATAATTGATACTGATAATACCTAGAAAGGGGGGTGAGATTATATCTCTTGCTCCAAGGTTATTCACACATGTTATACGCATATTTACTTGTGGCTATAGAGTAGATTTGCATGGCTTAGTGATGCATCCATATTTCACAAGGCAGAGTCGGACATTGATATACGAAAGAAAAATTAATGAGTGAAACCGGATTACCTACGGCTACCTATTCTCCATTCTTGAGTCACATTCGTATTATTCTAGTGTTTATTTTATTTTATTTTAATTGTTATTTAATTTTTAGTAATTTAGTTAATTAGATAATAATCCTTAAATCTTATTGCTATATTGTCTTAATTAATTTAGTTAATAATTAAATTGATAATACGCCGTCCTTTGGGTTCGTTATTTAACTTGGTCGCTTGCTTAAGTTGCAACTAATATCCTTAATACTTGGGGATTAATTTTGCATGCAAAGAAAATGCGCATCAACAACTCTAACCAAAGATAAATCTGGGTATGAAAAGTTAATAAATTAAGCCTAAAGGGTAACGTATCTAAAAGAAAAAATAAATAATAATAAGAATTGAAGCAAATAAAATATGCAAGTATTCAAGAGATAAGACAAGACAACTCTAAGCAATCTAGTTTAAATTGGTCAACTTAAATCACTGGACAATCAGTTAGAATTCCTGCAAATTTTATGAAAGCAATCACGTAATTATGTTAAATCCCTTTAGTAAAGTAAACTTAACACATAAATCTAGTTCAAACCCTCAGATGCAGAAGAATAATTCCTACTCCCTTCTAGGTACTTAAGAAATAAACTTCAATTCCCACTTAACAATCTAAGAAACCAAATCCTCTAGAATGGTAATTAATAGATATATTAAGCGTCCAATATTAATTATTCTAATGAATATATGTAATATGGTTAAGTCCTATTTACTCATAACAGACAGACAAATATAATTACTTTATGACACAAGCAATAATCATAAATATGAAAAGATAATTAGCATCTTCATGAATAAGGACAGATCATATAAGATAAAAATATCAATCCCAATTCAAAACATTAATACTGAAATAAGAATACTGCAGAAATCCATAACCTAGTCTAGATCATCAATTCAATCCAATTCAAACCTTCAAAACCTAGAACTATCCAAAGAAATACTAGTCAATGGTGTTACAAGCAACACCCATGGCTATGGATGAAAGCAAACCCATGAGTCTATAATTCAAAAACAAGAAAGATAGAAAAAGAAAAACCCTAGATGTTGCGTGATTCTCCGTTCTCTCTTCCGTGATTCTGAACCTTCTTGTTCTCCTTCTCAAGTAAGCAACAATGATGAACTCTCCGGGATGAGTGGATGAGATGGTGAATCTTGATTTCGATATGGTGATAGGGAAATGGTATGGTAAGGTATGTAGGGTTGTGGAGAGTTACGCATAAAAGTCCCAAAGTGTTTCTTTTATAGTTGAGGACTGATGAAATCCCGAATTCTGACTCAAAAGTGGGTTTTTCACGTCAAAAATACGAACCGGCTAAAAAAATGACGAAACGACGAATCTGGGCTCGCTGGACATCTGCACGAGTCGTGCCGGGCGTGGCGTACGACATTTATCGGCAACTGGTTGGCACGAATGGGCGGAACGGGCGTTGGTTGGGCACACGGCATGAGTCGAACTGTGTGGTCGAACTAGAGCTTCTGGTCGAACTGCGCGAGTCTGCCCGTAAAATGTGACCTTGTTCGACCTCCGTTCGACCAAAATATCATGGTCGACCAACAGTGTGATGATATTGAGTAGAAACGGCGCCAAAAATTTGTTGGGCGTTTTCTCAACACATAATTTTAATCCCTAAGTATGAAGGATGCGATTGTCGCTTAGATAAGCGACCAAGTTATATTTATCGAACATAAAGGATAGTTGATTATCAATTTATCATTATCTAAACTAAGAGAAACTATTGTTGGTAATTTAATTGGAGAATAGTTATTAAACTAATGAACAAATAATTAAATAGTAAATAAAATAGAGACATAGAGATAAACGAGAGTTGACAAGTGAGAAGATAGGTAGCTCTTTAGGCCATCCAGTTTTACTAATTAATCTCCCTTCCGTATGTCAACGTCCGACTCTACCTTGTGGATTATAGATGCATCACTAAGCTATGCAAATCTACTCTATAGATACAAGCAGATAAGCGTGTAACATGTGTGAATTGCCTCGGAGCAACAGATATAATTATACCCCCTTTCTAGGTACTATCAGCATCAATTATTTCCCGTGCACTAAGTACTCTAACCCGATATGATCTCCCTTTATAGGTACTATATAATTATCTCTTTATCATACTTACTAACCCGAATTCAATTCAATTAATAAGTATTCATGTAAGATAGTTCTAATGAAGTTACGGAAGCCCCCTCATTTAGAATCATAACATGGAATTCTGCTCAGCAGTGAAGGCTACTATACCAAAACTGTGGATTAACAACAGAGGAATGACAATGGATTAATTAATACCCATTGTTAAAAGGCAAAAAAGGGCTGAAAATGAATCCCCGTAGTTATAAGTTAAAAAAATGCGCATTAACAACGAGTAATTTCTTCCGTTGTTGTAAGTACGTTGTTAATGGAATTTCCTATATTTTTTCTTATTTTTTAAATTAAAAATTGTCTCAAGTATAAAAGCTGGACTTGGATTTTTTTTTTCAGGACTTTAAAAATTTTCATTCTTCCCTCTCTGAAAGTTAGGGATATAATAGAACCGAGCTGAGTCAAACACTACTAGGTTTGAGGATCGTTTGTTAAGAAATTATCGAGCTCGAGTCCTAGCTCGAACTCGTCAAGAAAAAAATATCGAACTCGAGCTCGAACTCAAACTATTTGTTAAGACTCGCGGACATGTTCACGAACACATAAAGTAACTTGTTTATGAATATATTTTCATGAACATTTAAATGATTTTGTGCCTGAATATTAAAAGAATATTTGTTTATAAACGTTTAATGTTACTCATAATATTAAATAAACAAACTAATAAAATATAATAATAAACGATAAAAAGTATTTAAATATTTAAATAATCATTTAAGTTATTATTATATTTGTGTGGTTTAATATATAATATTTAATTATTGAATATTAATAAATAAATAATAATATATAATTCTAAAGAATAACTATAAAATTTACGAATGCGTTTGCGAGCCATTAGCGAGCATATAAATGAATATGTTCGCGAGCTTTCGTGTCGAACATCCTTAGGCTTGAGTTTGATTTGATAAACTATTCGAACCCAAAATTCAAGTTTGGTTTGGCTCGTTAAAGTTAACGAATAAGTTTGAATGAACATTTAATCAAACCGAGACTCGAATAGTTCGCGAACGGTTTGGTTTGGTTACATCCTACTGACAGTTGCCCTAGCCGCGACGCCCGACGAAGAAATTGTTGCTGCGCGCCGACGGAGAAGCTGACGGCCACCTAAGACGACCAACGAAGCTACCTGGGTTGCTTCCCGTGCTGAAACCCGTTGAAAACCCCTCTTCCTTCCCTCGCCAAAGACGACCCACGGCACGTAATCGACCGACGGCCACCGGCAATGCTTCACTAGGGAACGAGATCGACACCCTGCTTCATTTTGTCACACTAAATGACCGACGGCCACTGGTAATTTGGTTGTTCTGTGTAAGTCTTATTTTCAACTCTTTCTTCTTCTGGTTCTTGGGGAATTTCTTTCAATATTTTACTGCTCCAACGTCTTGCTTGTTTTGCTTGGCCTCTATTTCAATTTGGGTGCTTCATAGGGCTTAGGGATTTTTTTTTATCTGCACTTGTTTTCTTACTGCTCCGGGCACCTATCGTTAATCCTAAGACATTTCGATTTATTGTATTTCTGTTAAACCATTTTAGCATGCTACAAAAGTTGGTGATCTGTGCTCATGAGGTCAAGCGATATTCTCCACTGTTTATAATTAAAGCTGCACAGTTGATTTTGCACTCAAGAAATTTATTCTAACTCCAAGATTGTCGGCTTTCAATAAAGGAAAATGAGGTATTGTTAGCTACCCTCTTCTGGGAACTAGTGTTAGCGTTTGGCCACTTCTTCTTAAACAAACTGTTATCTCTAATTTAGTAATTTTTTTCAAGCATTCCTCCTGCAGTTGGTTATGAACTTCTGTTAAGAATTTTGCTCAAGTATTTGATTTTCTTTATGGTGTTATGTTTAATCTATTTATAATTTGTAAATTTAGGTTTTATTTTCTCTTGCATTGACCCTTATTGATAACTTCACATGTCTTTAAAGGTTGACATAGAGTGCTTGTAGAAGAGACCATTTGGTGCTCTAAACATTTGATGGCAGAGACAAGAAATTACCAGAAATCAATTTAGGGTTCCTCAATATCTGCGAATCTTGATTGATAGGTTTGTTCTATTCTTTTTGAATAACTTGTGCCCTTTTCTCCCAAATACATATGACTCCATGAAATTTAGGGCTTTTTATTGTTTGACGAGTACATGACAAACTATGAATATTGTTTGAGAATTTTAATTCTCTATCTTGGTCTCTTTAATTCTTTTAGAAGCTGGTTTAGTATCGTCCGCAGAGAGCGGTTCATGGTCGTCGCCACTAAGAAAGGTGAGAGTTTCTGGCACTGAGGCGTCGGGATTAATGGCACAGAGGAGCGCACAGACTACAACACTGTAATTATCTGTCACTTTTTATGCTTTTTATTTTGTAATAAAACACGAATTATAGGTGTGATTCTCCATGGGCTTTTGCAAATCTTAAACTCCCTAACTGTTTGAGTAATTCTTTGAAAGATTTTGGGTCTCGTTTAAGTTGCGTGCTCCGACCCACCATCCCAACTGGCATCTCTTATCCGCCTACCTTCTGCAACTTACTCTCACTCTCCCCTCATACCTTTTTTTTTGCATATCCTTCAGAATCATGTTTTCATTATATTTTCTTATATAAATATCAAAATATATTCATATTAATTTCTATTCAAAGAATTTGCTGAATAATTTCTTTCTTAATTTCAACTGAAGCAAGGTAAACCTGTACACCTCATTTTGATTCATTTTATGCTTTGATAAGATATGAAAAAAAAATTGGTTGGTGGGGTATGATTATAACAAGAAATTTATAAGTTCTTGTAGGTTTCAGTTTTAGATCTATGTGGATACATTTGTTAACTTTTCAAAGCATTAAAATTTTCTTCTATTTGTTTGGTTGTCTTTTCATTGCCATTTCTTGTGTTGTATGTTGTAAGAGGATTGTAATTAATTGATGGTATCATTTGTGCTTTACTTATTATATGTTTAGAAAAATGAATGGAAGGGGTGGCGTAAGGTTGTGGTTTAGGAGTGATAAAAGAATGAATTAATTTTGGAAGGAGTAATTTAATAATTGTAATGGGTGGCTTATAAAAAAGGGTGAAAATGAGATTGGCAAGGAAATGATCAAATGGTTGATTGTTATTTCTTGAAATTACATGTACATGCCACTCTCCTATTTGTAGTGGTGCAGGTCGGCTAGTCCACTGTCTTTGACTAATTTAACTTGATTCAGCATTTTACTTAATATAGTAACTTTATCTATTATCTGCAATCTTTTAGGAGATAGGTCAGGTTTAATCTTCTAGAGTTATCTAGGAGATGCACATTAATTTCATCATTATGCAACCAGAATTCCAATTCTCACTTTTAAATCAAGTGGTGTTTTACATGTTTTATTTTTTAAAATTATTGTTGTTTTAAGATTGATTTACTGTGATGCTTTTCCTTAAGTAAGAACTTCTATAATAAATTGCATATATAGTGATTCTATTAATTTAGGGTGTATCTATTGGCTGCTAAGTAAATCTACGAACTGCACGTCATATAGATTCTTAGGTTGAGTGAAAGAGTTGAAGTAGCTCGCATACACTTACTAGCTGCTAAGTAAATCTCCGAACTTCACTTACCATGTTTATGTTATATATGCAATTATGCAATCTTGTCCAGTTTAGGATGTAATGTAACCATTGTTAGAATGTTTTTTCTTTATAGCTGGTTCATATTTGTTTAGGCTGTAATTTATTCTCTTGCTTCACTTTTCTGTTATAATCTCAAGAACGCATCTGTGGTATTATGGTATCTCTGCATTTTATAGTTATTGTGTTCTTGATGCTTGTTCGAGCTTATTGATGATATAGATGCTCACTTGTAAGAGCAAGTTCTCAAAAAGACAAACCCGCTAGCAGAACAACTAGATGTTCAGGTGGTTACTGTTGCAATCTTTTTAGTCTTCCTTGGAATGGATTTAGCCCTAAGTATGCCCTTGTTTAGTTGTTTATCTCTATTAATCGATGCATTTGGTTTCATTTACAGTGAGGATAGAAAAAGAGCTTAAGAGGATGCACTAGCCACTGTGGACAGCAGCATGAGTTAGAAAACACCATTTTTTTTAGTAAATGGCAATTTCTCATAGCTTAATTCTTTCTCGCCTTTTCCTCTCTTTGGTTTTCTGTCCTTTTTCCTTAAAATACTTGAATGTTAATCAATGTATTTGGCTTCATTTACTAGAACAAATGGTGAGAGAGGATGCTCGTATATTTTTTTGGCAAGATTTTGTCGCCAAAAAATATGTTGCTCATGTTCTTCAGATTTCTCACATGAGGTTATCCCTTTTTTCTTGACTATCTATCGTTTAGAGGATGGGGTTGTTTTTACAATTACACTCTCCATTTTTTTTTTTTTTGCAGCAATTTTATCTTGATGGAAATCAGAATTTCATCTTTTAAGATCCTCTATGAAATTTGTAACTTGGAGGTGAGACTCAATTAGTTGTTCGGTTCTTTATTTTCTCAATTAATCTTTCTAGTATTGTTTTTTTTTCCTTATTCAGATTTGATCAATCTCTCACTATTTATTCCATTTTGATCTACTGATCTCACTCCTTGATGTGAAAAAATGGCTTTTATTTATCAGACCGATGATATTTATTTGTGTTGTTATGTATTAACGTTTAGGTTATGGGTTTTGTTCGAGCCTGTGTCTATGGATCAATTGAGATTGTGTTTGTATTGTCGTGGTTGCATTGGATTTTTGCATTTGGTTATGTGGATATTTCTTAATTTTAGTGTTTTGATCTTTTGGTTTTTTGTGATAAGTTGATGTAATTTTTTTTCATTAGGGTGGAACAATATGTTGTTGGGGAATTTAACATTACAATATAGACCTTTACCTTTTATCCCTTTTTTGTTCTCTTGCGGATTTAGAGTGGTAAAATATCTTTCTATATTTCTTGTAGACTTAAAAAATAATTTGGAAGCAAACCATTTTAGCCATGAGATGAATTTTGCATTAGTTAGTTTTCAATGCTAGTATGACTTTCATGTACCTATTATTTGTTCCAAGTCTGGAAGAACTTAGTATATAAATTTCAGTGATGTAATTCCTATCAATATGAACCTAGTATGACTTCAACTTCTTTTATTGGCAGATCAGTTTGGGATTTCGCTTCATCAGGAATGTCGCAAGAGACTTTTAGAAAACCTGTCAGAGGTGATACAATGAGTATTGGCTCATTATGAAATATTGATGGCTCTATCTACATTTTATATGCAGGCATATGGAGTTCTAGTGGTAGATGTTCATTCTACAAGTTTTACTATGATACCAAGTTTTATGGACGAGGAGGCAGTCACTTTTGGCACACAAAGTTTAGGATATTGTTTGTGTGGCTAACGTCTGAACTTTATTTGCAGGCATCAGTGTTGTAGGTCAGAGGTATTGGTAAGAGAAAGAATGGGGGAGGAAAGAGAAGAATGCAGCAGGTATTGTTTTAAAACCTACCAAACTGGCTAAATGTAAAGAACTGTTGCTCATCTTATTTGGGAAATTGACTGCATTAAAAATAATTTTCTTGAGTTGCTTCAAAATGTGAATCGAAAGTACGAGAAAATGGTTGTACCTTGGGCCATTTCCTCAAAGGATTAATTTTTTTTGTCGAATGGCGAAGAAGAGGAAATCCGACGCCACGTGGCTGGACGAGATGGATCAAGGCATGTACACCAGCTTCTGCAGCGCTGCTAACACCCTTTCCAAGCTCTACTCACTGTCCGTGCACCAGCCGCGCCTATCCTTCCAGGCCAGTGAACGTCACGCCATGGTTTTCCCCCTTTATACGTTTGCTCTTTGTTTCGTTGATTGAGCGGCAATTATGGTTATTTGTTTTGGTCACAAGCAATTGGGAATATACATGCAGGTTTTATTGAGTAATTGTTGTACTATGTGATGAGATGAATGCAGATGCTTGTAATTTTGAAAAATAAATAAATCTCTGCGTCCTTGTGATTTATTTTTAATTTCCTTTGTTATGTTTTTCTTAGCTCAATTGTATATCTGGAAATTCTGTTGTTGAATGTCTGTGAGTTCTTTTCTTTTCCCAGCCATGGGAATTCGCCTTCAAATAATTTCAAAAATCTTGTAACATTTTTCTGATTGCAGGAGAAGCTTTATAGTTGGCTTTTGAGGTAGTATGAAGATGGAGTTAGAGTGACAGAAAGTGACAGCGTGGCATCTTTTCAGGTCTCTTTCTAAGTAACTATGTTTGATTGTCAGCTTGAAACTTTAAAGTTCATCAATTGCTATATTCACTTTCTTTAAACTCAAAATTCAGGTATTTGTGCTAATTTCTGGCTGACCATTGCAAAGATTTGACTCTTCCATGTTTAATGTAGTATGTCTTTTGGTCATTTTATTTGGGTTGCTGTGCATATTGTTAGTGACATCCATTTTTAGTTATTTTGAGGTGCTGAAGTTTCCAAGTGGAATCATGGTAGTTATCATTAGAACACACTCTATTAGCTTATTATTTATTGGTGTCTGCTAATCCAATAATGCATGAATAAATGCTTACTATGTTGTCTCCTTTAATGCTCTCTAAATTAATCTTCCTCTTCATGTTCTGATGAATCAATGTTAATAGTGAAAGAGATACTAGTTACTTCACATCTGGAATTTGACATTGCTTTCATGATTTTTAATTTTTGGTATAACCTTCAAATTATATTAGTTGAGGTAAGCCTATTAACTTCCAATATCATGTATGTTTGCTCAATCATTTATTTACTTTTGGCATTTTAATTGATTAGGAATTCTTATGCAATAATGAAGCTACTATTGAAGCTGCAAAAACATCATTGATATGGAAGAATAAAGGTGGAGATTATAATTGGGTCGATTCTTGTTATAATTTGTGGCAAGGGCATATATGAAGAATATATTTAGGAGTACAAGATTGTAATAGATTTGTATTACAATGAATTACTGTTAGATTGTTTATGAGAGGCTCATGAAATGTAAATGTAGTAACGTGATATTGATATAGTAGTTGTATCTTGAAGAATATACATTAGAGATTTTTTGTTTAATTTATAATGGGTAATGATGCTTTGGATTGGGCATCAATTTTTCAATAACATATTTTTTTATATATTTTATTGAATTTTGGAACAGGTTAAATTAAAAAATAAAATAAAATTAAGGGTTAATTGCAAAAAAAAACACGAACTTTACTCCTATTGCAAATTAATCATCACTTTTGATAAATTAAAAAAAAATACTACCTTTAAGTATTGTTGCAAAAAAATATAAAAAAAATCATATTTTTAATTAGAAATTGGGTGCGTTTTGCAACAATACTTTAATGTTGTGGTTTTTTTTTTGCAATTTCTCAAAAGTGAGGGTTAATTTACGATAGGAGTAAAGTTCATGATTTATTTTGCAATTAACCCTAAAATTAATATCTACGACAACGGGAATTTTCATTGTTAAAAGTCCAATGTTTTAACACCACCTCAAACAACAACGAGATATTACTTACGACTACAGGGATACACTGTTGTAAAAGAAGGCTACGATAATGGTGATTCTCCGTGGTTAAAAGTCACTTGTTTTACAACTATCTAAACAACAACGGGATAATTGACTACGACAACGGGGATTCACCTTTGTTAAAGATTAGATACAACAACGGTTCGAACACCGTTGTTAAAAGTATGGAACCTTTTAACAACTGCTGGATTGACAACGGAGATTTTAGGGCTACGACAACGAGGAATCACCATTGTCATAGTAAGATACAACAATCGGGAAGTCACTAACAACAACGGAGATAGCCCGTTGTTAAAGAGTAGCTACAACAACGATTTAAGCACCGTTGTTAAAAGTGGGGAACCTTTAACAACTCCCGGATTGACAACGGAGCTTCGAGACTACGACAATGGAGATTTTTCGTTGTCGTAGAGAGCTACAACAACGGGGAATCCCCGTTGTTAAAATGTATTTCAGTAACCAACACCTGTTTTAACAACGGAAATTTATAGCTACGACAAAGGGGATACCCCGTTGTTAAAGATGTGCTACGACAACGGTTCAATCACCGTTGTTAAAAGATCTGGGCTTTAACAACTGCCGGGTTAACAACGGAGATAAAGGGGCTACGACAACGGGGATTCCCCATTGTCTTTCCACATTTTTGGCATAGTGCACTCAATCAATAACCAAGATATGTATTCATACTCTACATAACCATTAATGATGCATAAAATAACTGTGTGTATGAATTAAAAATACATAGTTGTATATAAAATAAATCCACAAGTAGTGTTGTACGGTGTATACACACGGAAGTTCAATTAATTGGATAAAAACCTTTATAACTCTAGAACTACCAAAGCGGTTCTAGCCCATGATGCTTCGAGACACGTTCATGGTGATTAGTTAGATCTTACCCATAACCTTGAGAATTACAAGAAAGATTAAGTTGCAAAGTAAACTCTAGAGATGGGCACCGTCGCTTCTCGCTCCGTCTTGAATCTTCACTTGGTTTTTACTTGATTCGCTGCACGAATCTCTCTCTACAGCTCCTGTGGATGGAGTTAGGGTTTGGATGTGGCGTAGGATGGATGTGGAATCTAACTCTCCTTTTTGATGTGATCGGCACCCCTTTTTATACTTGTTACTTCTCCTTATGGACTCTTACTGAGCTTTTTCATAAAAATCACGCACATGCTCGCACTAGAGGTGAAATTCTAATATTTCGGAGCTGATGTGTCGCCGTTCGACCAGTCTTGACATGATCGAACAATACCTCTTGGTCGAACTGAGGTCGAACGGCGTGCTTGTAAATTGACTTCGTCTCTGCTTCCTGTTAGACTTGACTTACCCAGTTCGACTTAACTTATTCTAGTCGAACGAGCTTTCCTAGTTGAATGACCACTCTGTAAGCTGGTACGCCTTCCGTTCGACTTAGCTCCTCTGTTCGACTTAGCTGATGCTAGTCGAACAGCCTCTTCTAGTCGAACAACACAGCGAAAAATTGTATCTTTCGATTCCGAGCACTTAAGACCTATTTTTCTGTAAAAATATGCTCAAATAGTCGTAGTAGGATCTGATTCGTGGATTTTCCATAAATACCCCGATTTATCTTGATAATAGATCAAATCATACTCAATTTCCACACAAATCCGAGCTCAAAACGTGTGAATTATCATTCTCATCAAACCCCCAAACTTACATGTTGCTCGTCCCGAGGCAACGAAAATCAAAACAAGGCAAGAGAGTGTAATCACAAGATCCTTATAACAAGCACAACCTATTCTAACACATGCAATTATATCAATTCAAAACATGTACCCATAATACCTTTCATCCATGAAAAAATATCAATCAACCACAATACTTATACGAGTGCAAAATCATCTAGCTCACTAGGTAAGTGTTTACTCTCGCACTCAAGTGTAAAATATATACACTTTCAAAAGGTTAGTATATACGCTCAAAATCAATTCATATATTCGCGTAACCATAAGCTTGGCATACCAGGACATAGTGGCGAATGCAGGATTTCCGTCGAGGGGGCTCAATTCTTCTCATACAATGGTTAATGTTTTTTGTTCTACAATTTTTAAGAAGAATTATTTTATTCATCAACTTTTATTAATATATTTTAAGAGTATTTTACTATTTTAAGTTATGTTAGATAAGTGTGATAATTTTGAATGTAAAGTCATTAAAATTATTAAATAAATATGTTATTTAAATAGTGTATCAATTAAAATAAAAGGGATAAAATAGGAAAAAACTAATTAATGCTTACTGAATAGAACCATGGACCTTTAACAAGTTAGAGGTCTTGCTTTACCACTAGGATACTGAGGAATTTAATAATAATTTTAATATATATATATATATATATATTAATTAATTGTAAAATATTTAGGGGGGCCCCCTACCCCCTACATAGGTCCGCCACTGCCAAGACACGTATACTTATCATCTCCACCATGATACTAGAAAGTTGACAACTAGATTCCTCTCAAAACAAGACTACACACAAATTATTTAGAATTACAAACTCATAACATGCACTGGACCAATAAACATAACCTGCTAATAACCAGAAATCATGCATAGTAGAAATATTTCAATTCCAAGTACATTCAGCTTGGACCAATTTATTTTAAAACAAATCCCTTCGGCATTCAAGTATTTAGCAACCAAACAAAAGGTAAAACCGAATTTCAACAAATACTTCAAGTTCAAATTTAAGTATTGGAATACAGAACTCATATTTTATTTAGTTAATTATCATCTCCCTTTCTTGCTACCGCACCGCCATGAGTATGATACCGCCACGTTAACCTTAAAAGGGAAAATTATATTGGGGTGAGCAACTATGGCTCAGTAGAAACCACACACACCGCTACTTTCATAAAAAATTCCCACGTATGATAGAAAATACATATTTACTACCCATATTTCATCATATTGGTAAGGCACCTCGCGGTCCGAAACCCGTAACATATAAGTGATATGACATCGCGATTCTATATCCTTAAGGAATAATTCAGTACGGTACCATGCAATCCAATACCCAAATTCTCATGATTCAATCTCCATACATCACATACATGGAAATATTCATAAGCAAATACATTCCAGCACACAGTGTAAAAAGTTTAATCAAGCATTAGTAGTGAAATTCCCTCCTTAAAACAACTTACGATTAGCAGCAGGTTACTAGTTTTAGTGACTCGCACTTCCTTTGACACCTAACACAAAGAGACGAGGAAAAATGATTTTAATAGCATGCCACTAACATACTTAAATTTTCAGAAGTTTACAGTGAACCAACAAGGGATACAATTCCATTGTGAACTTCCGAATGAAAAGAGATAGATTTATCAAAATTGTGGTTAGTGGAAATAATTGGTTGTGGGATCAAAAACTAGAACGATTGCAGCACTTTTACATAAGAAATCATAACAGTGTGAAAAAAGAGCTTACCTTTCCCTTCTCCCTTGAACAATAGTGACTGTAAAGTTTAAGAGTGAGAAGGAGAGGAAATGATAGTGTGGTATTTAAGCTGCCCATTGGTAGTAGAAAAATTAATTGAGATCCCTCACCTTTAAGAAATAATTATGGAAGAAGGTTTAGGGGCTGCACGACAGTAATACCTTTGTAACTGAAATGAAGTAACATTTGAGGATTTTCACTCCTTGTTAATGGCTGCAGAATTTAAACTGTTGGAAAATATTTGTATGGTTAAGGGCTGATGAGAGTGGAAATTTACGTCTTTTCGGTCTCACAATACACTATTTTTGTTAAGATAAGGTCATATATTCGTGTGGAATTGTGTAGTTTACGTATTTTGCATGATTATAGTGCTACTAAGGTTTTTAGTTGAGTTTTGAAAGCTAAAATAGACTAAAATGAAGCAGAATCGAAAACGAGCAAGAAACGAGTGAAAAAGGGGCTTACTCGAGTTGTATATGTCAACACGACTTAGCAACTCGAGTCGAGTTGGGTGCCGTAGGAGGTCAGAATGTACAGACGTGCAACATGACTTACCACTGGACAACACGAGTTGCAACACGTGTCGTGTTGTGTCTGTCCCAAGCCGTGTAACAATTCGTGTAAGGCAGAGCAGTGTCGGATTTTGTCCAGAGAGCCAACATGAGTTGACAGGTAGTAGCTCGACTTGCCAACTCGACTCGTGTTTGGTTCCATGGCCAATCCTGTTTCAGAGCATGGTAGCGTGACTTGACAGGCGAGTGCATGGTTTGACAACATTAGGACTGCACGAGTTGCATTTCAAGACTACTCGAGTCGTGTTGGCAACTCGAGTTGGGTATTCCAACTCGTGTTACGTAAGTTTAGGCCAAAAATCAGGATTTTCACCCTCCAGTGCATGAAAACTTGTGAAAATTGCCCAAGGGAATCGAAAATGAGCAAAAAACGAGTGAAAAAGGGTCTTACTCGAGTTGCATAGGTCAACACGACTTAGCAACTTGAGTCGAGTTGGGTGCCGTAGGAAGTCAGATTGTACAGACGTGCAACACGACTTACCATGGGACAACACGAGTTACAACACGTGTCGTGTTGCGTCTGTCCCAAGCCGTTAACAATTTGTGTAAGGCAGAGCAGTGTCAGATTTTGTCCAGAGAGCGAATATGAGTTGACAGGTAGTAGCTCGACTTGCCAACTCGACTCGTGTTTGGTTCCGTGGCCAATCCAGTTTCAGAACATGGTAGCACGACTTGACAGGCGAGTGCACGGTTTGACATCTTAGGGCTGCACGAGTTGCATTTCAAGACTACTCGAGTCATGTTGGCAACTCCAGTTGGGTATTCCAACTCGTGTTGCGTAAGTTTAGGCAAAAAATTAGGATTTTCAGCCTCCAGTGCATGAAAACTCGTGAAAATAGCCCAAGGGAGTCTGTTTTCGTGGCCCAAGATATAAAAGGGGATCCAAACACCTGAAGAAAGGGACCGATCATTCACCAACAGAACACATCGTGAATTCTTTTCACGCACCATCCATCCATCCACCCACTCACATTAGATTATCCACCCATCCATTTCATCGGTTCGGAGGAAGATTCAAGTGTGGTTGAGAGAGGCAATTCAATCGGAGAGATGTGGAAAGAACGTAAACCACATGACACTAGGCTTTCATATTTCTTTTTATCTTTTCTTTTATTGATTTTAGTTATGAAATTGCAAGCCATGAGGGTTGTGTGTAACCTCATGGGCTAAATACTTTTACAGTTCTAAGTATTGAAGGTTAGAATAATTGATTTAGAACCCTAGACAATTATTGTGAATTCATGATATCAGACCTTATTTATATGTGTGTAACGTCTTCACAATATACTATTGATGTTGTCCGTGATGCTTGATATGTTATGTTAGCTTGTGTGCATACGTAATTAATATTGTCTATTTGCTAGGAATTAGAGTAGTTTGTCCGTGAACACGATAATTCCCAGGGCTAGTAAATAAGATACTTGATTCTCTTAGTGGAACAATGTAATTAAGAAATCAAGTACGAAGTGAATGAGATTAAATAGTACTTTCAGAGAATATTTGTTAGTCAAACTGACCATTCGGAGGTTCTTTAAGTTTTCATAATTAGTATCTGGGAAGGAGTTTTAAGATTACTCACGCATCTTTTGTTATTAATGGAATAATTTTATTAACTTGAAATCAGATCATATTTGGTGAGTTAATAGGGTCTTGTGATGTATTTCCATTGAAAAAGCATGCATGAACATTAGGACGTCTAGGAAACCAAATCAATTGCACTAAACCTGACACCTTAGAGCTGTTACTTCTCTCTTAATTCACTCTCGAATAATTATTTGCTTTACTTTTTTATAAGTTATTTGTTATTTCAATTCTTTAGTTATTAATTAAATTCAAATCCTGAAATTGATTACATTAATTCTGGTTAAATAGTAATTTATAGTAAAATAGATAATTAACTGTCTCAGTGTGAACGATATTTAATTGAGGTACTTGACATTACAATTGACATCTCTACACTTGATGATTGTAAATTGGAGTGCGCAAAATAAGCCTAACAAGGGCTTAGAAGATTTACAGTCATAGGGCATGCTATTGGGCTTGCAAGTCTGGGCTTAACTTAATAGTATACAATTAATATTCGACTTAAATTTCTTGGTGTTACAGTAGCCATTCCAGTTTTATAAGTATTTGCAATAGTTACTTCGTATCAACTTGGGCTTTGCCATAATATGATATCGTATGGCATAATTTTTCCTATTTTTGAGTGATCAATCAAGTTTCTTGAATGAACTTGCTAGTTTTAGACCTTTGGTATTTGTAAACATCTGCATCTTTGGAATGCTGCTGCTTTTACTTAACATGCCGGTTTTCTTTTCCATGTCCTATCTTCAACAATACCATCTCTTGCACTATTACAACTTGCTATTCCACATGACAAAAACATCTTCAGAATCGCAAAACACATGAAACACATGTTTAGTCATTTATTTACCTATGTTTAGTCATTTATTTACTACTTCTTTTTAAAATTATATCAATTTATTAGATGATTACTAATAATTAATTTTATGTCAAATACATGTTCGAAACTTATGGACTTTGCAAAATTATTTGAACATCTTTAGTTTCTTAAACTGTGATATAATATTAAAACAAACATATTAAAATAAATTTCAAATGTATTAATTTAAATATGCTAAGAATTAAGTATAGAAGTAAAGAAATAAAATTTATTAAAATTAATAAATAAAAATACACAACAATACAAGATTTATTTTAATTAAAGTGCCATGAATTTTAAGTTACATGACTTAAAAAATAATATAGACTATTAAATTAAAATAAATAAAATTATAATTATCAATATAATACATCTTAAAATATTCATGTATTTGATCTTCTCATATTAATACACATTAAAAATTATGTGGCAATATACAACTACTAATTAATCATTATAAGATAAGAAATTTCACATTAAAAAATATTTGACGAATTTCATATAGAACTACTAACCAAGTATATAATAAAGACAGTTTTTTATGAGACGTTACTTACGTAAAACGGTTTGTGAGACGTGTTAAAGTATATATATTATTTAGATAAAGTATGTTTAATGGTTGTTAAAGTATATGATTTTAGCATGTTATAATTTGATTTATTATTGACATACATTAACTACAAATAAACATATTTTATCTATACAATATACATACTTTAGTGATGGATCGACCTGTCTCACACCCATTTCACAAATAATCCGTCTCACAAGAGATGAATTTCTATTATTAAGGCAACTTGAATCAAAGACTCATGTGACAATTTGAATTTCTAATAATTTTAATATTTTCTCATTTTATATTTAATATTTGCTCATTCTTACGTAATAGTTAATAAGTTGTAACAGATGAGATAAATATGAACACAATGAATTTGATATAATTTCTAATAAATTAATGTTAAGATAATAATAAGTTATTTATAAACATAATACTTCCTCCATCCCATTTTAGATGACACACTATCCATTTTGGGTTGTCCCACAAAAGTTTGCACATTTCTAAAAAAGTAAAAAGTCAAACACAATTACCCTTTGATGAGTGATATTTTCACCTAAATTTTAGTGTCTTTTTATATCCGTTTTCGTAGTTTTTTATCCGTATTTATGTGTTATTGGATTGTGTTTTATGTTTTTATGGAAATGTGTGAGAATGAGCTTAAATGTATGTAAAACAGGTTAAAACGAAGTAAAAATGGAGAAGAGAGATGAAACGAAGAAGAAAACAGGGCACGACCAAGCACGACTCGAGTGCTGCAGCTCGAGTCGAGCTGGCGTAGCACGAGTCGTGCGCTGTGCACGGGCCTGCAAGAGATGACTGTGCGACGACATCAGAAAACCCTACACGGGCACCCTGCACTCGTGTGCCGAAACACGAGTCGTGCCCAGAATCAAGACACGAGTCGAGTTACCGACTCGACTCGAGCTCCGTCTACTGCCGAGAAATGCCGAGAAGACATGACACGACTCGAGCCGTGTGCATGCACACGAGTCGTATTGTATAAATTCCTATAAAAAAAATTTAGAAACCTTCTAGAAGCTTTCCAAGAGGTATAAATACCCAATACTTCAATTTTAGATCAGATTTGGGCGAGGGTTTTACTGTTTCACACATCTCACACACTATTTCTCCCATTTCACACCATTATCTTCATACATCCTTCATCTATACCATCTATCATCATCTCACCATCAAAAACTTCATCCAATTGAGGAAAAGAAGCAAGGAAGAGAGGAAGATTGCAAGGGCATCCAAGAGAGTTTTCATCCAACTTTTGTATTGAATCCTATTGTATATCATGTGTTGTAAGGATCTTAATGTCTATGTTAATGTTCTTATGAATATGGTAGGCTAATCTCCCTTGTGAGATTAGCAACATAAACGTTGTTGGATAATCTTGGAGATTTATGTATTTTAATTCATATGTTGATTGGATAAATGAATTTTCTATCATTGATGTTTAAGATCTTGAGGTTTGTGATGGTTTGTGTGTTTAGTTGTTCTAAATATGTAATTAGATTGAGAAATCAATTATATGCTTAGGATAATTGAGTGAATCATTTCATCAAACATTTCATGTGCATTGTAAATTGTAAAGTGATTGAGAAATCCTTTAGAATTTAGAACCCTTTGATAGAACATGTGATTGGTTTGATTGAGAGGTTGATTAATTGTGTGAAGGGACTCTAATTTGAAGCTTAGTACCTAGTTGGAATTGTTTAAGTGAGAACCAATCCGTTGAGCTATTCGATATTCTTATCCTATCCATCTCGAGAGGGAGTTTAGGTGAATTTACTGTTGACCCTTAATTCTATATCCATGATACATATGAATTTGATGCCTAATTATTAGAATTGCCACTTCTTGATTGTTGTTAATCTCACTTTTACTTAACTTGGAAATCCACCATTCATCTATATATCTTGTTTGTTGATCATTGCTTGCTTGCTTGCTTTGATTGATTTTATTTACTTGTTTCAACAACCTCCTTTGATGTTTCGTCTCTATAAAATTACAAGAAATGTGAGATCGCTTAAGCTTTAGCGCCTTCTTCCCTGTGGTTCGATAAAATTTTGAATTGGTCAACCCGACTACAAGTTATGGCTAATCAAATGGCGCCATTTCCGGGGAGGCAACAGTTGCTTGTAGCTTGAAGAAGGATCATTTCGAGTGATCTTAATAGAGACATTTTTTGTTTTATTTGTTTACTTGTATTTGCTTTGAAAACCTTGTTCTAACTTCTTTTACTTTGAAGGTGTATGCAAAAAAGATCTAAGGGAAAACAAATAGAACCTATTGATTGGGAAATTGAGCATACATTGAGAAGGAGAAGAAAGGAGAACAAATCCAAAAATAGTGAGTTAATGGAGAATTTTCAAGAAGATAATCGTGTGGAGATAGAGCATGATAAGGAAGGCGAACAAAATGTGCAAGACAACGCTCCTCAATTTAATGCCAACCCTTCTCAACACGCCTATCAAAATCATGGAGCTTTCAACAATCAAGTTTTGCTTCAACAAATGGTGCAACAAGCTTTAATTCAACAAGGAATTCTACAAGCTTATGCCCATCCTCAACAAGCTTATGTGCCACCACCACCACCTCAGGTACAACATAGAATTCACAATGATCAAAGAGTGATCTGGGATTTCTTCATGCTAAGGGCAATGCCACAAATGTTGGGACCACCAATCAATGACAACAACTTTGAATTTAAGGCGGGCTTGATTTCTATGGTGAGAGAGCAACAATTTAGTGGAACCCCTAATGAAAATTCTAATGCTCATCTAGCTCAATTTGTTGAGATTGCCAACACCGTGAAGATGAATGAGGTGAGTGAAGATTGTATAAGATTGAGGTTGTTTCCATTTTCGTTGAGGGAGCATGCACGAACATGGCTATCCACTATTACTCTGGATACGTGCAACACATGGGATGAACTTGCACAAATATTCTTGAACAAGTATTTTTCACCTTCTAAGATGCTTCAAATGAAGAGCTTGATCACTCAATTCAAGCAAATACCTCAAGAGAGCTTTTATGAAGTGTGTGAAGGGTTTAAGGATATGCTACGCAAGTGTCCACAACATGGATTCCCGGAGAACCAACAAGTTGGATTTTTCTACCAAGGTTTGGTAAATAGTCAAAGAATGTATGTTGATGCTTCGGCAGGTGGATCCGTACTTGGTGTGACTCCGGAAAGAGCTATACGTATTTTTGATGAGATTGCTACAAACGTATATCAATGGCCATGGGAGAGGGTAAATGGATGCTATGGTTTTGAGAGTTTTGATCAAGGGCAACAGTTTAGTGTGAAGAGTACTAGTGTGGAGCAAAGTACGTCAAGCATAGAAAAGATAGTGGCGGTGGTTATGAAACAAATGAGTTTGAACCAAGGTGTGAATCAAGGAGCTAACATGGTTGAAGGGCTACAAGTCGATCAAAGTGTGCTACCTCCAAATATTGTGAGTGCAGAACAATGGGCCAACTCTATGCCACGTGTGGAAGATGTGTCATACATGCAAGGAAGAAACTACCAAGGGAATTACCAAAATAATTTCCAAGGTAATTTCAACCAAAGTCAAGAAAATTATCCACCAAGGCAAGGAGGTTTTAATGGTCAAAGTAGTGGAAGCTCATATCCACAACAACCACAAAGGCAAGGTAACTTATCCTCCGGGATATCAACTGGTGGCCATGGCACTGAACAATGAGGGAAGAGCATCAACCGATGAGCTATTTGAACAATTGTTAGCATCAAACAAAGCTCGAGATGAAGCTTTGAAAAAGGCGAAAGAAGCAAATGAAAAGAGACTCAAATCTTTGGAGTATAATGTGAGACAAATTACAAGTTCTTTGAGTGCTCAACAAAAAGGAAAGTTTCCAGCCGCACCCGAGGTTAATCCAAAAACTCAATGTTTTTTGGTTGATATGAAAGAGGAACGAAAGGTTGAAGAATGGTTGGTGGAAAGTAAGGTTGTTGAAGAGATGGAAGAAGTAAGTAAAAAAGAAGAGAAGGGTCCTAAATGGATACCTAAGTGGAAAAGGGTGCAAGAGGAAAAGAAAGCGAAGGAGAAGGTGAAAGAAGAAGAGTACAAACATGACTATTGGGGTATTCCAATCACTCCATTTCCTATTCCCTACCCACAAATGTTTGTAAAAGTGGAGAAGAAAAAGGAATTTGAAGAGCATGTGAAGAATCTTAAGAAGAAGTATGAGGAGAAAGAGAAAGAAGAGCAATTACAAGTGAGTCGATGAAAAAAGGGGGCCTACAAAAGTTGGTGATCCAGGAAAATTCATCATTCCTTGTGATTTTGAAGGGAAGGGTACCCTTGATGCATTGTGTGACTTGGGGGCAAGCGTCAACGTGATGTCTCATGCCATATTCAAAGACCTTGAAATTGGAGAGCTAAAGCCTACTACTATTCGTCTTGAAGTAGTATATGGAGAGGTTGTGAAGCCAGTAGGGATTATTGAAGACGTGGAGGTGAAAGTGAAAGGTCCAACTTTCCTGGTCGACTTCATGGTATTGGAAGTAAAGGCGGATCCTCGAGTGTCACTTATTTTAGGAAGACCATTTCTAGCTACCAGAAGAGCGAAAATTGATGTTTGAAGAGAAGAGTTGTCTTTCAGCTCAAAAAGAGAAAGTGTCACATTCTTGTGTAATAAGGAAAAAGGAGTCAAGTCTCATTTGAAGCCTTCGGATGATCTTATGGATCATGACTCTATTCTCTTTGACAATTTAAATTCATTTCTTCATGATTATATGAAAATGTCAAATTCTAACTTAACTTCTAATGATGTTAATAGATGAAAGCATCGGAGATTGATTGGAAGCTTGACAAAAGAGGAAGAGGAAGTCCACTAGAATCACTTCTTGATGATGAGTTGATGCTTGTATGCAAGAACGATGAAGTTGAGCTAGTGGACAAGAAGAAGGCAAAACAAATGTTCAAAGTGAGGATGCGAGGAGAGAGTGTGATGGACCATCCTTTGGTCCAATGATCGTAAAATTCCGTCCGGCTTGAAGACGTTAAACTTAGCGCTAAATGGGAGGAAACCCATTCTTTTTTTTATCTTTTTATGCTTGTTTTGTTGTTTGATCTTGTAGGTGGATTGTGCTTGTGAGAAAAGGCATAGAGAAGAAAAGAGAAGTGCTTCATAGATTCGAGTAGGCATGTCGCATCACTTGTTGCAAACTTAATTCTCGACTCTTGTCTCGAGTTAAGTTTGGGGGGCTAGTGCTTGGTGGACATGGCTAAATTCGTTGGATGCATTTGCTTCTTCACAAGAAGATCATCAATGGAAACTACAAGGGTAAGTCCCACCACTTTTTGCAAACTTAACTCGAAACTCTTGTTTCAATTTAAGTTTGGGGAGAGACTGTGTGGTGTGACTCACCACTTGAGTGTGATTCTTGTAAAATTGTCCCAATTTAAAAATTTTTCTCATAAGTTGTGGTTTAATTTTGGTCCGTTTGGTGGCGATTGAAGTGCATGATAATCCATACTTTTAATGAAATCGTTGAGCTAATATTTTTGATGAGTTGTAGAGCATGAATGAAGCGTAGTGGAAGCGCGAATTGAGCCCGGAGATCAAGTCGAGATTCGTGGTGTATTCAATCCGGAAGTTAAATGCCTATTGAGGGAGTTCACTCTATACTTTACCGCTTCTATTAGCTTGACATGTTTTGATGTTAATTTGGATTGATGTGATTAGGATGTTGCTTCATGTGTTATGTTTTTGGGAGGTTTACTTTCGTAATTTAGGATTTCCTTTTCAATCAAAGGTGGGGATGTTTGTGAGCCTAATTGATCATGGATGATATAGAATGTGTGCATCATTGTTTATGATGGGATTTTTATTCTTGCATGTTATGTGTTTTTGGTTGTTTCTTGTTTGTTGTGTCTTTATTTTATGTTTTGTGTATTTTTATTCTTGTCTAGGGTTGTTTGGTGGTTTGTTCTTGGGATGTCGTGAGTCATTTTTGAATGTGAGTGATGACATGTTGTTGTGATAAGTGATGACAAGTTATGATTAAGAATATCTACACTTTCGAATTATGACATGTTTTACTTAACTTGTTCAATTTCGAGATGAATGTGGTGTAATAAGTTCTTTAAAGTCCAATGCATATGCTTGTGAGAATTTGATCCTCAACCGTGCATACATGGTATTTTTTCATGAGTGGATTGATTGTGTTTGATAAGTTAGAACTTGCTCAAGGACTATAGGAACGAGCCCGATTAGTGGAGATTAGTGACATGATCTAAGGTCATCCTTGTCATTAATAGTCATTGCCATATATTTTCATACCATGAACATCATGCCTAGTCAACCATTTTGAGCCTATAAGCCTATTTCTTGTGAATTTAGCACATTACAAGCTTTGATTACCCACATGAGCCTTATATATTCACCTTTTGTGTGAGTGATTGAGGAAATGGTAACTAGAAAGGTTTGATAAGGAAGAAAGACAAGAAAGGAAATGATAAACAAGTAAGAAAGGATGAAAAAGAGCACAAGAAAGAATGACATGCAACTTTAAAACAAGAAAATGAGCAAAGAAACAACATGCTCAAGAAATAAAAAATTCAAGAAAAGGAAGCATGAATCAAAAGAAGCTCAATCCAAGGAAAGTTAATGAATAGTGCATGAGATTTGCAAAGATAAGAAAGGAAGAAGGAAACATGAATAAGTTGAGGAAGTTGATCATCTCTTCGATTACTTACACTTGTTTACTCATTATTACCTATATTCTTCCTACCCTACCAAAAAGCCTATCGTTACATCCAAATGAAAAGACCTTTTTGATCACTAATGGAAACTTTGGTGGTTTGTGAATGTAGTCCACGAGCAAGCTTATAGCGAGTCGAACCAATCGATTGATGATTGTTGTTTTACCACTTTAAAGAGTGTCGAGTGATATTTATAACCTATGTGAGGCTTGGACTAAAAGGGACTATATTACACTATTATTCTCTTGTGATTGAACTTGTTAATATTTTTTGCATTTATGATTTTAATGTTGTAGGATGACTTAGCATAAATTGTAATTTTTATTAATATTGAGGTGTTATTGCTTATGTTCGTTTAGTATTTTCCTAGGTGAAAATTACTCCTCTTGGTTTATCATTTTCGTTGTGCGGGGACACACACCACTTTAAGTTTGGGGGTGTGATGAGTGATATTTTCACCTAAATTTAGTATCTTTTTACATATATTTTCATAGTATTTTATCCGTATTTATGTGTTATTTGGTTGTGTTTTATATTTTTATGGAAATGTGTGAGAATGAGCTTAAACGTATGTAAAACAAGTGAAAACGGAGCAAAAATGGAGAAGAGAGATGAAACGAAGAAGAAAAGCAGGGCACGACCAAGCACGACTCGAGTGCTGCAGCTCGAGTCGAGCTGGCACAGCACGAGTCATGCAACGCGCGTGGGCCTGTAAGAGATGACCATGCGACGACATCTGAAAACCCTACACGGGCACCCTGCACCCATGTGCCGAAACACGAGTTGTTCCCAGAATCAAGACACGAGTCCAGTTATCGACTCGACTCGAGCTCCGTTTGCTGTTGAGAAATTTCGAGAAGACATGACACGACTCGAGTCGTGTGCATGCATACGAGTCGTGTTGTGTAAATTCCTGTAAAAAATTCAAAAACCTTCTAGAAGCTTTCCAAGGGGTATAAATATCCAATACTTCAATTTTAAATCAGATTTGGGCGAGGGTTTTACTGTTTCACACACCTCACACACCATTTCTCCCATTTCACACCATTATCTTCATCCATCCTTCATCCATACCATCTACCATCATCCCACCATCAAAAACTTCATCCAATTGAGGAAAAGAAGCAAGGAAGAGAGGAAGATTACAAGGAGAAGAAGAAGATCACCATTGGAGGCATCCAAGGGAGTTTTCATCCAACTTTTGTATTAAACCTATTGTTTATCATGTGTTTTAAGGATCTTAATGTCTATGTTAATATTCTTATGAATATGATAGACTAATCTCCCTTGTTAGATTAGCAACATGAGAGTTGTTGGATAATTTTGGGGATTTGTGTATTTTAATTCATATGTTGATTGGGTAAATAGATTTTCTATCATTGATGTTTAAGATCTTGAGGTTTATGATGGTTTGTGTGTTTAGCTGTTCTAAATATGTGACTAGATTGAGAAATTAATTATATGCTTAGGATAATTGAGTGAATCATTTCATCAAACACTTCATGTGCATTGTAAATTGTAAAGAGATTGAGAAATCCTTTAGAATATAGAATCCTTTGATAGAACATGTGATTGGTTTGATCGAGAGGTTGATTAATTTTGTGAAGGGACTCTCATTTCAAGCTTAATACCTAGTTGGAATTGTTTGAGTTAGAACCAATCCGTTGAGCTATTCGATATTCATATCCTATCCATCTCGAGAGGGGTTTAGGTGAATTTAGTGTTGACCCTTAATTCTATATCCATGATACATATGAGTTTAATACCTAATTCCTAGAATTGTCACTTCTTGATTGTTGTTATTCTCACTTTTACTTAACTTGGAAATCCACCCTTCATCTATCTATCTTGTTTGTTGATCATTGCTTGTTTGCTTGCTTTGATTGATTTTATTTACTTGTTTCAACAACCTCCTTTGATGATTCGTCTCTATAAAATTACAAGAAACGTGAGATCGCTTAAGCTCTAGCGCCTTTCTCCCTGTGGCTCGATAAATTCTTGAATTGATCAACCCGACTACAAGTTATGGCTAATCACCCTTCCCCATACACTTTATTTTAAAAAAAACCAATCCTACCTAACACACCTAACATACTTTATCATTAATTTATTACAAAAAAATTATAATATCCCTAAAAGTTATTACTTTCTTAATATCCGAGCCAGAAAGGGATGTGCAGACTTTCCTGGGATGGAGGAATTATTTAACAATATTTTAGTAGAAAAGCATCATTGAAAAAAAATCTCAATTGACAATATAAAAAATGATAAGTTGTACTCCCTCCGTCCCCTACTAATCTTCACACTTTCCGTTTTCGTCCGTCCCACACTTATCTTCACAAACAAAAAAAAGGAAACTTCAATTAACCAACAACCTCAAAATTTATCCTAATTTCAAAAATACCACTCCTATCTAACACACATAACATATTTTATAATTTATTTATTACCTAAAAATACCACAATACCCCTGAAAAGTCAATAAAGTTGGTAAAAAATAACTTTTCTTAAACTCCGTATTTACAATACCGGCGCAGATAAATATGGGACGGAGGGAGTATTATTTAAATTTAAATTAAAAAATATAGATGTGTCTATTATTTTCTTGCTCACCAAAAGTAACAATCGCTACTTTATATTCACTTTCATATTTGTTATACTAGTAGTGAGCCCGTGCAATGCACAAGAACAATACAATTCTTTTTAATTTTAGAATTATTTTATAATTTGTACTTTTAATTTTTAATAACTTTTTAATTTTTTTTTATGAACATATAGTAAATTTTTTAATTGTTAATATTAAATTTATTTATCCGTGCGTAATCATAGACGCTGAAAAAAAGAAATTATTAAAATTTAATTATTTAACATATATATATATATATATATATATATATATATATATATAATATAACTCTAAAAGTAGAAGAGCAGTTTTGTTCATAAGATAAAAAAAAATATCTAGTCAGAAAAATACATGAGCAGAAATTCAAAGGCTTCATAAACTCTCAATAAGAGAATTGAAAGATTCAAAGGATGTTCAGTATATTATAATGGAGAATCCATCAGTGCCAAGTAGAATTTCATTTTATGAACATGAATGCGAGTAGTGGTTAAGATGGTTGCAAGTATTTATAATGTGCTCAAGAATTTTGTACTGAAAACAGAATTAAATCAGGCCAGATAGTTTTGAAACTCTAATTTCTCTTGGATCAAGAAATTTGCGACCTTCTGCCTTTAGTTATAATCAATTAAGGCCTGATAGATAAGAGAATCCACACAACATATACTATCCTGTCATCAGGAAACATCAAGTAAATAGCAATGAGGCCTCCTTATTTTTATGCAAAAAAAAAAATGCATTTCATCATAATCCTCTTAAACCGTTGTAATATCAATCTCCAAATCCTGATATTATATAGGTTGTTTTCATTAATAAAAAAGCTGGAAATTTATAAATAATCATATATCTTACTCACTTATCCACCCACCATCAAGACAGCGGCCTCAAATTTTTTAATCTTTTTAGGGATGCTCATCTGTGTGGCCTTCACTAAGATCTGTGCCTTTTTTTTGGATTTGATTGTGCAGAATCATTCATCGATGAAGAAGCCTTGAATTTGTAAAAGTAACTTAGGATCGTTCATAACTCAACTATTTTCTTGGGAAGCTAAAATAAAAGTAAATAAGTACATAATTAGTGACTAAACAAAATCTGGATAAAAAACCATTAATTTTACTCTCATATCCTCCCACCATCGTGACGACGGCATAAATTTTTTTTAATGCTTTTCAGTTGTCCAAACACCTTGATCAGCACAGGTACACATTCCTCAAAGAATTCAGGAAGTTCGCTGCACATTGTATATAAAATCATAACTCAAAAGAGAACTAAGAAGAGAATAAGAAGACAAATTTCAGAATAACCCTTTCACCTGGAATCAATTACTTCAAGCATTTTATTTTGGTATTTGCATACATTCATCATTACAGAGTACAACTACATTGCTGAAGGATCTTTCTTCATGTTACCTGTTAAAATGCATAGTAGTTTTGATTCGTTTGATTCTTATCTGTACAAATTCTCTACTTTATATCATCATCTGGATCCATCGATATACTAAAGCCTATATCATCGGTATAATAGAGAAAACTATATCTATCCACTTGAAGTACCTTCAAATTTGCAGACTATATCATCATCTGGATCCATCGATATGCTAAAGCCTCGCTAGATCCACCCTCCACCCTCAAAATATTTGCTCAAATAATTTACGAAATTAGGGAGCCTATTTTGATCGATTCCTGAACAATCATAGTAATCCTTGGAATTATAATAACGTAAGAATAAAGAAAATAATAAATAATAATAAGAGAATAGAAAGTGCTTGGAATTATCTCGTCCCGCCATGTCTACAACTGAGCAGGAGAACCACTCCACGTCATCAAAAACCAACTGCTCTATAGATTGCTTAAGATTATAATAAACATATAGAATATTTTATAACTAAATTGTATTTCAAATTTCTAATTTCAATATAATGAATTTATTTTCTCATGTTGAGTTTGTATATGAATTTATCTACCTATATTTATAGTTAATAATAATAAAATTTTAAATATTAATTTAATTACTAAAAAATATAAATATATCTAATTAGTATTAACATGTACATGTAATATAGGTAATTGATAGAAAAATTTTGGCATGGTATTATTATGAATTTTTTAAATTGGACATATCCGAGTACGAGTGGTAAACTTTTAAATGGATACAAGTTATGGGTACCCCTAATACCGATATTGATTATCTCTAATAATTACGTTTTCTGGTACCCTGTTTTACCATAAGCCTATTGGATATGGTATGGTACATACCCAGAAATTATGTATAAATACACGATGTACTATGGTGAGTAATATAGCATTGTTACGCATTTTCTTTGCACACAAAATAATCCCCAAATATTAAGAATGGTGAGTAATATAGCATTGTTGCGCATTTTAATTAAGACAAGTGTAACAATAAAGATTTGGGTATCAAATTGTTAATCCACTAGACAAACTAATTAAAATAATAATTAAAATAAAATAACACGTAGAAAATTTCGAAATTGTTTCAAGAATGGAGAATAGGTATCCCTAGGATAATCCAATTTACACTCCTTAATTTTCCACTCTAGTGTATCGGCCAACTCTGCCTTGTGAATTATGAACGCATCACTAAACCAAGAAAACTTTCTTTATAGATACAAGTAAATAAGCACGTAAAATCTGCGAATCACCTTGGAGCAAGAGATCTAATTTCACCTCCCCTTCTAGGTTCTATTAGTATCAATTTTTTCTCCTGGCACACAAACCCGGTTTGATCTACCTTCTTAGGTACTATGAAATTACCCTCTTAGTCCAGCTTATTAACCCGAAATTTATGCAATTAACAAACCTTCATATTTAACAGTACTTCTAATGCAGCCTTGGGAGTATTGGTCCTTCACTTAGAATCATAACATGTAACCCTAATCAGTGTGAACACACTCAATCCATAACCAAATATACATTCAAATTTTATATAACAGTTGAATACCCAAAACAATGTGAAAAGCAATTTAAAACCATAATCAAATAAGTTATTCTTAATAATAATAATAATAAGTTATTTATAAGCATAATACTCCCTCCATCCCATTTCAGATGACATACTATCCATTTTGGGTTATCCCACAAAAGTTTGCACCTTCCTAAAAAAGCAAAAAGTCAAACACAATTACCCTTTCCCATACACTTTATTTACAAAAAAAACTAACCCTACCTAACACATCTAACATACTTTATCATTTATTTATTACAAAAAATATCATAATACACCTAAAAGTTATTACTTTCTTAATATCCGTGCCGGAGAGGGGTGTGCAGACTTTCCTGGGATTGAGGGAGTATTTAATAATATTTTAGTAGAAAAGCATCATTGAAAAAAAAATCTCAATTGACAATATAAAAAATGATAAGTTGTACTCCCTCCGTCCCACACTTATCTTCAAACTTTTCGTTTTTGTTCGTCCCACACTTATCTTCACCACCCAAAAGAGGAAACTTTACATTAACCAACAACCCCAAAAGTTAGCTTAATTTCAAAAATACCACTTCTATCTAACACATAACATATTTTATAATTTATTTATTACCTAAAAATACCACAATATCCCTGAAAAGTAAATAAAGTTGGTAAAAAGTAACTTTTCTTAAACTCCGTATCTACAGTACTGGCGCAGATAAGTATGAGACGGAGGGAGTATTATTTAAATTTAAATTAAAAAATATAGATGTGTCTATTATTTTCTCGCTCACCAAAAGTAATAATCGCTAATATATATTCACTTTCATATTTGTTATATTATAACAAACCAATAAAATATTTTATAACTAAATTGTATTTCAAATTGCTAATTTCAATATAATGAATTTATTTTCTCATGTTGAGTTTGTATATGAATTTATCTACCTATATTTATAGTTAATAATAATAAAATTTCAAATATTAATTTAAATACTAAAAAATATAAATATATCTAATTAGTATTAACATGTACATGTAATATATGTAATTGATAAAAAAAAATTTGGCATGGTATTATTATGAATTTTTAAAATTGGACATGTCCGAGTACGGGTGGTAAACTTTTAAATGGATACAAGTTATGGGTACCCCTAATATCGATATTGGTTATCTCTAATAATTACGTTTCCTAGTATCCCATTTTACCATAAGCCTATTGGATATGGTATGGTACATGCCTAGAGCGTATTATTTTTTTTAAAATATATATTTAAATTAACACCAAATTATGTGTAAATACACGATGTACTATGGTGAGTAATATAGTATTGTTAAGTGTTTTCTTTGCACACAAAATAATCTCCAGTACTAAGGATGTATTCGTAACTTAGGCAAACGACCAAGTTAAATATCGAACTCAAAGGACAGAGTATTATTAATTTAATTAAACTAAATTAATTAAGATAAGTGTAACAATAAAGATTGAGGTATCAAATTATTAATTCACTAGACAAACTAATTAAAATAACAATTAAAATAAAATAGCACGTAGAAAATTTCAGAGTTGTTTCAAGAATGGAGAATAGGTATCCCTAAAGTAATCCAATTTAAACTCCTTAATTTTCCTCTCATGTGTACCGGCCAACTCTGCCTTGTGAAATATGAACGCATCACTAAACCAAGAAAACTTACTTTATAGATTCAAGGAAATAAGCACGTAAAATCTGCGAATCACCCTGGAGTAAGAGATCTAATTTCACCCTCTTCTAGATACTATTGGTATCAATTTTTTCCCCAGTCATCTCACACTCAAATCCGATTTGATCTCCCTTCTTAGGTACTATAAAATTAGCCTCTTAGTCCTACTTATTAACTCGAAATTTATGCAATTAACAAACATTCATATTTAACAGTACTTCTAATGAAGCTTTGGGAGTATTGATCCCTCACTTAGAATCATAACATGCAACCCTAATCAGTGTGAATGCACGCAATCCTTAACCAGATATATATTCAAATTTTATATAACAGTTAAATGCCCAAAACAATGTGAAAAGCGATTTAAAAAGCATATTCAAATAAGTTATTCTTAATAATAATAATAATAATAATAATAATAATAATAATAATAATAATAATAATAATAATACTTCCTCCATCCCATTTCAGATGACACATTATTCATTTTGGTTTGTTCCACAAAAGTTTGCACCTTTCTAAAAAAGTAAAAAGTCAAACACAATTACCCTTCCCCATACACTTTATTCACATAAAAAACCAACCCTACCTAACGCAACTAACATACTTTATCATTTATTAATTACAAAAAAATATCATAATATCCCTAAAAGTTATTATTTTCTTAATATCTGTGCCGGAGAGGGGTGTGCAGACTTTCCTGAGATGGAGGGAGTATTTAACAATATTTTTGTAGAAAAGCATCATTGAAAAAAAATCTCAATTGACAATAAAAAAATGATAAGTTGTACTCCCTCCGTCACACACTTATCTTCACACTTTCCGTTTTTGTTTGTCCCACACTTATTTCACCACCTAAAAGATGAAACTTTACATTAACCAACAACCCCAAAAGTTATCCAAATTTCAAAAATACCACTTCTATCTAACACACATAACATATTTTATAATTTATTTATTACCTAAAAATACCACAATACCCCTGAAAAGTCAATAAAGTTGGTAAAAAAGTAACTTTTCTTAAACTCCATATCTACAGTACCAACGCAGATAAGTATGGGACGGAGGGAGTATTATTTAAATTTAAATTAAAAAATATAGATGTGTCTATTATTTTCTCGCTCACCAAAAGTAACAATCGCTAATTTATATTCACTTTCATATTTGTTATATTATAACAAACCAATAAAATATTTTATAACTAAATTGTATTTCAAATTGCTAATATCAATATAATGAATTTATTTTCTCATGTTGAGTTTGTATATGAATTTATCTACCTATATTTATAGTTAATAATAATAAAATTTTAAATATTAATTTAATTACTAAAAAAATATAAATATATCTAATTAGTATTAACACGTACATGTAATATAGGTAATTGATAAAAATTTTTTGGCATGGTATTATTATGAATTTTTAAAATTGGACATGTCCGAGTACGGGGTAAACTTTTAAATGGATACAAGTTATGGGTACCCCTAATATCGATATTGGTCTCTCTAATAATTACGTTTTCTGGTACCACGTTTTACCATAAGCCTATTGGATATGATATGGTACATACCAAGAGCGTATTACTTTTTTTTAAATATATATTTAAATTAACACCAAATTATGTGTAAATACAAGATGTACTATGGTGAGTAATAATGCATTATTACGCGTTTTCTTTGCACACAAAATAATCCCCAAGTATTAAGGATGTAATTGTAACTTAGGCAAACGACCAAGTTAAATATCGAACTCAAAGGATGGAGTATTATTAATTTAACTAAACTAAATTATTTAAGACAAGTGTAATAATAAAGATTGATGTATCAAATTGTTAATCCACTAGACAAACTAATTAAAATAACAATTAAAATAAAATAGCACATAGAAAATTTCGGAGTTGTTTCAAGAATGGAGAATAGGTATCCCTAGGGTAATCTAATTTAAACTCCTTAATTTTCCTCTCTAGTATACCGGTCAATTCTTCCTTGTGAATTATGAACACATCACTAAACCAAGAAAACTTACTTTATAGATACAAGTAAATAAGCACGTAAAATCTGCGAATCACCTTGGAGCAAGAGATCTAATTTCACCCCCTTCTAGGTACTACTGGTATCAATGTTTTCCCCAGTTATCTGGCACTCAAACCTGATTTGATCTCCCTTCTTAGGTACTATAAAACTACCCTCTTAGTCCTGTCTATTAACCCGAAATTTATGCAATTAACAAACAGGTAATGAATAAAACATAACAAATACATATTTAATCAAATTTTTTGTACAAAGGCTCCCTTGGGTCTTATCAGAAAAAATGCTGAAAGTGAAATTCTGCATGGTGTTAGAATATGCAGGCGGCCGTCAATAGTTTCTAAACTCTTCTTTGCGGATGATTCCATTATATTTGGGCAGACAATAGAAACTGAATTGACAAATGTAAAATATGTATTGCATCTATATGGGAAAGCATCTAGTCAGGCCATTAATATGTTGAAATATGATATAATGTTCAGTGATGGAATTTATGTGGAGAATATGGTTCAATTGTCTGGTGTCCTTGGTGTGTTAAGTTTGTTCATCAACATGCTATATATCTGGGAATTCCAACATCTATTGGCAGGTCTTGTTGTGTTGCTTTCAGATCACTTGTGGATCGAGTGGAAAAAAAGCTAAAGGACTAGTAAAGCTAAACTCTTTCATTGGATCTTAGGTACTATAAAACTACCCTCTTAGTCTTGTCTATAAAACAGGGAATGAATAAATATAATTGTGACTCACAAAAACATAACAAATACATATTTAATCAAATTTTTTGTACAAAGGCTCCCTTGGGTCTTATCAGAAAAAATGCTGAAAGTGAAATTCTGCATGGTGTTAGAATATGCAGGCGGGCGTCAATGGTTTCTAAACTCTTCTTTGCGGATGATTCCATTATATTTGGGTAGACAATAGAAACTGAATTGACAAATGTAAAATATGTATTGCATCTATATGGGAAAGCGTCTAGTCAGGCCATTAATATGTTGAAATATGATATAATGTTCAGTGATGGAATTTATGTGGAGAATATGGTTCAATTGTCTGGTGTCCTTGGTGTTAAGTTTGTTCATCAACATGCTATATATCTGGGAATTCCAACATCTATTGGCAGGTCTTGTTGTGTTGCTTTCAGATCACTTGTGGATCGAGTGGAAAAAAAGCTAAACTCTTTCATTGGCTAGGAAACTAACGTTAAACAAATGAGTTATTTTGGTGGGGACAAAAGGATGAGAATAGACGAACATATTGGATTGGATAGGAAGAGTTGTGTAGATCGGCATGGAAAGGGGAATTGGCCTAAGAGATCTTGGAGCCTTTAATAAAGCTCTTTTGGCTAAATAGGAGTGGAGAATAATTCAAAATGAGAACTCTCTTTGACGTGTACTTTGAAAGCTAGATACTTTTCTCATGTTATGTTTCGAACAACACTTTCAGGCTATAACTGTAGTTTCACTTGGCAAAGCATTTTAAAAGGGAAGTAATATTGGAGCTTGGAGTAACGTGGGCTATTGGTAATGGTCAATTGATAAATATATGGAATGACCCTTGGTTATGGGACGGTGAGAACTATCGTTTGTCAGCCATGACAATTGTTGGTGAGAGATTTAATTTAGTTAATTTGACGACGTGGAATGACGATTTAATCCATCAACATTTCAACAACGAAGATGCTTCTAGAATTCTAGCTATCCCAATTTCTCATTCGAGGGTGGATAAATTGGTTTGGTGGCATGAGAAATCAAGGCTCTATTCAACAAAATCTAGGTACATTAAGCGGATGAAGGTGATGAAGCATTATTACGGAACAGTCACTGTAACATCCCATAAATTTCACATGTGTATTCTTTTAAGCCCATTTCTTAAAGGACCAAAACAACCCCTTAACCATGTCTAGCCCATTTATTTTCCAATCGTGTGAATGAGAATGGGAGAAAATCAGATTTGAAACTTTCATTCTTAAAAATGAACTTCTCAAATTCTTTTCTGCAGTAAAGATTATCTCCCCAATCAAACCTTAAATTAACTTTTCTAATTAAAGGAGGTTTTACTCAAATCCTGTGAAATATCTTCGTTAGGGTTTTGTATAGGCTAACTATATATGTTCTAGCATGCTTTATTTTATTTCTACTCACCTAAAAATTGTATCTTACGAGGCTGCAAACCTAGAGAAGAGGGTAACAATTTCTATCCTCGGTAACAGTTTCTATCCTCTTTCTTTTCTACTTTTTATTATTGAAACCCTAACCCTATTTCCTTTCATCTACAAATCTTATATATTTTGTAGATTAAGTTTTATGATCGTAGTACGATATATTAGTAAACGTTTATTCGTGTGATTATAGGATTTGGAGAAGAGTCGGAGCGTGACATATAGTATTCGCGTTTAACTTCTCAAGGTTTAAGGTGGGGATTTCTTATCTTATATTTATTAATTGTTTCATATGTGATTATTTATTATAAGTGAATTATTATCATGTTATGATTTTTATTTGAAGTATGTGAATTGATATATCCAATAAGGGTATTGGACGTAATGGTGCCCTACCAATGTCACGGGTATTGGACCGTAATGGTGTCCTATCAATGTTACGGATAACGAATCGTCATGTCGTATCCTTGTATCATAAATAATGGACCAAAAGGTGTCTTATTAATATGTCAGGAATTGTATTGTAAGTTTTTAAATTTTCATATACGAAATATTGATTTATACGAGTATTATTCACTGAGTTAAGGTTGCTCACCCCTACTTTTACCCCCTTTTAAGCGTGGCAATAGTGTACGAGCGGGGACGCGATAATAAGGGGAGAATTAATAAAACTTAAATAAAATTACAGCTTATGTGACTGCATCTCTTGAAATTTTAGTTGGGATAATGTTAAACTTGTACGCTATATTTGATCTTTTCGAGTGATCGTTATTGGTAAAATATTTTTAAGACTTGATTTTGTTCCTATTGGTATTTAATGATAAATTTGATATTGTGGGTTAATTGTTTGCCAAGATTTCTCCGACGGAAATTTTTGCCACTTTGAAGTGGACAAACCCAAGTTTGCTGCTTATTCCCACTTTTGTTTAGATCTCGATGGCACGCATGTTAATGTATATCAATCTGTGCACATGTGTAAAATGGAGATTTAATTTAGTAGTTAACTTTTACTAAGAGGAACAACTCAAGTATGCATACCAACTCAATTAAATAACATATTTTATAATTTATTTATTAAGTCGCTGCTAATGCTAAACCATTAAGCTCGGATGAAGGCAAAGAAATTCTTTATGGTCTCACCTAGGCCTGAAATAATGATGTTAAATAAAGATATAGCGTGTAAAAAGAGGATGTTGGGATTGGACTCTGTTGGTGGTGTACTTAGGAACATGATGGTTCTGTGAAATGGTTGTTTGTTGAGGTAATTAAACCAACATTATCTGTGGAGCTGGCGGAAGCCTTAGCAGTCCGTGGAGAAGAGAGTATTAACAAAATCATCATTAAACTAATACCCAGATTGTCTTTTTTGCTCTTCGGTATTCGATATTTGATTTCTCTTACTTTGGTGCTGTGATTAAAGAGATCCTTGATAGTTGTATGGGTCTAAATGTTTCTTTATACAATTCGGGAATTCTGTAGCCAATTCTCTTACTTTATTTGCTCTCTCTTGTTTTTCTTTTTTTTTTTTTTTCTCGAATTCTATTCCGGACGTGATTATTCATATTGAAACTTATATTTTGTCTATTTAATACCTCAATTCCATCGAAAGGTCCTCATTTTACTATATTGTACGTCTCACTCAAATGTCCTTTTTCCCCTTTTAATAAAAGGATCACACATATGGTCAATCATTCACTACTAATACAACTACCCGCTACATATAAAATGATAATACTCCTTAATCCAAGTGTAAAAAGCAAATGAGAACCTTTGCCCGGTACGGAGGGAGTATAAGTTATTTCCTATTAAAAAAATATCTAAATTTTTTGTAACATCAAAAAAAAAGCTCGAATAATGAAATTAATATTTATTTGATTTATTTCTTTTGTCATTAAAAAAAATTATGCTACAAATAATAGTACACAACGACCCATACCTAGGTATGTAATCGAAGCGAGTCGAGTCAAACACTACTAGGTTTGAGGATCGTTTATTAAGAAATTATCGAACTCGAGCCCGAGCTCGAACTCGTTAAGAAAAAATATCGAACTCGAGCTCGAACTCAAACTATTTGTTAAGACTCGCGAACATGTTCACGAATACATAAAATAACTTGTTTATGAATATATTTTCATGAACATTTAAATAATTTTGTGCCTGAATATTAAAAGAATGTCGTTTATAAACATTTAATGTTACTCATAATATTAAATAAACAAACTAATAAAATATAATAATAAACGATAAAAAATATTTAAATATTTAAATAATCACTTAAGTTATTATCATATTTGTGTGGTTTAATATAAAATATTTAATTATTGAATATTAATTAATAAATAATAATATATAATTCTAAAGAATAACTATAAAATTTACGAACGCGTTTGCGAGCCATTATCGAGCTTATAAACGAATATGTTCGCGAGCTTTCGAGCTGAACACCCTTATGCTTGAGTTTGGTTTGATAAACTATTCGAACCCAAAATTCAAGTTTGGTTTGGCTCCTTAGGAAAAAGAATATCATAATCTTCATTTTCTTTGTTCATCACAGTATCATTATGCCTATCTTTCTGAATAATTTATATTCTTGCAAGTTGCATATCTCTGTTTTGCCGGTATATTTTTAATAACAATTAATTAATTTTTTTTCATTTTTAACTTAAATTAAAACATATTAATCAATATTACATATTTGACGACTCGATCCACTATTTTTAACTTATTTTTTAAAATATTTAATTAAGCATAATTAATTATTAAAATTTAATTATCATGAATATTTAAATTATTTAATTATATATAATGATTAATTAAATTTTAATAATCATTTAAGGGAGAATTACTATTAGGTACATTAAAAAACCCTTAATTACTATGAGATACAAGCATACAAAAGTATTACTGCTAACTACATAAATATATAATGATATTCCAATATTACCCTTACACATGTTGTTCGATTGTATACTAAAGGTATAACTTTTTGTATGAACAATGTTTTGATAATATTTGAAATGAGAATCATGTGATCAAACATTTTGTAATTATGTTATTGCAAAAGTCCATTTACTTTATACTGTAGATAATGTGGTGTGTGGCGTCACACGGAAGATCATATTATCGGCTCCTTATAAAGTATAAACAGATGTTCACAACCGAGGTAGACGGGGATAATCTATCGGTATGGTTGTAGTGTGATTTGGCGTTAGTATGTCTTGACTATAAAATTGCACTAGTGCACTTTGTGTGTATTGAGCATGACTGCCTTGAGATCGTTCGGTTTATACCTACTATATAATAGAACTTCATTTATGTTATTATGGATGTTTATTCTCTTAATCCCTATACAATAATCTCGACACGTAAGCCAGTATTTATTTCTTTGATTCATCAATGTGTGAGATTTAAATATTAAATCAATAAGCTCGTTGAGTTGGGAGATGGTGATGTCTCTATGGTGTGCTGTTAATTGTAGAAGGAATATGTGTCCTAACGGAATTGGTTGATGATGTCCCCTTGAGGAGCTCATAATGATTATCATGTAAACCCTGCAGGTGGATTTATTCCGCCATGATAATAAGGTTGAGTGATACTACTCTTGGTAAATATATTAATTAATGAAGTTATCAGTAACTTAATTAATTTATGGGCATTGAATCTTAAACACGGGGAGATTAACGGGCTCATAATAAGTAAAAGTCCATAACGTAATTTGAGATTAGGGTGGCAGTGCAATAATATTTTTTTAGTGGACTGATTTATTGTTGTTGAACTTAAGTATAAGTTTTAGGCTAAACTTGGATGTTTAAGCCCAATGGGAGACCCAACCCTAATTTCTTCTCTTGGTCCCTGTTATAGCCTATAAATAGCCAATCTCAGCAATCCGGATATCATAATATAAGAAACACGCCAAAATCATAAGAGAGTGAGATTGACTGTAGATTGAGTTCATTTTGGAGATCGTTGCCCGCACAACGTCAAGACATGGTTTAAAAATACAACAGAAGATCGAAAGATCGTTTGCTGCTGCTATTCGTCAACTTCCAAGATTTTTTTGAATTTGTGTGGAACTCAAAACTGATCGTGTGATACACCATTAGAAAGCCACAGAAGAGATGATAGTTTTGGCATAAAAATCACTCAAATCGGAGATTGAATGAGGAAGTTATGCCCAAAATCGTGAGGCTGTTCATGCTACCGGCGAGAATTCCTTTTCTTCAACATACCCTGGTGAAAGGTATTTCGATTCTATTTTTCTTGCTTCCGCTAATATAGAATCGCATGGAACCCTAACGGTTCATGTTAATCAAACGATCGAACGCCAACACATGTGCTGCACATAAATATTTGTGTGCAGCAAAAGTTCATGTGCAACAAAAGTGTGTGCAGTAAAAAAAGTGTGCAGTAAAAAAAAGTGTGTGCAGCAAAAAAGTGTGGTGGTCCGGCGGAGCTCCGACGATGGTCCAACGACTTTTCGGCGGCCGGCCGATAGTCCGACGGTGGCCTGGCGATCGATCGGCGGCGGCGGCGGTAGTTCGGCAACTTTCCGACGGCTGGCCGACGGTCCGGCTGCGGCGACAGTAGTCCTGTGACTTTCCGGCGGCCGATGGTGGGTGAGGGTTTAGGGTTTGTGGTTTAAAAGTGTATGAGTTTAGGGTTATATTTGGTATTTTACTTTAATATTTTGTACTCCCTCCGTCTGCTTGAAAGAGAGTATTTTTTTCCATTTTGGTCGTCCGCTTCAAAGAGGGACATTTTCTTTTTTACACACATGGGACCCACACACACCCACTAATACAACTAAAATATGGGGTTCACACTCTCACTAATACAACTACCCACTACACATTAAATAATAATACTCTTTAATCAACGTGAACAAAAGTAAATGACCCTCTTTCGAGCGGACGGAGGGAGTATGTGAGAGTAATTTTTTTAAATCAATGTATCTTGTAGTAATTAGTGGTACAAATTGTCTACCTATGAGTAATTTTTCTATTATTTAATTAAATAAAATTTAATTATTATTTTAACTTTTTAATTTTTGTTATTAATACATATTTTATTTAAGGGGTTTATATTTATAAAAATTGTATCATATATTAATTCTAATTAAAATCATGCATGATTATGTTTAGTTATTGATGCATGTTTATTGTAATTTTAGTAGGGTGTATTTAATAATTGTGGTTCGTTTATTAGATTTGGAGGTGCAAATAGTCGTCCCCTTTAATTAATCGTACTCCCTCCGTCCCATGCAAATGTGTGCTTTTAATTTTTATATGTGGATTAAGAATAAGAATGTCAATGGGGCGGGGCGGGGCAGGTAGTTGAGTACCCAGACCCAGACCCATTCTATAGTTGCTGGTCTGGGCTGCCCCATGCCCCGTACGGGACGGGATGGGTCCGCCCCATTTTTGACCCATTTACATTATATATTTTATTTTAAATATTTATAAATATTATAAACAATGTTTAATATATATATATATATATATATTAGGATCAGTAACTATTAGGTACAAAATTATCTACGTATTTAATACGTAGTACATTGAGTTTTTAGAATTACTTAGACATACAAACTTTAATTCTGTAGTTCCCATATTACCCATACATATATGCACTCCCATCCTTCCTCTCTTCCAACCACATTCCATGGGAACCGAGCGACAAGGCGAGCGATGGACATGGCTGGGCGCGCTGAAGGAGCAGGTGTCAGGCGCATGGTCGGGCGAGGGTGCCCATTTAACTGTGCATTAATGTTCAAAATACAACAATGAACACTAATTTTTAAAATACATCAATGTTAAGCAATTCAATAGACAAAAATACACGACACCGCACCGCGCTAGTCCCCGTGTGCACCATTGGGCGCCACACCCATTCACGAACACAAACCGCCCGACTGCTCATCCGACCACCTGCATGCCAGTACGCCATCGTCCGCCAGTTCGCCTAGCTTCAAGCAGTCATGCACGATAACAGCACCCCTCCAGGCGCCACGTCGAGAGCGCCATTGGGTGCTATGCCCGACCTTCCGCTTGTTGTCTTGCACAGATTCTCCTCACACCGTGCTTTACATTAATGTGAACATTAGTGTTCATTATTGTATTTTGAACATTAGTGTACAGTCGATTGTGTGTTCGTGTTGTTTACATGGTTTGTCCGTGTCCGTGTTCGCATCTGTGTACACCGAATTGCACATTGTTGTACACCGAATTGTACATCTGTGTTAAGTTTACTAAGGGTAAACTTGAAAAAATGAAATATTAGAATGTATCCCTTAATAATTCAATTTGATTTTGTATCTCCTAGTAATTAGTCTATGAAAACACGTACCTATCAGTAATAAACCCTATATCTTATTTCATTTAGTTAGTAATTATATACATAGTAATAATATATATCTTATAAATAATGAATATAATACAAAAACATACATAAAATATACTCCCTCTGTCCCGAAGAAGTCGATACTTTTTTTGGCGCAGAGATTATGAAGTATAATAATTTAATGAATAGTGAAGTGAGAGAAATAATATTTAATGTGTAATGGGTAGTTGTTTTAGAAGTGTATATGGACCTATGTGTATAAATTAATGGGTCCAAATTTTAAATAGCCACTATTCACTAAGTATAATTTAATTTGGCCACCTACATTAAAAATAATTTTTTCTAGTCACTATTAAGGGTTATTCCCAATTTACCTTCATAACTGTCAGAAAAAAGGACAAAAATCATGTGACCATCATTATGTTTTTGTTGACCACATTAAATGGTGGTGGTTGGGACCACATTAAAAATTAAAGAAAAATCTCAAAAATTGACAAATTCAGCCTAAATTTCTTCTATTCAGCCCAAAATTCCTTCTATTCAGTTTATACAACATGGCCTATTCGGCCTATATTTTCAGAAAAAATAAGAAAACAATTTCATACGGATAAAATTTTTCTTCTTTTGGCCCAAATGGTTTGTTCTATTCTGCCTATATTTTGTTTTTCAGAAAAAATTTAAAAAATTTAAAACAGATGAAAAATTTCTTCTATTCGGCCTACATGTCTTTTATTCGGCCCAAATAGTTGTTCTATTTGGCCCAAATAGTTTGTTCTATTCTGCTTATATTTTTTTCCAGAAAAAATTAAAAAAATTTCATACGGATAAAAATTTACTTCTATTTGGCATACGTGTCTTCTATTCGACCCAAATGGTTGTTCTATTTAGCCCAAATAATTTGTTCTATTCAGCCTTTTTTTTTTCAGAAAAAATTTGAAAAAATTTTTATACAGATAAAATTTTTCTTCTATTCGCCTACATGTCTTCTATTCGATCCAAATGGTTTGTTCTATTCGGCCTATGTTTTTTTCCAGAAAAATTTGAAAAAATTTAAATACGGATAAATTTTTTCTTCTATTAGGCTTACATGTCTTCTATTCGGCCCAAATGATTGTTCTATTCGGCCTGTATATTTTTTTCCTAGAAAAAAATCGTAAAATGCATCTTTTTACATTTTAATAAATAAATACATTCATGAGGCATGTAAAAGCAACAAATTAATACATTCAATAGACTGTAAAATAAATTATTGTACTTTGATATATTTTGATAAAAAAGAGAGGCATCAGATTCCTCAATAAGTGATCAGTGGGTCCCTTTCAAGGGCATTTTGGTCACTTCTAAATAAAAGTAGCTAGAATAAATATTTTTTAAGACATGTGGCCACTTAAAATTACTTTTAAGTAGAAGTGGCTACTTTGTGGCATTATCACTAAAGTAATTATTTTTGAGTGAGTCTCATGTATTATAAAGAAAATGTGCCAACTTTTATGGGACAAACCAAAAAGGAAAGTGTGTCAATTTTTATGTGACGGAAGGAGTACATGTTATACACATAATATATAAAATAGTATAAATATTAAATGGGTCAAAATGGGCCAAATAGGGGCATCTCTACTACCCAGACCTGCCCCATTTTCGATACGAGCTTGGTCAAGTCCGCCCCAAATGTCACGGGCTAGGCGGTCCGGGCGGGCCGGACCATTTTTTACATCCCTAATTAAGAAGTATTATTATTTAGTGTGTAGTGAGTGTGTGTGCGTCTCATATGTGTAAAAAAGAAAAGGTGACTGTTTGAGTAAGACGCCTAAAATAGAAAAAATGGACCATTTGAAGAGGACGGAGGGAGTATTATTTAACTTGAGTTGATATCTTGTACACCTGGATGCACACTTGCATCCATATATGTATAAATTTTTATTTATACTTTATATATGTTTCTTAAGGATTGTATAAATTTTTTACATTTAGTATAATTGTTAGTATAAAAAATATACCTAAAAACCATTTTTAATTGGATTTAATGTACTCCCACCGTCCATTATTAATCTATATGTTTGTTTTTTCGAGTAGATTAAGGAGTATTATTATTTTATGTGTAGTGAGTAGTTGTATTAGCGTGATATTTATGTCTCATATTTTAATTGTATTAGTGTCTGTGGGTCCCATATATCTAAAGGAGGAAATGAATAGATTAAGAATGGACGATCCAAAATAACAAAATGAATAGATTCACAGTAAACAGAGGTAGCGTTAAACAACCACACTAAATTCTTTAATTCATCGTTTAAAAACCCATTATCTACATTACATAATATATGTTAACGTGCGATTTAAATTAAAGTAAAAACCTAACTAAATTTCATCAATTATATATTAAAATATTATATTAATTTCTTAGTATTCGTGTATAGAGCAACAAATATGATATACAGGAAGAGAAGAATGTAGTCGAAGGAGTATATATAGATCTAAGGAAAAAAAAATTATCAACCAACAATGAAGCCCAATATTCGTTTACAATGAAAGTCCAATACTTTAAAGATGAATTCGCATGAGCTTATGCATATTCCAGCAATTAAAAAGATGAGAGAAGAGTTAGAAGATATTGATTAATTTTATTTGTGGGTCGCTTGTTGTAATCATGTCTTCCAGCCGCTTGTTTAGGTTTTCTTTAAACATCTGAATGTTTTCTATTCTACCTCTCCCTTCTTATTTTCTTTTTCTTTTTAATAATATTGCATTTATTGGCTATTTTCTAAAAAATATTATTCCATCTGTCTCGATAGAGTTACGTTGTTCTCTTTAATTGTAAATTTGGAGTTTAAGAAATATTTTATTATTTTATTTTATTAATTTTCGATAATAATGTGATATTTTTAAATAATAAATAAATAATAAAGTGAATTATATATGTTAGGTGGGTGTAATATAATTTTTTTAAAAAAAAATGTGTAGATAAATTATTTATTTTGAAACTTTAATATTTTTTTGCTGCAAAAAATGTTATGAAAAACAAATTAAAAAAGTAAGAGTACAAAATAATAATATTTACTTGATTCTATTTAATTTGATAAATCAAATATAAAAAAATTCTAAGAAGAGTAATATTATAAATTCTAAAATAAATAATAAATGCACATATATGCATTAAAAACGAATTTGCTGTTCAAAACAATGCCTTTACAAGCAAACGTGGTCGTGTGGTTTCTTCTTGTCATCGTGCAAGTTGCATGAAGAGTTTGAGATGGGTGAGAAGGTAATTGATGAGGTGATGAGATTGTTGAATGTATGTTAATTTATTCACAAAACGGGAGGCCTAAGTCAAATATAAATTACATCACAACTCCAACTCCAACACCAACAAATAAAACACCAAACTTACTAACATAGGATCAAATCTAGCAACATGAATCAAAATAGAATTAACTGCAGAGATTGTAGGACGACAACGGTTTATAAGAGCATCATTGTGTGTCTTCCAAATGATGTACCCGCAGCCATAGAACGCCAGAGCTCATCTCCTTCTCTCACGCACATCACTGTCGACACCACTCTACTCCACCCCACATCCAACCGAACCTAAGGCCAGACAAGGATGGAGGGAGTTTACTCACTTATATCAGAGATGTATGTATTAGGTGGGAAGATGAAGGAAGCTGAGAAGCTAAGAGAGTTGATGACGAAGCAGAATGTGAGGAAGGTGAGGGCATCTAGTTTCATTTCTAGCATGTAATGTCATGAATTGGAGAAGTAGATTAAAGAAAAGCAAGAATCCAACATGGCAGCCAAAGAGAAGAATAGACTAAATGCGACCACAAAAACAAGAATAGTTTGGTCCCATGTAATAGCTGTACCTGTGTAAAGCGAAAGAAGAACAAGAGAAAGAAGAGCTTCAATGCAAATATTTGTTTGCGTAATTTAGAAAGGTAAGTCAAAAAAAGTTACCAACTTCACCAATTAAAAGCTTAAAATATGGAATCTTCTGGGAGGACATCATCGGAGAGATCCCAAAAGAGTCATAACTAACATGGATAGAAAAGAAAATTTTCAAAACTTTGGACAGATTCCCCTTGCTTACATAAAAGATTAAAATCGATTACTTCACAGTAGCCGACCGAGAGACTTTATGTTAGCACTCAAAATAATCAAACGATAAACGTTTGCCAAATTAGCCAAAGCGGCTACCAAAATCCAATAATGTTCAACAATAAATCCAATAGGTACATCGCGATATATATATATAGAGTAAATAATGAAACCCTAAGGTCTGCTACACAAGGCCCAACTAATTAACAGCAATAATAAGTAATAGTTATATAATGAAATCTCTAATCATAATAGTTATATAAGGAAATCTCTAATCATGATCAATCCGTTCGTTTCCTGCGACGATAGACCATCAAGGGTTTCGACCCTTGTGGCTCCTCCACACCACGAGTCGTATCAATTTCCTCCCCCTCAAAAACGACCTTGTCCCCAAGGTCGAACCAAGGAAATTGACATCGGAACTCCTCCCGATTCATCCACCTTACATCATCCTCCTGCAGCACGTTCCATTTCACCAAGAGTTGTTCCACCTCCTTCTCGCCTCCTTGCACAACTCGACGAGCCATCACTCTCTCCGGCTCAAACACCGTCGCCGTAGGTAGCTCAATTGAATTCGGTAAGCTGGTCTCAACTGAGTGGTCGCCTATGACTCGCTTGAGGAGTGAGACATGAAAGACTTGGTGGATGCGACTGCTAGAAGGAAGCTCGAGCCGATAAGCAGTCGCCCCCACTCTGGCAGTGATCTAGAACGGCCCGTAGAACTTGGCGGATAGTTCATGATGTCCTCCACTTGCCAAGGACAGCTGCCTGTGAGCCCAAACCTTAAGAAAAACCTTATCCCCTACTTGAAAATTAACGTCACGACGGTGATGATTGGCCGAACGAATCATGCGATCACATGCTATACCTAAATTTTCTTTCAACCTTGCTAGCGTTACGACCCTGTTTTCAAGAACCTCCGACACCGCTGGAACCTTGCACTCACTAGGAAGATATCGCCTGAGGGATGGCAGTGGTCGACCATACACCGCCTCGAACGGAGTGATTTGGGCGGCCGATTGGTAGGATGTGTTATACCAATATTCCACCCAAAGAAGCCAAATTACCCATTTCCGCGGTTGCTCGCCTGCAAAACAACGTAAATAGGTCTCCAAAACACGATTCAGTACCTCCGTTTGACCATCCGTCTCCGGATGGTAGGCGGTGCTGTACTTCAACTGAGTTCCAGACAGTTGAAAGAGCTCCTTCCAGAACTGACTCACGAATAAAACACCACGATCACTGACAATCGTTGCCGGGATTACATGGAGGCGCACCACCTTGCAAATAAAAACCTCGGCCATCCCTCGAGCCGACAATTTCCCTTTCAAGGCGATAAAATGCCCGCACTTTGAGAGTCGATCCACAACCACCATAATGGTCGTGAAGCCATGAGAACTGGGCAATGAGGTGATGAAATCCATGGACAGGTCCTCCCAGACTTGAGCCGGAATGGGCAGCGGATGTAACAGCCCCACGGGGGACATAGGCTCATACTTGGCCCTCTGGCAAACTAAGCATTGGGCGACAAACTTCTTAACAGCGACGAACATCCTACGCCAATACACATTGGCAGCCAAGCGTCGGTAGGTACGCAAGGCGCCAGCATGACCGCCAGTGGGCGTGCTGTGAAATTCACTGAGTAACTTAGGTTTTCATTCTGAATCAGCCGCCAACACGATCCGCCCTCTACAGTAAAGTTTCCCATCCACTAAGGAAAACCCCACACGGTTGGTAGAATCTCTTTGCAAATCTCTCACCACAGTTTGGATGAACTGGTCCCGCGACTGTTCGGACATTACATCCGCTAACTCACCCCAATATGGCGCACTGAGTGCAAACAAGTCACCTCCCTTCTCTCGACGCAACAGTGCGTCTGCAGCTGAATTAGTCACGTTGGACTTGTATTCGATCACAAAATCATAGCCGAGCAGTTTAGCAATCCAAAGTTGTTGTGAAGGGGTCGCAATTTTCAGAGACAACAAATGCTTCAAGCTACTTGAAAATTAACGTCACGACGGTGACGATTGACCGAACGAACCATGCGATCACATGCTATACCTAAATTTTCCTTCAACCTTGCTAGCATTACGGCCCTGTTTTCAAGAACCTCCGACACCACTGGCACCTTGCACTCACCAGGGAGATATCGCAGGAGGGATGGCAGTGGTCGACCATACACCGTCTCGAACGGAGTGATTTGGGCGGCCAATTGGTAGGATGTGTTATACCAATCCTCCACCCAAGGAAGCCAAGTCACCCATTTCCGTGGTTGCTCGCCTGCAAAACAATGTAAATAGGTCTCCAAAACACGATTCAGTACTTTCGTTTAACCATCCGTCTCCGGATGGTAGGCGGTGCTGTACTTCAACTGAGTTCCAAACAGTTGAAAGAGCTCTTTCCAGAACTGACTCACGAATACAGGACCACGATCACTGATGATCGTTGTTGGGATTCCATGGAGGCGCACCACCTCGCGAATAAAAACCTCAGCCACCCCTCGAGCCGACAATTTCCCTTTCAAGGTGATAAAGTGCCCGCACTTTGAGAGTCGATCCACAACCACCATAATGGTCGTGAAGCCATGAGAACTAGGCAATGAGGTGATGAAATCCATGGACAGGTCCTCCCAGACTTGAGCCGGAATGGGCAGCGGCTGTAACAGCCCCGCGGGGGACATAGCCTCATACTTGGCCCTCTAGCAAACTAAGCATTGGGCGACAAACTTCTTAACAGCGTCGAACATCCCACGCCAATACACATTGGCAGCCAAACGTCGGTAGGTACGCAAGGCGCCAACATGACCGCCAGTGGGCGTGCTGTGAAACTCACTGAGCAACTTAGGTATCCACTCTGAATCAGCCGCCAACACGATCCACCCTCTATAGTAAAGCTTCCCATCCACCAAGGAAAACCCCACACGGCTGGTAGAATCTCTCTGCAAATCTCTCACCACAGTTTGGATGAACTGGTCCCACGACTGTTCGGACATTACATCCGCCAACTCACCCCAATATGACGCACTGAGTGCTAACAAGTCGCCTCCCTTCTCTCGACGCGACAATGTGTCTGCACCTGAATTAGTCACGTTGGACTTGTATTCGATCACAAAATCATAGCCGAGCAGTTTAGCAATCCAAAGTTGTTGTGAAGGGGTCGCAATTTTCAGAGACAACAAATGCTTCAAGCTACTTGAAAATTAACGTCACGACGGTGACGATTGACCGAACGAACCATGCGATCACATGCTATACCTAAATTTTCCTTCAACCTTGCTAGCATTACGGCCCTGTTTTCAAGAACCTCCGACACCACTGGCACCTTGCACTCACCAGGGAGATATCGCAGGAGGGATGGCAGTGGTCGACCATACACCGTCTCGAACGGAGTGATTTGGGCGGCCAATTGGTAGGATGTGTTATACCAATCCTCCACCCAAGGAAGCCAAGTCACCCATTTCCGTGGTTGCTCGCCTGCAAAACAATGTAAATAGGTCTCCAAAACACGATTCAGTACTTTCGTTTAACCATCCGTCTCCGGATGGTAGGCGGTGCTGTACTTCAACTGATTTCCAAACAGTTGAAAGAGCTCTTTCCAGAACTGACTCACGAATACAGGACCACGATCACTGATGATCGTTGTTGGGATTCCATGGAGGCGCACCACCTCGCGAATAAAAACCTCAGCCACCCCTCGAGCCGACAATTTCCCTTTCAAGGTGATAAAGTGCCCGCACTTTGAGAGTCGATCCACAACCACCATAATGGTCGTGAAGCCATGAGAACTAGGCAATGAGGTGATGAAATCCATGGACAGGTCCTCCCAGACTTGAGCCGGAATGGGCAGCGGCTGTAACAGCCCCGCGGGGGACATAGCCTCATACTTGGCCCTCTAGCAAACTAAGCATTGGGCGACAAACTTCTTAACAGCGTCGAACATCCCACGCCAATACACATTGGCAGCCAAACGTCGGTAGGTACGCAAGGCGCCAACATGACCGCCAGTGGGCGTGCTGTGAAACTCACTGAGCAACTTAGGTATCCACTCTGAATCAGCCGCCAACACGATCCACCCTCTATAGTAAAGCTTCCCATCCACCAAGGAAAACCCCACACGGCTGGTAGAATCTCTCTGCAAATCTCTCACCACAGTTTGGATGAACTGGTCCCACGACTGTTCGGACATTACATCCGCCAACTCACCCCAATATGACGCACTGAGTGCTAACAAGTCGCCTCCCTTCTCTCGACGCGACAATGTGTCTGCACCTGAATTAGTCACGCCGGACTTGTATTCGATCACAAAATCATAGCCGAGCAGTTTAGCAACCCAAAGTTGTTGTGAAGGGGTCGCGATTTTCTGAGACAACAAATGCTTCAAGCTACTGTGATCCGGGAGGGGCAGTGAACTGTCGCCCCACCAAATATGGCCTCCAATGCTGAACTGCCAGAACTAGCCCCATCAATTCCCTTTCATATGCTGATTTAGAAATCGTCCGGTTTGCCAACGACTTACTAAAATATGCAATTGGTCGGCCTTCCCACGGCAAACCCTGCGACTGATCCGACACCCTCGCAGGGCTAGCTTCCAAAACTAATACACACAGCTTCCAATCCTGGATCTGCACTAGCTTATGAAAACCAATGGGACTGCGACACAACGCTGGGTCCCCTAACAACCTTATCCTACCTCCTTTGGACTGAAATGAAATTGTCATTTCTGCCCAATTAGTCGTCACCTCTCCTAATGTGGCTAACCAAGCAACGCCCAAGATAACATCTACGCTCCCCAACGGGAATACATGATAATCAGCCACTATAGGAAAGTTCCCGACTAAGGCATCCACACTGCGGCAAAGCCTCTCCGACTCTTGTCGTCGACCATCCCCCAATTGCACACCAAAGCGAGTGTACCTGTCAGGTAACAATTTAACTCTGTTAATAATGGAGTTTGAGATGAAATTGTGGCTGGCTCCACTGTCCACGAGTATGGATATTGGTTGACCCCATAGTTTCCCACAAAAATGCATGGTGCATGGACTTGAAATTCCAGCCATAGAGTAAATAGGTAAGACCACATCGTCTTTCTCCGCTCCATCAGTGGTCACGACCAGATCACCTTCTCCCTGCCCCCCAATCTCTTCGTTAACCTCAAGGCACGTCATGTCGATTGCCTCGTCCTCCTCGGCTATAACCACGTTCAGCTGCCGAAGCATGGGGCACTAATGCCCCGGAGCCCATGTCTTCTTGCTGCGATAGCAAAGGCCTCTAGCACGGAGGTCATTCATCTCCTGGGGGTCATTCTAGTGAACCGAGAAGTACCCGTCGACTGACCTAACGAGGCAGCCCTCACGGGCGGCCCGCGACTCGCCGATCTCAGCGCTGATGAGGCTAAGGATATTGATGGAAGGCTGCTGAACCCGCCCGGTGAGCTACTGTACCGAGGACCGGGAGTGAACGTCGAAGCTGCTGGAAGTGAGGCTCGACTAGGTTGTGGCGTGTTGCCCAGCGAACCACCCGACTGTCTTGCCGGACATTCCAAACGCGGTTCATAAAGGCTGATTTCTACGAGTCTTGCCAACTCCAATGCCTTGTCTAAAGTTAACTCGGTCGGTTGATGGAGGCCCAAGGAATTGCGCACCTCATCAGTCAGCCCCGCCATGAAGTATCCAAGGTATTGCTGATCGCTTAGGCCAAGCGGTTGGCTCGCCAATTGCATGAAAACCGGCACAAACTCCTCCACCGACCCCATTTGCCAAAGTGCTAACAGCCGTTCAAAGGGACTGCCGGTGAAACGAAAGTCATAGCAGTTCACTAATACCTCTGAAAACTCCCAAGTCTTCTCCGGATTCCTGGATCGCCACCATGTAAACCAATAGAGGGTGGAATCCTCCATCGCAACCATGGCCGCCTCCAATTTGGTTTCAGACGGCGTGTGGCAGATCTTGAATTGTTGGTTGGCCCTAGCCAACCAACCGATTGGGTCAGATCCATCAAAAGAAGGAAAAACCAGTGCTGCAGGGGACCGGTCCATCCCTGGAGCGGCGGCTTCGACCGCCGCTGGAGGATCCATGGCCTGCGTATCGTCGGCAGCCTGCTGTTCAGCCGCCTTCCTCGCTGTGCGCGTCGCGATCGGCACCTGGTGGATCACCGACGACACGTCGTCAGTCGGCTGCTGTCCACCCGCCCCCTTCGCCACGTTCGCAGCGCTGCTCTCAGCGTACATCATACCGGCGGCGGGGCGGTCTTGGGTGATCGAGAGCCCCGCCACGGAAGCGGTGAGGCTGGCGATCGATTTAGTGATCTTCTGCAACTGGGTCATGATGTCGGCCTGATCGGCCTTCATCTACGTAAAATCCTCAGCCATGGCAGCCTGCTTGCCTTCGATCTCATCAACTCGTTGCTCGCGAGTCATCGCCATCACGGGTGAGTTTCCACGTTCACCGCACCAAATTGTTAGCACTCAAAATAATCAAACGATAAACATTTGCCAAATTAGTGAAAGCAGCTTCCAAAATCCAATAATGTTCAATGATAAATCCAATAGATATATCGCGATATATATAGAGTAAATAATGAAATCCTAAGGTCTGCTACACCAGACCCAATTAATTAACAACAATAATAAGTAATAGTTATATAAGGAAATATCTAATCATAATAGTTATATAAGGAAATCTCTAATCATGATCAATTCGTTCGTTTCCTGCGGCGATAGACCATCAAGGGTTTCGGCCCTTGTGGCTCCTCTACACCACGAGTCGTATCACTTTATGAGCAACTTCAAGTTCTTTCTTGTAGCTTCATCCCCAGTAAATCCTTATATATCGGAGCTTATATTCTGCAGGTAATGAATAGCACTTAGCAGTGGAGATGAAATTTTTGTAAAAACAAACGTTGTAATATAAAGAGATAATAACCACTCCCATAATCAGAATCAAGACACATGCATCCAGACAACCTACCTCAATGTTCTTCAATGTGAAGACGAGGCTATAAATTGACTTCTGAATAAGTTCAGTCTTCTCTGGAGTCCAAATTGACAACTGCACCTTTCTGTACATTTCAAACATAATATCTCATAGGCCATATGCTATAGAGTTCAAGTTCAGAAAAATCAAAGCCCACAAGAATAATGAACATATTTTGACCCTAATCTAAAGAAATACAGCAAATCGATAAGGTATTGTACCTATCACACTACTGTGCAAATGCTAGACAAAATGGGTTTGTGGACATAGGTGAATACAATTTGGGATACAGGTCATAACCCAAAGAAAAAAGTAATGCAGCCCCCATCTGATTTTTAAAATGGAAAAAATACTTCTAGAATTAATTTATTTCACTAAGACTTCAGGGGGATTGAGGTCATCTATTAAACAAAATTATCAATGTTCTGAAGGTTTTATTTTGCATGTTGCTTAATACATTCTAGTATAAAACAACCCTTCCGTTGCTAGTTATCACAACATCAAAGTTTGCCTTAGATCTTCAGAAGCTTGTGAAAGGCTTTTGGTTAAATTCTCAACTTCCTTCAGCAAACCACCATCACGCACTTCAGCCAGCAATGGTTCTACATCCTCAGCTATGACTTGAATCTGGTAAATCACTAGATCAGAGACAGAATTTTACATGAGAACAATTCCATGCAAGGACACATCATACTACAGTGAATGAATTCTTATATTCAAGAGAGAATCAAGATGAATGCGCTTGATCATCTATTGAATTTAAAGCTTTAATTTGCTATTGCTGGCTGCACAATGGGAAGATGCATTGTACTCTTTAACAGTATTAAACTATCCAGCAAGGGAAGCAGCTCAATCAAACTATGAAGTACAAAAATCAAACCAGCTTGCTCCTGCTAAGAGACAAGGGTACCTAAATTTCATATTAAATGAGACAACAATATCTTTGACTTTTTTGAATATCCTAGTTTAAACCAATAGTGGACAACGAACAACAAAAGAGAAAACCAAACACCAATCAATTCAGTAAACAACAGCATACAGTTTTAGTTAAGTATATATAGAGACAGCTTATTAAGAAAATAAACTTCATATATTGGATAACTACTTAGCAATAATTGCTTCAGAGAATCATAGGTTTACAAAGACTACAGTAAAAAAAACATAGACTTATGGTGTCATAAAAACAAACAAAGCTTATCCATAGTGCGTGGTCGACTAAGTGGAGGTCTCCAGTGTACTTGTCCAAACCACCTTTAGTGAATTGGGCTCTCTGATTGGGGTTACCAGTACCCCACTTTCTTCCTAATACATTAATTGTGTATTCTATCACATTTTTTTGTTCATATTGAAATTTAGTACCCCAACACTCTGATCTATTAACATTGCAGGTTTATGAACTTTCATCACTTTATGATTGTAGTGTACAGGATGCTAGAAAATAGGAAAATTTGAGATGTCAATCATCTAATATTAAACTTTTAGTACAAGGTCCACAAGGAATTGCTGTAAATCACATTAAACAGCAAACTATCTTTGACACCAAGCACAGTTGTACAACCAAAGCATGTGAGTTTTAAGTTTATAAGAGAGATCATGGAACAAAAGTGCCAAGAGCCAGGTGAGAACCCATAATAAGAGTCATCTTACGTGAAACATTGCACACACCATAAGTAATTTATAGTAATAGAAAAGTATATCACAAGTACACTATTGGGCAATTGAAAAGTGGTTTACCCCCCCCCCCCCCCCAACCCCCCTCTCTCTCTTTAGCAACCAATTTAGTTACAAAAAATGATAGCATTTACCTTTAATTGATGAAAGTATACCATCAAAATTTGCTGCAAAATGTAAATTCATAAGTACAAAAAAGGGCATTGCTAACGCAAATTTATTGGTGATAGGAACAAAAAGTACTAGAAAAAACACTCATAGACCACACCTTTGCAAGCAGAGGTCACGCCTCCTCAACAACATAGGCAATTCGCTCAGCCAATGAATAGGTATTTGCAACACCAATTTGTTCAACTTCACGCCCAATGCAAGTAAATATGCCAACCAATGCATCCAGACTCACCCCTTGGCACCCCTTTATCTTTTGTCTGTCATATACAATTAGACCCTCTTCAGCACAACCTGCATGAAGAGGTCCAACTGAAGGTGTTGGAATAGGGTCTCTGGGCATGATGTCAATGAGTGTTTCCATGAGAAGACCAGACTGATTCACTTCAATCAATGAATTCCGTGGTATAATAATTTTATCATCTTCAATCAGAAACACCAGCATAGAAATATAATAGCAGTGATGCCACAAGATAATAATAATGCAGTGATGCTAGTAGAGTTTCACAAGCACACCTCAACTAATGCCTCAATATTTCTCAATGAGGGATTGACTCGAACCACATTCCAAACATTCACCCCCCTAATCCTAACTGGTGTTCCGGTGGAAATGCCTGAAGCCTGATCAAACTCAAAAATAGTCAAATATTTGTTGAACTTTGATCTTAATTGAAAACCTCTCAGCCAAGCCAAGCTAAATGCCAGCAGAAATGCCCCAGAAACAAGGAACAAGCCGACTCCGCCCTCCCACACACTTTTCCTACCGAAGCCAAAATCACTCAAAGACCTCAATGTCTGCTTCCAAATCTTCCGAGGAACATCCAAAGCCAGCCAGAGTAGTGGACTCTTTGAGGATGCATTCTGCTCGGCATGACCCGAGGAATCGGCTTTCACGGATAATGATTTCCGGTTGTTATGTGTAATTGCCGGACATGGGAATGCCGCACCATTTCCAGAACTAGGTTTGATGGAGAAGGGTCTCAAGAGTGGGGGGCTTGTTGAAGTGAAAAGCAGTGAATTCCCTTCCATTTGAAGTTTTGTGTAGAAATCAAACCAGTTTAGCGAAATCAAGACCCTCCCATTCGACTGGATCGGAAGCTCTTGAAGAAACACAAACCTAGCCTCTCTCCGCAACCCGTCAACTGACTACGATATTGGGCTGGGCCACTATACATTTTGCATTTCTTCATTTTTTAGTCCCAATATATATTTTGAAACTCAAAAATCGAAAAAAATATTTAATACAAATAACTTTTTAATACTCTTCATTTTAAAAATATCACCATTACCTAACATACATTACTTACTTTATATCTTATTTAATGCCTAAAAAGATTACATTACCACTATAGTCAGTAAAAATAATAAAAAGATCACTTTTAATCTATAACGTGAAACAATAAATATGAAAGTTAAATTAAAATAAAGTAATTTTTAGAAACCTATACAAAACATATTTAATCCCCGTGCATCACAAGGGTAGAAAAAACTAGTGTTAAATAAAGAGTGACATGTTTTGCTTACTTTTGAAGTCGTTACTTTATTTTTAAGAATTGTTAAACGGACTCGAGGGACAGATTGACCCATAACTGAGTAGGTTCAGAGAATATCAACTAGGATGAAAAGGGTGAACTGATCTCACACAAATAAAAAAAAAAAGAGCTAGTTAAAAGATTCATCAATCAGTTCAACAGAATTTGAATAATTTGTTTGGAATTGTTGGAACAAATCCGTTTCTAGGAGCCCCAAGGTCAAAAGCATTTTCCATTCACGTGGCATTACTGAAACCACCTCCCCTTTTTACCAAAACCATCGTAATCTATATATATATATATATATAAACAGAAAAGTTGCCCAAAATAGAAAGTAAAAAATTTTCCCACCAAAAACACTTTCTAAAAATAGAATTAAGAATTTATATAGAAAAAATAATCATCTGTATGGGCGGATGGACGCAGACAGTACTAAGCTACACAAATATTGACATCGCATTGATTACTCCACCAATTATATGCCTTTCATTTTTATTTATTTATTTATTATTATTTTGGTTCACTGAAGCCTTACATTATTCTAGAACAAGAAAGAAAACTATTTAAATAATAATATAATGGCACGCGTGAAAGTATTCACTGACTAATTTCTTTTCATTTTTTTTTGGTCTGCTGCAAGTATTCATATTGGGGCACACAATCTAGAATATTATTAGCTTTGAAACACCCATCCACTGCAGCAGCTATTTGAATTTTAAATTTGTAATAGAAGATTAAACATTTCATCTCACCAAATCACGTGGTGGACAGTTATAAATAGAACATGTTCTAAACATCTCACTTTAGGTAGTTAACCATTTATTGATTTCTATCTTTATATTTCTGTGTTTTTATTGTTTATGTTACTCCATATAAACAGTTTATGAATATGCAGGATTCTTTTCAAAAGACTATTACAATGGCAGTGTGGCAAACACTATTCAGGGTAGATATCAATTCTTCAAAGGATGAATAAACAGTGAAGCTGCTTTTGATTCATGCATACAATGTTCCTGGGCAATAGAAGATTCAGCAAAACGATGGAATGTGTTTCAAGACAAGGAAGTATGCACTACATTATTCATACACATATTTTCCAAGATTTGCAAACATTTATTTATATCTAGCATTCATTTTTTTCAGGGGGAAAGAGTGCACGCGATGAGAAAAGTAAACCTCATGGATTAATTTAGGTAAACTGATTAATCATGCTTTTAAATTACATTGACAGATTATTCATGATATTGGTTGCTACAAAACTAATAATCTCCAGTGTTTTTAACAGGAAACACATATGTAGGTCTTGATTTATATTTTTGGTGATGACAGACAGAAAAGAAGAGGGTTATACAAAATAAAAGTTAGAGATTTTACATGCTAGATGATGACAAAAACTGAATGAGCAGCGTAAGTGGACACAATTATTATTTTTGAATAGCAACAAACACACTTGCAAAAGCAATGTATATTATTCTTATTCATTAAATCCACACTTACTCTCCAAAACTACTAAACCAAAAACTCTTAATTTAATTTAATTCAATGACATGTTATAAAATGACTCACCATTTGTACTTTTTCAGTTCCCTAAAACATCTTATTGTAAGATAATAAAACACAATATTTTTTTATTTCAATCCAGAACAATATAATCTTTAAACTCTTCTTTCATGCTCTCCTTGATTCAATTGATGCAATAGTATTTTAAACATACACACACATTGATCTTGGACATGAAACCTGAAATATAAAATGGAGAAAGTAGATAGCATTACCTTTACTTGATTGTTGATCCTAAATATGCATGCATTCTGAATACTCCTAATAAAAAATCCAGAGAAGGTGGAGATCTTCTTAGGGTAGACCTAATGAATTAGAAACGATTTCTTATAGAATTTATTATTTTTCAATTTAAAAAAAGAATAGTTCTGGAAAAGATCATTTTTTAAAAACAAAATATTATACTAAAGCAGATCTGGATATTGGAATCAATTTTAGCCTTCATTATAGCCCATGAGTTAGAACTACCGTACCATTTTTCTGGGAGAACTTTAGTAAAAGCAACAAGATATGTGAACACCAAGAGGGAAAAAAAACATAATTGAAGCTTTGAAAGGAAATTTTGTTTTGTGGCATGGAGGATGGATGGAATGACACAACATGAAGATGTCAAAAACAAATCATACGTAGAAAGTTTTCAAACATAGTATAATCAAAGAGCCTATAAAATCACATACTGAACTAAAGGACAACACTTTCTCAGAAAGGAAAATTTATAAACCAGGTGGGCCAGCTCACCTGGCCACTGGGCTACTCACAAAAGTGAGTGACCCAGGTTCGATTCTCATTTGGAACGAATAGGAGGGGAGTTATAAGGAGACTTGGAGAATAAGGGTGTATGGGTGCTTGGTGAACTAACTACTAACTATACTAACAACAAACTTTGTCCAATCAAAAAAAAAAAGGAAAATTTATAGTTCACTACGTATCAAAATCAGATTTTCAGATAATAATAGAAACACCAGCAAAATTTCACTCAAACTTGTATCGAAGCCTAATAATTCTTGTGTAACTCTGCAAAATATTATAGTTAAGAACTCACATTAGCTTCTCAATTGACTAGAAGCGATTTTTCTTTAGGCAAAACAGCGACATAAACATAGTTGTTAAAGGCGCGCCTAAGGCGCTCAGGTTCAGGGGTCTGCGCCTAGATTGTTGATTTTTTGCTATTCCAGGCTCATGTATCAAAGGCGCGCGCCTAGGTGCGCCTCTTCAACATCTTTTTTTTTTATTTTTTTATTTTTTTGAAGTTGGTACTCAATTATTAAAGGGTTTACATGTTTTTAAGATAAAAATGGACGTCCCACTTATAAAATGAAATAAATAGAGAATTAGGGTTAGGGTTTTAGTACTTGAACTTTCAAAACAAAGACAAAAAGGTGGGCTGCCTTCACCTCCACCATCTGCCACTTACTTGAACTTTATTTGTGCGTATGTTTTATCTGTTATAATGCTATTATGAATTATTATGTATCATTATGTGATGTTATGTGATTTTTACTTTAGTTTAGTTAGGTAATATGATTGTAAGTAGGATATATTTGTGTATATACATTGTAAATTAAGTTTTGGGCAAAATGTAGCTCAGGCGCGCGCCTCGGGCGCGCCTAGGGGTCTGTGCACCTAGGTGCGCCTCTCGCTTTTAACAACTATGGACATAAATCATCTATGATTAGAGATCCACTTCAGCCTCAAATCATCTTAACCTGCCTTACTGAAGAACTACCCCCACAAAAAAAAATGAAATGGGGAACAAACAAAAATTATTAAAAAAAAAACATAGGTGACGATACTCCTGGGTGCTAAGAGGTTAGACAATTCTCTGTTGCTTTGATGCGTAATGAGCTTAGTTCCAGTTAGACTATTGGCCGAAATATCATAATGCATAAGCTAAAGAATTGAGTGCAGCGAGGAAGGACCATGTTGACCTTCCAACAGTGAGACGGAGAAACTCTGTCTACTATGTCCTCAGAGATAAATAACTCTCTGAGATTTGGTTCACCAAAAATTAGGATTGGCAGACTATGGCCGTAAGTTTACAGTTTTTGGACTATTCCAATTAATTAATCATCATAGTAGGCTGTTTAAAATATTGCACAAGGAAAATACTGCTGTAATAATTAATGAATGATCGTAGTATATTGTTTAAAATGTTGCATAAGAAAAACACGGTTGTATTTAGAATTTTAACTTCCCAAAATAATAAAATTGAAACACTGCAACCTATACATGATGGCTCAAATTACAACATAAACAATAAACAAAGACAATGGGAAAAGAAAAGCGATTTAATTTTGTCCATCAATCCCAACATCACATCCTTACCTCCCATAAATCTCTCATCATTCATCAAGGTTATTGCAATAACTACTTCGCTTTGCAGCCCCAATCCGCAAAATATGTAATATCTCTATTCTAAAAATGATGAAGCTTCTACTTTGTATCAGGAGCGCTCTTTCTTTAAATATGAAACATTTGTCCATGCTTGCAGAATACAGAGTACAATTGCCCATCATGTGCTCACATAATAGTCATCACAACAAACAATATAATCAAATGTACTAAACAATAGTACATTCAAAGTGGCATAACAATATAATCTCGTATGTCTTGCTAGTCTCATCTACAATCTAGTCTCATCTATAAGATTAATGTTATTTTGTACGAGGGCTTGAGGACATTCATCGTGATGCCAATGGGATAGTGTTGCGGTGGATTTAAGAGTGTTGTTACAGTAAGGTGCTTGCATTGTCAAGCTTCTCTAACTTAACAGAATAGAAGAATCATTATAGGTAACCTAATATTAGCCTTTTTCTATTATGTATTCTGTTTTTGAGTTAGTGGCTTTTGCAATTCATTAAAAACTAGACAGATTTTCTTACACCTGTCTAAGTACCATACCTTCACCAAATTAACTCATTGTGTATAGCCAAGCTATCCTAGGACAGCATGCATCCGAAAGGGTTGGGTGGTTCGTTAACTTATTAAGCTAGTTATATTAACAGGGCTCATGGGATTTATAATAGAACAGGTGAATTCTGATTCCTCATTTTCTTGTATTCATTTAGTTTAAAACTTGTCTATATAAAGGAGACTTTCTATAGAAACATTGAGAGGGTCTTGAAGCTTTCAGTCCCAAATTTATATGTTTGGCTCTGAATGTTTTACTGTTTTTTCCACGTTTGGTATGTTTCTATCTAAGCTTCATGGAATATAAGTATTCTGCACTGTATTATGGCTTCTATAAGACTCTCTGTCTATCTTATTTTTGAGAATTGTTCATTTAAGGCATTCCTCATGCAAATGCATGCAAATCTAGATGTCAGGTTGCTGGTTTTTTCTGTATCAAGCCCTGGGCTGGCATGTTTCCGTCATGCACTTTAACCCACAGCTAATATAGGCTGTGAAGATTCTTTAAGAAATGGACCTATCTCATGCTAAAATCTAGAAACCTCGTTAACCATTTACATGAAAGTATTAACTTTGAAAAGATACTCAATAATGACTTAGATATACTCGACTTGTTCTTTAGCATACCTTTCTTCTTAGAAAAAATTACATTAGTTGTGAAGCCTTCAACTAACCCTCAAATGGTATTAATTGAATAGGTTGTTTTTGGTGCAGTATGCTATGAATATTTACCTACATAAGATCAATTGAGTGAAGTCTGTAGTTGAGGAACAATCAAAAATATTTTAACGAACTTCACACAACCAACTAATATGCAATTTGATAAGAGAAAAGCCTATCTTATAAAACACAAATACTCAATCAAAGGATATTAATTTAATCAACACCCGTTCACTTAAAGAGTGCAGAAAAATCGAAGAGTTTCAAAAAGGCAGAAGGAGTTAGAGTACGGTGATCAATCGAGATTCAGAAAAAAAGATTTACAGAAAATTAAGGAAAATAATGTTACCTGGTAGAAGTACGAATAGGGGAGCGTCGGAGATGATGACTAGTGACAGAAGTCGGCCTGCGCGGGGATCAGAGTAATTCCTCAAGAAAATTGTGGAGGGGGAAGAGAAAGATTAGAATTTTGATTTAATGGGCGATAAGAGTGGCCGCCGCAGCGAGAGGGGAGATTCGGAGAATGGGAGAGCAGGAAAAGACGAGGGATTCTAATTCATGTGCTAATTTTGATAATTATTGTTGACAATAACTTATTACATGAAGCAGGTTTTTTTTTTTTTTTTTTTTTTTTAAGTTTCGTAGGATCGGATCTTGATCTGATTTCCTTCCACAGACAGCATTCCTTCCCCAAATCTCATGTCACGTCACACATAGGACCGGCCTGACAAAGCAGGGGCCATGACAAAATAAAAAAATGAAGCCCTATTTTTTATTAAATTAATAAAATTTTTATATAAAAATATAACTTATAAAATATAAATTGAAAAAATAAATTCATAAGAAAAAATATAAAAATAGAAATAATTTACCTCTAAATTTTGATTCATTGATCATATAGAATGGATAGTATTTAAATAAATTAGTAAAATAGAAAATTGAAGATTAGAATTGTGAAATTAGGCATTTTAAATCACAAATTTTACACTAATAGGAAGTATGTAGTATATGATAAATTAGTAAAATGGATAATTGAAGATTAGAATCTGAAATTAGGTATTTTAAATCAGTAATTTTACACTAATAATAATGAAGTATGATATGATGTTTTAGATTTTTTAGGATAATTTATTATTGGCTTCGAAGAAATATGAAAGGACGATCTTTGTATTTTTTTAGAATTGATATTATAAAATCTCATTGATTATTTATTCAATCATATTAGGTTTTCTTTTTAATATATTAAATTGATTTGGTAGATATTACATTAAATAAATCTAAAAGTTAATTTCTTATTAGTTGTTGGGCCTAAAATTTAATCAAGCTCAATAATTATATAAGATGAAAGTTTTTGTTGGGCCTAAAATTTAATCAAACTCAATAGTTGTATAAAATGAAAGATATTGTTGGGCCTAAAATTTAATATAACACAAATATATATTAAGAGTATAAAGGATATTAAAAATATTGGGGCCCCTAAAATTTTGGGGCCCATGGCAAAAGCCCACCTTGCCACCCCTCAGGCCGACCCTGGTCACACATCCAATCCACCTTCTTCGTTTTCCGTGAGTCGATCAGGAGGACGGGTAGATTCGAGTACACGGGCTCACTCAGTAATGCTGCAATCGAATTTCCAATATATAGAGAAGGCTTAAGTTTCTTGGTTTGGGGCTGGTGCTGCTTTGGCGGTGGCTGGGATTTAGAGTAGTGGATTTTCCTAGTATGACGATGTGATCTGAATCGAAATCCAAGTCAACAGCCACCTAGTTGTTGACACTGCAGCTGCTGTGGGAGGAATCGAGAAATGGAGCAGATGAGGAGTCGAATCTGGATATGTAGGGGTAGGGGATTGAAGGGTCGAATCTGCTGCAACTTCTATTTTTTTCTTTAACCAGGTCGAACGAGCTCAAGAAAACTCGACTTTGAGAATTCTTTGACATCTACTGAAGGAAATATGATCCTCAATTGCAAGGACTTTAGATGAGGAAGATGACCCAATGGTGGAAGTGCTGAATTTCGACACCTCCTAATAGTTAATCCACTTAAAATTTTCATTTCTTTCATCCAAAAACCCAAATTGCAACATTCGAACCTATCTATCTCCAATTTTGTTAGATTTAAGTGAGGTTGGAGAGCTTCCAGCACCTTCTCACCATCTGTCAGTTTTGTGGATTCAGTAGACGTTATATCACCTTCCCATCGTATCAGCTTCTTCAATTGCCTTCATTGCTATTTCCTTATTACACTTTGCTCTGCTCCTCATTTCCTTCAATTTGGATCATGTATAGAATTAAAATTTTGTATCTCCATATTTAGGTTACTTTTTTATTTAAATTCTGAAAATAAAGTTAAGTACAAGGTTACTCTTTATTATAAATTGGGTTACTCTTTTTGATAAATTAGGTTACTCTTTTGATTTGACATTATGAAAATAAGAAAATAAAGCTATGTACTGTGAAAATTAAATTGTATACAATTTGTAAATTGATAGACACTCTATAAAATTAATTAAATTACTCTTTGAAATTAATTGAATCATTTCTTGAAATTAAATTATAGATTATTATGTAAAAATAATTATATTACTCATTCAAATTAATTGGATCTCTCTTTCTAATTAATTGAGTTACTCTTTATAATAATTTGTGTTACTCTTTCATTTGAGACCTTGATTTATTTATGTAGTATATTGTTTTGTTTGGTCAACATTTTCTATGTTACTCTTTTTTATTAATTGGATTACTGTTTATAATAATTTGGTCACTATACAAAAATAATTAGGTTACTCTTTGGAATAAATTATAATACTCTATAGAAAAAATGTTAGATACTCTATAAAAATACTTAGGTTATTCTTTATAATTATTTAGTTTACTCTTTATAATGAATTAGGTTACTTCATAAAAAAAATGTTAGACCACTTTATAAAAAATACTTAGGTTATTCTTTAGAATTATTTAGATTACTCTTTATAATTAATTAGATTACTCTATTCAAAAAATTATACTCACTCTTTACAATTTTGCTATTAGTTGGATATGAAATCAGCTTATTCGAGGACATTGGTAAAGCCATATCTGCCGGCGAGAGCTACTCAGTGGCGAACGACGAACGAGGGTAGATCTGCACCAAAGGGAGAGACGATGCCCAGATCGATTTGAGAGAAGAGAAGACGGCCGTTGTGAGAACCAATTGAAGTCCTTAGAAGAAGTTTTTCAGAGATTGGATCACAAACCTTCTTCCTGCTCCTACTCTTCATGGCATATTTTTTTAAATGTACCTTTATGTTCGATGTATTGACTGAAAGGGAACTGTTCGTGGTAGAGCCAAATAATTGAGGACTGGTTTTACTCTATACCATGTTTATGATGTAGTTTGTGGAGGTTTTAATGGTATTTAATGTAGCCCATTAGCTCATCAAATTCCTTTGTGGTGTTTCTGAATTCATGTGCATAACTTTACACATTCTTAGAACCCCATTGATGGAGTGCTGATGGATTGACTGGTTGCATCGCTTTCATGTGAGTAGTTCATTGTGATTGGGTGGGATAGTACAAATGTTAATCTGTATTAGCTTTTCTAACTTGATGATGAGCTATTGTCTTCTTGACTGGGGATTTCATTAGTCCCTCTATAGTTGGCTATTGCATTATTGGTTTTAGTTAATCATTCGAATCCTTGTCTGTAGTTTACGACTTTCCCCAAGTTAATTCCCATTCTTATAGTTTAACTGCAGGTTGAGGATATTGTGGATACTGACTACACTTTGTCCTGTCTCATTGACTACATGAAAACTAAAGGTGAATCTTCAATTTCAGTCTGCACTCTTCTTGATAAACCAACAAGAGGAAAGGTTGATTTCAAACTATTTGGCGAAGGAAAGTATTACTGTGGCTTTAAGGTTAGATCTCTCTCTCTCTCTATGTCTAAATGACCCCATTGTCTTCGCTCTTTCTTTGATAAGTAATTTATTGTTGCTTGTATACCTTTATTTGGATGAAGGATAGAAGGAAATCATGTGTTTCTTCCATTCTAAACAAAAAATGCAGATGGATTTATTTATGGACTACTACATGTATTTGTAATTGCAGTTAACTGTTGCCCTTCTATTTCTGCAAAGAAACCTATGTGAATTTGGAATATGACATTTTGATCTACAAAATGTGGTTATTTCAATTCCTCTGAGAGTACAATAGATTGATGGGGAGTATTTTACCAATTATTAATTAATGGGTATTATATAGTAATTGAGAGTTGCAAGACTTAAGTTGTCGATAGCAAATTCTCGATCGGAAAAACAGTGAAAACATGTGGAAAGAAAAAAATTGTGCAAAGAAAAATGTGCAAAAAAAATTTCAAAAATGAAAATGTGCAAAAAAATTGTAAAAAAAAGAAATAATGCAAAAAAAATTGTGCAAAACAAAATTGTGCAAATCAAATTGTGCAAAATAAAATTGTGCAAACACATAGGGGTATTTATGGTATCACAATCTATTTTGTGTAGTTATGCGTATTAGTTCTTTGAGTCATGTAATTTATAGTAATTATGCATTATTTCATGTATCTCTTAGTAAGTGACCAAAAAAAAAACTATCCACTATCCAAATGGATAGATAAAATCAAGACAATTTTAACAAGAAACACCTAAATAAAATATACAATGAGTAAATTTGGGGTAAAATAAAACTAACATATTTAATTGTAAGAAATTAATACAACAACCCATCATCTAACGCAGTTTTCAATCTCCCAACATTATCAATTTCAACCTTCTCAACCTCAAATGTCGTGTTTCTAGGAACATCTACAGAGAATGGATATGATCCGCTCCCACTAGCCACCGGAACCTGTATATTTAAAAATAAAAACAAATAAATAATTTACTTAACAAACAAATAGGAGCGAATGAAAAGTTATAGCCACGTGTTTGTATTCTTAAAAATGTCAATGATTATTTCAACTTCTGGCCATAAAATTATTGTTTGTTAAGTTCAATGCCACAAATACCACATATAGAGATAGAAGCCAGCAACCATATTTAAACTAAAAGGAATGAAAAGGGAGGTGGGGTCCTTAGAAATGAATTGCAGTCACATAGAGGAGTGTGGCCTTGAAAGTTACCTGCTAACCCTGCTTAAAAGAGGAGTGTGGCATTGAAAGCTACCTGCTAACCCTGCTTAAAACATATTATAGGTTGTATTCTTTTTTTTAAGGTGACTACACTAGCACAGTTTTGCAAAAGCCTTATTCCAAGATTCTTTCGATGCAAATAAATCTTCTTCCAAATCCAATAAACAGTAGAGTAGATTCCAAAAGATAAATAAAAATCTAATCAACTTCAAAGCCACTTAAATACATACAAACTTGCCTCAAACATATTCAAGTAAATATTGAATAGATTTGACAATAATTCCTTCCAATCAATGAACCTGTTGTTTCTTACTACACGAGCAGTGACGGAGGCACATTGACTGTTCCAAAACTGACAATTTGGTAATGAACCCCAATAATCTAAACACATTTTAATCGGTTCACTACAATAAACAGGAAATAAATCAATGCCTTCTGTAATCGCAATACATTTTAATCGGTTCACTGCAATAAACACGAAACAAATTAATACCTTCTGTAATCGAGTAGTTTTCACTTCTTAGATGACAAATTTACAAAGAATCACTTGCTTTCCTTACTATTGAAAAAATTCCTGGTTCTCTAAGTTTGTGGGCAGGAAAAGTCGCACAAATCCATGTTGGAGTTCAATCGTTTGGTTAACATGAACCGTTAGGGTTCCAAGCATTTCTAAATCAGCGGAAGCAAGAACATAGAAATGTATTACCTTTCACCAAGGTATGTTGACGAAGAACAGCTGCGGATAACAACCTCTTGATCTTCTGCTGTATTCCCAAGTCCAATCTTGACGTCGTGTTGGCGACGATCTTCAAGATCTTCTCAATCTGTTGTTCCCTTTCCCTTCTCACGGTTAGGCGTGAATCTTAGGTTATCGGACAGCTGAGATGACTTATTTATAGGTTACAGCAGGGACCAGGAGGAGAAATTAGAGTCGGGCCTCCACTGGGCTTAATTATCCAAGTTTAGCCCAAAATTATACTTAAGTCCAATAATAATAATATTTTCCACTAAAATATTATTATTGCATTGCCGCTCCAATCCCAAATTATGTTATGGGCCGTTATTATGAGCCCGTTAGTCTCCCCATGTTTAAGATATACAAAGCCCATTAATTAATTAAGTTACTGACAACTCCATTAATTAATATCTCATCCGAGAGTAGTACCACTCAACCTTATTATCATGCTGGAATTAATCCACTTGCAAGATTTACATGATAATCCTTTTGAGTTCCTCAAGGAGACATCATCAACCTATTTAATAGGACACAGATTCCTTCTACAATCAAGAGCACACCATAGAGACATCACTACTTCCCAACTCACCGAGTTTGTTGATTTAATTACATGTAAATCTCACCCAATGATGAATCAAAGAAATACATACTGCCTTACGTGTCGAGGTTATTGTATAGGTATTAAGAGCACGAACATATATAATAACAAAGATCAAGTTCTTCTATATAGTCAGTATAAGTCGAATGATCTCAAGCGGTCATACTCAATGCACACTAAGTCCATTAATGTGATTCTATAGTCAAGACAAACTAATACCAAATCACACTACAACCATCCCAATAGACAGTCCTCGTATATCTCGGTAGTGAGCATCTGTTTATACTTTATAAGAAAACTGATAATATGATCTTCCGCGTATTTTCGCACAACATATTATATACTGTATAAAGTAAGTGGACTATTGCATCGAACTATAAATAAATTATAAGATGCAATCATTTGATCAATGATTCTCATTTCAAATATTGTTCAAACATTGTTCATACTAAAGCTAGACTTTTAGTATACAATCCAACAATCCAACACCTTCAAAAATTATTTTCAACCCCAGCTGCCTTTGTTGGCCACGATTTGTTCTCATTCCCCTTTACACCATTCAACGAAATACAGAAGTTAAGGAACATTAACAGACCTGACAACCTTTTCCCCATTTACATTGTATGTTGTCAAGATAGCCACTGGCACACCTTTTTCACAAGCATCATCAAATACAAGATAATCAACTCTATCCAGAATCACCCCAACACATCTCAATCAATTTATGGGCAATCATAAACAAGCAATCTTTTCAAAAAAATATAGGACAGTTATATATCAAGAAAATATTAAGCCTATAGAGGAGATTGGGACTCACCTGACATCCACATGCAGCACGGGGACCGACTTGCCCAATTTCATCAGCTGAAACAACTTCATCACCTCGTTCTTGTGAATCATATCATTCTGTCTCTAAAGCATCGCCAGGTTGCAACAAATGGGAAGAGGACTTTCTCGATTTAGATATCAAAGTCGTCATCCAAAAAATCCCTATAGTTCATACTTCACGGTCGTTGGTGCAGATGCAATCGCTCCGTCGTTGAAATCCTGAATATCGTAGATGTGTAGCTGATCGGGGAGTGCTCGTGGCAGAGGGAGGGGAAGAAAATGGAGTAAAAGAAGCAATGGTTGGAGAGGAAGGCGGAGATGACAGTGATGTAATTTGGAGATTTTTTGAAGTAATCACAGCGAACCCGCAAACCAGCGAGATTTGAGATTCGGTTCCATGAAAATTTCATGGGACCAGTTGTACCCTAGTCTCTCTTATTATTGTTTTATTTTTTATTTTTGATTCTCTCACAAATAAATGTCATAAGCTTAAATTGTGTGAAGCTGATAAAAAGTGATAACATTTACTCCATTCGTCTCATGAAAAGAGTTACGTTTACTGTTTGCGCAAAAATTAAGAAATATAGTATTTTAATGTGTAGTGGATTGAAAGATATAATAATTTAATATATAGTGATAGTTGTATTAGTGTTATGTGTGGCTAGGGCTGGGGAAAATACTAAAATTTTGGTATGTCGCACTTACCATATCGAAAAATACCGAACTTACCAAAATTTTAGGTATACCGTTTTTGGTAAGGTACAATACCGTATTGAATTTTTTGATACAGTAAAGGTATGAAAAATTTTAAAACCCTGGTATTTTGGTATATACCGAAATATCATAAATTATTTTTGTAAGGTATATACTCCCTCCGTTCCTAGGTTAGAGTCTAAATTTATCATTTTGATTGTCCTACCTAAAGGATTTTATTTTCTTTTTTGGATACATGGGACCCACCCATACCCACTAATACAATTAAAACATGGGACCCACACACCACCAATACAACTACCCACTATACATTAAATAATAATACTCTTTAATCGACATATCCAAAAGCAAATGAGACTCTTACCAAGGGAATGAGTGAGTATACTTAAAAGAAATTCTAATATATTAAAATTACTGACCCATCATTAAATTTAGTTAAATTTTGGATAACATATGTGTAAGCTCTATAGAGTTTATTGTTCTAAATTTAGAGTATAGTTGTAATTATTTTTATTTTAATTTTAATCTAGGAGTGTATATTAATTTTTAATTAATTAATTTAGAACTTAATCGTTATCAGGTACACCAATCACTCATTAGGATTAAACTCTTACTTTTATTATGTTTTATTAATATTTTTAAATTTGAACGTTTCAATGCTTACGTTTGTTTTTTGCACGTTGATTAATGAGTATAATATTTTAATAGACAGTTGGTAGAAAAATATAATATTTAATATAAAGTGTGTAGGTATATTAATATTGAATGTGGATCCAATATTAATAAATTAATTCTTTTAAATGGATCCCATAAAAAGAAAACCGTAAAGATTAAAATAGAACGCCAAAAATAAAAATATATAAAGATTGAAGTGGGACAGAGAAAGTATTTAAATATCGGTAAGAAAAAGATATACCATTTTCTTATACCGAAGTTTCGGTATACCGAACTAAGGTATACCGAAACTTTTGGTATGGTAAAGGTATGATTTTTCTAATACCGATATTTTAGGTATGGTATACGGTATAGCTCAAAAATTTTGGTATACCATGCCGCCCACCCCTATGTGTGACCCCATGTAGATAAAGTAATTAATCTATGTGGGTCTCATCTACCAAAAAAGGAAATGTAACTCTTGTAGCGGGATGCCTAATTAGTAAAATGTAACTCTTGTGACAGGATGAATGGAGTATAATGGAGAGTATTACTCAATTAATGAAAAGTGATAAGGATAAAAATGATAACTATTAAATGAGGAGTTACTCAATTTAATAAAAAGTGATAATGTTATTTCATGAATGAACAATTTATAATACGGTAAAGACTCTTGGACAGAATCTATCCCCATAGAAACATTTAATGCTTTTATATAATGGGTAAGTCTTGCATGAGACCGTCTCACGTGAGATAATTTTTCACTTTTTAAATAGTTATCACTTTCGCTATAAAATGTTATCACTTTTTATTTATATTATAAATTATTCATAAAATAACATTATCACTTTCCATTAATTTATTATCACTTTCCTACTCCCTCCGTCCCTACGTAAGATGGTTTTTTTCTTTTTGGCACATTGATTAAAGAGTATTATTATTTAATGTGTAGTGAGTAGTTGTATTAGTGGGAGTGTGGACCCCATATTTTAATTGTATTAGAGGGGGTGTCTGGAGCCCATGTGTGTAAAAAAGGAAAGGGGACCCTTTGGGTGAGACGACCAAAATAAAAAAAAAGACCCTCTTTGAATGGGACAGGGGGAGTATATAAAAGTTATCACTTTTTGACCGTCTCACGTAATCCTTTACGTGAGATGGTCTCACACAAATCATTGCCTTATATAATTATTATTTTACTCTTTTAATCTTTTTAATTAAATTATTAATGTTTCAACTTTCACTGATTATCTGAACTCCTCTTTCATTTAACTAGAAACTTACCCGTGCGTGCACGAGCATTAGTTTTTACAATGCTACTTATATTTAATATAAATTATAAATAATTTAATAGTATTTTTTTAAAAATTATATAGTACTTGAATTAATAAAACACAATTTTTTTAATCATACTATTTGGAATTTATATGAGTATTATATTTTTTAACCTTATTATTTTTAATATAATCATTCATGAATAAACCTTAAACAGTAAAACCCAAAAGCCTATACCCTAAAGCCTATATCCTAAACCTAAAACCCTACACCCCAAAGCCCTAAACCCCCTAAATCCAAAACCCCTAAACCCTAAACCTTAAACCATAAACCCCTAAAGCCTATACCCTAAACCTTAAACCCATATAGCCAATAAAATAAAATAATAGACAATGAAATTATAATCTATGATAACTTTTCGTAATTAATAACTTGAAAATAGCAGGATCACCAAGACATTTTAAACAATAAAATATATATAGTGAGATTAACCAACCTAAGAACATGTAATGTTAAATAGGATATGTATACAATACATCGATCTATCACTTCAAACTTTATTGTGTGGTCTATACCCATGTACATTAATATAAAAGGCTGATTTTCAACCTTTAATATAAAAAATTGCAACAAACATAACTAATATCTAAGAAAGTCCAAATGTAGAAACAATAATAGGATGTAAAACAAAAAGTCAAATAAATTAGCAAGTTTTTTTTGTCAAATAATACATTCAACATCCACAAATGAATTACTCCCTCCGTCCATTCTCAATGTATCCATTTGCTCTTTGCATATGGATTAAGAAATATTATTATTTTATGTATAGTAGGTAGTATTAGTGGAGAGTGTGGGTCCCATATTTTATTTGTATTAGTGGAGGGTGTAGGTCCCATAGTCCAAAAAAGAAAATGGATAGATTAAGGATGGACGGAACAAAATGATTAAATGGATAGATTGACAGTGGACGAAGGGAGTAAATCATTATGCATAAAACTCACAGCTCGGCCAGTATCTACGAATAGCAAATATTATGCTAAATTGAAAATGGTATAAATTGAAAAAAAATCCCAGACTTAGAAAATGGACTGAAAAATAAATATGTATGCAACAAATGCTAAATTTAAAAAATATTACTCTCATTAATATTATGGTAAATTCTGTTCACCCTCGCTAGGTCTAACTTAATGAATTGTAATTAATAATTTATAGCTTTGCAATGAATTTTAGATCAAATAAATACTTAAATTATCATTATATAGTATTTAATAAAACTGAATGGATCTATTAATTAAAAATATATAACATTACAATAAATAAATTACACAATAAATTTTCAAAAAAATCATGATATTTAAAATTTGATGTACGGAGAAAAGAATAAGTTATGGTAAATAAAATTTTGAGTCAAATTTGTGGATAATATAAAAAAATTTATATGCTCTATTAATATTGTTAGTGATTGTATATGGCTAGGATCAGACCATAATATATAAACTGTTGTGGTCGATTGAATAAAATTATTAAAAATAAAATAAAAAATAAATAGAAAATTAAATAGATGTGAAATAAATGAAATCATTGGTAAGATATATTACCATAGAAATTAAATCAAAATATTAACATTCAAGCCAAAATTAATCAAACAACATTAACACTCATACCATATTTGGCCAAAAGAAAAATGAGCGGGATATTAAATAGGGTTGTAATAAATGTAAATAAATGAACCACATTCTACTTTTATAATAATAATAATAATAATATTAATAATAATAATAATAATAATAATAATAATAATAATAATAATAATAATAATAACAAGAGATACTCTCTTGTGAGACGGGTTGTTTGTGAGACTGGTAAACTCATTACTAAAGTATGCTTATTATATTGGTAAAGTATGCTTATTTGTAGTTAAAGTATATTGATAATGAATTATATAATAATACCCTAAAACCATACTTTAATTCAACCTTTATCATACTTTAAAAAATACTTTAACAATAATAATTAAACATACTTTATCTATATTATAGACATACTTTAACACGTCTCACAAACCGTCTCACATATGTAGCGTCTCATAAGAAAATTTGTCTAATAAGAATATAGATAGATATGCTACATTCAATAATTATTTCCATCAGGAATCATTTCCAATACAAATGAATCTAAATTTTTGTAGGGGCAGCTATTTGTATCCGAAACTTACTGAACAAACCTCAAAAACTTTTTAATTAATCTTTTTAAAATTAATAAGACTAAAATACACTTATATTATTAAACATACCCAAAATTACTGTTCATCCCCAAAATAAATCACCTCATTCTCTCCCATTTCGAACACGCCACCTTGTTGTCTTGACCATACCAGTTGCCAACGCTTTGTTCGTATGGTTCTAATGCATTGGCTCCGGGTCCATTGTCTGCACCCGTTATGGTTGTGGGTAATATTAATGATCAAGATGCTACGTACCAATATTTTCTTCCATCAGTATTTTGCTCCTGATCCTGATCCGAATAATGCTAGCCAATATTTTCTTCCTCAGGATCTATATTTCTATCTAGATCCTCCTCCGGGTGAGGGTTCATCAGGTGGTGGTGGAAGTGGGCAAAAGAATCCAGCTCCAGACCAATTTTTCATATCCTCGTATGGTGGTGGAAGTGACCTAGGTCTTAGCCGAATATTTTTACCTCCACCATCACCACCACCGTCTGATGATGCCACCACCCATTTTGTTTTCTCAGCCTCTTTATCCCAGGTTGTATCTGTCGGCCAAACCCCCGGTCTGTCTTTCCTTCCACCACCTCCACCGCAGCCGCCAACAGATTTTAACATTAATCCAGCAGCAGGCCACTTTGTATTTTTAGCTTCCTCGTCTCAAGGCTTATCTGCTAGGAGCGGTGGACGTGCCCTACCCCCGACTTAGTCATTCGGCCAACCGCTGCCATGATATCAAGGTATTTTCTCTGAGATTCAGGATTCATATACTCCTGCTTAGGGAGGTGAAGAAGAGGAGACTCCTAACCTGAATAAAAAGAGGAGAATAAATAATTAGCTCACGCATATAAGGGCTATATATTAATTTTACTATTAAATCACATGGATATATATAATGTTATGCTACAAACCCTTGTTAATTTCTCCCCCTCCCTTGGCCGGAAGTGCATTAGGATTTAGGAGGAGGCGGTGGCATACAACAAAGGCGGCGTGTTCGGAAGGGGAGAGAATACGATGGTTTATTTAGGGGGATGAATAATAATTTTAGGGTATATTAAGTAATAAGGGTATTTTAGTCTTATTAATTTTAAGAAAATTAATTAAAATTTTTTTGATGTTTGTTCAGTATGTTCAGGGGTGCAAATAACCACCCCTTTTTGTAATTGATGAGGAAAAATATGAGATATGAAAATAATAGGGTTAAGATAATTCAACATGAGAAATAATCTTATCTTAATCTTAATCTTAATATTAATCTTAATATTAATATATTAAAAGAAGTGTATATTGGGTGCACCCGGGTGCAAGGGTGCACCCATATGTGTATGACTTTTTATTCTATTTTATATACATATTATTCTATTTTGTATACGTATTTTGTAATAATTGTATACTTTTTTCAAACTAAGTTTTTCATTAAAACAACTAACATCCATATGTGTATAACTTTTTATTCAATAGTCAATACATATTATTTTAATAATTGTATATTTTTTTCACTCAATTTTTAATTAAAAAAACTAACACTTAAATTGTATACATTATTGCTCATAATTGTATATGCTTTTGGTTATATTTGTATATGAGTACACCCTATCTTAGAGTGCACCCGGATGCACACTATAATTAGCCTATTAAAAGAGGCTAGAGATTGAGAAACTTTTTTTATATCTTTTTATCCAAATAGTTTTTATTATTTCCAATACTATCCCTACTAATTTTTATTTAATTAGGTCTATCCTCATTCTTAATTTATTGTTCATGAATTTAGTCTTTTGAACCACTTCAGTATTTGCATTTATTCACGCTCTATTCATTTTCAGCTTATAAGAGAAAAGGTAGAAAGGCTCACGATGAGAAATGGCGGAACGACTCCACGATGGAATTTCCCCAGTTGGCGCTGGTGAAAATTCTGGTGAGCACTTAAAGGTCGGCGCGCGCACGATGTAATTCATTTCTCATGAAACAATAAACACTTTAACATCCCATTTAAAGTAATGTTACTAAGTAACACAGAAACAAATCCTTGAAGACCATTCAGATTATTCGAATTCAACATTATTTTAAGAATATAATCAAATTATCACTTTTTATCCGTCTCACGGAAGCTATTACTTGAGACGGTCTCACCCAAGACTTTGCCATAAGCTTTCTAGTTTGAAAAATAGAAAACATTGTATTAATACTAGAAAAAGTGGATAGAGACAAAAAAAAAAAAAACTTATTTAATTTCATGATTTTACTCTAAATAATTTTAAAATTTCTTAAATTATGAATAATTTACAATGCAATAATATATTTTATATATAACTTAGTTAAAGCTTTCTATGCCTAAAGTAAATAGAATTAAAAATGTAAAATAAATTTGTTATCGATTTCAAATTTACTCTTTTCGTTAATAAATATGGAATTTTAATTTATTACAATTATTCATAATGAATTTTAATTTTAATACTACATTTATTTATTATGAATTTTTATTTTAATTTCAAATTTATTATTAGGACTTAGGACATTTATTAAAAATATTATTAGAAAATATATTTATATGAACATATACAAGTGCAATCGGTGGTCTGCACATAAAGCTGTTAAGTTTAACGAGCTCCTCAAGAGCTCAGTTCTATGAGGCTCTAGCTCAGCTTGGTTCATGACTAATCAAGCTCGAGTTCGAGCTCACCTTATGTTGTTTCTTAATGAGTCGAGCCGACCTCGATTTGATAATTTTAAACAATAATACTAATAATGAAATTATTGAATTATAATTTATATAAAAATATAATGATTATTAAATTAAATAATAAATATAAATATATTAATTAAAAATCGGCTCGATAAGCTCGACTCGCTTTGCTTAATGAGCCTAATTAAAGATTTTTTTTAATAAAGAATTCACAAAAATTCATCATTATTAGAAGTATATGATTACATAATTTTAAAATATAACAATTTACACACTAATTGTAAACAAGAATGCATTATCTATTTACAATTAAAGTGTGATTTGTGATTCCTATAAATTATTCAATCATATACTTCTTAATTTTACTCAAATGTTTAAGTGAGTAACATACACACGCATACATATGAGAATTTTATAATAATTAATAATTTATAGTTTTGCTGGACATAAAATATGCACTAGGATTTCAAGAAAACAATTTATTATTTTATAATTTTATTTGATTGACTTATGCCTAAATTTTAATTGGACCCAAGTTGTGAACGAAGAAATTATTTGTTTTAATGAGATTATTAATTTTATGAGTAATAATTTTATTGAGGGGAGTAATTACTTTTATTTGTATCCAAATTTTAGGGTGATTCTAGGACACCTTAGAATTCACAAGTTAAAAGTATGGGTAGTGGATAATTTTTCTATTTTAATTTTTAATTATTTAAATTAATTAATGATAGGGATTAAATAAATATTTTAATCTAACGGCTGAAATCATCTAAATGCACTGGTGCAAAAGGCGCACTATAGTCAAATTTTATGAATATTAATTATTGGAGGGAGACTTTTATTTGTATCCAAATTTCAAGAAATAAATATAATTTAGTATCACCACCTATATTTAAGCAAACACAACTTGTTTTAATTTTCAATTAAATTTCCTCCAACTCCTTGAAAATACTTGTGGGAAAGTATAAAAAATAAAGCGGGAATAAGAACGGGAAGTGGGAAATGAAGTGTAAATTCACAATACCTATTTTAGCATTCCCTTTCTCTTCCAAAATAAACATCGTCACTAGTCACTACCCACAGTAATTCCCAGTGGAGGTGATGAGAAAGACAACCCAGCCGAAGCCTGAAATGTGCTCTTACAACGTGCTGATGACTAACAAGAAGGATCGCTGAATGATGAGTCGCTTCAGTGGGATGGAAGGCTAAAATATGGAGAGTTACACCGCTGGATGTATAGAATTGAAGCAATCAACTCTGTTTTCTAAAGTTAAACCGCAATCATCCCAAGATCATCAGATGAATGACTAGAGTCTTCCGATATTGATGAAAATAGTTAGGTATGCTCTTCCATTTGAATGTTATCTACTCAAGAATGTTTTGCCCTGAATGAAAATAGAGGTGTCTGGAGACTCTTCATTTATGTTTGCTGGATTTCTGAATAAGGGATTAGGTTTTATTATTATTTTTTTGGTAATGGAATATGAATTGCTATGTGTAAATAATAATTTATTTATATATTCCACATATGATTGTGGATAAGAGAGAGAGGGGGAGTTAATAAACCGTTAATTAACTCCTGTCTCATTGTGTATAAGCCTACTGCGTGTTACAGAATACGTAATGCACATTCAGAATAAAAGACATGCAGAATGCAAGAATACGTTCACACGCTAAGACGCTGAAACACGTTGAAGCGTTACAGAACGTAGAAGCAGAAATACAGAATGCTAAGAAGCGTTTTTTCTCTCGGAATTTCTTCTTCCTGAAACACAACGTAAATCGAGTATCATATTCCAGATTAATACAACATCGTGGAAATATATTCTACAACCTAGTGTTATGAGATTTGATCCAGAAGATCACAGTTATACGTGAGTACCAACAGGTTCGTACGTGTTTCTTCTGCTGCAACACAATCCTACGGTGAGAGGTAAGAGATTCTTCTCTATCCATGTGTAGAGTTCGTGCATTAATGAACGTGAGTTTTTCAACATTGGTATCAGAGCCAATGGTTGGTACTCCGTTTGATTTTCTGAAATTTAGATATTTCATGAGTTTTAGTTTTCTTCTTTTTATCTTGTGTTGATTTTACTCATACATGTGTTTTGATGGACTGATATAATTGTTGATTTATGGGGTATTGACTGATCATACGTATGAGTTAAAGGAAAAAATTTAAACTTCCAGTGGCTATGTGTATTTCGACGTTGTAATTCACCATTCATGCTTGAGGGTGTGATTTTTTGTTATTTTTCATGCAATCAAAAGCATGTTTTGTACATACTAGTGGATAGGTCTCGTTGAGAGGAGTCCGTAAGTATTTTTTGTGCATTTTTTGGCCTTGTAAAACTCAAGTTATGAATTTTTGAAGTTTTTTTCGGGATTAAATCTGGGGTCGATTTTTGAGAATTCGATAAAGGTCAGGGACCATTTCACAATTTAAACAAAACTGCCTTTGAATTGGGTCAGGCCGGGTCAGAACAAGTAGATCGGGTCAGAACCGGTGAAGCCGGGTCGGACCAGCTGGTCAGCCCGTCACCGAAGCCCACCAGAGGAAAGGCTGCAGATGGAGGCGTGTGTCGAACATGCTCCGACAACGGTGACACCAGTGGTGGCTCATGAAGCCCATGCGTCGGGAGCCGATAGTGGCGCATGAGTCCCACTCGCCGACCGACACAGTCTCCGGCGGTGGCGCGTGTGTTACATGCGCAGAACTTCAGCCTGCCGACAGTCGCGCGTGGTGCCATTTTTCGGTATATGTCCAAGGTATTCTGACTTGTTTCGATGCGTGGAGTCCAATTGTGATGTTTTTGAGAGCGTTTGGCATCATTCTTAGTGTGTATGTGTGGTTTTACTTCGTTTTATGACATATTTGTTGAATAAAACCTATGGGGTGACTTTTTGGTTGCAATTTTTGATAATAATGCACCTTAATATGCCTATTACATTTTGGAAAGTTGTTTCCATATGAATTAAATGGAGAGGAAATTCATGTGATATAGTTTGACAAACACTGGTATGTGTTTGTTCTTGGTTGCTCGTTTTCCCAGAGAGGCATGTCAGGACTGGGAACAATTTCAGAGGAAGACATTAGGACTAAAGATGAAGTCCTCCATGAATTCTTGAATTATAAAATGAAGCCTACACACGACATAAGAGACCACGCAATTATTTTGATTGAACTCTACAACCAGTTGATTTGTTTGATTTATAGTAAAATGATTTCAAGTAATGAGTATTTTCAAATTACTAGTCCTCAGACTTGGGCGAACACTTTGCCCCCCCCACCTACAAAAAGAATTTTGGGCTCAGTGGGAGACTTACCAAGTGAAGCCTAATGATTATTTCATTATGCTTGATTTGGTCGATGCTTCTGTGGCAGAAGATAGGACACAGACACTGAGATTAGCCAGCTTGAGGATGAGAAGGATTTACCGTTCTGATTTTTTGAGACTGAGTGGTCGAGACAAACGTCAGATAAGGAATCCTCATATAGATCCTCTAGGGCAAGCGTCTTTAATGTGAGGACTAAAGAATTTGATTGGGAACGTTATTTTGAATCTAATGATAAATTAAGAGATAAAATCAATATTTATCGCTAGTTTTTTTTTCCATTGCATTTCTAATTAGAAACTTAGGGAGTTCATTAGAATTTCATATTCATGACATGTCAGACTTGGAGTTTTTGCTATTGTGGATGGTTGTTTAAGTTTAATTTATTAGTGACAGTTCATAGTTATTGTTAATTACTTGAACATTAAATGTGTTTTACATTTTGTAATAAGAATCTAGTATTATGACACTTGATGAGATTTATGATTAGTAGTCTCCAAGCTATTTTTCGAGATCAAGACTTTTGTTATTTATTGAGATTTCTCTTTTTAGCTTAACGTAAAATTTAGATAAAATATTATTAACATACTGAATCACTTTAATCTCTATCAAAGAAAACAACATCGAAATCCGTTGTCGCTGAGTTGAACAAAGGTGAGAAACTCAATGGAGACAATTATGACACAAGGCGTCATAAAATTTGGTACGTATTATATGAACAAGATACATTGAATACTATAAACCAAGTGATGGCTGATCTAGGCGAGGAAATCGGAAATCAAATGAGGCATGACCAAGAAGCGTACCAGGCATGGAAAAGGAAAATTCTATTACACGAGATATTCTTGTAAGCTCAGTAATCGATGCAATGATCCATGAATGTGAGCAATATCCCACTGCACATGATATCTGGATGTATCTGTGTGAGAAGTATGGTGGTACATCAGTTACAAGGTTTAGGCAGTTGTCTATTAAGTTTGACACCTACAAAAGGAAACCAGATCATAACATTAGACAACATCTCAGGGAGATGTCTAATATGATAATTGAACTTAAGACTGTCTGTCATGCTCTCAAATGAACAACAAATCCAAGCCCTAATTCGCTCTTTACTTGATCGTAGGAAACATCTGAAAGTCAACTTGACTCTCAATGAAAGCATCAAAACTTTCAATGATGTTGTTCTTCATGTTGGGTTAGAAGATGAGAGACTTAGAGCCTCAAAGCCTTCTTCTGGGGCCTTCTATGCCAGTTCTACTTCTATGGGAGCTTCGGGTTTCAAAAGAAAAAGGAATTGGAAGAAGAGAAAGAACAGAAGACGTTCTAATGGAAGTGGTGGTAAGCCTGACATTAATCCAACAACTAAAGCTGATGAACGGAAAAAGGAAAAGAAGCGTGACAAAAAGAATAAGAAAAATAAAAGCAGGATGTTATGTTACAGTCATAGTAAACTTGGTCATTATGCTCGTGAATGCCCTGAGCCCAGGAGGGACAAGGTAGACTCATCTTATTTTATTTTGTGTGAAATTAATGTCTCGAGTACTGTCTGACTATCTGATTCTTATCCTTTGAGGATTATAGACTCCGAAGCAATGGATATATAACAAGAGATAGAGGAACTTTTGTACATTTCCGTCGTGTTTCGAAGGGGACTGGTGGATATATGTAGGAAACAATGCACGAGTCGAAGTCAAAGGACTTGGGACTTGCAGATTGGACCTTGACAATGGTCAGGGCCTTTATTTGACATGATGTTCTTTATGCTCCGTAGATCATGCGAAATCAATTTCTATTTCGGTTCTACTTAATTTGGGTTATTATTTACTAAAAGCACTATGGTAATTGACATTAATGATACTTGTTATGCATCTGGACATATAACTGATGGCTTTATGGTTTTAAATTATAATAGAATGACGTTTAGTTATTATGATGATTATTCATATTCGCTAAATGCTCGTTCTTCTAGTAATGCAACCGTGAATGATGATGTTTGACATGCTAGATTAGGTCATATTGGGCAAGATAGGATGAATAGACTTGTTAAAGAAGGATTGTTGAATCTTTTTTCCAAAGTCAAATTATCCAAATGCGAATATTATCTTGCTGGAAAAATGACTAGAAAATTTTTTGGTAAAGCTATTATGTCTTAATCTCCACTAGAAGTAATCCATTATGATATATGTGGTCCTATAATTATGAGAGCACGAAATGGAGCTCACTATTTCATTACGTTCATTGATAATTATTCAGTCTACTTGATATCTTATAAGTCTGAAGCATTGGATTGTTTTAGACAATACTTGAGTAAAGTTGAAGACGTGAATATCTATCAGAACAATTCAAGGAATTTTGTAATGAAGATGGTATAATCCAACAATTAACTGTTCCTTATACATCTCATCAAAATGGTGTTGCTGAAAGAAGGAATAGGACTTTGTTGGAAATGGTAAAATCCATGATGGCACAAGCTAATCTAACGAGATGCGTTACTTACGGCAACTTATGTACTTAATCGCGTGCCTTCTAAGTCAATTGTTTCGACTCTATATGAACTTTGGACTAGTAGAAAACCTGACTTGAGTAACCTTAGAGCTTGGGGGTCAGCAGCTTACGTACATGATTCATCGAGTCAGTATGGAAAGTTGGGTCCTAAAGGCAAAATAATGTATCTTCATATGATATTTCGAATTCTAAGGGTTACATGTTCATAGGAGATCAAGACAGGAGCTTAACTGAGACAGAATAACATAAAGCTCATTTTCTGGAAACTGAATTTCCTAGTATAGGGGGCATCAGGGATGCCGAACCTGTTTTTGAGATAGTAGAAAACCAATACCTACAAGATCCAAGTGGGAGTAATAAGATAATAGTGTGGATCTTGATAGTTGATGGTGGTGTGGATCTTGATAGTTGATGGTGTGGATCTTGATAGATATTTGTCGATTGAGAATCAGGTGATTCCCAATGAGAGCATTTTGTCTACAGAAGACCATCATCAGTTATCTCATCTCGAAAAGTTCTAGGAAACATGTGCTCAAAAGGCATTATGACAATTAAAGGACATGCTAATCGGTGTTTTCTCAACATAATTTAATCCTCAAGTATGAAGGATATCAATCATAGTTACGAAGGAACCCAAGGAACGAATAAATATCAATTTAATTTTACTCTAGTAAACTAAGACTATGTTGGAAATTATAATGGTTTTGGTATCGAAATTGAGTAACAACTATTAATTGAAATAGCAAATAAAGATAACAAGAAAAAGAGATAGTATGTTGTGATCAAGTAAGATAGTAGGTAGTTCGTCAGGTAATCCAGTTCCACTTATTAATTCATACTTCCGTGTGACGGTGTCCGACTCTGCCATGTGGTTTATAGACGCATCACTAAATCATGCAAATCTACTCTATAGACACAAGTAAATATGCGTATGACACGTGTGAATATCCTCGGAGTAAGATGTATACTTTACCCCCCTTTCTAGGTAATATCATAATCAATTATCTCCCGTGCACTTAGTACTCTAACCTGATTTGATCTTTCTTTATAGGTACTATAAAGTTATATACTCTTTATCCTACTTATTAACCCGAATATGATTCAATTAACAAGTATTCATATAAGTTAGTTCTAATAAGACTTCGGAATCCCTTCACTTAGAATTATAACATAAAACCCTGCTCAGTAGTGAACGCACTCAACCAATAACCAAGTTATGTATTCAGACTCTACACAACAATTATTGATGCACAAAATGACCATGAGTATGGATTAAAAATGCGCAATCTTATATAAAATAAACCACAAGTAGTTTTGTACGGAGTTTACACACGAAAGACTAATTAACTCATGAAACCTTCCTAACCCTAGAACTACCGAAGCAGCTCTAGCCCATGATTAATCTAAGAACAATCATGGTTAGTTCGACCAATCTTACTTGAATCTCCAGTGAAACCTCTGTCACAACCCCCTCCGGAGGATGGATGATCGATCTTCTCTCAACTCTACGTCTCTACTTCTTATTGATCAAGTCATCTCTCTACGATGCAGGACAAGCCTTTTTTTATACTTGTAATCACGTCTCTTGGGCTTTGAATGAGCTTTTTAAGTGATCACATGCATTGATAGTGTAAAAACACGGATATGGTAAGTTCCCGAGCCTCAATTCGACTTCAGCAATAGGTCGAATTGACTCCTCCAAGTCGAATCGCAGGTCCAATCAACACACTGTAAGTCCCAGGTGCTCGATTCGACCAACTACCCTGGTCGAATTGAAGTGATGAGGTCGAATCGGCATTTTTGCCTATCGATTCGACCTTGATTCGACCTGATGCCCAGGTCGAATTCCCCTGTCGTGGTCGAATCCACTTTCTGTACATATTATACTGCCAATTCGACCTGAAGGGCTGGTCTAAGTGATCTCCTTCAGGTCGAATCAAACTTCTGCTTCGCCCAATCGGATGACTTCGATTTCCTTTCTTCAGTTTTCAACACTTCTACTCCGATTTCCTTTGAAAAACCACTCAAATAGCTCCAACAACACCTGATTTATGCCTTTTCACAATATATATTGGTTTACAACTGATTTTATCCTTCAAACACTTCATAATAGCACAAATCTAGGTGCAAGATTTATGAATTAACACTTATCAAACCCCCAAACTTACATGTTGCTCGTCCTGAGGCAACACAATCAAACCAAAGAGTCGTGTATAATTCACGAGATCACCAAGTACAACACATATTACACATGCAATTTCATCAATTAAAGACAAGTATTTCCTGCATCATACATATCATTCATGCAAAACATCACTCAATCATATTACCATTCGGAGTACTAAGTCATCAAGCTCACAAGATAAGTGTTTACTCTCTCACTCAAGTGCTAGTTGCACTTAAAAGATTAATATATACACTCATACTCAATCCATACTCACGCGTAACCATAAGCTTGGCAAGGGTCTCAAAAATCAACTCACAATCAACTCATTACTAGGATCACAAAGGACTTGTTTTTGGGTTGTAATGTTGGCTCTTTGGAAAGGATAGAAAAATTTAGATAAAGTGACTCAAACACTAGTAGAGAGTTACCTTGGAGGTTCTTGCTTTCTTCATTCGGCTACATATTCTCCTCCAATTTTTTCTCTTACACTTGCAATTTTTAAATTTCCTTCTCTTCCTTGCATCAACATCATTCTTCTTTTGATAACTCAGGTACCGATTGTAGGCACTACCCTTTTTAAATAGCAATCGAGATACCAGTTTCAGGTGCTACTCCTAAACAAGATTTAACCATACACTTCTTCTTCCTATACTCAACCACAATTTATCTTCCTTCTTCCTCGCAACACTTATTCACCTCAACTCTCTACTAATGAATAGGGTATTTAACAAATCTCAAGTGAAGGCTAAATAAGGCTCTTTTATTCGGCTTGGCAAAGAAAAAACTTTTAAGGCTCAAACGGGGCTACCAAAGGTATACATAATCAATAGGAAGGTAAATTTTTGGCTAAGTAACTCAAATAATCCAGAATGACCTGAGATCATATCCTAGCAATTCACCAATTGTAAGTCTCACACAAAACTCCAAGCTAAGTTCTAGAATACGTTCATATGAATGATTCTCTCAAGAATAAACTATCATGATCAAGCATGATTAAAAGGCTTAAATCCTCACATGGGTAAATATAATCCTAAGTACTCCTCATAGCACATAATCAAGATCAATTTTCACAAGAATTCTACATACTTTTCAAATTATACATGCTTCTCATCAATGGAAATTAACACATGAACATATGAATGCACAAAATCCAAGAACCCATAACAAATCGATCATACAAGTATCTCTACAATCACATCTCATGCATCTCAATCTATCCTCACAATCCACATCTTCATCAAGAATCAATCCTAAAACTTCACATTCATGAGTAACTCCACAAACAACTCAAAACACTAAACAAAACACCACTAAACATTAGATAAGTTGCAAAAATTGACACATAAGAACCGATTAAAGTTTTAAATATGCCGCAAAAAATCAACTCCCCTAACAAACATTACAAAGAAAAGATTATACTGTCGGTGCTTATTAAGGTAAGTACATCACACCCTCCCCAAACTTAGTAGAAACTATAGTCGAAACTAAGTTTACAAAGAGATGTAATTGCCGATAAGTAAGCAATACAAATATAAAAATTTGTTACTCACACGAATGAAATAAAACAATAAAATGGGAGGGAAAAGCCCCCAACAGGCGCTCTTGTTTAACATCGGAGAGTCACGACGGTTGATGAGTGTGTAATTCACTAATCTTGCACCTGGATTTGTGCTATTATGGAGTGTTTGAAGGTTGAAATCAGTTGTAAACCGATATATATTGTGAAAATGCATGAATCAGGTATTGTTGGAGCTATTTGAGTGGTTTTTTTGAAGGAAATCAGAGTGGAAGTGTTGAAAACTGAATAAAGGAAGTGGAAGCCATTTGATTGGGCGAAGCAAGAGTGCGATTCGACCTGAAGGAGGTCAATTTGACTAGCCCTTCTGGTTGAATTGGCAGCACAACACAAGCAGAAGGTGAATTCGACCACGAAAGGAGAATTCGACCAGAGCATCAGGTCGAATCGATGTCGAATCGATTGGCGGAGATGCCGATTCGACCTCGTCACGTCGATTTGACTAGGGCAGTTGGTCGAATCAAGCACCTGTGACTTATAGTGTGTTGATTCAACCTGTGATTCGACTTGGAGAAGTCAATTCGACTTGTGGCTGAGGTCGAATCTAGCTTCGGGAACTTACCATATACATGTTTTTACACCCTCAATGTGTGTGATCATTTAAAAAGCCCATTCCAAGCGCAGAAGACGTGATTACAAGTATAAAATAAGGCTTTTGCAGCACCATAGATGGACATCCATCATACAACTTGATCAAGAAGATAAGGAGACGTAGAGTTGAGAGGAGGAGCCGATCGTCCGTCATCCGGAGGGGCTGTGACAGAGGTTCCGCTGGAGATTCAAGTAAGATTTGTCCAACAAACCATGATTGTTCTTAGATCAATCATGGACTAGAGCCACTTCGGTAGTTCTAGGGTTATGAAGGTTTCATGAGTTAATTAGTCTTTCGTGTGTAAACTCTGTACAATACTACTTGTGATTTATTTTAAATAAGATTACGCATTTTTAATCCATACTCACGGTCATTTCGTGCATCAATAATTGTTATGTTGAGTCTGAATACATAACTTGGTTATTGGTTGAGTGCGTTCACTGCTGAGCAGAGTTTTATGTTATAATTCTAAGTGAAGGAATTCCGAAGTCTTATTAGAACTATCTTATATGAATACTTGTTAATTAAATCATATTCGGGTTAATAAGTAGGATAAAGAGTATAACTTTATAGTACCTATAAAAGGAGATCAAATCGGGTTAGAGTACTAAGTGCACGGGAAATAATTGATTATGATAGTACCTAGAAAGGGGGGTAAAGTATACATCTTGCTCCGAGGAAATTCACACATGTCATACACATATTTACTTGTGTCTATAGAGTAGATTTGCATGGTTTAGTGATGCGTCCATAAACCACAAGGTAGAGTCAGACACCGTCACATGAAAGTATGAATTTATAAGTGAAACTGGATGACCTAACGAACTACTTACTATCTTACTTGATCACAACCTACTATCTTTTCTTCTTGTTATTTTATTTGCTATTTTAATTAATAGTTGTTACTTAATTTCACTATCAAAAGCATTATAATTACCAACCTAGTCATAATTAACTAGAATATAATTAAATTGATATTTATCCGTCCTTTGGATACGATATATAACTTGGTCACCTTTGAAACATGATTGATATCCTTCATACTTGGATTAATTTGTGTGTTGAGAAAACGCCTAACAAGTTTCTGGCGCCGTTGGCCGGGGACGGTATAAAATATCTTTTTGTTATTTCTAGTTTTATTAGGACTATTTTAATTCTTGTTATGCTATTCTAACTTTTATTCTTTTCAGATGTATGCTTCAAGATCATAGAAAGGTGAATTAGAACCATATAATTCTGAGATCGGAGCGTCATCGAGGAAGAAAAAGAAGAATAAGGGTAAGAATAAGAATGTAGAACCTACTACAGCTCTGAATTTCGGAGTTAAAGTGGATGAACTGTACCCAAAAGTGACTGAAACTGAAGTTGATCCAAAGGCATTAGCAGAGGAAGTCGACATGGCAGCGAATCCAGATAATCAGGCCATCCGTGAAGTCTTCAAGAATAACGGGGCTAGACACTTTGGGCTTTTAGGAGCAAGGGGGGCTAATGCAGATTTTGATCTTTATCCCGCTCTTATTATCATGATAGAAAGGAACTCCTTTTTAGGAGGGACTTTCGAGGTCCACAGCAGCATCTAAATAAGTTCTTTGGCTATGCAAGTATTCAAAAAGATGCAGGGGAACATGAAGATGCTCGGAAGATCCTCTTGTTTAAATTCTCGCTTACTGAAAAGGCGAGAGATTGGTATGACATTATTAATGCAGCTGAATGCACTACTTAGTTGCAATTAAAGTTAAAGTTCTTGGAAAGATACATGCCACCTTCGAAGGTGTTCAAGATGAAGTAAGACATTGACCAATTTGCTATCGGTGGTGGAGAGAAGTTTCATGAAGCTTAGGATAGATTCAAGGACATGCTTCGTAATTGTCCACAACATGGGCTATCTAAGCTCAATATATCAGTATATTCTACAGTGGATTGGACTGTGATTCTCGTGTGTTATTTTATGCTTCTTCTAATGGGGCATTGCTTACTAAGTCATCCGTAGAAGTCGAGAAATTGTTCAAAGATATTTCGATGAACTCGAAAGATTGGCCAACTGATAGAGTGAGAGGCACTTACCTCCTTGGAAAGGTGGCTAAGGTTGAGCATGCTATGGTGAAAACAAGTAGAGAAGATGAGATCGTCTCTAGCTTGTCAAATATCAACAAGCTACTTGAGTCCTAACAAAAGCAAATCAGAGATATATCTCAGTGCGTACCAATCATGCAGCAGGAAGTTATGAATGATGGAACAATCCAAGAGGAGTTGGAAGAGACAAAGTACGCCATGGGTCAAAGTATTCAAGGAACTAAGAACCCTAATCAAGGAAACCGGAACTATCAAGGGAACTACAACAATCGTGGTCCCCCGTGTGGTTATCAACTGCCTAGGAGGCCGGAGTTTTCATGGCGCAATCCTAACAATGCAATTCAAGCTCCGACGGGTGTTGATCTGGGTGTGAAAGTGGAAGAAGGAAATTTAGGTTTCGAGGATACGGTGAACAGGTACATGGCTAGGATTGATGAAAGAGTGAACCGTCTTGAGGCCAAGCTTGAGAAGAAAATTGACGATCATCAAAAGGATTTGTCTACACAAGTAAGGAACCTTACGTTGTTAATGAGAACGATGGCTGAAAATGTGAACATATTGACTCAATCTATTGAGAAAGGGAAGCTTCCATCTCAAAGTATTGAGAATCCAAAGTCTTGTCACGCCATTACTCTAAGGTCGGAAACACAGTATGAGGGACTGATGAGGCTGGAATTGAAATTGGACACGTCAAAGGCTCAATTTAATCCCAATTCGACCAACACTTCAGGTCGAATCCAACAGGAGAGTTTGAATTGGACGCTTGGACGTGATTTGGAAGCACCAGCACCTCGATTCGACTAAAATTCATTCAATTCGACTTGGGAGCCAGGTCGAATTGAGGTCTAATCACATCATCCGAAGCACTCTATTTTATCAGAAGCCTAATTTGACCAGCAGCAGTTCAATTCGACCAGACCTTCAGGTCGAATTGAGGTCGAATTGAAGGGCAGAAATCATACAGTGAGCTAATTCGACAAGGAGGACTTCGATTCGACCATACCTTCTGGTCGAATCCAGGTTGAATCGAAAATACAAGGTGAAAATTGTGTTCCAAGTGCTCAATTCGACCACTATGTGCCCAATTTGACCAGCAGTCCTAGTCGAACAGAGGTCGAATTGTCCCGTAATGCACCAATTTCTTCACCAAACACTCCTCGTGATGTGAACATTACTCTATTGGTTCAAAATGAACAAAATACTGAGGTCATAGCAGAGAAGAAGTGGGAAAGAGCCAAAAGATTGGGAGCCAAAAAGAATAAAGTAGAGAAGGTCGAGCGTGATGAATGGGGTATTCCCAAAACAAAGATACCTCCGTCGTTTCCTTATAAGCTGGTTAAGAAGGGATTAGAAGAGAAGTTCAAGAAGTTTTCAGATATCATCAATAAGATAAGCTTGAGTATTCCTTTCTCTGAGGCGATATTGGCGATGCCGTACTATGCCTGATTCCTTAAGGATATATTGTTGAAGAAGAAAAGCTTGAACGGAGTTGAGGCGGTGAACTTGTCTGAAAATTGAAGCTCGATGACAGGCATGTATTGAATATCTTGAAAACTTACTTGCTTTGGGTGATGACAGGTATGAATTGGAGAAATCTAAGGTGGAAGAAGTGAAGTGGAATAGGAAGTACTTGCCGTTGGACAGAGAGAGCACTCCGATGGAAGGAAAGAAAGAAGAGTTGAAATCGTTACCAGAACACTTGAAGTATGCCTTTCTTGGCGACAATGAAAAATATTCGGTAATCGTATCTTCTTCTCTTGATGATGATCAACTTAAGGAGTTGTTAGATGTTCTTAGGAAGTACAAGTCTGCGATTGGTTGGTCTCTTGATGATTTAAAAGGTATTAATCCTTCATATTGCATGCATAGAATAAGGTTGTTAGATGAGGCCAATAGTAGTATCCAAAATCAGCGAAGGGTGAATCCCGCGATACAAGAAGTAATTAGGAAGAAAATCCTAGCGTGGTTGGATGCCGATATTATTTATCATATTAGTGATAGTCCCCATGTGAATCCATTGCATGTTGTAGCTAAGAAAGGGGGCATGACTATTATGAAAGCCGAGGATGGAGAGAAAATAGCCACTAGGTTTTCTGACGGGATGGCATGTGTGTACTGATTACAGGAAACTGAATGAAAATACATGCAAAGACCACTTTTTCCTTCCTTTCATGGATCAAATGCTTGATTGTCTCATAGGGTATGAGTTATATTGTTTCTTGTATGGGAACTCGAGATATAATTAAAACATGATTGCTCCCGAGGATCAAGAATAGATGACTTTTACTTGCCCTTACGGGACCTTTGCTTTTAGAAAGATGCCATTTGGAATGTGTAATGCGCCTGCTACTTTTCAGCGCTGCATGATGGCGATTTTTGATGGGTTGATAGAGAAGATCATGGAGGTGTTCATTGACGATTTTTCTGTATTTGGTTTCTCCTTTGATATTTTTTTATCTAACCTTGCTACTGTGTTGAAGAGATGTCAAGAAACTAATCTTGTCTTGAATTGGGTGAAGCGCCACTTCATGGTGAGAGATGGGATTGTTCTTGGGCATCATGTTTCTGCCAAGGGATTGCAGGTGGATAGAGCGAAAGTGGTGGCAATTGACAAGCTTCCACTACCGACCAATAAAAAAGGAGTGCGGTCCTTCCTTGGACACGCCAGATTCTATAGGAAATTTATTAAAGACTTCTTGAAATACTCTAAGCCCTTGTCTCATTTGCTTGAAAAAGATTTTCCTTTTGTTTTTTATGATGAATGTCTAACAGCTTTTCAGGTTTTGAAAGAGGCGCTTACTACTGCACCTATCTTGATCACACCGGATTGGACTCAGTCGTTTGTACTTATGTGTGATGCGAGTAATGTAGTACTTGGAGTGGTGCTTGGGCAGCTGAGGGAGAAGAAGTTCTACACCATCTACTATGCGAGTAAGACTTTTGATGCAGCACAAAATAACTACACTGTGACTGAAAGGAGTTTTTAGCTGTGGTGTATGCAATCAACAAGTTTCTACAGTATTTGGTTGACATGAAGACTATGGTGTACATGGATCATTCTGCGATTCAGTACTTGATGGAGAAGAAGTAAACAAAGCCAAGAATCATTAGATGGATTCTTCTTCTTCAAGAGTTTGACATGGAGATCCGAGATAAGAAAGGTACGGAGAACGTATTGGCTGATCACTTATTGAGGTTGGAGACAAGGGAGCATTGTGATGATTCTTTTGATTATATTGAGGAGATGTTCCTGGATGAGAAGATTTTAGCTGTGTTCGTTGAAGGGACTGAACGAGCATGTGTGGTTGCTGTGCAAGGGGTGGATCCATGGTATGCAAATTATGTCAATTACATTGTTGTGGGTGAAATTTCGAGAGATCTCAACTGATATCAACTTGCTAAATTCAAGAGAGATGTTGAGACGTTTATATGGTATGATCTGTTTGTTTACATGATATACACTGATTCTATCGTCCATAGGTGGGTGCCCGAGATGGAGATGGAATGAGTTTTGCTATGCACAACCTAACGGAGGGCATTTCAGAGCTCAAAAGACAGCAGCCAAGATACTATAATCCGCTCTCTATTGACATACTTTGTTTAAGGATTGTGAAACCTATGTGGCGTCCTGTGATAAATGTCAACGGATGGGAAATATAAGTAGGTGAGATGAGATGCTGCTTTAGCCAAGCATTGTTGTAGAGATCTTCGATGTGTGGGGGATCTTTTTTATGGGGCCTCTTTCCCCATCTAATGGATTTCTCTACATCCTTTTAGTTGTGGATTATGTTTCTAAGTGGGTGGAAGCCATTCTTACTCGCTTGAATGATTCGAGGACTGTCATATATTTCTTGAAGAAGCATTGCTCGCTTAAGAGTTCCTAGAGCACTAGTGAGTGTTCTAACTTTGTCAATAAACTTCTGGAGAAGGTGCTTAAGGATTATGGTGTTAAGCATAGGGTTACTACACCTTATCATCCTCAAGCGAATGGGCAAGCGGAGGTCTCTAACCATCAAATGAAGCAAATCTTGGAGAAAGTGGTAGGAACAAATAGAAAGGATTGGGCTATGAAGCTCGATGATGTGTTATGGGGGTTTCGTACTGCTTATAAGACGGTGTTGGATATATCACCGTACCAAATTGTCAATGGAAAGCCGTGCCACTTACCCGTAGAGATCCAACACAAAGCTTTTTAGGCTTTAAGGAGCTTGAACTTGTCTCTTAAGGATGTGAGAGAGTTGAGGATGACTCACATTAATCAACTTGATGAGTTTAAAAGTCGTGCTTACAAGAATTCTGATATTTATAAGGAACGGATGAAGAGGTGGCATGATTCTAAGATCTCATACAAAGAGTTCAAGCAAGGTGATGAGGTGTTACTTTTTAACTCTCGTTTGAAGCTTTTCGCAGGAAAGTTGAAGTCGAAATGGACGGGTCCGCTCATGATTCATAGAGCCTGTGGAGGGAGGAGTTTTGAGCTTATTGACAAATATGGAGACATTATCGCGGCGAATGGGCATCGATTGAAGCATTATAAGTTGCCAGATGATGCTTGCGTCGTCTTTGAAGATACCTTGTCCTAGATTGGTACCGTCGTGACTCTCTGACGTTAAACATGAGTGTCTGTTGGGGGCTTTCCCTCCCGTTTATTGCTTTATTTCATTCGTGTGAATAAGGAATTTTTATATTGGAAGTGCTTACTAATCGACAATTACATTTTTTGCAAACTTAGTTTCGACTATAGTTTCTACTAAGTTTAGGGGGGTGTGATGTACTTACCTCGATAAGCACCGATAGTATAATCTTTTCTTTGTAATGTTTGTTAGGGAATTGATTTTTTGCGGCATATTTAAAACTTTAATAAGATTTTATGTGTCGATTTTTTGTAATCTGCCTAATGTTTAGTGGTGTTTTGTTCCGTGTTTTGAGTTGTTTGCGGAGTTACTCATGAATGTTATGTTTTAGGATTGATTCTTGATGAAGTTATGCTATATTTTGGTATCTAATATTCGTTTGTCAAGCTTGAAGTGTGTAGGGAATGAAGAAAACTCGATTTTAGAGCATCAAGGAGCCAATTCGACCAATGGGCATGGTTGAATCCAAGCTTTCAAGTCGAATCGGGGGGCAAAATTGTCCAATAGCTCAATTTGACCTAAATCATGGCAATTCGACTAGAGGCCCAGGTCAAATCAGGGTCGAATCGGAGTGCGAAATCTTCCTAGTGAGCCATTCGACCACGACTGTTTCAATTCGACCAGCAACTTAGGTCAAATTGAGGTCGAATTGAGGACCTGAATCTTACAGTGTGTGGATTCGACCTGAGGCATTCCAATTCGACCAGGGGAGCAAGTCGAATTGAGGTCGAATAGAAGGAGAAAGTTATCTAGAAGGTCAATTCGACCACGATGAATTCAATTCGACCTCTTAGGCAGGTCGAATCGAGGTCGAATTGGGCCAGGTAAGTGAGTTTTTATTCCCGATTTTAAATTATTCGACCACTTTACACATCAACTCCACCCGAATCCATCCCTAATCGAAGAACCCATGCCTAAATTCTTCAGTTCTTCGTGTTTTCGCACCGATTACACTGCACTCCACCCTTTAATTCCTTCGTTTCGTCGTGATTTTAGGCGAATTTTGTCGCAATATAGGGTTTTTGCACGAATTTGAGGAGTTTATTCAGTTGTTTGATTTTGAACCATAGGAAGAACAAAAGGTATGTTTTCTCAACTCAATTACCCTAGGATTGATGTTCTATATGTTGATTTTGGTATGGGTAAGTTGATTGAATGTGTTTTATTTGAGAATTCATGGTGATAGTTGAATGTGATGAACAATTTCATGTTAATACTTGTTTGGTTCGGTTTGATTTCTTAATTGATGTTAGAACCTGGAGTTTTATGTGAATTGTTGGGTGATCAGAGGGTGTGATTGATGAGCATGTTGAATATAGGTTAGAATTGTTGAATGAACAAGTTTGGCTTGGTTGGTTATGCATTGAAACTTGAAGTCTTGAGTAGAGTTGGGTGTTATGCTAGTCAATTAATTGGTTTGTCTTCCTTGTTGGTTGTTATTGAAGTATTGTTTGCAGGTCAAGGTAAAGACAAGGGCAAAGAGGTAGAGGTTCGATCAAAGAAGAGGCAGGATAAGCCTACTAGTGTGGATAATGTTACAAAGAAGTTGCGGCTGAAGGAGAGGTTGCCTGCGAATTTCAAGATTTAAATGAAGGATTGAGACGAGATTAAAGAGAGGTGGTCTGAAGTTTCTGAAAAGATTGCTAGGACGAGGTACCAAGATGAGGAGGCTATGATCATAATGAGGATTCAGGATGATATGCTATGGATGTTTGACCAAGTAGGGATCCTGCATTTTATGGAGCTAAAGAAACCGACATATTTCCATGTGAAGGCTGAAGTTCTGTGCTTGATTAAGATGGAGAAGAATCCTATGGGGTATCCTTATGAGTGTACCTTCCAGCTCGGGGAAGTGATGAGGACATGGTCTGCGGAGGAGTTCAACGTGTTGTTTCAGACTCCTACAGAGATAGCTCGGATGGAGAACATAATCTTCAATGCCAACACTTTTTGGCGAGAGATTTCTGGGGAGGATGGAGATTTCAAGACGCAGGACGCTCATGCCTCGATGATCAAGAATCCTATGCTCCGGTATATGGATTGAGCGTTGAGCAACACATTGTTTGCCCCCTCTGAGGGGAGCTGTGTGTCTAGAGGAGAGCTCTACGCTCTATGGTGCATGTTGAATGGGGTGAAGTTCAATGTTGGTTCTTATTTCATCTATCAGCTGAATCGGTTTAGAGTCTACGGGTTTTAGAAAGTGAACATTGGAGGATTGCTCACAACCATGGCTGAGCATTATCACATGGACTTCACCGGCATCACACCTGTTCTTGGAGAGCCTGACATGGTGATGTTCTCTTGCGTAAGAGAAGGATTTGCACATTTTCGAGATGGGGATTGGTTCTTTGCGAGGGGACCTAAGCCCTTCGATTTCATGTTCCCCTTCGATGTGAGTGACATGACTACCGTTCATAAGGAGAGGAACAAGTTGATGAGCTCATTAGTACACACTGCCTTGTCCATTACTGTTCGGGCGAGAGGATATTGGAGGGTAGTGGCCCGGATGTGTGCGACTGATATGGTTGCGGAGCTGCAGCAGATTGTAGATCATGGAGAGTTCTGGCCGCCACCGCCAAAGCAGCCACATGGAGATGAGGAGGAGCACTATGAGATGGATATTCCAGAGCAGCATGAGAGGGTGCCTCGCCCTATTCCGGCGGTGCCACAGCTGCAGTGGGCTGGACCGGATGATTATACACGGGATCAGTTCCGTCTCTTGAATGAGCACCTAGCCACGATCAGCGCGAATCAGCAAGAGACCAACAGACAACTCGCGCTTGCTAATGCCAACTACGCCACGCTCAATGATCGATACAATGCCATGAATGAGCGGGTTTGTAAGATGAGTGATCATGTGGACTTGTTGGATAGACACATTAGTGATCTGCACCGGATTGTGGAGGTTTGATGAGATGAGTGAGGATGATGATGCTCCGGAGGAGTAGAGCTGTAGGTTTTTGTGTTTTCTGATTCATCTCATCTCCATTCTTCTTTTTCTCTTTACAGGTTGGGGTGTATTCTTGTGTGAGTGACATGTATTAAATTGATATATTTGATCTTGGATGTGGAAGGTGAGGTGATGCATGAGATGGGATTGTAGAGATACTTGTATGATCGATTTGTTATGGGTTTCATGGATTTTTTTGTGCATTCATATGTTCATGTGTTAATTTTCATTTATGAGAGCATGTATAATTTGATAAGTATGTAGAATTCTTGTGAAAATTGATCTTGATTATGTGCTATGAGGAGTACCTAGGATTCTATTTACCTATGTGAGGATTTGAGTCTTTTAATTATTCTTGATCATGATAGTTTATTCTTGAGAGAGTCATTCATATGAACGTATTCTAGAACTTGGTTTGGAGTCTTGTGTGAGACTCACAATTAGTGAATTGCTAGGATATGTTCTTAGGCCATTTTTGATTATTTGAGCTACTTAGCTAAATTTTACCTTTCCATTGCTTATGAATACCTTTGGTAGCCTCGTTTGAGCCTTAAAAGCTTTTTCTTTGGCAAGCTGAATAAAAGAACCTTAATTTACCTTTACTTGAACTTTGTTTAAATACCCTATTGGTAGAGAGTTGAGGTGAATAAGTGTTGCAAGAGGAAGAAGGAAGGTAGAATGTGGTTGAGTAAAGTAAGAGAAGTATATGGTTAAATCTTGTTTAGTGGTAGTGCCTGAAACTGGTACCTCAATTGAAAAAGGGTAGTGCCTACAATCGGTACCCGAGTTATCAAAGAAGAATGATGTTGATGCAAGGAAGAGAAGGAAATTCAAATTTTGCAAGTGCAAGAGGAGAAATTGGAGGAGAATATGAAGCCGAATGAAGAAAGCAAGAACCTCCAAGGTAACTCTCTACTAGTGTTTGAATCACTTTATCTAAATTTTCCTACCCTTTCCAAAGAGCCAAAATTACAACCCAAAAACAAGTCTTTTGTGATCCTAGTAATGAGTTGATTGTGAGTTGATTTTTAAGACCCTTGCCAAGCTTATGGTTATGCGTCAGTGTGGATTGAGTATGAGCGTATATATTAACATTTTAAGTGCAACTAGCACTTGAGTGAGAGAGTAAACCTTATCTTGTGAGCTTGATGACTTAGTACTCTGAATGGTAATATGATTGAGTGACGTTTTGCATGAATGATATGTATGATGTAGGAAATATTTGTCTTTAATTGATGAAATTGCATGTGTAATATGTGTTGTACTTGGTGATCTCGTGAATTATACACGACTCCTTGTTTGATTGTGTTGCCTCGGGATGAGCAACATGTAAGTTTGGGGGTTTGATGAGTGTGTTAATTCATGAATCTTGCGCCTGGATTTGTACTATTATGGAGTGTTTGAAGGTTGAAATTGGTTGTAAACCAATATATATTTTGAAAAGGCATGAATCAGATGTTGTCAGAGCTATTTGAGTGGTTTTTCGAAGGAAATCGAAGTGGAAATGTTGAAAACTAAAGAAAGGAAGTCGAAGCCATCTGATTGGGCAAAGCAAGAGTACGATTCGACCTGAAGGAGATCAATTTGACCAGCCCTTCAAGTCGAATTAGCAGCACAACACGAGCAGAAGGTGGATTTGACCACGACAGGGAAATTCGACCTGGGCATCAGGTCGAAAAGAGGTCGAATCGATTGGAAAAAATTCGACTTTAGCAACAGGTCGAATTGACTCCTCCAAGTTGAATCGCTGGTCGAATCAACACATTAAAATTCCCAAGTGCTCGATTCGACCAAATGTCCTGGTCAAATCAAAGTGATGAGATCAAATCGGCATTTTCGCCAATTGATTCGACCTCGATTCGACCTGATGCCCAGGTCGAATTCCCCTATCATGGTCGAATCCACCTTCTGCACATATTATGCTGCCAATTCTACTTGAAGGTCTGGTCGAATTGATCTCCTTTAGGTCGAATCGAACTCTTGCTTTGCCTAATCGGATGGCTTCGACTTCCTTTCTTCAGTTTTCAACACTTCTACTTCGATTTGCTTTGAAAAACCAATAAAATAGCTCAAACAACACCTGATTCATGTCTTTTCACAATATATATCAGTTTACAACTGATTTCATCCTTCAAACACTTCACAATAGCACAAATCCAGATGCAAGATTCGTGAATTAACACACTCATCACATGCCTTCTTGGTTTCACCAGAAAGTTGAGATGTTTCTCCTACTGATGAGGAAAGAGCCCAGTAATGTTAAAGAAGCTCTAACTTGTTCGAAAAAGGAGAAATGGATGAAAGAGGAGATGGAGTCTACGAAGTCAAATCAAGTCTGGGGACTTGTAGATCTTCCGAAGGGACGAAAGGAAATTGAGAATAAATGTATTCTCAAAATAAAATGAAATGCTGAAGGGTGGCAAAAGGTTATACTCAACAAGGGTATAGACTATGTAGAAACTTTTTCACCTGTAGTGATGTTTATCTTGATTCGTCTAATGTTAGCTATAGTAGCTAGTATGGATTTAGAATTACAGGAAATGGATGTTAAGACCGTATTTCTTCGTGGAGAATTAGAAGAAGAAATCTACATGCAACAGCATGTAAGATTTATTCTTTGAGGTCAAGAGGATAAAGTTTGCAGATTGAAGAAGTCGTTCTATAGACCTAAACAATCCTCAAGACAATGGTATTTGAGATTTCGTACTACGATCATCTCATATAACGTTGTTATGATAAATAAAGACCACTGTGTTTCCTTTAAACGGTCCAATGGTTGTTTTGTGATTCTATCCTTGTATGTGTATGACATATTTCTAGCTGGAAATAGCAAAGAATGTCTTGAAACTATAAAAGAATAGTTGTCTTCGAATTTTAAAATGAAAGATATAGGTGAAGCAGAGTACATACTTAATGTGTAGATCCATAAGGATTGTTCAAAGAAATTATTGGGTTTGTCTCAAGAGACTTACATCAAGGAACTTTTTGAACGGTTCAAGATGGACACATGTAAATCTATAGATACTCCCATTGTGAAAGACGAATCATTGAGTCAGCAGATGTGTCCCAAGACTCAAGATAAAAAGAATGAAATGGCCAGATTACCATATGCCAATGTGATTGATTGCAGACTATTCTATCTGTTATCAAGGGAATAACAATACACTGAATGAATATACAGACGTTGACTGGAGTGGTGATTTAAATAAATGTAAATCAACTCCTAGTTATGTCTTGTTAAACAATGGAACAATCTAATGGTGTAGCAAGAAACAGACTTGCATAGCATTGTCCACTATGGTAATCGAGTTTGTGGCAGTGCGTTTGCAGTTCAAGAGGCTATTTGGTTTAGAAGATTCATGAAACATTTGGAGGTCTCAAACACTCCTGTGGGAGATGTTTTAATTAATTGTGATAATCAGACGAATATTGTTTATATACAAAAAACCTCAAATATTATGGAAAGACCAAACACATTGACATGAAGTTCAACTTTGCTATAGATATTGTAGACAAGAAGAAAGTGATTCTTAGTTACATTTCTACTTGTTTGATGTCAGCAGATCTTTTTACCAAACCAATTACCAAAGATGTACGCACAATGCATGAAAAGGGATTGGGTTTGTGAAGGATTTAAAACGATGTGTTGAATATGTATATGTATGTTAATGGAATATTTAATGGCTTAACTATACATATATGTTTTATAAATTATATGTGATGGTTCATATAAAATACTATGTCGACAAGTTATGATTGTCTCTCTCATACGAGCAATCACCTCTGGCTCAGTGGGAACAGAGATATGAGATTACGATAGCTAATGTAATCGGGATAGATTTCGCCACGAATCTAATCCAACTTGTTGTAAAGCTAAATCGTCGGAGATCCTATATGTTGGAGGTAGGATATCTGGGTTAAGTGTATGAGACACACTTGAAATTTGAATTACAGGATGTCTAAATTAAATGAAATACGACATACGCTTTCTTGGAAGGAAGTTAAAGACTTTATGACATGTGTTTTAGGAAAACAAAATATGCTAAGTTGACCCAACAGGATTAAGAAAATTATCCCTATTTTCTCAAAAGTATGAGTCCTTATCTATTGGTTACCCTTATGACTTTCTACTATATTTTAAGTCTTCACTTTGGTGTTGCTACTTTAGCATGTTACCAAAATAGCTATGGTTAATAACGGCGATGCGTTACATGTCTAGAAAAGCAACTACAGTAGGAGACTGTAGATACTTAGTGAGATGGGAAGAACGTCTTAATTTAACATATACTATTGTGATTCATTGACTAGTCAATCAAGCAGGGTCTTGATTATAAATACATAGTTATTTTTTGCAAAAGCGTTGAATATGCTCTGACAAATTCAGGGATTGAAAAGAGATATGTCAAGTTATGTTAAATATTTAAGAGTTTTGGGGTATAGCGAGCTTGTTGAGTTTCATTGATAAACTAGTTGAGTTGCTATATCTCTAACAAGTGTATATCGTTTAAAACTCATATCTCATAGGTCACACGATGTATTAATCTGTGTGAGAATGTGATTCATGAAGAAAACGAGTCAGGCAACTTTTGACTTCATATGTGAGTGGGAGATGTAAATAATAATTAATTTTATTTATTTATATATTCCACATATGATTATGGATAAGAGAGAGAGAGAGAGAGAGAGAGAGAGAGAGTTAATGAACCGTTAATAACTCCTATTTCATTGCGTATAAGCCTACTGCGTGTTACAAAATTTGTAATGCGTATTCAGAATAAAGAACATATAGAACGCAAGAATACGTTCACACGTTAAGACGCTGAAACACGCTAAAGCGTTACAGAATGTAGAAGCAGAAATACAGAATGCTAAGAAGTGCTTTTCTCTCGAAATTTCTTCTTCCTGAATTCACAACGTAAATCAAGTATCATATTCTAGATTAATACAATATCGTGGAAATATAATCTACAACCTAGTGTTGTGAGATTTGATCTAAAAAATCACAGTTATACGTGAGTATCAATAGGTTCGTACGTGTTTCTTCCGCTGCAACACAATCCTACGGTGAGAGGTAAGAGATTCCTCTCTATGCATGTGTAGAGTTCGTGCGTTAATGAACGTGAGTTTTCCAACACTATGTTTTCTGTTTCTTGCGCTATAAATTAATCACCAAACTAAGAAATTAGATAAATTTAATGAATGCAGAAAATCTTGATTGAATTTGTAGAGTTGTATATCTATTTTAGACTTTAGTTTTGGTTATTGTAGCGATGAATTTCTACTTATGGTGAATTCTCTTCTCAGCAAAAATTCGAATCAATCATTATGTCATTGCTCGAATAGAGTAACTTTGTTAAGGAGTTATGTAGTAAAGATATAAAGGTTTATGTAATCTTGATTAACTTGAGCATAATGTAATTATAAAAGTAAGATTAAGGGATGACGGATGTGGTTAATGCCTATGAAAAATGTTGATTATTATTTCTCATTAGTATTGAAGTTCTTTAATATCTAATTTATGCATTCACCTTGCTCTATTTTAATTGATCGATTCATTAATAAAATTCAGTAACATTTTTATTTTCTAATTTGAACTAGGCACCCTCTCAATTGACTGTGTTGTGTTATTTATTCTCTTTGCTGGGCTATATTTTACAAAATTTTTCTTTAATTTGAATTTAATTATTAACATTACGAGCAGGGCCCTGTACGTTTCCCTATTTCTTCTATTCAGTTTTGGTTCCTATTAAAGATTGTGATTTACCTTAGGATCTGTCTATCTATAGAGTAAACCATACTTTTTGTTAAAGAATGTACTCAAAGCAAGCTATTCTGGAGTTTAAGTAATTTAATGATTTTTCCATTATCTGTTATAAAAATAATTTAAGTAATAAGTATATCAAATAGGTGGTAATTAGAAACATATCAATAGGTTGGCTCAAGTACGTAGTTGGTGTTCGTTATGTTAGCAAAAGATGTTATTTAGGGGACATCAGTAATTAGCATAAACTAAATTGCAGGTGATGGAAAGAATTAGTCTAGATAGTTCAAGCCATAGAAGTACCTTTCTGCAACCAAAGTGGTAGAGGTGACTTCTCCTTCTTCATGTTCTCTATTGAACCTACATTAAGAAGATAGTCAGCAGGTATTGCAAGATGAGTGAACTTCATTTGTTGTGTTATCAACCACCTATACTTGAGAGTAATAATCAATTGGGAAGAAAACACAATGATGCTAGCTTGAACTTAAAAAAAAACAGTAGGACATTCAAGAATGGCCAACAAATAAGCACAAATGAAACTATTATTATCATATTAAAAATGTAACTCAAAAGTGTTTGGCAAATGAACAATCTGGTACATTAACAGACTTGGGAAAACACTATCTCATAAATTTTATTAAGTTGCATTTAAGATACAACAGGTCATTTGAAAAGAATATGCATCCGAGGAACAATCCCAATCAAATATGCTGATGGCAAATATCATCAGCTTGTTTTGCATGACTAAATACTAAGGTGTCATAACTTTATGTTATCCCTAAACATCAACAAACTTAAATTGACAACTCAAGATCCGTAACCAAGAGTAAAACATCCATCCCACAAGGAATTCAAGGAATTAGATTATTTTTAAGGAAGAAACTAACAAAGCATAAAGCCTAAGATGAAACCTTACAATTAATCAAAGCAACACAAACACGAAACAGTAATCTAAAAGTAACAAATCCATTTCTTATCAAATTCGCATCACAAAATTTTGGTAATTCATCCCATTTTACCATTGACTTTAAACTACTAAATGAAAATTCAAAACCTTTCAGAGGGGCGAGCAGACACAGCTCTCAGCTCCGAATAAATTTTAAGTAGCAGGTAAAACCAAAACTAACGAGCCTCATTATAAAATTATCCTTCCAAGTGTTGTGGCCTATTTCTGTCAAGGAGACTCAAACGAAGTCCAACATGAGGTAATCAATGGAAGAAGAAGTAAAGATGAGAAAAAAATATGTTGAATATGGCTATTGAGTCTTTTTTGTATTTTATTGAGCTTTTTTGGTGAATTGCAGTAACGTACATTTTGTGTTGAATTTCTCCAATTTCTAGATTGTTCTTTCCAATGATTAGTTGCCATGTGTCCTATTCTAGAATCATCTCATAATAAATTTGATTCTTTTTGTACCTTCTCTGCCCATATTGGTTGATGAAGAATTTAAAAAAACTGATATAGAGGACCACTACTACAGCCCCTTCTAGTTGCTGTCTTTCGTTTGCTCATCCCCAGGAAATTAGGTGTTATTTCTCTCATTTAATCTTTGGTAATTTTCTCGAGTATATCTACATAATTATCCCCGTGTTTCTCCATATCTCCCAGGGGATAATTAAAAAAGGTTGTAGTGGGCCTGCAAGTCTTCTTCCTCCTTTTCTTTTAGGCCTTAGATATTGGGCTTACCTCCGAATAGTTTGGGTTGTATATTTTATCTCATAACATTAGCCTCTTGAGCTCAGATAATCACACACAGTGGAAATATTCGAGGTCGAACCATTATCTGATCCAATGCCTTTCCAATTTTCTCCCATGTTCCTTGTCTTTAAACTCTTTTGGGCTTTTACTTGGCCCATTTCTAGGCAATTGCATTTTTCCCTGCTTTTTCCTTCAATTCTTCGCCTGCTCGTCTTCTTTCTCAAATTCCTAGGGTTTCCAGTTTGTCAATCTCCCTCTTCGTTTGATTTGAATCTTCCTTCATCCTTTCCAGGTATTGAATTACTCTTCTTTTATTTACGGATCTTGATAGCGATTACATGCCTTCTCCATCTCCTTCTGATTCTATGGCTCCTTCTTCCCATACCCTCTCTGATTTATCTGACGGTGATGAAGAAACTCTTGTTGATGTTTTCCCAAATATTGATTTGACTACTTGTGCCGATGGCTCTGATTTTGCGACTAGTTTTTGTTGTTCCGATTTATCCTTGAAGAAGTTGAATATTCTTCAATTATATTATCCTCAATCGATTACTCTTCATAAGCCTGATTCTCAGGGTCGTATGTGCTGGCCTCCTCATGGTTATATCGGTGCATACAAATTGATGTTGCATAATGATGTTCATTTCCCCTTCCTTCGATTATCTCTCATTTCCTTCTTCATTGGAGGATATCTCCTGCCCAGCTTGCTCCTAATAAGTGGTCTATTTTATATTGTCTGCTTATCTTATTCCGCCAATCTGGTTACTCTTTCCTTTCTCCTTTAGAGATTGATTTTCTCTATTCTTTTACCGCTGAAAGTAATGCTCGGGGATGTTACTTCTTGCTCTCTCGTAGCTGTCCTGGCCATATTACAGGTATTCTAGGCTCTAATAAAGGTTAAAAAAATAACTGGTTTTTGGTTTCTGGCCCTTGGGGTGGGGTTATCCCTGTTTGTTTAGATAGCAATTCATCGGCCTCCTTAAAAGAGGCCCTTCCCAATTATTTTCAAGATTCACTTTATTCTGAGTGTAGTTTTCTGCCTTTTGCTTGTTATTTTGTTAGAACGCTTCTGTTATCTAATTTTCTGGTGTTTTGTTTGTTTTCAGCCTCGGGCGTTCCCTTCTCTGATCGCCTCTCTCGTAGTTTTAAAGATCACTCTGAGACAGTCTTGTCTTGGCCGCCTACTAAGCATCACGTGGATGAGCTTTTGACAGACAAGAATTTTTAGCTTTATCATTTATCTTCCATAGCTTCACCCATGACTTCAAATATTGGTAATCTTTTAGGTTCTTGCTTTTCTCCTTTCCTCTTTTTTTTTTATTTTCCTTTTTCCCTACTAATAATTTCCTATTTGTTTAGGTAAATGCTCTCATTTAGTCCCTGCCAGTGAACGTCTTGGTTCCTTATCTGCCCCTTCCATATCGAAGAAACCCATTCCATTTTCTTCTGAGGATATCCCTGCTTCAAAGAAGCCCCGAGTTAGCCCCTCTGACTCATCCCAGGAAAAACTCAAATCTTCTAGTGATCCCAAATTGATAGATATTCCCGATGATCCTATTCCCATTTCTGGGGATGTAATTCTGTCTTCCCTTAAAGTATCTTCTAAGCCCCGAGGTAAATCTACCAAAACAGCCCCTCGTCAAGTCTCCAGTAGACCTTCAGATGGCCCTTCCATATCACTGCCTGGGGTTATTCCTTTAGAAGGACAATTTACTCCATTCGGCCCAGTGGATCTTAAGAGAAACGACGCCCTTTCCAAAGCAGATATCTCTCTAGATTGGGCTGGAGCCACTTACTTTCGATCTTTAGACACTAAAATTTCTGCCAATTTTCCTCCTTATCTAAAAACTGCTATGAATTATCCTTCCTGGTCATGGACCGAAGAAAATGCTGCTGCTCTTTCTCAGATGAGCCCACGAGCTAAGTCCATGTGCGCTACCGGTCATTTAGGTCAAGCCTCCTGCTTTATTTCTAACCTTTTTGAGGATATAGACAGGTTGTCCCATGTCTATCATGCCTATACCCAGGAGTTAGAAGATTTAAAGGCCAAACTTTCCTCTATTGAGCAAGAGAAGCTAGAGCTAATAGCTCGAGATCATTTCCAGGACAAATATGAATCAGAGAAAGATATCCGTCATTGTTTTGAGAGGTCTTTTACTAACCTTTCTAGATAATATGATCAATGTCAAGATGATCTCTCTAATCTGGAGAAATAATTTCAAGCTTTGCGCCTTCACTCGTCTACTGAAAATGAGCAATTAACTGCTCAATTGAAGACTGCTACCGATTCCTGTACCTTTTGGCATGCTGAATATTTGAAAGTTTTTGACACGTTGACTCAGACGCGTGAGCATGTTCTTCCTCTTTCCTGTGTCTTCTATTTTTGTTCAGCCTATATAACTGTGGTTGAAAAAACTTGCCGAAAAGTTGTTTGTTGAAGACTTAACAGCTATTCGTTCTGAACTTAAAGAAAGTTTAGCTAAAGTGCCTATGCCTCCTGGAGACAGCTTGAAGAATGACCTTGACTTTGGTTTCCTTGGTGATTATTCAGATTTTATCACCAACATCCCTCCGGAGAAAAATGCTTAATCTGAGGATTTTATTTTTTCCTCTTTTCTTGTGGTGAACATACCTGAGGCTATTGCTTCTTCTGAAGTGCCATTATTGTCAGATAAGGCCTTCCTATCTGAGGTTCTAAAGGAAGCTGCCAATTCCTGGGGATGATCCCACTCCTTCTTCTCAAATCGCTCCTCTGGTTATTTCAACTCCTGCTTCTGCTGATACTTCTATCATTGATACTTCTGAGGATCCTCTCACCAAGTCTCCTATCCATCCTATTGAGTCCTGATTGTATTTTGCTTTTTTTTTTTTTTTTTTTTTTTTCAGATTTCTCCTATATTTTGAATAATTTCAAGTATTAATGGAAAATATTCCAGTATTTTCTGGGTTCTATACCCTACTTTTTTATGTGTGTGTGTGTGGGGGGGCACACTTACACACGATCTGGCAGTTTTATTTTCGAATTTGAATTCAACTAGCATCATCAAAGGTCTAGCTTAGGGCTTCGAAACCACCTCTTCAACTTCTCCCTCTTTTATTTCTAAAAATTCATTTTCTCCCTTTCATATTCTCTTTTTCTCCCTTAATTCTTTGTCTTTCTCTTTCTTCTTCTCCCATGGCTCGCAGCAATTCCAACTCTTCTCAAGAGTTTACTGTTTCCAGTCATTTCTCCAATGGAAGTCCTAAGAGGCCTTCCGATCGTGTCGTGCGTCATTCTGGACGTAATATGGGGTCTCATGGCCGTGGTCGTGGCTGCGGCTGCCGTGGTGGTTTATTTTTCGTGTTCCAATTATAATTATTACTCGGTGAGTCCCCGAGCCTCCTATTGCTTCTCTTTCACAAGACCCTTATGCTGTTGGTGATGCGTATTCCTGGCCCAGTCGAATTACCTAAGCAGATATAGATCTTATGTAGGTAATCTATGGATATAATAGCGTGCAGTTTATTACTCCTGGTCCTAATGCTAGGATTAATGCCCCTCTTGACGGTACTATTCCCTTCAATGAAGTACTGTACACTGCTGGTCTACGATTACCCTTGCCCTCTTTTATTATGCGTCTGTGTCTATACTGGGGGATAACCCCTGTGTAGATACTTCCTGCTTCGTTGGTGAACTTGGTTGCCGTTATTCATCTGTTTCGCCCCCCGTCATGTTGGTTACTACTGCCTGATGTCTCAAAGGCCAAAACTAATTGGAGGAAGAGACATTGTTGGTCGTGGATGGGAATCCTCCTAGTTTTGGCTACAAGGGAGTTATGGTGCTTCTTCCAGTTTTGATGCTTTTCGGCTGTCTTCTCTGCTGTCCCGTCCTCTTCCTACTGGTAATAAGAAGAAGTTTTATTTCTTTTTACATGTGTTTTCTCTCATTTTCTTTTTTTACTGACTATATTATGTTGCTCTGCTGCCTATATTATTGTCTGTCCTTTTTCTCTTCTAGGTCCTGAATGTCCCGCTTTTGCTAGTCTCAGTCGTAGTTTCAGGAAGGCTTATATTCAGCACATGGATATGGCCTTTCCCTTTCAAGCTTCTGCTCTTCTATTTGAAGAAATGCTTGTCACTACTGGCCTTTCTCACCACGGGCATGCTATCCCTGAAGGTATTAAACTTCCTTTTTTTCCTTCTTTGATATTATGTGTGGTTTTATTTCCAGCTTGCTTCCTTTATCTATGTTTTCCGATATCTTCCTACAGATAAACTGCGTCTGTCTTTAATTCCTTATGAAGATACTCTTTGGGGTTTGTCCCTTAGCCAAAAAAGAAAATATGGTGCCGAAGGTCCACCAAATCCTAAGTTTACCCCTTCTGTTTCGGATCCCATGGAAAGAGAGCTACCTGAAGATCCTGGTTCTAACTTTAATGAATCTGTGGTGAAAATTCCTGGGAATCGATCTTCTCATGGGGTTAGGTAACAGTCCGAAACCCCTTCTACCATCTAAGATATTGCTCAAAAGAATCAATATAAAGCGTCCACTAAAAGAGAGTCTGAGGGGATTCGGAGAAAACGAGTTGCCCGAGGGAAGCATCATGTTGTTCAGAAAAAAGTTAATCATCTAGGTCAACTCCCCGGCGATCCACTGTTCCTTCTGGCGATACAGCCAACCAGGGTTTATGTTTTGAGGCTGGGAGAATAGTTTCTAATTTAGCCAACATGGCTCGGGAACTTGCTGAGTGCCGGGAATTATTTAAACCAAAATGCTAAACCCTGTCATTACTCTGGCCGCTCCAGTCCCGGTGCCTGAAGAGTCTGTATCGTTATCTGCTCATGTAACTGCTGTAGAGACACAAAATGCTGACCTAGCAGATCGTCAGAGAACTAAAGCTTATCATCTGCGAGAGATGAGCGCTCGAGCTGAAGCTGCTGAAGCCAAGTTGAAGGCTTTCCGTGATCTCAGCTTTTCTTGATCCTTGGAAGTTCTTTTAAAGTTTCCCTTGCTACTTTCTTTAACTAAATTTTGATGATTTTGTGTTGTATGTGATGGTGGATTCTGATTCTCTTTACCCTCTTTCTTTATATTTTGGTATATCCTAGACTTTCTATCTTTTATCCTGAGGATATTTGATGGTAATGATATATTGTGGTTCACTTTATTTCCTTCCTTTGTTTGAGACTTTTTGTCTTTGGCTATTCAAAGTGTGATGATAAAATTATTTTGATTGTATTAGTTTCGCATGATATTACTCAAACCGAGTAACTTTTCCTCTATTACAACATGGCGTTTCATTGTAAGTAGAAAATTGCATACCCTTCTTAGATGCTGATAAAAATTTTTTAGATGATGTGCATTCCATGAGTACGGTTCTTCCTTCAGATTTTCATTAATTAGCTTGTATGCTCCCCCTTGTAATCTCCTAGTAATGACAAATGGGCCTTCCCATTCTTTCCCAAACGTTCCTGGGGCTGCTTGTAGAATTCTTCTTAAGACCAGATCTCATTGCTTGAACTCTCTCAATTTCACCTTGGAATTATAATCTCTTTTTGACCTTCTTTCCATCATCTCATTATGTATGTCTGATGTCAGTCTTTTTTCCTCTATCAAGTCTAACTCTATCTTTAATGCTTCCTTACTTCCTTCTTCCGAGTAATGTGAAACTCTGAAAATGGGCTCCCTAATTTCCACTGGTATTACTGATTCTGCCCCATATGCCATAGAAAATGGCGTTTCTCTGGTCGCATTCCTGGTGGTAGTTCTATATGCCCATAATACCCCTGGTAACATTTCTGGCCAACTTCCATCAAGCCCTTCCAACCTGGCTTTTAATGTATGCTTGATGATTTTGTTCACATCCTCCACCTGTCACTATGACATTTGGGATACCAAACCGACATATAATTTTCTTCCACAGGAAATCCTCCATCTTTGCTTCATTAATAGTAGCTAGTGATTCTGCTTCTGCCCATTCAGTAAAATAATCGACGGCTAACACTGCAAATTTTACTCTACCCTTTCCTATTGGTAGTGGGCCGATTAGGTCTACTCCCTATTTAGCAAATGGCCAGGGACTATAAACTGATTATAGTTCCTCTAGAGATGACCTTACTATTGGAGAAAACCTCAGGCAATTCTTGCAGGCTCTGGCATACTGCATGGCTTCCCTTTTTAACATTGGCCAATATTACCCTTGGCACATGACCTTATGTGCCAATGCTCTTCCTCCAGTATGATTTCCGCAAATTCCCTCTTGGATTTATTTTAACACGTATTCTACTTCTTCTGGGGCTAAACATTTTAATAAGGGTGTTGAGTATTATCTCTTGTATAGAACTCCTTCCAATATTGTATACCTTGCAACCCTAAGTCTTAATTGCCTGGCTTTAATAATATCTCCTAGTTGCTCCCCTGTATTTATGAATGTGATAATAAGAGTCATCCAATTATCCCCTGTCTCACTATCCATCATCAAGATCATATTATCGTTGGGTTTTTCCTGACGGGTAATATTGATGTTATTCATTTCCTCAGCATTTACCGTAGTTGTCAGTCTGGCTAATGCATCCTCTTCTGAATTACTTTCTCTTCCGATATATTTGACAAAAATCTGTTTGAATTTTTTCATTGCCTCTACCACCAAATTTCGGTACTTCTCCATCTGGCTATCTTTTGTAGCATAGTCTCCTCTGATTTGGTTTACTACCAACTGAGAGTCACTATAAACTATCAAGCATTCAACTCCTATTGAGATAGCCATCCTTGGTCCATTCAATAAAGCCTCATATTCTGCTTCATTGTTCGTGTTCGAAAACCAAATTTTGCAGCTGATGAAAATCTTCCTGACGAAGAACTTTCCAAGACAATTCCAGCCCCTGAGGCTGTGGGTGTAACTGATCCATCCACATATAGTTTCCATATTTCCCTGACCTTATCCCCTGACAAAATAGGTAAGGTCAATTCTACCATGAAATCTGCTAGAGCCTGTGCTTTTATAGTGGGTCTTAGGGCGTATATGATATCATACTGCCCCATTTACACCGACCATTTCAAAAGTCTACCAGCAACATCAGGCCTTTGTAGTACCTGACTTAGTGGCAACGCCGTTAGTACCTCAATTGTGTTATCCAGAAAATATGGTCTGAGCTTTCTCCCACTTACGACCAATGCCAATACCATTTTTCTAACACCGAGTATCGAAACTCAGCCCCCTTAGCCCCTGGCTTACATAATATACTGGAGTGCACTCCTTATCTTCAGTTTTAACTAGAACAGCTATTTTTGAAGCTCCAATATATAAATATAGCTTTTTTCCTGGCGATGGTTTTGATAATATCCTTGGGTTTAACAATTCCTTTTTTATGTTGTCAAATGCTTCCTGGTTTCCTTGGTCCACTCGAATTTTTTCTGTTTTCTCAAAATGTCAAAGAACGATTTGCATTTATCAGTAGCTTTTGATGTGAATCGATTTAATGCTGCTAACCTTCCTGTCAAATTCTGAACCTCTTTGCCATGCCTTGGTGGTTGCATATCCATTATAGCCTTCACCTTACTTGGATTCAACTCAATTCCCCGTCGACTGACAATATACCCTAGGAATTTTCCAGAAGACACCTGAAAATACATTTCCCGGGGTTTAATATCATGCCATACTCTTGAAAAATAGAAAATACTTTGATGAGGTGTTCAAAGTGATCTTTTCTATCCAAACTTTTGACCAGGGTATCATCAACATACACTTCTACGATCTTTCCAATTTTGTCTTTGAACATTTTATTCACCAACCTTTGGTATGTTGCCCCTGCATTCTTTAGGCCAAAAGGCATATTACACCAACAATATATACCCATACCTGCAAAGAATGTCGTGTCTTCCTGATCATCTGGATACATGGGAATCTGATGATATCCCGAGAAAGCATCCATAAAACTCATGATTTCATGGCCAGCTGTTGAGTCCACCAATCTGTTAAAAGCTAGTAAAGGATAACTATCCTTTGGACATTGTTTGTTGAGGTCTTGATCAATATCGGGTTTTGGACCCTTTTTGGATATTCAACTTCTCGAATTAACTTTTCTGCCAATAACCGTGTAACTTCAGCCTCTAATATTGTATCCTTTTTAGGGATAAACTTTGCTTCTTTTGACAAAACGGTTGAGCTTTTGGATCAATATTTAAACGATGGCAGGCATTCTTTGGATCCACTCTCGGCTTTGTGGTTGGATCCCACACGAAGACATCTAAGTTTTTCTTGAGTAACTCTATCATATTTTCCTTGTATTGGTCCTGGAGTGTAACTCCTACCCTTACTTTTATTTTCGGGTTTTCTTGATAAATTTTCACCACTACAGTCTCTTTCTCTGTCGATGATATCTCTGGTAATATAACCCGAGGATCTATCTCAGGAATCACTGGATCTTCAAGCAATTGAAAAATATCCTTGTGCAAAGTTCATTCTTCCACAATTTCTTTTTCAAGAGGATGTATCCTTATATCTTCTTGATTTTCTGGTTCGATCTCCATTATATCCTCATTCTCCTTTCTGCCCCCAGTTTCAGTATTAACCCTTTCCAGCATGTCCACGAAAGCTAACATTTCAAAGTTAGGATCATAGCAACTTAAACCTTCCATTTTTTCTATAAAGGAACACTCCCAGACACTCTTCCGATCCCCTATCAAAATGGCTATAAGACTGTCATTTGTTTGGAACTTCAAACATTGATGTAATACAGATGGGACTGCTCCAAATGTATGAATGAACGGTCTTCCCAATATACAATTTTAGGATGAAATCTGATCTACCACCTTGAAATTGATCGAGTATAAAACCTGTATTTTTACATCTAAACTTTTGATTTGAACCATTTGATCCACCTCTTCTAACGATTTAGTTATAGTATTACCAAACTCTCTGATTTCATCACGACATGGGCGAACTGCATGATGCCTTTCACCTCCTAGTTTGTCAAAGACTGGTTTAAAAATAATATTGGCATATGCCCCAGTGTCTATCAAGCATCTTTGGACTTTTATTCCTGAGGTATTGGCTGAAATGACCAAGGGATCCGTATGAGGATTCTTAATCCCGTAAAAATCCTCCTCTGTAAACGTAATGTCTGGACCTTCCACCGAGTATATGGAGTAAACCTTGGGACTCTACTGATCCAGATACCTTAATTCTACTTTTCTCTTTTTCCTAGATAACTCTGTTATCGCCTGAGAAGCCCCAATATATCTTTCCTTGGTTTAGCTCTCCATCATGAGAATTTCTCCAGGACGATTATGCCTGGGTGTCTGAATTTGCGCCGCTCCTGGCAGTGGTAACCCTGGTGGAGGTAGTAGTAAATTCTGTCTATCCTGAGGTTTTTCTTGATTTCTGATCTTATTCTGGGATAGTTTCCCCCTAATCGAGGGCGCTGTTGAGCTGGTGCCAGCATCCCTTTTAATCTTCCACTTTTGAACAATCTCCAAAGTTCAAACTGTAAATCTCGGCATTGGTCTATGTTATACCCTGATTATTGATGGTATTGGCATAATCTTCTTGGGTCCAGCTGTCCTGGGAGTGCCCATATAGGGCATGGCTCTCGGAGCACTTGTTGATTTCTCACCTGGTAAAAGATTTCTTCCATTGAAAATCTCGTCTCTTCTTGTAAGATTTGGATATTAGATGGTTCATCTGAATTTGTGAATGGCCAAAAATTTGTCGGAGCTTTCTATTCCTTATTTCCCTAACTCACTGGTTTCTTCTTACTTTGTTCCTCTATCTTCTTCGCCAGGGCTAAAGTCTCCTCTGCTTGGCTATATTCATTGGCTAAAGCCAGGAATGCTCCATATGTGGTTGGTGGTTTGAACTGTACCGCTTTCCAAAGTGCTGATTCAGGGTGTATTGCACCCATGGCTGTAACTAGATAAGTCTCATCACCCATGGGCTCTCCATTAGCTCTTTGATCATTAAACCTTTTCAAGAAGACTCAAATCGACTCTGTTGATCCCTATTTGATACTTGCTAATTTGTGTTTTGGTTCTTTTACCACGCCAGATAAGAGTATTGAGTGATAAAAACATTTACTAAATTAGCCCATCCTCTAATTGAATCAGGAGGTAAAGTAGAAAACCAATCATTGACTTTATTCCCCAAAGTTAATGGGAACATACGACACTGAGTAGCTTTCGAACTTCCTTGATCCCCCATCCATAATAGATAAGTATTGATATATTGATATGGATCTGACTCAAAATTAAATAAAGCTTCATTTGGTACCTTGATTTTCATTTGCCTGAGGGCTAGGCGAATTTTTTTCTGTGAATAGAGTTTTGCCAAAATCAGAATAGGAACACCCATCCTCTCCAACTTGTTGCTTTTTCTCCAAATCTTTCACTCTCTTAAGCAAACAGTTGACCAGAGCAATATCCCCAAACTCCGTTCCTCTATCTCCCTGGATAGCAGCTGGAACTCTTTGCTCCTCATTCGGTACTGGCGATGGAGGAGTACTGTATGTTCTTCTTGGAGGTACCGCCTTTCTTTTCCTTGAGGTTTCCCCATGCTTTCTTATGTGGAGAGTTTCTCCAGATCCTTCCGTGAATGGATGACGCTTTGATCCGTTTGGACCCAGATGATCATGGACTCTTCCCGGGGAAATGTTGTTAACACCTTGCTCCGGCAGACTTTGTCGAGCCATTGCCTTATTTATAACTTGCCTTCCATCATTTGGTGGAGGATCTGCCCTCCGTTGCTCTGAATCTTCCTTTCTTCGGTTGATGTTTTCCTGAAGATCCTCTGCGGGAGCCTGTTGTGCTCCATCAAAGTTCAACCTAGTAGGAGGAACATGCTGAGCTGCATACTCCCTGAATAATGACTGGAGTTTTTCTTGCATCTCTCTAGTCTTTTCTGGATCGCCTAAGATAGGCACCTTCAGTATTGTTGGCGAGGTACACATCGTTGGATCCACGGCTGATTGTGCGGGTAGTATGTTTGGAATTTCCACGTGCATACTTCCAGCGCTTTGCACCTCCCGTCTCCGATGATGAGTGCCTCCAGGTGTGTGAAACGATTCTTCTCCTTCCATGATCACTCATATTTTTCAAAAAGAGTAAAAAGAAAAGTAGTTTCCCACAGACAACGCCAAATGTTGTGGCCTATTTTTGTCAAGGAGACTCAAATGAGGTTCAACATGAGGTAATCAATGGAAAAAGAAGTAAAGATGAGGAAAAAAATATTGAATATGACTATTGAGCCTTTTTTGTATTTTATTGAGCTTTTTTAGTGAATTGCAGTAACGTACATTTTGTGTTGGATTTCTCCTATTTCTAGATTGTTCTTTCCAATGATTGGTTGCCATGTGTCCTATTCAAGAATCATCTCATAACAAATGTGATGCTCTTTGTACCTTCTCTGCCCTCATTGGTTGATGATGAAGCTAAAAAAACTGATATAGAGGACTGATGAGTAAGTTAATTCACGAATCTTGTGTTAGGATTTGTGCTATTATGAAGTGTTTGAAGGATAAAATAAGTAGTACACCGATATATATTGTATGAAGTCACGAATCAGGTATTGTTAGAGCCATTAGAGTGGTTTTTCGAAGGAAATCGGAGTTAAAGTGTTGAAAACTTAAGAAAGAAAGTCAAAGCCATCCATTTAGGTGAAGTAGGAGTGCAATTCGACCAGAAGAAGGTCAATTTAACCAGGTCTGCTGGTTGAATTGGCTGCACAACACGAGCAGAAGGTGAATTTCACCACGACAGGGGAATTTGACCTTGGCATTAGGTCAAATCGAGGTCGAATTAATTGGTAGAGATGCTAATTCGACCTCGTCACTTCAATTCGACCCGGACAGCTAGTCGAATCAAGCACTTGGGACTTATAGTAGGTCGATTTGACCTCAAATTTCACCTGGAGGAGAGAATTCGACCTGCTGTGTAGGTCAAATTGAGCCTCGGGAACTTACCATATCCGTATTTTTACACCGTCAATGCGTGTGATCACTTTAAAAAGCCCATTCTATGCCTGGGAGGCGTGATTACAAGTATAAAAGAAGGCTTATACAACAGTATAGAGAGGTTCGACATACACGAAGAGGACGAGACGTATAATTGTGAAGATGAGAGATCATCCATCATCCGGAAGGGCTGCAAGAGAGGTTCCGTTGGAGATTCAAGTAAGATCTGTCTAACTAACCATGATTGTTCTTTGATCAATCATGGACTAGAGCCACTTCGGTAGTTCTAGGGTTATCATGGTTTCATGAGTTAATTTTTATATTTGGAGTGCTTATTTATCAGTAATTACATCTCTTTGCAAACTTAGTTTTGACTATAATTTCTACTAAATTTGGGGGGATGTGTGATGTACTTACTTCAATAAGCACCGATAGTGATAGTACAATCTTTTCTTTGTAACGTTTGTTAGGGGAGTTAATTTTTTGCAGCATATTTAAACTTTAACCGATTTTTATGTGTCAATTTTTGCAACTTGCCTAATGTTTAGTGGTGTTTTTGTTCCGTGTTTTGAGTTGTTTGCGGAGTTACTCATGAATGTTAGGTTTTAGGATTGATTCTTGATAAAGTAATGCTCTATTTTGGTACCTAATGTTCGTTTGTTAAGCTTGAAGTGTGTAGGGGATAAAGAAAACTCGATTTTGGAGCATCAGTGAGCCAATTCGACCCAGCCAATTCAACCAGGGGCATGGTCGAATCCAAGCTTCCAGGTCAAATCGGGGGGCAAAAATTTTCCAGTAGCTTAATTCAAACTGAGGCATTGCAATTCGACCAGAGGCCCAGGTCGAATTGAGGACCTAAATCTTACAGTGTGTGGATTCATCCTGAGGCATTCCAATTCGACCAAGGGTGCAAGTCGAATCAAGGTCGAATTGAAGGTAAAAGTTGTCCAGAAGGTCAATTCGACCACGATGAAGTTAATTCAACCTCTTAGACAGGTCGTATTGGGCCAGGTATGTGTGTTCTTAACCCTGATTTTCAAATCATTCGATCACTTTGCACACCACCTCTACTCGAATTCACTCCTAATCAAAGAACCTTGCCCCTAATCTTCAATCCTACTTATTTTCACACTGTCCACCCCTTATTCCTTCGATTTGTCATGTTTTTGGGCAAAATCAGTCGCAAACTAGGGTTTTCTAGCGCGAAAATCGTTGGTTCATTCACCTGTTCATTTTTAGCCATGGGCAGAACAAAAGGTACATTTTCTCAACTCTATTACCCTAGGATTGATGTTCTATGTGTTGATTTTGGTATGGGTAAGTTGATTAAACTTGGTTTTATTGAGAATTCATGGTGATAGTGGAATGTTGTGAACAATTTCATATGAATACTTGTTTGGTTCGATTTGATTGTTTAATTGATGTTAGAACCTTGAGTTTTGTGTGAATTGTTGGGTGATTAGGAGGTATGATGATGAGCATGATAATTGTGGACTAGAATTGTTGAATTTGAGTAGTTCATTGTGATAGTTCATGTCGAATTACTTGAATTAATGAAGCATGCTTGTTGTTGATTATAATTGTTTGATTATTATGCTTGATTGGTATTGGAATCATGGTAAATAAGAAAGAGGATTGAGTATTGGATGTGAATGGAACAAGTTCGGTTAGGTTGATTATGCATTGAAACTTGAAGTCTTGAGTAGAGTTGGACGCTAGTCAATTACTTGGTTTGTTTTCCTTGTTGGTTGTTATTGAAGTATTATTTTCTGGATAAGGAAAAGACAAGGGAAAGGAAGTTGAAGTTCGATCTAAAAAGAGGCAGAATAAGCCTACTCGTGAGGATAATGTGACAAAAAAGTTGAGGTTTAAGGAGAGATTGCCTGTGAATTTTAAGATCCAAATTAATGAGTGGGATGAGATTAATGAGAAATGGGCTGAAGTTTCTGAGAAGATCGCTAAAACAAGGTACCAGGATGATGAGGCCATGCTCACGATGAGGATCCGAGAGGATATCTTGTGGATGTTTGATCAAGTGGGGATCCATCATTTTATGGAGCTGTAGAAGCCGACATACTTCCATGTGACGACTGAGGTTCTATGTTCGATCACAATTGAGAAAGACCCTATGGGATTTCCTTATGAGTGTATCTTCCAGCTAAGGGGAGTAATGAGGACATGGTCTGCAGAGGAGTTTAATGTGCTGTTTCAGACTCCTACAGAGATTGCTCGGGTTGAGAATGGATTTTTCAATGCCAACAGTTTTTGGCAAGAGATTTCTGGGAAGGATGGAGACTATAAGATGCAGGATGCTCGAGCTTCGATGATCAAGAATCATGTACTCCGATACATGGATAAGGTATTGAGCAACACGCTATTTGCCCACTCGGAGGGAAGTTGTGTGTCTAGAGGAGAGCTTTACGCTCTGTGGTGTATGATGAACGGAGTGAAGTTCAATGTTGGTTCATATTTTATTTATCAGCTGAATCGGTTTAGGATCCTCTGGTTTCAGAAGGTGAATATTGGAGGATTGCTCACGACTGTGGCTGAGTATTATGGCATGGACTTCACCGACATCACACCTATTCTTGGAGAGCCAGATTTGGTCATGTTTACTTGTGTTAAGGGAGGATTCGCTCATTTTTAGATGGGGATTGGTTCTTTACGAGGGGTCCTAAGCCCTTCACTTTCACGTTCCCCTTCGATGTGAGTGACATGACTACTGTTTGTGAGGATAGAAACATGTTGATGAGCTCGTTGGGCCACACTGCCTTGTCAGTTACTGTTCGGACAAGAGGAGATTGGAGGACAGTGGCCTGGATATGTACAGTCGATATGGTTGAGGAACAGCAGCAGATTGTTGATCAGGGTGAGTTTCGGCCACCGCAGCAGCCACAGCCACCACAACATCATAGAGATGAGGATGAGTATCAGGAGATGGATATCCTGGAGCAGCACGAGAGGGTTCTTCGTCCCATTCTGGCGATTCCACAGCAGCAACAGTGGGCTAGTCCGGATGATTATACACGAGAGCAGTTCCGCTTGTTGAATGAGCATATGGCCACAATCAGCGCGAATCAGTAGGAGACGAATAGACAGCTTGCACTCGCGAATGTCAACTATGCCATGTTTAATGATCGGTACAAGGCCATGGATGAGCGGGTTGGTAAGATGAGTGATCATGTTGACTTGTTGGATAGACATACCAGTGATCTGCACCGGGTTGTGGAGCGATGGCTTGATGAGATGAGTGATGGTGATGATGGTGAGGATGATGCTCCGGAGGAGTAGAGCTGCAGTTTTTTTGTGTTCTCTAATTCATCTCATCTCTATTCTTCTTTTATCTTTACAGGATGGGTGTGTCTTGTGTGAGCGGCATGTACTATATTATTTTATTTGATCATCTCGGATGTGGATTGTGAGGAGTGAATATTTTGCATGAGTTGGGATTTGTAGAGATGCTTGTATGATTGACTTTGATATGTGTTTTTGGATTTTGTGCATTCATATATTCATGTGTTAATTTTCATTGATGAGAATCATGTATAATTTGATAAGTATGTAGAGTTCTTGTGAAATTGATCTTGTTCATGTGCTATGAGGAGTACTTAGGATTCTATTTACCCATGTGAGGATTGAGCCTTTTAATCATGCTTGATCATTATAGTTTATTCTTGAGAGAATCATTCATATGAACGTATTCTAGAAATTGGCTTGGAGTCTTGTGTGAGACTTACAATTGGTGAATTGTTAGGATATGATCTTAGGCCATTCTTGATTACTTGAGTTACTTAGCCAAATTTTACCTTCCCATGGATTATGTATATCTTTGGTAGCCCTGTTTGAGACTTTAAAAAGCTTTTTCTTTGGCAAGCCGAATAAAAGAGCCTTATTTAACCTTCACTTGAGCTTTGTTGAATACCCTATTCATTAGTTGAGAGTTGAGGTACCCTGATGCTGTTTGAAAAGGGTAGTGCATACAACCGGTACCCGAGTTATTAAAAGAATAATGATGTTGATGCAAGAAAGAGAAGGAAAGTTCAAAAATTGCAAGTGAAAGAGAAGAAATTGGAGGAGAATATGTAGCCGAATGAAGAAAGCAAGAACCTCCAAGGTAACTCTCTACTAGTGTTTGAGTCACTTTATCTTAATTTTCCTACCCTTTCAAAAGAGCCAACATTACAACCCAAAAATAAGTCCTTTGTGATCCTAGTAATGAGTTGATTGTGAGTTGATTTTTGAGACCCTTGCCAAGCTTATGGTTACACGTGAGTATGGATTGAGTATGAACGTATACATTAACCTGTTAAGTGCAACGAGCACTTGAGTGAGAGAGTGAACACTTAACTTGTGAGCTAGATGACTTAGTACTCCGAATGGTAATATGATTGAATAATGTTTTGTATGAATGATATGTATGATACAGGAAATACTTATTTTTAATTGATTGAATTGCATGTGTAATATGTGTTGTACTTGGTGATTTTCGTGAATTATACACGACTCCTGGTTTTGATTACGTTGCCTCGGGATGAGCAACATCTAATTTTGGGGGTTTGATGAGTGTGTTAATTAACGAATCTTGCGCTTAGATTTGGGCTATTACGAAGTGTTTGAAGGATGAAATCGGTTGTAAACTGATATATATATTATATGAAGTCACGAATCAGGTGTTGTTTGAGCCATTTGAGTGGTTTTTTGAAGGAAATCGGAGTGGAATTATTTAAAACTGAAGAAAGGAAGTCGAAGCCATCTGTTTGGGCGAAGCAGGAATGCAATTCGACCAAAAAGAGGTCAATTTAACCAGGCCTGCTGGTCAAATTGGCAGCACAACATGAGCAGAAGGTGGATTCCACTATGCAGGGGAATTCGACATGGGCATCAGGTCGAATCGAGATCGAATTGATTGGCAGTGATGCCAATTCGACCTCGTCACTTCAATTCGACCAGGGCAGCTGGTCGAATCAAGCACCTGGGACTTATAGTAAGTCGATTCGACCTCCAATTTGACCTAGAGGAGAGAATTCGACCTGCTGTGTAGGTCGAATTGAGCCTCGAAAACTTACCATATCCGTATTTTTACACTGTCAATACGTGTGATCACTTAAAAAATCTCATTCCTGGTCCGGGAGGCATGATTAAAATTATAAAAGAAGGCTTATGCAGTAGTATAGAGAGTTTTGACATACACGGAGAGGACGAGACGTAGAGTTGTAAAGTGGAGAGATCATCCATCATCCGGAGGGGCTGTAAGAGAGGTTCCACTGGAGATTCAAGTAAGATCGGTTCAACTAACCATGATTGTTCTTAGATCAATAATGGGCTAGAGCCGCTTCGGTAGTTCTAGGGTTATGAAGGTTTCATGAGTTAATTTATCTTTCGTGTGTAAACCCGTACAACACTACTTGTGGTTTATTTTATATAAGATTGTGCATTTTTAGTCTATACTCATTGCTGTTTTGTGCATCAATAATTATTGTGTAGAGTCTGAATACATAACTTGGTTATTGGTTGAGTGCGTCCACTGCTGAGCAGGGTTTCATGTTATAATTCTAAGTGAAGGGATTCCAAAGTCTTATTAGAACTATTTTATATGAATACTTGTTAATTGAATCATATCCGGGTTGATAAGTAGGATAAAGAGTATAATTTCATAGTACCTATAAAGGGAGATCGTATCGGGTTAGAGTACTAAGTGCACGGGAAATAATTGATACTGATAGTACCTAGAAAGGGGGTGAATTATATCTCTTGCTCCTAGGATATTCACATGTGTCATATGCATATTTACTTGTGTCTATAGAGTGAATTTGCATGGTTTAGTGATGCGTTCATAAACCACAAGGTAGTGTCGGACACCGTCACACGGAAGATGAATTAATAAGGGGAACTGGATGACCTGAAGAACTACCTACCGTCTTATTTGATCACAACTCACTTGTCTCTTCTTCTTGTTAGTTTTACTTGATATTTTAATTAATAGTTGTTACTTAATCTCAATATCACCATCATTGAATTTATCTACATAGTCTTAGTTTACTAGAACATAATTAAATTGATAATTATCCGTCCCATGATTCGATATTCACTTGGTCACCTTTCGAAACTACAATTGATATCCTTCATACTTGTGAATTAATTGTGTGCTGAGAAAATGCTCATAAAGGACCACTACAGCCCCTTCTAGTTGCTGTCTTTCGTTTGCTCATCCCCATGAAATTATGTGTTATTTCCCTCGTTTACTCTTTTGTAATTTTCCTAGGTATATCTACATAATTATCCCCGGGTTTCTCCATATCTCCTAGGGGATAATTAAATAAGGTTGTAATGGGCCTGCAAGTCTTCCTCCTCCTTTTCTTTTGGGCCTTGGTTATTGGGCTTATCCCCGGATAGTCTGGGCCGTGTATTTTATTCCATAATACGAGCAACAATATTGAGAAGTTTATCCATTTATTGAGAGATTTATCCATCTCTAAATATTGAGAGATTTATCTATTTATTGTTCACAATCATGAACTCTTACTAGTGACGCTTCAAATTTTGAAAGATTTATGCCATTTATGAATAATGCTCTCTTGTTTAGTGATGGAAGGTGAATGGGGTACCATCTCCTTTCTTCTCTTGATATTTTTTTATCGGTGCTAAACGGAAGGTGAATAGGGAAAGCAGATGTTGTCTTGATTGTAGAAGTGATTGATTAATTGGAAAAGTTATTTGGATTATTTAATTAATTTATATATTGGGTTAATAACAATTAAATACATAAACTTTTTCTTTTTTTCAATTTAATCACGAATTTTATTTTTTGTTAAAAAAATACACGATCTTCTAATCTATATCAATTTAATGATGAACTTGATTTTTTTCAATTAAATACATAACTTTTTTAAATTTTCTCAATTTAATCACAAAATTTTATTTTTTATTTAAATACATTATTTTTATATATTTTCCAATTAATTATAATTCTTTTGTGGATAAAAAAATTCTATTTAGCAGTTTTACGCTATCTCTTATTAATAATTAAAAAAATTAAATTAAAAAAACCATACATTCTTCAGTTAATAGAAATTCTAACAATAACTATATTTTTTAGTTCATCTACGACTAAAATTAGTCAAGAATTAAATTTTATACATAAATTAATTAAATATAAAAAATTAAATATAAAAATCTTATTAATAATAATTACCTAGGAAGTAATTTATATATTTAACTCTTTTAAAAATATAGGTAACATTAATAAATAATTCTCCCAAATCCTTTTTATTTGGAGTTTTTTTAAATAATTTAGATAATTATAATCTATTTTATTTCTCAATATTTAAAATTTAATTCAATTTTTTAACTTATATATATGTTATTAATTTATGTTCTTAACGGTGTCAATTCATAAATATTTTATTGAGCTCTGTACATTATTATTCCATTCAATTTTTTTTATTTATCCATTCTCAAATGATCTAATATTCAAGGTAAATTACACGAATTCTTATGATATATATATATATATATATATATATATATATATATATATATATATATATATATATATATATATATATATATATATATATATATATATATTTAGCATATAATTCATGTATTACATTTAAAATATTTAACATGAACATATTTTTTATTAATAGAAGAATTTTAATTAAATGGCAATATATAAAAAAGTAATGTATTTAAATAAAAAGAAAAATTTGTGATTAAATTGATAAAATATAAAAAAGTTATGTATTTAATTGAAAAATAGAAAGTTCGTGATTAAATTGAGAAAAATAAAAAGATCGTGTATTTTTAAAAAAAAAATAAAGTTCATGATTAAATTGAGAAAAAAAAAGATCGTGTATTTTACTTCAATTAACCCATTTATATTTATTAATAAACTAATGACTAATTTTTTTCTCCTTGTTTTCCCCTATCTTCTTACTTTTTGTTTACTTGTTAAAATGAATCAACATTTTTTTAATTAACGTGTATACTAATAAATAATTAAGATAAGGAATTAGTAAATAATTAAGATAAGAAATTTGAGGGCAACATGCTCACTAGCGTGAAATAAATTGCTTTTTTTTAATATTTAATTATTTGATTATTAAAATTATTATCATCTTTTATTTAAAATATATAGTATTGTTTATAAAATAATTCACTATATCACTAACACTTTTTATTAACTTGAGTATTATATTTTATTAAAATATTATCATTCTTCCTGTACACAATATTAAAATTAAAATCTATATCATAATTTAATTTCTAAGAACAATATATTAGAATGTAATTAATTTTAAATATATTAATTGAAAAACTAAACATGACACTTTATGATAAAAAAAATTAAAACAAAAAATTTTAATCATTTGTGATCTCATTTGTATGTTGCACGTTTTATATAATTATTTTATTTAACTCATAGGGGTATTTGATATTTACTTATAGTATAGGAACATTGTTCAGTGTGTGACTATATATCATATAGAAGAATAATAAAAATACCTAAAATTTAAAGTTAAAAATCATTTTCATCTAACAACTTTATTTTCTATCGTATATATTCAAATGATCTTTTTTGACCAAAATGATCCCATATTTTATTAATTGTTTTATTATTTAGTTTCAATAATGGTTTCAGATATCGTCATAGGATATCAACATCATGTTTAACATCATCCTCATAGCATTGGATATCTGATTCGATATCGGTTAAGTTGCCGGAGACCGACATCGAATCCGACATCCTTCAACACCGAATATGATATTCGGTACTATGATAATAGTATCGGACATACATGATGTCAGTATCCTCTCTTGGGGCTCTAACACAAGCTGAATAATCAAATTGTTTAAAAAAAGGGGTGTTGGTGCATTTAGTCCAAAAATAATCATTTGGGTATAGATGATATAATGATGTTACTTATTAAAAAAAATTACATGAGAAGTGTAACTTATATAAAAATATTATATAACGATGTTACTTATAAAAAAGTGTTAAATGAGAGGTATAACTTATTTAAAAGTGTTATATGCATGTGTTACATATTAAAAAAATGTTACTCTTATATGTTACTTATATCAAAAGTGTTACAAATGCGTTACATATTATGATATTTTAAAAAGTGTTACCAATTTGTGTTAAATAAATTAAAAGTATACTAAGATGGTGTTATATAATGTCACTTATGTTGTAGTGGCGGCGTCCGCAACCATGAAGAATAAGTATTTTTCTAAATCCTTCTACAAAAAAGATCTCAATTTTACTCTTTTTTCTTCCTCCACAAATGTATCAATGGAAATATTTTAAGGATAGTTTAATTTTATTATAGGCTCTGATTAAATTAAAGGTTTGATTGATTCTACTTTTGTGTGAGGTTTGATTTTGCAGAAACAAGAAGAAGCAAATCATCTATGATACATTGGGCTGCAAAAAAAAGGTTACACATTATTATATACTCCCTATTTTTTGTTTTTATTCTTTTATGATGGCCGATTTTGAATAAGCCCAAGTGACGTCTTCTTATCGCCTATAATTTAATGATTTAAGAACCATGGGAGTTGTGGTTATTAACTATGTAATGAGAGTACATAATTAGTACATTTTCTTATTAGTCTGATTTTGCAAGCTATAGCCAAAGTCTTTTCTAATGATGTTGAATATGCATTTGCCTTAAGTTGGCACTTGGCAGATTTTAGTTGATGCTATATAAAAGAATAAATACTAGAGCTCGATGACTATGGTATTCTTATTTAGGTATGCATCTATTTTATAGGATATAAAGTCAATTAGTATCATTGGCGAGGGGATATGTGTTAGTAAGATCAGTGGTTTCGATGGATGCTTTCTCTACAATGTCATCATGATTAATTGTTGTGTGTTGGATGGCTTCATTAGAGACTTGAGTACCACTCACACTTCAACACCTTTTTGTTGCTAAGCACATGATTTATTTGCTTGATTTCTATTAGTTATACTTTAGTAATATTATCATGAGTCTAATATAATAGATCTAATAGAGAATAAATATTAAAATGTCTTTTTAGATATTCATGGTATAAGAAGAAAAATATAATTTCCCATAATTTCTGGTTCTGCTTTTAAAAAAATAGGCTCTTATTGTCGAGATAACAATATTTAAAGCTTTTATGAGATGTTGATTTCTGAATTGTCGAAAGTAGACTAAGCTAACAATTGTAGAGAGACCCAAATCAGAGGCAATAGAGAGATGTGATATGATGGAGAAGGCGATCAAAAACATGGAGAAGGCTTTAGGCTCGTGTGTTTTCAGAATCGAGGAAAACCTTTCCTCTGAATTTGGTTGCATCCGCAAAACCCTGGAGCGCCATATGATGAGATGTTTAATGTCATCATGGCTAAATTAGAGATCATATTTCTGATGGGTATTAAGGAATCTCTAACTCCTGTCCTATACATGACCACTATGCACCAAGCCACACCATTGGCGCCAATACTGACACCTACTGATGAAGGGTCTAATTCTAGGGTTATACAACATGCCATGTGTCATATTACATCCCATACCGCAACAATCAACGTCACCACCACACAGGCTTTGGTTCCACCACCCCTGTCGATCAAGATACTGATGAGAGTGAAAATAAGCGTGTTTAAGTGTCCAATTTAACACCTTTTGATGAGAATTATTGTTATATATTAGCATAAGTGTCTTATATTCAATATATATAAGAAAAAGGTGCACTTGATGTGTTATATTGTATAATAGGTGGAAAAAAGGATCAAAAGTGCAAAGTTGGAGAAAAGGTACAATTTGTGTATGAATGTTGAAAAACGCACGTCCAACTTGTGTAATTTTTCTGCGTTAATGTGGAGCTCTGAACTAGAAGTATGATACATGATTGGAAATCCACAAAAGAAAGGATCGTTTTGGCGTAAGAAACACCTCAGTCGAAGTCCAAACGAGAAAGTTATGATCGAAATGGTGACGTTGGGAAAACTGTTTCTACTCAGCACGACTGTTTCACTTTACATGACTCTTTACATCTTCAAATATTAGACTTTTGGTGAGATCTTTATATTCAAAGAAAGTCATGGAAAAGAGGAACGCGTGAGCATAAGAATCACTAAACTCGTAGATCGGACGAGGAAATTATGCTTAAAATCGTGAAGTCGCGCAGCTGCCATCGAGAATTTTCGAAAATTACCTATTTCTTAGAGCACAATTAATCTCCTTATCACATAATCCTCCATGATTCACCCATATCTTTTATTTTCTTATTTAATTCCCTTCTCACACCTATATATATTTTACATCATAGAGTCATATTGAATTTGAGAAAGACCACAACAATACTACACCCCACAAGGGGGGATCACCCCCTACCATCATCCACATCCTTTCCTCCATCTATCCATCACTTTGAAGATTCGTTTGTGTAATCAAGAGGAGAACCAAGAGGAGGATTCAGGATGAGAAGGACGCGACGACTCCCGTATCTAGGGTTTATTTTATTTCATAATTTATCTTGTAATTTTCCAGACATCCGGGTAAGATATATCCAGCACCTATGATTGTTCTTCGTAACATCATGGGTTAGAGTCTTTTTGGTAGAACTAGGGTTGTGAAGGTTTTTACAAATTAATTGAACTTTATTGTGTAAACTCCGTACAACACTACTTGTGGATTTATTTTATATATGATTATACCTTCTTAATCTATATTATTATCGTTTTGTGCATCTTCAATTGGTATATAGAGTCTGAATATATATCTTGGTTATAGATTGAGTGCGTTCACCATTGAACATGATTCCATGTTATGATTCTAAGTGAGGGGACTCCGAAACTTCATTAGAACTATCGTATATGAATACTTATTAGTTGAATTGAATTCGGGTTATTAAGTAGGATAAAGAGGATAATTTTATAGTATCTATAAAGGGAGATCATATCGGGTTAGAGTACCAATTGGCCAGGAAAATAATTGATACTGATAGTACCTAGAAAGGGGAGTGGAATTATATCTCTTGCTCCGAGGTTATTCACACGTGTTACACGCATGTTTACTTGTGTCTATAGAGTAGATTTGCATGGTTTAGTGATGCGTCTATATTCCACAAGGCAGAGTCAGACATCAACACACGGAAGGAAAATTAATGAGTGAAACTGGATTATCCTAGGGCTACCTATTCTCCTACTTGATCCATTTTAGTATTCTTCGAGTGATATTTATTTTAATTGTTATTTTAATTAATTATTTCATAGATTATAATTAAATTCCACAAACTTAATTGCCATCTTGTCTAAATTAATTTAGTAAATAATTAAATTGATAATACGCTGTTCTTTGGGTTCGATAATCACTTGGTCGCTTGCTTAAGCTGCAACTGATATCCTTAATACTTGGGGATTAATTTTGCGTGCAAATAAAACGCGCATCAGATACCAAAGACGGAACTTCCTCTTTTTTATTGTTTAAATCCAATCAATCTGCAAGAATGAGGGAAACAACTTTTCACGGTTCACGACACTCCCTTAAGTGATAGCATCAAAATAAATATCTTGCTCAATATGTTGGAAGATGACACTGAAGAACTCTTAGGGTCCATCGACCCTTTCGCAAAGGAGACCCAACTTTCCCTCCCAAATACCATTGAACTAGATGGACATGGTTGATTGTAGCCTTGAGGTCAAGGGTGTTCGGAGAGGGGGGCAATTGATAGAGGAAGGAAAATCAGTTACTTTAGTATTTTAATTTAAGTCAGTAATTTCCTTAGTTTAGATTATTTGGTTTCCTATTTCCTTATTTCCTATTGCTGCCATATTAGTAATTAGGGATAGGGTTGTGATTATGGGCCTTCAGCCTTTTTATATCGTATGTTATTGTAGGGGAAAATCATCAATAAGAAATTATTTATTTTGCAACCTTAGTGGTTTGTGGCAGAGTTCATTTTTGTGGCCTTCTTTTTTGCAGCCTTATGGCTTGTGGCAGAGAATCACATTCTCTGTGGCCCTGTTGAAGGATTAATTTCAGCATGTGTTTATTTATTTTATTTTATTTATTGTACATGTGTGGGCATCTTTATTAGTGTTTAATGCTTCCAAGGTATCACAATCTTCTCATTTACGCATCTTAAATTTAGTTTGTTGCAATCTATTATGATACCTTTGTGATTTGTTATGATCGACGTGATTAAGATTTTAGGCCATAAAGTATATTTTCATGTCTGCAATGTTTTATTTGAATGTTAATTTGGTTTTCGTCTGACTAATGTGTCTCTGTTGGAGCTTATATTTAAACACTATTTGTTGTTAGTCCTCTTCTTTTATGGTTATGTTGATATTCACTTAATTAGTTTTGATCATTAAAGTTGTGTACATAATATGTGAGAATTTCTTTTTGTAAATGTTTGGGTGGTCATATCTTTAATATATGAGAACTTTCTTTGTCTCCTACTCAGTGTAATAGCACCGTAGGGCCAAATGAGCCACTGAATAACTCTTTAAGGGAAATAAAAAATGTTGTTTCTCATCAGGAAATGGATGGAATGAGCACAAAGATAAAGTCTGAAGTGAGAAGCAATCAACTTTTTTTCATTAAGAGAAATTGGTTTCAGTTTTGGTATAAATTGATGAGAGCAAGCGTACTCTATCGTTGTGTAGACCATAGTGACCAACTACAAAATTTATAATATCGAACCCAAGGGAGAAAGTGTATGTATCCATATTCAAAAAATATTTTACTCTAGAAGGACTAATCAATAATGGAGAGGTTGATTAACACTACAAACTAACTAAGAAAACAATTAAAGATAGAAAATGTACATTTGTGATGGATGATGGATGAAGGTGAGCAATCTAAGAAGTATGTAAGACAAGCAACATCATGGAAAAGGCTCATGTAGACTCACACACACACATGCATTGAAGGTCATCATGTTATTATATTAAGGGCAATTACGTATGTACCCCTTATCCCTATGGCCAAGGAAATTAGGTTCTCAACTCTTTTACAAGTTTAAATCTCCTAGAATTGTCTCTTACCCTCAATTCTCTTAGATTGTTGATGAGAGTGTTGTTGGCGCTTGGATTGTTTGGTTAACGTGACCCGTTAGGGATCCATATGTTTCTAATATCAGCGGAAGTAATAAATCATAGAAACGATTACCGTTCACCAGGGTATGTAGAAGATGAAGGATTCTCGCTGACAGACTGTGCAGTCCCACGAGAATGGCCATAACTTCTTCGTCTGATGTTGGAATTGAATGATCTTTGTGCTCAGACGATCCTCTCTTCAACGGCTTTCTGTCAGTTATTTATCATCCAATTTTGAGCACTGTACGATTTTATATAAATTTCGTAAGGAGGCGGACAGCAGTAGCAAACTACCTTCTGATCTTCTGCTGTATGTCCCAAGTCCGATCTCGACGTCGTGTGGGCGACGATCTACGAGACCTCCTCAATCTGCTCTCAACCCTCATCACACGTGAATAATGAATGAGATTAGGGTTCTAGATAATTTGAGGTGACTTATATACATGGGCTACAGCATGGACCAGGAGGAGAAATTGGGTTGGGCCTCCATTGGGCTTAAGTATCCAAGCTTAGCCCAAAGCTTATACTTAAGTCCAATAATAATAATATATTCCACTAAAATATTATTACTGCACTGCCTTTCCAATCCCAAAATTATGTCTTGGGCTCCTTCTTATTATGAGCCCGTTAGTCTCCCCATGTTTAAGATATACAATGTCCATTAATTAATTTAAGTTACTGACAACTCAATTAATTAATATCTCATCCAAGAGTAGTACCACTCAACCTCATTATCATGCCGGAATAAATTCCACCTGCAGGGTTTACATGATGAGCTCCTCAAGGGGACATCATCAACCTATGACGGACACGGATTCCTTCTACAATCAACAACACACCATAGAGACAGCATTACTTCTCAACTCACGAGTTTGTTGATTTAATTACATGTAAATCTCACTCATTGATGAATTAAAGAAATACATACTGCCCTACGTGTCGAGGTTATTGTATAGGGATTAAGAGCATGAACTTCCACAATAACTGAGATCAAGTTCTCCTATAAGTCAGTATAAGTCGAACGATTTCAAGCGGTCCTGCTCAATACACACAAGTGCACTAATGTGATTCTATAGCCAAGACAAGCTAATACCAAACCACACTACAACCATCCCAATAGAGAGTCCCCGTCTATCTCGGTTGTGAGAATCTGTTTATAATTTATAAGGAAACCGATAATATGAACTTCCATGTGTTGTCGCACAACATATTATCTACAGTATAAAGTAAGTGGACTATTGCATCGTGCATATAAATAAATTATAAGACGCAACATTTGATCATATGATTCTCATTTCAAATTAATTGTTATAACATTGTTCATACAAAAAGCTAGACTTTTAGTATATAATCCAACAAGTGTAAATTCACGTATTCTGGGCTCTGATTTGTGTGGGAATTGAGTACGATTGAGTCTTTTATTGAGATAAATCGGTTTATTTATGAAAAAGGTGTGAATCAGAGGGTACAAGGACTTGTTGAGCATATTTGTACAGGAAACATGTCTTAAAAGCTCAGAATTGGAAAACACAATTTTTGAGGCAATTTTTAAAGGCCGTTTGACCTCAGGACCTTGTTCGACCATCATCACTTTGGTCGAACAAGGTGGCCAAGTCGATCAGATTATGCAGATTCGTCAAGAGAGCTTGCTCAACCAGAATCATCTTGGTTGAGGAGATGAGTGAAGTCGAACAAAATGTGCAAAAACTTACAGGGAGCTTGCTCGACCATTGCTCGAGTTGAAGGCCTTGCTCGACCTGTCAAGGCTTGGTTAAACGGATTCTCGCTGCTACTATTTATGGTAATTTCGAATGTCTTTTACTAAATTTGACGTGTTCTTCAAGCAAAAACCCATCCTAAGCCAATAAGGAGGTTCCATGAGAATAAAAGAACAGCTTTCGCAAGAGAAAAGGGACGACACACATCATTCATCATCCATCCACCAGAGAAACCCTACCATCATTCGAATGAGTCATGAAGAGAGGTTCGTCTGGCGTGTCAAGTAAGATCATACCAATCAACCATGATTGTTCATTGATCAATCATGGGCTAGAGCCGCTCCGATGGTTCTAGGGTTATGAAAGTTTTATGAGTTAATTGAATTTCCATGTGTAAACTCCGTACAACATTACTTTTGATATATTTTATATAAGATTGTGCCTTTTTAATTCATACTCACGGTCATTTTGTGCATCATTAACTGTTATGTAGAGTCTGAATACATATCTTGGTTATTGATTGAGTGCGTTCATTGCTGAGCAGGATTACATGTTATAATTCTAAGTAAAGGGATTTCGAAGTCTTATTAGAACTATCTTATATAGATACTTGTTAATTGAATCTTATTCGGGTTAATAAGTAGGGTAAAGAGTATAACTCATAGTACCTATAAAGGGAGATCATATCGGGTGAGAGTACTAAGTGCACGGGAAATAATTGATATTGATAGTACCTAGAAAAGGGGGTGAATTATATCTCTTGGTACGAGGATATTTACACTTGTCATACGCATATTTGCTTGTATCTATAGAGTGAACTTGCATGGTTTAGTGATACGTTCATAAACCACAAGGTAGAGTCGGACCTCAATGCATGGAAAGAAAATTAATAAGTAAAACTGGATGACCCGAAAAACTACCTAATTTCTTACTTGATCACCACCGTATTATTTCTATTGCTCGTTTATTTAATTTGCTATTTAAATTATATGTTATTAAGTTTCGCAACTTTTCCAAACCAAAGTTACCAACATAGTATTAGTTAATTAGAATATAATTAAATTGATAATAATCCATACCTTGGGTTCGATAATCATTTTGTCGCCTATCGAAGCTACAATAGACATCCTTAATACTTTGGGATAGTTTTGTGTGTTGAGAAAATGCTTATCAAGTTCTTGGCGCTGTTGGCTAGGGACTACATTAATTATTAGTTTATTATTTCTAGTTTAATTGATATTATATAATTCTTGTCTTTAATTTCTAACACTTATTTTCTTAGGTGTATGCTCACTAGATCGAAGACATGTGAATTACAGCCTTATAATCTGAAGATTGGAGAATCGTCGAGGAGAAAAAGAAGAAGAAGAATAAGAACGAGAATGTTGACCCAACTAAGGCTCTTGATTTAAGAGTTGAAGTTGACGTGCTGAATTCGCAAATGATTGAAGCTTCAACCGAAGTTAATTTGGAAGTAGAGGCACTCAACATGGCAACTAATCCTGAACACTTGTCATCCGTGATGTCTTTAAAAATAACGTAGAAGGCAATGCGGGATTGTTAGGATCAAGATGGATCGGAGCCAATTTCGATCTACACCCTGCTCTTATCACCATGATTAAAAGGAGTCCCTTCTCTGGGGGAACCTTTGAAAATCCTCAGCAACATCTAAATAAGTTCCTTGGGTATGCGAGTACACAAAAAGATGCAGGAGCTCATGAGGATACGAGGAAGATAATTTTGTTTAAGTTCTCGCTGAATGAAAAAGCGAGAGATTGGTATGATAATCTTGATGCTGCTGAATGTGATACGTGGGAGAAGTTGAAAGTGAAATTCTTGGAGCGATACATGCCACCTTCAAAGGTGTTCAAGATGAAGCAAGAAATCAATCAATTTGTTATCCATTGTAACGAGAAGTTTCATGAAGCATGGGACAAATTCAAGGACATGCTTCGTAAGTGTCCAAAGCATGGACTATCTAAAGCTCAATATATCAATATATTCTACAATGGGTTGGATTGTGATTCTCGTGTGTTACTTGATGCTTCTTCCAATGGAGCATTACTTACGAAGTCACCCATTGAGGCCGAGAAGATTTTTGAGGATATTTCAATAAATTCAAGAGATTGGCCGACTGATAGAGTGAGAGGCACTTATGTCCTTGGTAAAGTAGCATAGGTTGAGCATACTATGGTGACGTTGGGAAGAGATGATGAGATCGTCTCTAGCTTGGCTAACATTAGCAAGTTACTAGAGTCTCAGCAAAAGTAGATCACGGATTTATCTCATAGAGTACCAATGATGCAGCAGTATGGTGGCTACGAAGGAGCTAGCCAAGAGGAGATCGAGGAGGCAAATTACGCCATGGGCCAAAGAATTCAAGGAACTAGGTACCCAAATCAAGAAAACTAGAATTATAAAGGAAATTACAACAATCATGGTCCCCCAGGTAATTACCAACAATCGAGGGGCTAGAATTTTCATGGAGTAATCCGAATAATACGGTTCAACCTCCTATCGATGTTGATCCAGGAGGTAAGGTTGAAGAAGGGAAGTCGGGTTTTGAGGATACGGTGAACAGGTACATGGCGAGGAATGATGCAAGAGTGGATCATCTTGAGGCCAACTTAGAAAAGAAAATAGACGCTAATCATGAGGATTTGTCTAAACAAGTGAAAGATCATACGTTGTTGATGGGGGAGATGGCCGAAAATGTAAATAAATTGACTCAAACTATTGAGAAAGAAAAGTTCTCATCTCAAAGTATTGAGAATCCAAAGTCTTGACATGCCATCACATTGATGTCAGGAACGCAATATGAAGGTTCGATGATGCCGGCGAGTGAAAATGAAGGAAGCAGGGGAGTTGCTCGACCAAACTACAGTTGTTAAACCAGACCAGCTGGTCGAACAGAAATCAAGCAGACTCCAGAGAGATAGAATTACGGTACTCTATTTTCAGACTCGCCATTTGACCAACTCCATGCCGTTCGACAAGACCATCTTGGTCGAACGGAGGTCGAACAACACCTGGAGAATGGGATTTCTCGATCTGCTAAGATGCTCGACCAAGACAGTGCCGTTCGACCAGACCAACTTGGTTGAACGGTGGTCGAGCAACACTTGAAGGAACAGAGCTTGCAATCAGATGGGTTGCTCGGCTAATCCTAATCTGTTCGACCATACTAGCAGGTCGAATGATGGTCGAGCAGTTCAGTGCAGAGTCCGATTTGATCCTGAATGCTACACCCGTTGATTATAACATTATGGCACCATCTCAAGAGCATAACATTGAGGTTACAGTAGTAAAGAAATGAGAAAGAGCCAAGAGATTGAGAGCCGAAAAGGATAAAGTGGAGAAGGTTGAACGTGATGAATGGGGGATTCCCAAAACAAAGATACCTCCACCGTTTCCTTTCAAGCTTGTCAAAATGGGATTGAAAGATAAGTTCAAGAGGTTTTCAGACATCATAAAAAAGATAAGTTTGAACATTCCTTTCTCTAAAGCGATCTTGGAGATGTCGTATTATGCCCGTTTTTTGAAGGATATACTTTTGAAGAAGAGAAGCTTGAACGGAATTGAATCAGTAAATCTGTTGGAGAATTGCAGCTCGATCATACAAAGGAAGATGCCAGCTACGTTGAAAGATCTGGGAAGCTTCACTATCTTATGTGAAATTAGAAAGGGGCCGGCACGACGAGCCTTGTGCGATCTTGGGGCAAGTATCAATTTGATGCCTTTGTCCATATTCAAAAGGCATGGTTTGGGGGATTTAACTCCCATATCGGTGGCTCTACAATTAGCGGATAGGTCTATGACCTTTCCAAAGGGTGTGATTGAAGTCGTTCTTGTCAAAGTAGAGAAGCTTGTCTTTCCTGTGGACTTTCTTGTGCTTGAGATGGAAGATGACAAGGATAATATCCCTCTAATCTTAGGGAAACCTTTCCTTGTGACTGCGGGAGCTATGATTTGTGTACAGAAGGGTGAGTTATGGCCGAGGATGGATAAAGAAGAGATCTTATTCAATCTTGACAAAGCAATGAAGATGTCGATGAAGACATAATGTCATAGTATAGACATGGTGGATGAGATTGTGAAGGAAGACATGTCTTTGATCCTGTCAAAGGATCCTCTTGAGACATGCTTAGCGGAGTCTCTTATTTTTCCTACTACAGAGCTAGATGAACTCTCCAATGAGGTATGTATTGAATTTCTTGAAAACTTGCTTACTTTGGGTGATGATAGATATGAGTAAAAAAGGACCAAGATTGAAGAAGTCAAGTGGACTAGGAAGTACCTACCATTGGATAGAGAGAGTATACCTCAGGTTGAGAAGAAAGAGGAGTTGAAACTGCTACCGGAGTACTTGAAGTATGCCTACCTAGGTGACAATGGAAAATATCCAATAATTGTATCATCTTCCCTTGATGATGATCAACTTGAGGAATTATTAGATGTGTTTAGGAAGTATAAGTCTGCGATTGGGTGGTCTCTTGATGATTTAAAAGGTATTAGTCCTTCATATTGCATGCATAGAATAAGATTGATAGATGAGGCCAAGAGTAGTATACAGAATCAGCGAAGGGTGAATCCCACTATTCAAGAAGTGATTAGGAAACAAGTTCTAAGGTGGCTAGATGCTGGGATTACATATCCTATTAGTGATAGTCCCCATGTGAGTCCAATGCATGTAGTAGCTAAGAAGGGGGGCATGACTATTTTGAAAGCCGAGGATGGTGAGACATTAGCCACTAGGATTTCTACAGGATGGCGTGTGTGAATGGATTACAGGAAACTGAATGAAAATACATGAAAAGACCATTTTCCCCTTCCTTTCATGGTCAAATGCTTGATCGTCTTACAGGATATGAGTTTTATTACTTCTTGGACGGGTACTCGGGTTATAATCAAATCATGATTGTACCCGAGAATCAAGAAAAGACTACTTTTACTTGCCCTTATGGAATATTTGCCTTTAGAAAGATGCCTTTTGGATTATGTAATGCGCCTACTACATTTCAGTGTTGCATGATGACCATATTTGATGGGTTGATAGAAAAGATCATGGAGGAGTTTATGGATGATTTTTCTGTGTTTGGTTCCTCCTTTGATATTTGTTTATATAACCTTGCTACTGTTTTGAAGAGATGCCAAGAAACTAATCTTGTCTTGAATTGGGAGAAGTGTCAGTTCATGGTAAGAGCTGGGATTGTTCTTGGCCATCATATTTCGGCCAAGGGATTGTAGGTTGATTGAGCAAAGGGGGTGGCAATTGAGAAGCTTCCACCACCTACTAATGAAAAGGTAGTGCGGTCTTTCCTTGGACATGCCGGTTTTTATAGAAGATTCATAAAAGACTTCTCGAAATTCTCCAAGCCCTTATCTCATTTACTTGAAAGGGATGTTCCTTTTGTTTTTTATGAAGAATGTCTAACAGCTTTTCAGGTTTTGAAAGAGGCGCTTATTACTGCACCTATCTTGATCACACTAGATTGGACTCAGCCGTTTGTACTTATGTGCGATGCAAGTGATTTAGCACTTGGAGTGGTGCTTCGGCAGTTGAGGGATAAGAAGTTTTGAGCCATTTACTATGCAAGTAAGACTTTTGATGCTACATAAAAGAACTACACGGTGACTGAAAAGGAGTTTCTAGCTGTAGTGTATGCATTCAATAAGTTTCGATAGTACTTGGTTGGCATGAAGACTATTGTACACGAATCACTCTATGATTCGGTATTTGATGAAGAAGAAGGAAATGAAGCTGAAGATCATTAGATAGATCCTTCTTCTGTAGGAGTTCGATATGGAATCCGGGATAAGAGGGGTACGGAAAATATTTTGGCGGATCACCTATCAAGGTTGGAGACAAGGGAGCACTGTGATGATTCTTTCAATTACATAGAAGAGATGTTCCCTGATGAGAAGATAATGGCAGTGTTCGTTGACGGAGCAGAAAGAGCATGTGTGGTGGCTGCCCAAAGGATGGATCTATGGTATGCGGATTATGTGAATTACATTACTGTAGGAAAAATTCCAAGAGATCTCAATCGATATAACTTGCAAAATTCAAGCGGGATGTTGAGACTTTTATATGGTATGATCCATTTGTCTACAAGATATGTAAGGATTCCATAGTCCGTAGGTGTGTGCCTGAGATGGAGATGGAGAGCGTTCTTCATTTTTGCCATGCACAACCTAATGGGGGGATTTCGGAGCTCAAAAGATGACACCGAAGGTACTTCAATTTTCTCTTTATTGGCCTACTTTGTTTAAAGATTATGAGATCTATGTGGCGACATGCAATGGATGTCAAAGGATGGAGAATATAAGTAGGAGAGATGTGATGCCACTTCAGCTGAACATTGTTGTTGAGATCTTCGATGTATGGGGGATCGATTTTATGGGTCCTTTTCCCCCATCTAATGGATTTCTCCACATCCTCTTAGCAGCGGATTATGTTTCTAAGTGGGTGGAAGTCATTCCCACTCACGTGAATGATTCAAGGACTGTTTTATCTTTCTTAAAGAAACATATCTTTGCCCACTATGGAGTTTTTAGAGCACTAGTAAGCGATGGAGATACTCACTTCATCAATAAGCTTCTTGAAAAGGTTCTCATGGATTATGGTGTTAAACATAGGGTTACTACACATATCACACTTAAGCGAATGGGCAAGCCGAAGTCTCCAACCGACAAGTGAAGCAAATTTTTTGAAAAAATAGTCAGAACCAATAGGAAGGATTGGGCTATGAAGCTCGATGATGTTTTGTGGGGGTTCCAGACAGCGTATAAGATGGTGTTTGATATGTCACCATATCAAATTGTTTATGGAAAGCCGTGCCACTTACCCACAGAGATTCATCACCGAGCTTTTAGGGCATTGAGGAGTTTGAACTTGTGTCTTAAAGATCAAAAGGAGTTGAGGATGACTCATATCAATCAATTGTACAAGTTCAGAAATTGTGCTTACAAGAATTCAAAGATCTATAAGGAGAAAATAAAGAAATGGCATGATTCAAAAATCTCATACAAGGAGTTCAAGCAAGGTGATGAGGTATTACTTTTTAACTCTCGTTTGAAGCTCTTCGCAGGGAAATTGAAATTGAAGTGGACGGGGCTTTTCATTATCCATAGAGCCTGTGGAGGGGAGTTTTGAGCTTATGGACAAAGATGGGGACATTATAGCGCCTAATGGGCATCGATTGAAGCATTACAAGTCGCTGGATAATGCTTGCATCATCTTTGAAGATACCTTGCACTAAGATTGGTACCGTCGTGACTCTCCAATGTTAAAAAATAGCTTCTGTTGGGGGCTTTCCCTCCCATTTTACTTCTTTATTTTCATTGGTGTGAGTAAGAAATTTTTATATTCGATTTTGATGTATCGATTTTTTGCAATTTGCCTAGTGTTTAGTAGTGTTTTTGTTTTTAAGTTTTGTTGTAGAGTTACACTTGATTTTATATGGTTTAAAAGTGGTTCTCAAGCTTAGAAAGTGTTATCTTGATGCTTGATATTGTACACTGTTGCTCGACCAAGGAGACGAAGTCGAGCAGAGGTCGAGTGGAATGCACAAAACATACAGTAGCTCTGCTTGACTAAGTTGAGGTTGTTCGATTAGGAATGCCAACTCGAGCATTGGTCGAACAAAATGTGTAAATTCTTCCAGAGAGGTTGTTCGACCTGGACCATGCTGTTCGACCTAGTTGTCTTAGTCGAGCAAAGGTCGAACAAAATGTGCAAAACTTACCAGGAGTTTGCTCGGCCAAACAATGGTTGCTCGACCAAAAATGTAAAATCAAACGAAGGTCGAATGGAACAGAGGAGAACAGGGAGTGCGACTAGGCAGTTTGCTCGACTTCCAACACTTGTGTGACAATATATTTTAATCGAACGGAGGTCGAATTACGCCAATTTAAAGGGCAAATCTCGGTTGCTCGATTTAAAACCCTTGCTCGATTTCAAAATACAAGTCATGCTCAAGTCGAACGGTCTCCAGAAATAGTTTAAAAGGTCAGTTTTTATTCCGTTCGACATATACTCGTCACCCTTTCTCGAGCACGCACCCCAAGCCGTGGAGACTTGATTGCTGTGGGTGTAGTGTATGATTCATGTGTGGGTGGCGTGTATTTGATAGTGATGATGATTGTGTGATTGATGTTTATCTGAATTTGTTTTGGATTGTTAGTGATGAGGATTATTCATGATATGCATGTGCCTTATTTTGATGCATGTTGATTTGTTGATGACGAGCATGTTCTATTTTTACTTGTAATTCATAGAAAATTGATGTTGATTGCATGCTTTGAAGAGTGCTTAGGATTTTATTAACCATGTGAGGATTTGAGCCTTTAATTGTACTATAAGCATGATGTTTATTCTTGAGAGTCGTTTGTATACTCGTATTCTAGAACTTGACTTGGAGTCTTGTTTGAAGTCTATAATTGATAGATACTAGGAAATGATCTTAGTCCGTTATTGTTGATTAAGTCACTTAACCAAATTTATCCTACCTTATTATATGATTATCGTTGGAAGCCCTTTTGAACCTTTAAGCTTTTCTTTGGCAAGCCGTTGATAAATAGTCGTTTACCTTGTGAGCCTTGAACATTTATTACTAGTAAAGAGTGGGGGTAAATGAATGTTATATGAAGTTTTGAAGAGAAATAAGAAGGAGAGATTTGATGGGTAGTGTCCGAAACTAGTACCCTTATACTTGATGAACACTGGAATTGGTATTCTACTGCGAAGAAAAGATGTTGATCTAAGAGAAGATTGGAGAAAGCCTGTGATTGAAGTGATCATAAGAAGGACGAAGGAGAAAAGAAGGAAGCTACTGAAAAGTAATTATCCAAGGTACTTCTTTACTAGTAATTTAGTTACTTATCTAAATTCCCCTACCTTTACCAAAGAGCCAACGTTACATCCTAAATGAAAGTCCTTTGTGATCCTAGTATTGAAATTGTTATAGATGGATTTTTGAGACCCTTGTCAAGCTTATGGTCATGCGAGTATATGAATTGAAATTGAGTGTCGATACTAACCATAAAGTGTACATTTTTTACACTTGAGAGAGAGAGTAAACACTTACCCGTGAACTAGATGACTTAGCACTCGTAGAAGTATTGTGATTGATTGATGTTTCTGCATGAATGAAAGGTATGATGCATTGCATGTTGTGAGTTGATATAATTACATGTGTTAGGATAGGTTGTACTTGATCTTGTGATTACACTCTCTGGATTTTTTTTGATTTTCATTGCCTCGGAACGAGCAACATGTAAGTTTTGGGGTTTGATGACAGTATAAATTCATGTATTATAGGCTCTAATTTTTGTGGGAATTGAGTACGATTGAGTCTTTTATAGAGACGAATCGGTTTATTTATGAAAAAGGCACGAATTAGAGGGTACAAGGGCTTGTTGAGCATATTTGTACAGGAAAACAGGTCTTAAAGCTCAGAATTAGAAAACACGATTTTTTAGATGATTTTCAAAGGCCGTTCGACCTCAAGACCTTGTTCGACCATCATCACTTTTGTCGAACAAGGTGTCCAAGTTGAGCAGATTATGCAGGTTTGTCCAGAGAGCTTGCTCAACTTGGAGATGTTGCTTGACCAGAATCATCTTGGTCGAGCAGATGAGTGAAGTCGAACAAAATGTGTAAAAACTTATAGTGAGCTTGCTCGACCATTGCTCGAGTTGAAGGCCTTGCTAGACCAGTCAAGGCTTGGTCGAACGAATTCTCACTGCTGCTATTTATGGTAATCCCAAATGTCTTTTACCAAATTTGACGTGTGCTTCAAGCAAAATCCCATAAGGAGGTTCCATGAGTATAAAAGAAGAGCTTTCGCAGGAGAAAAGGGAAGACACACACCATTCATCATCCATCCACCACTGAAACCCTACTATCATCCGAAGGAGTCGTTAAGAGTGGTTCGTCTAGCGTGTCAAGTAAGATCATACCAATCAACCATGATTGTTCCTAGATCAATCATGGGCTAGAGCCGCTCTGGTAGTTCTAGAGTTATGAAAGTTTTATGAGTTAATTGAATTTTCATGTGTAAACTCCGTACAACACTACTTGTGATTTATTTTATATAAGATTGTGCCGTTTTAATTCATCCTCATGGTCGTTTTGTGCATCATTAACTGTTATATAAAGTCTGAATACATATCTTGGTGATTGATTAAGTGCGTTCACTGCTGAGCAGGATTACATGTTATAATTCTAAGTGAAGGGACTCCAAAGTCTTATTAGAACTTTCTTAAGTGGATACTTGTTAATTGAATCTTATTCGGGTTAATAAGTAGGATAAAGAGTATAACGTCATATTACCTATAAAGAGAGATCATATCGGGTTAGAGTACTAAGTGCACGGGAAATAATTGATACTGATAGTACCTAGAAACGGTGTGAATTATATCTCTTGCTCCGAGAATATTCACACGTATCATACGCATGTTTGCTTGTGTCTATAGAGTGAAATTGCATGGTTTAGTGATACATCCATAAACCACAAGGCAGAGTCGGACATCAACGCATGGAAAGGAAATTAATAAGTAAAACTGGATGACCCGAGGAACTACCTAATTTCTTATTTGATCACCACCGTATTTTCTCTATTGCTCGTTTATTTAATTTGTTATTTAAATTATATTTTATTAAGTTTCGCAACTTTTCCAAACAAAATTTGCCAACATAGGTTTAGTTAATTAGAATATAATTAAATTGATAATAATTCGTCTCTTTGGTTCGATAATCACTTAGTCGCCTATCGAAGCTACGATTGATATCCTTCATACTTGGGGATAATTTTGTGTGTTGAGAAAATGCTCATCAATTGAGTTTGGATTGAGTCATTTGAAATCCAATGGATTTGAAAATGAATAGATTTATAAATCATTTGGATGCTTGATGAGAGTGAGAACTCATGTATTTTGAGCTCTGATATATGTGGAAATTGAGGACGATTTGGTCTATAAGCGAGGCAAATCGTGATGTTTATGGTAAAGCCATGAATCAGATGCTACTAAGGCTATTTGAGCATATTAATATGGAAAAACAGGTCAAAGTGCTCATAATCGAAAAACACGATTTTTGAGGTACTGCTCGACCAAGTCATTTTGGTCGAGCAACATCAGATTTGGTCGAGCGAGATACTATACAGAGTTTCAGCTTACAGAGTGCCGCTCGACCACCGCTCGACCTCGCTCATTCTGGTCGAGCTCGGACATGGAGTTCTATTTTTGTGTAATTACGTACCTCCAGTGCGTGTTTATGTGTATTTTCACCAAAATAGCCCAGTAAAGGTCAGTAAGGAGAGTTTACAAGTATAAAAAGGGATGCAGATCACATCATAAAGAGAGTTAGATTTCACATCCATCCTACATCACATCCAAACCCTAACTCCATCCATTGGAGCTGTAGAGAGAGATTCGTGCAGCGAATCAAGTGAAGATTCAAGATGGAGCGAGAAGCGACAGCGCCCACATCTAGGGTTTATTTCGCATCTTAATCTTTCTTGTAATTTTAAAGACTATAGGTAAGATCTATCCAATCACCATGAATGTTCTTCGAAGCGTTATGGGCTAGAACCACTTTGGTAGTTTTAGGGTTTATGAAGGTTTTACTAGTTAATTGAACTTTCATGTGTATACTCCGTACGATACTACTTGTGATTATTTTATATAAGACTATACGTTTTTAATCCATATTCAGAGTTGTTTTTTACATCTTCATCTATTATATAGGGTCTGAATATATACCTTAGTTGTTGATTTAGCGCGTTCACTGCTGAATAGGATTCCATGTTATGATTCTAAGTAAGGGGACTCCAAAGCCTCATTAGAACTGTCTTATATAAATACTTATTAATTGAATTGAATTCGGGTTAGTAAGTAGGATAAAGAGGATAATTTTATAGTACCTATATATGGAGATCATGTCGGGTTAGAGTACTTAGTTCACGGGAAATAATTGATACTAAAGTACATAGAAAGAGGGGTGAAGTTATGTTCTTGATTAGAGGTAATTCACACGTGTTACACGCTTATTTACTTGTGTCTATAGAGTTGATTTGCATTGCTTAGTGATGCGTCCAGATTCTACAAAGTAGAGTGGGACATTAACATATGGAAGGAAAATTAATGAGTGAAACTGGATGGCCCGAAGAGCTACCTATTTTCTTACTTTTTCATCTCTCGATTATTCTCTACTGTTTTGTTATTTGATCTGATATTTATTATTTGTTTAGTAGATTAATAATAATTCTCCAAATAAATTGCCAAACACTAATTTTGATTAATTTAGATAATAATAAATTGATAATCATCCGTTATGTGGGTTAGATAATTTAACTTGGTTGCTTACCTAAGCTACAGTTACATCCTTCATACTTGAAGATTAATTGTGTGTTGAGAAAATACCCAACAAGTTTCTGACGCCGTTGCCGGGGATGGTGGTCATTATCGATTTTATTATTATAGCTTAATTGAAACTACTACTCCATACTTATCTTTATTTTCTAACGTTTAATTTTTCTTAGGTGTATGCACATTAGGTCAAAGGGAACAACATTAGAGCCTTTTGATTCGGAAATAGAGTGTCATAGAGGAAGAAGAAAGCAAATAAGAAAAAGAACAAGAATGTGGAGCAACTGAGACTCTTGATCTAGGAGTTGAATTTGAAGTACCAAACTCAAAAATTATTGAAGCTGGAACCGAAGACAAGTCAGAAGCAGAAGCAGTCAACATGGCCCAAGATAGGCCAAATCCGAAAAATGATACCATCCATGAAGTCTTTAAGAACAACAAAAGGTGAAACTTGGGGCTGTTAGGAGCGCGTGGAGCCGATGCTGATTTTGATCTTCACCCCGCTCTTATCAGCATGGTAGAAAGGAACCCTTTCGTTGGGGGTACCTTTGAAGATCCTCATTAGCATCTAAATATGTTTCTTAGTTATGCTAGTACATAAAAGAACGTAGGAAATCTTGAGGATGCAAGGAGGATCATCTTGTTTAAATTCTCGCTTACTAAAAGAACGAGAGATTGGTATTTTTAGATTGTATACTAAAAGTCTAGCTTTTGTATGAACAATGTGTTAACAATTTATTTGAAATAAGGATCATATGATCAAATGTTTTGCAAGTTATAATTTATTTATATCTTTGTGCAAATTTCACTTACTTTATACTGTGGATAATATGTTATGCGACAACATTCGGAAGATCATATTATCGATTTCCTTATAAAGTATAAACAGGTGCTCACAATCAAGATAGACAGGGACAATCTATCGGGATGGTTGTAGTGTAATTTGGTGTTAGTTTGTCTTGACTATAAAATTACATTAGTATAATTTATGTGTATTGAGCAGGACCGTTTGAGATCGTTCGATTTATACTTACTATATAGGAGAACTTGATCTCAGTCATTATGGATGTTTGTGCTCTTAATCTCTATACAGTAACCTCAGCACGTAAGGTAGTATATATCTCTTTGATTTATCAATGGGTGAGATTTAATTGTTAAATCAACAAACTCGGTAAGTTGGGAAATAGTATTGTCTCTATGGTGTGATGTTGATTGTAGAAGGAATCTGTGTCCTATTAAATAGGTTGATGATGTCCCCTTGAGGAGATCATAAGGATTATCATGTAAATCTTGCAAGTCTATTTATTCCGGCATGATAATGAGGTTGAGTGGTACTACTCTCGGTTGAAATATTATTTAATGGAGTTGTCAGTAACTTAAATAATTAATGGGTATCGTATATCTTAAAAATGGGGAGACTGTCGTGCTCATAATAAGAAGGAGCTCATAACGTAATTTGGGATTTGAGCGACAGTGCAGTAATAATATTTTAGTGGATTATATTATTATTATTGGACTTAAATATTAGTTTTGGACTAAACTTAGATACCTAAGCTCAATGGAGGCCCGACTCTAATTTCTCCTCCGGGTCCCTGTTGTAGCCCATATATAAGTCATCTCAGTGATTCGAAAATCTTAACTTGAGCACTTAATACCATGAATTTGAGGGAGGAGAGCATATTGATAGGATCTTGACGATTGTTGCCCACACGACGTCAAGATTGGACTTCGAAATATAGCTGATCAAGAGACTGTTTTTTGTAGCTGTTCATCTTCAACATACCCTGGTGAAAGGTAATACATTTTTGTCTTCTTGCTTCTACTGATTAGAAATGCATGGAACCTAACGGTTCACGTTAACGAAACGATCGAACGCCAATAGGTATGACACTATTAGTGCTGCTGATTGCACTACATGGGACCAATTAAAGATGAAATTCTTGGAAAGATACATGCCACCTTCAAAGGTATTTAAGATGAAACAAGATATTCACCAATTCGTGATCAATCAAGGAGAAAAGTTCCATGAAGCTTAGGATAGATTCAAGAACATGCTTAGAAGGTGTCCACAACATGGGTTATCAAAATCTCAATATATCAGCATTTTCTACAATGGGTTTGATTGTGATTCTCAAGTTCTACTTGATGCTTCATCAAGTGGAGCATTACTTGCTTAGATACCCGTTGAGGCCGAAAAGCTTTTTGAGGATATTTCGATTAATTCATGAGATTGGCCTACTGATAGAGTGAGGGGCACCTATGTACTTTGAAAGGTAGCACAGGTTGAACATACTATGGTGAAATTGAGTAGAGAAGACGAGATCGTCTCTAGTTTGGCAAATATAAATAAGCTACTTGAGTCTCAGTAGAAGCAGATTACGGAGTTGTCACAGAGAGTACCAATGATGCAGCAGCAGGACGTTGGTGAAGAGAGATCGATTCAATAAGAACTAAAAGAGTTTAAATATGCCATGGGCAAAGTATTAAATTAACTATGTATCAAAATCAAGGAAACAGGAATTACCAAGGGATCTACAACAGCCGTGGTCCCCCGGCTAATTATCAACAACCAAGGAGGCTAGAATTTTCATGGAGTAATCCGAATGTAGCAATACAGTCGCTATTGGTGTTGATCCTGGTGCCAAGATCGAAGAAGAAAAATCTGGTTTGGAGGATACGGTGAACCATTATATGGCTAGGAATGATGCAAGGGTGGATCATTTGGAAGCAAAGATAGATTCAAATCACGATGAGTTATCCAAGCAAATGAAAGATCTTACTTTGTTGATGAGAGAGATGGCAGGAAACGTCAACAAGCTTACACAAACAGTTGAGAAGGGAAAGTTTCCATCTTAAAGCATAACGAACCTGAAATCTTGTAATGCCATCACGTTGAGGTCAAGAACGCAGTGTGAAGGTCCAATGCTACCAATTGGCAAAAACAGAGATGGAGTGTCCCCGCTTGACCACGGCTCGACCAAATCCATTGGTCGAGCAACGGTTGAGCAACACTCTGAAAAGCTGAAAATTCACGATCAGTTTAAAGGGATCACACTCGACCAACTGAAGTCGCTCGACCAGACCATACTGGTCGAGCAAAAGTTGAGCGGTCATCTGTAGAACTGAACAGTCATATTCCGAGTACAAGAACCTTGCTCGACTAGTTTTACTTTGCTCCACCAAACCATTCTGGTTGAGCGGATGTCGAGCAAGGTCGTTCGATTCTAGTTTCCGTACAGGACGCTACACATGTTGTTCAGAACATTCCATTGTTGAAGAGATGTCAAGAAACTAATCTTGTCTTAAATTGGGAAAAGTGTCACTTCATGGTGAGAGATGTGATTGTTTTAGGGCATCATGTTTCAGCCAAAGGATTGCAGGATGATCGTGCAAATGTGGTGGCCATTGAGAAGCTTCCATCACCTACTAATGAGAGAGGAGTGCGATCCTTTCTTAGACATACCAGATTTTATAGAAGATTTATCAAAGACTTCTCGAAATACTCCAAGCCTCTGTCTCACTTACTTGAAAAGGATGTTCCTTTTAACTTTGATGAAGAATTTCTAACTACTTTTCAGGTTTTGAAGAAGGCACTTATACTGCACCTATCTTGATCACACCGGATTTAACTCAAGTGTTTGTACTTATGTGTGATGTAAGTGATTTAGCACTTGGAGTGGTAAAAGAAACTTTGTGCCATCTGCTGTGCGAGCAAGACTTTTGATGCAGCACAAAAGAACTACACTATTACCAAAAAGGAATTTCTAGTTGTGGTGTATACATTTAACAAGTTTTGATAGTATTTGGTGGGAATGAAGACTATAGTATAATACGAATAATTCTGTGATCCGGTATTTGATGGAGAAGAAGGAGGCGAAGCCAAGGATCATTAGATGGATTCTTCTTCTACAAGAGTTTTATATGGAGATCCGAGATAAGAAAGGTACGAAGAATGTGTTGGCGGATCACCTATTAAGGTTGGAGATGAGGGAGCATTGTGATGACTCTTTCTAATACATTGAAGAGATGTTCTCTGATGAGAAGATTATGGTGATGTTTGTTGAAGGAGCGGAGAAAGCTTGTGTAGTTGCTGCTCAAGGAATGGATCCATGGTACGCTGATTATGTCAACTACATTGCATCAATAGGTACCAACTTGCGAAGTTTAGAAGAGATGTTGAGACCTTCATATGGTATGATCTGTTTGTCTACAAGATTTGCGGATTCTATAATCCGTAGGTGTGTGCCCGAGATGAAGATGGAGAGCATGCTCGATTTTTTCCATGCACAACCTAACGAGGGGCACTTCGGAGCCCAAAAGACTGTAGCAAGGTACTTCAATCTGCTCTTTATTGGCTTACCTTGTTTAAAGATTGTGAATCCTATTTAGCAACATGCAATAGATGCCAAAGGATGGGAAACTTAAGTAGAAGGGATGAGATGCCACTTCAGCCGTGTATTATTGTAGAAATCTTCGATGTTTGGGGAATCGATTTCATGGGGCTTTTTTCCCCCATCTAATGGATTTCTCTACATCCTTCTAGCTATGGATTATGTTTCTAAGTGGGTGGAAGCAATTCCTACTCGCATGAATGATGTTAAAACTGTGTTGTCATTCTTGAAGAAGCATATTTTTGCCTGCAATAGAGTCCCTAGAGAACTAGTGAGTGACGGAGGTACTTACTTCGTCAATAAGTTGATGGAAAAAGTTATCAAGGAGTATGGTGTTAAAGCATAGGTGTTGGATTGTATACTAATAGCCTAAATTTAGTATGAACAATGTTATTACAATATTTGAAATAAGAAACATTGATCAAATGATTTCATGTCGATGCAATAGTCCATTTACTTTATGTTGTAGATAATATGGTGTGTGACGTTGCACGAAAGATCATATTATCATCTCCTTATAAAGTATAAACAGATGCTCACAACCGAGATAGACGGGGACAATCTATCGGGATGGTTGTGGTGTGATTTGGTATTAGTTTGTCTTGACTATAAAATAACACTAGTGCACTTTGTGTGTATTGAGCAGGACCGCGTGAGGTTGTTCCATTTATACTGACTATATAAGAGAACTATACCACAGTTATTATGAATGTTCGTACTCTTAATCCTTATGCAAAAACCTCAACACGTAATTTAGTATTTATTTCATTGATTCATCAATGAGTGAGATTTAATTGTAAATCAATATACATGGTGAGTTAGGAGATGATGCGATCTCTATGGTGTGTTGTCTATTGTAGAAGGAATCCGTGTCCTAATAAATTAGGTTAATGATGTCCCCTTGAAGAGCTAATAAGGATTATCATGTAAACCCTATAGATAGATTTGATCTGACATGATAATAAGGTTGAGTGGTACTACTCTTGGATAAAAGATTAATTAATTGAGTTGTCAGTAACTCATTTAATTAATGGGCATTGTATATCTTAAACACGGGGAATTAAACGGGCTCATAATAAGGAGCCCATAACATAATTTGAGATCAGGGTGACAGTGCAATAATAATTCTTTAATGGACTGAATTATTGTTATTGGGCTTAAATATAAGTTTTGTGTTAAACAAGGATGTCTAAGCCCAATGAGAGGCTCAACCCTAATTTCTTCTCCTGGTCCATGTTGTAGTCTATAAATAAGCCAACCCAAAAATCAAATTTCTCATCGGATAAGAGAGAACATGAGAAAATTGAGGAAGACTGCATATTGGATTCGCCTAGAGGATCGACGCCCACACGACGTCTGGACGAGGCATAAGAATACATCAGAAGATCAAGAGGACGTTTATGTAGCAGCTCAGACTTCTTCGTTAGTCTTCGGTGAAATGTAATCTTTCTATTTATTCTGCTACGATAGATGTGCATGGAACCCGAACGAATTACGTAGACCATAATATCCGATCACCATCAATTAGTATCCGAGCGATGGTTTCTTGGTTCTACGTGAAACATTCGGACAATATGGTCGATAACGATGATTCCGATAATCTGGACGATATTGACAATTTTGATTATCTGGTCGATATCAATGGTTTTGAAAATTTTTTAATCTAGAAGTTTTGAAAATTTGAAAATTTGGAGATTTTCGAAAATATGATAATCTGAAAATTTTAAAAATTTGATAATCTGGATATTTTTGAAATTTTGATAATCTGAAAGTTTTTGAAAATTTGATAATCTGGAAGTTTTGAAAATTTGATAATCTGGAAGTTTCAAAATTTTGATAATGTGAAAGTTTTTGAAAATTTAATAATCATCTGGAAGTTTTTGAATATTTGATAATTTGGAAGTTTTCGAAAATTTGATAATCTAGAAGTTTTATAAAATTTGATAATCTGGAGATATTAAAAAAATTGATAAATTTGATATTCTGAAAGTTTCAAAAATTTGATAATTTGGAAGTTTTTGAAAATTTGATAATCTGAAATTTTTGAAAATTCGATAATCTGGAAATTTTCAAAATTTTGATATTCGGGATATTTTCAAAAGTTTGGTAATCTAGAAGTTTTCGAAAATTTGATAATCTGAAAGTTACAAAAATTCGATAATATGGAAGTTTTTGAAAATTTGATAATTTGAAACTTTCAAAAATTTGATAAACTGAAAGTTTTCGAAAATTTGATAATCTGGCTATAACAGGTGGAAAATTTGATTATTTCCATGTTTATTATTGTTATTATTGTTATATATGGATGCATGTTCTCCGTGATTTACTCCCTTATGTGCTGTTATAGGAGCATGTCAGGTTGCGTATTTTATTTATAAATATGTTATGCATGCAAAAACCCTCTTGTTAAATAACTAAGTGGGGGAGGGATTGGTTACTGATTTCCGTGGCCTCCATTATTGGTTTGTTATGTGATGCAAGTAAACTTACGTGTTAGCTATAATGTCTTCCTCCCCAACGGATGAGTTTTATTTGTGGATCACTAGTACAAACATTTTTATGATGGTTATAGGAAATTATTTAGGCGCGTGTGATCTTCTCCAACTGAAGGAGCACAAGCTTGAGTAATGGACTTAGTACCAAATAATGGTATACACTTAGGTGCAATTAATATGTATCTTCCCCAACGCAGTCACTACTATTATTTGCATGTCTAAAGTACAACCGACTATTAATTATGTGTCATAAGGTTAAATTGACATATGGAATTAATGGTTAAAACCTTTTGTTGCGAGTGTTAGGATTTGTATACGTCCACACTAACGTGGCATGCAAATTCACGGTGATTGAGATATCGGTGAATTGAGGGAATCAATATAAATTTCAAATTCAAAAGTTTTGATCGGTGTATTTATTTGTGTGATTCTCTGTATTTTTAAATGGTTTTATTTTACTTATTGTTAACTAAAAGAAATCATGTTTACTGGTCCAAAATTAGATGATTAGAAAAGAATCTTAGTTTTAATTCTTAATGCTTAAGAAAACAAATGTATTCTTACTAAGGATGCCCTCTGGTGCTTATTACAGTCTCTAGTGGAGAAGTGAGAGGTTCATAGAGATATGATGGTCAATCTCATGCAACTCTTCGGATACTTGAGTGAGGTTAAAAGGTGGGAGGTCATGGTTCACTTGATGAATGAATTGGATGTCCTTGGAGTAAAAATTGAAGGGGAAACCCAAGTCAATTTTATTCTCCATAGTTTGCCTAGATGTTTTGAGCAAGTTCCACCTGAATTACAAGTGGTCGTATATGGTGGGGATCTTCTGACAAAACACGTGGTGAAAGAAAGCAATTTTTATCAAGGCGAGAACAAGGTTAGTATCTTATTCACTAGTTGTTGAAGTATGATTGGTGATGACTTCTACTAACACGTTGTGTGTAGATGTCGGCCTACAACATAAGTGGCATTGCATAACACCTAAAAATTGTTACTTAACAATTAAAAAATATTATTATAGATCATAAATAACACATTTTTCGGTGTCACTGTTGCCCTTGTTATCTACAGTCTAATGTTACACTTTTTTGGTTTATGATAACACCTCATATTAATTTTAACATTTTATTGTGATACTTTCAAAAATGTTACTTATACTCTTAATACAACATTTTTTTACCCTAATTTAACATTTATCTGTTAACACTTTTGAGTATAAATGTAACATTATATACATTATTTTGTTAACAATTTTAATATAACATAATATTAATTATATTGTTTTGCTAACACTTTAAATTTAATGTAACACTAACTACATAATTGTGCTAACACTTTTAAATATAATGTAACATTAACTATATAGTTTTGTTAACACTTATGAATATAATGTAACATTAATTACATATTAATTTTAATACTTTTACGAATACATATAACACTTTGCAAACCAATTATGTAACACATGTGTTAACACTTAAGATATTTATACAATATTTATTAATATTAATATTAATATTAATATTATTTATTATTATTTTATTATTAAATTGTAATTATTATATTGATTATTTAATAATAAATTATGCCAATAATTTAATAATGATAACTTAATTTTAGGGTCAATAAATATTAGGTACAAAACGTATTTAGATATTACTAATTCATACATTCGCTATAGAAAATTACCCACAGATAAAAATTTAATTTTCCTTTTCCCATATTACCTATACTTACTGAACATCAGTGTGCAATGTGTGAAGCAAATTAAAAAAAAAATACGATTAAGTATTTATATGTATATACATCACTGTGCACTCATTTGAGATAAATAATTTTTGGGGAGAAAAAAATGAATAAACTATTTATATAAATATACATCAGTGTACATTTAAGTGAGATAAATAATTGTCGAAGATAGAATCATTGAATACTACCTTAATTTATACATGTGTGCACAATGTACTTAATCAATCTGAATTTTGATTAATTAATAGAAAACTTGTCACAAAATGAAGAATGAAGTCACAATTAGATAAACGAAGACGAATATGTACATTGGTGTGCATTTAAAGAGAGAAATAATAGAAAGTGACCGCAAAGAGAATTAGTAAAATGATTTTTTCCTAAATTATTTCTTTCAAAGTCTGTACATTTAGAGAGAGGAATAAAGAAAGAGACCACAGAGATAATTAGAAAAATATTTTTCCTAAATTATTTCTTTCAAAATCTATACATCAGCGTGCATTTAGAGAGAGGAATAAAATAAAGTGATCGCATAGAGAATTACTAAATTTCCTCTCCTAAAATCTCGAGTGATAAGTATAATAATAGTGACATCGGTGTACATTGATAAAAGAAAGGTTAGTTCTGTATAAACGTTGAATATTAAATATTGAAAATGATTTTTTGTTAAATTCTCTCTCCTAAAATCTCAAGGGATAAGTATAATAATAGTGTACATCGGTGTACATTGACAAAAGAAAGGTTAGTTCTGTATAAACATTGAATATTAAACGTTGAATATTAGTTTTGATGTAGTGTACATTATTGTTCAACGAAATTATTATTCTATATAAACATTGAATATTAAACTTTGTGAACAAGGGTAATGTTGGGAGAAAAAAAATCGTTATGTATCCCGCAGTAATTATATTGGATTAATGTATTTATTAATAATTAGGTTATAAATACACGTACGTATAATTAATATACCCTTAATTTTATTATTATTATTATATATCTTTTTGAAAAAAACTTAATTCACTACTTTTATAAAAGATATCATCACTAAAATCTAATTAATAACTAAAGTCTAAATAATTGCAAAATAAGGTAAATATGTAATATTATTCAAATTCATATACTATGATGAAAATACGTATTTGAAAAAATACAAAGAAAGAAAATAAAATAAAGCCTAATAAGTAGTCTTCATCTTGAACTTTCTTTCCAAAATCACACATCACCATTGTTAATATCATCATCGTAATTGTCTTCATCATCTGTGTCTTTATTTCTCTGAAAACAAAAACAACGCTTACATAAGGTTTAGGAGAATCATTTCAAATATTTCCACTTAAATTATCTCCAATCAAAACAAAAGCTATTCAAATTCAAAAGTATAACATGCCATGTTACCAAATATAATTCATAAAAGAGAATTGAAGTTGAAAATTTCGTATAAGAATTGCACAATTCAGAAGATATCACATAATCACATCCAATTATGTGTTTAATTTCCCAAATAAGCACAAATAATATCAACGATTTTTTCACATCACATTGCAGCTGCTCTAGTTTTAAAAAAAGTAATTTTTTTAACTTGAACATATAAATACCACATGGCCTAGTTTTATACAGCAACAGTTGAGGTTAAACGCAGCAACACATAAATTCTGTAACTCAAAAACTTAGGAATTAATGCAGTAACAGTCATTAAAAGACTAAGTTATCCAATAGTCTTTCTTTACAAAAATAAATGCAGCAACATGTCATTCAATATCATTATGATGTCATAGCTGCGCAAGTACATACTTTACTAATGAGCAAGCAAAAAAATTTTACACCAAAAATTTCAACTCAACATATATAAATTAAGTCATGAACTGAAATTGCAACAGCATAACAAGTAAACTCTCCAAACAAAAAAATTTATAAGTAAATTGCAGCAGCACATATAAAAAATTCTGGTGGTAGTAAAATGTAGAAATAGAAATTTTAGAAGTTGAAATTTGACATATCCACATGAATTGATTACTTGACATGGCTCTGCATCATCAATACTCTTAGAAGATTATCCTTTCTGTTGATAGTTTGATGGATCCTTGAGAGATGGGGTGATGCTGGCAAGCGTATCAGATGAAAGACCTATCGTAAGAGGTATAAAATCCCATTGATAATAATTTTCATTACTTCAGTTTTAATTGCAGGCAGAAACTCATCCGAAATAACCATACCAGCCTTATTTGATGCTCCCTTTACCTTATTAGTACACCTGCTCGTAAGTCTACCATGTCTTTGAATCAGCACCTCCTTCATCAAATTTTGATAAAACATCAGTATAAACTTCTATATCAGTGTATATAAAAATATTAAACAATTGTGTTTACAGTATCAAACTCAACGAGTTGATTAGATGTTATGGATTCTCTTCCTTCTTTCCTTTTATAAGTTTCTTTGTACATTGTTGCTTCAGTCACTGACATATTTCCAGCTTGTTCCTATAGTAAATTAGCCACAAAATATCTTGAAAAGTTAAAACAGAAATAATTAAGCAAACTCAATATTAATAGCTAAGGACATGAATGCCTATTGCACAAAGTGTCAAGCTATGGACAACTAGTAATATGTCTTCGGTAAATAACTTTTTATATATCAAGTAGTGCATAAAATAGATTTACATCCATTCCTCTATAATCATTAATATCACACACCAAATTTAATAAATAGGTTTATATGTATAATTCCTTAATAAAAGTTCCTTCAAAAAGGATATGACCACACACTTAAATAAATAATAATAATAAATCTGCTTAAAATTTTAAATAAGAAAAATGAGTCATGATCGACGAAATTCCTATCTTTCAAAAGAAATTGTATTTTAGAAACCAACTTAGAGTCACGAGCGAGCTCTTAAAGAGTCGAGATTTAGTCAGTTAGGTTTCACCCGAGCTCCGTAGAGAGTAAGAAAGGCAAAGCTCATACCAATTGGACATACGTGTACTAAGAAAAAGGTTGGCCCTTCAAAGGCGCAATATCCCTTGTTTGGAGTAAGATTTTCTTAAGCAAGTAGGCAACGAACTGAAGCTGCTTCTGAAAAAACATATTATGCAGCTTTATTCAACCGATATTGATCTTACTTAGTTAAATGGAAAGAAAGTGTTCCAAACCATATCTGTTTAATGAATCCTTGACTGGTATGAGTGAGGTCGTGCCTATAGCATGACAGATTGCCCACCCAATTCTATCTATCTATCTTTCATGTTACTTGTTGGCTTCGTCGACCAACCCCCCTTCATCTTCAATAACAACTACTTGACTAGAGTAGGAGTTGAATGCTCTGCTTGCTCTTGAACTGCTGCTTGTAAAGCATTGAGGGCAAGGTTAATTGGCAACCCTGCGAGGTCCACCACAGAGGAAGCAACATAGGGGTTTAGGGGATGTCGATCCATAGGGTAGAGTAGGTCAAAGGTAGAATATAATATGACAGCGGAACCATTAGCATAGATAGAGGAGTTTCTTATCCCAGTACTAGGGCAAAGGAGGTGGCGAATGGCATAACTGCGTAATTCTCTTTTTACGAGTAGAATCCACTATTGTTGAAGAAGCCCAGAGTGAAAGAGATAAGGATCCAATCTATTTTTTAGGAAGCAACTAATGGTCCAGGAATGGGAAGACTTGCTTTGCCCTTACTCTATTAATAAGGAAATTCCCTGGTGTTCACTCTAGTTCCTAACTCATTTACGCTGTATGCATAGAGCTATGGGAATGCTTTGATAGACTATGGAAGGATAACTCTTAATTAAGTAACTAAGCCACAGGGCTAGCGAAGGAAAAGAATGTTATATTACAACCTGTGTATGAACGAATGTAGATATAATACCCGAAAGGGAGGGCACCTTTCTTTTCTTTGAAAGGATCAGTTGAGAAGCCAACTAGAAGAGTCTACTTTGATAGCTATTGCAGTTAAAAGGCCTGCCTGCTGCTTCTGCTGGTCTTGTTGGAGCTGTGGCCTTTGCCCTTGACTCTGAGTGAGCGACTTAGTTTATTAGCAAGAACTAGGCAATCTGCATTCAAGCAGTTGGCGCAGAGAAAGGCAAAGAAGTAGTAGAAATGTTAAAAAGGATACAACCTGATCTTGGACTATTTACTATGCGCGTTGCATGCTCGATCTAGCAATCTTGGATAATTTTTTTGATGAACTGTCACTAAACTAAAAAAGAAAGAAGAGAACGAACGGGGAGTTTGCGCCTACATAATATATTGCTTGCTTACCAAGCCATCCTAGCAAGCTCCTCCTATTCGATTATTATTCTTGACTTACTTATTATTATAAAAAAACTCACTATCCAAATGAAAGATGATCTATTATCTACCTTAGACGATAGAGAATCCCACAAATGAGAAAAGGTCACAAATAGAGTTGAACCAAGTAACATTGCAAATGCATAATGATAGTAGGGACGGGATATCCCCGCCCTCTGAACCGGATGTGAAGGTCTCCCTTCATCCTGCTCTTCACTCACTGCTTCCCCTAATATCCTCCCTTTACCACATCATGGGGGTTTACAGGAGATCCCAGAGGCTAGCTCGGAAATGCTGCTATACCATACCTTTTGACTATAGTCTACTCTAGTAGTCACTAGATTCACTATAGTAGTCCGTCTGGCTGCTCTTGCCAAAATCATTACACTTCATTCTCACGTTCTCTAGAAATTGCGCTCCCTAGACCAATACCATGTAGTTAGGTAGGGACAATCAATCTGTAGTGATGGGAATGAATAGGGATCCCAATCAATAGTTAAGAATATAGTTTTCTCCCTTTCTCTCACTCAATAGATCTATCTGATCTGATACAGTGGAGTATAATACGAGACGATGGAATGCAATGGGATAGATGGTAGAGGGCTGCCTACGTCCAAATGATTCACTTATTCCCTTGTCCATAGGGACCTCGTGGCATACAACCGAAATGACTCCCTCTAGATAGCCGCACCTTTCTCGCTTTTTACAGCCTCGTGGATGGACGAAAGAAGGGAAGTTACAGAACGGCACAGTGAAGGCTAACGAAATAGACAGCAAGCAGCAATCAAGAGCTTCTGAGCCCCCTAACCTTAAAAAAGTGCTAGCGCTTGACTAATAGAATAGAATATCACTAATAGAAAGTAAAGGGACTCTATAATCAAATCTAAAGATCTCAAAATTGAAGAAGAAGCTCTTTTGTCCACCCCTATCTCTATCTCTAAAGGGGCGTAAGCACTTCACTCGCTAGGGGATGGGATTCATTCACTTACATTCTTGCTAGCACTACAAAAAACTCCGGTCTTAACGCCCTTACTACTGCTGTTCAGTCTTTCCTCGGGTTTGTAGAGTCTGGTTTCCCATTTACCTACAATAGAGGAGCCGCCCCCATCAGGCAGGCAGCAACGAGTCATAACGCACTCTTCGCACAACAAATCCACTTTGAAGTTGACTTATTCCCTTGGCCAATCATCGGAATGTATACGAGATACCATAAGGACCCAATATCTTAATAGCATCTTTGTCTAAAGCTTTTAATGAGACGTCATATCTGAAATGCAAGAATGATCTGACCAGAAAGTCATTCAAAACTTGATCGAAAAACTAGCGTTTATTGAAGAAGCAGTATAGTCGATTACAAAAAGTACTAGTTTTAAAGGCTCGTTGGAATTGATCTACTATGAAATTTACATTATACGCAACAGAAGCACCTGAATTACTAAACAGAATATGTATTAGTTTGGTAATGGTTGGAGTAGCAAACTCAGATTCGGCAAGAATCTCATTTTTTTATAGTACAAAGGGGGAATTAGCCTAAAAATTGGATGGGGGTCAAGGCGCTTATTACAAGGTTCACTGACTCTTCCTAGGGTGGGGGTACCTATTATTCTATTCGCCGACTGTCTGTTAATCCAAGTGAGTTCTAACTATCATTATGGCCATATTTATTAATGATAGTCCGAATTGCTCTTCAGATTGGTAATTTGCCCTGGGTCTCATCTTCTGCATTATGACAAGCTCATGTCAACCAGACATTTTTCAGATATTTTTTAAATTGGGTTTGTTTTCTTTTCATGTCTCTTTGCTCCCAATTTAACTAATCAGAAGCTCTACTATTTGTGTTGGGGAATGGAGACCCTCTATGTTGATCCCAGGATATTTTATTACTTCATTGTGAATGATCGGTTCTAGCAGGTCGGCTAAGGCATGCCTTTGTTTTTTACTTTCAAGAGAACTTTCTCATTCACATCAAAAATTGATTGTTTGGCTGTCGATACGTTGATATCGAATATAGGTTCCTTCGGCGAACTCGAACTACCAACACTTCGATCGTTCCCTATGTATAGACTCAGTCTGTCTTCTATGAAAGAAAGGATACTTTTGACACAAGGAAGGTGCATAAGCAGAAAAAAAAGAAAGAGGTCCTTTCAATCCCCAACCGAGCTGACTTAAGGATATGATACAAAAGATGGAGGCTCGAGATCAAGATGTGAGAGCAATGGATCAGCCAGAATAACCTATAATCTAAGGAATATAGAAGTAGAGAGCTTTGGTCACCGTGCCATCTGGCGTACCTTTTTCTTGGGGAGATCTGCACGCGTCTCCTGCATGCCATAAGGTGGTTTTGAACCAGATAAGGCCCTTTTTCACTTTAGTTACCTCAGGTTTCACCACACATGTCTGTTGAATATAATAGAATCCCAGTCGAGCCAGCCCTTACGGGCAATGCCCCAGCAGAAAACTAAGAGTCCTCTTTTTCAGCCAAGCCACTTATTTAACAGAAGGCAACTAGGTGATTCCCGAGTCTGAACGTCCACATACTTGTTTCATATTTAAGCCATGTATGAATATGGGCATCGAATAATGATAACGATACTTGATCAAACTTCTGGAGTTCAGTCCTGAGAGTATACAAAGCTTTCGGCATAAATGAAAGTCGGTGGCAAAATAGCGCCATTTAAATCATGTTCAAAGACCTTTTTAGAGTGATTCTCCAATGGCCTTTTCTTTTTCTTTCGTAAATTTATGGCAGTTTTTGAAGCATTGAGCAAAAGAGCTGCCTACGTATTTTACAGTAGAGGGGGAAGTAGGAGGTGAGAACTATTGAATAGCAGCAGATGTATACCACCTCTTTCGAAGGCCCATATTGATATATCGAAATCACACAATAGCCTACCTATGGTGATTCTCTGAGGGTCGAAACGAGCATTTTTGCGTACAGGCATTGCCCTTGTAGAGCTTCTAGAGTGGAAGATTCAACCCCTTTTGCAGTATCTAAAAGATTGGAGCCGATAAATCCACTCTTGGAATTTCCGTACGGTAGAGATCGGTAGAAGCAATGGATGCAGAGAGGGGCCCCCGAATTCTTAAGAATGAGAATCCCATTCAGGGGTTTAATCAAGATCTCTATACGTATAGGAAGCTTCTGCGGTTGCAGATTCAATTCCTGGGCAAAGGGATGGGTTTCGTGGGAATAAATATGGTACATGCTCATAAACGAAGGGAATACCAGTCCATTGGGTAGGTACCCATTGGCTAGGCCAAAGTCCTAATTATCATTTCGCTGGATTATCCCCTTTTCTATATCCAAATCGTGCTAAAACTTAAGCTTGTGAGTGATTAGCCACTTGAGGCTAAAAAGCTTATATATGCATTGTTCGCTTTAGGGTTGCTAGGCTACGGGTTTTCCCATTTTCTTCTTCCCTGTTGTAGAGGGTAAAGCCCTTCGTAAATAGTTAATAGAAAGCCATTGAAAGATAGGGGTCAAAGCCCAAATACAGTGTTCCAAGAGGAATACCCATTTCCAATTTCCAGGGCGACTTTGCTGTATCGACTTTACACTAACCGAGGACTCTTTGAAGGAAAAAGGCAGTTTGATCGACCATACCAATACCAATAAAAGGGGACTCATCAAAGTCTTTCTTTCATCTACAAAGACTACGGGGAAAAACCTTAGTTCGAAAGCGTCTCGTAGTCCCTACTTTGTTTTGCAGCTCCGAAGCTCACTTTTCTCTATCTAATTTTCCTTCTCTCTGTACACTGAGAATGATGGGATAAATCTATGTCTCTTTTTGGCCTTTCTTTTGGCAATCCATAACACCGGACCTTCTGCATGCATGGGGAAGTCTCCTCATTGCAGGTGGTTCGGAAGCGTGCAGCAAAGGCATGGTACGCACGAGAAAGGAATGGCAAAAGGTATGCTCCTAACCCCTAATCGAAGGAATAGCAGTGTTGACCGATCAACGGAAGGAACGATGGTAGCTAATGTATCCGTACATATACATGGATAGAGCCAAGGGAGAGACCAAGGGCAGACTTCATGTTAGAACGTGGAGTAGAAGCCACTTGTTCGATTTCAATGTCAGTTTATGAATGGAAATTCTGTTTCATCCAATTGGACAGGGTCGATCTTCCCCACTAGTTTATGGGTAGGGACTCCTTCGTTGCTGATGAGAGTGGAAATTAATGTCTTTTTGGACTTACAATGCACTATTTTTACTAGAATAAGGCTATAATTCATGAGGGATTGCGTAGTTTACGTATTTTGCATGATTATGGTGCTACTAATGTGTTTTGTTGAGTTTTGAAGGTTAAAACATGCTAAAATGAAGCAGAACAGAAGACGAGCAAGAAACGATTGGAAAAGGGGCTTACTCGATTTGCAAGCCTCAACACGGCGTGGAAACTCGAGTCAAGTAGGGTGTCGTAGGAGGTCAGAATTTATCAGTGAGCCAATATGAGTTGGAAAATCGTTACTCGTCTTGCTACTCGACTTGAGTTGGGTTCCGCGGTGAATCAGTTTCAGAGCATCACGACACGACTTGACAGGCGAGTACTCGACTTGGTAACACGACTCGTGTTAGGTTTACATAAGTAGTGCATTAAGGTAACGTGAGTCATGTTGTAACTCGAGTTGCATGCCCAAAAATTGGGATTTTCACCCTCTTGTGCGTGAGAACGTGGAAAAGAGCCCAAGGGAGTCAGTTTCGTGGACCATGGTATAAATAAGAATCAGAACACCTGGAGGGAGAGGACTGATCACACACCATCAGAAGAGATCGTGAATTCCATTCACGTATCATCCACCCACATCCACTCACATCAGAATTTATCCATCCATTCCATCGGTCCGGAGGAAGATTCAAGTGTGATTTTGAGAGTCAATCCAATCAGAGAGACGGAGGGAGAAACTAAACCACGTGACACTAGGGTTTTGTATTTTTTCTTATTCTTTTCTTTTGTGAATTTCGTTATGAATTCGTCAGCCATGAGTGTTGTAGGTAACCTCATGGGCTAAAAACCTTTTACAGTTCTAAGGAGTGAAGGTTAGGGTAGTTGATTTGGGAACCTTAGACAACTGTTGTGAATGCATGCTATATTTACATTCTTATTTATTTGATTGATTAAAATCTTGTTTACATGTGTGTAACGTCTTCACAATATGCTATTGATGTTTCCTGTGATGCTTGGTATATTGTGTTAGCTTGTGTGCATACATAATTAATATTGTCTATTTGCTATGGATTATAGTAGTTTGCCCGTGAACATGATAATCCTAAGGGTTGGTAAATTGGATTCTTGATTGTCTTAGTGGAACAATGCAATTAAGAAGTCAAGTAGGAAGTGAATAAGATTGAATAGTACTTTCAGAGAATATATGTTAGTCAAACTGGCCATCCAGAGGTTTATTTGAGTTTGTGTTATTAGTACCTAGGAAGGGGGTCCAAGATTACTCACGCATTTTTTGTGATTAATGGAATAATATTATTAACTTGAAATCAAATCATATTTGGTGGGTTAATAGTATCTTGTGATGTATTTCCATGGAAATAACATGAATGAACAATAAGACGTCTAGGAAACCAAATTAATTACACAAAACCGGATACCTTAGAGATGTACTTCTCTCTTAATTCACTCTCGAATTATTCTTTGTTTATATTTTATTTATAAGTTCTTTGTTATTTCAAATCTTTAGTTATTAATTAAATTCAACACTTGAAAATTGGTTACAATAACTCTAGTTGAATAGTAATTAATAGTAAAATAGATAATAGACTGTCTCAGTAGGAACGATATTTTTACTGGGTACTTATCTCTGCAATTGACATCCTTATACTTGGGGATTTGATTGGAGTGTGCAGAAAATGCCTAACAATTGCCTTACCTTAAGTAGAGCTGGGTACTACCAACCAAAGGAGGGATAGCACGTGTCAGGTGATGACGACACCATATTACTTCAATCATCAATGGCTATCTGCAGGAAGGCCGTGAGCTCCTCGATTCAAATCCGATCTTTCAAACAAAGGGATCCTAAAACAAACCTAGTGCTAGTCATAGATGATTTTTCCCCTTCCTTCCAAAGGGAAGGTGGTGTCGGGGTAATCGTTAAAAGCCTACTAGACAGGCAATTTCATATATTCTTCTTCCTAATATCTGGCCTATGAACTTCTTCAGACTAAAGAAAAGAAATAATCAACTTACTCAGGAAATTAACGAATGCAGGAAGCCAGGTACCAGGTATAGTGACATGCCTCCCTTTAGCAAGTCCAACAATAAGAAACCTATTACTATAACTGACTCTAAATAGAAATTTCGACTAGAAACCAAAGCTACCCCAAGGAAGGGAAAGAACCAAGCAAAGTTAGCATCGAAGAGAAGTTCTTGATTTCCTAAGTTCTTCTCTTATAAGATTTCTTGTTGACAAGTGCACTGCAATTCCGTGGTGTAGAGGTGAAAGAGTCAAGTAGCAGCTTCTCCTGCTTGTTGCTTCCCTGTTTGGAAACGAAAGCCAAAAGTCGCTAAGTTCTGTATCGGAAAGAAAAAATCCTTCTTTCTATCAAACGTAGCCCGGTGAACAAGACTAGAAGAGGAATCAAATCCTGTAATCTTGGGTAGAGGAAATGGGATAGGTCTTTATGATAGTTTGACCCACTCGATCAGAGTAAGCTCGGTACTGAACCTCATTTTGATGGTCAAATGTCACCACCGCCTTTTCGTCCGAAGACTTTTTCCATGAACTAGAGATAGAAGGGGAAACATAGTCAATAGCGAGTCAGAGGTTTTTGAAGAGTTGGACCGACCCATATCCAGAGTTTAACTGGTTGGGTTCCTCAAGAAGAAAGACAAAGGATCCATCCAATAACGAGGTCAAGATATGTTTTTACCAGTACCGACGAAATGGAGAAAATTCCCTGAGAGAACACAATCTCATACATTAGTTGGTGTAGCCGAAGAAGAGAATCTCCCATTTTTTGGATCCATTGGTCTTCCACGGGACCAGACCTATAGCTATTGAGTGCCGGTTGACGTCTAAGCTTAATCACTTTCTGGATTGATCAAGCTTTAACTGACTTTAAAATTAGTTGAATCTTAAAATAAAAGGGCCAAATAAAGTTTGAAACTCATTTATTAATACACCTGCATGCAAGATTCTTGTGTGCCACATCTCCATTAAAATATTACCCAATTAAAAGTAGGAAGACCAGTAAGCTCCATCTAACAGCATGACGACCTGAACTAGAGGTACTAAGTTTAATACGATACAGGGACGACCCAGGCCTAGGAATACACAAGTGATAAAATATTAGTAAGAATAAAAATAGGATAAATAGACTCCCATGCTTAGATAGTCCTTTTTAATTAATGGGTAAGAACAATCTTATAACAATAAACAATATGAAAGATGAAACTCTCTATTCTCTAGTAAAGTCACATTAGGGAAATAGGGTAATCTTCATCCCTTCTTTTAAATGCTTTAACAGGACTTCTGAACGACTCCTCAGGTTCAGAAGATGTGACAGGGCTTGCGGAAGCACTACAAAGGGCAGGAGTAGACCAAGAGCCAAAGCCTAATAGTTCTACCAAGCTTCGTCTATTGGGCTTGTAAGATCATTAACTTGTTAGCTTATTAGAAAGTTAAACAACTTGCTATGCAACTCTAGGAGATGAAAATACAACTCTTTCTTTCAATTCTTCAAGAATTGGAGTTAGCACTACAACTCGATTACATGGACTTTCAACAGCAGTAACTTACCCTAAGACTCCAAATGATCAAACCCCACAGAAATAATCTTGATTGTCTCGTATCCATATCCTCAAAACCTCATAGACCTACTATCCAACTGTTGGCATTTGGATATTTTGGTTAACGTGAACTGTTAGGGTTCCATGCAATTTAGAAAAATCGTGGAAGTTGATGATCAAGTTGCTGAAAACGACCTCTCTGATCTTCTTTTTTATTCCTAAGCTATGTCTTGACGTTGTGTGGGCAACGATCTACAAGACGAACTCAATCTGCAGTAACTCTCTCAAACTCACGGTTTTGGTATGAATGAATTAATCCGGACTACTGAGTTTGGTTATTATATAGACTACAACAGGGACCAGGAGGAGAAATTATGGTTGGGCCTCCCATTGGGCTTAAGCATCCAAGTTTAGCCCAAACTTATACTTAAGTCCAATAATAATAAATCAGTCCACTAAAGAAATATTATTGCATTGCCACCCTAATTCCAAATTACGTTATGGGCTCCTTCTTATTGTGAGTCTGTTAGTCTCCCCGTGTTTAAGATTCAATGCCCATTAATTAACTAAGTTACTGACAACTCCAATAATTAATATCTTTACCAAGAGTAGTACCACTCAACCTTATTATCATACCGGAATAAATCCACCTGCATGGTTTACATGATAATCATTATGAGCTCCTCAAGAGGACATCATCAACCAATTCTGTTAGGACACAGATTACTTCTACAATCAACAACACACATACAGACAGCACCATCTCCCAACTTACCGAGCTTATTGAGTTAATATTTAAGTATCACCCATTGATGAATCAAAGAAATAAATACTGGCTTACGTGTCGAGGTTATTGTATAGGGATTCAGAGTATGAACATCCATAATAACAGAGATCAAGTTCTATAATACAGTCAGTAAAAATTGAACGGTCTCAACGCGGTCATATTCAATAAACAAAGTGCACTAGTGTAATTCTATAGTCAAAACAGACTAATGCCAAATCACACTACAACCATACCGACAGGTAGTCCCCGTCTATCTCGTTTGTGAACATCTATTTATACTTTATAAGGAGTCGATAATATGATCTTCCGTGTGACACCACACACCACATTATCCACAATATAAAGTAAATGAACTATTATAATAATATAATTGCAAATGTTTGATCACATGATTCTCATTTCAAATATTATCAAAACATTATTCATAAAAAAAGCTAGACTTTTAGTATACAATCAACACCTTCTACTTTTTAACTTGTTCTCGACCCCGAGCGTAGTGACCAAAAGTGCTGGTGCATTGGCAGCTTGTAGTCGCGGCAAACACACTTTTCTTGTTCAATCATTATATTAATTGTGGTCACGATTTGGTAAAGGAAGACTCTCCCAGATGGCACGTTTACAAGTTCTCACCCATCTAAATGATTTTGTAAGTGATGTGAGATTAGATTTCCTCTAGACTTGAATTACCTTTTTCCCAGAACTCAAAAAAGAAAGTCGAGACTTCTATGCCAGAAATATGCCCCGCTCTCATTAGAGTACTCATATACTTTAACGTCATATGTTTCCTTTTATCTATTCTGACTAGCTCAGGAGAAGTCAAAATATCCTGGGGGTAGGTCGTTTCTAGTCTATCTCTTTCTATTTATTTTCTATATATGAAAAGTTCAAAAATCATCATATAATAATCCAGAAGTTCCATAGAAAATAAAAGGGGGAGTGATAGAACATAGGGAAAGTCGTAGCTAGTTGGATGAGGTGTTTACTCTGTCATCTATTTCTACCTGCTTCCAGAGGTGGTTAAATGGTCATTATCGGGGTGAAAGGATGGACTGGATTTTTTTTTTGCAGTGCATCCTTCTATCTATGTATAGTGCTCCCTTATCTGAAATCTAGAACATCGACGTGGATTCATATCACTCATTCTGGTGGAGATATTAAGCCAGGCGAGAGGAGATTGAAGCTGGTGAGAAAGAAGTCGTATGACCGGGATGATCTTGATGACAGCATCCATATATGACTAGTCTTTTTGGTAGGTTACGCCATTGAAAAACTAGAAATATCCATTCTAAAGTTAGAGGTCGAATCGTGGGTCTTCTTTATATACGCCGCTGGTAGACACTGGCCTAACAAATAGATTTTGTTTACTTTTGGCTACTCTGTTGTAAAGAAAATATGTATGTATATTGACTTTCTTTTAGACTAGCCATGAACGCTAGAATGATCAAATGAAATAATACCATAGGTACTTGATAGGAGGGCCTCCCTAAAGTAAGAGAGATTGAGACTTCATAGAACGCTTTTAGTAAAGACGAAAGTCCTTAGTCTACGGATTTGGTTTGAAGGAACTCCCTGAAGTAGCCTTAAGGAAATGAGGGCATTTAAAGACAAGCAAGGGAGGATACCTACATAGTTAAAAAGACCTTAAAAGAGCTATAGGCCCGCCTAACATAAAGAGGAAGAATCATACTACCCACATTGTTTGCCTTTCGACAGAAACATTTCCCTTAACCATAGTAGGCAAGCAAGTAAACTATATTGTTCCCAAAGGCTTTCTTTAAAGCATCAAAACTACGAGTATCACTTTCAGTTCCCGAGAAAGTTCTCTCGATCCGGCCAAAAAATGCAATTTCGACTCATCAAGATTCAATCTATTTGGGGGTGCCCGAGCCCGAAAGCTTTAGTCGAATCCAAAGTCTTGGTAGGGTCCCTTCTTTCTCTATTGTTCAACGACCTACGAATTTAGGAAGAAATGGGGAGTAGGTGCATTTCAGGTTATAGGAATCAGCCCTCTTCTTTCAGAGCCGGAAGAGAAAGAAATTGGTCTTTTCAAGACGAGACAAATTAGGGGAGAAGAAAGAGGAGACTCTTTCAACAAGGCTACAAGTTCTGGCATACTTTAGATTGGCTGTCGTACTTTTCTACACAAAGGATGTCCTACTTCTATTTAATATTTAATCGAACCCTACTTCACTCAGTCAATCTCCTAATCTTAATCCTACCACCCTTACTACAACTAAACTACCAACAGCAGGAGAACCCACAATCTGACTATAGAATGATAGATGTTCAGCGCATTCAGTAAGGCTAACAACTCATTCTTTAACAGGAAAAGCAAAGACCTCATCTACCGCATCAACAGGTAATCCCGCATCTGAGGTCTTCTGGTCTCTGGTAAGCCTTAGGGAAGCAAGAACATTCCGAGATGTCGAAGTAGAACTACTAATGGGAAGATATTAAGTCACCCTAAACCAAGATCGACTAAGGGAAAGAACCCCCGCTTATTGGAGCGTTGAGTAAAGAATCTTATCTAAGGAATGCCCGCAACTTTCTTTTGCTTGGCAGAGGAATGAAAGCTATTGGAGAGAAAGAGATGAGGCCCCGATCTGTCCTAAAGATAAAGAAATTCCCTTTCTACGTCCAATTCTTGTTCAGCTCATTACAGGAGTATCTCTTTTCCCTCCTAGAGAACCTGGTGTTAAGCATATAGCTAGTGAAGTAACAAAGGCGAGGCACAGCTAGACCTAGATCTGACATTTTGAAGAAGATCATAATGGCTCTATCTTAGTTTACTTTCTAGTTAGACTGCTTAGCTGCCGGGTGGTTAGGCACTCGCAACATACGTATTCCTAGCTCCCCGCTCAATTAACAACTGCTTTTCTGAACACTTTCTATGGTCGTAGCTTATTGAATCACCCAAGTTGTTTGAGTGATAGTGATCTTATATTTATAGACCACCCAGCCTTTAGGACGTAGATCTAAGAGAAGCCTATCTCTTAAGGTGGAGTCTTTCCCTTTAGTAGCGCGTGATAATACGCAGGCATAGAAGAAGTAGACCTAATCTTGGGTTATGTAGAGATTCATTTCTTTAACCCTATGGTCGAGTGTATTATATAACCAACTCGTCGAGCATTTTCAAACCTCACTCTTACTGAATAATCAATCTGACTGAATGAGGAAGAACACTTTATATGGTCTCACTTTACCTTACCACCATCTGAAATAAGCGAAACTTCGATTGGTGGAAGCCATTCTATGAAGATTATCCTTTTCTTAGGTGCAATTCCCCTCTTTCGGTAACCATCTAGTATTTTAGAAAAATAAACATTTCTCTAAGCTTATCCTGTAGCTTATACATCGTTTAAAGTTGCTTCAAGGATCCAACGAATAGCTAAGGTTTGTTGATGATCCCCGGCTACAATCCCAGGGACATCATGAATAGTACCAGCGACTCCGCCTTTTTCCACTTCGGATATGGGCTTTATATTCTCTACGGTGTCAACCATAAGTTTGATTACATCACGTTCAGTTTAAGCTGGTGATGAAAAGTTTGATAACTAATAGCACGAACTCTCTTTCTTTTGCCTTCTTTCATGTGAAAGTTGACCAACTTCTTGATCAATTGTTTATTATCGGATAAATATATAGAATCTTTCTGACCTTCAAAATCTTATGTTTAGACCGGGAAGCTATGAGGTTGTTCGGAAAGTTTTGAGCCTATTAGAGTAGAGATCCTTGACTTCTTGATCCTTAGTGCTTATCGCTAAAGATAAGAAAGATGCATAGTTGGGGCAGTCTAATGAATAGCTCAAGCCTTTTGTATTGATACGCTGAAGCATACAAAGACAAAGTCTAAGATTGAGGCGAGCTTACAGGTGTCTAGGGAATCGAGGAGTGAATTAGCTGTGATATACTATATTAAAAGAAAGTCACTCCTCATATTGGCTACATTAGATCCGGTAGCTCGCAGAGGGAATTGGATCTAGTAAAAGCCAGCCCTTAGGCTTAGGTACAACCTTAACGATGCTTTCTTCGTCCTTTCTTTCTATGTCCTTACTCTCCTATATTTCTTTTCTCGGCTAAAGCTAACTCCGTAATCTGCTTTCTTCTATTGGACCAAGGATTAGATAGTTGCGTCATACAACTCTCTTTGCTTAATTCCTGACTCTAGAACCAGACTGACAGGCGATTGCATTAGAGCATAGAATTCATAACCTGACTTACTTGGTGACTCCTATAGTACAACCAAAGGCTAGTTGGTTACATTGTTCATACAGCACTGGACTTACTTGCTGGGATAGAGGCAATGCTTGAGAGCTGGTTTTCAAAAGATCCCAATCCTAACGATAGATCTAGGGCCAGTCGTATAAATCCTTTGTTCTAGATCAAAAAGATTTCATTCATTCATTTCTTTTAGCCTTATCTTTTTATTATTAGCTCATATAAAGGTGTCGTGTCTATGTCGATATCTTCTTGGCTTCTAACTCTTTCTTCTATGAGTTATCTGGGATTGAGAAAGCTCCGCCCAAAGGTGCTTATATTCATATTAGGCGTCGGGCACCGATAGGCTAAAGTCAAGTCAAAACTACGAGAAGAGGGGATAAGTTTTTTGATGTTATCACTCTTTCAAATTTGTTTTGTATGTATACTATCCTTGGAAGTCAATATTAAACCAAACCACGGGACCCTTTCGATCCTCAAACTTGGGTGAAATCTACTGTCAAAAAGACATAAAAAGGTTGGACAGAACCAGAAGTGAGCAAGATGATAAGCTTTTTATGTGGGCATATGTAAAAATTGGGTCTTTTATGCTTTTCTTTTCGACAAGGACATACGCCTTTGAAAGGGAAGATCGTCCTGCACTTTCCGTGATCGAGAGGTAGAGGTACACTCGGACCTCGAATAACCTTCGTGATCTTTCTTTCTTCCAGATCAGAGATGTCGAGTCATTGGTCTGTCATCTTTAGTTATGCATCTTTGTTGACGAAATCAGTACCACGTCCTGTGCGCGTAGTAGGAGAACAAGATGGAACGAGCCTGAAGGGAAAGCGGTACGGCAAGTGGGCAAATCACCATCTGACCTCGCCAATCAGACTTTTAGGGGACTTTAATCCATCCCCGAGCTTCTGAGCATTGAAAACTTACTTTTGATTTATCTATAGAATGCTAAGGTACACAGTAGCTAGGAAAAGGGTTCGGTTTAAGAGTGTAGGGATAACTCGCGCATCTCGGTTTGACCTACCCAGTAAAATAAAATTGGACCTTGAGTCGAGGTGCTGAAAACAAGACTATTTCTAACTGTATGTGTGACTCCATATTTTTTTCTTGTTCCTAGTTCCATTGATGAATGGGTGGTTTACAAATTCCTTTTCTGTCCATGCCGTTCTTTCTCCTCAGGATAGCAACCTAGCAAAGGGAGAAAAGGTTTTAGCCCAACTTTGAAGTTTCTTTAAGTTTGGCTGATAGAAACCCATCTCGATTCCAGGCAAAATCCTTCAACAACTTAGTGGCTCTATCGGGTGTGCTAATTCGCTCTATACGAAATTCTTCAGGAATGGGACTAGTCGAAGAAGAAGAAGATGAGGTCTCGCAGGATGCCATTTGGGCTGCAGCAGACGCTGAACAAAATGAGTGGCCTCCTTTCATCCAAGGAGTGGCAGTCAACAGATCTCCATTTTGCGATCTGTGAACAAAAGGTGGCCGCCATTTTTAATCTTTCTAACTAGTTGTAGGGAAACCTTACCATGAACATAATGGTGGAAGAATCAAAGAGGGATTAATGTCTACTTCTCTGACATGCACCGCTTCGACTCAAATAAATAGAGATTAAATCATCTTAAGGCGGTCTTTTTTTGAATGTGTCGGAAACTCTCGAAGTAAGATCCAGCTTGACTAAGGATACATTGAAAGCTAAACTAAAAGGCAGGGGGCGCCTTAGCCCTTATCATCGAATGAAAAATTGGCGTGGTGCTGCTGGATGATTTTGATCAATAGGAAAAGGAGTCGTCGACCAAAAATCAAGATCACTAAAAGTAACGACCACCAAGATAGGCATAGTAATTACAAATTTTAATCACCCATTTTTGGAAAAGGGGCTTCCGCCCTACACAAGTTAGATTGGATTGCCTGAATCACGAGTCTTATATACTGTGTTACGATCACCTCATATTGATAAAAAGTCCAGAGAATAATTTGAAATGAAAATCAATAAATAATTTTTGGTCATAAAAATAGAAAGGCATGAATTGCGCAAAAAGTTCTTTCGGTTAAAATGTCATGCGACTCGGAGGACATAAAACTTCTTGGTCAAGGCAAAAAGATTGCCGACTGGAGGCTCCTACCCCACCATGCCTGGCCATTTACCTTACCTTAAGAAGAAAGAGAAGGTATGAAGCGTGGGAAAGAATGAAAGAAGTGTATGATACAACAAGTAACCTTAAGGAGTGGTGGCAAACCTCTTGATTGATCAACATGAGTGAACTGTGCTTAGACACTTCGTAAAACTGCACCGATCTACGAGAGGAGCTGATAGATGAGTAGGCTTCCCCTTTTGATTCACGAAATGTGATCTGGGACACGATGGGAGTTTGCGTGCCTTGGTAGGAAAGAGATCACCTGAGTATAACACAAGATCGTCTTTTCTTGCTACCATGGGATCGACTTGTGAACAAGGTAAACCCAATAGGAACAAAAAAATAGGGGTACCGCATTGGGCAGAAGACGATCCAAAAGGCGAAGGCTCACCCAACTAAAGGAAGGAGCTTTGGAAGCTTACCTTATTATTAAAAGGGGAAAGCGGGTGAGATAGGCAAGAGGTAGGTTGCTTCCAAGCTGGCCCGACCACGAGGAATTAAGAGATCTTTACTGGTGCTGACTTGGAGCTCGGGTGATAGAATAAGGCGGCCAGAAGAGACGAGCAGTCGCGGTCGAAGCTTGGCTACACCGAAGCGCTTACCAAGCGAGAAGAAAAGGCCTCCGCCACTTGAGCCGTATGCGGGGAAACTCGCACGTGTGGTTCTTATGGAGGGGCTAGTAGGAGCCATCCCATCCTAATAGCGTATATTTGGAGCTCAATATGAAATTTTATTTTCCTGCACCCGTTCGGATAAGGAAAAACTCCAGAGATTGGTTCAAAGTGAGATCCTTGCGTTGACCCATTACTAAACCGGAACTGTGTCCGGTTTAGAGGAAAAGAAGAAAGGCAGAGGGCAGTGCCAAGAAAGAATAAAAGGAAGACTCTCCAGACAAAATGGATTAATCATGTTATGAGTCTTTTTTCTAGCGGCCTGGCTCTATGCTTGCTTGCTCGATAGGAGGCTGAGTAAGGAAGTCAGGTTCATAATTGCATCAAAGAGAAGGAGATAATGGGCACGTACCTTTCTTTCCCTAGAAGCCAAACTTTATCGCTTGCAAACAAGGATATCAACGGATTCAGAGTTCCAACTCGTGGATGTGTAGGATTTTCTCTTTCTTTCTACCTCAAGGAGAAGCTGATCTCAGTAGTTGGTTTGGGAGCACCGATGTACCACAACTAGGTGGTCTTGACACATGTCTTCAAAGTCATGAGATAATGCACGCTTTTTGCCTTCTCAATTCAATATGGATGGCAGGCCTACACCCGAAAATGGTCCAAAAAGGGACTTGCAACTCCGATTTCAAAAGGGACTGGATATTCAAGGGCCCCATTACCAAAGGGAAATGTCCTGCCAACTGATTCATATCCTCAAGAGGATGCTAAAAGAATATGTGCTTTTGCGAGTTTCAATACCGCAAATGTGGTTCTGCTGGAGTCCTCCTCAAGAAGGTCTACAAAGCCAACTTTGCTAATCAAAAGCGTGAGCTTAGGCGCCCTCATGTGTAATTCTCTCAAGGGGATCAAACTCTTGAAGATCCGAAGGATCTAAAGCGTGCACTCGAGGTGTCTCTCTATGACGACTGGCAGCATGACATTGATGAGCGTCTGTTGCATTTCTGTGGGCTCAAGCGCAACTTCAGGACAGCTCGCTGCTCCATTTGGAACAAATTCATCAATGAGCTGAGAGAATTGGAGAATCCCCAGGTCTGAGTATGAGATCCCTATTATTTGCATTCGTTTTTCAGCAAGCAACCATGTTGATCTTTTTGTTAAAAAATAAACCAGAAGCAGTTTTCACTTGAGAAGATAGCTTAAGTTATAGTTATAACAGCTAAAGTGATAGCAACTCATGAATGAAATGCTCTTTAGCTTGCTCCAACAGAGGTCCCTTTCTCCCTTAGCAACGATACCTGCTCAACCATAACATTGGGGATGTATAGGTCCAGCCGAGACTATGTTCTACTGACCAAGTGCAGTTGCCTTAATAAAAATGTATTCCCCAGGATTAAAGGTGGAATCTTTCCCATTAGATCGGCGAGGATGCCTGACCAGGGTTTAGATCTTTGGTCAATCCATCATTGGCTAAGCCATTTATTTCTATTTCTTTCGGACTTGGCTGATGAACAATTCACCTCAATTCTTCCTTTTTATTAAGAATCCAAGACTGAATCGTCAATGGATAAAGAGGATTCTCTTGAGCCTCTCCTTTATATAAAGCTATTCCAGTCAAAGACTGGCTCCCAAGAGCCCATAGTCTTAGACTAATGTTCACAGTAATCAGTAGTTATGCACACACCGAAGTCACTTCACTTTTTGTACTCATTTTGTCCTTTTTGGAGGTAGCATATATGTTGCAGCCTCTTTCAATCCACGAGTGGAGTCCGGATAAGCTAAGTCTGTCTGGGGAGAGCCAACCTTAGTGAGCAGCTTATCTAACCTATTAAGATAAAAGCAGAGGTGTTGCTCATGGATCCAGTTGAGAAGCTCTCAGAAATACAGAAATCCTTGGATATGAATAATCGAAAGGCTTCAACCGGCTTCCCATTTCATTATCATTCATATTGAGTGACGTAGCCCATTTCGTTAACAAAGAGGAGTGGCATCAGAAAAATAACCCGATCGAGGACTTTAATTTGCACCACTCGACAAAGACCTACTAGGTCGACTAGGAAAAAAAGATCCAATTTGACCCTTAATAGTCATAAGATCATCACCTATGGTAGCGTGACCAAGATCCTTCTATCTTCCTAATGTCTCATTTGAGTAGATTGATTGGGGAATTAAAAAGCTTGAATGAAATGATTAGCGGATTCCTTCTTTCAAGTTAAGTGGAAGAAAAAGACAATGCACTCCTGGCTATCTCGAGATTTTCTAAGAAAGGAGGAAGCTAGTAAGTAAAGGCCCTCGCTTTTTTATGCTCCTTCTCCACTACAAATGGCGTTAGTTGTTCATGAATAGGATTCATGTCGAACGAAGGGCGGTGAATTATAGTAAGTCCCTCCTGGTCATTCGACCGATCCAGTTTGATACTATCAATCTAGAATCTTTCAAGGGTTGGAAAGAACAATAGAAAATAAAAGGATGCACTAAAAGAGAAATCAAAAGATAACGGAAGACTCAGATGCTAGTTCAGATCTTCTTGTTTTGGTTTTCTTTCTTGTTAATGGGTTAGCCAAAAGCGAATAACGTTAGAGAGAAAACTACATATTTTCAAGGTAGGACCCAGACCGATAGATTGATTCTATGGCGAAGGATCTGCTTCTTAGGACGAAAGCAATCCAATCAGTGTGGTTAGCTTCAACTCTTCCAGAGTAGACTCTCACACTGGTTAAGAAAAGAAAAAACCGAATTCAGTAGCAGTTCTGGCACAAAAAGAAAAGAAATTTGCCCTTTCTTTTGAAATATTGGACCTTTCTTCCCATGCCTTCACTTGCTTCTAGATGAAACCTATACGAGTTCTCCGCCTATCCATTCACATATGTGGGTTCTATTGCTTTCTTGAAGCTATAAAGCCAGCATTCATTTAGGGTCTCGAGATGAACCGCTAATGAGTTATGATCGTGAGATACTTCTAGAAGAGATCGGATAAGAAAGATTACCTATTTCATTCTCAATGCTTGGCCTCCGCTCTATTGAAAAGGCCGACAAAGGGTACCCAAGATTTGGAAGAGGAAGCAACCAACAACAGCTACTACAATAGAGTTGTAGTTATCAGTGGTTCCTAATCGATTAAAGCCGACTTATCCGATTTGACATGTAATGCATCCCTTACTCTATTGCATTGCATGATTCTTTTTATCATTCCTACTGACTCAAAATAGACACAACTTCTTTCTTACTGGAGAGCTGTCACATCTTATCCTAGTAGGGATAGAGTTGGAGAATTTTAAGGAAAAAGCGGAATGGACATTTCTTCCTTAAGTAAGCTATCTAGTTACATTGGTAATTCGCTTTTAGCTCTTACTCTTCGATAACATCTGTTAGCTTGAAAGCAAAAAAGTCAATGGTTTTTATATCTTCTTTCGGATGAGACTGCTTTCTTTAAGCTTCAAACCAACATTTAGAGTCAAACGAAGTTACTTACAGGGTCTTGAAAGTCATGAAATCATGCATTCTTTTTGCCTTGTAGATTATCCCTTTGGCACCAACCCTTGTAATTCATCAATGTCTGCTACTTACTAGATTCGATTCCTTCTCTTCTCTTCTTCTTTGGACGAGTGCTACCATACTATAGGGTAGTTCCCAGTGTATCAAATGGAAGCCCCTTCTAGTACGTATTTAGCCCGGTCTAAATGGATCTATATCGAAGTTGAAATTCCAACTATAGACTATAGGTGGCCTAGGTATTCTAAAAAGTCACAAAAGAAAAACTTCGATTTCCGACCCTTTGCGATAGATTCTACCTTCGAAAGAGAACTCGTGTGAAACCTGGTCATGTTTTGGATTTTTCCCTTTTTGTTAGGCTCATTAGCAAAGCTCCTCTTTCTTAGAGTAAGTACACTTCTAGTCGGGGATTGGTTTCAAACCTTCCCCTTTTGGTGGACTCTTGCCAATGCCTTTCTCGTGCGTATCTCTTCCGTGGTGTCTTCTAACATGCCATGGCTCTATCCATGCTTTGATCGCTGATCTCTTCTCTTCGGCTGATCTACTGATTCTGACGGGAAGACTCCCTTGCCTGGGAGGTTTTCCATGCCTCGTCCCTTAGCAACAAAGGAGCAGCTTCTGGTTTTGGAGATTACATGCTTCTCTTATGAGATTTTATCTCTCTACAAAATGAATTATACTCTCTAGTACGCTCTATACATTATACGAGTTAGATCCCTGAACGACTTTGGAGCGGTGAAACCCTTTGTTCAAAGTAGGGGGCGTAGAGGGAAAAGAAAGAGTTGGGGCTATGGCATATCTAAGATTCGGTTGAGTTCTTTTGCAGTACCTCTAATCAACTAGCTCGAATTGTTTTTCCTTCTTCGGTTGTTGCGAAACGAATGTAGTCTCAAAATGAAAGTGTGTATGCCAAGCCTTCTATTCTCCTCCATATTGGAATAAGCTCTCCACGCTGCTAGCAAGTGAAACCGCTAAACCAAATTCCGATCAAGTGCCATCGCTGAGAGGCATTTTTTCCATGCTTTTCGAACTCTGTTTCAAAAAGAGAATGTCTAAAACAATCTTTAAAATGAAATGAAGAATTATGTGAATTCTACCCTCATCTACTCAATCAATCAGAAGCAAGACTTTTCGCTCCTGAGGCTTGCATCCGTCGCGACATCGCCTTACGCGTAAGGATATGATCTACTCTAGGCTAGGATCATGGGACATAAGAGGTACTAGGTCATCCTCCAATTGATAGATTGATTTTAGGATTCAATTCACTTTACTTCTAAAATGTAATTTATGGATGGCAGATCTGCAGCAGGAGCGATATCTAAACTGACTGAAGGGTTTTTGCCCAGTCCCGTGACATTTAAGTTGACTGGTCGGAATTCACTGCTTGAAAGCAGAGAATAGATTATACTAGTGGATCTATTTCTTTAGGTTGAGTTGACAGCTTCAGTCTTTGATAAGCGGGTCAAAGAAAAGGCATTTGACCAGTACAGCTAGGGTCATGCAATCAGTAAAGCTCTCCAATTGGTTGTCTGGTCGGGGACCCTGCGCAATGTGGTGAAAATGAGAGATTTGTCAAGAGATTGCACATGCCCATTTTAAGATTCAAAAGTTGTCGTCTACTTTCTAGAAATGTTGGGTCCAAATATGTTCTCAAGGAATTGTTCCCAATGAATCTCCAAAATGACAAACTGCATGATAGGATCACACACTAGACCCTTTCTTCCAGTGCCTATACAAACTACATTAGCTACACAACTAATTTCCCATTTATAATAGTATTCAACATCAAGTCTATAGTGATCTCGTATCATAAAGTATATATTACATTCGTATCCCCGTAGTCGGCTAAACCACCACCATAATAGAGAATCTTTGTATACTGGCCTACGATCTATTTTCCCGAGGAGAAGAACCAATCCCAAGACCTGCATCTTAAATTTTCCACATTGGCCTATATTATATAGAAGAAGAGCCCGAGAAGCAAGACGTGTGGAGATCCTGGTACTGAAAGGCATGTTTTTGCCCCTTTTTTGGCTTCTTGAGACAAAATGCTTTTAGCCCAAATTCAAATAAAAAATAGAGGAATTGAAAAACCTCGACAAGACCGACTTGAGATGTACTTCCGCTAACTGTGCTTTTTTTATAATAATAAAAATGGACGTTTTAATTTCATAGGTATGCAATTGCAGCATCACTCAAAACAAAAGCTATATGCTTCTTTGGCTTTGTAGAACTTTTATGACCATGATTTCATTTCTACTCCCCTTAATAGAGAGTAATGGATAGTAGTATCGGAAGTCAAGCCCTTAGTCTTATAACGTAACAGGTTATACTGGTAAAGTCGAGGGAAAGCCACTACAAACTCAGTCCTCTACCTACTACCACCAACAAAAGGAATTGCCTCTCCAAGGCTATAAAAATAAAGTAGTCTCGTCGTAGTACCATTTGGAGCAATCCTATTCTCTCTATTTAGAGGGGACCGAGGTCGACATAAGTCTAATTGCTAAGTGACTCAGAACCATTTGCTGACAAGCCTCTAAACTAAGCATGCCTACCAGTTGAAGCAGGTTACGAGACTGGAAAAGCCAAGATGCTCTACACACAGCCAAAAATCATCATTTTATCGACACTTAGGCTTCTGGAGATTCTCACCCACGAAGGATTCTGAACTCTAGTATTTCTTTAGTCCACTTTGCCACCTCTTCTTTTGCTTTTGGAAAGCTGAGGAACTTCGATCCATTAATCAGCAGAAGTATAGATCTGACCGGGCGGGCATACACTACTTCAACCGTCGTAACCGTTGGCGACAGCAAGCCTTGGCCATGTGGTGGGCATAGTTTCTCGTAGTGGCGAAGGATAACGAATCGTAGGAGCAGGTGGCGGATTCAACCCTCCACGACGGCGCACGATAGAATGAGTTCCCTTCTTTACTTGAGGAGCGGCTGTTCTCGTCATCAAATTTGGGAAGAATGCGAGAGAAGATGAGTTACCTTACTTCCTTGAGGAGAGAGAAGAGTGTTTCCTTTGAAATGGCAGATTCAATCTTATATAAGGAAAAGAACAATTCACGTGTTTTTTAAGGAAGGAAGAGAAAAGGAAACCTTCTTTTCAATTGAACAGCCCACTCACCCGTCACTTTCTTATTGATATGACAAATTGATTTAATCAATCTTTTAACTTTCCATTTCAAACATCAACTTTCCATTTGGGCATCATTGATGGACCAATCCTTCCTTTTGAATTGGGCTTCAATTAAATTAAACCAATTGATTGTAGCTCAACCTTTGGGCCAATGAACAAAATATTCCTTGGACTTCAATTTTATCAATTTGTCTTGATTTCTCTTCCCCATTGGAGTGCTAATATGATGGATCTAATTAACTTGATCGCATTAAATTTATCCCCCCTTAAAATAAGCCTATTAGGCTAAATTAAGAAAACTTTTGAGTGGATTAAATAATAATTCAATCAACAACTTTTAATTTAACAGTTTACAATCCAATTCATTTTTCTTCTTTTTATTTCAGAGACTCTCAAGATCTTCAAAATTTTGGATCTTCTTCAATATAGTAAGAATTCAGATTTCTCTAACCACGATAAACTCTTTTTATTTCTTCACTCGAATTTTGTTCAATTATTGTTTTCTCTTTGTCAACTTTATTCTTATCTCCTTCATGCTTCAACTTGTCGCTTGTGTCCCCAACTTGATGGGAATAAACCAAAACATGACTGAACTTAGCAGAATGCTAAGCTGCCTACGAACCTCTTTGAAAATGATCAAGTCATAACGTAGTTCAAAGGGACATAATTCAATTTGAATGGGGGTGCCGTACACAGTTTATACTCATGTGGGCCGGCCAGGACTGACTATTCTTTAATACTTTAGAAAAAGTAGGGTATTAATATTTTAACCACTTAAAATACCTGAGTGAGGTGAATTAACAGTTTAACCACATATAATTATGGTGGGTGTCGTACACAGTTTATACTCGTGCAGACCAGGAGTAACATGCATTTAGGCTCGTGCATCATGGAGTATCCCTTGGATTTTGACTGGATTACGCGTAGTAGCGTTTTAGGAATTTACCATTTATGGGGCCAATTCTCACACCATCTTCAGATATCAACTTGTATGCACCATTTGTATATACTTCTTTCATAACATATGGGCCATCCAACTTGGGTAAGAATTTATTTCCAACTCGGTGAGTGATGACAATAGGCCTTCTCACTGCAAGGACTAAGTCTCCGACTTGAAAAGAACGTATCCTCACTTTCTTGTTAAACGTTATAGAAAGGCGAGCTTGATAGCACTCATGTTTCTGTTGTGCTTCCAACCTCTTTTCATCAAGTGCTTCTAACTCTTCGAGACGCAGTCGTGCATTCTCTTCTTCGGTCAAGCCTTCTTGTATAGCTATTCTTAAAGATGGGATTTTCTTTTCAAGGGGCACCATAGCTTCAACCCCATATACTAAAGAATACAGAGTAGCTTGAGTAGGAGTTCTATAAGTGGTTTGATACGCCCATATAGCTTCATGAATACTTTCATGCCAGTCTCGCTTTGACTTTGAGGCTACCTTTTTCAACAGATTACATACCATCTTGTTGAAAGTTTCAGCGAGCCCATTAGCTGATGCATTGTACATAGAAGACTTCCTTTTCATGAAGTCAAATTTCACATAGAGCTTGTCAATCAAAGAGTTGCTTAATGTCCTTCCATTATCAGTGATGATGTACCGAGGCACTCTCCATATCTGTATATGATGTTGATGCGGATGAAATCAGCGACATTTTCTTTCTTCACTTCACTTAAGGGTACCACTTCCGCCCACTTGGAAAAGTAATTAGTGGCAGCTAGAATATATAGATTGCCTCCAGAAGGCTTTGTCAATGGCCCCACCACATCTAAGCCCCATGTATCAAATGGCCACGAAGAAACTGTTGGATGTAATGGTTCGGGAGGTTGATGAATGAGATTTGCATGAAACTCACATGGCTGACATCTTTATGCATAGTCTATGCAATCATTCACCATAGAAGGCCAGTAATATCCCATCCTCTTGATTCTGAAATATAACTTAGGTCCAGATTGATGGGCGCCACATACTCCAGAATGAACTTCCTCCATAGCCCGAATAGCTTCTTTATCACTTAAGCATCTCAAGAGAATCCCATCAAACGATCTTCAATAGAGTGTATCTTTATAATAGAAGAATAGTGGTGATTTACGTCTGACATCAACCCTTAGGTGTGGATTATTAGGGAGCTTATCATACTTCAAGTAATCAATGAACGGTTGACGCCAGTCTTCTTTCTCATTATCAAACACCTCTATTGCGCAATACTCAACTTTTTCACGATCTTCTTTTTCAAAGAAGGGAGGTACTACCCAACTTTTGCAGACCAGCACATGAAAATGTGCTTCAGGCATTGCTATAGTTGATGCTAGCTTTGCCAAAGCATCGGCTTGCTTGTTCTTGCTCCTTGGTAGATGTTTAATTATTATATCTCCAAGCCAACTTATAAGCCTTTGAGCATAGTTATAATAAGGAAGTAGTTCAGGTTTTCTAACCTCATATAAGCCGAGCAGCTGGTTGATTATCAACAAAGAATCTCCATATACCTTAAGGTGTCGCTGCTTTACATCCATTGCCATCTCCAAACCAAGTATAAGAGCTTGATATTTAGCTTCATTGTTGGAGAAATTTTCAGTTAGACTGAATGAATATGGCAGAACTCCTCCATCTGTGGTCACAAATACTACTCCGGCACCGGCTCCTTCTCTATGAGTAGCTCCATCGAAATACATCTTCCAAGGAGGACTGACTTCAATAGCCAATATATCTTCATCAGGAAGATCATAAGACAATTCCCATTCGGCAGGCATGGGATGATCAGCAAAGAAATCTGCCAACACTTGCCCTTTCACCGCTTTTTGAGGGACATAGATAATTTCAAATTGCTGCAGTTGGTGATACCATCTTGCGAGCCTATCAGAGAGCACTGGCTTTGACATGACGAATATTAATGGGTTGGCCTTTGAGACCAAGTAAACAGTATGAGCTTAGAAGTAATGTCTCAATTTCTGAATTGCAAAGATGAGAGCAAGACAGAACTTTTCTATTGGTGAATACTTAAACTCATTTGGGGTCATTGTCCTACTTAGATAGTACAACGCCACTCCTTTCCTTTGTCATTATTTTGTGCAAGTCAGGCTTCAACTGATCGTTCTTAAACAGATATGTAGAGGATTAATGGACGACCGGCTATGGGAGCAACCAACACTAGAGGATTCATCAAGTATGCTTTAATGATATTAAAGGCATTAGTGCAAGCTTCATCCCATTCAAACGGGCCACCTTTCTTCATAAGATGGCTGAATGGTTGGCATCGGCCGACCAAGTTTGATATGAATCTTCTTAAGTACGCCAGCTTACCTTGCAAACTTTTGAGCTCATGTATGTTTCGGGGCACCTGCATCTTCATGATTGCATCAATCTTTGCTTTGTCAATCTCAATGCCACGATGTCGGACAATGAATCCAAGGAACTTTCCCGAAGAGACTCCGAATGCGCACTTAAGTGGGTTCATCTTGAGTTGGAACTTTCTAAGACGCTCAAATATTTGTCTTAAATCTTGGAGATGATCCTTTTTCTTCTTTGATTTTACCACGATGTCATCATCATAACATCTGACATTCTTATGAAGCATGTCATCAAATATCTTTTGCATGGCTCGATGGTAAGTAGCGCCAGCATTCCTCAAGCCGAATGACATAACATTATAGCAAAATATTCCTTTTAGAGTGGGAAGGCTGTTTTCTCTTGGTCTTCTGGAGCAAAACTAATTTGATTATAGTCAGATGACCCATCCATGAATGAAATAACTTCATGACCAGTTGTTGCATTAATCATGAGCTCAGGAATTGGCAGTGGAAAATCATCTTTTGGGCATGCTAAGTTCAAGTCGCGAAAGTCAACACACACTCTAAGTTGCCCATTTGCCTTCCTTACTGGTACAATGTTGGAGAGCCAAGTGGGATACTTAACTACTCGTATCTTGTCCATCTCAAGAAGCTTATTAACCTCAACTTCAATCAATGGAACCAGCTCTGGTCAAAATCGACGCTGCATCGGCTTAACAGGCTTAGCTCCTTCTTTTACTACTAAATGATGAACTGCCACTTTTGGATCTAATCTGGGCATCTCCTTGAATGACCATGCGAACACGTCTCTAAACTCTTGAAGAAGCTCAATGTAAGCTTTTTCTTCATCAGCTGTCAATAAAGCACTTATATAGGTTGGACGTGGGTCATTAGCATCACCCAAATTAATCTCCTTCAATTGGTCAACAATAGCTTTGACACCCTTTTCAAATTCTGGAGGAGCATCATCAGCATTTTCCTCTTCAGTTGAAGTCTCATCTCGTATAGTGACATGATTTACCGTGTCAACTTTCTCTAAGAATTTTTGCCTTTGAAAACGCGAATTAGACCCAACTTGTTCATTTTCTCCCACTTTAACAATGATCTCCAGTACATAGCCATCTCTCCTCATTTCAAAGATCTTGCTTCGTAGATCTCTTTCTGCATTGTGTAAGCCTGCTTGCATGATAATGGAACGAACAAAGTTCAATGAGCCTACACTTTAATGATCATCTTCTTCACTTCTGGTGAAGATTATTGTCCATTTCTTAGCTTTAAACACTGTGTCACATGATATAGTCAGGAAATGTCGTCTTTTCATGCGATATGGGATCCGACTATGTATCTTTGGGAACTTGGTAGTTTCAAATCTCTGGCAATTTTCACTTCCAGCTGGTCTGAGTCTTTAAAAGACTGAGATTCTTTTTGTGTTTCTATCTTCCTCATAAGACTCTTCTTCTTCAAAAAGAATTTCATCTTCAGTGATGTAGTTCGTGTTTGCCCTTTCGAACGCAATGCGAATAGGTTTTTGCAGAACATATCCCAAACCTATTCTAGTATACTTGGAAGTGCGGCTGTTGCTTTTTAATGTCTCTTGAGTGGTATTAAATTCACTAGGAGTTTTACAAGACGGTTCATCTATCACAACTTTTTCTTGAGGGTCGTATCCAGCTTTCATAAGAAGTATGTAAGCTTATGGGCTATATGATTTGGAAACTGCCGCCTCAAATACAGTTTTAGCCCCTTGAATTGGGCGAGTGAACCTTTTAAGTGGAGAAGGCTTCTCAGTGTCAACCTTGGTCAGGGATAGTGTCAACCCTTCTATTGTCTTGATCAACTGTTTACTTTCATTAGACTGTATGGATGAAACATCATCTGTATTTTCTTTTTCTCGTTTATCATCGTTTTTCGCTTATGATGAACTTCCTTCTTGTTTGACAGCCTTGCTATTTTTCAGAAAATATCTAGCATCTGCAAAATATGACTCGGCTTCTGTGAATGGCCTTTCATCACCAAGCACCTTTTTATGTTACCTCCATCGCAGTATTTAAAGCATTGATGTAGCGTAGAAGGAATCACTCCATTTTCATGCAACCATGGGCGCCCCAAGAGCATGTTATATGATGTTTTAGCATCAATGACATGAAACAGAACTGTTGAGGCCATCTCATCTATCATTAAATCCAAGACTATTGTACCAAGTATTCTTTGACCTTCTTGATAGAACCCATGAATCATCAATCGACTACTACCGAGTTCGTCAGTTGGAATCCCAAACTTTTTCAATGTCATTAAAGGTAAGATATTGACCGCTGAACCTCCATCAATCAATATTCGATTCACCCTTTACTCTTGAGTACAACCAGCTATGAATAAGGGTCGGTTGTGAGGTTGTGTACCGAGCAGTAAATCCTCCTATATGAAGGTAATTTTCATAACATGGGTCCCACTTTCACCTCCAGGCTCAACCTTAAATAGTTGAGCTTCGCTTGCCATGTGACATGAAGAATCATTTTCTCCATTTGTAGAAGTAGAGTTTGCAATTGCATCTTCATCTAGAAAGATCTTCCCTTGCTCCACCAATCGCATAACTTTATCTTTAAAGACAAAACAATCTTTGATAGAGTGACCCACCATTCTATGATACTTGCAGTACTTAGGATTGTCAGTTTGCCCCGCCTCTTCTGGTCTCTTCATTTCAGGAAGCTCAATAAGTTTATCTTTGAGCAGATCATCAAATATGCCTGGGACATCCGAATCAAGGAATGAGTACTTTCTTTCTTGCATCTCTTTCAAGGTCAATCTTCTTCTCCTCCTTTCTTGGGAATCATTCTTCACTTTATCATCTTTTTCATTCTCATTCCTTTGAAATTTGACAATTGATGCATTTGTCGCCATGGACTCTTTTTCATAAGATTTATTGTAGGGTTTGCCCCCTTTCCTGGCATCTTAATTTTCTTTGTACTTGTAGGATCCAGGAATCGGTGGCTCTACAACTCCTCTTATCCCCATACTTAGCTCCATGTCGTGAGCTCTTGTGGCTAAGTCTTCAAAGGTTTTAGGCTTAATCCCTTGAAGTATGTAACGAAGGCTCAACTGCATTCCTTGAGTGCACATCTCAATGCTAGAAAAATCAGACAGTCGATCTTTACATTTTAAGCTCAGATTTCTCCATCGATTAATGTACACAATTACTGGCTCTTCTTTTAATTGACGAGTATTAGTTAATTCTATCATACTAACTGTTCTCCTAGTGTTGTAGAAATGGTTAAGGAATTGTTGTTCCATCTGATCCTAACTATCTATAGAATCGACCTCCAAGTTGGTGTACTATTCAAAAGCATTTTCCTTTAGAGAACGAACAAATTGTCTCACCATATGATCTCCGTAAGTTTCAGCATCATTGCATATTTCAATATAATGTGTTATATGTTGCCTTGGATTACCTTTGCTACCAAACTGTTGGAACTTGGGGGGTTGATAGTTCGGTGGCCTCTTCAAGTTGCCAACCCTCCTAGTATAAGGCTTGGCATAAGTGAATGAAGGCTTGGAGCTCTCTTCAAATTGGTCCTTCATTGTGCCAATTATAATGTTTTTTAGCTAGCTGATAGGAACCATTCCATCATGGGAGATGTTCAGTTCTTCTTCAATCACCCTTTTCCCCGTCGATTGATGTTTTGCAGAGTCATTAACTTCATTTTTAGCATCTTCAACTTGCTTTTCGTTTGCATGGCTTGTTTCGGCACCAGTCATTTTTTCCATTAGTTTGAAGATCAAAGTACTTTGTTCTTGGTTCTGTTTAGCAAGTGCAGCAACGGATTTAGTTAAGCTTGCCAATTGTTCTTCGATAGATGAAGTATTTGTTGTCATAGTCGAGGCTATGGACGAATCAGATGATGGACTTTCTTCAGATAAAGGAGTTGAGCCAGCAAGGTTACCCTCTTCATTTTTATCATCCTGATCGTCATAAGATATTCCTTTGGGGATAACTCCAACTGAAGAAGTTATCTTTGAATAGACTTCAGACCTCACATTCTTTGACATGCTTCTGGTTGTAACATTAACGTCTTCAACTTGTAGTTTCGAAGACTTGGAGACAGAAGCTGATCTGTTGACTTTGACTCTTAGCGGAACCATCTTACTTTGCTTATGTGAAGAGGAGATAAGAGGTAGAAACTTTCCCACTGGGCATGCCAAAATTTGTAACAATAAAATTTATATTTATTAAATAATAAATACAAAAGAAATTAGAATGATAATCCGATGTGGATTGAGCTTGAGAATTTGAGTAACAACTTCTATTTATCCTCTGATTCCTCTCTTGAGTTGACTTCTTCGCCTTTATCAACTTTTCGAGCTGGATATTCGGATGAAGCTTGTTCGAGCTCAATGTTAACTTGAAGAACATTTGTCCGGAGGCGTCGAGCCTTTATTCGGATCAAACGTTGACTTGAAGATTTTATCGCGAAGAATGCCGTTCAATTTGGTAGAATACCGTTGACTTCACGAATATCGTTGGATAAACTTGATTTGAAGAAATGTTGAATCTGAGGGGCTCCGTACCTTTATCCCAGATTGAATGACGTTTCTGAATTGATCTTTGAAGAATTACTTGATCTTTTTAGAGATTCCAAGCTTCTTCAGTGCTCTCTGAGTTTTTAGGAGTTTCAGAACGTTTTGAATGAGGACTAAAGGCCCTTATTTATGGGTAGAGAAAATAACCACCTGTGAGATATTTTCTCCTTGAAAAGATATGTGGGGCTTTTCTCCTTTAATTAAGCCTGCTAGACTAGACCTATTTAAGCATGGAGGATTTGACTTGGGCCTATTTAATTTAATTAGGACTGTTGAACTAGACCTGAGCCTATTTAATTTAATTAGGCCTGTTGGAGTTTGATTTGTTGGGCTTGTTGTCTTGAGTCAGGCACACCTGACTTGAATTGAGCTCATTTGACTTGGATTTGGGCTCAAATACTTATATTAATTATTAATTATTTATTCACTTATTTTAGGAATTAATTTATTTAAATTCCTTAATAAATAAATATTTAATCACTATTTAATATATTTTTCTTTGCATTTTTTATTTATTAGGCAATAAAATTTAATTGTCTACACATAGAACCATCAATCATAGTACCAACAATCACACAACTAGGAATCAAGAATCATAATTCATAAAATCATCAAACATAGGTAATCCACCAAACCCTAAAATTAACATATTCAATTCCACTCTTAGAAAAATCTCATCATAAAGCGTTTCTAAATTTGTCTCCCAAATGCATAACTGGTGACTTAACAAAGTATGCACTCGCCATAATTATGCATGGAGACAAATTTAACATGCTCATACTATTTCAACCCACATAAACATCATCATCACATCAGTTTATGAATCTCTAACCCTACATATGAGAAAATAATAGATTGAGGTTTATACTTCAGAGTATTTGGGCCGTTTTAAGGCCCTAGGGCATAAGATCTTTATCGTCATAATTTAAACCTACGTTCCTCCATAAAAATTTTATTGAATTGGCAATCAGGCATCGATGAGCTCACGGGGTCGCTCACTGATGCCTCCTCAGAATCGGTCACCACCATGCCCTTGTATTTAGGGTCAAACAATAGTTGGTCCTTCAAATCAGGCACAACAAGTCCCGTATACATCTCATCAGATTTTGAGACAACTTATCGATTCAGATCTGTATCAGAAGGGGCTGAGAACGCGGGGAGCCTAGTAGATCTTCATGAATCAAAGTCAGATGAGCTCAAGAAAGAGGAGAGCCCAGTATATCTATAGGCATCAATCTCGAATAAGCTCGAGAAAGATGGGGGCATAGTAGATCTACAAGTCTCATAGTCGGAGAACGAATAAATCTCAGGGATTTTGCCAGAAATTACATCTGATGGTGAATCGACCGGTGACACCATCATGGAAACAGACTTCAAATCGACTACAGAATCCATATCTTTTTCAAGATAAGGAAAGAAAAGCAGTACATAATGGAAGATGAAGGGAGTAGACAATGATGGCAAGTTTACAGGGAATAAGATGATGAAGAGTTCATCGATGAAAGAGCAGTCGATAAGAGAGAGACCATCGCTGAAGAACAAATGATGAGAGAGAGAGAGAGAGAGTTTCTTGAAGATAGAAGCCCAAATGAGAATTAAGGTTTTCAAAACCTGATTCTTTTTTGGGTTAATTACCTAAAAAGTCCAGATCTTTACTTTGCTTTCAAATTAGTCTAAACATATTAGAATTTACAAAAAATTACACTATCTTTATGGCGATTTGCAAATTAAACCATCGGGCAGTTAGAGGCTACCCGATTGATGATGTGTCGATTGTTCCTATCAATCACATTCCACTGTCAGCATATTTTTTATCCACCATGCACTCTCATTTCTTTCAAGCCCAAAGTCCTCGTTTAGCTCTCAACCGATCAAAGAGGCGTCCGTTGCTAGAATCGAATTGGGATCGGAATTTTTATTCATCATCATATGTGTGGCGGCAGTGCATATTCCTCAATCGATCGGGTTCAACTGAGCTCCAAGCTCAACCCTAAATATTCTTACCGATGTAGCCACTAAGTACTTGGGTGCAGACCGCACAGTAGCGAAATTAAACGTCGCCTCCGCCAATTTCAACAGCCGCACCCAATCGATTGTCTCTGACTTCGTTTACTCACTTGAAATTTTGGTAGGTTTCCTATTGTAGTGTGAGATCACATTCAATGTTCACATCAACTATGATTAGGGATTTGAGAAATTTTATCAAAGTATAACAATGAAATATCGTTTGCACAGTACTTACAGTCAAGAAGAAGGGTTTATAAAAGGACATTGTTGAGATTTAGGGGTAGGCGCGTGTATGTTGGTAGCTCTGGAGGTGGGTAGGTGGGGGCGCGTGTGGAGATTATTATGGTATAGTATTAATCAAAATTGAAATTTTAATTACATTTTTAATTAAAGTGTTTCTCATAGGATATTCAAAGTTGTGATAGTTCTTAAACTACTTTCATTTGGAATTGAACCCTTCTGAAAATTTTCAATATGATGATCTAATGGGAAGTAGACTGATGTAAGAGGCTTTTGTTGAATCTTCTGGACCAAATTGCATCGTGCCTGGGTAAACCACACCCATCAAATTACTTGGTAAAAAAATAACTCCTTGTCAACAATAGCTTTCCATGATTATGTTAATTGCATTTTCCATTTGTTTCTTTGGAATTGCGATAAGTATGATATTAATATGGAGAGAAGATAGTAAAATAAGTGAGAAGGAAGAGAGAGGTTGAGGGAGAGGAGGAGAGAGAGAAGAAGAAAAGAAGTGAGAGAAGGGAAAATGCTAAATGGGTCCTTCTTCTCGACCTTCCCTGTGTCGAAAAGGGTGGGGAAGCTCTTGCCGTCGAGCAAAACGAGGACGTTGGGCTGATGAAAGGGTCAGGTGGAAAAAATGACTTTGGGCTGATGAGAGTGCCAGTGGATAAAAAAATATGTTGACAGTGGAATGTGATTGGATAGAAAAAGTGCCGCATCATTAGCATCTAGTTGCCCGATGGCTTAATTTGCAAACCGCCATAGAGGTGGAATACTTTTTTTTTAATATACTCATATGTTTAGACTAATTTGAAATCAAAGTAAAGTTCAGAATTTTGTAGGTAATTAACCCTTTTTGTTTTATTGTTTTCTTATTAATTATAGTGTATAATTATTAGTAAATGTTAAAGTTAAGTTAGGATTAGTATGTTGATGATTTTAAACTGATGATATTCATGTAAATACCATAACTTTAAGAGTTGAGTGATAGTAATGGTTGGACCTTTACTTTAAATGGAAACTAATACCTTTGAATTGGACGTTAAGCATAGTATAACGGATACCTTATAACTGATTGGAGGGATTGTTTTATACTTGTGCATCGCATGGGTAGAAAATTCTAAAATGAGTAATCATGCAAGAGGGTTATGTAATAGTAATGTAATGGTATAAGATTGTGATAACAAGGATGGTGAGCGAGTTATTCAAGGAATGGTGTTAATTGGAATCAGTTTAATAGAATAAGTGCTAATTGCTAAGTTATCTCTAACACCATTTGATGTTAGATTGTCATTCAAGTATCAACGCAAACAATTTCCTCTAATTATTATTTTTATGCAATGACTATAAACAAGAGTTAAGAACAATTATTGAGCAATGTTGGGTTGGATTTAAAGAGATCAATCTTTAGTCACGACAAAGTGTACGTGACTGTGTCAACAGTTACAAAGGATAATGGACTGAACATTTTATTGTACAGTGACAATAGGATGAGCACGTTGTTTAAAAAAAATGTTGTGCTCAAAGAAGTTTTCCATAATTTGTAATATAGTTTCGACAGTTTTCAATGTCTATCTTTTAATTATGAGTGAGGCTCTTGTGCCCCTGGGGGCACACCGTACGCCTTTAGAATTTAGTATTATGGATAAGGGTATATTGTTTTGTTCTAAAGGGTATACACTTTAATTAATAAGGGTACACAATTTCGTTGTAAATGGTATATATTTTTCATTAATATTTTTTATTTTTCTATAGAAAATAAAAGGTACACATCTTTATACTGAAGGGTATACAATTTAACATAAAATTCTAAAGGCGCACAAAGTATGGTCCGTGCGCCCGGGTGCACACAAGTTTTTGTCTTTAATTATAAGACCTTAATTTAACCCTTTGTCTTTTTCTATTTCTTTTTCTTTTTTATATCACGAATGCACATTTATGCCTTTTTTAATTTTCTTGATAAATGTCACTTTTCATCAAATTTTTTAGGATTAGTTACGTTAAAAGTCTCAATCTTTTCGTCAATTGCGGATTAGTCCAAACTTTTCAATATTTACAAATAAGTACTCGACCTTAAACCCATTTTTCAAATTAAACCACCAGGCAGCCGAAGGCCTGCCCGGCGAATGACGTGTTACTGTTTATAACCCACGTATTAAAAAAATAATAATAATAAGGAACATGTGGGCTTGATTAGTGATTACCCACCCCACCCCACATGGAACTCACTGATGATTCCCCTCACCAGCACCACCACCGTCACCACGTCCTCACAACCCTGCAACCTATCTACTCCACCCCACCTACTCTACCGCCTCCATGGCACTTCTCCCCACTTCTTCCCCACCATCTACCGCCCTCCTCTTGCTGCTGCACCAATCGCCACCACCATCTCCTCTCCACACTCCATAGCTGCTTCCTCCTCCTCCGGCGGTCAACACCCGCCACCCCAGCTCGTCAACGCCTCACTAGCTATAGCCACCAAATCGAAAACTCTAATTGACAGCTCTGAGCCCCAACCCAATAAATAATTACACTTTCGGTGGATAAACCGCCACCCAAGAAATCAACGAAGGACCGCCACACTAAAGCGGACGGCCGGGAGCTGCACATCCGTATGCCGACGACGTGTGCAGCTAAGGTTTTTTAGCTGACCCGGGAGTTAGGCCATAAATCTGAAGGCGAAGCACTCGAGTGGCGACTGTAGCAAGTGAACCGACCATCATAGCTGCCACCGGCACAATTCCGGCTAATTACTCAAACCTCAAAGTCAACCTCAGAAGCAGCGGCTTTAATGAACAAAAATGATTTTTTGCATGGCTTTAAACCAATAAATCAATTAATGATAAAACATACTCCATCCGTCTCATCGAAAGGTTCTCATTTTACTATATTGAGCGTCTCATTCAAAGATCCTCATTTTTCCTTTTTAATAAAAGGACCCCACATATGGCCCACCACTCACTACTAATACAAATACCCACTGCACATAAAATAATAATACTCCTTAATCTATGCGCAAAAAGTAAATGAGGACCTTTACCCGGGACAAAAGGAGTAGTCTGATTAATGAATAATATATATTCCATCCGTCCCACCTAAAGGGTAGCTTTTAACTTTTGCACGTGGATTAAAGAGTATTATTATTTAATGTGTAGTGGGTAGTTTTATTACTGGGAATGTGGGCGATGAGTAATATATTCACCTAGTTTTTAGTATCTTTTTATGTCTGTTTTCGTAGTATTTTATTCGTATTTTATGTATTATTTGGTTGTATTATGTATTTTTATGTAAATGTGTGAAAATGAGCTTAAACGTATGTTTTAGGGTGGAAAACGGATTAAAAGCGCAAAGTTGAAATGAAGGGTGAAATCGTGAAGAATGCTGAAAAACAAAGGAGCACTTTGCATGTTTTTTCTGTGTTCTTGTAGAAGTCAAAACTAATCATGTAATATATTTTTGGAAAGATACGGAAGATATGATCGTTTTGGCATAAGAATCACCTAAATTGGAGTTTGGATGAAGAAGTTATGATCAAAATGGTGAGACTGCGCAGAAGTGAACGACCACAAGAAGGGTCCTTGTGCGTTCAAATAGTGAAAATGCACGGGCAGCAGTTTAGTCATCGTGCACTCAAACAGTGAAAATGCACGGGCACAAGAAGGGTCATCGTGCATTTGACACAAGTTACGTGATTAAGACCCAGACTTGCTTCTACTCCCTTTTTAAATCCCAATTGAATTAAATTTGAACCCCAAGTTTAGAATGGGTATAAATACCCTCAAGTTCAACATTTGAAGAGAGGATAACAAGGGTTTCACTTGGACACACACATCACACACCATTTCCTCCAATTCACACTATCATCTTCAGCCATTCACCATCATTTTATCTACCTTCATTATGTTGGTGCTTGGATCGTTTGGTTAATGTAACCCGTTAGGGATCCATACGTTTCTAATATCAGCGGAAGCAATAAATCATAGAAACGATTACCGTTCACCAAGGTATGTAGAAGATGAAGAATTCTCGCTGACAGATTGTGCATCCCCACGAGAATGGCCATAACTTCCTCGTCTGATGTCAGAATTGAATGATCTTTATGCTCAGACGATCCTCTCTTCAATGGATTTCCGACAATATATTGATCATCAAATTATGAGTACTGTACAATTTTATATAAATCTCGCAAGGTGGTGGACAACAGCAGCAGCAAACTACCTTCTGATCTTCTGCTGTATGTCCCAAGTACGATCTCGACTTCGTGTGGGCGACGATCTATGAGACCTCCTCAATCTGCTCTCAACCCTCATCACACGTGAATAATGAATGAGATTAGGGTTCCAGATAAGCTGAGGTGACTTATATACATGGGCTACAGCAGGGACCAGGAGGAGAAGTTGGGTTGGGCCCCCATTGGGCTTAAGTATCCAAGCTTAGCCCAAAGCTTATACTTAAGTCCAATAATAATAATATATTCCACTAAAATATTATTACTGCACTGCCTTTCCAATCCCAAAATTACGTTTTGGGCTCCTTCTTATTATGAGCCCGTTAGTCTCCCCATGTTTAAGATATACAATGTCCATTAATTAATTTAAGTTACTGACAACTCAATTAATTAATATCTCATCCAAGAGTAGTACCACTCAACCTCATTATCATGCCGGAATAAATTCCACCTGCAGAGTTTACATGATAATCCTTATGAGCTCCTCAAGGGGACATCATCAACCTATGACGGACGCGGATTCCTTCTACAATCAACAGCACACCATAGAGACAGCATTACTTCCCAACTCACCGAGTTTGTTGATTTAATTACATGTAAATCTCACTCATTGATGAATCAAAGAAATACATACTGCCCTACGTGTCGAGGTTATTGTATAGGGATTAAGAGCACGAACTTCCATAATAACTGAGATCAAGTTCTCCTATAAGTCAGTATAAGTCGAACGATCTCAAGCGGTCCTGCTCAATACACACAAGTGCACTAATGTGATTCTATAGTCAAGACAAGCTAATACCAAACCACACTACAACCATCCCGATAGAGAGTCCCCGTCTATCTCGGTTGTGAGCATCTATTTATACTTTATAAGGAAACCGATAATATGATCTTCCGCGTGTTGTCGCACAACATATTATCTACAGTATAAAGTAAGTGGACTATTGCATCGTGCATATAAATAAATTATAAGACGCAATTATTTGATCGTATGATTCTCATTTCAAATTAATTGTTATAACATTGTTCATACAAAAAGCTAGACTTTTAGTATATAATCCAACAATCTCCCACTTATACTAAAGGACTTTGCTGTCATGTCTTCCGCCATGCATCTGATTCTCACTCCTACTACACGACCATCAAAAGCTTTCGCTTTAAGGTTCTTGTAAATGGATTTACTAGGTTATCATCCGATGCAATCTAGGCGACAACAACCTTCCCCTCATCATACAATTTCTCGTAACTGGTGGTACTCGCGCTCTATGTGTTTAATTGCCTTATGGACTCGTGATTCCTTCAAGTTTGCAACTGCACCAATATCATTAATTTAAATTGTGATAATCTTGGGCAAACTTAGAAATACTTCAAAGTCCATCATGAAGTTTCTAGAGTCATATAGATAATTTGGCTGCCTTATAGGCTCCAATTTATCATCTTTCCATGATGGAGTTCGGAGTTCGAAATATATTTCTATATAACACTCCTCCATATTATGGCTCTACTTCTTAAAATTAAACACATAACCTTGAGATGGATTTACTGCCATCCCTATCTGATTTGAAAAATCCGAATCTACGTAACTTATAAGAAGCAGCGAATATGTCCGGTAAGCCTACATATAATTTCTAGTCCTTTTCAGGTACATAAATATATGTCTTACCACAGTTCAATATTCTTATTTCGAGTTACCTTGATACTCACTGTCTATGCAATTGACAATATAATTATCCATTCTCATGCATAGCATTCCTTAGATTAAGCTTCCTTATTCGCCGAAGCATAAGGAACCGCTTTCATCACTTTTATCTCTTTTTGTGTCTCAAGACACATTCACTTAGTTAAATTCACATACTAAATGAGTAAGGATCGTATCATTTTGCTAAACTTGAGCTAAGCCTAACATCTCTTTTTGTGATCCGTATTACCGTGATCAAAAGGATATTTTTACTCTTCTTAAGTCCTTCATTTCATACTGCTTTATTAATCATACCCATACGCCTGACAATACTCTTTTATTGTCTCCAATGAGCAATATATCATCTACGTATAGTACAAAAATACCACCACATTTCCGTCACTCTTTTCAATACACAAGACATATCTGAGTATTGATAAAATCCATATCACTGGATTTCTTCATCAAAACGGATGTTCTATAATTTTGAAGCTTGCTTTAGTCCATAGATGGACATTTTTAAGCTTAATATCAAAATGCTCTTAGCTCTTTGCAATGAATCACTCTAGTTGCTTAACATAGATGTTTTCCTCAAGACTTCCATTCAGGAAAGTTGTCTTGACATCTATTTGCTATCCCTCATATTCCACATGAGTAGCAACAGGTAAAAGAGTTCGGATCGACTTAGGCATAGCTACCGGCGAACAGGTTATCTCATAATCGAACCCTTTCTTTCTGAGTATACCTTTTTCGCAACGAGCTTTGCTTCCAAGGTTTTCACCTTACCATATGATCCTCTTTTATTTTGTATGACCACTTCCAATGGCTTTTACACCATTTAGTGGTCTTACAAGATCCCAGATATAATTTAGAATTCATCAATTCTATTTCAACATCATTGCACTAGCTAAGATATCGCATTTAGATCTTGTAGTGCTTTGTCGTATCCGTGGGTTCAATCCATGTTTACTAGGGACTAAGTCTCACGACTCTCCCAAAATATATATCTTGCAAGTTGTCGAACAACCCTCCCACTACGACAAGGCACTACACGCAATTGTGTATCAGATGTGACACGCGTTGCAGTTTAACTTGTGGTATATCCTCTTATACAATTGGTACTAATACTTTGTGTTTTCTTCTCACATCCTTTAGGATAACTTATAAATGGGTATGTGATTTATTAAATAGTCTCTTTCCAAAAATCTAGTGTTTGTGTTAACAATCACCCTTCGATCTTTTAGACTAAATAAATCACCTTCATTTTTATAGCATATCCCACAAACAGATAAAATTCAAATGAATTACTGTTTCTAGGGCTTATCCATAAAATGAATTAAGTAATTCCAAATAATTCATCATCTATCTAATCATTTGCATAAGAGTCTTTCTCTTATTAGGATTAAAAGACACATTATTAATTACTATTTATTGCATCCGTGGTATAAACATGATTTAAGAGTTTACAAATTGTCAATAACGTACCTTAACAGATTGTAGCTCCATCCTTTATTACTATGACCATGTCATTTAAATGAAATGGAGTATCCATCCGTAAATGCATAGAAACTGAAATAAAATTCTTTCTATGAAAACGTACCTAAAGACAATTTCTCATAATCAAACGTTTATTCATATCGTAAGATAAATAAGCAACTCCCACTGCAATATCCACTACTCTCGTAGTTTTACCCATGTATATTATAATTTCATCATCACTTAGTTGAAGGCGTTTAGTGATTCCGGTATCTACACACAACATGTCAGTAAAAGCCAACGCTAATCATGCTTCAACAACTAGTGAATGAGATACTAACCTTGTTCACATCTTGATGAAATTGGATTTTCTTCGCCATATGTTTTGTCAGAAGTTCACCACCATATACAACCTCTTTGTAATTCAGGTGGAACTTGCTCAAAACATTTAGGCAAACAATGAAGAATAAAATTGACTTAGATTTCCCCTTCAACTTCTATTCCATGTATTTCCAATTCATTCATCAAATTCAATCATGACCTACCGCCTTTTAACTTACTCAAGTATCCGAAGAGTTACATGAGACCATCATATTTCTATGAATCTCTTATCTCTTCACCAGAGACTTTAATATGCATCATAATAAGTCTTTTATGAGAACACACATGTATTTCTTAAGAAGTAAAATTAGAATCCAAGATTCTTTTCTAATCATCTAATTTTGGACCAGTAAATATAATTTCTTTTAGTCAACCATAAGTGAAATAAAACTATTTGAAATTCAGAGAAAAAAATTCACCGATCAAATCTTCGAATTTATCCATTTATATTGATTCTCTCAAAACAATATAAAATATAAATTCACCAACATCTCAAGCACCGTGAGTTTGCAAGCCACGATAGTGTGGACGTTTACAAACCCGAACATTTACAAGAGAAGGTTTTACCCATTAATTTCATTTGTCAACCTAACTTTATGACAAAATAATTAATAGTCGGTTCCTCTTTAGCCATGCAAATAAAAGCAGTGACTCCGATGGGGAGGATACTTATTATTACACCTAAGTGTACACCATTATTTGACCCCAAATCCATTGCGCGAGCTTATGTGCCTTATAGATGGAGAAGTACACACGCGCTCGGATAACTTCCTACAGTTATCAATTATAAGTTTGTACCAGTGAACCGCATATAAGCTCATCCGATATGGAGGAAGGTCTATGCCAACGCGCAAGTTCATATGCATCACATTACAAATATGATTATTTAATGAAGTCTGTTCCAGCAATCTATGAATAAACTCATCCGATGGGGAGGAAGGCTCTAATGCCGACGCGCAAGTTTATTCACATTACTAACAAACCAATAATGGAGGCCCGAGAATTTATTACCAATCCCCTCTCCCACTTAGCTATTCAAAACCAACGGTTTTTACATGCATATAATATTCAGAATAATATACGCAACCTAGCATGCTCCTATTACGGCACATAAGGCAGTAAATCACAGAAAGCATGCATACTTATATAACAATAATCAATTAATAAATAAATTATAACAGTTATATAACAGCGAATTCGATTGTTCGCCTCCAAGCACGAATATGGGCAACGCATACGGGGATCGACATCACCATTCCGGCACCCTGCTCCACCATTTCGGCACCCTGCTCGACATCCACATGCCAAGCTGCCCATCCATCGTGTTCTAATGCACATGCAATCTAAATATATAATAATAATTGACAAATAAAATCAATTATTGGCAATTATATATAAGGAAAAAAATGGCCAAAAATAACTCCAACCAATCAAATGGGATGACTAGCCGAACAAGTTGGATAGAATTTGGGCCCAGCCCATATATGCATACACACTGCAGCAACTGTACATGCACCGGCCCACAACTGTCTTTGCCATGTCATCACACTCACACACTGGTGCTTCTTCTCCCAGCCTTAACTTGCCGGAAACTGGATGAACACCGATCAGAACATCTCGCCGAAAACACGCCGGAATAAAATGGCCTCTCGTTGTGCAGCCTTTCTTCCAGCCAAGTCAGACCAGCCATCACTCTATCGCCGGTGAACTGCCATACGCCGAGACTCCATCGATCAGCCACCGGCTACGCTTCAGCCTCACCTTAACTCGTCGGAAATCTGCCATTCGACGAGAATCCATCACCCAATCGAGTTGTCGCCGATGGACCTCTTCCAGCCAAGTTCCATGATGTGGTGGTCAGGCTATTGTACAGCCCGCTACCTAGCCGTGTGGAGACACGAGCAACCAACGCCATCTTCCACGCCTTGCTGTTCCAGCTTTGCATCGCCGTCAATGGCAAACTTGCTCAGCAAGACACGCAGACCCGCCCAGAAAAACTCGCCATGCCCTATCGGAAATAAACAAACCCGATCGGAATACCACTTTCACCATCGCATGTCGTCAGTGACAGCCACTGAACTGCACACCATCACACGTCGCGACTGCTCATTTTGGTCATTCCGTCCGACAGCCAGCCTTGCACCTCTGATGTGCTGGCCAGTGATTGACTTTCTCGGAACCAAGCGCCAACCCGATCGGAAAAGGCATGCGAGTCGCCAGCCATATGCAGACCCGACTAGAATTCCATTCAGATCCGACCCAGAAATAGGCAGACCCACTCGGAACAACCATCGACTCGCTCGGAACACCTGCAGCTCCGTCTAGAATTGCAGCGATCTTCATGCCGCTGCTGTCCAGCAACGCTGTTAATTCGTGTCGTCTTCGCCTGTGAGTTCCACTGCCGAGTCCTCCTGACTGAAACCCACACCGTGAATCATGATAGCATCGCCAGCCATCAGCAATGAATGAGTGCCGTCCGCTGCAAGTCACCGTCTAGAATCAGCCGCTGCAAGCCCCTGTTTAGTCACGCGTTCCACCAGCGGATTTCAATCATCCCCATTCACCAGCCATCGGTCACACCAGCGTGATTCCATCGAGCGCCTAGTCGCGCTATCGTGCCGCTGACCGCCAGCCCACGTCGCGCCCTCTTCCTGCGCTCACCGCTCCGCCGCCAGTCCATTATCATCGACCATGTCAAGCCTTGCCTGACTTGAATCGCACTCAGCATTTCACCTCGACTCTATCAGTCTCACCATACCATCGTTGAACCATGCGTCGCCTTGGAGATTGAGTAGCGCTTCCGGCGCCGCCGTGCGCCACCAAGTCCAGTCGGCTTTCAACACCGGTGCAGTCGTGTGTGTACCATGATCAACAGGGTAGGGTATAAAACAAGAAACCACGATTTCCTAAACCCTAATCCACATAGGCATGTAAACCCTAGCCTAACGTTTCACGCTTCACCACGAAACCGAAGCTCTGATACCAATTGTTGATGCTTAGATCATTTGGTTAACGTGACCCGTTAGAGATACATACGTTTCTAATATCAGTGGAAGCAATAAATCATAGAAACGATTACCGTTCACCAAGGTATGTAGAAGATGAAGGATTCTCGCTGACAGATTGTGCAGTCCCACGAGAATGGCCATAACTTCCTCGTCTGATGTCGGAATTGAATGATCTTTATGCTCAGACAATCCTCTCTTCAACGGCTTTCCGTCAGTACATTGATCATCGAATTTGTACGATTTTATATAAATCTCGCAAGGTGGCGGACAGCAGCAGCAAACTACCTTCTGATCTTCTGCTGTATGTCCCAAGTCCGATCTCGACGTCATGTGGGCGACGATCTACGAGACCTCCTCAATCTGCTCTCAACCCTCATCACATGTGAATAATGAATGAGATTAGGGTTCCAGATAAGCTGAGGTGACTTATATACATGGGCTACAGTAGGGACCAGGAAGAGAAATTGGGTTGGGCCTCCATTGGGCTTAAGTATCCAAGCTTAGCCCAAAGCTTATACTTAAGTCCAATAATAATAATATATTCCACTAAAATATTATTACTGCACTGCTTTTCCAATCCCAAAATTACGTTTTGAGCTCCTTCTTATTATGAGCCCGTTAGTCTCCCCATGTTTAAGATATACAATGTCCATTAATTAATTTAAGTTACTGACAATTCAATTAATTAATATCTCATCCAAGAGTAGTACCACTCAACCTCATTATCATGCCGGAATAAATTCCACCTGCAGGGTTTACATGATAATCCTTATGAGCTCCTCAAGGGGACATCATCAACCTATGATGGACAAGGATTCCTTCTACAATCAACAGCACACCATAGAGACAGCATTACTTCCCAACTCACCGAGTTTGTTGATTTAATTACATGTAAATCTCACTCATTGATGAATCAAAGAAATACATACTGCACTACGTGTCGAGGTTATTGTATAGGGATTAAGATCACGAACTTCCATAATAACTGAGATCAAGTTCTCCTATAAGTCAGTATAAGTCGAACGATCTCAAGCGGTCCTGCTCAATACACACAAGTGCACAAATGTGATTCAATAGCCAAGACAAGCTAATACCAAACTACACTACAACCATCCCGATAGAGAGTCCCCGACTATCTCGGTTGTGAGCATCTGTTTATACTTTATAAGGAAACCGATAATATGATCTTCCGCGTGTTGTCGCACAACATATTATCTACAGTATAAAGTAAGTGGACTATTGCATCGTGCATATAAATAAATTATAAGACGCAATCATTTGATCGTATGATTCTCATTTCAAATTAATTGTTATAACATTGTTCGTACAAAAAGCTAGACTTTTAGTATATAATCCAACACATTCCACCATCAAAACCTTCATCCAGTAGAAGAAAAGAAGCAAGGAAGAGAGGAGGATTACAAGGGAAGGATGGAGATCACCATTGAAGCACTTCAAGGGAGTTTTCATTCATACTTTGTAGTGAAACCTTATTGTTCATCATGTTTTGTAAGGATTTTAATGTCTATGTTAATTTCCTTTTGAATATGGTAGGCTAATCTCCCTTGTGAGATTAGCAACGTGAGAGTTGTTAGATAATTTTTGGATTTGTGTATTTAAATTTGTGTGTTGATTAGTTAAATGGATTTTCCATCATTGATGTTTGATATCTTGAGGTTTATGATGATTTGTGTTTTTAGTTGTTCTAAATATGTGATTAGATTGAGAAATCAATTATATGCTTAGGATAATTGAGTGAATCATTTCATCAAACACTTCATGTGCATTATAAATTGGAAAGAGGTTGAGAAATCCTTTGGAATTTAGAACCCTTTGATAAAACATGATTGGTTTATCGAGAGGTTGATTAATTGTGTGAAGGGACTCTCATTTCAAGCTTAGTACCTAGTTGGAATTGTTTGTGTGAGAACCAATCCGTTGAGCTAATTGAGATTCATATCTTATCCATCTCGAGAGGGAATTAGGTGAACTTAGTGTTGGCCCTTAGTCTTATACTCATGATTCATATGAATTTAATGCATATATCCTAGGATTTCCACTTCTTAATTTTTGTTAATCTCATTTTTAGTTAATTGAAAAACCACCCTTCACTTATCTATCTTGTTTGCTAATCATTGCTGGCTTGCTTTGGTTATTGGTATTTACGTGTTTCACAACCAACCCTTTGATGATTCGTCTCTATAAAATTACAAGAAATGTGAGATCGCTTAAGCACTAGTACCTACCTCCATGTGGTTCGATATATTATTGAATTGGTCATCCCAACTATAAATTGACTAATCAAATGATGCCGTTGTCGGGGAGGCAACGGTTGTTAGTAGCTTGAAGAAGGATCGTTTTGAGTGATCTTAATAGAGACATATTTTTTTATTTATTTATGGGTTAATTGCGCCAAAAGTCCCGTCCTTTTTGCGTTTTGCGAATTAATCCAAACTTTTCAATAATTACAAATAAGTTCTTAACTTTAAGTTTGTTTTGAAAATCAAGCCACCGGGCAGCTGGGGGCCTGACCTGTGGCTGACGTGTCACTGTTTCTCATTCCAGCGTTTATGTTTTGCCTCACTAGATACTCCACATGTTAATATAAAAAAATCTTAAAACTCAAATTTGGAGGCAACATCGTTTTAGCAAGTTTTCTGCAACAGTGCCCATGGCGGTAATGATGATGGCGATCAGCACGGCGGTTGGATAGCCGAGAGTTAGGGGTTTTAATTAGGAATTAGAAAGTAGGATATTAATTAATAGAGTGATAAGCTTTTAATTATGAAAGCATAAAACAAAGAAAAACCTCATCTTGCCCAAACCCCTACTCCGATTTTCGATTGATTTTCAGAGAGATATTAAATTCGAAGATCAGGGAGTGATGGGAGGTGAATTGCGGAACGAGATCCATCAGAAGGCTTACATAAAGTTGGTCCTCCACGCCCTTAAACACCGTACCTCCACCGTCAACGCCGTCCTCCTCGACTGCTCCGCCGGCGCTGGTAACGCCGTGGTGATCGTCGACTTCATGCCTCTCTTCCACTCTCAGATCGGCTTCCTTCCTCCCCTTGAAATTGCACTCATTATGGTTAGCAAAGACTGAATACTGTATAACTTAATTTCACGATTTGGAATTTTTACTTCTTTTGTTGTAAATTGATAGATAGAATAATATTATAGAGTATGTGAATTTTGTAGATTGACAATAAAAAGCTTGGGGCTCTACACAAGGGGAAGGATCAAAGCTCTGTGATGTAGTACTTGGCGCGGCGGCGATCGGCACGGCAGTTAGGTAGCCGAGAGTTAGGGGGAAGAGTAGGATGTGTTCACTGGGCTAGTAAAAAAAGAATGTTGTTTTCTTTACTTTTTTTAATTTAATATATGGATTTATTATTGGGTTCAAAACGACATTGCTTTGAACGGATGGAATGGCGACGTGGAAAATTCAATGACACGTTAGCCACCGGGCAGGCCCCCAGCTGGCCGGTGGCTTGATTTTCAAAATGAACTTAAAGTCAAGAACTTATTTGTAATTATTGAAAAGTTTGGACTAATCTGCAAATCGTGAAAAGGTTGAAACTTTTGGCGCAATTAACTCTTTTTTTATTTGTATTTGCTTTTGAAAATCTTGTTCTAACTTCTTTTACTTTGAAAGTGTATGCAAACAAGGTCAAAAGGGAAACAAGTTGAACCTATTGATTTATAAATTGAAAACACTTTTTGGAGAAGGAGAAAGGAGAACAAAACCAAAAAGAGTAATCCAATGGAGAATAATCAATATGAACGTATTGATGTTAGGAATGATGGAGATGGAGTACAAAATATGCAAGACAACGCACCTCAATTTATTGTCAATCCTCCTTAACATGCCTATTAAAATCATGGAGCTTTCAACAACCAAGCATTACTTCAATAAATGGTGCAACAAGGCATTCCACAAGCTTATGCACCTCCACAACAAGCGTATGTGCCACCACCACCACCCAACCTTCGTTGCAACTTGGAATTCATAATGATCAAAGGGTAATTCGAGATTTCTTTATGCCGAGGGCGATGCCACATATGATGGGTCTACCAATCAACGCCTACAACTTTGAAATTAAGGCGGGCTTGATTTCTATGGTGAGAGACCAACAATTTGGTGGAACTCCGAATGAGGATCCGAATGCACACTTAGCTCAATTCATTGAGATTGCCAATACGGTGAAGATGAACGGGGTGAGTGAGGATTGTATCCAGATAAAGTTGTTTCCGTTCTCGTTGAGGGATAGAGCTCGAATGTGGCTATCTACCATTACTCCGGGTACGTGCAATACTTGGGATGAGCTAGCATAAATATTTTTGAACAAATATTTCCTACCTTCCAAGACGTTTCAAATGAAGAGTTTGATTACTCAATTTATGCAAATGCCTCAAGAGAGCTTTTATGAAGCATGAAAAAGATTTAAGGATATGTTATGCAAGTGCCTACAACATGGATTCTCGGAGAATCAGCAAGTTAGATTCTTCTATCGAGGATTAGTGAATGGGCAAAGAATTTATGTTGATGCTTCGGCGGGTGGATCCGTAATTGGAGTGACTCCGGAAAGGGTCATAAGGATATTTAATAAAATTGCTACAAATGTATATCAATGGTCATCGGAGAGATTTAGTGGATGCTATGATTTTGAGAATTTTGATCAAGGGCAACAGTTTAGTATGAAGAATGTGAATGATGAGCCATAAACGCCAAGTGTTGAGATGATAGCGGTGGAAGTGTTGAGGCAAATGAGTTTAAATCAAAGTGTGATCCAAGGAGTCAATATAGTTGAAGGGCTATAAGTTGAGAAAGGGGTACTTTCTCCAAATATTGTGAGTGGAGAACAATGGGTCAACTCTATGCCACGTGTGGAAGATGTGTCATACATGCAAGGAAGAAACTACCAAGGTAATTACCAAAATTATTTCCAAGGTAGTTTCAACCAAAGTCAAGGGAACTATCAACCAAGGCAAGGAAACTTTTCCTACTCTAATTCGAGCAATGCGGTTGCTTATCCTCCGAAATATCAACCGGGGGCCAAGGCACCAAATAGTGAAGGGAAGGCATCTATAGATGAGCTACTTAAACAATTAACAGTATCAAACAAAGTTCGAGATGAAGCTTTGAAAAAGGCGGAAGAAGCAAATGAAAGGAGGCTCAAAGCTTTGGAGTATAATGTGGGACAAATTGCAAGTACTTTAAGTGCTCAACAAAAAGGAAAATTTCCAACTACACCCGAGGTTAATTCAAAAGCTCAATGTTTTTTATTGATACGGATGAGGAATGAAAGGTTGAAGAAGAGTTGGTGGAAAGCAAGGTTTGTGAAGAAAATAAAGAGATAAGTAAGAAAGAAGAGAAAGGGCCTAAATGGATACCTAAGTAGAAGAGGGTGCAAGAGGAAAATAAAGTGGAAGAGAAGGTGAAAGAAGAGGAGTAAAAATGTGATTATTGGGGTATTCCGATCACTCCATTCCCTATTCCCTATCCACAAATATTTGTAAAAGAGGAGAAAAAAAGGAGTTTGAGGAACATTTCAAATGTCTCAAGAAAAAGTATGAGGAGAAAAGGAAAGAAGAGCAACCCGAAGCAAGTGGATCAATGCAAAAAGGGGGACCTAGAAAAGTTGGGGATCCGGGGAAGTTCATAATTCCTTGTGATTTTGAGGGGAAGGGTACCCTTGATGCATTGTGTGACATGGGGGCAAGAGTCAACGTGATGTCTCATGCCACGTTCAAAGACCTTGAAATTGGAGAGCTAAAGCCTACTACTATCCATATTGAAGTAGTAAATGGAGAAATTGTGAAGTCACTAGGGATTTTTGAAGACGTGGAAGTGAAAGTTAAAGGGCTAGCTTTCCCGGTCGACTTCATGGTGTTAGAAGTGAAGGCGGACCCTCGAGTTCCACTCATTTTGGGAAGGCTATTTCTAGCGACGGGAAGAGCAAAAATTGATGTTGGAAGAGAAGAGTTGTCTTTGAGCTCAAATGGAAGGAGTGTCACATTCTTATGTAACAAAGACAAAGGGACCAAGTCTCATTTGAAGCCTCCGGATGATCTTATGTATCATAACTCTATTCTCATTGATAACTTAAATTCATTTCTTCATGATTATATGAAAATGTCAAATTCTAACTTATCTTCTTTGTGATGTTGATAGGATGAAAGCATCGAAGTTCGATTGGAAACTAGACAAATGAGAAAAAGGAAGTCCACTAGAAGTACTTCTTAATGATGACTTGATGCTTGTAAGAAAGAATGGTGAAGTTGAGCTAGTAGACAAGAAGAGGGCTAAGCAAATGTTCAAAGTTAGGATGCGAGGAGAAAGTGTGGTGGACCTACATTTGGTCCAATGATCGTGAAAATCCATCCGACTTGAAGACGTTAAACTTAGCGCTAAATGGGAGGCAGCCCATTCTTTTTATCTTTTGATGCTTGTTTTGTTGTTTGGTCTTGTAGGTGGATTGTGCTTGTGAGAAAATGCACATTGAAGAAAAGAGAAGTGCTTCATGGATTCGAGTAGGCATGTCGCATCACTTGTTGCAAACTTAATCCTCGACTCTTGTCTCGAGTTAAGTTTGGGGGACTGGTGCGTGGTGGGCATGGCTCAATTCGTTGGATGCGTTTGCTTCTCCACAAGAAGATTATCAATGAAAACTACAAGGGTAAGTCCCACCACTTTTTGCAAACTTAAGTCTCAACTTGTTTCGATTTAAGTTTGGGGGGAGAGTGTGTAGTGTGACTCACCACTTGAGTGTGATTCTTGTAAAATTGACCCAATTTTAAAACTTTTCTCATGTGTTTTGGTTGGATTTTGGTCCGGTTGGTGGTTTTGAAGTGCATGTTAGTATATATTTTTAGTACAATTGTTGAGCTAATGGTGTTTGATGAGTCTTTGAGCATAAATGAAAGGTAGGAAGCACGAATGGAGCTTGGAGCTAACAACTTCCACTACCAAATGCCTATTGAGGGAGTTGACTCTACACTCTATCACGTCTAATTGCTTGACATGATTTGATGTTGATTTAAATTGATGTGATTAGCGTATTACTTCATTTGTTATGTTTGTGGGAGATTTACTTTCGTAATTTAGGATTTCCTTTTCAATCAAGGATGGGATGTTTGTGCGCTTAATTGATTATGGATGATATGAATGTGTGCTTCATTTTCTATGATGGATGGTTTTGTTGTTTTTGCATGTTATGTGTTTTTGTTGTTTCTTGTTTGGTGAGTCTTTTCTTTTATGTGTTATGTGTTTTTTTTTCTTGTTTAGGGATATTTGGTGGTTTGTTTTTGGGATGTCGCGAGTCATTTTTCGAATGTGAGTGATGACATGTTGTGATAAGTGATGACAAGTTATGATTAAGAATCTCTACACTTTCGAATTGTGACATGTTTTATTTAACTTGTTTAATTTAGAGATGAATGTGGTGTAATAATTTTCTTAAGGTCGAGCACAAGCTTGTGAGTATTTGAGCCTCAACCGTGCATACATGGTATTTATTTTCATGAGTGGATTGGTTGTGTTTAATAAACTAGAACTTGCTCAAGGACTATGAGAACGAGCCCGATTAGTGGAGGTTAGTGACATGATCTAAGGCCATCCTTGTTATTCATAGTCATTGCCATATATTTCTCTACCATGAACATCATCCCTAGTCAACCACTTTGAGCCTTAAAGCCTTTTTATTGTGAATTTAGCACATTACAAGCCTTGATTACCCACGTGAGCCTTATATATTCACCCTTTTGTGTGAGTGATTAAGGAGATAGTAGATAGAAAGGTTTGATAAAAAAGCAAAAGAATAAAGGAAATGATAAACAAGTAAGAAAAAGGATAAAAAAGCACAAACAAGAGTGAACATGCAACATCAAAACAAGAAAAATGAGTAAAGCAACAACAAGATGCTCAAGTATTTAAAAGTTCAAAGAAGGAAGCATGCATTGAAAGAGTTCAATTCAAGAAAAGTTGATAATTAGTGTTTGTGAACATTAAAGACAAGAAAGGAAGAAAGATAAGTGGAGAAGTTGGAGAAATTGGTCATCTCTTCGATTACTTACACATAATTAGTCACTCTTACCTATATTCTTCCTATCCTACCAAATAGCCTATCATTACATCCTTAATGAAAGACCTTTTTGATCATTGATTGAAACTTTGACGGTTTGTGAATGTAGTCTATGAGCAAGCTTATAGCGAGTTGAGCCAATCGGTTAATGAGTGTTCATTTACCCTACCTTAAAGAGTGTTGAGTGAAATTGATATCCCATTGTGAGGCTTGGACCAAAAGGGACTATATTACATTTTATTCTCTTGTGATTGAACTTGTTAATTCCTCATGTCATGAGTTTAATGTTGTAGGATGACTTAGCATACATTGTGGTTCTTATTGCTATTGATGTGTTATTACTTGTGTTCATTTAGTCTTTTCCTAGGTGAAAATCTTACCCCTTGGTTTATCATTTTCGTTGTTCAGGGACACACAACACTTCAAGTTTGGGGGTGTGATGAGTGATATTTTCACCTAGTTTTTAGTGTCTTTTTATGTCCGTTTTCATAGTATTTTATTTATATTTTATGTATTATTTTGTTGTGTTATGTGTTTTTATGGAAATGTGTGAGAATGAGCTTAAACGTATATTTTATGGTGGAAAACGGATTAAAAGCGCAAAGTTCAAATGAAGAGTGAAATCATGAAGAATGCTGAAAAACGCAGGAGCACTTTGCATAATTTTTCTGTATTCTTGTAGAAGTCAAAACTAATCATGTGATATATTTTTGGAAAGATACGGAAGAGAGAATCGTTTTGGCACAAGAATCACCTAAATTGGAGCTTGGATGAAGAAGTTATGATCAAAATGGTGAGACTGCGCAAAAGTACACGACCACAAGAAGGGTCCTCGTGCGTTCAAACAGTGAAAATGCACGGGCAGTAGTTTAGTCATCATCCACTCAAACAGTAAAAATGCACGGGCACAAGAAGAGTCATCGTGCATTCGACACAAGTTACGTGATTAAGGCCCAGACTTGCTTCTACTCATTTTTTAAAGCCTAATTGAATTAGATTTGAAGCCCAAGTTTAGGAGCGGTATAAATACCCTCAAGTTCAACATTTGAAGAGAGGATAACAAGGGTTTCACTTGAACACACACATCACACACCATTTCCTCTAATTCACACCATCATCTTCATTCATTCACCATCCATTTCATCTACCTTCATCCCACCATCAAAATCTTCGTCCAATTGAAGAAAAGAAGCAAGGAAGAGAGGAGAATTGCAAGGGAAGGAATGAGATCACCATTGAAGAACTTCAAGGGAGTTTTCATCCATACTTTATAGTGAAACCTTATTGTTCATCATGTTTTGTAAGGAATTTAACGTCTATGTTAATTTCCTTTTGAATATGGAAGATTAATCTCCCTTGTGAGATTAGCAACATGAGAGTTGTTGGATAATTTTTGAATTTGTGTATTTAAATTCATGTGTTGATTGGGTAAATGGATTTTCTATCATTGATGTTTGAGATCTTGAGGTTTATGATGATTTGTGTGTGTAGTTGTTCTAAATATGTGATTAGATTGAGAAATCAATTATATGCTTAGGATAATTAAGTGAATCATTTCATCAAACACTTCATGTGCATTATAAATTGGAAAGAGATTGAGAAATCCTTTGGAATTTAGAACCCTTTGATAGAACATGTGACTGGTTTATTGAGAGGTTGATTAATTGTGTGAAGGGACTCTCATTTCAAGCTTAGTACCTAGTTGGAATTGTTTGTGTGAGAACCAATCCGTTGACCTAATTGAGATTCATATCCTATCCATCTCGAGAGGGAGCTTAGGTGAACTTAATGTTGACCCCTTAGTCTTATACCCATGATTCATATGAATTTAACGCATATATCCTAGGATTTTCATTTCATAATTGTTGTTAATCTCACTTTTATTTAATTGGAAAACCACACTTCACTTATCTATCTTGTTTGCTAATCATTGCTTGCTTGCTTTGGTTATTGTTATTTACGTGTTTCACAATCAATCCTTTGATGATTCGTCTCTATAAAATTACAAGAAACGTGAGATCGCTTAAGCACTAGTACCTACCTCCCTGTGGTTCGATAAATTATTGAATTGGTTATCCCAATTACAAAATGGCTAATCAGTGGGCCCCATAATTTAATGAGTTGATATTAGGTACACCCATATGTGTATAATATTTTATTCTATTTTGTATACATGTTGTTCAATTTTGTATATGTGTTTCTTAATAATTGTATATTTTTTTCACACTTTTTCATTAAAAAACTAGCATACATATGTGTATAACTTTTTATTCAATAGTATGTACATATTTTTTTTAATAATTGTATATTTTTTACACTTAATTTTTTATTAAAAAACTAACAATTAAACTATATACATTTTGTTCATAATTGTATATGTTTTTGTTTATTTGTATTTGTACACGTTTTCTGAAGTGGATGCTCCCTATCTTAGGGTGCACCCGGGTGCACAGTATAATTAGCTAATTTTAATTGTATTAGTTGGTTTGTGTGGGTCCCATGTGTGTAAAAAAAGGAAATGAGACTCTTTGGGTGGGATGCCCAAAATGGAAAAAAAGAGACTCTTTGGGTGGGACGGAAGTTTACATTTTTCATTTTGGTCGGTTCCCAATTAAGATTTATATTTTTCTTTTTGTCAAGTGGGATCACATAAAATAATTAATTTATTTATTTATGTAAAATAATTAATTAATTTATATAGGGCTCATAAACAATACTAACGCAATTATCCACTATACATTAAATATTATATCTTTCAATCATATACATATTAAAATATTATATCTCTTAATCTACATGCAAAGAATAAATGTTAATGCCGGACGGAGAAATTATATCTTAATTTTACAATTGATGTACATATATAACTTATACTCCCTCTGTTCCATTGTAAGATTTACGCATTGTCATTTTAGGCGTACAATTTAAAAGTTTACATTACCCTTTTTAGTAAGAGTAGGTCCTACATCGAAAAAAAACCTCTGAAAATTTACAATATTGCACAATTTATCATTCTTTAAAATACTTTTTTTTAATTTCAATGCAAAAGGTAAATGTAAACATTTGAACGGAACAAAGGGAGTATATATAAATAACAGTAAAATATTATAAATTACTATATTTTCTTACCTATGCATCGCACGATAAAAAACACTAGTTTTAAAACAATAATAAATTAGTATTAAATAATTTAAAGGGGTTTTACCCATTCAAAGCTTGAAAAACTGATAAATTATTAATTCGTGGCCTAAATGATTTTTTCTATCAATTAAAAGCCTGAATTATATAAAATTATCAATTCAATAGCTGAATGATTTCAAATCCTGAATTGATAAAAGACAAAAACTTCTGTGTACCCGGGCACACGGACCACATTCCGTGCGTCTTTAGAATTTTATGTTAAATTATATACCCTTTAGTATAAAGATGTGTACCCTTTATTTTCTAAAGAAAATTATTGTGTGTATCTGGGCGCATGGACAACACTCCGAGCGCCTTTAGAATTTTGTGTTAAATTGTATACCCTTTAGTATAAAAATGTGTACCCTTTATTTTCTAAAGAAAAAAAATATTAATAAAAAGTGTATACCCTTTAGAATAAAATGATATATCTTTTATTAATTAAAGTGTATACCTTTAGACCAAAGCAATGTACCCTTACCCATAATACTAAATTTCTAAAGGCGCACGGAATGTGTTCCCGTATGCCCGGGCGCATGCAAGCCTCACTCTTGATAAAATATAAAACAATATATGATAAATTCAAATTTTGAATTGATAATTTTATATAATTCAAACCCTTAAAAAGATAATTAGACCCCAAATTATAGTTTATTAATTTTTTATATCTTAGACGACAATATCTCTGATTTATAAATTTACCCAAATGCCCACATGACATAGATGAAGGATATGTTAATTATTCAAAAACGAGAGGCCGAAGCTAGATTCACAAGTACAAATAATAAAGACTCCACATGCGGAGCAACCAAAGGAAAAATACGCCTATCTAGAAAGCAAATGCTCGAATCTAATTACATGCATAAGAATAGTATTAGTCAAGCTATCCAAAGAAGGTCGGGCACCCTGAAAGAGCGCGCCATTCCGAGCCTTCCATATGAAGAAGACGCTTCCATATAGAGCAAGCGTCCACCTCCTCCTCTCACGAACATGCACACGCCGATCCTTGCATAGCCACATGACATAGATCAAGTTGTAGATGGAGGGTGGAAAGACCTTCCAACTGAGTTTGATTATTGTAGGGTGGAGGTTAAATAATGAGTGCTCTCTATAAGACACTTGAGGCACATCCTGCTATTTACCCCTCCACTAATCCCTAAGGCAGTTTCTGTGGGACCCCTAATGGTGGGTACACCATTTTTTTATAAATTTACCCAAATTGGGGGATACAATACAAGCACATTCCGTATTTACAAAACCTCAACAAAAACCCTGAATAGGCTAAACTTGTATCACCAACAAATCTGCTGCAGTGACTGTATCTCCTCTAGCTTATGATCAAACCTCGTCAAAGGCGTTATGTATCTCACTCCAACCATTCGCTCTCGCCATTTTCGTTCACTTCTCAAACTCCCGAATTGCTTCAATAACCGTCTACTACCCTCCTCAATTTCAAATCATTTCTCCCAGTTCTCGTTACCTTTTTCAATTCTCTCGAACCCCCTTTCGATTTTGGCTCATTTTGCGAATAATGCCGAGCGGAAGATAGAGAAGTCTACAGAACCATTGAGTGTTTTCTTCAGAAGAGCTGTCGGAGCTCCTCAAATCAGCAACACTTGTGATTCGCTCGCCGCCGAAAATGCAGTACTGAAGGAGAACCTGCGGAATTCTGAGGAAGAATTGAAGAATTCGCAGGAGAAAGTGAGAAATCTAGAGAATGAAATCACAAGTGTGAACAAGAAAACAAATGAAAAAGGGGGGAAATTGAATCTATCCTCTGAAACAGTTCATTCGAATGGGCGAAAGGGCAAGGGACGTTTGTCGGCGTTGTTTTCAGGAGAGAGGAAACCCAAGGCAGTGAAAGTGGTTGATCGAACTGATTTTGGACTTGAAAATTCAAATGTCCACAAAGAGCTCTCTTCTGATATGCAGATGTTCGCCCGCCATTTATATGATCGTGGATATTTCCGAAGTGCAAAATTCATTTCCAAGAATGAGTTTGATGCGACGTGTTTTCAAGCCAGCCATGCCCGTGATTTTTTAAAATTTGCAGCAGTGAACTTTGGAAAAGACCACCAGCATATTGCAGAGTAAGTGACCTATTTTTTTCAACCTTAGTATATTATTTTATCCCAATGATTAGTTGTTGATGTGCATATGAAGTTGTGATTGAATTGGTGTTAATGTTCTTAGACCTTACTGTATGTAATTAAGCTGCATAGAATAACTCCTTTTCTTTTTTCTAATTGCTACAGCATTCTAGTTTTATGAGTTAGTGTATAATGGAATATTCTTAGTGTTGAGAATAAATGAATTGAGGCAACATAGAGGTGAGGAAGATGAATGATCCGTTTACCATTTTGTGAAGATTCAGGTTTGCAGCAGTTAGTCTTTAGAAATGGTGTCAATTTTATGGCTTTGTTTTGCAATCCACTTGGTTGAGAAGCCTGGGCTTTTGGATTTAAATAAAACAAATTTTTAAGTTCAAGAAATAGTAAGGTTGTGACATTTATTTATCAATGTTGATAAGAATGAATAATATGATTGTTTTTAGGATTTTATTGGTCCTTTTCATGGTGACCGTCGTCATTATAGTAGGTATTCCCGTTTGGTTTTTTGTTTATGGTGTTGTGCTATACATCTGAGCTTTATGTACCTGTCAATTGGGATGAAGAATTCTAGATTATTCATTTTCCTGATTAGATGTTTAGGGAAACATCTTGCATATTTAATGAATCTATGGTGTCAATGTGACATAAATGACAAAAAAAAATGATGTGATCTTATTTTAAAATCATAAAGGGGTTATCTTTGTTCTGTGATGATTGATTGTTTGCAAATTGCTGTGTCAGTTTCTCTCAAGGAAGATTATCTTTGATTATAGAACTTCAATTTTTCGTTAAATATGTCAAACTATGACAACAATCTTTCTCTCTGTCTCCCCCTCTCCTTTTGTCTTATCTCCCCATATGTTATTTATGATAGAAGCACAGATAGTATGTTTGTCTTGAATGCTCCGGTCTAGTTATAATGAGCCCAAGGTGAAATAATAAGAAAAAAAAGGAGCCCCTTCAAATAGCTTCACTTCATATAATAATTAAAAAAAAAGCTTTTATGTTCATTTCTTATTTAAAATGTATTTTGTTTTTAGTTATAATATAAAGAGATAGCCAGTTGTAGGTATGTAAACAATGAAAAACAAGAGCTTCTACTTCTAGGTAAAATGCAGACATTTGTTGAAAATATGACTTTACTTTCTAAAGAGTGGTAAATATATAGAGATTTTAAACCACTATTTCAGAGAAAATATGGGGAAGAAGGAAAAAGGCAACTGATATCTTAAAAATGGGGGCTTGAGCAGTCTGCGAATGGCGCCTGCCACCTGTGTATAAATGCAGTTAAGCATTATTAATAGTATGGTTGCTTTTTGGTGGAATGGATAAATTTCTTGTGATGCATCTAATTCACTTCACATTGTCCTATCTGAATTTTCATCATCTTGTTCATCCTTACAACAGTTGGTTGTCCGCTAAGAATCTGAAAAAGGTAGCCATTTTTGGGTGTCCATCACTGGGGGAGAAGAGTATAAAAGCTGCTAAAAGTATGCGCAGATTCTTTAAGATTGACGAACAACAGGCAGGTTCTATAAAAAAAAGTTCTAGCAGTTGCCTTGGGATCTAAACATTAGAACGCCAACTTAAATTCTTAAATATCAATTGCATGGTGAACTTTACAAATTCTGTTCTTAAATTTCAGGTTTGCCAGAAGTGCGTTATGAAAGATTCTTGTGTATATGAAAATAAGAGATGTGAGAAAGCCTCTACCAAGTTATATATGGGTCATGTGAACAGAGTCCTTACCATGTATGCTATGGAATCAATCCCTCAGAAATTGGTAGTCCCTGAAGAAATCAACGAATCTGTTAGTCGATTACTGAAGGAGATCGTAAGTCTTTCTCAATGTGCGCCCTAAGCTTCCCCAATACCCCAGGTAAATCGCAGTTGGGTTTCGGTTTTTGGAGTATACTTTCTTTATGCATTACGAATGTCATGCGTACTATCTTTGTCACACTAATGAGATAGAAAACTAGGAGGTATATATCCATCAGTGAAATTAATCACTGGATTTAGATGGGCAACATCCTTTGTACCATGTGGTCCATGTCCAAAGGCTTTATTTATAAGCTCAATGAGAATTTTTTGCAGTTCCATTTGATTTTTGTTGCCAAACATTTTAGTTTTTCACTTTTGTTTGAGTGTGTGTTGATGTGTTATTATATTGTGAACATAACTAGTCTCTCTCTGCCCCTCTAAATTGCTAACGTTTGCTCTTATTGAAAAGAATTTTTTTTACTAACTTTATTGGCTTTTGTTGGGCTGGATTTATACAAGGTATGTTATAAAAAATGCTGACGATTTTCGTAAGGTTTGTGTTGAGTGGTTTTTTCATTTTAGAATAATTTACAATTTGGTGGGATTGTACAGAAGTGAAAATTGTTTCAAATTTTAAAGGGAAAGAAGGTTCACAGGAGCACACATTAATTAAAAAAATAATAAATAAATAAATAAAATGAATACAATATAATCCATATACAACTCAATAGCCAATCATATTAACAACTTTCCATTTCCACAAAATCGATATATCGAGGTGTGAGTTACTTGTATAATCACTACAATTTCTTAGATCAAAAGTGGAAAGAGGGAGAGAGAGTGAGAAATTCAATTCAAATCAATAAAGTATCTAGCTTATCATAGTAGATATAAAATCTTAATTTAATTGAAATCAAGCACCAATCTCACAATAAAAACAAATTAATTTACGCAAAAGCTCTTGCGCCCCGGGACACGGAGGGATACTCCGTGTCCCCATGTGAACACAATCCTCCCCCTCCAATTCTATTTAAACATATGTATTGTTAGGGGTTTAAATTGCAAAGGGCCATGAAAATTGCAAAGGCGCACGGAATGTGCTCCGTGCACCCAGGTGCACAGAGCCTCACTCTTAATTTACTCTGATGAATTCTCAATTTGAATTTAAGACCAAATCTAAATCAAGTGCGTAAGGTGGCACTTCTGTATTATTAGCAAGCAAAGCAGCATTGGGTGGTGGCGAATGGGTAGCATGCAGTGGAGGACAGCAACAGTGTGACCAATGGTGGGTTCTGTCGATATATAATGGGAAGGAGAAGAAATTTGTGGTTTAAATATGTTTTTCCTTTTAAATGTGCATTACTTTTAGAATTCACATTATTAATTGGCAAAGACGAGACCTACGTGAGTCTTTAAATGAGACGGATAAAAAATGATTACAATTATCATTTTCGCTATAAATGTTATCGTTATAAATTGGGTAAAAATTTGTGTGCTCACGGTGACACCGTTCACCCACCGTATGCCCAGATATCCTTTAGTATTAAATAGTGTACTCACTCTTTAGAATAAGGATGTGTACCCTTTATTTCCTGAAAAAATAAAAAATATAAAAGTGTATACCTTTTATAACAAAATTGTGTACCCTTATTAATTAAAGTGTATACACATTAGAACAAAATGTTGTATCCTTACACACTTTGTGTACTTGGGGACACAAGAGACCAACTCTAAATTGTTCATGAAATAGTTCACTGCAACATTATCACTTTACATTGATTGAATATCACTTTTCATTAATAATATTATCACTTTTTATCAATCTCACATAAAAACTTATGTGAAACAATCTTACACAAACTTGTCCTTATAAATTTGACAGTTAGGGTGACATAAATAATGTAAAAGAAAATAATATTTTATACATGGCCCAAAAGGGTCTCAATAAATTTATGAGTCAAGGTGTACTTGGAATATTGATGTATCTAGTTAATATGAGTTGTTAAATTAAAATAACTAATTAAAAATTACCTTTTAGATCTAATAACTAATTAAAATAAAAAATTATACCCTAAAATTAAGCCTATAAAATCGTGATGCGTCACAGAATTATTCCAAATTTATATTGCTTACCAAACGCATAGATTTAACTAATTTGAGAGTCCTGCATTGCACACCACGTCATATTAGTTGTAAATTTTAGGAAAAATGAAATTTTTCGTACACTAACGTACACAAATTTTGAAATTTGTCCATTAGTTTTCTTAATTTTGAAATTAGTTCGTTAAGTTCACAAAACTCGACTCTTTCACCCGTTGACTGGGTGCAACGGCCAGCGGGTACCTCAGCCGGTTATCTTACGTGGCATTTGATTTTCCTTTTTTAAAAAAAAAAAAGGGATTAATACTATTAGATACGTGTATGTATATCATATTATTAATAAATACATTGATATAATATAATTACTGATGAATACAAAGTGTCTTTTATTTTTTCTTGTTTTACTCTTATTCAGAACAATACACTTATTTCTCTAACAGCAACAACCATTGCTTCTCTGTTAAACCTCTAGCGATTACTTTTGTTTTAACACTAATGTGCATTAATATGATCGAAAGTCAATGGGTGAGAGATTTAAAGATAATTATAACAATTTTTTTCCTATTTAATTATGTATTTTTTTCTCTCTTAACAATGCACACTAATGTACTCCCTTCATCCCGTCCTTATGGTTACTTTTGTTTTTTGCATGGGGATGAATGAACATAGTATTTTAATGTGTATTGAGGTGAGAGAAATAATAATTTAATGTAGAGTGGGTATGTGTATTAGTGGGATGTGTGGGCCCATGGAGAGAGAAGTAATTAATTTGTGTGGTCTCATATGCTAAAAAAGGAAATGTAACCAATAGCATGGGATGCCCAAAATGGAAATATGTAACCATTAGGATGAGACGGAAACAGTATATTAATATGAATACACTAATGTACATTAATATGAATATTAATCGCGTATTTTTTAAAAAAAATCGCATATTTTTTTATTATCTCTTAACAATGCACACTAATGTATATTAATATGAATACACTAATGTTCATTAATATGAATTTCAATCGCATATTTTTTAAAAAAAATCGTCGTATTTTTTATTATCTCTTAACAATGCACACTAGTGTATATTAATATGAATATTTAATTGCATATTTTTTTTGTAAAAAAATCGCGTATTTTTTTATCTCTTAACAATGCACACTAATGTACATTAATATGGATATTTAATCGCGTATTTTGATTTCTCACTAATGTACATTAATATGGATATTTAATCACTTATTTTGATTTCTCTTTTAACAATGCACACTAATGTGTGAATGGATGGGTATTACCGGTAAAATAAAATATAATTTTGTGGTTACCAGTAATTTCCTAAAGCGAAGGTATTGCTTAGTAATTCTTAATTACGTTTTGTACCTACTAATTACTGACAAAAAAATTGTGCCACTTAAAATGGCATATGATGTGGCATTAAAAGGAATAAACGGAGATTCACAAATCTCTCTCTCTAAATTTCCCAAATCAAAGAATCCCTAATTTGTTCTCATTTTGATTCGCAAATCGAAAGCTCTTCTATGCCTGATCCTAAAATTATCAAGTTTCCCACATCAAAGACTCATCGTTTCAGTTTGGTAATGTCATCCACAAACTCATCGTCTACAGTTGGAGGGTTAGGGTGTAAAGTATGTTCTTGTGGAAAGGATGCCAAACTACGAACCTCTTGGACGGATCGTAATCTGAGTCGTCGTTTCTATGGGTATGAATCATGGCAGGAGCTCGTTATTTCTTGGTGGGTCTCGATTCCTCATTCTTCCTTTCACAATTCAGTCTTTGATTTGGGAAATTTAGGGATTTTAGATTTGGGGATAAAGAGTTTTCAATTTTGGAATCGAAATGAGAACATATTTGTGAATCAAAATGAGAATATAGATTCATTGATTTGGAGATTCTTTGATTTGGAAAATCTAGGGATAGATATTTGTGAATCCCCGTTTCCTCTTTTCCACTAATTAGATTAGAGTTTTTTTTAATTAATGAATTGTTTAATATGCAATTTTTCAATTGGCACAATTTATTTTTTTTTAAAAAAGGAAAATTAAATGTCATGTCAGGATAACCGGCTGTGATACCTGTTGTACCCAGTCAACGGACGAAAAAATTGAGTTTTGTAAACTTAATGGACTGATTTCAAAATTGAGAAAACTAATGGATGAATTTCAAAATTTGTGTAATCTAGTGGACAAATAATTTCATTTTCCCTTAATATTAATTATATAAGTTTAAATTAGACATATTATATTAAAATTTTTAGAGAAATCATCACATTGGTTCACTAAATATGTTAAAATCCAATTTTAATCTTTTATTGAACAAGTACATAATATTTTATTAATAAATGTATACTCCCTCTGTTCTGTTACAAGGGTTACATTTTACTAATTAAAGAGTCACACTACAAGAGTTACATTTTCTTTTTTGGGTAGAAAGGTCCCACACAAAATAATTAATATTGTAGACACCTGAATTTTATTGTCTATTAAATGAAAATATATGGCAAATTAACGCAATAATTATCAATTAATTATTTATTTGTTAAGGAATTTACATAAATTAATTCCTAAAATAAATAAGTAAATAATTGATAATTGGGCCAGATCCAGTCAAATAAGTCCAAGTCAAACAAAGTCTGAAAATGTCTAAGTCTACAGAATCAAGTCAAATCAATATTGACCAATCAAATTGTAAGGACGGAAAGGCCCATGCCCTTAGAATTAGGTCAAATCAGTCATTGACCGATTAAATTGCGAGTTATATATGAGGCTTCCTCACACTTCACCTATATAAGGAAACCTCCTTCATTCATTCCAAACACACCCAGACACACAGATTCAAGCACTCGAAGACGACGACGTTTTTGAAGAAATCGAGAACACGAGCAACGCTCCCTCAAGATCTTCAAGCTTCAAGCGAAGAACAAGTTGAAGATCTTCAAGCAATCTTCCAGGCTTCAAGCTTCAAGCGAAGAGCAGCTCAAGCAATTTTCAAGTCTTTAAGCTTCAAGCGAAGAACAGCTCAAGCAATCTTCAAATCTTCAAGCTTCAAGCAAAGAACAGCTCAAACAATCTTCAAGTCTTCAAGCTTCAAGCTCAAGATCTTCAAGCATTTTCAAGCTTCAAAGTCAATAACAAGCTCAAGATCTTCAAGCATCTTCAAGCAAGCTTTAAGTCAAGAACTGCCCCCAATCCAAGATCAAGGTTCCAAAACCCCCCAGATCAAGCGTTCTTCACATCAAGTTTTTCGGCGTTCTTCGCGGAGTCAACGGTGTTCAACAAAATCAACGGCGTTCTTCGCAAAAAGCTCAACAGTCAATGTTCAATCCGAATAAAGGTTCAAAGTCTCCAGATCAACATTACAAGATTACATTTTCGAGCTCGGACAAACTTCATCTGGAGATCCGACTCAACATACACGCTGTCAATACAGTCAGCATACACTCCAGTCAAAGTCAAGTCAATAAATCAAAGTCAAGGCCAAATTGGTTCGAGAGAAGAATCAGAGGATTGATTGAGATTGTAACTCGTTTACATATCTTTCAAATTAAATCCGTCTGAAATTATCTTTGTACTCAATTTGTATTTATTTTGTTATAAATACAATTTTATTGTTACAATTTTTGGCACGCCCAGTGGGACCATCTCTACCTCTCATCTCTGCTCTTCAAAAGCTCAAAGATACAAAGCATGACTCCTCTCAGGATTGCAATAAGAAGGTCTTCTGCCTTTAAACCTTCAGAGCTGCAAACTCAAGAGATTCAAAAGATAACTCCACTCAAGTTGTGATAAGAAGGCCTACTGCTTCAAAGCCTACGAAATTGCAAACTGAATATGCTGAAATTGTTATAAAGAGTGAAGTCTCTTTGCTCACAATAAGCCGCTAGACAACAACAAAGATGGTGCAACTGCAGTGATGACAATAAATGCTATGACCATTGAGAAATAACTCGCAAGTATGATGAGAGCCATTGAAGGACTCAACAAGCATATGGAAGCTCAAGACTTAAAGATCTCCCAACTTATGAAGAAAATGGAAAATGCGGAGACAAGTCGTGCAAATGAAAAATAAGTTAAGGATGAACATGAGGAGGAAGACTCTGCGAAACACCATCCATTTGATGAAAAGCCAGCTGAGGATAAGATACAAGTTTCAACTGACGGAATGCTTCCTATCAACCAACTAAAGAACATCGTGATAGAGACGATAAAAGACAAAATTGAGGGGAGCTCCAAATCATCTTCAACCTACGCCAAGCCATATACAAAGAGGATTGATACCTTGAGGATGCCAACTGACTACCAATCACCCAAGTTTCAATAATTTGACTGCTAAGGTAACCCAAGACAACATGTGGCGCACTTCGTTGAGACATGCAATGATGTCGATACTTACGGAGATCACATGGTGAGATAATTTGTCCGATCTTTAAAAGGAAATGCTTTCGATTGGTACATCAACTTGGAATTCGACCCCATTGACAGTTGGTGGCAAATGGAAAAGGAATTTATCAACCGTTCTATAGCACACGAAGAATTGTTAGTATGATGGAGCTAACAAATACTCGTCAAAGTGATGAAAAATATGTCATTGATTACGTCAATAGATGGAGGAACTTAAGCCTCAATTGCAAAGAAAAGCTGTCAGAAACTTCAGCTATTGAAATGTGCATTCAAGGTATGCTATGAAATCTTTACTACATACTCCAAGAAATTCGGCCTAAAACTTTTGAAGAATTGGCTACAAGAGCTCACGACATGGAGTTGAGTTTGACATCAAATAACATCGAATGGCCCTCTACTCAAGACTCTTATGAGTTTGAAGACATGTCTTTCGATGAGCCCGTGGAAGATGAATCGCAAACAAAAACTATGGTGTCTATAAAAATACATAGAAAGGAAGTTGAAACAAGAGAAAATAGTGCATTCCTAGATTGGGGGCAATGAACTGTTGAAAAATCAAGTTATGCTCCTTGACATGAGCGAAGACTGTCTGCATTTCGCTCCTTAATATGAGCTTAAACTATCTGAAATCTCCCAAGTCTACACATTACGCTCCTTGATATGAGCTAAAACTATCCACACTACACTCCTTGATACGAGTTTAAACTATCTAAAAATCCACAAGCAACGCTCCTCGGCACGAGCAAAAATTGTCCACACTAATATTTTTATAACCGAACCGGAGCTCAAATATGTAGCTCCAACGGTTCGAGGTTCAACCGGTCGGACCGGCAGTTCAACCGGAAAAATAAAAATTATGTATTTTTAATAATATTTCATTATTTTATATATAATTTTATATTAGCATATTCAATTTACATTTAAAATAATACTACAAAATATCTAATATACAAAGTTTGCAATAAAATAAAATAAAATAACACTATTAAATTTTAAATAAATACATTTGAGGCTAAATGACTTGAAATTTGGAGGGTAGCAGTGAAAATAAAAGAGAGAAAGTGGGGTGAGAAGTTTGAATTTAATGCATGCCCACTGTTTCTCGAGTCAACTAATCAATACTTTTGATAATTTTATTGTCAGAAGAGAGGGGGTTATTATGTCATGACAATGGGAATTCTGTACTTGGCATTAAATAAAAAATAAATAAATAAATTCTTAACCGGCGATTTTTTCGGTCGACCAATTTTTCAGTGTTTACCTATTCAACTCAAATTTCGGTTTTGGGTGTGTTCCGACCAATTTTCGGATCGACCGGTCCGGTCCGATTCTGAAATCATTGGTCCACACTATGATCCTTAATACTAGTTTAAACTATCTAAAATATTCACAAGCAAAGCTCCTCGACATGAGTGAAAAATATCCACACAAAGCTCGTTGGCACGAGCGAAAAGTGTCCACACAATACTTAATACTCCTCGACATGAGTGAAAAATATCCACACAAGGCTCCTTAACACGATTATAAACTGTCTACAAGTTCAAATTCAAGACTCATTGACACGAGTATAAACTATCAGCAAATTCAAATTCAACGCTCCATGAAGCACGAGCCTAAACTGCATGTAACTCCTGCCCTGCATGAGTATAAAATATGTACGACACTCCCCCATCCAAATCAAATCATGTCCCTTTGAACTACGTTATGACTTGATCCTCTTCATAGAGGTACGTAGGCAGCTTAGCACTTTGCTAAGTTCAGTCATAATTCAGACTATTCATATCAAGTTGGTGAGGCAAACAATAAAATTAGTCATGTTGATCAAGAATGGAGTATCGAAATTTGTTCACTTCAACACAAAGGCGTCCGTTGACAAAATGCGAGAGGGCATTTGTAGACACCTGAATTTTATTGCCTATTAAATGAAAATAAGTGGCAAATTAACGCAATAATTATTAATTACTCCCTCCGTTCCATTTCAGATGACATACTTTCCATTTTGGGTTATCCCACAAAAGTTTGCACATTCCTAAAATACAAAAAGTCAAACATAATCACCCTTCTCCATACACTTTATTTACAAAAAAACCACTCTACCTAACGCATCTAATATACTTTATCATTTATTTATTACCAAAAAAATATCATAATACCCTTAAAAGTTACCACTTTCTTAATCTCCATGCCAGGAAAGAGTGTACAGTCTTTCCTGGGATGGAGGGAGTAATTATTTATTTGTTAAGGAATTTAAATAAATTAATTCCTAAAATAAATGAGTAAATAATTGATAATTAGGTTAGATCCAGTCAAATAAGTCTAAGTCAAACAAAGCTTGAAAAGGTCCAAGCCTGCAGAATCAGGTCTAATCAATATTGACAATCAAATTGCAAGGATGGAAAGGCCCAAGCCCGCAGAATTAGGTCAAATTATTCATTGACCAATCAAATTGCGAGTTATTTATGGGGCTTCCTCACCCTTCACCTATATAAGGAACATTCCTTCATTCATTCCAAACACACCCCGACACACAGATTCAAGCACTCGAAGACGACGACGCTCTTGAAGAAATCGAGAACACGAGCAATGCTCCCTCAAGATCTTCAAGGTTCAAGCGAAGAACAAGTTGAAGATCTTCAAGCAATCTTCAAAGCTTCAAGCGAAGAGCAGCTTAAGCAATCTCCAAGCTTCAAGTAAACAACAGCTCAAGCAATCTTCAAATCTTCAAGCATGAAGCGAAGAACAGCACAAGTAATCTTCAAGTCTTCAAGCTTCAAGCTCAAGATCTTCAACCATTTTCAACCTTCAAAGTCAAGAACAAGCTCAAGATCTTCAAGCATCTTCAAGCAAGCTTCAAGTCAAGAACGCCCCCAATCCGGGATCAAGGTTCCAAACCCCCCAGATCAAGAATTCTTTACATCAAGTTCTTCGTCGTTGTTCGCAGAGTCGACTGTGTTCAACACAATCAACGGCGTTCTTCGCAGAAAGCTCACCAGTCAATGTTCAATCCGAATAAAGGTTCAAGGCCTCCGGATCAATGTTACAAGATTACATTTTCGAGATCGAACAAGCTTCATCTGGAGATTCGACTCAACATACACGCTGTCAACACAGTCATCATACACTCCAGTCAAAGTCAAGTCAACAAGTCAAAGTCAAGACCAAATTGGTTCGAGAGAAGAATCAGATGATTGATTGAGATTGTAACCTGTTTATATATTTTTCAAATTAAATCCGTCTGAAATTATATTTGTACTCAATTTGTATTTATTTTATTATAAATACAAATTTGTTGTTACAAATATATCTTTATGAGGTTCATACATAACACTAATACACCTACCTACTATACATTAATATATTACATCTCTAACCCACTACACAATAAAATACTATATTTCTTAATCTCCGTTTAAATGTAACTCTTTGAATGAGACGGAGGGAGTACTTATTAACTTTGCCTGTAAGTTTTAATAATCAATTATTCAGAAGCTTATTGAGAGAAAGAGACAAATAACCTGTGATGGTGTTCTGTGTGAGTGAGATGATGAGAGAGACGAAGTGGGGAAGATTAAGAGAAAGAGGAAAAGAAGTTGTGGTGGTGATCTGTTGGTTTGAGAAGAGAGACAGAGACACAAGTAGGGGAGAATGAGAAGAAATGACATTTTATCTTATTTACATACTCACTTTGTAAATATGAATATTTTGTATGTTAACAACACTTCTACATTAAATCTACTAAATATTTAATATATAGTTGATCCGTTATAGAAATTCTTTTTAACTTTTTGCCCTTACTTTTTAATTTAAAGCAACGATATATTGTGTAATTTTATATTTACTCCATCTCATAAATAAATTCACTATTATTTTTGTCATTCCTTAAACAAGTTCACACCTTCAAATAAGAAACACAAACACTTGTGTAAATTGAATTTACAGAATTCTTATGTAAACTTTGTTACTCTTTAGTACATGAAAAATTACTCTTTAGATACATGAATTGTTACTCTTCAAAATAAAAAAATTACTATTCAAATTCTTGTAAATTCTGATTTTTTTTATTACTCTTTAGTACATGAAAAATTACTCTTTAGAGACATAAATTATTACTCTTCTATATAAAAACTATTGCTCTTTAAAAAATAATTTTTTATATACTAAAGAGTAATTTTAAAAAATAGAATTTACATGTAAACCCGGTTTATATGAGACTCACTCAATAAGAAAATATCGCACAACCCAACAACCTCATAACATACTTTAATTTTAAATCAATACCCCTTTATAACACATAAATTATTTTATAATTTATTTATTACTAAAAATATAACCATAATATCTATGGAATTTAATTATAAAAGAGAGGAAATAGTAACTTTTTGATGTTTTGTAATGAAATAAGAGACCCATAATTAATATAAATTAGAAAATAAAAATTTTAAATTGGATGGACGAACAATAAAATATATATGGAGGATGTGAGAATGGATTTATGATTACCACTAGTTGGTGATGTGTTAAACTCTCTGATATATATAATTCAGTACAACCACTGGGATCCGTAAATTATGGAAATATAATAAAAATCATAACACAAAAGATATAAAGAATAATTTAGAATAATATATTATGATACAACCAACTATTTTCCTTAATACTCCCCGTCAAGCGTTGCGTGGGATGCAAGTTGTTGGATTGCATACTAAAATTCTAGCTTTAGTATGAACAATGTTTTAACAATATTTGAAATGAGAATCATTGATCAAATGATTACACCTTATAATAATTTATATGTCGATGCAATAGTCTACTTACTTTATACTGTAAATAATATGGTGTGCGGCGTCGCACAGATGATCATATTGTCGGCTCCTTATAAAGTATAAAAAGATGTTCACAATCGAGATAGACGAGAACAATCTATCGGGATGGTTGTAGTGTGATTTGATATTAGTTTATCTTTACTATAAAATCACATTAGTGCGCTTTTTGTGTATTGAGCAGGACTGCTTGAGATCGTTCGATTTACACTGACTATATAGGAGAACTAGATCTCAGTTATTATGGATGTTCTGCTCTTAATCCCTATATAATAACCTCGACATACAAGCCAGTATGTATTTCTTTGATTCATCAATGGGTGAGATTTATATGTATTAAATCAACAAACTCGGTGAGTTGGAAAATAGTGTTGTCTCTATGGTGTGTTGTTGATTGTAGAAGGAATCTGTGTCCTATTAAATAGGTTGATGATGTCCCCTTGAGGAGCTCATAAGGATTATCATGTAAACCCTACAGGTGGATTTATTTAGGCATGATAATGAGGTTGAGTGGTACTATTCTCGAATGAGATATTAATTAATGGAGTTGTAGTAACTTAATTAATTAATGGACATTGTATATCTTAAACTCGGGGAGATTAACATGCTCATAATAAGAAGGAGCTCATAATGTAATTTGGGATTAGAGCGGCAGTGCAGTAATAATATTTTAGTGGAATATATTATTATTATTGGACTTAAGTATAAGTTTTTGACTAAACTTGGATGCTTAAGCCCAATGGAGGCCCGACTTTAATTTCTCCTCCTGATCCCTACTGTAGCACATATATAAGTCATCTTAGCTAACCTAAACCTATTCTCTGAGCCTAATACACGTGAGATAGAGGGAGAGAACAACAGATTGAGAGGATTTTGAAGATCGTCGCTCATACGACGTCAAGATTGGACATGGGAATACAGTAGAAGATCACGAGGTCATTTACTGCTGCTGTTCGATCTCTATGCACGCTCAACATCTATGATTATTCGGTATTTGTGTGAAACTCAAAACTTATGGTGTGATACACGGTTGGAAAGCCACAGAAGAGAGGATCGTTTTGGCACAAAAATCACTCAAATCAGAGATTGGATGAGGAAGTATGCTAAAAATTGTGAGATCGCGCAAGCTGCCAGTTAGAATTTTCTCTTCTTCAACATACCCTGGTGAAAGGTAATGCAAATTTATATTCTTGCTTCCGCTGATATAGAATTACATGGAACCCTAACGGTTCATATTAACCAAACAATCGAACACAAACACAAGCAAACGCAAAGCTTGGAACGTAAAAATTCAAAGGTCGGTCGAGGAAGGCTTTTATTGAATATGTCAGCTAGCTGGAAATGAGACGGAACAAACTGAGTGTGTAAGCTTTTATTTATCAATCTTTGAAGTTGTGCTAGCTAATGCCCTATACTCGGATTCACAACTCGAACGAGCCACAATGGGTTGCTTCTTTGCACTCCATAAGACAAAATTACCACCTAAAAAGATGGAATAGCCATAGGTCGAGCGACATATCTCTATACACCAAGCCTAGTCGGCGTCAAAATAACCCACAATAGACTTCTCGGGATGATGAGTGAAGGCTAAACCATAATGGATGGTACCCTTCACATAACGAAGTATATATACGCTTCACAATTGAAAAATGAACTTCAGTTGGAGAGTAGAGAAAATGACTCACAGAGTTGACGACATTGGATAAATCAGGCGGAGTAATAGTCAAATGTTGCAAGGCTCCCACCAAAGAGCGTTATAACGTCGGATCATGAAATGACGGACCAGTGCTCAACAAAGACTCACAAAGAGCAAGAGGAGTAGAAACAGGCTTGCTCTCTAACAAATCTGCACGGTCCAATATCATGAGCATATGTGGCTTGACCAAAAAGAGTCCATACACAGTGTACGAAATATCTAGTCCCAACAAGTAACTTAACTTACCAAGATCATTGATGGCAAACTCGAATGAGTATGAGTGATAAAATGTTGCAGCATACCTTGATCATTTCCTGTAATGATAATGTCGTCCATATAGAGAAGGATATAAAGTACTGAAGAACCCCAAATAAAATAAATATAAAGGAATCAGACTATGTTTGCCGAAATCCTAAGGACAACAAATACGAACTGAATCTTTGAAACCAGGTCAAAGGTGCTTGTCGAAGATCATAAAATGCCTTTTTAAGACGACATACATTAGTAGAATAACGTGGATCAACAAAGCCAGGTGGTTGAACCATGTAGACAGGTTTGGTGAGCATATTATTCAAAAAGGTGTTCTTCACATCTAACTGGTGAAGAGACCACTTGTGATGAACGAAAAGGGCTAACATTGTACGAACAGTAGCAGCCTTGACGAAGAGATTGAAAGTGTAATGAAAATCAGCTCCAGGAACTTAAGTGAAACCCTAAGTAACAAGACGAGCTTTGTGATGCTCAACAGAACCATCTGAGCGCGATACTTGGTGTGGAATGCCCACTTAGAGCCGACAATATTGGTGTTGGGAGGTGGAGAAACTAACTCCCATATTCGATTAGTCTTTAGGGCATCAATTTCCTCTTATATAGCACCAAGCCAATGAAGAAATTTAGAGGCGGACTTAAAGCCTCAAGTCTCACAAGCAGCAACAAAAGAAGAAAGCAAAGCTATTGAAGTAATATCAATAGGATACTTAGGCTTGAAAATACCAGCCCATGCTCGAGTAATCATTAGATGTGCAGGCATAGACGGAGCTGGAGACTAAGCAACCACAAGAATCTCATGTGGTCCTGGTGAAGGTGGTTCAGGGGGGTCAACTGTAGGAGGGGCTGGTTCAGTGGGAGTTGGCAAAGGCTCCTAAAGAAAATCAACAAACAAATTCGACTCAACATGGAGATGGCACGAAGCAAGGGCTGATCCTGATCAGGTGCAACAGAGTTCGACAATGTGAATGGCATGCTGAGATTCAAGAAGCTTGATATAGGTAAATCAGGCGATGACGAGGTAGTATGACCAAAAAGGAAAAAACATGTTCGTCAAATTGAGCATGACCAGTTACATAAATTTTAGCTGAAGAAGGATCAAAACATCAAAAACCCTTATAAACACTGTTGTAACCCAGAAAAATACATGGATGACTACGAGGCGATAGCTTATTCGTGGCATAATCCTGTAGAAAGGAAAAAACCCGACAACCAAAGGGTTTGAAAATAGAATAATTGGGAACAGAGTGAAATAATAACTCATATGGAGATTTGTTACCCAAGATAGATGATGGAAGTCGATTAATGATATAGACAGCGGTAGCAAAGGCTTCAATCCACAAAGATGCACGGGCAAAGGGATGAAATAACATAGAAAAATCAATTTCTTCCTAGACTAACATACAAAAAATATAAGAATAATCTAAAATAATACTCCATTTGTCCCGCGTTAACGTTGATGTTTTCTTTTTATACAGAGATTAAGAGATATTATATTTTAATGTGTAGTGAGATGAGAAAAATAATATTTAATACTCCCTCCGTCCCGTCAAAAGTGGGTCTTTTTACTTTTTTGCACGTAGATTAAGGAGTATTATTATTTAATATGTAGTGGGTAGTTGTATTAGTCATAGTATGGACCCCATATTTTAATTGTATTAGAGGGGGTGTGTGGGTCTCCGTGTGTAAAAAAAGAAAGAAGATCCTTTGGGTGAGACGACCAAGATGGAAAAAAGCCTCTTTAAATGGGATGGAGGGAGTATAAAGTAGGTAGCTGTATTGATGTTGTATATGAGCCTATATGAAATAATTACTCCCTCCGTCCCAAAGAGAAGTTCCCGGTTACTGTAGATATGGAGTTTAAGAAAAAGTTACTTTTGCTTTACTTTTGGGGGGTAGTTTGGTATTTTTAAGTAATAAATAAATTATAAAGTAAGTTATGTGAGTTGTAAAGGGGTGACAATTTTGAAATTAAAGTATATTGTAGGGTTATTGATTTGTATGTATTTCCTTATTTGGGGGTGTGAACTTATTTATGGGACGGACAAAAATAGAAAGTGTGAATTTATTTATGGGACGAAGAGAGTAATTGTTTTGTGTGGGCCAACATGACAAAAAAGAAAATATAAATTTTAACTTGAAATAACGTAAAATAGAAAATATAAACTTTAATGCCGGATAAGTAAATGATACAATCTAGCTATTTCCCTTAATAGTGGCGGTGTGGGTACTTACATTACCCGAAGAATTTAAAAATAATCTAATAATTAATGCACCAACTTTGGGGTAGGGCTCTCCTACGAAATTAATTTGGTAAAACCGACGTGATCCTCCCAAACCGTGTTTCACTCATGTTTCATAATTTATTTTTCATAAAAATAATATACCCTAATTAATGACCATTAAACCCTTGGGGAATGTGATTGTATTTTAGGTCTTGATTAATACATGTGGCAAACATCTAATAGATGAAACATGAGATAAAATACGGGAGTGTAATAGGTTATTCCAATTGCCATTTCTCATGCTTCTCCATCTCAATTTTCTTTTCTTTTTTCCTTTTTCGTTTTATTATTATTATTATTATTTCTTTTGTGTTCGGTGTTTTTTATTTTGTTTTTTTTAAAGTTAATTTTAGAAGTATAATTGTAATTTCACCCTTATATTTAAGGTATATTTTATTTTATTCCAATAATTTAGTACATATTTTAATTATACTCCCTTCGTCCGGTTCTAACACGTGGATAAAGAAGTATTATTATTATATGTAAAGTGGGTAATTCTATTAGAGGGAAGTGGTGGGTCATATTGTATATTTTTTTACTAAATAGGGGAAATTGATACATTTGAAGCGTACGTCAAAAATAGTAAAATGGAAACCTTAGGAATGGACGGGGGAGTATAATTTAAAATTAATTTTAAAAGTATAATGATAATTTAACTCTTCTAATTTATATAATATTTCATCTTTAGAATTGTTTAAGTAAAAAAAAAAACAATATTAATTCAAAAGGAGAGCTCATCTAATGTTAATTAATGAAAAGAAAAACACAATATTTTAACAAAGTGGCTCCCAATAATTAAATTAAATTTTAATCATTTTTACCTAAGAATTTTGTATAAAGTGAATTTTAGATGTGAGGCCGGGTGTAAATTTGTTATGGTTGAAATTCCCAAAAGGCCCCACCTCTTTGTCACTGGTCAATAAAGCAATGGCGAGCAGTTAGTCCTCCTACCCCACCTGCACCATTTCTTCTCTTCTCATTTCCTACTACCACCATTCTACTCTACTCTACTCCTTCATTTTTATCAAATTCATCATCATCCTAATTTTCACCTCTTTAATAATCCTGATGGCGTGACCACACATATATATACATATCTTTGTCCATCATGACAGGGGGGTCCCGAATGCCGACGTGGAGGGAGAGGGAGAACAACAAACGCCGTGAGCGGCGGCGGAGGGCCATCGCCGCCAACATTTTCACCGGACTCCGCCTCTACGGCAACTACAAACTCCCCAAACACTGCGACAACAATGAGGTGCTTAAGGCCCTTTGCAATGAGGCTGGCTGGATGGTCGAACCCGATGGCACAACCTATCGCAAGGTTCTTTTTTTCATTCTTTTTTAATTACATTTTACTATCTTTTAATTAATTAAAGGATGATTAATGGAAGTAAGAAAATAAAAGTGGTAATGGCAAAAAGTAGTCTCTCTTTGTTAAAAGTAATACTCTTTGTTAAAAGTAATTTTTAGTAGATCTAATTTTTAAAAATAATTTATTCTAGCCACTTTTAAATGAACAAACCAAAATACCTTTGAAAGGGACCCACTGATAACATGTTTGAGGTCTCTTTTAACCAAAAAGTACAAAAGTACAATAATTTGTTTTATAGTCTATTGAATGTATTAATTTGTTACTTTTATATAACTCATGAATATATTTTTTATTAAAATACAAAAAGATCCATTAATTTTATTCGTATGAATTTTTTTTATTTTTTCTGGAAATATTTTTTTTGAATTTTTTTTGAAAAAAAGTGTGGGCCTAATAAAACAAATAGTGTGGGTCGAATAGAACAAAATTGTTGGCAGAATAGGCCGAATAGAATAAATTTTTTTTTTTGAATTTTTTTTAGGAAAAAAAAGTGTGGGCAGAATAGAACAAATAGTGTGGGCCGAATAGAACAAAATTGTTGGCCGAATAGACCGAATAGAAGAAATATTTTTTCGAATTTTTTTTTGAAAAAAAGGGTGGACCGAATAGAATAAATAGTGTGGGCCGAATAGAACAAAATTGTTGGTCGAATAGGTCGAATAAAAGAAATATTTTTTTTGAATTTTTTTTATTTTTTTTAAAAGAAAGTGTGGGTCGAACAGAACAAATAGTGTGGGACGAATAGAACAAAATTGTTGGCCGAATGTGCCGAATAGAAGAAATATTTTTTTGAATTTTTTTAATTTTTTTTTGAAAAAAAAGTAGGCTGAATAGAACAAATAGTGTGGGCCGAATAGAACAAAATCGGTTGCCGAATAGGATGAATAGAAGAAAAAAAATTTTGATTTTTTTTATTTTTTCTTGAAAAAAAATATTTTATATAATTTTAAATATGATCCCACTCACCCTATTTAAGGCAGTCAACACTGCCATAATTATGTCCCCATTATTATTGTTCTTTATCTAACAGTTATGGTAGTAATTTGAGGAGTCTACTAAATAGTAGCAACTAAAATTATTTTTAAGGGAAGTGACTATTTAAAATTGTATTTAGTCAACGGTGGCTATTAAAAATTTGATCCCAAAATAATACTCCTAAGTGAACAGTATTTGGTGTTTTTTTGTGCAATTATTGAGGAGATATTGATGATGCTTTTGGAGGGTGTAATTGCAAACAAATTAAATTTAAATAAATAGAAATATTAATGATTAGCCTTAGATTTGTAGGGAGCATCTTCTGGGGTGGGGTGGGGTGGGGTGGGGTGGGGGGTGTTGTTTGGTTGAGTTATTACACAGTAGTGAGTGTTGTGGTGAAACTTTTCGTCTTGTTCCTTATTGCTTTTACACTTTCCTGCTACACCTGATTACCAAAGCAAACTTGGGTGCTTTCTTACAACAAGACCCCCCTTGTCAGCTTTCATCACCACCCCACCCCACCCTATAATCATCATTTCTGGCTGAGGTGGGCCCTCTCAACAAACTTGAGATCCTTTTCTGTAAAGTGCCACATGGTATAATTCTTGTATGAAAAAAATTATAAAAAATTAGAAAAAAAAAACTTTTGTGGGAGTATATAGCGAGTAACAATTTCCAGAAGCCATTTATAATTTGATTTTGCCTTCATGATTTCATGCTTGTGATTTATAATTTGATTTTGCCTTCATGATTTCATGCTTGTGACTGATTGGTGCTACTTCCGTTCCAAGTTTAAGGATGATAAACTATGTTATGTGTATTTAAAAAGTGATGATAAATTTAAAATTAAAATGTTTTTTAGAGAGTATAATTTAATTGTTTTTTACCTTAATGGGAGTGTAAACTTGAAGAAAACATAAGGCATGTGAAAAGATTAATACTGTTTCTATTTTCTATTGTTATTTGTCTTATACAAGAATATATGTTTATCTAAACGAATATTATTTGCCTTGGGATTAATCTGTACCCCATAAATTTTCTTCTATAGAAATTAAGTTAAGAATAAAATAGTAAAAGCATAATTAAAACATACCTAATGGTCATGAAAATAATATATTTCTGAATTACATTTTTGGAAGATATATTAAAAAATAAAATATGACAAATATAATTGTTAACTCTAGGGACTCTCATAATTGATCTTGTTAGGTACTATAGGAAGAAGAATGGAAAACAGGTTTATTTAATTTTTGGCGTATAATGTACCTAAATGTATATATATATATTCTGAAGTAAGCAATATATTCCATTTTTTGGCAAAAAGGTCCCCCCAACTTCCCAATCTTTTATGCAGTTAAAGGTTACCCCACTGCCCACTAAAGATGAGACTCAGTCAATGATAACAATTTTGAAAAGCAATTGCAAATCACTATGCCATTTTAATCAAATCATGCATTAAAAGAATGGCTTCTAATTTTGTCAAGTTTATCAAACTAAAGATTACAACTTGAGGAAGCAGCTAATGACAATGAGTGCCACAAATGTATTTCCCTCCACATGATAATTCACCCATTTTCAAATCAATTTTATAAATTTAGACACTTTTAAGTTGTAAGGACAAAGATTATGTTTAATGATCAGCTTAAGTTTGTAGAGAAGAGAATTGTTTAATATTTATCAATCACCCTAACACAACTTCCTACATAATTCAGGATCTCCAGGTGGTCATGACTTTAATATCATGTTAAATAACAATTTCATCTAAAAATTTAGAGAGAAAATCATTTAATACTTCAATAAATCACTCTAATAGCTTAAACATGTGTTCTTCGACTCGAGAGAGCACGGTTGATCGGACTGTGTTTGTAATTTTGTAGGGATGCAGGCCGGTTGAAAACATGGACGTGATGGGAGGATCTACGTCGGTTAGCCCATGCTCGTCGTACCAGCCAAGCCCAGCCTCGTCTTCCTTCCCGAGCCCAGTTTCTTCGACCTGCATGATCCCAGATGGGAATTCCCTCATCCCATGGCTCAGAAACCTCTCATCTTCCTCCTCCTTATCATCCAAGTTCATGCATCACGGCGGCTCCATAAGTGCTCCGGTTACGCCTCCCCTGAGCTCCCCAACAGCTCGGACACCAAGACTAAACAACGACTGGGATACCTCGTTCGGGAGGGGCGGCCCTCAACACCCCTTCCTTCCATTGTCCACACCACCTAGCCCAGGCCGCCCCATTCTCCCTCGTTCCAAATGGTACGAGGGACTGCCTCAAAGCGGTCCAACTTCTCCAACATTTAGCCTTGTTTCATCCAATCCATTTGGGTTCAGGGTGGAGGACTTGGGCCGAGGTGGATCTCTCACGTACACTCCGGGGCAAAGTGGGACGTGCTCTCCTACCATTGCCCCAGCTTGTACTGAGACGAATGCTGATATTCCTATGAGTGAAGCGATGTCGAATGAGTTTGCATTTGGGAGCAACATAAGAGGTCTTGTAAAGCCTTGGGAAGGTGAGAGGATCCATGAAGAATGTGGGTCGGATGAACTTAAGCTTACCCTTGGAACCTCCAAAACAAGGTAAATTAGCTCCATTTTTTTTTATCTTACATGCCTAATTCACTGCAAGATTTATTAAAACGTCAATAATAAAATATTGATTGCAGATGAAAGAATCAATTGGGATGAGGATTGGCTGGTTGAGGTCAAATATAGGATGAGCCTGGAGGCACACCTTTGGTTGTTTATCATTTTAGTCAATTGTTGACTTTAATTTACTTCTCTAATTTAATATATCTGTTTTATTACATCAGTTATGGTCCTTATAAAGTGTAGCCCTGTTCTCTTTTTATCAGACATCATCATTTTTTTCAGTATTTCAATCTAATGCACCTTGGAGCATCCCATTGTTGGATGAATTTAGGGCAAAAGTTATATATACACATTGAACTATTGCACCAGGATAAGCACCTACAGGTTGTTTTTACAAATAATAAATTATTTTTATAGAACAAATTATAGTACCTTTTATTTTTTTTTAAATTGAACATCCAAGCCCTTTATATCATTTAAAAATTAGTCCCTTATGTTTACTATCATAAACATTACTTACGTTGTCTCATTCACATTTCTTATTCACATAGATTAAGAAAAATGTTACTTTTAAGAGTATTTTGATTTTTTTTTTTTGTTAATTAGTAGTAAATGTTAGGTAGAAATGATATTTTGTAAATAAAGTATGTTGAGAGTTTAATTATTTTTACATTTTTATCATTTTAGAAATGTGAAAGCTTTTTTGAGACAGACAACAATGAAAAACATGAAAGTTTTTTTAGACAGGGAGATATTTTTTATATAAAGTATGTTGAGAGTTTAATTATTTTTACTTTTTCGTCATTTTAGGGATGTGAAAGCTTTTTTGAGACGGACAACAATAAAAAATGTGAAAGTTTTTTTTAGATAGGAAGAAAATATTAACGTATAATTTACTTACAAGTCCATTTTTGATCAATCTGATCATTAAAAAATTTCAAATGTTACATTGACATATAAAAGATATTTCGAGCTTCTTATCTACAGTTTTAAAATTTAAATATGATATTAATAGATACTCCCTCTATCTGTTGAAAAGATATATATTTTGTTATTTTGAGTGTCCACACCAAAGATATACATTTTCCTTTTTAAACACATGGGACCCACACACATCACCAATACATTTAACACATGGGATCCACACACATCACTAATACATTTAATATATGAGTCTCACACACCTCACTAATACAACTAACTACCTACTACACATTAAATAATAATATTATTTAATCCACATACAAAAAAGCAAATATATACCTATTGGGCGGACGGAGGGAGTACTATATTGTTATGAACAAAAACAGTAAGAAAATAAATAATCAAACAGAAACACCATTTGCCCAATCAAACGGAAAACATTGTTTGCCCAAAAGCCTCAAGGCTCCTCAATTCAATAATAGTTTGATAAAAAAACACATAAACGCTAATTAGCTCCTTAAATACTAAACCTTAAGCCCATAATTCTCTTAGGCCCACTAATTAGAATAATAATAAGTAAACGATAAAATATATAAAACTCAGCCCTAGTAAAATCCAGCCATAAGTTGCACGATGCTCCATATCAATTCCTTTCCCCTTAAAAACAACTTTGTCCCCAAGGTTGGAATAAGGAAACACAGTAGACATATCTCCTGAGTTTGAATCAATTCCAAATACCAATAGGTCTTTGGCGTAAGGTTGGGCCACCCTTCTACACCACTTGGGTCTCCTTGCAATCAACTATCATTGTCATATTCATCCAATTTATTTTGACCTTTCCTAGAGTTGCAGCCATGCCACTCCTAAAATCATATCCACTTCGCCAAGCGAAAACACATAGCAATATTCCATATGGTGCAATCCATCATAGTCAATACCAAACCACGATAAATGCCTTATGATTCTTGACGTCGACCATCCCCTAGCTACACTTCATGTCGGCTGGTTCCATCAGGTCTCAAACCTAGAATTGTCACAAGTGAACTAGAAATAAAATTATGACTGGCCCCACCATCAATTAGAATAGTTACCGTATACCCTTGGAGTACGCCTCTCAAACGCATGGTGTGTGGATCTGTGATACTCTCCATAGAGTACATCGGAAGGGCCAACTCTTCTTTCGCATGTGTACCGACACTCTCCTTTTTGTATCCTTCTCGTGATGGATTTCTATAGACTCAATTTGGTTAAGGTCAATGATCTCATCCTCCTCCACTAACAGTACACTTAACTGCTTCATTGTGCATTCATGCCTAGAACTGTATGGTTTCTTGCAGCGGAAACACAGTGCTCTAGCTCGCAGGTCAGCAAGTTCTTGCGGTGACAAACAGGCAAACTGAGACGAGGCTGTGGACTGCCCAGACATGAAAGGTTGTCCGCCTTGGCTTTTGTTATGTGGTTGCGGGGTTGAAAAGATAGAAATTGAAGCTTGACTATTGAAATTGGAAACCTGACCTATTCTATCCTCGTTAGAGTTCTATTAGGAGGGTTTGCGTTGAAGGACTGGTTGCTGCTCGGGCTTGATGTTCTTCCTCTTGCTTGGACAACCAAATCCTCCTCAATGTCTCTTGCTAACTCCATTGCCATTTCCAAGTCCAGTGGCCATAGGAGACGAAGGGAACTACGAACTATATCAACTAGCCCTTTCATAAAGTACCCCAAATAATGTTCGTTGCTGAGTCCCGAAACTTGACTTGGCAATTACACAAACACCGTGATATAATCATCCACCACTTCTATTTTCTTTACATCCGCCAAACATTCAAAAAACTTTCCTTGAAATGAGAATCAAAACGAATTGTTAGGGCATGCGAGAATTCCTCCCACGATAGATTCGATTTCTTGGAACGGATCCATAAGAACCATTATAAAGCTGCATATTCCTAGGCCACCATTGCAGCGGAAACTTTCATCTCAGGAGCTGTATGATATAGATTGAATTACTGATTTGCCCTAGCAAGCCATCCAATAGGGTCCGTGCCGTCAAAGGAAGGCATCGTGGGAGGAACTGGTGCCCTAAGTCCATCAGGTTGCAAAATTCCAACACCACTGTTGGCTGACGCGCTGTCTTCCGCCGTCTGCAGAATCGTCATCGTGCTTTGACTTGGTAGTGTCACCTTGATAGACGTGGATAGGAGAGAGAGAATCTTTGCAATTTCTATTAATTGATGATTCATGATTGCTTGATCCTCCGTTAACTTCTTCACATGCTCCTTAATTTCTTTCTGATTCACTTTCAGATCTTCAATCCTTTGTTCGCTTCATGTGTTTATTATCTCGGGGCGAGAGATCCGGCAGATCAGACCAAATTGTTATGAACAAAAACAGTAAAAAAATAAACAATCAAATGGAAACACCATTTGCACAATCAAACAAAAAACACATGTAACAACAAATTTTGTATTTATAATGAAATAAACACAAAATGAAGTACAAAGTTAATCCAAACGGATTTATTTAAAAAGAAATATAAATGGGTTACAATCTCAATCAATCCTCTGATTCTTCTCTCGAACCAATTAAGCTTTGACTTTGACTTATTGACTTATGTTGATTTTGACTTTGACTATGTTGAGTCGGATCTTCGGTTGAAGCTTGTCCGAGCTCGATTTTAAAGATTTATAATGTTAATCCAGATACATCAAGCCTTTTTTTGGATTAAACGTTATTCTTGATTCTTGAAGCTATTCTTCACTTGAAGCTTGAAGATTTGAAGATCGCTTGAGCTGTTCTTCGTTTGAGCTTGAAGGTTTGAAGATCGCTTGAGCTGTTCTTCATTTAAGCTTGAAGATTTGAAGATTGCTTGAAGATCTTCAACTTGTTCTTCGCTTGAAGCTTGAAGATTTGAAGATTGCTTGAGTTGTTTTTCACTTGAAGCTTGAAGATCTTGAGGGAGCATTGCTCGTATTCTCGATCTCTTCAGGAATGTCGTTGTCTGCGGGTGCTTAACTCTTCCAAGAATGAATGGAGGAGAGCCCTTTATATAGGTGTAGGATGAGGTGTTTTGACCTAATTTAGCGGGCTTGGGCCTCCAACTTGATTGGGCTGCAATCAGGCCTATTTTACTTGAGCCTGATTTAATTTGTGTGGGCATTTTTTGACTTAAGTCAGACCTCGTTTAATTTGGGCTTACTGGACTTGGGTCAAGCCTTATTTAATTTGGGCTTGTTTAATTTGTTGGGCTCAATCAATTATCTATTAATTTATTTTAGGAATTAATTTATTAAATCCCCAAATAAATAATAAATTAAAATTGATATTTTAATCATGAACATCCACGTGTCGCCATTTGATTGGACTGTGAATTTTATTTGCCTACAAATGCCCCCTTGCGATTTGTTCACGGACGTCGTGTCTTATTGTGAAGGAATCGCAAAAGTCTTTAATTTTGAAATTTGCTTCAACACTTACAATGCAAGTTTTCGAGTAAAGAAATTTATTAGGCCAAAACTTTTTTTTCAAGCTTTTCCAGGCCCAATTTACATAAAATTTCTTAATGGTCCAATTATAACCATTCTGAATTTCACAGGAATGAATAACGTTGAGCCCTTTCTTGATAAACAAGATTTCTTTACAAACAAGTTTTCTTAATGAACAAGATTTCTTGATGAACAATATTTCTTCACATTCATCCCTATATAATATGGATCCATGGCCTCTCTTTTTTTCTCACTTTTTTTCTCACTGATACACTGCAAGTTTCCTCAATTCTTAGCTTCCTTTATTTTCTGAACTGCTGTAAACTTCAATTCTTGTTTCTCCTTTCTTAAGTGACTGGAAATTTCATCTTTTAACTCCCTTTTTTTATTATTTTTTTTTTCAGGAATTTACCATAACCCAAGCACAAAGGAGAGGAGTACATTCTGTATCATCAATGTATTCTTTCTTTTGTCTGCTCTTTCTTTTATTGTGTAAAAGAAAACACAGCAATATTGACATCATGTTTGAATCCTTATCCTACAATTTTTCTTTATTTTTTTTGTCTTTCCTCTTCAATATGCATATGAATTTTGGTAAAAGAATGACGAGAATATACTTGTTAGTAGTATGAACAAAACCACTGATGATGAAATGGGCAGTCGAGACTAGCGTTGCGCATTCTTGGCGACTAGAAATTTTATTCCAGTCGGGGGGTCGTGACTAGTCCGACGTTTGCACCGAATATCAACCATTAAATTTCCATTGAGCTGCCTCTCAGATCACAGCGGTGGTTGTCGGGTTTGGAAACTAGAGGCGACTCCGTGCGTCGGTCTTTCGAGCTATCCGTAGCGACACCCCGCAATGGTGATGGCGTTACCGACGACAGATCTAACCGGACTAGGTTCGGAAATAGATCTGATCAGGCGGATGTATGAGATTTCATCCATGGCCATTGGTGGCGATTGGTGGTGACGGTGTGTGCGGGTGTCTCGGCAGATGGTGGTTGCAGGTGCTGGACTCGCGGTCACGACTGAATCAGCGAGTAGTCGGCAGACACGATCCCATCCAGTGGTGTGCTGAGTCGAGACTGAGCGGTAGCTATTGGCGTCGCGTGTGACTCGATCTCCGTGGTGGATCTCAGCAACTGCGGTTGAACCACGTGGAGCAGCCAGAGATGAGAGATCCAGCGGGAGGCGGTGACGCGCCAACAGCAAAGAGATGAGAGATCCAGTGGCAACGTGATGTCGGCTTCTGCACTTTCGGCCGTTGGAGCTGCTCGCGATGTGGACGACGGACAATGGGACACCGGCAGTGTGTTTGAGCAGTGGTGGGTCGACGGTCAAACAAAGGAGAGATCTGGCGGCGATCCCTCAATTTTCGAAGGCAACCACACGCGACGGCTGAGCCACGCTGGCCGACAAGGCGATAGCAGGCTTCCGACGGATTCGAAGGTGTTGTGGCTGAAAGTGGCGATTGTGGTGGTGCTTCGAGCAACAGAAATAAGCAATCGTTTAAGAAATCTCAAATCTGAGATTTTAGGAAGAGAATAAGAAAACGAATCTCCAAAAAGGAAAGCAGCATACACGTCTATTTTGTTCTTTGAGGAGAAAGGAAATTATTTTCCAAAGAATTCACGTGATTAGGGAACTTTGGGAGAAAGAGAAAAAGGCTGATTGAATATTTGATTTGATGGCACACACATTTGTTTTAAAAAACTCTCGTTATTTTCTTTATATTTGGAAAGAAATAATTCACGTGTTTCTCTTGGGAATGAGTTAATTCTTTATTCAATTTTGACCTTCCTTTTTGGAATTCAATTGATCAAATCAGTTTATTATTTGGGCTTCAAAGATTGATCCATTCAATTTTGATGAATTTGGGTTTGCAACAATATTCTTTCATGAATTTGGGCCATGTTATTTTGATTATCAAAATCCAAGCCCCTTTTTATTTCACTTTATGCATTTCAAAAAATACTACAATTTGGGCTTCAAAAAGGCTTAGCTTAAATTTAATTCATGTACTTGGGCTTAATTTATCAAATCTAACATGAATTAATTTAATTGATCCCTTTAATATTTTGCATTTCATTCCTTATCATGGTTTAATTTATAGTTTTGAACTTAATAATTAATTGATTCCATAAACTTTTTGGGATATTTTAATTAATTAAATTCATAAACTTTAAATTATTTTCATGCCCTCCTTCTGGCCTTCTAACATTCCCTCACTTGTTTTGTAGCTTATCCGCTATTCGACATGGTTTTCTTCAGAAATGCTACGGGACAGTCTGGTTCAAACTACTTAATAATCCTTGATGATGAGCGTCAACCTTTGAATAAAGGAACTCGTCTTTTAGTCGAGAAATCTCTGCTAGGGAATCATGCAGTAGATCCCTTTAATCTTAAGAACGACTTCTACCTAGAATGTTGGTCTCATGAGCTTACTTTGGGGAAGAATAATATAACTTGGACTCTGAAGGGAGCTGATATTGAGCCAAACCCTAGTTTAGAACCCTTACTGTCTTTGGGACGATGTATCCTGAAAGGGAAAGGTAAAGTAGCTCGGGGAAAACCGATCAAGTTTCTTGGAGAAATTAATATATCAAAGGGTATTGGGAATTGACTGAGGATGTGCTAAGCCGATGTCGATCTCTTCTTCGAAACATCAAGCTTTACGATATTGTCTTTGCGTCTCTCTTTACTTATGATTGTAGCTGCGAAATTATCAAAGCTTTCTGCGAGGCCTAGTGTCCTTCTACCAACACTTTACTCACCAAACATGGAATTTTTTGTGGGATTTATACAACTTGATGGGGCTGCCTTTAGCTGGTTACTTGTATGATGAAGCTATGCCGAGCTTAGCAGAACTGTTTTCCACAAGTAATGAATTATGTATCCCACACAGCTATAGGCATTTACTTGGCGCTTATCACTTGCTTTGCAAGAATGCTAATAGGAAAGGTGTAACGATTGATCAGTGGGTGGATTTTTGGTCTAAAAAGACTGTAACACACCTCGCGCCTCTTAAGCGTGTCAAAAAAAAGTCAACTACTCAGCTTAAAAAGACTTATAATCCAACTGGCATTATCCCGAGTCATCATTCATGGATGACTGCTGAGATAGATCAATTCAAAAGAATGGGAATTGCGCAAGTAAATCTAGAAGAGACCTATCTAGCCGCTCATTTAGCATGCTGGCTTTGTACCTTTGTACTTCCAGGTAATGAAGTAAGCTTGATACGCCCGAGTACCTTTAAAGTGGCGAGTTTAATGGCTGCAGAAAAAAAGATGAGCCTTGTAATTCCAGTATTGACGAGCATCTATCATGGTTTGAACACCATCTCAAATTCATCAAGTCCATCTGAAGTTAAATCCACATTCTCTGTTCACTTTGTTCATGCTTGGTTGGCTCATTATTTCAAGGCTCATTTTCCAATTTGCAGTAAATTATCTCATCCTCGAATGGTAGCTTACTCTGGTGAGCAAGGTGTAAAATACTTTGATCATGATGACACTAGCAAACAAATTCAAACAGCTGATACTGCCTCGTGGACTTGCAATATTTTTTCAAAGATACAGCCATTTATTATGTGGATGATGGGAATAATGATTGGAATAGTTGGGCCCATCTCGTAGCTATTCGTACCAGTTATCTTACCTTGCGGCGAGGTGGTCATTATATGATGGAGCCATATTCTCCTCATAGATTTGCTCGTCAATTTGGCTTCCTGCAAGATTTTCCTACCATGATTAGAATAAATCTTCGCAATGCTTCTTTGGAAGAAGGATTTAATCATTGGTGACATTCTACCGCGTGTAATTCTAAATTCGAAGCTTATTTTACATGTGTAGCGTCAGCTCCTAAAAATTATTCCACGTCTGAATATAAGGAGTGGTGGAAGCAAGTCCAGGGCACTTACTTATCTGATCATATCAAAGACCTGATTACCCTAGCATCATCCCCTCTAGAGGAAGAAGTAGATATCATAAATGACTTTGACGGAAACAACCAAGAGGTTCAAGATACTTCTCCAGTGCATGATGGAGTTTTACAACCTACAGTGCACAAAAGGAAGAAAATTTTTTCTCGGTATATAGAAAGTCGTAGCGCCTCTACTGAGCCCCATTAGAAGAGGAAGAAATCTGTTGTTCACACTGAGAAACAAAATAATGAGGTTTCTTTTATTCTCTCTCTCCTCTTTCTCTTTCTTTATTTTCACTTTTTACGAATCTTTCTTTATTATTGTAAGTTGCGCTGAAGATTTCTAGTTTTAAGACTGCCGAAGGAAAGGAATTAGCTGCTGCTGCTACTTCAAAAGATTTGGCAGATAAGGTTGCCCCCTTTTCCTTATCCTATTTTCCGTTATACTTCCCTTTTTTTTACATTATCACATTTCTCTTCTTATCAGATCTTAGGTATCTCTTCAAGTTCTGATGGCTGTGATAATACTGATGAGAGTGATGACTCTACTGAAAGTGATGCATCTACCACAGGGGTGAATTATCCTTCAAAGGCATGCCCAGTGATATCAAAATTTATATCTAAGAAGATTACTCATGATCTTAAAGGGAAGTTTGCTCGGAGTGCATGGAGGAAAATAAGAAGGAAACTTAAACGGACTCCTCTCGAGTTTTTATCAACTCTGAGACAAGAAATATTTGCCTTGATAAAGGAAGTAAAGGTTCTTAGAATCGATTGTTCTCCTTTAGAGGAAGCCCTGGATCCTTTATTTGATAAGGCTGATGCTTATACCGCGGCAAAATTGAAGTCTGATGAAGCGGCATCCATGGGGAATTATGCAAAATGCTTGGCTGATGTCAAAGGTCATCTTCAGAATTGTAAGGACAATCATACGACAGAGACAAACAAACTAAGGACCACCTGGGCAGAGTTGGAGTTGATAAGCAAAGAAATGGCTAATCTGCAGAATGGAGAGAAGGCTTTGTCTAAAGCAGCTGATCGTCTCCAACAAACTCTCTGTTGTGCTAAGAAGGAAGTTGAGCTCATAGAAGAGGATATCCTTGCACTCGACAAAGCGGCCATCTTAAAGAATCATCATCTAAAGATGAGAAGGCAACTCTGAAGTTTGTTCTAGAGTTGAGGAAGTTAGTTTCCATAGTGGTTAAAACATAATCAACATAAGAGATTCGCCAAGCAATTTTTTGTAGAATGTGGCTGGATTGCAACTAATCTAAAGCAGATGTTGTCTTGAAACTCATGATACAATTCTAGCAATTTGCTGTAACTATGGAAAAGCTAACTTGCTACCATGTTGTTGAGAGTGGAATTTCACATATTTTAGGTCTCACATTACACCATTTTTGATAGAATGTGACCATGATTTTTAGAATTGCGTGGTTTTCATATCTTGCATAATTAAGATGCTAGTAAGGTGTTTTGCTGAGTTTTGAAGGGTAAAACATGATCAAAAGTAAAAAGTTTGAATGAAGAGTGAAAGTGTGAAGGAATGCTGAAAAACATATGTCAACATTGCATAATTTTTATGTATTTGTATAGAATTCCAAATCAAACATATGATAAATAGTTGGAAAACCACGGAAGATAGGATCGTTTTGGTGAAAAAATCACTCAAATCGAAGTTCGTATGAGGAAGTTATGCTCGAAACGGTGAGATCGTGCAATGCAATCTCTACAGCTCGGCTCGAGCTGTACCCAGCTTGTGTGAATTTTTAGCTTAGCGGGGGTCCTATGGAGCATACAAGACATCATCTATTCACCCATATGCAGCTCGGCCATGGCTCAGTTTTGTCTAGACCCTGCTCGGCCCGAGTTGGGTGCCGAGCGGGGTGTTGTTGGGCCCAGTCACGGCCTGTTCAATTCAGCACTGTATTTATAATATTCAGATCGTGTTTTGGCTCAGATTCGACGCAAAAAAAACCTGTAATCAGCCCATCGTATAAAAGGGGAGAATCAACACACTGTTGAGAGAACCCACACCATCCATCACCATTTTTCATGTAAAACACCACACACCTCAGATTCACATCTGATTTTCATTATCCATCCATCTTCATGGGGGTTTCAAGTGCTAATTGAGGGAGATCGGGTGATCGGAGATGGAAAAGAACGTGGAACTACGCATACGCTAGGGTTTCGTGTTTCTCATCTATTCCTTTCTTTTGTCTTGATTTTTGGAATGGATAGCTTAGCCATGAGTGTTTCTTGTGACATCATAGGCTAATTTCTTATACAGTTCTAGCTAGGGTTTGATGGTTAGATTGAATTGATTTGGGAACCTAGACCAAAATAGAGATTTGATGCAGTTGATATTCTGAATTTATTTATTTAATCAGACTTTGCTTATCTATTTTGTAACGTCTTCATAATATTTTCATGACATCCGCTATAATGCTTGATTTATTGTGTTAGCTTATGTGCGTTCATGATTGGTATTGCCTATCTGTTAGGGGTTGAAGTAGTTCCGCTATAAACATTTTAATTTCACGAACTGGTAAATAAGATATTTGAATTGTTTAGTGGAACAATACAATTAGACATTCAAGTAGAAAGTGGATAAAACCTTGTAGTAATTTCAGAGAATATCTTGTTAGTCGAACTTACCATCCGGAGGTGTTTTGTTTGCTTTGATTAGTATCTAGGAATGATGCTTGGTAACATTCACGCACCTTAGGGAATAAATCATAATATACTGTTAGCTTAAAATTGGATGATATATGGTGGGTTAACAGGATTAGGTGGTGTATTTTCATTGACGCTGCATGAATGAACAATTGGAAGTCCAGCCCAAATTAATTGATCTATACCTCATCCCTTAGAACTATTCCTTATCTCTTGGTTAAAACTTGCTTTATTTTTATTACTTTTAATCATTCAGTTAATTAGATAATACATTCAAAAACTCTGGATATTTGTTACTCAATTCTGATTAGTTAGTAAATTAGAATAAATAGATAATCAACTCTCTCAGTTGGATCGATAATTTAACTTGGGTACTTGTCGCTACAATTGACATCCTTATACTTGAGGATTTTAATTGGAGTGCGCAAAATACGCTTATCAAGTTTTTGGCGCCGTTGTGCCAGGGAGAGTATTAATTATTTAATTTTCTTTTATTACAAACTTGATTAGAATATTTCTGTTGAGATTTAATTTTCTTCAACTTGAACTTTTCTTGAAGTTGCATGCACACTAGGTCAAAGAAGGCAGCGCAAGATCTCAAATTTGATCCGGAGATTGAAGCTTCTATAAGGAAAAGGAGAGGAGTAGTAAAGAATATCAAAGCACATCTTAAAGCTGCTAAGGTACCACCTTCGAAGAAGAAAATGGAGACACCGCATCCTAAAGCAGTCGTAGGGGAGGAAAAAGAGCAGATTGAAAATCAGGCTATCCCAAAGGAGGTTGAATCAGAAACAACACTTATGGGAGATAGAGCGCTACATGAGGATGACATCATCATCCGAGAGACATTTAAGTCCACCAATGTTGGAAGATCAGGCGTAGTTGGAGCCGTTCAAGCCGATAAGGCGAACAACATAAGACTAGCCTTGATCAATATGGTGGAGAGGAATCCCTTCACCGGGGGCATTTTTTATGAAACTTATGGACATCTTAAACATTTCAACTGCTACATGGATACTGTGAACATCTCAGATGCTACAAATGACAGATGGAAAATGAGACTGTTCCAGTTTTCATTAGCCGATAAGGCAAGGGAGTGGTATGATAATCTAGAAGGAGATAGTTGTGCAAATTGGACTGAACTGCAGTAGCTTTTTATTGATCGGTTTATGCCACCAGGTAAGGTTTTTGCTCTAAAATAGGAGATCAATAAGTTTAAGCAGTGGAGAGATGAGTTGTTTGGAGAGGCTTGGGAGAGGTTTAGAGATGCTTTGAGAAGATGCCCACAACATGGATTCAAAAAGTCTCAACTCATCAGTGTCTTCTACAATGGCCTTGACAACGATTTGAGAGTGTTAGTTGATACTTCTACTGGAAGAACGATATTTGGTAAACTTCTAGAGTTGTAGAAAAACTGTTTGATGATATCTCTGCAAATTCTAGAGATTGGCATTCTTAAAGAGTCCGTGGAAGCTATGTACTTGGAAGGGTTGCACTGATTGAAAAGAAGTTTTCTGAAACTGATAGTAATGATTATTGGCATTCGATCATTTGGTTAACGTGAACCGTTAGGGTTCCATGAATTTCTAATTCAGCGGAAGTAAGAAAACATAGAAATGTATTACCTTTCACAAGGGTATCTTGAAGAAGAAAGATTCTCGCCCACAACCTGCGCAGCCTCACAGTTTTGGCCATAACTTTCTCATTTAATCTCTGATTCGAGTGATCTAGGAGCCAAAACGATCCTCTCTTCCATGGCTTTCTAACGATGTATCATACATATATTTAGAAATTCCACAAAATTTTATAAAAATTGTGTAAGTTGACGAAAAGCGGCAGCAAACAACCTCTTGATCTTCAGCTATATTTCCAAGTCCAATCTTGACGTCGTATGGGCGACGATCTTCAAGATTCTCTCAATCTACTGTTCTTTCTCCCTCCTCACAATGTTAGGTGTGATCATCTAGGGTTAGAACAGCTGAGATGACTTATATATGGGCTACAACATAGACTAGGAGGAGAAATTAGAGTCGGGCCTCCATTGGTCTTAAGTATCCAAGTTTAACCCAAAACTTATACTTAAGTCTAATAATAATAATATATTTCACTAAAATATTATTACTGCACTGCCGCTCCAATCCCAAAATTACATTTTGGGCTCCTTCTTGTTATGAGCCCGTTAATCTCCCCATGTTTAAGATATACAATGCCCATTAATTAATTAAGTTACTGACAACTACATTAATTAAAATTTCATCCAAGAGTAGTACCACTCAACCTCATTATCATGCCAGAATAAATCCACCTACAGGGTTTACATGATAATCCTTATGAGCTCCTTAAGGGGACATCATCAACCTATTTAATAGGACACGCATTCCTTCTACAATCAACAGCACACAACAGAGACAACACTATTTCCCAACTCACCGAGTTTGTTGATTTAATTACATGTAAATCTCACCCATCGATGAATCACAGAAATACATATTGCCTTACGTGTCGAGGTTATTGTATAAGGATTAAGAGCACGAACATCCATAATAACTGAGATCAAGTTCTCCTATATAGTCAGTATAAGTCGAACGATCTCAAGTGGTCCTGCTCAATACACATAAGGTGCACTAATGTGATTTTATAGTCAAGACAAACTAATACAAAATCACACTACAACTATCCCGATAGAGAGTCCCCGTCTATCTCGGTTGATAATATGATCTTTCACGTGTTGTCGCACAACATATTATCTACAGTATAAAGTAAGTGGATTATTGCATCGTACATATGAATAAATCATAAGACGCAATCATTTGATCATATAATTCTCATTTCAAATTCATTGTTTAAACATTGTTCATACAAAAAGCTAGACTTTTAGTATACAATCCAACAATTTTCCACTTATACTAAAAGACTATGTTATCAACTCCACTGCCATACATCTATTCTCGCTCCCACTACAAGACCATCAAAAGTTTCGCCTTAAGGTCCTTGTAAAAGGATTTTACTAGGTTATCATCCGATGCAATCTTGGCGACAACAACCTTCCCCTCATCATACGATTTCTCGTAACAGGTGGTACTCGCGCTCCATGTGTTTAATTGTCTTATGGGCTCGTGATTCCTTCAAGTTTGTAACTGCACCATTATTATCACAATAAAATGTAATAATCTTGGGCAAACTTAGAATCACATCTAAGTCCATTGCGAAGTTTCTAGAGTCATGCAGATAGATTTGGCTGCCTCAGATGTTCCAATTCAACATCTTCCTATGGTGGAGGCCGAAATATATTTCTATATAACACTCATCCATTTTATGGCTCTACTTCCAAAATAAACACATAACCTTTGAGGTGAATTTACTGTCGTCCCTATCTGATTTGAAAAACCCGAATCTATGTAACTCATAAGAAACAGTGAATCTGTCCGATAAGTCCACATATATTTCTAGTCCTTTTCGGGTACATAAATATATATTTTACCACAGTTCAACATGCTTGTTTCGAGTTACCTTGATACCCACTATTCATGCCTTCGGCAAAATAGATATCCATTCTCGTGCATAACATTCCTTAGATTAAGCTTTCTTATTCGCCGAAGCACAAGAAACCGCCTTCATCTCCTTCATCTTCTTTTGTGTTTCAAGACACATTTCCTTAGATAAAGTCACATGCTAAAACGAGTAAGGATTGTATCATTTCATGAAGCTCGAGATAAGCATAACACCTTATCTTGTGATCACCATGATCGCAAGGATATATCTTGCTTCTCTTAAGTCCTTCATTTTATATTGCTTTATGAACCATACCCATATGCCCGATAATACTCTTTCATTGTCTCCAATGAGCAATATATTATCTACGTACAGTACAAGAAATACCACCACATTTCCATCACTCTTTTCAATACACAAGATACATCCGTGCATTGATTAAATCCATATGACTGGATTACCTCATCAAAATAGATGTTTCATGATGTTTGAAGCTTGCTTTAGTCCATTGAAGGACAATTTTAAGCTTATAATCAAAATGCTCTTAGCCCTTTACAATGAATCACTCTAGTTGCTTCACATAGATATTTTCCTCAAGACTTCCATTCAGGAAAGCTATCTTGACATCTATTTGTTATTCCTCATATTTCATTTGAGTAGCAACAGATAAAAGAGTCCGGATCGACATTGGCATAGCTACCGGCGAATAGATTTCCTCATAATCGAACCCTTTTTTTCTAAGTATACCTTTTCGCAACAAGCTTTGCTTCCAAGGTTTTAACTTTACCGTATGATCCTTTTTTATTTTGTACGACCACTTCCAACGACTTTTACACTATTTAATGGTCCTACAAGCTCCCAGATTTTATTTAGAATCCGTAGATTTTAGTTTAGAATTCAATGCAACTTGCTAAGATGACGCAATTTTATCTTGTAGTGTTTTGTCATATCCGTGGGTCAATTCCATGTTTACTAGGGACCAAGTCTCACGACTCTCCCAAAACATATAAGTATCGGGTTGTAAAACAACCCTCCCACTACGACAAGGCACTACAGGCAATTGTGTATTAGATGTGACACGCGATGCAGTTTACTTGTGGTATCTCCTCTTGTACAATTGGTACTATACTATGTGTTTTTCCTCTCACTTCCTTTAGAACAACTTATACATAGGTTTGTGATTTATTACATAGTCCTTTTCCAAAAATCTAGTGTTTGTGTTAACAATCACCCTTCGATCTTTTGGACTAAATAAATCACCCTTTATTTTTCTAGGATATCCCACAAGCAGACAGACATTCATACCAAATACTGTCTCTAGGGCATATCCATAAAATGAATTTAATAATTCTAAATAACTCATCATCCATCTAACCATTTCCATAAGAGTCTCACTCTTATTAGGATTAGAAGACGCGTTATTAATTTCAATTTGTTGCATCCGTGGGATAAACATAATTTAAGAGTGTACAAATTGTCACCAACATACCATAATAGATAATAGCTCCATCCTTCATTATAATGACCAAGTCATTTAAATGAAATAGAGTATCCATCCGTAAATGCATAGAAATTAAAATCAAATTCTTTCTATGAAAACGTACGTAAGGACAATTTCTCATAATCAAATGTTTATTCCTATCATAAGAAAAATAAACAACTCCCACTGCAACAGCCACTACTTTCGTAGTTTAACCCATGTACTTAATAATCTCATCATCACTTAGTTGCACGCTTTTAGTGACTCCGGTATCTACACATAACGTGTCAGTAGATGGCATTACTAATCATGCTTCATGAACTAGTGAATGAGATACTAACCTTGTTCACATCTTGATAAAAATTGATTTCCTTCGCCACTTGTTTTATTAGAAGTTTCCCACCGAATACAACCTCTTGTAATTCAGGTGGAACTTGCTCAAAACATCTAGGCAAACAATGAAGAATAAATTGACCTAGGTTTGCCTTTCAATTTCTGCTCCAAGTATTTCCAATTCATTCATCAAGTTAACCATGACCTCCTGCCTTTTAACCTCATTCAAGTATCTGAAGAGTCGCATGAGACCATCATACTTCTATGAACCTCTCACCTCTCCACTAGAAACTTTAATTAATAGGCATCACAGAATATCTTTAATGAGATCACATATTTAATTTCCTAAGCAGTAAGAATCGAATCCTATATTCCTTTCTAATTATATAATTTTGGAACAGTAAATATGTTTTCTTTTAGTAAATAATAAGTGAAATAATACCATTCGAAAATACATAGAATCACATAAAATACTGATCAAATCTTCGAATTTATCTATTTATATTGATTCCCTCAAGACAATATAAAAATAAAATTCACCAACATCTCAAGCACCGTTAGTCTGTATGCAATGATAGTGTGGACGTATACAAAACCGAACATTTACAAGAGAAGATTTTACCCATTAATTTTATTTGTCAACCCAACCTCATGACAAAATAATTAATAGTCGGTTCCTCTTTAGCCATGCAAATAAAAGCAGTGACTCCGATGGGGAGGATGCTTATTAATTACACCTAAGTGTACACTATTATTTGATCCCAAGTCCGCGGCCGAAGCTTATGTGCCTTATAGATGGAGAAGTACATACACGCTCGGATAACTTCCAACAATCATCAATTATAAGTTTGTACCAGTGATCCGCATATAAACTCATCCGATGGGGAGGAAGGTCTATGCCAACACGCAAGTTCATGTGCATCACATTACAAACAATAATTATTTAATGAAGTCTGCACCAGTGATCCGTGAATAAACTCATACGATGGGGAGGAAGGTCTATGCCAACACATAAGTTTATTCACATCACTTACAAACTAATAATGAAGGCCCCCGGTAATTAAGTACCAATCCCCTCTCCCACTTAGTTATTTAACACCGAGAGTTTTTACATGCATATAATATTCAACAATAAAATACACAACCTAGCATGCTCCTATTGCGGCAAATAAGGCAGTAAATCATATAGAACATGCATTCACATATATAACAATAATAGACATTTAAATCAATTATGACAGTTATATATAAGGAAATAAATCGCTAAAATAGAACGACTTGTCCAATACTCCAGCAATTAAACCAATGCCATGAGCAACAAGCTGGATAACTTGGGCCCTAAGACATTCATCGTCACAGGCTGCCGTCAACCCGAATACATCGAAAGTCGTCGCCGTCATCGTGAAGACTACCGTTACCATCACCGCTCGCGCTGTCCATTGCTAGCAATAGTGCTGACAGTGGCTGCCAGTCGCGCCGCCAGTGAATCACGTTAGTCTGCTTAATGCCAAGAACTGTGCATCGCCAGTTAGCCACACGCCGGAATCCATGCCCACATCGAGCGCACTACCGGCGCTCAGCTTGGTTTCCAGCACGAAAACACGCACACCACCACGCGCCCCTCTGAGCACGACACTGGGCGCTGCGCTTGGTTTCCAACACGAAAATACGCACACCACCGCACACCTCTCCGAGCACACCACCGGGTGCTGCGCTTGGTTTCCAGCAAGAAAACACGCACACCATCATGCGTCACTCCGAGCACGCCACTGAGTGCTCCGCATGGTTTCTCAGAAACCATGTACAACGCTCGGCCATGCACCTGGTTTCTTCCTCAAAACGTCCGACCACACGCTTGCTTTCAGGCTTCAGCATGCCCGACCACATACTCGCCATTGTGCACCCAAAATAGGCGTCTTGCCCACCATTGTACGCGTCCAGTCGCCCGGTTTCTTTTGCTGCTTCCTTCTGTGGAGCACGCTTGACATATACTCGCCGATGGGCTTTCTATCAAGCGTCCAGCCTGTCAATACGCCCGGTTCTGCATGCCTCAGTACACCACGTCGAGCGCCCCTACTGGGCGCAATGCCTAGCCTTCTGATCGTCGTCCTGCCTGGCTTTACGCTTGCAGTCTTGTCGAGTGCCTCAGCGCAAATCTTCATCTTCTCCAAGTGGAAATTTGACGAACAAGTTTCGTCGATTCTCTCACCACCATCGACGATACAGGGATTATACAAGCACAATCAAATCATACCAAAACTTTAATTCTCATGCGATTCTAATTCATAATTAAACCACATATTCCACTTAAACTCTAGCCTAACGTGTCACGTTTCACCATAAAATTGAAGCTCTGATCATTTGGTTAATGTGAACCATAAGGGTTCTATGCGTTTCTAATTCAGTGGAAGTAAGAAAATATAGAAACATATTACCTTTTACCAGGGTATGTTGAAGAAGAAAGATTCTCACCGACAGCCTGCGCAGCCTCATGGTTTTTGCCATAACTTCCTCATCTGATCTTCGATTCGAGTGATATATGCGCCAAAATGATCCTCTCTTCCGTGGCTTTCCAACAGTGTATAACACGTATAGTTTGGAGTTCCACACAATTTTATAAAATCGTGGAAGTTGACGAACAGCAACAACAAACAACCTCTTGATCTTCTGTAGTATTCCCACGTCCAATCTTGACGTCGTGTGGGCGACGATCTTCAAGATCTTCTCAATCTGCTGTTCTCTCTCCCTCCTCACAATGTTAGGCGTGAACTACTAGGGTTAGAACAGTTGAGATGACTTATATATAGGCTACAACAGGGACCAGGAGAAGAATTAGAGTCGGGCCTCCATTGGTCTTAAGTATCCAAGTTTAACCCAAAACTTATACTTTAGTCCAATAATAATAATAATATATTCCACTAAAATATTATTATTGCACTGCCGCTCCAATCCCAAAATTACATTTTGGGCTCCTTCTTATTATGAGCCCGTTAATCTCCCCATGTTTAAGATATACAATGCCCATTAATTAATTAAGTTACTGACAACTCCATTAATTAATATCTCATCCGAGAGTAGTACCACTCAACCTCATTATCATGCCGGAATAAATACACCTGCAGGGTTTACATGATAATCCTTATGAGCTCCTCAAGGGAACATCATCAACTTATTTAATAGGACACGGATTCCTTCTACAATCAACAGCAAACCATAGAGACTACACTATTTCCCAAGTCACCGAGTTTGTTGATTTAATTACATGTAAATCTCACCTATTGATGAATCAAAGAATACATATTGCCTAACGTGTCGAGATTATTGTATAGGGATTAAGAGCACGAACATCCATAATAACTGAGATCAATTTCTCCTATATAGTCAGTATAAGTCGAACGATCTCAAGCAGTCCTGCTTAATACACACAAGGTGCACTATGTGATTTTATAGTCAAGACAAACTAATACCAAATCACACTACAACCATCCTGATAGAAAGTCCTCATCTATCTTGGTTGTGAGCACTTGTTTATACTTTATAAGGAAACTGATAATATGATCTTCCGCGTGTTGTCGAACAACATATTATCTACAATATAAAGTAAGTGGACTATTACATCGTACATATAAATAAATCATAAGACGCAATCATTTGATCATATGATTCTCATTTCAAATTCATTGTTTAAACATTATTCATACAAAAAGCTAAACTTTTAGTATGCAATCCAACAATAATGATATGGTTCTCTCTCAGTTGTAACAGATGAACAAACACTTGGTTACTCTGATATCAGGTAATAATGGAGGAGACAACTAAGGCACTGCAAGTGAAGATGTGGTGATGAACCTTCAAGAGGTTGAGGACGCTAATTGGGCGATGGGGCAGAGTCTCCAAGGAACAAGAGCACATCAAAATTGGCAAGGAAATAGGTACCCTCAAGGAAATTCCAACTTCAGGAATAACCAATGGTAAGGAGGGAATTGGCATAATCAAGCAAGGCATGAGAACTTTGCATATTCAAATCTAAATAATACAGCTCCATACCCTCCTAACTTTGATCATGGAGCTAAAACTAAAGAAGAGAGAGCTAATATTGATGAAGTCTTGGCCAAGTATATGAAGAAGAATGATGCTGATATTGATAAGATCAACAACTGCATTGTACTCATGGACTCGAATATGACTAAGCAGAATGAGGAAGTCGATATGCAGTTGCAGAATCTCACGTATACCATGGGTCAGATATCAACTACGATTAACAAGCAGGAGCAGCAGATGCAAATAGATAAGTTCCCATCTGACAATGGAAATTAATCCGAAGGAGTGCAACGCGATCACTTTAAGGTCAGGAAAGCAGTACAAAGGTCCAGAACTGATATAGGATGTGACAGGAACAAAGCAGAGTAGCTTGACCACGAGTCAATCACCAGCTCGAGTCGAGCTGGGTCAGGGGAGTGCGAGTTGCAGCCGAGCGGGGTTCAGACCAGTTCAGATGCAGTTCAGAGTACGACTCAACCTCAGCTCCGCTTAGTTTGCCCTCCACCCGGCAACTCGCTCGAGCCGAGCTACCCTCTAGGATTTTCAGCATATTCAAAATCTGTACTAAGCCAATCTGATTAAACAATCACAGATAAAAAGTGGTAGAGAGCTAAGAAACTGAGAGAAGCGGAAGTGTTATTCGAGAAAGACAGTTTGGAACTTCCGAAAACAAAGGTACCAATTTTTTTCCCTCAGATATTCTTAACAAAAAGCTTGGATGAGAAGTTCAGAAAGTTCCCTGATGTTATGAGGGATGTCCAAGTGATTATTCCTTTCTCCGAGGCATTGGATGAGATGCCATACTTTGCGAGGTTCATCAAGGAACGCATCTCTCCAGAAAGAGAAAGCTAAACAGTGTTGAGACAATGAATTTGGCAGAAAATTGCAGCTCCATTATTCAGAAGAAGCCACTAGAAAAGTTGAAGGATCCAGGCAGCTTCATCATTTCCTGTGAAATTGGAAAAGGGCCATCTATGAAAGCTGTGTGATCTAGGAGCCAGCATCAATTTGTTGTCCTTCTCAGTATTCAAGAAACTTGGTTTGGGGGAGTTGAAACCTACTTCTATTGCCCTGCAGTAGCAGATCGGTCGTTGCATACCTTGAAGGAATTATTAAATATGTACTAGTGAAGGTGTCGAATTTGACTTTCCCTGTGGACTTTCTTGTTCTAGATATAGAGGATGACAAGGATGGCGCGCCTCTGATCTTAGGGCGTCTATTCCTTGCAACTGGAAGAGTTCTGATTGATGTGTTCAAAGGAGAGTTGAGGCTAAGGGTCAATGATAAGTAAATTGTCTTTTCATTTAGTAAGGAGATGCAGTGGCCTACAGATCAGCAGCAATCCAAGTCTGTGGAAGTAGTGGAAGACTTCGTGTGATACCCGAGCTTCTCACTACTCATGTGTCAATATAATTTAATTTGTGTTATGTGCATTTTATAATTATATGATTATTATGTGGCAATTATGTGATAATAATAATTGTTTCTACATTTTATTTATCGTTATATTTTATTTGAGACATTTGTGATAAATGGTGATAATATGTGAATATGTGTGTACATAAATATTTACGTGTATTAATTTGGATATATGAGTAAATTACTTTATGAGAATAAATATATTATTAAGTATCACACGTGTTCTCATAAGAATAATAGTGGGTAGAAAAATGTACACGTATGTATCATATCTTAGTTATTAAGTATTGCACGTAAATTAGGAATTAATAATAATAATAATTAATTAATTAACAAAAATGACTGCAGTATATGATATGTGGCATATTGGCTGGCGCATGTTTTGTGTGGCTGATAGGTAGATACGTAGCACTCACGTATTTAAAAAAAAAAAAGAGTATTGCCGACTCACACTACTATATATATGGGTTATTACCCAATTTTGGGAGGTGAAAAAAAGAGCAGCAAGTCTGCGAGCAAAAATAAAAAAAAAATATAAAAAAAAATAGTGAGAGAAAAAAAAAAGAAGAGAGAGAGAGAGAGAAAAGGGAGAGAGAGAGAGGAAGAAGAGAGAAGAGGGAGTGCGTCAGAACGTGCGTGTCGGAGCGAATTAGTTACAGTTCTTTACGGGGTTTATATTACTGTCGGAATCCAGGTAAGTAGAAGTCCAACTACAATGCATAAACATGCTGTTTGTGAATTATTTGTAATTAATATGTGATAATTATGTTATGAATTATTTGTAATTAGTTTAATTACGATATGAATTATTTGAGATTAATTTGTTATACAAGTTGTGGATTTATGTGATTTGGAGAAAGTAGTGTTCATATTTAATAATAGTATTTGTAAATTATTTGTGACAATTTTGTGATACAAGTTGTGGATCTATGTGATTTAAAATAATATTATTGTTCTATATAGATCTGTGTGATTGGAAACTATTGAAAATATATTTGTGTGGCGTGAGAAAATATTGGTTATTCTATAAATGGATCTATGTGATTGATGTGAAGTTGTTATTTCAGAAGTGGATTTGTGTGAATTGAAATTAATTTGTGGCTTTATTGTGATTAAATGTTGATATTGATATTATAAATGAGTTATGATGCACATTTAATTGTTTTGGGTGCATACCATGCATAAACATGAAAAGTATTTTTCCTCAAAATTAATAAGATACTAATGGTGTGTACGGCCACTATATATGCATCTCTGTCAGGGTTCGAAAAAATCGTTCCCGATATTTTTATTAGGGGTTCGGAAAAATCGTCCCCACCACTTTGCCAGAGTTCGGAAAAATCGTTCTCGGCACTATTTTTGGGGTTCGGAAAAATCGTCCCCATTGAGCTCATTTGGGGTGCATATCATAAGTGTGTCGTGGGGATCCCGCAACGTGAACAGTTTTCAAAATAAAATAGATCAATTAGAAAAATTAGGAAATAGACGATAGAGAACTAAATTCATTTTCATGCACTGACATGCATGATTTCTAATTACTGAGATTTTTATCTCACTAGTTTATGCATTGTAGGTGAGCCTGTTGATGATTGAGTTTGTGATGTGACTGTGCAAGCTGTGGAGCTCCTTCAAGTTTTGAGAGGATGTACATAGATGACGACCTGTTGGGCTAGGCCGTGTTATTTTATTTCCGCTGATGTTTTGGTTTTGTAATATAATAAGTATTATCATATGTTTGGGTGGTTTGAAGTGGTATCAGAAACCAGTCACGTATGTTGAACTGGTGTGATGGTGTTGGTTATAAGCATATTATGTGAAAAAAAAAATTTATATGCAGTTTTTTTTTATAAAGATGATGTTTATGTTAAATAATATTTAGATTATAAGTTGTGTAAGGTGGGTCGTGTCACTTCGCCTTATCTGATGCAGAGTTTGAGGGTTTATCTAATGATGCATATTGATTATTTTGAGAATTTACTTGCATTGAGTGATGCTAGAGATGAACAGAGAAGGAAGATCACTGCTGAAATGGTGAATCGGACTAAGAAGACCACTGTTGAAGAGGAGATGAAGCATGTTGTTTAGGAAAAGAAGCATGAGAGCAAAAGAATTGAAGTGGTAGAGGAGATCGCATGAACAAGCGTATCTCTTACTTTTCCTAATACTATCTTTAATGTGATATTTGATAATCTTTTGGTTGCAGGAAAAATTGATGATCCATATCTGAAGCCTCCGAAATTACCTCCGGATTTTTATTCTTATATTGGTGTTGAAAATTCTAACTTGTTTAATCCTTGTTTCGCTACGTAGATTGACTCTACAATTGAGAGTAGGATTGCCAAGGAGGAATCGCGACAGTCATGGGAGAGAAAGAATTCAAAGGATCCTGTTGTAGTGGCAAAGAAAGGTGAGATGGTTGGTGCAGTAAATAAGAGAGGGAAGAAGTACTTGAAGGAAAGAATGCGAGAAGATTGTCCTCTAATCCAGTAGTCAAAAAGAGGTATCCCATTATGACTCTACGGCGTTAAACATGAGCGCTTGTTGGGGGCTTACCATCCCATTTAATTACTTTTATGTGTTTGTGTTGTGTAAGAATTTTATTAGGTGTTGCTTGACTTCGGTATATACTTCTTTGTAAACTTAGTGTCTCACTTCGTTTGATCTAAGTTTGGGGAGAGGTTAAGTACATACCTTGTCTTGCAGCATTAAAGTAAAATTTTTGCATTGTGTTGTTGCTTGGAGGGTCGATTTTTTACGAATTTTTGATATTTTTGATTTATCAATTTTGTTGAGAGTTCGATTTTTTTGCGATTTTCCAGGTTCTGTGTTTTGTTTGTTTGTCGTTGTTTGTCTTAGTGTGAGTGTAGTCGATTTTTAGTTCTCTAGGATGATTTTCTAATTTTTCTTAACACTTGATGGTATTATATGTGAAATTGTAATTGAGAAGCAATTTGATATTGTACTTTTATATTGAGATATTTGAAGTTTATTTATATGCATGGATGATTAGCTATGTAACTTTATTAGGATTGCCCGTTCAATCCTACAGCCATGTGAGTTTTGAGCCTTTTGAAATCATGACAAGTTGCATAATTCAGTTTATTCTTGTGAGTGTCATTCATGCACATGTATTCTAGAACTTGGCTTTACATCTTGCTTGAAGCTATGTGTTTGAAAGACAATAGGAAATAATGTTAGGTCATCTTTGTATTTATTAGTCACTGGCCAAATTTTTATCCTACCTATTGAGATTATCCATAGTCAGCCTCTTTGAGTCTAAAAGTCTTATTTGTTGGAAGCCTACATGATTAGCCAATGGATCTTTCACTAGCCTTAAAAATTCCTACCTAGTAGAGAGTTGAAGAAGTCGATTTGGTGTCTTGTAAAGAAGAATATAAGGAGAAGTATTTTGGAAGTGATGAACACTGTAGAAGAGAATGGTTAAATTATTGCATGAAGAGGTAGTACCTGAAACTGGTACCCCATGGAAAAAGGGTAGTGCCTGAAACTGGTGCCCTTATTTGAAAAGAAAAAAAAAAGAGAGATTCAAGTAAGGAAGTTGTGTTCAAAAGTGAAGGAGGAATCAAGTTCCAAGAAGCATTGGAGAGCATTGAAGGAGAAAGAAGAAAGTTAAGCTGTTTGATGAAAAGTTGTAAGTCTTCTTTGATTCTCTACTAGTAAATGAGTGATTTTATCCATATGTTTCCTACATTTACTAAAGAGTCAACATTACATCCTAATGCAAAACCTTTGTAATCCTATTATCGATATTATTCCTTTAGTCAAGAGTTGAGATGATTGTCAAGCTTATCGTTACGCATGTGTTTGAATTGATTCTGAGTGTAAACACATTACCTTAAAGTGTATATCTCACACTTGAGTGATGAGCGTAAATACTACCCGTGAGAATGGGTGGATGAGCATTTCGAAAAAGTGAAGTAGTTGATTTGAATTATATGTTCTTAGATGGATAGTTATCTTAGTATTTGAAGTATGATTTTCGAATTGTTATATTGTCTTGGATGTGTTGAGCTATGAAATTTCCTCTCAATTACTCTATTGATTTTCTATGTCGTTGCCTCGGGACTAGCAACAGGTAAGTTTGGGGTTTGATGAGAGTGGAATTTCACGTGTTTTAGATCTCACATTATACCGTTTTTGATAGAATGTGGCCATGATTTTGTGTAGAATTGCATGGTTTTCATATCTTTCATAATTAAGATGTTAGTAAGGTGTTTTGTTGAGTTTCGAAGGGTAAAGAATTATCAAAATTTCAAAGTTGGAATGAAGAGTGAAAGTGTGAAGGAATGCTGAAAAACACATGTCCACATTACATAATTTTTATGTATTCAACTAGATTTCCAAATTGATAATGTGATAAATGGTTGGAAAGCCACGAAATATAGGATCGTTTTGGCACAAAAATCACTCAAATCGGAGTCCGTATGAGGAAGTTATGCTCTAAATGGTGAGATCACGCAATACAGTCTCTACAGCTCAGCTCGAGCTGTACCCAACTTGTGTGAATTTTTGGCCGAGCGGGGGTCCTACGGAGCCTACAAGACGTCATCTTTTCACCCATATGCTGCTCGATCATGTCTCGGCCTTGTCCAGACCCAGCTCAGCCCGAGTTGGGTGCCGAACTGGGTGTTTTGGGCCCATTCGCGGCCTGTTCGATTCAACATTATATTTACAACATTCAGATCGTGTTTTGACTCAGATTCGACGCGAAAAAGCTATGTAATCAGCCCATAGTATAAAAGGGGGGAATCAACACACAATTGAAAGAGCCCACACCATCAATCACCACTTTTCATGTAAAACACCACACACATCAGATTCACATCTGATTTTCATTATCCATCCATCTTCAAGGGGGAGAAGGAACGTGGAACTACGCTTACACTAGAGTTTCATGTTTCTTATCTATTCATTTCTTTTGTCTTGATTTTTAGTATGAATTGCTTAGCCATGAGTGTTGCTTGTGATATCATAGGCTAATTTCTTATAAAGTTCTAGGGTTTGATGGTTAGATTGAATTGATTTGGGAACCTAGACCAAAATTGGGATTTTATGCAGTTGATATTCTAAATTTACTTATTTAATCAGACTTTACTTATCTGTTTTGTAACGTCTTCATAATATTTTCATGACATCTGCTATAATGCATGATTTATTGTGTTAGTTTGTATGCGTTCATGATTGGTATTGTCTATCTGTTAGGGGTTGAAGTAGTTCCGCTATTAACACTTTAATTCCATGAACTGGTAAATCAGATACTTGAATTGTTTAGTGAAACAATGCAATTAGACATTCTAGTAGGAAGTGGATAGAACCTTGTAGTAATTTCAGAGAATATCTTGTTAGTCGAACTTACCATCCGGAGGTATTGTTGTTTGCTTTGATTAGTATCTAGGAATGAGGCTTGGTAATATTCATGCACCTTAGGGAATAAATCGGAATATACTGTTAGCTTAAAATCGGATCATATCTGGTGGGTTAATAGGATTAGGTGGTGTATTTTCATTGACGCTGCATGAATGAATAATTGGAAGTCTAGAAACCCAAATTAATTGATCTATACCTGATCCCTTAGAACTGTTCCTTATCTTTTGGTTAAAACTTGATTTATTTTTATTGCTTTTAATTATTCAGATTAGATAATTCATTCAAAAACTCTGGATATTTGTTAATCAATTCTGATTAGTTAGTAAATTAGAATAAATAGATAATTAACTGTTTTAGTGGGATCGATAATTTAACTTTGGTACTTGTCGCTACAATTGACATCCTTACACTTGAGGATTTTAATTGGAGTGCGCAAAATACGCATATCACATGTTTGAGAAGTGAGGTGTAGGGCTTAGCCTAACCAATTATTTTTGAAGATTTTATCTCAAGTAAAGGAATACTAGCAGATCAATGTATATTTTTGCTTTACCAATTCATTCATCATGTTCAAATCTAGAGATTACAATCTGCATCTAGTGGTGGTGGTATTCTTTGTTGACTTCGTCCCAATTCTGTTAAGTTTTATGAATAAAATTATGTTTCAGTTGTTATTGTTTACTTCCATATTGTGATTTCAGTGTATATAATGAATCTTTGTGAACTTACTTTTTATATGAAGTTTCTAGTATAGAGTTAATTGTCTAATGCATACTTACATGTGTTTCTTTAATAACTTAAAAATAGATTAATGGTTGAAATTGGAAGAAGAATGACTTGTAGAAGAGATTTTAACAAATAGTTTTGTAGTTATTAATTCAATTCTAAGTCAATTTGTCAAGACTGTTAGGCGTATTTTGCGCACTCCAATTTAATCCTCAAGTATAAGGATATCAATTGCAGAGGCAAGTACCCAATTTAAATATCGTTCCCTTATAAGACAGTTAATTGTCTATTTATTGTAAATTACTAATCAACTAGAATTAAGTATCTAAAGAATTGAATTAATAAATAAGAGATTAATTTGATTAATATCTAAAGAATTGAAATAACAAATAACTTAATAAATAAAAGTAAAGTAAAGTAAAGAAGAATAATTCTAGAGTGAAATAAGAGATAATGACAGCTCTAAGGTATCAGGTATAGTGCAATTGACTTGGTTTTCTAGACGTCCTATTGTTCATTCATGCTATATTAATGGAAATACATCACTAGACCCTATTAACCCATCAAATATGATTCGATTTCAAGTTAATAGTATTATTCAATTTATATCAAAAGATGCGTGAATAGTTTTGAACCTCCTTCCTAGATACTAATAATGAAAACTTAAAGAACCTCCGGATGGCCAGTTTGACTAATAAATATTCTCTGAAAGTACTACTCAATCTTATTCACTTCCTACTTGAATTCTTAATTGCATTGTTCCACTAACAAATATTCTCTGAAAGTACAGACGAACTACTATAATCCCTAGTAAATAGACAATATAAACTATGTATGCACACAAGCTAACATAACATGACAAGCATTACGATCAACATCAACGGTATATTGTGAAGTTACAAACATATAAACAAAGTCTGAATCAAACAAATAAATTAGAATGTAAATAGTATGAATTCACAATATTTGTCTAAGGTTCCAATTCAATTACCCTAACCTTCAATCCCTAGAACTGTAAAAGTATTTTAGTCTATGAGATTACACACAACCCTCATGGCTAATAATTCCATACCAAAATCAACAAAAGAAGATTAAAGAGAAAGATACAAAGCCCTAGTGTCACGTGGTTTACGTTCTCCCTCCGTCTCTCTAATTGAATTGGCTCTCTCAACTGCACTTGAATCACGCGAGATGATTGATGGATAGAGTGAAAAAGTGAAATGGGTGAGGTAAGATGGTGGATTCCCCTTCGTGTTCGCGTTCTGAAGTTCTCGGCCCTGCTTATTCTCTTTTCTTCTGGCCAAAAAAACGCGTGTATGTGTGTGTTCTGTTCCGTTCACGGCTTCTGTCCAGCAGCGCGTGTTCTGCTCTCCACTTGGGCCTTCTACTCCACGCTGGAACATCAACTAATGGGCTTTCACGTACACAAAGGAATAATGGGCCATGGTGATTGGCATGTAATGGATTAATAGGGAAATGGGCCCACCACTCAAATTCAATTCTTCAATTCAGTCTTTGCATGTTGACGTGGCAATAGGCCCAGAAATTGATTTTCTGCTCTTCAACAATTCACAACTTACTGTTCATTATAGCTTAGTGACGTGGTTATGCTTTTTATTTAATTTTCACTTAGCCCCACTAATTACTTTCACTCAAATTATGACTAAAATCTGCAAAATCTCAACCATACCCGTGAAGTCATAGAAAATATGAAATTTAGCAATAAACTCCACAAATAATGTTAAAATAATACAATAATCATTTGGAAATAGCCTATGAAAAGCGCGAATTTTCGTGCTAAACAAAGAAACGCCATGGTCATGAGTGTTGTGAAAGGGAAATTAGATACGTTATGGCAAATAAATAACAAAACAAATAGAATAACCTTCCAACCCTAGCCTTTTCAATGCCTGTTTTTATTGTGGAAACTTGTGGCTAAAATTGAATGTTAACAAATGGAGCAGGTTGGTTATCTGTAGTGTTAATTTAGGGGTATTATCTTATCTGAAATAATTATTTAGTGTTGGTTTCCAGCATATAAATGTTCTGTAATAGTTGGTTTGTTGTGGGCACTTGCTTTTAGAGCAATTTAATGAGTTATCAACCTAATAATTCTAGATCTGAAGTTAAGTTTCTCTAAAGCAACTGATTTTATTTTTTATTTTTTTTTTGTCATCATAACTCAGATTTTTACAATAGTACTTGAGCTCTTGTGTCATTTGGTTACTTTGTAGCACTTTATTTCATGGAGGGCCTAAAAACAATTTGTTCGCCCACCCCGCAAGAGGAATGAAATGGGAAGGAGAAGTTGGAGTCAAAAGGAGGATGAAGTATTAATAGATGGACAGAAAGAAATAATTGTCATAGGATGAAAAACTGATAACGGATTTCGACCCGGTTTCTTGAATGTGCTAGAGCAATTCATGAGAAATACTTTTCCAGGCACTGATCTCAAAGAAAATCCTCATATAAATAGCAATATCCATGGGTGGAAAAAAAATCATGGTACCATCTCCTCAATGTTGCTTTCCGAAATTGGATTCAATCACTCCACAAAGATGGTTGATTCCAAAGATGACAGTTGGGATCATCATGCCAAGGCTAGTAAAATTGTTTCTCATAAATAATATAGTATAAATTATTCAAATATGTTTTATTATATTTTTCTGCTCATCAGGTTGATCCAAATTCCAAAGGCATGAGGTACAAATCTTGGTCATTTTATGATGATTGGTGTGAAATTTTCGGAAAAGATAGAGCTACTGAAGAAGAAGCTGAGGCTTTGTTGATGCAATGAATAATGTGCTCGATTAAACTAATCAGCAGGTATTACACTCTTACATGTAGATCAAAAGGCCAATTAAGATTGAGAAATGAACATGCATGTGTTTCTAGCTATCAGTTGTGTACTTAGTACTACTACCCTTTTTGATCATTTAAATAAGTGGTTTATTGGGGGTCATTTGTAACCATAAATTTTCTGAATACATGTTTTATGAAGAAAATATCATTTTTTTAGTATGCTTGTAGATATCTCAAACAGATAGCACTCCACAACCTTTAAAATTTTTATTTAATTAAACGTAGGCAGAGTTTTTTAGAAAATGTTTTTTTTTTCCATTATCTATTTTGAAATCTGTTTTTTTTTTCAGATTTAATTTAGTTAAACCAAACATAGTAAAATCAAGGGGGTAAGAGTCTTAATCCAGAAGCTATAATATTTAATTTGTGAAAGTAATAAGATAAGCTAAATAGCAGGTGGAAAAATGATGCAGATTACTAGACTTTTAAATGATGCATATTATTTTTTGGATTTTATATTCCATCATCATTATGGAAATGCCTATGCTGCTTTGTGATTATTGATTGTACCATAATGATAAATTCTCCAAGAGGTTCATTGAGTTAAATATTTATATGTTGCATAATGTTATTGTGAGTCTTAAAAAACACAGTAGATATTGATTATATTTCAGAATTCTTATATTTATGTGAAAACATTCTTTTTATGATAATAAGTTCCTACAGCAATGAGTTTGTCTTCAAATAAACCTCTTCTGTATTTATATTCAGATAGAAGTTATTAAGGTTAATTATGAAAAAAGTCACCACCTTTGCTTTAATTGCAAATAAGTCTAAACCTTTGAAATTTAGCAAAAAAATTGTATAACTTTAATAAAGGATTGCAAATAAAGTCACCGGTCAGATGGTTGACCAACTTTGATTGCCCTAAATCCAATAAAAAAAATTAATTAAACCAATGTCCATCTCTCTCCTCAACTTTTCATCCTATCTGATGGAAAAATCACCCATCCGCCATCTGTCGCCCAACCCCGTCAATCGCCGGAATTCGTGCAGTGGTCGAAGCCACCACCAAAAAGTTTGCCACTGTAAGTCATCCTACCCGGCAGTAGGCAACGGCGTCTCGGGCAGCAGCTGTTGGCATCGAGTGACATCATCGGCGGCGCGACTCTCCGTAACAGCGGGTAGCGGTCGATGGTGGTTCACGATTTTTGGCAGCGATTTCCGACAGAGACAGCTCCGGTAAGGATGCTGGTGGCGGTGCCGGACAGCGGCAGACAGTGGTTGGTTCGAGTTTCCGGTGAGAAAAGTGGATTTGCAGCGATGAACTGTCGGTATGTGATTGCAGTGGTAGTTCGGAGGTGACTGGCGGCGAGTTCCATGATTCAGGAACTCCAGGGATTAGTAGGGCCATCAGCCCACCATTTCCACTGCCCTCGATTCCAAGAACCACCCCATGTCCTTCCTATATTGATCCAAATATGCATCGCAAACTTCCTTCATGTTTCTTGCGTACAGAACGTCCGTCTTTTTTTTTACTTTAAAATATTTTTTTTAAAAAATTATTATCCACCATGAATTTTTTCTCATGTTTTTATTTTACTTTAACATTTTATTTTTTATTTTTATTTTCCACTTAGAATTTGGGCAGTCAAAGTTAGTCAACCATCTGACCGGTGGCTTTATTTGCAATCCTTTATTAAATTATACACTTTTTTGCTAAATTTCTTAGGTTTAGACTTATTTGCAATTGAAGTAAAGGTGAGAACTTTTCCCGTAATTAACCCAAGTTATTATTATGTAGCATAAGCTTTTCATCATTCAATGCAGGTGGAAAATGAAGTCATCGATGGCTTTAAAAACCTTGTTGTTGATTTGGATAAGGTAACAGAGATTTCGTCATATGGTCCTTCTACAAGTAGTGGCACTAAGAAAACAACTGGTAAGAAAAGGAAGTCTGATAACAGTGATGCAATAATTGTGATTCTAGAAAAATTCTGTGATAGCACCAATGCTAGATTAGGAGAAATTGTCAAGAGGATTAGATATGAGTACAACACATCAATTGCTAGAAAGGAAGTTTGGAATTGTGTGGATAAAATTGAAGGTATGAATTTGAAGGAAAAGCTATTAGCATCAAAGTTGTTGGTGAAGAACAATGAGGACTTAGAGTTGTTCTTTAGCTTACCGCCTCATCCTAGAGAAGAGTTTGTTAAGATGAAATTGGCGGGTCATCTTTGAATCGTGTCATTTGCATTTTGTGTACTTATGTTTTGGCTTGAATGATTTGTTGATAGCATGTTTTGGTAATGTGTTTGGATTTTATAGTTTGATTGTTGTCCTACTTAAAAAAACTATTATTAGGTTTTATGGTTAATTGACTTTGTTATTTTGTTTGTTTACTCTACACACACACACATATAGAGAAGCTCTCTTGTGAGACGGGTTATTTGTAAGACGGGTGTAAGACGGGACGATCCATTACTATAGTATGCTTATTGTTTCGATAAAATATGTTAATTTATAGTTAAAGTATGTCAATAATAAATTATATTATAATACGCTAAAATCATATTTTAACACATAATGTAGCATACTTTAAAAAATATACTTTGACAACCATTAAACATATTTTATCTAAATTATAAACATACTTTAATACGTCTCATATAAGTAACGTCTCACAAGAGACTTTGTAATATATATATATATATATATATATATATATATATATATATATATATATATATATATATATATATATATATATATATATTAGTTTAGATGACATTATGACATGTATGTTTTTTTCTTTTAAAATGTTTAAGAAAAAACAATTTGGAAAAATAACTTGTTATTTTGTTTATCATTTCACAGCTAATGTTTAGATTTTAATTTTTTTTAAAAGAAAATTAAATTTTAAAATAATTCAAATCTGGTCATTAAAATTTTTAATTTAAAAAATTTGGATACATACTTCTAGGTGCAAATTATATCCTATTATTACTTCTAGGTACGTCCAACTAAAATTAATACTATTAGATACCAAATTACATTGTACAATTCCAAATATACTCTTCCAATATAATTCTTATCACAATGGGTACCATCAAATTTATATCTCATTCAATTTGTCATCAATCCCTTAATTAGTGGAGTTTGTATTTTATCTAAGCTATATTTTAAGAAACTAACATATATTTATGAATTTCAATTATAAACGTGATTTATTTCTCAAAATTAAATTTATCAATCCCTTAATTAGTGGGATTTGTACTTTTACCCAAAATATAATTTAGAAAACAACATATATTTATGAAAATTCAATTTTATTCATCTTATATTAACTAAATCTACACAACAAGGATAAAAATCTACACAAGAAGTTAAATTGTTGCACAACACAATTATATTATTGCACAATAGTGTTAATTAGTGTATAATTATGCACAACTAGTTAATAATTTTGCACAATATAATTTGTTTACATATTTTTACGGCGAATTTGACGTGAATAATTTTGCACAATTAGTGTATAATTATTTACGAAAAATAATTAATTTTGCACAATATAATTTCTTAACATATTTTTCTGGTGAACTTGTCATGAATAATTTTGCAGAGTTATTGTATAATTATGCACAACTAGTGAATAGTTTTGCATAATATAATTTCTTTATATATTTTTACGGCGAACTTGACGTGAATAATTTTGCACAATTAGTGTATAATTATTCACAACTAATGATTAATTTTGCACAATTAGTGTATAATTAAGCACAACTAGTGAATACTTATCCACAATAAGAATAACTCTACATAACTAGTAAATAATTATGTGCAACAAGTGAAAAATTTTGCACAACATAATTTAACTAATTTTTATGATAATCTAAAATATATTCAAAGTTAATCATACAATTAAAAAAATATTAAATAGATCAGGGGTTATGAACTAGAAGCATCTTCTAATGTGTGAGAACCAATACTTATTGTTGTGGCGATGATTTTCGATGAGAATACGTAAAATTTATAATTATCTTCATCTAAAAAATTTTCAAAAACACTTCAATTGAGACATTGCTGGCTTGCCTAGTTGCAGAATTCTTACTCTATTTCTTCAGCCATCGATCGAGATCATAACGATGGTTGGCTCGTTTGATCACAGAATCTTACTTTATTTCTTTAGTCGTCCATCAATTTCTATAACGCACAACAATTGCTTTCTATAATTCTAAAAGCGGTGGCCATCAATTACAATGAGTGAAGAGAAATGATTTTTGACGTACCAATTGGAGAAAGAAGCGAAGAGAATTGTTAAATCATCCCCTAATAAATAGGTTGTGGGTGATGAGTGGGTGGATTGATAAATATCCATTTTTTTAAATATGTAATTTAGTTTAGGGTTATATTAGGTATATATTTTCTTAATTATTTTAGATCTAATAGTAATATATTTATTTGTATGTATCTCATAATATTATTACTTAATATTGTGTATCAGGTAAAATGCACTTTTGGTCCCATACAAGAAGTGTGATTTCACTTTTGGTCCCTAACCTTTTTTTTTGTCCCAAAAGTTGCACTTTTAGTCCCGGTCGTTAGTTTTTTGGATGGAAAATATTATATTAAAAAAATATAAAAAATTATTATTATTTTTTTTTTATTATTATTATTATTTTGACCAACATCTATCACGGTTTCACCAATCTTGACCCATCTTCATTAACAACACAGCACATCAAATGTCAAACGGGAAGTGGGAGACGACGACAATTTTTTCCCGCACGATCAGGACTTGACAACCGGAAGTGGGAGACGGCTAAGGGCAAAGGTGGCACTCCGTAATTCCCGACAGCGCGTGGTGGTGGGCGGCGTTATTTCGGCGGCAGGACAGATCTGCAGCGGCGGCGGATGGTTGCGCAATATTAACGGTGGCGGATGATTGCGCAATATTAGCGGCGGTGGATGGTTGCGCAATATTTGTGGTGGCAGTGGGGCACGATGGTGAGCGATCTGCAACGGCCGACTGTCAACAAGCTTCGACGAGGGAAGGGCAGATCTGTGGTGGTGTTGGAGATGAACTGCATATTTGGGGTAGTGGACGGCGGATGTGTGATCGGTGTCCTTTTCACCTAAATTTTAGTGTCTTTTATGATGTGTTTTTATGTGTCGCTATTCATTTTGTATTCCATTTGGTGGTGTTATATGTTCATATGGAGATTTGTGCTTTGAAATGATAAATGTGCGATTTTCATGATTAAGTGCCTTAAATTGTGCGACATTGGTAAATATTTAGAGAATTGATACTTTGGTTTATTATGTATAATTTTTAGGCATAAATGGACTCTAGAAGTGAAGAGGAAGATGTGGGAAAAAACAAAGCTCAATTCGGAGTCCAAACGAGAAAGTTATGATAAAATAGTGTGCCACTTTGCATGACTTGTAACACCTTCAAATGTGAAAATTTTTGTAAGTTCTTTATATGGATAGAAAGCCAAGAAAGAGAGGATCGCGTGAGCGCAAAAATACTCAAATTGAAGATCGGATGTGGAAGTTATGCATGAAACAGTGAAGCAGCGCGAAGCTGTCACAAAAATTCGACCGTTGCACAAAAATTCTGTCAAATTTTTGTGACAGTTTAGGGAAAACCAGGGGTGAAACAGAGCAACGGAGGCTGAGCGAACTGACAGAAAAATTCGACCATGCTCATAAAAATTCGGTTGAATTTTTCTGTAATTTTACAGAAAAATTCGACGTCCCTCACAAATATTCGGTTTTAATCCCTTTTTGGTGGCTTTTTCTCCAAGTTTTGAAGGATTATGGCTTCACTTGGGACACACACATCACACACCATTTTCTCCATTTTACACCATCATCTTCATTCATTCTTCATTCATCCATCTACACTTGATCTCCTCCATCAAATCCACCATCCTAGTGATCAAGGAAGCAAGGGAGAGTGAGATCACAAGAAGAAGATCTCCATTGAAGACCTTCAAATGGGGAATCTAATTCTAATTTTGTGACTTTCTTTATAGTTGATCATGATTTGTAAGAATTTTAATGACTATGTTGAATTTCTCGTGACTATGAAAGGCTAATCTCCTTTGTGAGATTAGCTCCATGATTGGTGTTGGATAATTTAGTTTTTATGCAAATTAATTTTAATCTTGAATGGACTTTGTGTTATTTCTATCATTGATTGTTACTTGCTTGATGTATATGATTGATTTGTGTGATTAATTGTCATAGGCATGTGATTAGATTGGTAAATCAATTACATGTTTAGGATAGTTCATTGAATTATTTCATCATACACTTCATGTGCATTAATTTAGAATGAGATAGGTCTATCCTTCTAGATTTAGAACCCTTTGATAGAATATTTGATTAGCTTAATCGTGAGATTAGTTGATTAGATGAGGAGACCCAAGCCATTAGTGAATTCATAGTACCTTAAAGGGAATATTGTCTATGATTTAGTACCTTGTTAGGGAACTCGTAGAGTAATTAGTACCTAGTGGGAGGTGTTCACTTTGGTCTTGATCCTATGTGCGTTTGGGAGCCTTATTGAAGGCCAACATCCTATACATCTTGGTAGAGAGTTTAGGTGGAATTAGTGATCGCTTCTATGCCATGTCCATAATAGATTATAATTAATTGCATGATTACTTTGTTATCTATGTCATATTGTTGCTAATCTCATCCTTGCATCATTTGGAACCCCTTTTATTAGTTTTATTTCATTCGTTTGTATCTTATCCTCCTTTTCGATCGTCCATATAAAATCACGATAAACTTGAGATCGCTTAAACTCTAGTACTTTCCTCCTTGTGGTTCGATTAATTCTTTAATTGGTCATCCCAACTACAATACGACCAATCAAATGGCGTCGTTGCCGGGGAGGTAACGGTCGCTAGTAGTTTGACGAAGGATTATTTAGAGTGATCTTAATGAGGACATTTATTTTTGCATCTTATATTTGCTTTGGAAAATTTTGTTCAAATTTTTCTTTCTCTTGTAGGTGTATACCTTGAGAAGGAAGAAGAAGGTGAACAAGCCCAAAAATATGAGCTACATGGATATTCTTCGAGATATGATGAATAGAAGTGCTTATCCCACTATGAACACACAAGGAGATGGGAGAAATTTTCATGGATTTCAAATGCCAAACTTGCAACCGGATTTTTGAGTACAAGTGCCTAATATGCAATTCCAACAAGAAGGTTATGGAGATTTTGGAGTTCCTCATCAAATGAGTCAGCAAGTATACCACAAGGTGTGGATAATGTTTTTCAAGGAAATTTTTCTAGAAACAAAAAAGGAAATCAACCACAACTATGGGGAGATTTTCAAGACTCCAACACCTCTTATTCCGCTGATTATAAAGAGAAGCTTAGAGAAATATTTTTTGAAAAGAAGATGGAACGTTTGAAAAATAAGATGGAGCGCATGGAGGAGGAGAGGAAGTCTAATGAAGCGTGGAAGGAACAAATGAGAAATTAGTGTGAAATGGTGACAAATAAAATCGTAGCATACGGTGCTAGATTGGATTCTATTGAGCTCCAAGTTAATCAAGTTGTGTCCACCATGGAAAGACTTCAAGAAGAGAACAACAAGCCCTCTACCTCCAGAACAAAGAAACTATGCATGTCCATTAAAGATCGGAAAGAGGATAGTTTGGGGTTTGATGAGGTTATGAAGGAGAATAGAGAAAGAGTTCCAAAGTGGGTGAAAGCCAAAGAATTGAAAGAAGAGTTGAAGGGGGAATTCGATAGATTTGTCGAGTCTCTTGAAGAGATGGTAGAGAAAGTCAAGATTCAAAATCGAGAAGATATTTATACCATTATGGAAGAGAAGAAGCCTCTGGAAACTAAGATCATGAATTCTACTCCCCACAAGAAAAAACCTTCTCATTATATTAAAATTTCAAACTCTCTTAAGAATTTTCATGATTTTATTGATAAAAACTTATTTGTTGAAAATTGTAGGAAAAGGATTGCAAGAGGGCACCAACACTTGTCAATGCCCGAATTCTTACCGGGGGATGTGGTTGAAGTTCAAAACGCATATAAAGCCCCATGGAAAAAGTGGAACAAGTAGAAAGGGTCATTTCTTGTGAAGAACGCCTTCGAGGAACAATTGTTTGAACTATTCAACAAGAAAGGAATTGTTCTTGTGGTTGAACAGGAGAGCACAAGGCACTACTTCAAGAAGAAACCTATAACGGTGCCTAAAGACTATTCAAGACCACCATGAGCTTAAAAATATCGTCCGGCTTGAAGACGTTAAACTTAGCGCTAGATGGGAGACAACCCATCATTATCTTTATTATTTTATTTAGTGCTTTCAATAAGGATTGTGGATTTGATATTGTTGTGCATTTTGGCCTTGTAGGTGGATTGTGCTTGTGAGGAAATGTACATTAAAGAAAAGAGAAGTGCTTCATGGATTTAAGTTGACATGTCTAACCACTTGTTGCAAACTTAATTTTAGACTCTTGTCTCGAGTTAAGTTTGGGGGCTAGTGCGTGGTGGACATAACTCAATTCGGTTGGATGCATTTTCTTCTCTACGAGAAGATCATTGATGGAAATTACAAAGGTAAGTCCCACCACTTTTTACAAACTTAATTCTCAACTCTTGTTTCGATTTAAGTTTGGGGGGAGAGTGTGTGGTATGACTCACCATTTGTGTATGATTCTTGTAAAATTGGGTCAATTTTTAAAAAAATTTCATGAGTTTAGGTATGATTTTGGCATGATTGGTTGTGTTGAAGTGCATGATAATCCATATTTTTAATGAAATTGTTGAGCTAATGATATTTGGTGAGTTTTTTAGCATGAATGAAGGGTATTGGAAGTGTGAATGGAGCTTGGAGCTAACGATTTCTACTACCAAATGCCTATTGAGGGAGTACTCTACACCTTATCACTTTTAATTGCGTGACATGATTTGATTGATGTGATTAGCATGCTATTTTCTGTGTTATGTTTGTGGGAGGTTTACTTTCGTAATCTAGGATTTCATTTTCAATCAAGGATGGGATGATTGTGAGCTTAATTGATTATGAATGATATGAATGTGTGCTTCATTTTCTATTGATGGTGGTGATTGTTATTTTTACATGTTATGTTTTTTGTGTTGTTTCTTGTTTGGTGTGTCTTTCTTATATGTTTTGTGTGTATTTTTATTTTTGTCTTGGGATGTTTGGTGGTTTTTTTTGGGATGTTGTGAGTCGTTTTTTAATGTGAGTAATGACATGTTGTTGTGATAAGTGATAACAAACTATGATTAAGAATCTCTACACTTTCAAATTGTGACATGTTTTTCTTAACTTGTTCAATTTTGAGATGAATGTGGTGTAATAAGTTTCTTAAGGTCCGAGCATAAGATTGTGAGCATTTGAGCCTCAACCGTGCATACATGGTAATTTTTTTTCATGAGTGGATCGGTTGTGTTAGATAAGCTAGAACTTGCTCAAGGACTCTAGAAACAAGCTCGATTAGTGGAGATTAATGACATGATTTAAGGTCATCTTTGTTATGTGAAGTCATTGCCATATATTTCCTTACCTTGTACATCATCCCTAGTCAACCACTTTGAGCCTATAAGTCTATTTCTTGTGAATTTAGCACATTACAAGCCTTGATTACCCACATGAACCTTATATATTTACACTTTTGTGTGAGTAATTGAGGAGATGGTGGCTAGAAAGGATTGAGAAGATAGAAAAAGAAGAAAAGGAAATGGTAAACAAGCAAGAAAAATGATAAAAAGAGCAAACACAAGAATTCACATGCAACCTTAAAACAAGAGAAAGAGCAAAGCAACATCAAGATGCTCAAAGCAAATAAAAGTAACAAAAGGGAGCATGCATCATAAGAAGCTCATTCCAAAGGATAATGATGATGAATAGTGCTTGTGATTACTAAAGATAAAAAGGAAGAAAGAAAAAGTGGAGGAATAGAAGAAAGTAGCTACCTCTTCGATTACTTACACTTGATTAGTCACTATAATCCATACTCTTCCTACCCTACCAAAGAGCCTATCATTAAATCCTTAATGAAAATTCCTTTTTGATCATTAATTAAAACTTTGGTGGTTTGTAAATATAGCCCGCGAGCAAACATATAGCGAGTCGAGCCAATCGGTTGATGAGTGTTGATTTACCTTACTTTATAGAGTGTTGAGTGAAATTGATATCCTTCGTGAGGCTTGGACTAAAAGGAACTATATTACACTTTATTCTTTTGTGATTGAATTTGTTAATATTTTTTTCATGTTATGAGTTTAATATTGTAGGATGACTTAGCATAGTTTGTAATCATTGTTACTTATGATGTGTTGTTGCTTATGTTCGTTAGGTTTTTCTCTAGGTGAAAATTTCCCCTCTTGTTTTCTCATTTTCGTTGCTCGAGGACTAGCAACACATTAAGTTTGGGGGTTAATCGGTGTCCTTTTCACCTAGATTTTAGTATCTTTTATGATGTGTTTTTATGTGTCTCTATTCATTTTGTATTCCATTTGGTGGTGTTATATGTTCATATGGAGATTTGTGCTTTGAAATGATAAATGTGTGATTTTCATGATTAAGTGTCTTAAATTGTGCGACATTGGTAAATATTTAGAGAATTGATACTTTGGTTTATTTTGTATAATTTTCAGGCATAAATGGACCTAGAAGTGAAGAGGAAGATGTAGGAAAAAGCAAAGCTCAATTCGGAGTCCAAACGAGAAAGTTATGATTAGAATAGTGTGTCATTTTGCATGACTTGTAACACCTTCAAATGTGGGAATTTTTATAATTTCTTTATTTAGATAGAAAGCCAAGAAAGAGAGGATCGTGTGAGCGCAAAAATTACTCAAATTGAAGATCGGATGTGGAAGTTATGCATGAAACAGTTAAGCAGCGCGAAGCTGTCACAAAAATTCGACCTTTGCACAAAAATTCGGTCGAATTTTTGTGACAGTTTAGGGAAAACCAAGGGTGAAACAGAGCAACGGAGGCTGAGCAAACTGACAGAAAAATTCGACCAAGTTCATAAAAATTCGGTCGAATTTTTCTGCAATTTTGCAGAAAAATTCGACGTCCCTCACAAATATTCAGTCGAATTTTTGTGAAAATCGCCACATGTGCAGAAAATCAGTTTTAATTCCCTTTTTGGTGGCTTTTTCTCCAAGTTTTGAAAGGATTAGGGTTTCACTTGGGACACACACATCACACACCATTTTCTCCATTTTACACCATCATCTTCATCTATTCTTCATCCATCCATCTACACTTGACCTCCTCCATCAAATCCACCATCCAAGTGATCAAGGAAGCAAGGGAGAGTGAGATCACAAGAAGAAGAAGAAGACCTCCATTGAAGACCTTCTAAGGGGGAATCTAATTCTAATTTTGTGACTTTCTTTATAGTTGATCATGGTTTGTAAGAATTTTAATGTCTATGTTGAATTTCTTGTGACTATGAAAGACTAATCTCCTTTGTGAGATTAGCTCCATGATTGGTGTTGGATAATTTAGTTTTTATGCAAATTAATTTTAATCTTGAATGGGCTTTGTGTTATTTCTATCATTGATTGTTACTTGCTTGATGTATATGATTGATTTGTGTGATTAATTGTCATAGGCATGTGATTAGATTGGTAAATCAATTACATGTTTAGGATAGTTCATTGAATCATTTCATCATACACTTCATGTGCATTAATTTAGAATGAGATAGATCTATCCTTCTAGATTTAGAACCCTTTGATAGAACATTTGATTAGCTTAATCGTGAGATTAGTTGATTAGATGAGGTGACTCAAGCCATTAGTGAATTCATAGTACCTTAAAAGGGAATATTGCCTATGATTTAGTACCTTGTTAGGGAACTCGTAGAGTAATTAGTACCTAGTGGGAGGTGTTCACTTTGGTCTTGATCCTATGTGCGTTTGGAAGTCTTATTGAGGGCCAACGTCCTATACATCTTTTTAGAGAGTTTAGGTGGAATTAGTGATCGCTTCTATGTCATGTCCATAATAAATTATAATTAATTGCATGATTACTTTGTTATCCATGCCATGATTGTTGCAAATCTCATCCTTGCATCATTTGGAACCCCATTTATCTTTGCATTCATTTTGTCATTTATTTCTTTTATTAGTTTTATTGCATTCATTTGCATCTTATCCTCCTTTTCGATCGTCCTTATAAAATCACGATAAACTTGAGATCGCTTAAACTCTAGTACTTTCCTCCCTGTGGTTCGATAAATTCTTTAATTGGTCATCCCAATTACAATACGACCAATCAATGTGGTGGAGACGAATGGCAGATCTGTCCCATTAACACCTCTCCTCATATGCAATTTGATGAGTATTTTCTTTGGAGAATTTAGAGAGAGAAGGCCATCTGAGGAGAGAGAATAGTAGCTATAATGGAGATGGGGCGGTGGAGGAGGTGGTGACGGAGGTGGGGGAGATACTATGGAGGTGATGGAGGCGGTTCAGATGGTGGGGAAGGAGTGGAGGCCTGGAGGAGGCGGGGTGACGGTGGTGGTGATGGTGGAGATGGAGGCGAGAGACTGAGAGGGCGACGGAGGCAGAGGAGACGGAGATGGTGGTGGTGGAGAAGGCGGGGAAGACGACGATGGTGTTGGTGAAGGCGGGGGAAATGGTGGTGCAGGTGACGGTGGTGGAAGTGATGGCGATGGAGGAGTGGCGATGGTGGTGTTGGGGTGCCATTAGTAGTTGAGAAAATTTAGAGTTAGAGAGAGAGGTGGGTTGGATTAGGGATGAAATTAAGATTAAAAAAATGGACTTAAATTAAACGAAAATTATTTTTAATGGACACATCATCTTTCCGTTAGCTTCATTGACGGAATTTTAAAAATAGAGCAACGGGACCAAAAATGTAATGAAAATGACCAATATTAAAATGATACGTTTCGTATGGGACCAAAAGTGTATTTTACCCATTGTGTATCTTAGTATTTAATCCTAAAAATTTATTATAAAAAATATAAATAACTTGTTGAATTTTGTTTTCATATAAATAATACAATATGTACGTAATTTATTTTTTATTTTTGTACGTAATTAAGAGTTTTGTACATTATGTTTTGTATGTAATTTATGTTTTATTTTATGTACGTAATATAAATAAGAGTTGATATCCAGTGCACTCGACTGCAAGCCGTGCATCTATATGTGTATAGCTTTTTATTCAATATTGTATATATGTTTCTTAATAATTGTATACTTTTTTTACGTTCAGTTTTTTATTAAAAATCTACACTTAATTCAATAGTGTATACATATTTTTTAATAATTATATACTTTTTTACACTCAATTTTTCATTTTAAAAAGCTAACAAAACTAACAGAAAATTTACTAACAAAGTGTATACATTTTTATTCATAATGTTATATGTTTTTGTTCATAATTGTATACATTTATGAAAGTAGGTACACCGTATCATATGATGCACCCAGGTGCACAGGAGAATTACCCGAACTTTAATTTAAAAAATATACTAGTAAATAATACATTTTGTACGTAATACATGTTTTCCAAAAATTTAATAAAATTTTAATTTAAAAAATTAAAAAAGTGAACATGAAATCTCTTAGGATTAGGAGAGAACATACACAAAAAAGTAAAAAAAAATTAATGACAACAATGTAAATTTTTATTTTTATTATCCCCTAATTTTTAACTTCATTAATAAAAAAAATATGATAACAAACATAATATTAGCTAAAATAAGTTATATAATAATCTCTATTTATTCACTAACTCATTTGCGTGTTTAGTGATCAACCAAACACACCCCTAGAGTTTAGAGATTAATTCTAATGGTATAATTATAATTTCTTCCTTGTATTTTAGAGTGCATCTTAATCTAACATTTAGATTTTAGACTATAATGTCTTTTAAATATAATTAGAAAAAAAAACTAAAAAACAAATATAAAAAAATAGCATTAGTTGAGAAGAGGACCAAGAATTAGTTAAAAAGAAACAACAAATTAATTAGTTAGTCTGTAGTGAGGACTACGGGTTATACTCAAGATATACTAATGCGTACAACTGGTTCTACTCCTCGTTTTGTAACAAAGATACTATCATGTTAGTAGTATAAGATTACTTTTTACAAATTATAACTTTTACAAACTCGATTAACATTCGAATGTGACTAATGTTAATAGTGTCATGTAAATAACATTTATACAGTCAATTATTTTATTTGGTATATAGGAAGTCATTACCCGAAGCAGGTGGGAAAGCCAAGGTGGCTTTCCTTCTCTTTATCCACATACAAATTAAAATCCAATCAAATTAAAAATTGTAAAATTCCCAACTGCCAAAATTGAAAATTCAAAAGTAAAACATCGTAATCAAATAATTGAGCAAGTGGCCTCTAAACTACATTAATGACGATGTCAGGGTGCAGTAAAAGTTTAAGGTGATCTTCTTGTGATCCCATCACTTATTTATTTACAGTGAATTAGTATTATTTTAATTTTTAATGATTATAATAATTTTATTTTTTATTATACTTTGGTTAACAGTTTTGATAACCTATTTCACCCTCCTATTTTATCTACAGTTCCATCTCTCATGAAATGGTGTACCTAGAGATAGTAACGAAACGGTTATTTTTCAATATTCGGATTATCCGTACCCTAATGAAAAGGGTATGAGTAGTAGTTATAAATGGATTTGAGACGGGTACTGATAGTTGTAAAAAATATTATTAGAGTTTGAGACGAGTACATGTAATGTCTCAATACATGTGAGTATCCCATTATATATATTTATAAAATTTAATACTCCCTCCATCCGATTCTAAGGTATCTATTTATTTTTTGCACGTGGATTAAGGAATATTATTATTATATGTAAAGTGGGTGGTTATATTAGAAAGAAGTGGTGGGTCATATTGCGTACTTTTTTACTAAATAGGGAAAATGAATATCTTTAAAGCGGACGCTAAAAATAGTAAAATAGATACTTTAGAAGCGGACGGATGGAGTATATACCATTATATAATTTATATATTAATAAGATATTTTAATAGTTATAAATTTTATTTAATCATATTTATTAAATATTAATTTAAAATAATAGAATTTATATTATATTTTTTTATATATTATATAATTAATAATAGTTTAATTTTTATTATTATATTTATTTAAACAATAAAAATATATAAATATATATATAATAAATTAATATTAAATGGGTACTCGTACCCACGGGTATTGATAAACAGGTATGGGACGGGTAGCATAATAAATTTTTTAAACGGAATGAATACGGGTACAAATAGTTATTTTTAATCAAATACGGTACGGGTACCCTAAAATGAGCGAATACCCTATCCGTTACCATCCATAGGTGTATCTCACATTAAAAGCCCTATCGTCCCTAAATTGAGAATTGATGGAGAAAGTAAGTCACAAGATGTGCTTCAAATAATTTATAGAGAGAGTTTACTATTAAACTATGCTAGCAAGAGACCAAATTCATGACAAGATTCAAACCCATATCCTTCATCTGTCATTTCAATTAGAAGGCCGCTTGAGCTATGTCAACAATTGCGTCAATCATAATGATATAGAATGAGTGTAATGGTGTGCATTTGTGCAATGGTTAAATCTCCATGAAAAAGGTAATTATAATTCAAATTTTACCATGGTAACAAATATTTGTGCAATCATATATAAGATGAATTTCTGAAATAAATAAAAAGTACTCCCTCTGTCCCAAATAAAAGTGGTCATTTAATTTTTGGATATGGATTCAAATGTATTATTATTATTTTATGTGTATTGATTAGTTGTATTAGAGGAATGTGATGGGTAGTGGTTACCCTTTTTACTAAAAAAGGAAAATGTGAACCTTTAAAGGTGACGCCCAATATAATAAAATTGAGACCTTTCTGCGGGACGGAGGGAGTAACATTTTATATAAAATTGAGACCTTTCTGCGGGACGGAGGGAGTAACATTTTATATACGCAAAGTGATAACTAATAAAAAAAATAAAATTGTTTCATCATTATACTGTGTCACAAAATACTTGTTATTTTAACATACTTAGCATACTTTAATCTTTATTTATTTTAAAATTATTACTCCCGCTCCAAAGAATATCATTTTTTTTTCTTTCACATGATGAATAATTTTATTAGTTGTATGTGTGTGACACTTCTTTCTAAAATAGCGAAATTCATATCTTTGGAAATTGGAACAACGTTCAAAAGGCAATCGAAAATTAGTCTTAAAAAAATATATTCCCTCCATCTAACGGCAAATTATTCATTTTGATATGTATTGGATATTTATACACATTCCATTAATAGTAAATGTACACTATACACATAAAAAAAAAGAAAATTTTCATAGGAAGACCTAATTTTTAGTTTAGGTCTCAAATTAAGACCTGATTTTATAAGTGCTTCAAATTAAGGTATAAATTTATATATTTTTCTCAAATTAGGGCCTGATTTTTATGTTTTTCAATTTTTTCTCATTTTAAGACTTACAATGGGATTTATTTTCTCATTTTAAATCATACAACATAGTTTAAAAATATTATTATACACCTTCAAATTAAAATATGTCATTTTTATTAATATTTTATATTTTTCTATAATTTATATTGAATTTGTAAAAAAATAAAATTAAGACAAGTCTTAATTTGAGAAAAAAATTAAAATTAAACCTTCAAATGAGACAATCCTAAAATGAAATCCAAAAGTGAGACATAAAATAAAATTGGATCTTTATATGAAAATTTTCCCATAAAAAATTATTTTTAGCAACGGAATTTAACAACAGAATTCTATCTGTTGGTAAAATTTTTTTATTTTTTTTAGCAATGATATGTCAATGAATTTATTAAATTTTTAACAATAAAAATACATAATAAAATTCATTGCTATTTACTAATGAAATCATTATATAAATTACAGCGTAGTTATAAGCAACTAATGAAATTGAATTTTCGTTGCTAAAAATTTTACAAACCACCACTTTACCAACAGAAAATTATCAATAATCCTTTGATAAATCAATTTAACAATGAAATTAAGGTTTTTAGTAGTGGAATATTCCATTTGTAAAAAACAATTTTTTTGTATTGATACATCTTACCCACTTTTAACACTTTATTCATCAATTCTAACAACCTTTATTTATTTTTTTAACATTTTATTCAACATTCTCAACAACTTTATTTCTCTTTAAATAATTAACTTTCCCCTACTTTTTCTTACATTATATATTAAAAATAATATTTTTTAATCTCCGTATTCGTACAAATTGGCATAACCAGCTGCGTACAAGGGGTACAACTGTAACCCCAACCTCCCCTAAATTTTTTATAAAAAAAATTATATATATTTATATGTATAAAATTTTTTATATTAATTAATTCGTACCCCCAAATTATTAAATTAACACAAATTTATACTTAATTCATTACTATTTTTATAAAGTTGTATTCTAAATTTATGATAATAATATCTTAAATTGCTTTTACAAATGAAAATTCAACATTGTCAACAGTAATTATAATTTTAGAATGTTGATTTATTTATCGTACAATTTTGAATATCAAATACTTTCCCCGTCCCTCTAATTATTTCACTTTTTTTATCCGTCTCAACACTTATCTATATTTTAAAAATAGTAAAAATGCATCTCATTAATACCCACTTTTTACCCCCATCTCAACAACTTTATACATATTTTCTTTAAATTATCTTAAATATTCACTTTATACACACATCCAACAATTTTATATAGGTGTGTAACCAAACCAAGCTATTCGTAAACTATTTGGGTCTCGATTCAATAAAATATTCGTTCGAATTAGTTTGTTAAGTTAAACGAGCCGAGCCCGAATATCAAGCTCGAATAACTTATCGAGCCGAACTCGAACCTACTAGTATTTGGTTCGAAAGTTCGCGAACCTATTCGTTAATGAACTCGCGAGCCTATTTGCGAACAGGTTCACGAACATGTTTGTAAGTGGGTTGCATCCATATTAGAATCATATATAAACGAGCTATAACAAACTCGAACTCGAGCTCAAATTTGAGTTTAAATATAAATTATTAATAAGAAACTTTAATCGAGTCGAACTCAAACTATTCGCGAACTCATCATTTTTCGAACGAACCGAGCTCGAGCCTAAATATCAATATTCGAATCGAGCTCGAACCGAGCTCGAGATGAGCAAAATATAAACTAGCCGAACTCGAGCCTGGTGATATTCGATTTGGTTCGACTCGTTTACATCCCTAATTTTACACATCTTTAAATATAAAAATTATTTTTTTAATATCCACGCACAAAAAATACGTGTAATATTTATTGGGACGAAGAGAGTAATATTTTTATAGTTGCTGAACCCCAAAAAAATTTCTAGATCTTCCACTAGGCATAACTAAGTGTGGAAAAAGAGAATATAAAAAGAGAGCGACTATTTGCACCCCCAATTTTAATAAATGTACCCCATAAATTTTATAGGACTAAAATGCTCATATTTGTTAAGACGTAAACATCCCTTTATAAATTATAAATTAAGATTTCTTATTTATATGGTGTTCGGTTGCTGCAATCGAACAAACATATGTGTTCAGTTGCAGCAACCGAACACCTTAAGATTTCTAATTCATATGGTGTTCGGTTGCTGCAACCGAACAAGCATATGTGTTTGGTTGCAGCAACACGTGTTCGTCGAATAAGTACTGCGTCTTTCTATGGACAAAGTCCCCCTATTATTAGGCAGTGATTCAATCAAATTGTTGGAAAATTAAAATAACAGTGAAAGAAGAGAGGTGATGAGTTGTAGTGTTTAACTCACAAGTTTGCTGTAAAAGTAGAACATAGAACTTGGAAGGGCAGAGAAACTCCCTCTGCTTCACCAAGATTTTGGCGGCGGTGGGGCCCTTGTACGGAGGCGGATTGTAGTCAAAGGGGGCAGTTTGGGGAGCATGTTGAGATCTCCAGCGGCAGCGCATGCATCTGCACTCTAAGAATACCCACGTCTGCAGCTTTAGAATTAATAGGCATATGTCTTTTTCATTTCTCTTGTCTCACGTCGTTCTAATCTTCCCTCTTTTTTTCTTATGTGGAGCCGCGACGTCAACCTCTTCTTTCCTTCTCCTTTCTCTTCTACGGAGTCGTAACGTCGACCTCTTCTTTCCTTCATCGGCGTTTCTTTCTTCCTTTTTATTTGATAAATTAGTTTTTAGTAATTTGAGTTTAATTAATTAAAAGGATAAAGTAGTCTTAAAAGAGGGTGCATTTAGTAATTTATATGTGTAACTTTTAATTTTAGTGAGATATATCTAGAACTCGGGGTTCATTAGTAGATTTGGGGTGCAAATAGCCACCCCATATAAAAATTGTCAAAAATGTAACTTTATTCAATCTCGGTAAAAAAAGCAAAATTTACAATTTAGATGGGCGGGAAAAGTATTAAAGTGTGAACAGATTTAAACAAAATAACCCGAGGTTCCCCGATCGACTCAGTTGAATTTTCGGGGGCTTTAGACCAGTGAAAGGGCACACAAGTTCTTGTGATGTCAAAGTCATACAATGTCTTTTGCTTAATATAGTAGTATATTTTAATAAATTGTTTTGTCTTAATTGGAGAATTAAGTGTATTCCACGCAATGAAAAGTGTGAATCCATGCATGCACTTACACTATTGCTTCGTTGAACACACACGTACACACCACCACTTTTTTTTCTTTCTTTTTAAAAGAAAAAGCTAAATATTATTGATTAGAAGTAAGACTAAGAAAAAAATCAAAAGTTGAATCTATACTTAAGAAAAAAATCAAAAGTTGTATCTATACTTCTTGTGAATGGTAAAACTTCTATCAAATTCTAGAATTTCTTAACAAAGTTCATGATGCAAGTAATTGACTGGTTAATGGTTATATAGACACCGTCTAACGGTTGATTGATATACTTATTTTAAAATTAATTATCACTCTTTTACTAATTTTTTTTAAAATAAAATATCAAGTTATCAATTTTCATCATTTAAGTATTTTTTTTTATAGAAAAGGTTATACTTCGACTTCTTACTTGTCATGGATTTCGCGAAACGGTCTATCTTACACATGTTTTTGCTTTAAATATTTATTATATTCTCTCTATCAAGTAATTATTTACACTGTTTTATCTTACGCATGTTTTTGCTTTACATATTTATTATACTTTCTATCAAATTATTTAAACTGTTTTTCTTTTCGTGGAATTTTTTTTTTGAAAAAAAAAATCTAGTTATAATGCGCATTTGTTTTTTGTTGGTAAATTGAAGGATATGAAATTTTAATAGTTAGTTCGTAGATTTATTTACTTTTGCCTTTTTACATCTATCTTGAATGTGAATTGATGACAAATCATGTAATATTGTAGGATTTTTTAGGGTACAAATTGGTTTTTATGTGTGACTTTACCTGTCAAAGAAAAAAATATACTAGTGAGAGAAATTAAAATGATAAAACATTTATCTTTGTACAGTATGGAGTATAAAATAAGATAAAAGGGGATGTTTTGGCCAAATTATACTCACTCTGTTCCACAACAAGAGTGACGAAACTTTTTTTTACACGTAGATTAAGGGATATAATATTTAATGGGTAATTGAGGGTAGTTGAGATGAGATAAATAATATTTTAATGTATAGTAGGTGTATTAGTATGGTGTGTGGGTCCCATGAAGATATATTAATTGTTTTGTGTGGATCTTATTTACTAAAAAGGAAATGCACATCTTGTATTGAGACGAACAAAAATACTAAAATACACTCCTTGTTATTGGACGGAGGAAGTAGTAAGGAAAAGAGCATAACTTGGGTGGAGTTTGCCCACAAAATCAAACGTTTACGACCCTTTATTTTCGCTTTTTTTTTGCTTTTTTTTTTCATTTTGTTTTTGTTTTGTTTTTTTTTTTAATTTAGTTTTAGGAGTTTAATTGTATTATACCCTTGTGGTTTAGTGTATATTTCACCCAAACACTTCTAGTCATTTAGAACATATTTTACTCTTAGAGTTTATTGCTTATTTTTAGGGTCTATGGTTAATTATAAGGATATAATTGTAATTTTACTTTTTTTATATATATTTCAATCCTGTGATTTATGATTTAGGATATAATTGTAATTTCACCACTGTGATTTATGTATAATTTACCCTAGGGTTTAGTGTATAATTCAATCATAGGGTTTATGGTATAATTGTAATTTTAGTCTTATGATTTAGGGTATAACTTCACCCCTTGGGTTTAGGGTTTATGATTTAGGACATAATTATAATTTTACTCTTATAGTTCAGGGTATATTCCACCCTTAAAGTTTAGGGTATAATGATCTTTTAAATATAATAAAATTAAAAAGAAATAAAAAAGAAAATAACAAAACAATATTTAATTGAGAAGGAGATCACATGTTAATTAACTAGATTAATCAGGGAGTGGTGCGAATCATAAGTTATATTAATTCATTTAATGGAACTGGTTCCACCCAAGTTACAGTCTAAAATAATTGTATAAAAGCGGCTCGCATTCTCTATGTCATTTTGGCACATTATCTCCTGTGTCAAACCGTTAAATGGATGACACGTAGGAGAGATGAAAATATATCCTAAACCTTAAACCCTAGGAGCAATTGTTGGATTTATTTCCCCTCTTACGTGTCAATCACTTATCGCGTGACATTGAAGATGATGCACGGAAATGGCGTAGAAGATCCGGTGTGGTATAAAAGTATTTGTTATAGTGTAAAAGGTATGTTAGAATTTTATAGTATTGTGGTATATTGATACTAATATTGTGTAGGTTTTTATTTTTAGAAATGTATACTCCTTCCGTCCCATTCAAATGGTCAATTTTTTTCATTTTGGGCGCCCCACCCAAAGGGTTCAATTTCCTTTTTTACACATATGGGGTCCACATAAATCCACTAATACCATTAAAATATGGGGCCCACACTCTCACTAACACAACTACTCACTACACGTTAAATAATAATACTCTTTAATTCACGTGCAAAAAGCAAAAATAATCCTTTGAACGGGACGGAGGGAGTATAAATTTTTGTGGCGAGAGTTTAGATGGTGTGGCAAATGGGACGTAGCGGGTTGATTAATGGATTTATTTCAAGTGGTACGTTGCAACAACTGAAGAAATAAACTCTATAGTGATGAAGGCATAAAAAAATACTAACATGATTTGGTGTTTTTAGCTGGATTGTAAAATATAGACAACATTTAAAGAATAAAAATTAATTTACAATATAGACAACATTTAAAAAAAAAATTAATTGAATATGAGGAATAGTGCTAAATATCATTAATCATTACTGATTGATTAATTGTGTTTTTACTTTTCTGCACAATTACTGATTGATTTAGTTACTCATACACTGTAGGACCTACTCAAACTATGCCTTCCAATCCATTTACCAACCAACTCTTAATCCACATCATCCATATAAATAACTAGCTGGGTCTGCGTGTAATAATGTAAAGAAAGAGGAGAGAGAAAGAGAGACATGGCCATATGATCACATATGGTCAACTGTAAGTTGTAGTATGGAATTTATAGCATGTGGACAAGCTTAGCTGTCGACCAAGTCTTCACATCTATCACCTCCTACTAATTCTACGTACGTATACATTAGTTACCGTACATCGTAGTATCATTTCCCTTTCTATTTTTTTTTTTAAATTTTATTTTCTATAGTTGAATATTTTTATATTGGAATTGGTTTTTGCATTTCTTAATTAGGCATTACTGCTCACCCACTAGTTTGACAAAAGCTAGCTAGCAACGTCCTTTTAGTATGTAGTAGTAAACGCGTAAATACTAGTAGTAGTACATTTATTGATTTGAAATAATTAGAAAAAAAGTAATTTTCCTTAGAATATTGCAATTAGCTACTTGCATTTATTTATTTGAAATAATTGAAAAAAGTATTTCCCCTAGAATATTGCAACTAGCTAGCTGCTTGCTCCCGATATATGCACAATTATTTGCATACACAATTCACTAGACCAATCCCTGTATTTTGAACACCCCATCTACTTCCAAACCCCCCCCCCCCACCCCCCTACATTAAAGATATATGCATATATAGCCATTTATAATTGATTCATTCCAAAATCTTGATTCTTCTTAAACTGCTTAAATGTTATCTTCAAGAATTCTTACACTCATTTGGTTTGTGGGTTTTGCATGTGTAGCTGCAGTTTTGCCTCCTGATGAATGTATGCTCTATGTTAATACACACACACACTCCATTTGCATAATGTTCTTATCTCCGTCTCGCTAAACTTTTCATTGATTTTGGTTGTTCAGTGCTATCGTTGGAGGCGATTGCAAGGACTTTAGGGAAGAGGGATTGGAATTTCGATGTGGATCCATGCAGCGGGTCATCAGGTTGGGTGACTCCGAATCCGGTTAAAGGGAATGAAAATGCAGTAACTTGTGACTGCAGCTTCGCCAATGGTACCTGTCATTTGGTTAGCATGTAAGTAGATATTAATGCCCTAACCTAACTGTGATTAGTATTTCTTAAATCATCATTATTCATTAAATGGTCGGACTGCTTTTTTTTCTGACACTCACTTATTTGATGGTTACAACTTTACAAGATAAAACTATGATCAATGTCAACTAGTAATTGACAATTTTGTGCAGAAATTTATGAAAAGTTGTTTTTAGATCACTTTAAAAATTATTATTTTTAGATAATAAATAAATTATTAAATTATTAGGTATGTTATATGTGTTGGGTTAGAGTGATAAATTTATAATTAAGATGTATTTTTAGAATTGAGGATTGATGTGATTTTTTAATTATTAATTTTTAGTGAAGTTTAATATAGGATGAAAAAAAATTAACTTCGGACCTAGAACTATTTAATTCTTAGTTTATTTATTCATCCAAATTATCTCAGATGGAGTATTTAGTGTAGCTCATCAATTCATTTAAATTAAATGGTTCAAACTCCAATTCGACTTATCGGATCTATGAACTTACACATTAATTACTCTCTCTCTAAAAAAAAAATTGATTTTTCACTTATATTTAAAAATAATTTAATATTTTTAAATAATACTTACACAATCATAATTATAATGTTTTAAAATTTCAAATGACATTTGTTAAATGCTTAAATATTTTAATCGCTCCAAGTTGTAAAATCGATCTGGCATCTACTCTTAAAAGTCCACATCTCTATACATCACTATTAGAAGTCCAACTCTTTTTATTTTAGAGAAATAAAAGGGATAGGAGTGCAGAAATTTATTTTTTTGTTTTAAAAAGTGTAGGCCAGGAAAGAAGTTGAAAATTGGATATTGGATGGCTCTTTTAATTTTCTTTTCTATTATTATTATTTTTACTGAAACTAAGATAATTTTTAGTGACCTAATTTTTTTTTTCACTCTGCACAAAATTCATCTATCAATTCTGCCCTTTTTTTTTAAGAGAGAATATATATATATATATATATATATATATATATATATATATATATATATATATATATATATATATATATATATATATATATATATATATATATATATATATATCAGCAGAGACCATTTTAATTTTTTCATAATTAGGTATTATTATATATTATTTCTCAGATGTCATTATTATTATTATTATTTTATATTAGGAATTGTTAATTAAGCATTTCACTTGACAATTAATTTTTATCAATATGATAAAATTTTTTATTAAAATATTATAAATTTTAATTCGTCTCGTCAGACAATCTTACACAAAAATTTACCTTATTATATTTATCATACACATGTTCAAATGATATGTAAATTGTTACTTGAACCACCGAAACAATAACCAGAAATTCATTATTCAAAATCCATAATCATAAATCTCCCAAAATATTAATACAATTCGTTCTAATCTAATCTAATCTAACTAACATGCACTAATTTGAAAATACTCTATTTCATTACTCGACAACCAAACTTCACAAAATCCATAAATTTTTTGGCAAAAAATTTGTATAATGATAATTAATCAAAATAGTGTAAAATGAAATCAACGTGACACAATCTCACCCTGCCCCAAAGTTGGTTTATTTATTTTCATTATTAAAATTCTAGAATTCTTGAAATTACATCAAAATTATGGATGTGCACGGTGTGGATTATTTTGGAAGAGTAGAAACAATGTGGAGTATTATTTAAAGATATAGGGTGGAACCTAACGAAAAACATGGATGAAATAAAATCTCAAGCATAGAGTTGGTGGACATGAAGAAAAAAAAAGAATTGAATCTGAATATTAAGTATTCTGATTGGTTTGGAGACCTATCAATTGATTATTAGAAAATGGTAGTATAGACCTATTCTAATTGTAATTTGTATTCTTTTATTTAGGATAAATCTCATATCCTAAAAGCAATAATATTCATTTAGAAAAATAAAAAATAAAACAAGAAAATGATTGATGTCCAAACATGAACCTTATTCAACTGAACAACATTGGAACGTTTGCTTGAATCAGCTAGCTGAACTTCTTTAATTGGTTGATTTCCAATCATTATTAATTTTTTTGATTGATTGAATTTTGTTTGTATCGCCACCCATATGGTCCGTTTTTTCCAAATTGAACTATTACATGCGTTGCATGTGATGCTATTTTAGCGAAAATTGAAAAAAAAAAACTAATAGCTATAATATTAAAAAATTGATATACAAATACTTTATTTTAGGGTAGAATTCAAAGTACCTAATACTCTCTTCTTCGTCACCAGGAAAAGTATATATTTTGTTATTTTGGGCGTGCGTACTAAAGGTATATATTTCATTTTTTAAACACATGAGACTCACACACATCACTAATACATTTAATACATGGGTCCACACACCTCATCAATACAATTACCTATTAAATATTAAATAATAATATTCTTTAATTCACGTGAAAAATCAAATGGATATCTATTAAATGAACGAAGGGAGTAGTTACGAGACAAAAATTTTAACTCTAGATCTATTGAACTAACGAAGGGAGTAGTTACGAGACATAAATATTAACTTTAGGAGGTGTTATTGTTAAATGACTATCTCATCTAAAATTTTAAGCTAGTAGAGAGATGAACCGTTTAATACTTAATCGAGTCACTCTAACACGCCCCTCACATGCAGGCGGAGAATTTTACCTCAAGCCTTGCATGTGAAATTTTCTCATAAATACCTTTGCTAACCATGGGTCTGATACCATGTTAAACGGTTCTCCTCATGATACCGTGTTAAATAATTACCTCATCTAAAAGCTTAAGCTAGTAGAGAGATGAACCGTTTAATACTTAATCGAGTCACTCTAACACGCCCCCTCACATGCAGGCGGGGAATTTTGCCTCAAGCTTTGCATGTTAAATTTTCTCATAAATGGGTGGCGGTGAAGTTTGAACCCTGTATCTTTGTTAACCATGGGTCTGATACCATGTTAAACGGCTCTCCTCATGATACCATGTTAAATGATCACCTCATTTAAAAGGTTAAACTAGTATAGAGATGAACCGTTTAATACTTAATCGAGTCACTCTAACAGTTATACTCACAAGTGATGATGTAGATATTGAAAGAATTTTAAGTCGGTTTGTGAATAAAATGCAGAATTTTGAAAACCCAAAGTCTTAACGGATCAGTCCCTCGGGAGCTGGCGCGACTCCCTTTCCTCAGAGAGATGTTAGTCTACCTTCTCTCTCACACACACGCACACGCACACGCACACGCACACGCACATGCACATATCGTGTGCTTAACTGTCAAGTTTGAATTTGCAGTGACTTGAGTCGGAACTACCTCAACGGCACCATACCTCCAGAATGGGGTTCCATGCAGCTCGTAAACATGTAAGCGCTATTTTATGTATATCTGTTTGCCTTGCGATTTACAATCTGTGGATGTTTGGTGAATCAATTGAAGCAGGATTTTGATGTCTAATGCAGTTCTCTGCTTGGAAATCGTGTTACGGGTTCAATACCCAAAGAAATTGCCAACATCACCACTCTCGAACAACTGTAAAGCTTTTTTCTACTGACAATTTTGTGCATTTTTTACATTGATCGAGTTAGCAGATTTCTTATTTAGACGTTTTATTAAATTGAAGGGTATTGGAGTTCAATCAGTTGTCTGGATCTATTCCTCCACAGTTTGGTGATCTTCCTCGAATTCAAAGATTGTAAGTCTCCGTGATTTGGCCAACTTTAATTCTGCTTTTATTTCTACAATTTGGATGGCGATCATTAAGATGTTGATGTCTTATTATAAACTAAGTATAATTTACTCTATGTTATTGTGTGAAGGCTATTCACTTCGAACAATTTAAGCGGGGAGATACCCACAAGTCTAGCAAAATTGACTACACTGAGGGACGTGTAAGAGTCTTCTCATTTCTTTTTCTTGAAAGTGATATTATTGCTTCTTGTTAACTATTTGGCTCGATGGACCTCACATATTAATGTTATTTGGATGCAGTCGTATCAGTGACAACAAATTCGAAGGAAGCATACCCAACTTTATCCAGAACTGGACTAATATGGAAAAATTGTAAGAGTTGATCAATACTTTGATGTTTGTATTTTATTGTTTAGCTTTGTTTTTCTTTGGTTTTCATCAATGCTGAGCTTCAAACTTGAATATGTCAGAGTGATCCAGGCTAGTGGTCTCTCTGGGCCAATCCCTGCTGGTATTGCTTCCTTAACTAAATTGACTGACCTGTGAGTATAGATTATTATAACTTTTATAGCCTTGTTGAAATGATCAAAGTTACATTTCTTTGAGAAAGAGAAAATGTTTTAATGTTATACATTGTAATTGTCAGGAGAATTAGTGACTTGAATGGGAATGATTCAGCTTTTCCACCTCTTAGTAACATAGGAAAGCTGAAGACACTGTGAGTGTGCTAACTGTTTTTGCTCTATCATGATAATAATGCATTGTTTATGTGTGAATGAATACTGTTATGCAGGATATTGAGAAGCTGCAATATCGCAGGGCAGTTGCCAAGTTATATTGGGGAGATAACTGGATTGAAAGTCTTGTCAGTACCTCATTCTGCTCATTTTCTCTGCAATATGTTCTTCATTCATTTAGTATGACATTGATAATGTGTTATCTACATGCATTTACTCTTTAGCTTAACTCTCATCCCATTTTCCTATTGTTGCACATTTTTTTTTGTTGGGATCATTATATATCAAAGTACTTCAATGGAGCTAATTAAATACTAATCTATTGATAGTCAAATACAAGTATTAGTTGCCTATAATCTTTCAATGGTTACGATAACAATTTGGTGGGATTTCGCTTATGGAAAATGTGATGACTGGATTGAAAGTCTTGTTAGTAACCTCCTCATTCTGCTCATTTTCTCTGCAATATGTTCTTTGGAACTTAAAAGCATTCCTTTAGGATGACATTGATAATGTGTTATCTTCGTTTATAATGTCAAATCATAATTTGTTTTACATTTCATGTGCAGAGATCTGAGTTTCAACAAATTAACCGGGCCAATTCCTGAAAGTTTCCAGGGTCTATCAAACACGGATTACATGTAAGTAATTCAACTGGAGACCCTTAGTGGCATTTTTTATTAGACTTTCATGATTTATAAGCTATAACTAAACTGGAAAGCATAAATAAGTTGAGCAAACAAAGGGAGTTTCACAGAGATCTTTTCAATCTCCAATTTGGTTAAATGGACGAGTAAAATCATTAAAAGCACTTATATGTGGTAAATTTGACTTGTTTTGGAAGTGGTGATGAGGTTGAACGAAACACCTAAGCTATTTTGGGAAATAACCTTGAAGAGCATGCATAATCCATCAAGTTGGCTTGTTTTTACAATTTTCCCCTGGTTTTTTCTACGGTATGGTACTTAATGAATAGTGATGATTAGTACTGTTAATGATTATTTTAGCTTTCGTCAAATGACGTGAAAGTTTTGTTGGTCTCTTTGCTTTGAGGTTTATGAGTGATGGAGTTTACAAACTTCTATTCATCTCAATTATGTTGCGCCTACTGGTTAAATGACCATGTAATTTACTTTAAGCCTACAATCTACTTAGTTCAACAGTTCATCTCAAATCTGTAGGGATATGATCTCTTTGTACAAATCTTCCAACATAAATCCAATAATTTAAAACTTTTTCTTATGTGGTTCTGGGTAAAGATTAAGAGCGATCCAAATGCTTAGCCAGAGTAATATCATGAGCTGTGAGAAAAGATGTTGAGATTGCTAACTGAAGATTTTCATTTTTCAGCTATCTAACTGGTAATTCCCTAAATGGAGCTCTTCCCGCTTGGATGCTAAAAGATGGTGACAAAATGTAAGGCTCCCTTTGTGGTTTTTTTGTGCGTATCTTAGTTACCACATGAGGCCATGCATTCATTGTTTTCTTTTAAGCTCAATTTGTTGAAATATGTCAATTTCAATGCAGAGACCTCTCTTACAACAACCTCACATCTGAAAGTTCAGTAACAAGTTGTCAAACACGTAGCTTGTGAGATTACGAATATTTACATTTAAGCGGATCTACATTTTTTTTGTATTTCCTAGTCTGACTTAAATAACGCAAATTCTTTTCAGAAACTTGTTTGCTAGCTCAGAAGGCAATACCACGTAAGTTCTGGTTTTGTACATTCTCACATTCATAACTCCATTTCTAATATAATATGAACTGACCTGTAGTAAATCTAACATTATCTTGGCAGTGGTACTGTTTCCTGCCTAAGGAGCAGTTGCGACCGAAGTAAGTGGTTCTTCAATATCGTAGTTTTGATCTTGATTGTTTACCAATAAATATCTTTAAGAGCAGATGTTTAGTTATAGTCCATATGTAGGTGCTCACATTTCTTTTTGAGGTTATGAACAAGTAATGCAGTGTCAGCTAATTTTTCATTTTCATTTGAACTATTCTGAAAGCACTGCAGAGTAGCACTGTTTCTTACATATCCTTTTTGTCCATCTGTCATGAAATTTTGCCAATATAATAAGCTAAACTAAACTAAGACACTACGAATTGATCTTTTCAACCTTTTTGTTGAAGGAAACATTGTAAATTTATTTTTTTGTTTTTACCTTAGGGTACTACTCGCTCCACATTAACTGTGGGGGAAGACAAGATGTGGATGATAATGGAAACACATATGATGATGATACGGATTCTGGTGGGGCTTCAAGTTTTTTTCGGAGCAGGACAAACTGGGGTTTTAGCAGCACTGGTCACTTCTTGGATGATCCCAGAGATTCACTCACCTGGGAGAACAGTTCAAGCATCACTGGGCCGAATCCCAAGCTATACAGAGATGCGCGCCTTTCTCCCTTGTCATTGACTTATTATGGATTTTGCATGATCAATGGCAATTACACAGTATACCTTCACTTTGCGGAGATCATGTTTACTGAAGATAGAACATATAGTAGCCTCGGAAGGCGTCTATTTGATGTTTACATTCAGGTACTTGTTTAACCTTTACTTTTATTAACCCATGTTGAAGTTTCTCCGTAAAGTAGGGTCCATCATGGGATGAAGTTGATAAACGTTCTTTTAGATGATGATTTATTCAAGACAAATGAGTTCAGTTTAACCATATTTTTAATGGTTTGGAAACAAATATTTTAGGGAAAGCTGGTGCTGAAGGATTTCAACATTGAAAATGAGGCAGGTGGAGTTAACAAGGGAGTTATAAAGAACTTCACTGCAGTTGTTACTGATAATAACTTGGAGATCCGTTTCTATTGGGCTGGGAAAGGGACAACTGGTATTCCTAATAGAGGAGTTTATGGACCTCTCATTTCAGCCATATCTGTTGATCCTGGTGAGTTACGAATTCTGTCTGGTTTGGAATAGGTATGGTAGACGAAAGATGATGGCAAATTTCATTATGTGGCCACCAGCTTTCATGCCTTTATTTCATGCTGAAGACAAAATTTTCTAATGTATTATTATATTCATTCTAACTTCATTGCAGCTTTGAACATCTTATTTCACTTTTACTAAATAACCATATTGAGATTATTCCTGATCTGAAATTTGTTCAGATTTTACACCTCCCTCAGAAAGTGGAAGCAGCATTTCTGGAGGTGCTATAGCTGGAATCGTGATAGGAGTCCTTTTCATAGTCTTTTTGGTTCTAGGCCTTCTTTGGTGGAAGTGTCTGGGACGAAAAAACTCAATGTATAACGGTATGAAATTAGCCAACACAACCATGCTTGCCTGTACTTCAGAGTTCCACTTGTGAAAATGTATTTTTTGTGTTATATTTTTAATGAATACAGTAATTTTACTAGCAGATTACATGATGATCTTATTGTAAATGAAACGTAAAATAGAAAGAGCTTGCTGTTTTCTCAAATATTTTCAATGACTGTTTTTGCAGATCTGAAGGGTCTAGACCTTCACACTGGATCATTTACTTTAAGACAAATAAAAGCTGCCACAAACAATTTTGATCCTGCTAATAAGATTGGAGAAGGTGGTTTTGGTCCTGTATATAAGGTGACTTTAAAGTCAAAATAAAGATATGGTTGAATGATATGTTGTCATCTTGCTGATACTATTTGATTTTGTTTTGATGTTGAATATTTTATTTTTTTGAAGGGTGTTCTGTTAGATGGCACAATCATTGCTGTGAAGCAGCTCTCTTCCAAATCAAAGCAGGGTAACCGAGAGTTTGTGAACGAGATAGGAATGATTTCTGCTTTACAACACCCTCATCTTGTTAAGCTGTATGGATGCTGCATTGAAGCCAATCAATTGTTGCTTGTGTATGAGTACTTGGAAAATAATAGCCTCGCTCGTGCACTATGGGGTATGATTTCTGAGAATCTTATCTTTGCTGCGATTTCTTCCTGTTGATGGGAACATATCTGCATGATCCATTCATTCCTTGGCTTGCATTAAATCATGCTAAATGTTTGCAGGTCCAGAAGAACACCAGCTGGTTATGGATTGGCCAACAAGGCACAAGATCTCCATTGGTATAGCAAAAGGTTTGGCTTATCTCCATGAAGAATCAAGGCTAAAAATTGTCCATCGTGACATCAAGGCTACAAACGTGCTACTTGATAAGAATTTAGTCCCTAAAATATCTGACTTTGGACTTGCTAAGCTCGATGAAGAAGATAACACTCATATAAGCACCCGTGTTGCTGGAACTTTGTGAGTATTCACTCCTACTAATCTATGATTCTCTTGATCCTTACAGAAAAACTATATGTTATTTATGGCATCTTTCCCCTTCATTAATGTCTGCGTTTTCTGATTATTATTTTTATTTAATTACCACTCCACCAAAGGATGCATGTCTTAACTATTTTAATCTGCCATTGATCTCGGAGATTTCTTGCTCTGTCCCTCACTAAAAGACACTCTTGACATGATTGTGATTTTACAGTGGGTATATGGCTCCAGAATACGCTATGCGCGGCTATTTGACGGACAAAGCAGACGTATACAGCTTTGGGGTTGTTCTTTTGGAAATTGTGAGTGGAAGAAGCAACACCAGCATGAAGACCAAGGATGAATGCTTCTATCTTCTTGACTATGTAAGACACATTATTATTGTTCTTAAAGAGTGCCTACAAAACTCTATGCTCTCTTTTTTACTGAATAACTTGTGAACTTTCTTGCCTTAGGCTAATTCCTTGAAGCAGAGCGGGAATTTGATGGAACTAGTCGACCCGAGAGTAGAAAACTTGAACAAAGAAGAAGTGATGACGGCTATCAGTGTGGGTTTCCTTTGCACGAATGTGGTAGCTGCAGAAAGGCCAACCATGTCAGCTGTGGTGAGCATGCTCGAGGGAAGAGGAGGCGTTCAACAGTTTGTGTCAGACTCGAGTGTCTCCGTGAATAGGACGAAACCTACGGAGGGGGCAGTTCGTGGCCAGAGCATATCGATGGATGTGCCGTGGACGGGTTCCTCAGCATCCACCACTGCGGATCTCTATCCAATCACCATGGATACAGATTACTGGGAGAAGAGAGATCCTTAAAAAGCAACTCTTATGTTCATATTTTGTTCTGTTTTCCCCCCATTTTTTTCTTTTCCATACACACATTCCAAATATGCAAAATACATGTTCAAGCGTTTTCTCACATTACCTTTGTAAAAAGTTTCGAGTTGGTTGATTTATGAGTTCACCCGCTCCTGTGAAGGCATACTAAATTTGATTTTACCATTTCAAAATTTTTTAAATAATTCTCTAAAATTTAACCTTGTACACTACAAATTGAAAATACAATGATATGCAATATTTCAATTACTTTGGACACCCAATTTCAATTGGTTTCAAACATGTACAAGACACCCATATACAAGAACTCGGCATTGATAGAGTAAGAGAATTAAGAGAGAAAAAAAATGAAATCAACGTGTGTATGAGTTGCAGTATATTTGGAAGAAATATTAATGGTGTATTGATCTTTTTAATAAAATTATAAATTCAGAAGAAAAAAATGTTGGATGTTTGAGAAATTTCTAGAAACTAAACAATGAATAATTTCTCAAGCATCCGACAAAATAGAATGGAAAAATCTATTTCACTTTTTGGGTTTTTAAATGGTATATCTCACTATTAGGGGCTCCCACTGCCCTGCCCTGGGGATTGGTGGAAAAGGAGTTTTTTGGGGTTTTAAATCTTATATTAGGTGATTCTGTCAAAAAAAAAATCTTATATTAGGTGAGAGAAGATCAAGTAGGGAAGAAATCTAAACCGTAAATTTAGAGAAATAGTAGGGGCTTTTTGGGTATTTAAATCTTACTTTGATAGAAAGATCTAAATTAAGAGAGAAGATCGAGTTAAAAAGAAACCTAAATTGTAAAACCTAAGGAGATAGAAGGTACTTTAAATTTAGGAGAGAGACCGTAAGAGGACTTGTTCTTGGGGATGATTAAAAAGGGTGTCTTCAAATCTTTCTTTTCTGAGTAGCAAAAAGTTTTGAAATTTTGGTAGGGATGAAAGGGTGTTGTAAAGTAGTTCAGAAAATTTAAGTAGTAGTAATTTTAACAGTTTATTGCTTGTGTAGGTCTTATATGAGACCGTCTCACGTGAGACATTTTTAAACTCTTTATAATATTTATCACTTTTGTTATAAAACGTTATCACTTCTGCTATAAAATGTTATCACTTTTTTTTATACTAAAATTGTTCATGAAATAACATTATCACTTTTCATTAATTTAGTATTACTTTTCAGTATAAAAGTTATCACTTTTTGACCGTCTCACGTAAGCCCTCACACAAGTCTTTGTCTTATTGCTTAAGGTTAAAATTATCTCACTATAAAATGTTTTAATTTTTTTAGGTGCCTTCAACAAAGATTCGGGTGGCAATAGTGTCACTCACTCACGTATTTTATGTCCATCTTTAATGTATTTATTTTATCAATTTGAACATTCACTCTTAATGTACCAATTTTCCATTTTTAAAAGAAGGGTCTCGTACGTGGCTCACCATATCCTACTAATATAATTTTATAAATTAAGGGTGTCTTGTGTGATACCGTCTCACATATTCTAATTTATGAGACGGATTATTCATGAATGAAAAAACTATATTTTAAATTAAATTAAAAAGAATTAAGTAGAAAAAAGATCATGTTTGATTATATTAATTAAGACAAACACTTTTGTGAGATGGTCTCACGTAAGGGCTTACGTGACACGTGCGAAATGTGATAACTTCCATAACCAAAAGTGATAATAATGAATTAAAGAATATTAATAATGTTATTTCATGAACAAATTATAATATAAATGAAAAGTGATAATATTTTATAGCGAAAGTGATAATTATTTTAAAAGTGTAAAATGATCTTATGTAAGACGGTCTTATGCAAGACCTACCCATTAATTAATTATAATTAAGCATAAGAAAGTTAAGATTAAAAATGAATATTTTATTTAAAAAAAATCATAATATAAGAAAATTAGGAATAAGAATGAATAATTTATTTTTAAAAAATTCATAAGTCATTATCACTTTTTATTCGTGGTACGAATTAATCATAAAATAGTTTATTTGATTGATTATCACTTTTTATTGATTAGAATATTATTTTTTATTAAAATTATTATCAATTTTTATTATTTCAAGAAAATGAAAAAAATAAGAATTTTGGGATTATGTAATGATTAAGATTAAATAAAAATTTAATTTAACTATTTAAATTATCCGTTATACAAATTGTACTCTTCTGCGGGTAAGGGATCTATTTGGTGATTGGTGACTAATTCAAAATGAGTCGTCGCTAGTCTACTCTACGCTGTCCACCCAATAGCCAAATTCTTGGGTCATTTAATGGGTTCAGTCCCGTACCTGATGACCCACACGTTTCTTGTAAATCATCAAAGCATGAGAATTTTTTTTCGTAATCCTTGAAATCAAACGACTTTTAGATCCGGATGATTCGCTTCCATGAGTTGATATCCAATGTATACGGATGTATAAATCTATAAATATTTATTTAATAGTGGATATATATTTTTTAATAATCATATAATTTTTTAATATTTAATTTTTTATTAAAAAAAACAAAGTGTATTTATTATTATTTATTAGTATATATATTTATTTATAATGTATAAATTTTCTGAAAATGAGAGTGCGACACAAACAAGTTGTGATGACAATGAGATAGGTATTTTCGGGTATCCGATCTATTCGAATTCTAATGGGACGGGTACGAGTAGTAAAAAAAAATACTACTCTCTCCGTCCGCTTCTAAGGTATCTATTTTATTATTTTTGGCGTCCGCTTCAAATGTATTCATTTCCCCTATTTAGTAAAAAAATACACAATATGACCCTCACATCCCTCTAATACAACTACCCACTTTACATATAATAATAATGCTTCTTAATCCTCGTGCAAAAAATAAATGGATATATTAGAACCAGACGGAGGGTATTAAAATTTGGGACGTGTACGGGTACGCGTAATGCCTCAATACCCGCGGGTTATCTTAATATATATAATTGAGAAGTAGTCGCCTAATATAAATTTTCTAAAAAACAAATTATGTGAATCTCAAAAATAAAAATTTGTAGATGTTGTCAATTTTTTTTGGTTGTACATTAATGATCATGTTTATTAATTCATTAAATGAAATTATTGACCAAATCATACATTTTTATGCTTTTATTATTCTTATGTTTAACAATAATTTTTATTGATCCGCATAATCATAGGTAAGCATTAATGTACATGCTATTATATATTTTAATTTTTTCTTCATTCTTCGAGCATCCATATCAGTGAGGTGGGTTTAAACTTATTCTCTCTCTTCCACCTCATTTTACACACTTTCCAATTAAACTCAATTATTATCCATATCCATTATTTAGTTTAAACTCATTATTAAAAATATACTTTTACTTTTTGATACTATTAAATAATTATTTTAAAGTACATATATCTATCACTATTATCTTTATTTATTAAAATAATATAATGAACTCAGTTTAATGGGTTGAACTAGCAGGTGGGCTTAGTTTAAACTCGTGAGTCACATTGATTTGAGTTTCATTATTTTGAGTTTAAACTCAAAATTTAACATCCAATGCGGATGCTCATGCTATTATATCATATTTTCTCACTTTTATTTTAAGTAATTCTATAATATTATATTTTATTGGGTCACATCAACTTTTTTAAAATATCTACTTTGACCCTATATTGAAAGTTACAAAAATTTTCTTTGGTAAAGAATCAATATATCTTAATTCAGATTACATACCCTCAATGGATAAAACATCATGTTCCATTGATATATACTTTTTCTTTAATTCAATTAAGTGTTCAAGAATGTCAAATCATGTTTTGATACTAAAGATAGGGGTGTTGATAATACCATTGAGGAACATCGATCCAACATTTGGTTTGTTCAATGGATCAAAATTAACTGTAGTTAAACTTGGGAATCATGTTATAAAGGCAAGAATATTGTCAGGAAGGAATGTTGGAAAATTAATCATAATACCAAGAATGTTTTTAAGTTCATTTGACATCAACATGCTCCCAATCATGCTCCAAAGAAGGTAGTTTATGGTTTTGCCATATTTTGCCATGACTATAAATAAGAGCAAGGAACAATCATTGTCCAGTGTGGATGTGTTCCTCACCAGATCTATTTTTACACATGAATAATTGTATATTGCAGTTTTGAGGGTTAAAAGTAGGAATGATTAAAAATATTTTATTTAGATGAAGAAGGCAAAGCAAGTAAGATATTTGTTAATGTTGCATACATTGAGGTATATATAAAATTAGAATAATTATTTGCATAATGAAATAACAATATAAAAATATAACTTACCTTCAAATAATTCAAATGGCAAATAATTATTTAACGAGAGAAAGTAATATACTCCATTTTTTATTATATATATAATAATATAAAAAATATATATTAAGCCCCGTATTCCACACGGGCATCAAACTATATATATATATATATATATATATATATATATATATATATATATATATATATATATATATATATATATATATATATATATCACTACAAAAAAGTGTTTTTTAGCAACTGAATTTATCAACGGAATTCAATCCATTGTTAATTACCAATGGATTAGTAACAAAAATGACATTTTTGTTTTAGCAACGGAATGCCAATGAAATTATTCTCTATTTTAGCAACGGAATTCAATCCGTTGTTAATTACCAACAGATTACCAAGAGAATCATTAGCACCAGAATTATTTAGCAATGAAATTGATTTTTCGTTGATAAAAATTTTCCAACCAGCTTTACCAACGGATTCCTTTGCTAATTCATTGATAAGCTAATAATGGAATTAAGACTTTTACAAATAGAATATTTCATTGATAAAAAACAGTTTTTTTTTGTAATGTATAAGTAATTTTTAAGATTTGATGTGAGTTTAAAAAATCAAAATCTATTATTTAAAAATCGAAAAAGCTTAGTGTTGTGATGAGCAGATGTATTTTACCGACAGTGGTTTTAAACGGTTGATCTGGTTTTATCACGAGAAACAAAAGAAGACAAATTATCATGTGCATTTGTTGATACCTTTTATTAATATTTGTGGACATTTGTATTCGTTTAATATTTATTATATATATATATATATATATATATATATATATATATATATATACTCCCTCTGTATTCCAAAATATTTCACACTTTTCTTATTCATCCATCTCTCAAAATATTTCACACTTTACTTTTACTAAATTTGATAAAAAATACATTATAACAATACTAACTTTTTATACACATTTCAATATAATACTTACTTTTATTTACTTTTTCACATCTCTCAACAACTTTAGACATCTTTTTCATTAAATCAACTAAAATATATATTCTCTTTTTTACTTTATATATAAAAATACAAAATTTTCTTAAACTCCGAGCACACCAATACGTAAAATACTTGTTGGGACGGAGGGGGCATTAGTTTTACTTGATGATAATAATAATAAAAATGATAATAATACACAGTGATATCGGAATCGGACCGGCCGGTTCAATCGGAAACCGGAGTTGGTGCCGGTCCGATAACACCTATAAAACCGTTTTCACATTTAAACCGGAAAAAATCGATTTGAACCGGTCAAAACCGGAATAATCGAAGAATCGGCCAAACCGGAGACCGGTCGGGTACATGGAACTCCACACGGAATATGTATTCAAGGTTGCCGGAAAATTCATCGCCGCCGTGAATGGTGAGAATCTGTGTCGACCCAGAAAGCAAACTGTTAGGCAAGTTCGAGAGTAGAGAATTATGTGAAACGATGTGACCAAGCAAAGTGGAAAAGGAGAAGAGTTTTGTGGGTGGAGAAAGGGAGAAGATACTACGACATTTCCGACGAAGAGAGAGCAGACCACTGTGTAAATGGTGAGGAGGAGGACTAAGTAGAGAGAGACAGTGGGGAAATAATGAAGATAGTGGAGAAAGACTAAAAAGTGAGCATTGGGAAAAAGGACAGATAGTATGGAAAAGTGTGAGTGAGTAGTGGATTCAAATTTCAAACTTTGTAATTAGTATTTTAAAAATTTATATGTAAAATATTTGTTTTACTTTTATATAAACTCTATTTTACTCCGTTTTATAAATTTGAATAATAAAGTAATTTGTTGCAAGTTTTTAATTTTTTAGTTATTATTAAATAAAAATAAAATGATGATGTGGCATAGTTAATTATGTATAATTATTAAATATAAAATAGCGAAATATTTTTAAAAAAAATAAAAATTTTGTTTTTCCAGTTGAACCGCAGGCCCAACCAGTTGAACCTGAAATAGTTTGGGGCACTGTTTCAATCTCCATTCCAATTATAAAAATACTGATAACACATAACTTCATTAAAGAAGTGGGCCTCTTCTGCACCCTGTCAACTTCAAGGCTCGATCATTAAGGATAATATATATATATATATATATATATATATATATATATATATATACTTTTGTATGTCTTAATTAATGAATTAAATTTTTATATCCAATTTTTTTATTAAAATAAAAAAGTAATCGAAAATTATATTAATATTCGCTAATAAACTTATAAGTTCTTTTTTTCCATATTTGTATTTATAAATTAATATATTAAGAGAATTTCTATCTTAAGTACATATCCTCTTCAATTATTACTCATCATTTCTCATCTCTTATTTCTTCGATCATAACAATTTAAATTCTTTTACATGTATTATACCTGTTTGATTTGATATAAAGTTAATTTTACTATCCAAAGAAATACTCTCCATCTTACCTAAAGGTATAAATTTTGTTATTTAAATTAGTCCCACCAAAGTATACACATAACTTTTTGACGAATAGCCAGGGCACCGCATACTAAAACAATACCATTAAAAGCTCTACAATATTAAATAATTTACAATTAATTAAAATTAAGGGCAAATATGTGTGAGACAGTTTTATGATAAAATCATTTTACACTTTCGTAATTAGTTGTTACTTTATATTATACTCTCTTCGCCCCGTGTTAAAGTTTACTTTTTCATTTTGGGTTGTCCCAAGTCAAAGTTTACATTTTTTTATCAAGTTGGCCTACACAAAATAATTAATTATTACATATAGGGTCCACATACAATACAAATACAACTAGCCATTTTATATTAAAATATTATTTCTCTCACCTCATTACACATTAAAATATTATATCTTTTAATCTCTGTGCAAAAAGCAAACATCAACGTTAACGCGTGATGGATGTAGTAGATGTTATCACTTTTATTTTAAAATATTATTATAACTTCTCATTTATACTTGTTCATGATTTAGTTTACAACACAGCATTATCACTATTCATTAATTGAGTATCACTTTTCACTATAAATGTTATTACTTCTTATCCGTCTCATATAAATCATTTTATCATACGATTTTATACAAATCTTTGCTTTAAAATTAATTAATGTTAAGGGTAAAAAGTTAAAAAAGTACAATAAAAATCTACGCACTACTATACTCATTAAAATATCATATATTTTAAATTCAAGTATAAAAGTAAACGTATATATTAATCTAAAGTGAAAAGAATATTTAATATATTTCTTTATTGCCAACTTTTTAACAATATATTTTAAAATGCTAAAAAAACAAAAAATCTTAACTCAATATGGATACGATGTAATTTTTGAAAAAAAGTTATTATCGAATCAAACAACAATGGTAATTTTTGAGAAATTTTGACACAGATTATAATATTTGCCCATTGTATGAGTCACCCTTAAAATTATCGCTTATAGTTTCCAAACCCAACGAAAACCTAAAGGCAAAAACTTCTGTGCACTCGAGCACACGGATCACATCTCGTGCGCCTTTAGAATTTTGTGTTAAATTGTATATCCTTTAGTATAAAGATGTGTACCATTTATTTTCTAAAGAAAATTATTGTGTGTATCTGGGCGTATGGACAACACTCCGTGTGCCGTTAGAATTTTGTGTTAAATTGTATACCCTTTAGTATAAAAATATGTACCCTTTATTTTATAAAAAAAATATTAATAAAAAGTGTATACCCTTTAAAATAAAATTGTTTATTTTTTATTAATTAAAGTTATATCTTTTAGACCAAAGTAATGTACCCTTAATACTAAATTTTTAAAGACACACTTAATATATTCCCGTGCGTCCGGACGCACTTAAGCCTCAGTCAAACCTAAAATAGGCTTAAAGAAACGTACCATATGAAAACATGCATATGAAGTCTTGATCCTGAATTAATTGCCTGTACTTTAACATATCTATTCAGTAAACCAATCGGCAAAAAAGTCTTGGTCGTCTCCCCCGCCATATTAATTGGCTTGCTATTCATACACATGATTATATAAACGGATAATTAAATCTACATTTGAAAATTATATAATTTTTTTATTTAATTTATAATTTTATATTTATAAAAAGAGTGAGACTCTTGTACCCCGTAACAACGTGTTCCTTTTCAATTTAAACCCTAACAATACATAAGTTTAAATTGAATATGAAGGGGAGAGTTGTATTTCCATGGGAGAACGGTGTGTCCCCAATGGCGCAAGAACTTTTGCCTAATAAAAATACTTACTCCCTCCGTCCCGCACCAAGGATGCATTTTGCTTTTTTGCACGTGGATTAAAGAGTATTATTATTTAATGTGTAGTGAGTAGTTGTATTAATGGGAGTGTTGATCCCTTGTTTTAATTGTATTAGTGGGTGAGTGTGGGACCCATTTGTATAAAAAAGAAAAAAGATCCCTTTAGATGAGACGATCAAAATATAAAAAACAAACTTTGATGAGGGATGGAGGGAGTAGTTTGTAAGGCATTAGGTCTGAAAAGATACTCCTTTGATCTCGTACGAGACAAAAGTATAGTATTACAGTTACTCCTCTTCCTTTGTCAATAGTCACATTTACTTTTTCACATATATTAATGAACATAATTATTTATTATGCAGTTGATACTTGTATTAGTGAGTGTAAGAGTTCAATATTTTAATTGCATTAGTGCGTATGTGGGGTCTTACGTGTGTAAAATAGACACAAACACTTGTGTAAATCGGGTTTACGATCGTGTAAACCCTGTGATCCCTTTCCAATTTTATATACCCTATGTATTGTTAGGGTGTTTAAATTAAGGGGGACCATAAAATTTATAAGGGTTTATGGTGTAAACCCGATTTATAAGATACTAACTAAAAAAAAAAGACTTTTTGAAGTGGATGTCAAAATGACAAAATGTGTCCATTGCTGGCAAACGGGGGGAGTATAATTTTAAAAGTTACACTAATTTATTGATTACTATACAAAAAAATACTATGTAAAAAGATAAAATACTACTTCTTTTAATGAAAAATATTACTCGTCAAATTCTTGCACCATAATCTATCAATTACTCTTTAGTACATAAAAAACTATTTAGAGAGATAAATTATTACTCTTATAAATGAAAATAGTAATCTTTAAATATATTTTTTTATATTCTTGATAAAAAAGATTTAAAGATTAATATTTTTTATTTTAAAAAATAATAATACATCGCTTAGGATAGTGTCTTTTTATATAATAGAGAGGATTATTATTAGGTACAAAAAAAATCCTTAATTACTATGAGATACAAATATACAGAAATATTACTACTAACTATAAAAATATATAGTAATATTCCAATATTTCAATACAAAAATCGTAATCAAACAGAGCGCACACATTATAATAACAACCGTCGGTATTTCGAAAAATCTTATAATAGTATTCAGAGTGGATATTGAGATTGGGTATTGATGAGAGTGTAAATTCACGTATTTTAAGCTCTGATTTCTGTGATAATGATGTGTGATTTGATCTTAAGTCAAGATAAATCTAGATATGTAATGAAAAGTCACGAATCAAGTGCGTTTGAGGCCGTTTGAGCGGATTTTCGAAGAAAAACAGGACATAAGTGCTCGGAACCGAAAAGGGGTGTTTTAGCACCTGGTTCGACCAAAGGGAAGGTGGTTCGACCACCGGTGATGGTCAAACCAGGCGTCTGAAAGTGATTTCAGCACAGTTCAACCACGACATTATGGTTTGACCAGGCATGATGGTCGAATCAAAAGCCTGAAGATTTGCAGAAATTATTTGACCATGAAGCTTTTGGTTCGACCGGTGGTTCGAGTTGAACCAGTTACCTGCCAGTGCATTACAGGCCAGTTCAACCAAGCACTTTGTGGTTCAACATAGGGCCTTGGTCGAACCGATATGCGGGAAGCCTCCGGATCAGTATTTTTACACCTTCAGTATGTGTATTCGCTCAAAAAGCCCATTAGAGGTCCATTGGAGAAGCTAAAGTTATAAAAGGAAGACCCTGCACAGCAGAGAGAGACACCATTCACCACATTCATTCTACACAACATCCGAAATCCTACCATTTTCCACGTAGTAGTGAAGAGAGATTTGTCTGTCGAATTAAGTGAGAACCAAGTGAAGATTCAAGACGAAGAGAGACGCGACGGCGCCCGCATCTAGGGTTTACTTCGCATCTTAATTACACCGCACCGCACCGCCGTATATATAATCCATATATTTACATGTATATGTACAAATATGTATGTAATTTAAACTTATTTAAATTAAGAATCTCAACTTGTTATACTCTTTAAATATATATTCATTGTAAATTTTATAATTGTCAAATTTTCTAACAAATAGTGATGGTTTTAAAAAACATTCATGATAATCTATCTTTCAAATATATAGCGACATTTCAATTTGTAATTAGAATGAGATACTATAAGTATAAAATAGCATACAAATTATTACTATTAGAAAATTATTTTTTTAGACTATTGTAAAATAATATATCATGTAATTATCATTATGGGATAGTAAAATAACATATATCTATAGGTTTTATGTTATTTGTATTGTTATATACTATGTTATTAGAAAAACTGCTAAACCGCCAACACCGACTGCCAAACTGCATGATAAATTATAGTGAAAAACCGTGGTTTAATTAAATATAAAACCGAACCGCCTAAAGCAAGAAAATTTAAATTTCGTCAAAAAACCATCCAAACCGCACCGTGATCACCCCTAACTATGGGTAAGTTCTATCCAACCACCATTATTGTTCCTCAATCAATCATGGGCTAGAATCGCTTCGGTAGTTTTAGGATTTATGAAAGTTTTATGAGTTAATTGAACTTTCGGGTGTATACTCCGTACAACACTACTTGTGGTTTATTTTATATAAGACTATGCATTTTTAATTCATACTCAGAGTTGTTTTGTGCATCATTAATAGTTATGTAGAGTCTGAATACATATCTTGATTATTGATTGAGTGCGTTCACTGCTGAGCAGGATTACAAGTTACGATTCTAAGTGAGGGGACTCCAAAGTCTCATTAGAACTATCTTATATAAATACTTGTTAATTGAATCATTGGGGTTAATAAATAGGACAAAGAGAATAACTTCATAGTACCTATAAAGGGAGATCATATCGGGTTAAAGTACTTAGTGCATGAGAAATAATTGATACTGATAGTACCTCGAAAGGGTGGTGAATTCTATCTCTTGTTCCAAGGATATTCACACGTGCCACACGCTTATTTACTTGTGTCCATAGAGTAGATATGTATGGTTTAGTGATGCATCCATACTCCACAAGGCAGAATCGGACATTAATACACGGAAGGGAAGTTAATGAGTAAACTGGATGGCCCGAAGGACTGTTTAATTTCTCACTTATTCACTTTCATTTAATCTCTACTGCTTGTTTATTTAATTTCTATTTTAATTATTTGTTTATTAGTTACTTAATTCATCACAACTATATTGCCAACCTAATCTTAATAAGTTAGATTATAATTAAATTGATAATAATACGTCCCTTGGGTCCGATAATCACTTAGTCGCTTATCAAAGCTACAATAACATCCTTCATACTTTGGGATTAATATTGTGTGTTGAGAAAACACTCATCAAGTTCTTAGCGCCATTGTCGGGGATGACATTAATTATCAGTTTATTATTTCTAGTTTAATTGAGACTATTTTATTCTTGTCTTTATTTTCTAACGCTTATTTTCTTAGGTGTATGCACACTAGATCAAAGGCATGAGAATTAGCACATTTTAATCTGGAGATAGGTGCATCGTCAAGGAAGAAAAAGAAGAAGAACAAGAACGTGGAATCAACTGAAGCTATTAATTTAGGAGTTGAAGTTGACGAGCTGAACTCGCAAGCGAATGAAGCTGCAATCAGAGACAAGTCGGAAGCAGAAACAGTCAACATGGTGGCGAATCCGGATAATCTTTCCATCCATGAAGTCTTTAAGAACAACGGAGGACACAACTTGGGGTTATTAGGAGCAAGAGGGGCCAATGCGGATTTTGATCTTCACCCTGCTCTTATCAGCATGATAGAAAGAAGTCCATTCTCTGGGGGAATCTTTAGGATCCTCAACAGAATTTGAATAAATTCCTGGGATATGCAATCACACAAAAAACATAGGGAATCATGAAGATGCGAGGAGGATTGTTTTGTTTAAATTCTCACTTACTAAAACGGCGAGAGATTGCTACGATACTCTTAATGCTGCTGAATGCACTACCTGGGATCAATTGAAATTGAAGTTCTTGGAGAGATACATGTCACCTTCCAAGATGTTTAAGATGAAACAAGACATCAATCAATTTGCTATCGGGAATGGAGAGAAATTTCATGAGGCTTGGGACAGATTCAAGGACATGTTTCGAAAGTGTCCACAACATGGGCTATCTAAAGCTCAATACATCAGTATTTTCTATAGCAAATTGGACTGTGATTCTCGAGTTTTACTAGATGTTTCGTAAAATGGAGCACTACTTACAAAGTCATCCGTTGAGGCCGAAAAGCTCTTTGAGGATATTTAGATGAATTCAAGAGATTGACTAACTGATAGAGTGAGAGGCACTTATATTCTTGGAAAAGTAGCGCAGGTTGAACAAATTATGATTAAGTCGAGTAGAGAAGATAAGATCGTCTCTAGTTTGGTTAATATCAACAAGTTACTTGAGCCTCAGCAAAAGCAGATTACTGATATAGCACAGCGAGTACAAATTATGCAGCAGAATGTTGGTTATGAAGGATCTAGCCAAGAGGAATTAGAGAGGCAAACTACGCCATGAGTCAAAGTATTCAAGGAACGAGGTTCCAAAATCAAGAAAATTGGAATTATCAAGGGAATTTCAATAATCATGGTCCCCCTGGTAATTACCAACAACCAAGGAGGCCGGAGTTTTCATGGAGTAATCCTAATACAGCAGTACAACCTTCTGTTGGTATTGATCCAGGTGCGATGGTCGAAGAAGAAAAACCTGGTTTTGAGGGTACAGTGAACAGGTACATTGCGAGGAATGATGCAAGAGTGGATCGTCTAAAGGCGAAGCTTGAGACTAAGATTGATGCAAATCATGAGAATATATCTAAGCAGATGAAGGACTTGACGTTGTTGATGGGGCAGATGGCCAGAAATGTAAATCAGCTTACCAAAATCATAAAGAAGGGTAAGTTCCCATCTCAGAGTATAACGAACCCGAAGTAGTGCAACACCATCACGTTAAGGTCTGAAATGTAGTATGAGGGACCGATGATGCCGAAAACAAATTCTGAAGCTCCAGGAGCTCGATTCGACAAGGGTTCGACTAAGCTAGTAGGTTGAACCACATCCTGGAGGTCGAACCAAGCACTTGGGCAACCTCCGGAGCATCTAGAAGGCCGGTTTGACTCACACCACAGTGATTCAACCACCCTGAAGGTCGAACCACAATTGAACTAGCCTGTCCGTGACCCTCTATTTTTTCTGAAGTCAGGTTCGACCAACCCAGCCCTGGTTAGACCAATCCTGTTGGTCGAACCATGGTCAAACCGACTTGTCCGGGGGAAGCCATACTTTTTGAAGCCCGATTCGACCATTACACACTCGGTTCGACCAACACTCAAGGTCGAACCGAGGTTGAACTGCCTCGTTTGGTACAATTTTCCACGCGTAATGCTTTACCTGAGTTAATGCTACTCCAGTGCCATCCCAAGGACAGAATACCGAACTTATAGCGGAGAAGAAATGTGAAAGAGCAAAGAGATTAAGAGCCGAAAAGGACAACGCGAAAAAGGTTGAACATGATGAATGGAGGATTCCCAAGACAAAGATACCTCCTTTGTTTCCTTTCAAGTTAGTCAAGAAGGGATTGGAAGAAAAGTTCAAGAAGTTTTCAAATATCATAAACAAGATAAGCTTGAGCATTCCTTTCTCTGAAGTAATCTTAGAGATGCCATGCTATGCTTGCTTTCTAAAGGATATACTTTTGAAAAAGAGAAGTTTGAACGGAATTGAAACGGTGAATTTGTCTGAAAACTACAGCTCGATCATTCAGAGAAAGTTGCCAGCTAAGTTAAAAGATCTGGGAAGCTTCACTATATTCTATGTAAGATTAGAAAGGGGCCGATACGACGAGCCTTGTGTGATCTTGGGGCAAGCATCAATTTGATGCCATTGTCAATATTTTAAATGCTTGGTTTAGGGGTGTTAACTCCCACGACAGTTACTCTACAATTGGCGGATAGGCCTATGACTTTTCCGAAGGGTTTGATTGAAGATGCTTTACTAAAAGTAGAGAAACTGGTCTTTTCTGTGGACTTTTTAATACTTGAGATGGAAGATGACAAAGATAACGTTCCCCTTATCTTAGGGAGACCAATCCTTGCGACTGCTGGAGCTATGATTAATGTTCAAAAGGGTGAGCTAAGGCTATGGATGGATAAAGAAGATGTTCTATTCGACCTAGATAAAGCAATGAAGATGCCGATGGAGACGCAGTGTCATAACATTGATGTGGTGGAGAAGATTGTGAAGGAAGATATGTCATTGATCCTTTCAAAGGATTCCTTGGAGACATGCTTGATGGAGTCTCTTACTTTTCCCACCACAAAGCTAGATGAGCTCTCTAATGAGGTATGTATTGAATTTCTTGAAAATCTACTTGTTTTGGGTGATCACATGTATGAATCGAAAAGAATCAAGTTTGAAGAGGTGAAGTGGACTAGGAATTACTTGTCGTTGGATAGGAAAAGCACAACAAAAGAAGAGAAGAAATAGGAGTTGAAATCGCTACCGGAACACTTGAAATATGCTTATTTAGGTGACAATAAAATATATCCGGTAATTTTATCTTCTTCTTTAACTGATGATCAACTCGATGAGTTATTAGATGTGCTTAGGAAGTATAAGTCTGCGATTGGTTGGTCTCTTGAAGATTTGAAATGTATTAATCCATCATATTGCATGCATAAGATAAGATTATTAGATGAGGCTAAGAGTAGCATTCAGAATCAGTGGAGGGTGAATCTTGCTATTTAAGAAGTGATTAGGAAGTAAATTCTAACATGGCTAGATGCAAGAATTATATATCCAATTAGTGATAGTACCCATGTGAGTCTACTGCATGTTGTAGCTAAAAAGGGGGCATGACTATTGTGAAAGCCGAAGATGGTGAGACTTTTGCCACTAGAATTCCTACAGGATGGCGTCTGTGTATTGATTACAGGAAACTGAATGAAAATACATGCAAAGACCACTTTCCTCTTCCTTTCATGGATCAAATGCATGATCATTTTACTAGGTATGATTTTTATTGTTTCTTGGATGGTTACTCGGGGTATAATCAAATCATAATTGCACCCGAAGATCAAGAAAAGACTACTTTTACTTGCCCTTATGGAACTTTTACCTTTAGGATGCCTTTTGGGTTGTGAAATGCACATGATACATTTTAGCACTGCATGATGGCCATATTTGATGGATTGATAGAAAAGATAATGGAGGTGTTTATGGATGATTTTTCTTTGTTTGGTTCCTCCTTTGATACTTGTTTATCTAACCTATCTACTGTTTTGAAGAGATGTCAAGAAATTAATCTTGTCTTGAATTGTGAGAAGTGCCACTTCATGGTGAGAGATGAGATTGTTCTTGGGTACCATATTTCTGCTAAGTGATTGCAGGTGGATAGAGTAAAGGTGGTGGCGATTGAGAAGCTTCCACCATCAACTAATGAGAAGGGAGTGCGTTCCTTCCTTGGACACACAGGATTTTATAGAAGATTTATTAAAGACTTCTCGAAATACTCCAAGTCGTTGTCTCACTTAATTGAAAAGGATGTTCCTTTTGTTTTTGATAATGAATGTCTAACAACTTTTTAGGTTTTGAAGGAGGCACTTATTACTGCACCATCTTGATCATACCAGATTGGACTCAGCCGTTTGTATTTATGTGTGATGCAAGTGATTTAGCACTTGGAGTGGTGCTTGGGCAGATGAGAGATAAGGAATTATGCGTCATCTACTATGCGAGTAAGACTTTTGATGCAGCACAAAAGAACTACACTGTCAATGAAAATGAGTTTCTAGCTGTTGTGTATGCATTCAATAAGTTCGACAGTATTTGGTTGGCATGAAGATTATAGTTTACACGGATCATTCTGCGATCTGGTACTTAATGGAGAAGAAGGAAGCTAAGCTAAGGATCATTAGATGGGTCCTTCTTTTGCAGGAGTTTGATATGGAGATCCGGGATAAGAAAGACACAGAAAATATATTGGCGGATCACCTATCAAGGTTAGAGACAGGGGCATTGTAATAATTCGCCGCCAAGGTTGGAGACAGAGGCATTGTGATAATTCTTACGAATACATAGAGGAGATGTTTCCTGATGAGAAGATTATGACAGTGTTTGCAGAAGGAGCGGAGAGAGCTTGTGTAGTAGATGCTTAAGGAATGGATCCATGGTACGCGGATTATGTCAATTATATTGTTGTAGGTGAAATTCCAAGAGATCTCAACAGATATCAACTTGCGAAGTTTAAGAGGGATGTTGAGACTTTTATATGGTATGATCCGTATCATCCGTAGGTGTGTGCCTGAGATGGAGATGGAGAGTGATCTTGATTTTTGCCATGCACAACCTAACGAGAGGCACTTCAGAGCCAAAAAGACTACAGTGAAGGTACTTCAATCTGCTCTTTATTGTCCTACTTTGTTTAAAGATAGTGAATCTTATGTGGCGACATACGATAGATGTCAAAGGATGGGAAACATGAGTAGAAGAGATGAGATGCCACTTCAGCCGAGCATTTTTGTTGAAATCTTCGATGTATGGGGAATTGATTTTATGGGGCCGTTTCCCCAATCTAATGGATTTCTCTACATCCTTCTAGCAGTGGATTATGTTTCTAAGTGGATGGAAGTCATTCCTACTCGCATGAATGATTTGAAGACCGTGTTTTCTTTCATGGAGAAACATATCTTTGCCCGTTAGCACTTGTAAGTGATGGAAGTTCTCGCTTCGTCAACAATCTTCTTGAAAGAGTTCTCAAGAAATATGGTGTTAAGCATAGAGTTACTACACCATGTCATCCTCAAGCTAATGGGCAAGCTGAAGTCTCCAACCGACAAGTGTAACAAATTTTGGAGAAGGTAGTCGGAACTAATAGGAAAGATTGAGCTATGAAGCTCGATGATGTTTTGTGGGGTTCCGAACTGCATACAAGACTGTACTTGACATATCACCTTATCAAATTATCTATGGGAAGCCATGCCACTTACCCTTAGAGATTCAGCATAAGGGTTTTTAGGCATTGAGAAGTTTGAACTTGTGTCATAAGGATCAAAAGGAGTTGAGGTTGACTCAAATCAATCAACTAGACGAGTTCAGAAATCAAGCTTACAAGAATTCGGTGATCTACAAGGAAAGAATGAAGAAATGGCATGATTCAAAGATCACTTATAAGGAATTCAAGCAAGGTGATGAGGCATTACTCTTTAACTCTCGTTTGAAGTTCTTTGCAGAAAAATTGAAATCGAAGTTGACGGGACCGTTCATTATCCACAGAGCCTGCATAGGGGGGAGTTTTGAGATCATGGACAAGGACGGAGACATCATAGCGGCGAATGGACATTGATTGAAGTATTATAAGTCACCGGATGATGCTTGCGTCATCTTTGAGGATACCTTGCATTGATATGGTACCGTCGTGACTCTCCGACGTTAAACAAGAGCGCATGTTGGGGACTTTTCCTCCTGTTTTATTGCTTTATTTCATTAGTGTGAGTAAGAAATTTTTATATTTGACATGCTTACTTATCGGAAATTACATCTCTTTGTAAACTTAGTTTCGACTATAGTTTCTACTAAGTTTGGGGGTGTGATGTACTTACCTCATCGTAGCACCGAGAGTATAATCTTTTCTTTGTAACGTTTGTTAGGAGAGTTATTTTTTGCGGCATATTAAACTTTAATCGGTGTTAATGTGTCAATTTTTTGCAATTTGCCTAATGTTCAGTAGTATTTTATTTATTGTGTCGTATGTGGAGTATATATACATTTATTATTAAGTCTTAATGGTGGTTCTTTAGCTATATTTTTGCTCTGTTTTGGTAACTAATGATCGTTTTTGAGCTTGAAGTTTGCAAGGGACGAAGAAGACTCAATTTTGAAGGAGCAGCAACATGGTTCGACCATTGATGGAAGTCGAACCAGATGGGTTCGAGTCGAACCAACAATCAGAGAAAATTTTACAGGTTGTTCGACCAAGAGACCATGGTTCGACCAAGGGTTCGAATCGAACCAGCCACCTGAAAGTTTGTTACAGGCTAGTTCGACCTCGACATTCCAGTTCGACCAATGGTTCGAGTCGAACCAGATGCTGAAGTTATCCAGAAGCGTGGTTCGACCACGACGAGGTGGTTGGACCACCTGGTTCCAGTTGAACCAGCCAGGTAAGTCATGTTTAAATCTAATTTTGATCCCTGTTCTGTACACTCTTCAAACCACCCGCACTCGAATCCTCTCCGAACCAAAAATCCTATCTTCCAAACTTTGATTTTACTTCATTCCATTTTGATTAAACCAATTTCCACCCTTCCTATACTTGATTTCTCACGGATTTGGAGCATTTTAGTTGCAAAACAAGAGTTTTCCATCCAATTTGGGGATTTTAATATTTTGTTCATACTAAGCCATGGCTGGATCGAAAGGTATGTTCTCTTGGCTCTATTACCTTAGGATTGAAGGTTTATTGCTTGATTTTAAGTGAGTAAGTTGATTGACCTAGTTTTTATGTGGATTCATGGTGTAATTTGGATTTTTGTTTGAAATTTCATATGAACAAGTGATGGGTATGATTTTAATTGTTGATTCATTATTAGACTTTGATGTTCTATGTGGAATTTGAGTGGTAAAGGGGTGCATGTTAGAATTTTTAGTTGATTTATGAAGCTTGATGAGTTGCATGCTAAAGTGAAGAAAGTGAAGTTGACAATTCTTGTGAGAGTTGAATTGTGAAGTGGAATTGTAGTAGCATGTTATGGATTCGGTGTTTAATATCATGAATAGGCATGCTTGTTTGAAGTTGATTATAAATGAATACCTTGAAGTCTTGAGTAGAGTTTAGTGTATGATTAGACTTTGAATTTGGTTGGGTTGCATTCCGAGTATTAGTTTGGTATTGAAATATTACTCTTGCAGGAAAAGGAAAGGCAATTGAGATCCGTTCTAAGAAGAGGGAGGATAGACAGCCTAGTGAGGACGAGGTTACAAAGAAGTTAAGGCTTAATGAGAGGCTGCCTAGGAACTTTCATATTCGAATGGAGAATTAAGAGGAGATAAATGATCGATGGGGTACGATGTTCGATAAGATCGCTCGCATGAGGTACCAAGATGATGGGGCCATGATGACAATGAATATCCGTGATGACATTATGTGGATGTTCGACCAAGTGGGTATCCAATCACTTCATGGAGTTGAAGAGACGACATATTTTCATGTGACTGCAGAGGTGTTGTGCTAAATTACAGTAAAGAAGGGTTCTAGTTCTCTCCCTTATGAGTGTTCATCTCAGCTTGGAGAAGAGAAAAGAACTTGGACAGCTGAAGATTTTAATGGGCTACAAGGAACTCCGAGGGGGATTTCTAGGCATGAGAATGGATACTTCTGACCTAATGACTTTTGGAGAGCTATTTTAGGAGAGGACATGAATTTCATGACGAAGGAAGCTCATGTTGCTTTGATTCGCAACCTCGTTCTTAGATACATGGATAGAGTTTTGGGCAATACACTGTTTGCCCGATTTTAGGTAAGTTGCATATCTAGAGGAGAGTTATATGCTCTTTGGTATATGATGAATGAAGTGCAGTTTAATGTGGGTTCATATTTGATTTAGCAGCTCTACAGATTCAGGTGTTCCACGTTTCAAAGAGTGAACATTGAAGGATTACTTACTCCTGTGGCTGAGTCGTACCACATGGATTTCACTGGCATTACCCCGATTACTGAGGATCACGATTTAGTGATGAGTGCATGTGTTCGAACTGGATTTGCTTATCATCGTGATAGAGACTAGCTTTACACTAGGGGTTCTTTCATGTTTCCATATGATGTGAGGGCTCAGATCACGATTCGGAATGATGAAAATAGGTTAATGAACACTCTGGTACACGAGACTATATCAACAACGTGCTTGAGGAGAGGAAATTGGAGGACTGTGGCTGATCTGTATGCCGCTGGGATGTATCAGGAGCTACAAAGGATAGTCGATCAAAAACAACAACAACAACTTCAGCACGAGGAGCATGATGATGAGATGCATGGAGATGAGCATGTTCATCCTGAGATAGAGATTCAGCAGTAGCAGCAGCATGAGATGCCACCACCACCACATCCACAGCAGCCATATCAGCAGCATTGGAGCTGTCCGGATGAGTATTATAGGGAGCAGTTTAGGTTGATGAATGAGCACATTGTCAACCTGAACAACAATAAGAAAGAGACGAACCGTCAACTGGCTTGCTTACTATGAGCTATGCCACAATTGATATGCGTTACAACGTGCTGCAAGCCAATTATGTGGTGATGAATCAGAGATTGGGAGACTTGAATGACAATTATGAAGCTATGGAAAGGAAGATGGATACCCTACAGAGAGATTTCGATGATTGGCGCAGAGGTGATAGTGATGATGATGCTCCGTATGAGTAGAGGGCGCCAGGTTTTCATGTTATCTGCTACATCTCATTCCCCTTCTCTTTTCTCTTTATAGGATGAGTATTTGGTGGTGTGAGTGACATGTATTGATATTCTATACTGATTCTGATGTTGGATTGTTTGTGACACCTGATTTGGATTGATATGATGGGTTATTGATTAGTATGTTTCATTCATATTTTGTATGTGTTGATTTTGTTAATGAGAAGCATGTATAACTTGTTAAATATGAGGAGTTCATTATTGAATTGATCTTGATTATATGCTATGAGGAGTGCTTAGGAATCTATTACCCATGTGAGAATTTGAGCCTTATGAAATCATGCTACATCCATGCATGATAGTTTATTCTTGTGAAAATCATTTATATGACCGTATTCTAGAACTTGGCTTGGAGTCTTGTGTGAGACATATGATTGTTAATTATTTGGATATGATCTTAGGCCATTATTGTTTATTTGAATCACTTAGCTAAATTTTACCTTCCCATGTACTATATAAATCATTGGAAACCCTGCTGAGCCTTTAAAAGCTTTTTCTTTGGCAAGCCTTGATAAAAAGCCCTTATTCATCCTTTACTTGAGCCTTGTTGAATACCATATTCAGTAGTAGAGAGTTGAGGTGAATATGTGCTAGCTTGAATGTGAAGAAGAAAGGAAGAAAAATTGGTTGAGTGGTATTAAGTGAAAAGAGAAATATATGGTTAAATCTTGTTTAAAAATTGGTTGAGTGGTATTAAGTGAAAAGAGAAATATATGGTTAAATATTGTTTAAGGATAGTGCCTAAAGGTACTCTGACTGCTTAGAAGGTAGTGCCCAAAATTGGTACCCTTGTACTTTGAAGAAAAAAGATGTTGATGCCAAGAAAAAGAAGGAGAAATTGAATCACAAAGATCATGAGAATAAAGATGGAGAAGAAGAAGCTGTTTGATGAAACGAAAAACTCTAAGGTAATTCTCTACTAATGAATTAGTCACTTTATCTATATTTTCCTACCTTTACCAAAGAGCCAACATTATAACCCAAAATCAAGTATTTTGTGATCCTAGTAATGAAGCGATTATGAGTTGATTTTTGAGATCCTTGTCAAGCATATGGTTACGCGGATATATGAATTGAGTATGAGCGTATATATTAACTTTTTTAAGTGTATTTTACACTTGAGAGCGAGAGTAAACACTTATCTTGTGAGCTAGCTGACTTAGTGCTCCGAAGCATATTATAATTAGTGATGTTTATGAATGAATGAAATGTATGATGCGAGTGATACTTGTTTTAAATTGATAGAATTGCATGTGTAGGTATGTATTGTACTTGACTTGATGGCATCGTGAATTTTACACTTACTCTTGTGGTTTGATTTCGTTGCTTCGGGATGAGCAACATGTAAGTTTGGGAGTTTGATGAGAGTGTAAATTCACGTATTTTAAGCTCTGATTTCTATGATAATGATTTTTGATTTGATCTTAAGTCAAGATAAATCTAGATATGTAGTGGAAAGTCACGAATCAAGTGCGTTTGAGGCCGTTTGAGCAGATTTTGTAAGGAAAACATGACAGAAGTGCTTGGTTCAACCGTAAAAGGGTGTTTTAGCACTTGGTTTCACCAAAGGGGAGGTGTTTCGACCATCGGTGATGGTCAAACCAAGCATTTGGAAGTGGTTTTCAGCATGGTTCGACCACGACATTGTGGTTTGACCAGGCATGATGGTCGAACCGTGGTCGAACCAAAAGCTTGAAGATTTGCATAAGTGATTCTACCACAAAGCTTCTGGTTCGGCTGGTGGTTCGAGTCGAACCAGTTACCTACTAGTGCATTGCAGGCCGGTTTGACCTATCACTAAGTGGTTCGACCAAGGGCCTTGGTCGATGACGAGAGTGAAAATATGTGTGTTTTAGTATCTAATTTAACACTTTTTTGATTGAAATTATTGTCATATATTAGCACAAGTATCTTATACTCAATATATTTGAGAAAAAGGCGCGTTTGAGGTGTTTTATTGTATTTTAGGTGGAAAAATGATCAAAAGTGCCGAGTTGGAGAAAAGGTGCCACTTGTGCAAGAATGCTGAAAAATACACGTCCAAATTGTGTAATTTTTCTATATTTGTTTTGAGCTCAAACCTGAAAGTGTGATATATGGTTGGAAAGCCATTGAACAGAGAATCGTTTTGGCATAAAAAACACCTCAATCGGAGTCCAAACGAGAAAGTTATGATCGAAATCGTGACGTCATGCAAGCTGTTTCTACTCAGCAGGACTGTTCCACTTTACATGACTTGCTCCATTTTGTACCTAGAAAGGGGATTGAAGTTATATCCCTTACTCTAAGGTTATTCACACGTGTTATACGCACGTTTGCTTGTGTCTACAGAGTAAATATGCATGGCTTAGTGATGTGTCCATATTCCACAGGACAGAGTCGGACATTGATACACGAAAGAGAAATTAATAAGTAAAACTGGATTATTCTAGAGCTGCCTATTCTCCTACTTGATTCACTTTCGTATTTTCCTAGTTTCTTATTTATTTTATTTGTTATTTAAATTAATTAGTTAGTAGTTGATAATTAAAATCCTAACTTTTTTTGCCATTCATCTTAATTAATTAGTATATAATTAAATTGATAATACGTCGTCCTTTGGATTCTATATTTAACTTGGTCGTTTGCTTAAGCTGCAACTGATATCCTTAATACTTGGAGATTAATTTTTCATGCAAAGAAAACGCACATCAAGTTTTTGGCTCTGTTGCCGGGGATGGCTTTTATTGTTAGTTTATTATTTCTAATTTGATTAAGATTTTTATTTTTGATTATTTATTTCTAACTAACCTTAAATTTTTTTGAGTTACTTGTGCAATAGGAAAATAAGAGAAAGGAAAGAAAGGAATAACACACTTAGCTGAACATGGTCGGAGCAAGGCAGAATTCGAATAATGTTTCCATACGTGAAATTTTCATGAACTATGGGATTGACAACATAGGTTTCATATGAGCAAGGGGGAAGATGATAATTTTGAGATACATCCCGCTCTTATTATCACGGTGGAAAAGAATCAATTTTCTGGAGGTTGATTTGAAGATCCATATCAGCATCTCAAAAGTTTTCTTGGTTATGCAAACACTCAGAAGGGTGTTGGAGCTAATGATAATGCTATGCGGATCACCTTATTCAAGTTTTCCTTGATTGATAGGGCGGAGGCTTGGTATGAGAATCTTGATGCAGCAGACTGCACTTCATGGGACCAACTGCAGTAGAAGTTCTTAGAGAGATACATGCCACCCTCAAGGATCATAAGAATGAGGCAAGACATCACCCAATTTGTTATGAATCAGGGTGATAAATTTCATGAGGCATGGGATAAGTTCAAAGATATGCTCAGGCGGTGCCCACAACATGGGATGTCTAAGGTTCATTACATAAGTATCTTCTACTATGGATTGGATTGTGAGTCGCGTGTTCATATTGATACATCATCAGGAGGAGCACTGTTATCTAAGACAACACTTGAAGAAGAAAAGTTATTTGAAGACATCTCTATGAACTCACGTGACTGGCCTACTGAGAGGATTAGAGGTTCTTATTTACTAAGTAAGGTAGTGCATGTTAAATATCAAGTGGTGAAGCCGAATAGGAATGATGAGATCGTCTCTAGTTTAGCTAACATCAACAAGCTACTAGAGTCCCAACAGAAGCAGATTGCAGAGTTGACACAAGGGAGGCCTAGTATCCAGCAACAAGAAGTGAAGAGTGTTGAAGATACTTTCAATCGATACATGGCTAAGAATGATGCAAGGGTTGATCGACTTGAGGCTACTATAAATTCTACCAATGCAAATTTGTCCAAGCAGCTGAATAACCTTACTTTGATGATGGATCAGATGGCAGGGAGCGTGAATCAATTGACGCAAACGTTGGAGAAAGGAATGTTCCCGTCTCAAGGCATAATAAACTCAAAAGAGTGCAAAGCCATCACATTGAGGTTCGGAATGCAGTATGAGGGATTGATGATGCCGTAAATGGATTCTGGAGCTTCAAGAAGCCTGTTTGACCCTGGTTCGGCTAAGACCCTTGGTCAAACCACCTCTCACAAGTCGAACCAAGCACCTGGGAATGTTCTAGTGATCGCCGATGGCTGGTTCGACCTTGGTTCGACCAAGGTCTTGGTCAAATCAGCTCCTAAAGTAGTCTAACAGAAAGCCACGAAAGAGAGGGTCGTTTTCGTGCATGAATCACCTCAATCGGAGGTCGGATGCGAAAGTTGTGCTCAAAACCGTGAGACTACGCAGTCACGCCAAAGAGGTCTGTTAGATCAGCAGTTCGAGTCGAACCTTCAAGCAATGAAGATGCCCATGGAGACTCAATCATGCAAGAGCATAGATGTGATTTCTAACTTGTTTAATCTTGATTTTAATAGGATAGATGACTCTGAAGTTGAGTGGAAGATTGACAAGGAGAAGTGTATACAGCCATGGGAGGAAGAAAATTCTGAGGAATATATACTTGTGACCAAGAAAGGTGAGGTGCTATGTGAATTCAAGAAGAGGGAAAGAAAGTACTTGAAGGCGAGGATGCAAGAAGATCGTCCTCTGATCAAGTAGTCTTCAAAAGGTTTCATACCGTCATGACTCTCCGACGTTAATCATGAGCACTTGTTGGGGCTGTCCCTTCTGTTTTATTGCTTTATTATTTCTTTTGTGTGAGTGAGGAGTTATTATATTTAAAGTGCTCACACTTCGACAATTACATCTCTTTTCAAACTTAGTTTCGACTTACATTTTTACTAAGTTTGGGGGGTGTGATGTACTTACCTCGTCTTATGAGCACCGAGGGTATGATTTTTCTTTTCGTTGGTTGTTTGTTTGTTAGAGGATTGATTTTTTGCGGTATATTAATATTTTAACCGGTGTTGATATGTTGATTATTTACAACTTACCTAATGTTTAGTGTGTTATGTTGGTGTGTCTAGTGTGTAGAGTCGATTAGATAGTCTATTGAGTCTTTCTTATAGTTTTCTTATTTTATTTTGATGAATCTATGATGATGAGGTGTGCTTGAGTTTTGATGATAGAAAAAGGTAAAAGAGGGGAGAGACGAGTTCTACAATGAGGCTTTGGCCTGACTGAGTTGAACAACTCGAGGAGCTCGTGCATACATTTTGAAGGAAAAACCAGGTACCCTCGTTTTCTTTTACTAATTTTTACGTGTGCTTTTAATTCATGAGAGTGGAAGGATTGAGTTTATATTTTTGGTGATCCATGTGAGCTTATATTATTTAAATTGTATCTAAAATTCATATGCTCTTAAAATTGATGAAGGAAATGTACTTAAGTTATATTGTGGTATAAAATTCTATGTGTACTTGTGAGATATCGCTTATCATTAAAAGTTCTCTATTACTTGTTAAAACCCATGTGAGATTTTGAGCCTCGTTGATAATGTTACATAATCACATTATATTTTTTTCTGGTGAGTATCGTTCTTTTGTATGTATTCTAGAACTTGCCGCTTGTCTTACTTGAAACTACATGTGTGTTAGATGATGGGAGATGATTTTAGGCCATCTTCGAATATATAAGTCACTTAATCAAATAATTCCCTACCGAATGATGTTTATCTGTAGTTAGCCACATTGAGCCTAAAAACCTCATTATTTAGCAACCTACGTGAAACAACCACTTTGAGCATCTGAATTTTTTTAGCCTTAATGTTCTATCATGACGAGAATTAATGGCTTTTCAAAGTGTGTTGATGGAGTTGATAACAGTTTGTGAAGGAGTGAAATTAGAGTTGAAACAGTGATTGAGCTTGAAAATGCATCAAAAGAAAATCATGGAGTAGTGCTTAAATCTAGTACTCCATGGAAATAAACACCCTAGAATAGTACTTAAATCTAGTACTCTATGGAGGATGCGCGGGGTAGTACCGAAATTGGTATCTCGAGAGAAAAAAGGAGAGAAAAACGAAGAGAAGAAAAAAAATTATTGTACTTGAAAAAAAATAGTGAAAGAGTTGAGGAGGATGTTGTGATTAATTGAAATGAGTAAGAAGAATTAAAGATCATGATGGAGTGCAGGTTTGATTGATCTGAGTTTTGAGTCAATTATCTATATATTTCCTATCTTAACCAAAGAGCCAACATTACATCCAAAAGAAAAGTCATTTTTGATACCATTGTCGAATCATACTTTTAGTGGTGGAGAGTTTGAGATTTTTGGCAAGTTTATGGTTACGCATGCACTTGAATTGAATCTGAACGTAAACACCTTAACCCATAAGTGTACATCTTTTACACTTGAGTGCGAGTGATATATACTTTCCGTGAGAACATTTCAATAGAGCATTTGAATTGGTGGTGATATTTGTCTTATCTTATATGTTATTAATTGATTATTAAATGTAATAAGAGTTGCATGACCTAAGTTAAGGACAATTGTATTTTGAATGGGGTATTTGTCATAGTCCTTGTTTCCCCACTAATTTTCTTACTCGCTCTCTTTATTTTTATTTTATTGCCTCTGGACGAGCAACGGGTAAGTTTGGGGGATTAATGAGAGTGAAAATAAATGTGTTTTAATATCCAATTTAACACATTTTTGATAGAAATTGTTGTCATATATTAGCACAAGTGTCTTATATTCAATATATTTAAGAAAAAGGTGCGTTTGAGGTGTTTTATTGTGTTTTAGGAAGAAAAATGATAAAAAATGCCGAGTTAGAGAAAAGGTGCAACTTGTGCAAGAATGCTGAAAAATGCACGTCCAAATTGTGTAATTTTTCTGTATTTGTGTTGAGCTCAAAACTGAAAGTGTGAGTTGGAAAGCCACTGAAGAGATGATCATTTTGGTATAAGAAATACCTCAATCGGAGTCTAAACGAGAAAGTTATGATCGTAATGGTGACGTCGCACAAGCTGTTTCTACTCAGCACGACTGTTCTTCTTTACATGACTTGTTATATCTTCAAATATTAGACTTTGGTAATATCTTCATATGGATAGAAATCCAAGGAAAAGAGGATCGTGTGAGTGCAAGAATCACTAAAATCAGAGTTTGGACAAGGAAGTTATGCTCAAAATCGTGAAGTCGCGCAACTGCCAGCGAAAATTTCCGAGAATTTCCAAAAATTTCCAAAAATTACCTATTTCTTGGAGCATAATTAATTTCCTTATCACATAATATTCCATGATTCACCCATATCTTTTATTTCCTTATTTAATTTTCTTCTCAAATCTATATATATTTTACATCATTATTCATGTGAGGAAGGCAACACATCCAACCTACACCACCCCACAAGGGAGGATCACCCCAACCATCAGCCACATCCTTTCCTCCATCTATCCATCACTGTGAAGATTCATCTGTGGAATAAAGAAGGAGAACCAAGAGGATTTGAAGAGACGGAAGAGAGAAGGAAGGAGGCTTCTACACCAAGGGGTTTCCTAATTCTTTTCTTCTGCTTTCTAATTTTTCGGAAATATGGATAAGATCTATCCAACCCCATAATTGTTCTTCGCAACATCATGGGCTTGAACTATTTTAGTAGATATAGGGTTTTAAAGGTTCTTATGAATTAATTTGACTTTCGTGTGTATACTCCATATAACACTACTTGTGGATTTATTTTATATAAGACTATGCATTTTTTATTCATACTTAGAGTTGTTTTGTGCATCATTATATGTTATGTAGAGTCTGAAAACATATCTTGGTTATTGATTAAGTGCTTTCACTGCAAGTGAGGGGACTCTGAAGCTTCATTAGAACTATCTTATTTGAATACTTGTTAAATGAATCTGATTTAGGTTAATAAGTAGGACAAATAGGATAATTTCATTGTACCTATAAAGGGAGATAATGTCAAGTTAGAGTACTAATTGTCCAGGGAAATAATTGACACTGATAGTATCTAGAAAGTGGGTGAAATTATATCTCTTACTCCAAGGTTATTCACATGTGTTATATGCAAGTTTGCTTGTGTCTATAGAGTAAATATGCATGGCTTACCGATGCGTCCATATTTCACAAGATAGAGTCGGACATTGATACACGAAAGGAAATTTAATAAGTGAAACTGGATTATCCTAAAGCTACCTATTCTCCTACTTGATTCACTTTCATATTTTCCTAGTTTTTATTTATTTTATTTGTTATTTAAATTAATTATTTAGTAGTTGATAATTAAAATCCCAACTTTTATTGCCATTCGTCTTAATTAATTAGTAAATAATTAAATTGATATGCGCCGTCCTTTGGGTTCGATATTTAATTTGGTCGTTTTCTTAAGGTGCAACTGATATCCTTAATACTTGGGGATTAATTTTGCGTGCAAAGAAAATGCGTATCAGTCGAATAGATACGCGGGAAGCTTCCAGATCCTTATTTTTACACCTTCAGTATGTGTTTTCACTCTAAAAGCCCATTAGATTCCATTGGAGAAGCTAAAGTTATAAAATGAAGACCCTACGCAGTAGAGAGAGACACCATTCACCACATTCATTCTACACAACATCCAAAACCTTACCATCATTCACGGAGCTGTGGAGAGAAATTCGTCTGTCGAATCAAGTGAGAACCAAGTGAAGATTCAAGACGGAGAGAGACACGAAGGTGCCCGCATCTAGGGTTTACTTCGCATCTTAATTTATCTTGTCATTTTCAAGACTATGGATAAGATCTATCCAACCACCATGATTGTTCCTCGATCAATAATGGGCTAGAATAGCTTCGGTAGTTCTAGGGTTTAAAATAGTTTTATGAGTTAATTGAACTTTCGTGTGTATACTCCGCACAATACTACATGTGGTTTATTTTATATAAGACTATGCTTTTTAATTCATACTCAGAGTTGTTTTGTGCATTATTAATTATTATGTAGAGTCTGAATACATATCTTGATTATTGATTGAGTGCGTTCACTGCTGAGCAGGATTACAAGTTATGATTCTAAGTGAGGAGAATCCGAAGTTTTATTAGAACTATCTTATATAAATACTTGTTAATTGAATCTGATTCGAGTTAATAAGTAGAACAAATAGTATAACTTCGTAGTACCTATAAATTGAAATCATATCGGGTTAGAGTACTTAGTGTATGAAATAATTGATACTGATAGTACTTAGAAAGGGGGGTGAATTATATCTCTTGCTCCAAGAATATTCACACGTGTCACACGCTTATTTACTTGTGTCTATAGAGTAGATTTGCATGGTTTAGTGATGCGTCCATACTCCACAAGGCAGAGTTGGACATTGATACATGGAAGGGAAGTTAATGAGTAAAGCTGGATGACCTGAATGACTACCTAATTTCTCACTTATTCACTTTCGTTTAATCTCTACTGTTTGTTTATTATAATTTCTATTTTAATATTTGTTTATTAGTTACTTAATTCATCACAATTATATTGTCAACCTAGTCTTAATAAGTTAGATTATAATTAAATTGATAATAATACATCCCTTGGGTTCGATAATCATTTGGTCGCTTATCAAAGTTACAATAGCATTCTTCATACTTGGGGATTAATATTGTATGTTGAGAAAACGCTCATCAGGTAACGAAATCGAATCCTGCAAAATGATTCGGTATTCAAATTGGATATTCAGTTTGGACCTTCCATTTTCTAAAATTTTAATGTCAAATTCTCTCTCAAGAGGCTAAATAACTCAATTCTTATTAAAAACTACGAAATTACTTCATCCTTCCACTTCTATATTTTTTATTATCAGCATTACTACATTAGTTTCAATATTTTTGAATACCAGCATTACTATATTAGTTTTTTACTCCCTCCGTCCATCCTCAATGTATCCATTTGCTTTTTGCACGTGGATTAAGGAGTATTACTATTTTATGTGTAGTATGTAGTTGTATTAGTGGAAGGTGTAGGTCTCATATTTTATTTGTTTTAGTGGAGAGTGTGAGTCTCATAGTCCAAAAAGGGAAATGGATAGATTAAGGATGACCGGCCCAAAATGGTAAAATAGATAGATTGACAGTGGACAGAGGGAGTAATTAATAAATCAACTCCTATTTGCAACATCAACTGAAGGGTCCATAAGAATTTTTATGTGCAATATCAACTTCTCTCTCCACAAACTCAATATCCAATTCTCATTCCTAAACCACGAACTTACGACAAATTTTCACTTTTAAATATTTGAAAACCAACATAAACACATTAGTTTTGTGTTTTGCGATAAAAAACATAAACACAATAGTTTTGCAATAAAAAGATGCCTAAGAATTGTTGATGGATGTATGCAAATAAATGTAATAATCTCAAGGAAGTTAGGTGGTGTGGTTATGATAGGAATTTAACATGCCCCACACATAGTTAACTATCAATGAAAAAAATTGAATACCCTTACCACCTCACAATTAGGAGCAATTATATCATATGTATAATATCGTCAATAAAACTTGAGAAGTAGAAAATGAGTCATAACCAATATATGTGTTCCAAAATAAAACTCCATCATATCAACTTGTTCAATAGATGTCGTCAATGGGTGTTTTCCTCTTTTTCTTAGGATATTCACCGTAGAAAGGTATTCTGCTTTTTTGGTCGACCCGGGGTCGTTTCAAAATAGGTGCAAGAATCTTATTTTGACTTTTAGACTCAAATTCAAGTCGATTAGTTTCGGAGATAGGATTTATGTCGTACATGTCATACTTCATATTACATGATTTATAATCAAAATAGATATTATAATCTTAAAAATTAAACAAATACTTACAGGTCGTGATTTCGTATTGAGATGATTATCGTCGACAATGATTTACTACTCTCTGACTATAATGTGTATTTACTTTGGAGAGAGAATTCCTAAAACAGATTGATTCTTGTGGAGAGAGTACTAGAATATAAGAAATTAAACAATCATGTAAATGTGAATTTCTACCTAACTAATTATTAATCATGTATTCAATATATATGAAGAGGTAATTAAGACTTTACATTATATACTTTTGTACCTGGTAGTAATATAATTTATATCATGTATCTAGTAGTAACATTGATTTATATTTTGTACCTATAAGTAATAATTCCTTATAAATATTATTTCTTCTTATCCATTTCATAAAAGTCAATTTGTGATACGATCTCATACAATGTTTTGTTATTGACAAAAGGATTGTATAGAATTGTTCCACACAATATTCTCATAAAATCTTGTGATTCATTTACTATTTTATCATGGGTTTAATCTTTATATTTAAGATTTAATGTTAATTCTTTGGGGGTAATTACGCTAAAAGTCCTAACCCTTTTCGTGAATTGCGGATAAATCCAAATTTTTCAATATTACAAATAAGTTCTCGACCTTTAACCCGTTTTGCAAATCAAGCCACCAAGCAGCGGGGGCCTGCTTGGTACTGACGTGTCCATCTCTCTTCCACGTTGCCTTGCACGTGTACAAAACGACGTTGTTTTAGCCTTCCACCTGTCGAAAAGTTAATTGCATGAAAAGTTCCAACCTTTTTATAGATTGTGAATTAGTCCAAACTTTTGGATATTTTGCTAATAAGTACCCGACTTTAAGCCCGTATTGCAACTCGAACCTCCAGGTAGCTGGAGGGCTGCCCGGATGCTAACATGTCACTGTATATGCCAAGTTACTTTACACTAGTTAACAAAACGACTTTGTTTTGATTTTTTTTACTTATTAAAATTTCCAAAAAAAAAACTCATGTATCACACACTAACATTATTCAATCAAAATCTAAATCACCACAGTAGATGGAGAGAGAAAATCCGACAATGTACTTCTGCATAGTTAAAGCTAAGAACAGAGCCACAACAATTATCGTATGGATTATTTAATCGAAATGACGTCAACAATTATCGTATAGTTTCTGAAATGACGTCATTTTGTACATGTGGAAGGCGACGTGGAAGAGAGATGGACACGTCAGCACCGGCGCCCCAGCTGCTCGGTGGATTGATTTGCAAAACGGGTAAAAGGTTTAGAACTTATTTATAAATATTGAAAAGTTTAGACTTATCCGCAATTCGCAAAAAAATTGAGACTTTTAGTGTAATTAACCATAATTCTTTTACATTACAATTGTATATTAACTTTTTGTAGTTCATATAAAATTTTATTCTTATAATTTATGACGTATTTGATTCTATATTTAGAGTTTCTCATTAAGCTAGAATTATCTTTTCAAATTATAAATACACTAGCAAAATACCCGTGCATTGCACAAAGATAGTTATTTCAATATTACGTCATGCAAATGAAATATTTATATCATTTATTCCAAACAGAAATTATGAATACAGAGCATTCAGGAAAAAATACTTGTCTTATATTTCAAAATAATTAATTAATTAGCACCTCACACATTCTTAAATACATCTCTAAAGATATAATTCTTGCATATTGACCCGCGCATGCTGTCAATCTTCTCCAATAAAATTTTCAAACCCTTTTTCCTCGTTGATTATAATGACTAAAAATTAATCTCTTTAAAAATAGACCAATAGTTCCTAATTATTGATTGCCTAGAGTCTTGTAAACATACCTATGCATTGCATGGGCATCATTATTCTAAAATTACAATATTTATTAAAATGAATTTTTTTTCTTGTATTCTGAACATGATGCAAAAATTTAAAGTTATAAACAAGAAATTGTCAGTTGTTGAAAAAATCACTAATTAAATAATAGCTCACACATTCATAAATATATAATTTCTTATGCCTAAATAAAAATAAAAATAGAAAAATACCCCTAATATAATTACTAGGGATAGGAAAAATCAGCATACTGAAAATATCGATAATAAATTGAAAATTTTTATATGAATTTTTTCATACCTATATCAATACCGAACTTTTGGTACACCGATCTTTTGGCATTTAAAAAATTTGATAAAATTTAATCATATACCGATATCATATTGATAGTTAAATCATACTGATTTTTCAATAAATACCAATTTATACCAAAAATTTGACATACCATTTCATACTGAAAATTGGAATACCAAAAAAAGTCAATATATTGAGTCATACAAAAATAAATTTAAAGTTATAAAGTAAAAATAAAATAAAATATTCTAACACATTTTATATTATAATCAATGGACATGATAATTATTTAGATGATATTTATATCAACTACTAAATTATTAAAAAATATGTATGTAATTTATTTATTTTTTCTTATATATTTTAATATTTAGTGTAATATGTTTTTATGAATTTATTACTATAAGGTACACACTTTAAACCTAATTACTTTACATACAATGAAAAATAAGAAAACATTATCAACTACACAAATTCATAGTAAAGAGTCAAAATTATCCCTACGCAATTGCACATTTATTTTGCATAATTTTTCTACACATTTTTTTTTGCGTGCGCACACATATGTATATATATCTTTTTTATGTATAATGATTCATATAATATTACAAAATTGGTGTTCTCTAATCTTTCGATTGAACAGATTTGATCAGTTTAAGCTTGAATCTGTGTGCCTACTAATTCAATTTCCGATCCAATTTTAGAAACACTATAATATGAAACATTGATATATTTTTTTTCAAGGCAAAATAACTTGTGTGCCCAATGTACAGACGCTAATCCTTGCACTCACATTTAATTCATGTACACTTGTTAATAAATACATATACATTAATGCATTAAAACTTATTCAATTTTTTTAGCATTTTTTTATAATGCTGATAGTTTTTTAATGAAAAATTATTGGTCTAGCTAAAAAAAAAATACATGAATTAATAAGCTCATATACATTACCGAAAAAAATTAAATTAAGTGCATAGAATATCAACTTTTTTTCCAAAACCGAATCAACATCCAGGGTTTCTGATCTTGGAAGGAAAATGATAAAAAAGACTTGAAATAAAAGTTGATTGTAATCACTAGATTTCTCCCAAAAGTGACATGAATAGATGATGTTGGTGTAAATTTGGTTTGTAAATTATTAAATCACCAATTTAATTGAGGGTTATAAATTTAATTTTGGAGGAATTAAACAGTGCCAGATTAATTCCTAAACCTATTTTCGATGAGTGAGAAACTGATACATAAAGTTGAATATGTAAATTGAACTAGAGTTGTCTTGAATCTTGGGCATTGAAGATCGCTTATTTTTTGTAGGTTAAAAGTTTCATGATTGATACTTGGACAAAATCTAATAAAATTGTAAAGCCTATAAGGTTCGACACACACCATGTGTACGAATTCAATTAATCCTGTGAAGTATACCATAATGAATCACCAATTAGACTCCCAATCAGTGTGAGTCAAACAATGACAAGTGAATAATTATGGCTGCCATTTGCCAATATAATCTTTCAATTGTGTCAATCATTCATATGACTGATTGTAGAAATATTTTTGAAGAGGTATAGGTGGTGTATATAAATATAGCTCATCCCATGCATCTCAATCACACCTTATTTGCTTTTGCATGATACATATGTACAAGCATCACAATCCGGCCTCCATTTACCTAGTTTGTCAGAGTTCCTGCATTAGTAATGCTGTCATGGAAATTCGAAGTTGAAGTAGAGATAGACTAAAACGAAAAGTATGAAGTTGAAGATGAGACGAATGAAGTATTTAATTCCGCTCTTCCTCATTTCTCTTGTAAGTAATAATTTGGCGCACTTATTGTCGGAAAATTCTAAATATATTCAAGCAAATCAAAACATTAAGGATGTTAATTTAGGATGATCAAACAAATTCAACAACAATCATTCAACTTAATATAAAATGAGATATTAGTAGTTTGGATCGAAGCACACCGTAATACTCTCTTTAGAGAAGACACTCCCCCACTACATTGGTTTAGATAGTTGATAACACGTTCTTCTCCCAAGAACCATTCAATTACTCCATGCTCAAAAATAATATATTTTACGTATGAACATATATTTTATAGTAGCTAGTAAATGTGTATGTATCTAAAATGTGAGGAAGCATATGTACACGTGTAGAGTATGAAATCATATTCCAAAATCACATAAAACCTTGTAGTAATTTTATAGACTTCTCATGCAACTATTTTAATCAAAGAATAAATATACATTTATAAATATTGTTAATGGAGGTCATAAATAGAGATAGTTAATTACATGACTGTTGGAGGTTTTAAAAACGTTCAATAATTATTATTATAATTATACTCCCTCCGCCCGCCGGATATGTATACATTTGCTTTTGCGGAGTATTATTATTTAATGTGTATTGAGCAGTTGTATTAGTAGGGTGTGTGAATCTCATATCTTAATTGTATTAGTGATGTGTGTAAGTCCCATGTATTTAAAAAGAAAAAAATTATATATTTGGTGCGCGCTTAAAATAACAAAATGTATAACTATTCTCTTAAACCCCATACCGCCATCCAAAAACTTGGTCCAATAATTTCTTTCAAACATCACATTAATACAGTCCGACACATGCAGTACATAAACACCCACTTTCTTAATTGCATCTAATTCATTTTCTTCATCGTTATTCAAACTCACTACCTATCACCATGCTGTTTCTAATTAGGCTCCAGCTTGCACTTCTCATGATATGGCTTGTAGGCTTTCTTCATGGACAACCAGCTCGCTTGCCTCAACAAGAGGGTAAGATTTAAGCATTAATTATGACTTATATATACAAGTATAAGTGTATGTAATCACTACTAATTATATTGGCAAACACTTGTGTGAACCGATATAAACCTTGTTTTAATCCATTACTCTTTTGATAAATAAACTATTGATATTCTAAATGAAAAAATTACTTTTCAAATTCTCGCATACTCTAATTTATCTATTACTCTTTAATACATAAAAAATTACTTTTTAGAGGTATAAATTAGAGTAAATATCAAAATCGATCCTGTAAGTATGACAATTTCCAACTTCAATCATTTTATTGCATTTCTCACTTTTGGTCCTCGGGGGTCCTTTTTGGTCATTTTGATCCAAATTCAGTCATTTTTCGCCGGAAATTTAAGAAACTCTCCGAAAAAGTATGCGTGAGTTGCACGCGCTCAAAATTGGTCCTGTAAGTATGGATTTTTCCAACTTCAATCCTTTTTTATTGCAATTTCACTTTTGGTCTTCTATTGTCCGATTTTAGTCCTTTTTGTCCAAATTTAATTTTTTTTCATCGAAAATTTAAAAAATTCGCCGAAAACAAGCGTGAGTTGCACGTGCCAACAAAGAAGACATTAATAATGTATAAAAAAGAGCAGGGATAACCACGTGTAATGAGCAACGAAGAAAAAAGAATTAAAAAAATTACAAGGTGAGAGCAGCACGGGCCCGCATAAGAGACATGCGCTCTGCTGTTCCACCGTGATTCCCACCCTCTCTTCTTCCACGCTCTCCAATTTTATAAAACTTGGATGGTGAGCCTAAAACTCATTAAAAAATCCTTTACATCTCCCAATGCGAAAAACATGTTCTTTATATTTTTGCTTTTGCCCATGAGACATATTATCCATTTATTTAATTAAATATATTTTAAATTAAATTAAAATAAATTAAAAAGAAACAAGGGCTCCGTTTTGCTTGCGACTCAAAACACTAACCAATTAATATTGTGAAATTGTGTCTATGCTCAATGCCCATGATTAATTAACCATTTCATTTTTTTTATTTTATTATAAATTTATTATCATATTAATTGCTTTTAATTATAAAATATTTATCATAATAATAATAATTATTATCATATTATTATTATTATTTATATTAATCGTTTATTAGATAATTCAATTGTCTATTATCACTTTATTTTAATCAAATATTATTTTATATTAAAAATGTTATCACTTTTTATTCAATCTACGAATGATTCATAAAATAATTTAACTAAATAGCTATCACTTTTCCCTTTATCATGCCTCACTTTTTTATTAAAAATGTTTTCACTTTTTATTATTCTAGTGAATTGTTCGTGAGATAATTCAATTAGATGAACATCATTTTTTTCATTATTAGGGATAATTTATTACTCCATTATCACATTTTATCCATTCTATACAATAATAGCGCGTGCAAATCAAGCATGATTTCTGGCGAGTTTTTTAAATTTTCGGTGAAAAATAATTAAATTTGGACAAAAAGGACTAAAATTGAACAATGGAGGACCAAAAGTGAAAATTGCAATAAAAAAGGACTGAAGTTGGAAAAATACATACTTACAGGACTAATTTTGAGCGCGTGCAACTCACGCATAATTTTTCGGCGAGTTTTTTAAATTTCCGGCGAAAAAGGACTGAATTTGGACCAAAAGGGTTAGAAACGGACTCCGGAGGACCAAAATGAGAAATGCAATAAAAAAATGATTGAAGTTGGAAAATGTCATATTTACAAGATTGATTTTGATATTTACTCTATAAATTATTACACTTCTAAATAAAAAAATAATATTCATTATTAAAAGAGTAATTTTTTATGTACTAAAAAATAATTTTTAAAAATATATTTCAGGTATTAATCAGATTGACTCTTATATATTTAATTGTTTTGTTTTTGGTTTTAGTTGATTCATTGAGGGAGATAGGAAGAACTCTAGGGAAGAGGGATTGGGATTATACGAGTGCAAACGTAAATCCATGCGGCGAGACAGAGGCCTGGGTCAAATTACTCAAGGATGATGAGAACTACTAAAACAGAGTGAGATGTAACTGCAGCTATGTAAACAGTACCATTTGCCATGTCACTGAAATGTGAGTCAATATTCATATTTTTATTTCTGCCTGAGTGAGCCGTTAATTAGGCACGTTGCTATTTATTTATGACTAGCTCATGCACGGACGATGTGCGATTGTTTAAAAAAAAAAAATTCGAGAATTATTTATTTTAAAAATATTATCACTTTTAATTTTTACAAAATAAATATCTCACTATCTTAAACCACATTTTGTTTATATATATATATATATATATATATATATATATATATATATATATATATATATATATTTTTTTTTTTTTTTTTTGACGGATCCAGAAATTTTGGTCAGGGCCCAATTATTAATTACGTCTTAATTTTGAATTTAGATTTGTTATTTGCACGTTTTTTTCCTTATATTTAGAGCGATTTGATATTTTTGGGTATAATTAAATAAATTATAAAATATGTTATTTGTGTTAAAATTAAAGATATGTCAATTTTAAAATTAAAGTCTGTTATAAGAATATTAGTTAAATGTCATTTTTCTTTATGGAAGAGTGAATTTGGGATGAACCAAAATAAAAATTATGAAGTTAAAGTATTGAAATAAATGGTGTGAAAAATTAATAACAAAATACTTATATGCAGAAATGTTTATTTTAAGAGACTCAATTTAAAGTATGTATTATATACATATATGTAAAGAATATACAAATACGAGAACAATAAATAATATAGTAAATAAAAGAAGAAAAATTCTCTTGTGAGACGTTATTTACATGAAACGATTTGTGAGACTTATTAAAGTATGTCTATTATATATAAAGTATGTTTAATACTTGTTAAAAAATGTTTTCTAAAGTATGCTGAATTATCTATTAAAGTATATTTCAACTTGTAATAATATGATTTATTATTAACATACTTTAACTACAAATAAGTATATTTTATTTATATAACTAGTTTTTGAGACATGCGTTGCACGTCACATTCACGTCATACTTTGTAATATTTTTTTAGTCAATTCTTATTCTAAAAATTTTAATTTTCAAAACAATGCTTTTACTATTAAATTAAAATTAAAAAATTTTAAATAAAGCTTAGAAATGTGATGAGTGATAATTATAAGGCCCACAATAAATGATTTAATTTATTAATGATTAAATTATTAGTAATTTGGCATATATAGGAGATTAAAAAATGTGAAGGGTATAATTATACATTTATAATAGATTAAAAATGTGAAGTGATATGTACTTAATGTTAATTTAAAAAATTTCACTCTATAAACATTTATTTTTTTTATTTTTATATTGAATTTAAAATATTAAAATTTAAAACTAGTCAAATTAATTTCAATTGTTTAATGAATTTTGGTTTAGATTTATTTCATTATTTTCTTCTCTAATATGAGATTATGTGTAATATATCAAAATCTTTAAATGCGTTTTTACATTTCATATTTTGATTCTAGTTAAAATAAATGGTAAATTCAGAAATAACATTATGTAGATTATAAACTTAGTAATACAAAATTTAAAATTTCAAAATATAATACGTACTTTTTTTGATATTTTTTTTTCAAATTAATGAACCTAATTCTTTTAAATTCAAAATCATTGAATTATTATATGGTTTTATCATGTAATTGGTTTAGAGTTAATTAGGAGTATCTCCGCTAATTTACATTAATGGAACATTTATATACTTCTAATTGCCTTCAATGAAGTGTTTTGGACTGTTTATCGTGCCAAGTCCTCAGCAAGTCGAGTCTGCCTGTTTTAAACAATAACAGTAGATAAGAGTTTCCGATTATTGGTTCAAATCACACTGTATGTATTCCTAATTACATGATATCACATGACCTTTGAATTCTTACTTTTAATTTGTTTTGGAGATTGAGCATTTAGTATGAAGATGTGTCCCTGAAAGGAAGTATATTAAAAAGCTTGAATGACAACATTATAAGATCTCACCCTTTCAATGTTGACTTACAACATATGACAGAAATATTAAAAATTAGCTAATAAATTTAGATTGGAAAATTAATAAAATTTAGAAATGAAAAAAAAAGTGTTTCAGGAATGGAGATAAACGCAGTGAATCAAAATGGGATCACAACATTGGACATTTAGATCCAAACGAAAAAGAGTCGTTTGAAATTTGGAATGGAGGAATCCCTCAAGCAAGCATGCACCACTGGAGACTATTCCAATTTCCAACTCATCGCAACCATATTTATGTTACATTATACAGATCACCACGTACGCATGCACCTCATTCAAGAACACCCAAAAATCTTAAAAGAAACCTATATTCACCAATGCAACAGAAAATCACACTACATTTTATAACTATTAAATTGTCTCTTCAACTCACCCACTTTATAAATTGAAGTTAAAAGATTAATGTATTAATTATATATAATACATTAAATCATAAATACTATTAATAAATTAACAATTAACACATAAATAATCTCTTTATGTTACTATTACTATTTTATATAAATGAAGTAATATTTTATGTGATACTAACGTCATGATAATTATTAAAAAAACAAATTTTAAGCTCTTTCTACTTGTATATTATTATGATTAAATAATTAATTAAAAAATTTTAAGTAATTAATTATTATGAAAATGAAAAGGTTCATCTATTTAATGTTTAATTTAATTACTATGATGTAACCAACAACATATAATTATTATGTATTGGGAAGCTAGAAGTTAAAGAGTGAACAATAAGTAAATGATAAATTAGAATTAATTTGCACTTTGATTATCACATTATATCATTACTTTGCTCTATTGAATCCTAAATTCTTTTAAGTATTCCATTGAGCTAGCCAAATGCCTTCCTTGATAAATTTTTGTTAAAAAATTAAAATTTCTTCCATAGTTGGAAGCGCCACTACAGACTAATGATTAGCTTTCCAACTAATTACAGTATCAAGTAATAAAAATACATCATACCCCATGAGGTTTAAGTTTAGATTGGAAACACAAATGAGCTCATGTTTATATTATTTTTACAAGGATCACCCAAGATCATAATAATGAAGAAATTAATAAAAGAACTCAAACTAAGATGAGAGAAAATAAAATGGAGTGTTGGGATCCATTCATTTCTAATGGACAAATAAAGAAAAGTATAAAAAGTACAATGTAAGAACTTACATGAAAAACTCCAAAATCGGAGAAAAATCATGGATTGAGAAAATATCACTATGTGAAATTTTTTTACAATCACACAGAATTTCTCTCTTCCAACTCCACATTTCTCCCCATTTTCATAACCGAGAATACAAGAAATGAATTTAAAAGAATCAAACACAAAGATTAAAGTGTACTTGATTAGTACACTTGACATAAAGTCCAAGAGCCTCTTTTATATGACCAAGGATCACTCCCCTTATGCTCTCAATTCTGATAGGGGACCAAAAAAAACCCCTTATTTTATTCTTGACAAAACCAACATAAAGAAATATTATTAAAAGGCAAGCAGTAAGATATGTAGTTAGAGCAATCAAAGTGTTTTAGTATTAATTTTATCATGTAAACAAAATAGACTAGATAAGAATTTAGATTATAGGCGATAAAAAATGTATCAAAACCCTCTTTTGGATTACTGAGGTTGTAGCCAGGTCTTTAAAAAGACTCCAAAGCACACATAGGATCTAATTAATCTATTACTAGTCACCTCCCTCAAGGTCCTAATTGATGGCGATCGACCTTATGGCCAGCGTAACCCATTTGGGATCCATGCATAATGCATATCTAACGCAACGTAATAGACAGAAAGTATTATTTTTCACCGTAGACTGCGTGGAGATAATGATCTGAAGAAACAAAGAACGAGCTCTCGATCTTTTGTTTTATTCCTAGGTTTCATCTAGATATTGTGTAGGCAATGATCATTTAAACAATCTCAATCCGCAGTCTTCTCATAAGAAATTCTAGCCGAATTCTGTCTCAAAATCAGATTTTGAGATCTTTAGGCATTGCATGAATTTTTCTCTCTCCTCCTCTCTCTTTGCATATAAGGCGTGAATAGTGTTTGCAGAGGTTGCTGAGATGACTTATTTATAGGCTACAATAGGCATCAGAAAAAGAAATTAGGTCTCCCATTGATCTCAGACATCCAAGTTTAATCCAAAACTTATTATTTAAACCTAATAATAATAATTCAGTCCACTAAAAAATTATTATTGCACAACCACCTAATACCAAATTATGTTATGAGCTCTTTTATATTATGAGTCTGTTAATATCCTCGTATTTAAGAATTCAATGTCCACTAATTAAATGAGTTAAGCACAACTCAATTAATTAATCTCTAATTCTAAGAGGAATATCACTCAACCTTATTGTCATGTCAGATTAAATCCACCTACGGGGTTTACATGATAATCCTTATGAACTTCTCAATGGGACATCATCAACCTATTTTAGTAGGATATGGATTCCTTCTATAATAAAAGTACACCATAAAGATAATATCTCCTAATTCACTAGGATGTTAATTTAATAATTAAATCTTACTATCAATTAATGAATCTAAGAAATAAATACTCTATCAGTCCTAGTAAGGTTGTAATATTTTTTTGGCACAAAAATTATGGAGTATAGTAGTTTAATAGTAAGTGGGTTGGAGATATAATATTTTAATGTATAGTGAGTAAGTGTATTAATGGTGTGTGTGGAGTGTGTGTGAGCCCCATGTAAATATAGTAATATTTTTGTGTGGGTCTCATATATTTGAAAAGGAAATATCATAACTTCTATGTGACAACCCAAAAAGGAAAGTATCACAACTTTTGTGGGACGGAGGGAGTACTAAATTATGTATCGAGGTTATTGTATAGGGATTAAAAGTACGAAAATCCATAACAATTGAGGTCTTGTTCTTTTATATAGTTATTATAAATTGAACCAAATGGTCTTGCTCAGTACATACAAAATGTACAGGTGTAATTTCATAGTCAAGAAAAACTAACACCAAATGACACCACAACTATCTTAATAGTTTGTCCCAACCTATCTCGGTTGTGAGCTTTGTTTATACTTTATAAGAAACTGATAATATGATCTTTCGTGCGACGCTACACACCATATTATCTATAGTATAAAGTAAATAAACATTTGTAATAACATATAAACAGATTATAAAACGCATACATTTGATCCAATGATTCTCATATCAAAATATTGTTAAAACATTGTTAATTGTTAGAGTAACTTGATTAAATATTAAACAATTCATCTCTCTACAAGTTTAAAATTTAAGATGAGGTGGTTATTTAACATGGTACTAGAGTCATTGTCTAGCAAAGGTCCAGTGTTCGACCAAGACCACCATCCCTTTTTACGAAAATTTTACATGCAATGTTTGAGATAAAAATTAATCCCGCCTGCATGTGAGGGACCGTATTAGAGTGACTTGATTAAATATTAAACGATTCACCTCTCTATAAGTTTAAGCTTTTATATGAGGTGTCATTTAATATTAATACAAAAACTAGAATTTTAATTTATAATCTAACACTAATTAATCACTGACCCTCCCTTGAAAGGTACTATCTAGAGCTTATCTTCTCCTTATTTGTACTATGAAAAGTGGAGACGTGTTAGAGTAACTTAATTAAATATTAAATGATTCATCTCTCTATAAATTTAAACTTATAGATGAGGTAGTCATTTAACATTAGTACAAAAGTTAGATTTTTAGTATAAAATATAACACTAATTAAGCGCTAAACCTCCCTAAAGGTACTATGTAGAGCTTATCTTCTCCTTATGTGTATATGAAAAGTGGGGATTGGGTTCTCTGAATGAATCGAAATCCCCTCGATCAATTCCAAACTCAACGTGCTCTCATGCCAGTTCTAATGATATAAATGGTCGTTTTTGTCACACTCCACTCAAATCCATATGAATTCATACAATGACACTTAATTAACACAAATAATAATTTAACCAACCATATATTAGATTAACCAAATTAAATCCTAAAAGTAAATAATTAGGACATTAACCAAATATTTTGTGAATTGAATGATAAAGTAGATCATGAATCATGAGTAAATATTAAATGAATTAATGGTGAAATTATCAATCGTGTTGTTGTGGTTTCACCTATATTTATTGCTTAGTTTTGTTTAAAGGCTATACGTTACTGCTTTCGGTTGTTTTGTAGTTGTAGTGCACTAGATTCTGATTATTCACTCTTAACTTATATTTTTGTTAATTAATTATTTATATTGACTAATGTTTTTGGAAATGAAATTAATGCAGAATTCTTAAAGGGCAGAACCTTAATGGGTCACTTCCACGAGATCTGAGCAGACTCCCTTTCTTACAAGTGCTGTAAGTGTTACCGTCTATCATATTAGAGTGACTTGATAAACGATTCACACCAGCTTAACTTTTTAGATGAGGTGACGCCCCATAACTCTGTCATGAAATACAACCCTTAATTTGCAATCTCTCTGATCATATTTCTCAGAGATCTCACTCGGAATTACCTCAGTGGCACCATACCTCCAGAATGGGGACGTTCCACCAATCTTGTACACATGTACGATGTTTTTTCTTCTGCAAGCAATATTTGTGTCTCTATTCGTGCACACATGAACTTCATCTATGCGACTATGACTACTTCATTGTTGACAATAATAAACAATTTATTTCTAAATTAAATATTTTAGATATTTCAGTTAGATTTTTTCACACTATTCCTTACATCCAAAGTTCATAATAACCGAGTTTAACGAAGGGTAAAACCATAAAAGTTTATTGTACCTTTCTAGACTTGGGATATTTTTTCCCATTTTTAGTGAAAAATGTTTAAATGATCAAAATAAAGAAAATATTGTTGACTCGATTTAAAAGTTTTAACCGAGTATAAATATAATATGCACAATCGAGTCATAAATATTCACGGTTGAATCATTTATTTTAATAGAGTCAACAAAGTAAAAAATATCTTTGTCAAATTGGACATTTTAACATATTCCAAAAAATAGGATAAAATTTTTTTATTATAGTACATAGTGCTCTGTCGAACATTCCTTCCTTAACATGCAAGAAGTTCTTTTTTAGTACTTTTAGTAATGTTCGGTCTAGGGTTACGTGGAGTTTGAAAATCATAAATAATGATTATATATTTGTTTTGAGTTTTGGGTAGGATATGTTTTAATTTTATGTCAAATCAATTTATTAATTTATTTTAAAATATTAGATGAGAGAAGAGATATAAAGAGAGAAAATGTATTAATTGAGGAGAGAAAATGTAATAAGTATATATAGAGGTGATTTTTAAAATTTGGATATGGATTTTGAAAATCAAAAGCTGGTTTAAAACCCGGAAACGAACATCAAAGGTTAGTATAAGTTGGAAAGAGATTATTATTTTGAAATTAAAGTGTACAGTAAAATTATTGATTATATGTTATTTCTTTATTTGGAATGTTAACTTATTTTTAATAAAACAAAAATAGTAAGCGTGAACTTGTTTAGGTGAAGAAAATGAAAATTAATTTGTTATCATCATAATTCTTGCAGTTCTCTTAATATAAACCGCTTGATTGGTTCGCTGCCAAAACAGATTGGAAACATCAGCACACTAAAAGATTTGTATGAAATTTTTTCTGTTGGATTATGATTCATTTTTGCATCTTTCTCCTTTTCTTTTAATTTATTATTTAGGATTTTAATGGTGGTATTTTTATTTTATTTTTTCCAAAATAAAAAATTTTAGAACGGTGGAATTCAATCAGTTGAATGGAACTATACCTCCGGAGTTTGGGAATCTTAAGCAGATACAAAGAATGTAAGGCTGTGATTTTATTTTTCTCCTTATTTTGACTACGGAGTTTGCCCGAAAGTTTAGCAAAGTTGACATTGACAGTTTTCTCTTATTCATGTTTTCAATCTTCAAATCATATCAAGTCAGACTTGTGCTTATTGGTTTTCGTAATATTAATATTTTATGGTCATATTATTAATATTTTTCTTATTTAACACAATCCAACAATCATTTTACTAGATATTATAATTTCCGTGCAATTTTATTACTCCCTCTTCCATCACCAATCTATTCGTTTACTTTTTGCGTGTGAATTAAGGAGTATTATTATTTAATGCATATTGGGTAGTTGTATTAGTAAGGTGTGTAGGTCTCATATTTTAATTGTATTAGTGGGTGGGTAGGTCTCATGTGTCCAAAAGTTGAAATTGATAGATTAAGAGTGGACGACCCAAAATGATAAAATAGATAGATTGACAGTGAACGGAGAGAGTATTTTATTTTGTGAAAATGGCAAAAAATAGCCATTATTACTTAAAAGTAATTTTAAATGGTCACATGTGTTATATACAATTTATTCTAGCAACTTTTAATGGAATTGACCAAAATACCCTTGATAGGGACCCACTGATCACGTGTTTGAGGAATCAGATTCCTTAACTTTTTTGACCAAGAAGTACCAAAAGTATAGTACAGGAATCCGATTTCTCTCTATTTCTGTAAAAAATGTCAAAGTAGAATACCTAGTACTATGTAGACATGTGTTCCCTCGTATGCCTACAAAAAATGAGGTATATATATAATGGCGGTCCAACTATCGTGCTGCATCACACACATATATTCATTTCATTTTTCAAGTTTTTGTTCGAGGTTTCTTCGGCATTTGGGGAGCAACTATTTTTTCTAGTTCTTTAGAGGTGTGAGAAATTGGGGAGCAGTAAGATATGTTTTTAAACTTATTTTAAAAGCTATGAATACATTAATTTGATCATTTTTACATGTCTCAGGAGTTTATATTATTTATTCAACGTTTTATAATAGAAATAATAGATTCCTGAATAGAGTAAGTGGGAGTATAAAATGTTTCCACATTAAATTTTTTCATATTTTTAAATAAGCAACAAGTAGGCCGAATAGAAGGCCGAATAGAACATGATTTGTAGGCCGAATATCAGATACGTTGGCCGAATATGCAAAAAAATTATCTCTTATTTTTTAAAAAATAAGTAGGCCGAATAGAACAACTTTTGTAGGCCGAATAGACAAACTTTCTTGGCCGAATAGAATAGACGTCGGTCGAATAAGAGAAATGTATCCAAATGAAATTTTGTCATTTTTTGAAAAAAGTGTAAGTAGGCCGAATAGAACAGGCTTATTGGCCGAATATAAGAAATGTAGGCCGAATAAAAGATTTAAAATTTTCCACATTAAATTTTTATTTTTAAGAAACCTGTAGGCCGAATAAAACAATATTGTTAGACAGAATAGAACAATCTCATAGGCAGAATACAATAATTCGTTGGCCGAATAGAGTAATTGCAATTAATTTTCTATTGTTTTTTCTTAAAAAATGTGCAGATGAGCTATAAAACAGTTGGGTTGAGTTGGGGTGGATATTGGGATGAGTTACTATACAAAGGTGGACAGGTTCAGTGGTTATACTTGCGGGAGGACAATCTGTATTATACTAGTTTGCTATTAGAAATTCATAACATAGTACAAGCTGGTTTGGATTATTGAGGTTATGAAGCTCATTCTCTGGTCGAGTACAATGGCCGTATGTCTAAATATAAGATAAAGAATGATGCACGTGTGACAGAAGTTTTCAACTGTGTTGATGTAGGAATGGTGTACGTGACACTCCTTCATGTCGTTGGCAATGCATTCCTTCAACATTCTGCACAAGCTTCAGGGCATAGTTTGGATTTAAGGTTAGGTTTAGGGTTTAGTGCTGGTCCGTGCAATGATCCACGCACGAGGGCACAGTCTAGTGGTAGGCCTGATTTTGATTTGAATTTGGAATACAGTCCGGCCTCAGAGATGCAACGGTTTGGTTTTAGAGAATCTGTAGATGATGAAGTTGATGACAACGCTGGTGAGGATGAGGATGATATACATGCTTATAATGATGATGTTGAGCCGGGGAATAGGACTGTCGAAGAAGAACATGAAAACAACGAAGATGATACACAGCAGGGTTGTAATTAGTCTTCTAGCGAAAGTGATGATGACGCTGAGGAGAGAAGAATCCAAATGTATGAAGAAGTATGTGATTACATATGTCAGAGAGGCGGCCCTAGCTTTCTTAAGCCGATTAGTCGCGATTTGTCCCGTCCTGAAATGCAGCCACAAGATTTTCAAAGTATATGGCCCACCACCCGTCCTTGGTTGATTCCAGGTATGCATACAATGTTTATTTAGAATAGAACTAAAGTAAATTTCTACTTTAAACTAATGCACCTGATAAGATCATAGGCATTCCGATTGAAGCTGACAGAGAAGATCATATGACTATCCCTGAGTTTGATGCGTCTGGTGTTCTTCGCGAGAAAAGTGTATTTGATACAAAAAAGAAGTTGCAGATAGCTGTAGGGATGTATAACTTGCGGAACGGAGTGGAGACCATAGTTGAAAGATCTAGCTCGACTAGATATAACGTGAAATGTAAGCTAAAGGGTAAAGCAGGTTGTCGATTTGCGATGCACGCAAGAATGAACTATGGGTTGTGGGGGGTGGTTAAATTCGTTCAACATGACGGTTGTTTAAATGATCCAGACAGGCCCACTCCTACACAGGTGTCATCCAGGATAATCGGTCAATATTTTGCTGCTAGGCAATTTGATAAGATTACTGGGCTCCTACCCCAGGCGATGAGAGAAGAGATTTTGAAGGATTTCGGGTTCGACATTAACTATAACATGGCGTTAAAGGCCAAACACCTAGCTGTTGGACACACGTACGGGGATCACGACAGCTCATTTGATATTCTCCCTGCGTACATGTATCAGTTGGAGTTGACAAATCCCGATACGCACACCTGTATCTCCGTTGATGAAGAGGACCGTTTAAGGTTTTCATATTTCTCACTTGGAGCATCTAGGCGGGGATTTCTAGAGTTTGGTCGTCCAGTTATTGTCATAGACGACACTCATATGAAGGAAAATCACAAAGGCATTGTGTTCGTTGCAGTTATGAATGATTCAAACCTTCAGATATTTCCACTAGCCTTAGGGGTTGACGACGTCGAGAGCAACATGTCGTGGATATGGGTTTTAGAAAGGGTTCGAGAGGCATACGGATGTCCACGAGATCTTTTGATAGTGTCAAACGGTCATCGCAGTATCGCACATGCTATTTCTACTGTCTATCCTGAAGCACATCATGGTTTGTGTGGTTATCATTTAAAGAATAGGTTGGCAGTTATGGAAAGAATGTTTTGTATAGATTTCAGAGTGCGATGGATGCATACCTATCGAGAGATTTTGATAGGTTAGTCTTCCAACATCCACTTCGTCGTAATTTCACATTTACAAATGTCATCCATTCAATGGATTTTTTACTAATGTTTCCCTTTCCATATTTGTTATTTTCAGCTGCATGAACTCGTTGAGGGGCCACCGGTCGTCGGACAAGTTAATGGAATTAGTTGGATCGTGGGGATATGAGAAATGGTCAAGGGTCCACTGCCCTGTGAAATGGTACGAGTATATGAACTCTACATCAGCTGAGTCGTATAACAATGCCATACTCTAGGCGCGCACGCTACCTATATGCACACTCCTAGAGATTGCCCGCACAACCACCGAGAGGTGGTATTAAGAACATCGAACTCAAGCTGAGTAAGAGAGTACCATTCTCTGCAAACGTGTCCATGACGAGCAAGTGGAACTTTCTCTTGCTGCCAAAAAGCTACCAGTATCGAGACTCCTGGGAAATAAATATGCAATCAAAGACGAAGATCAGTTATTCACTGTGGATTTGAACGAAAATAGCTGCGCATGTGAGAAGTTCCAGAAAGAACTTGTTCCATGTATACATGCGATGAAGGCAATCGAGTACGTAGTCATACATCTTATTTACTTGTATTGATCGTCTGAGTCTGTGATTCTTATAGTATACGTTCTTCAGTACTTGCAGGTTGTCATCCAGTGGCTTCGTGTCTACCGTTTTCTATCTCACCAGTGTATTAGGGATGTGGGCCGGGCTAGTGATGCCTGTACCGCATTACACTCAATGGGACACACCTGCTAGTGTCAAGTCACAGATTGTTAAACCCCCGCTACCACACAGACAGGCCGGCCGACCACGAATGTCTCGGATAAGGTCAGGAATAGACTCATCCAGGAGACGTCACAAAGAACATGTTTTCTCGCACTGTCGATAGCCAGGTCACAATCGAGTAAATTAAACTGGAGCTTCAACGTCAATCAGCGGTCCACCTCCTCCTCCGACGGCTGCCCCTAATCCCCATTTACGAAGAGAGAAAAAATGTGGCATATGTGGAGAAACTGGTCATACTCGTGTCCGTTGTCCTTATTGGATTTAATTAAAAGATTTAAGCTAAGCTTGGTTAATCAAATCTAATTGAGGTCCAACGCAATTTCTCCTCCTGGTCCCTGCAGTAGCCCAACTATATAAGTTATCTCGGTTCCTAATAACCTAATTCTGCGCCACTTACGTAGAAAACAGAAAAGGAATAGATTGAGAACTCTCTGGGATTGTTGACCACACAACACCAGAGAGTTGACGTTATGTCATACTGTAGAAGATCAGAGATGTTCTTCATAGATCTTCATCCTCTACTCCAACCCATAAGTAAGGTAAATTATTTTTTACTTTCGCTGATTGTTTACCTGTTTTTTTATCGAGTCACGTTAACCAAAACGATCCAATTACCAACAGAGGGAGCATTGCTCGTGTTCTCGATTTCTTCAAGAGCGTCGTCGTCTTCGAGTGCTTGAATCTGTGTGTCTGGGTGTGTTTAGAATGAATGAAGGAGGGTTCCTTATATAGGTGAAGGGTGAGGAAGCCCCATAAATAACTCGAAATTTGATTGGTCAATGACTAATTTGACATAATTATGAGGGCTTGAGCCTTTCCATCCTTGCAATTTGATTGGTCAATATTGATTTGACCTGATTCTGCAGGCTTGGACCTTTCCAAGCATTGTTTGACTTGGGCTTATTTGACTGGATCTAACGTAATTATCAATTATTTACTCATTTATTTTAGGAATTAATTTATTTAAATTCCTTAACAAATAAATAATTACTGCCTCTGTCAAAGGAAAGATTGCACACTCTTTCCTGGCACGGAGATTAAGAAAGTGGTAACTTTTAGGGGTATTATGATATTTTTTGGTAATAAATAAATGATAAAGTATGTTAGATGTGTTAGGTAGGGTGGTTTTTGTAAATAAAGTGTATGGAGAAGAGTGATTGTGTTTGACTTTTTTTTTAGGAATGTGCAAGCTTTTGTGGGACAACCCAAAATGGAAAGTGTGTCATTTAAAATGGGACGGAGGGAGTAATTGATAATTATTGCGTTAATTTGCCACTTATTTTCATTTAATAGGCAATAAAATTCAGGGGTCTACAAATGCCCCCTCGCATTTTGTCCACAGACGCCTTTGTGTTGAAGTGAACAAATTACGATACTCCGTTCTTGATCAATATGACTGAATTTTATTGCTTGCCTCACCAACTTAATATGAATAGCCTGAATTATGACTGAACTTAGCAAAGTGCTAAGCTGCCTATGTACCTCTATAAAGAGGATCAAGTCATAACGTAGTTCAAAGGGACATGATTTGATTTGGATGGGGGAGTGTCGTACATAGTTTATACTCATGCGGGCCAGGAGTTAAATGCAGTTTAGGCTCGTGCTTCATGGAGCGTTGAATTTGAATTTGCTGACAGTTTATACTCGTGTCAATGAGTCTTGAATTTGAACTTGTACACAGTTTATAATCGTGTCAAGGAGCCTTATGTGGACATTTTTCACTCATGTCGAGGAGTATTAAGTATTGTGTGCACTTTTCGCTCGTGCCAAGGAGCTTTGTGTGGATATTTTTCACTCATGTCGGGGAGCTTTGCTTGTGAATTTTTTAGATAGTTTAAACTCGTATTAAGGATCATAGTGTGGACCAATGAATTCAGAATCGGATCGGACCGGATGGTTCAACCGGTTCAAATGGGAACCGATCCGAAATTGGTCGGAACACACCCAAAATTAGAATTTAAGTTGAACAGGTAAAAACTGGAAAATCGGCCGATCAAAAAAATCACCGATTAAGAATTTTTTTATATTTTTTATTTAATGCCAAGTATAGAATTCCCATTGTCAAGACATAATAACCCTCTCTCTTCTGACAATAAAATTATCAAAAGTATTGATTAGTTGACTCGAGAAACAGCGGGCATGCATTAAATTCAAACTTCTCACCCCACTTTCTCTCTCTTATTTTCACTGCTACCCTCTAAATTTCAAGTCATTTAGCCTCAAATGTGTTTATTTAAAATTTAGTAGTGTTATTTTATTTTATTTTATTGCAAACTTTGTATATTAGATATTTTGTAGTATTATTTTATAAGTAAATTGAATATGTTAATATAAAATTATATATAAAATAATAAAATATTATTAAAAATACATAATTTCATTTTTCCGGTTGAACTGCCGGTCCGATCGATTGAACCTCGAACCGTTGGAGCTATCGGTTTGAGCTCCGGTCCGGTTATAAAAATATTGGTGTGGACAATTTTTGCACGTGCCGAGGAGCGTTGCTTGTGGATTTTTAGATAGTTTAAACTCATATCAAGGAGTGTAGTGTGGATAGTTTTAGCTCATATCAAAGAGCGTAATGTGTAGACTTGGGAGATTTCAAATAGTTTAAGCTCATATCAAGGAGCGAAATGCAGACAGTCTTCGCTCATGTCAAGGAGCATAACTTGATTTTTCAACAGTTCATTGCCCCCAATCTAGGGATGTACTATTTTCCCATGTTTCAACTTCCTTTCTATGGATTTTTATAGACACCACGATTTTTGTTTGCGGTTCATCTTCCACGGGCTCATCGAAAGACATGTCTTCAAACTCATAAGAGTCTTGAATAGAGGGTCATTCGATGTCATTTGATGTCAAACTCAACTCCATATCGTGAGCTCTTGTAGCCAATTCTTCAAAAGTTTTAGGCCGAATTCCTTGGAGTATGTAGTAAAGATTACATAGCATACCTTGAATGCACATTTCAATAGCTGAAGTTTCTGTCAGCTTTTCTTTGCAATCGAGGCTTAAGTTCCTCCATCTATTGACGTAATCAATACATATTCTTCATCACTTTGACGAGTATTTGTTAGCTCCATCATGCTAACAATTCTTCGTGTTCTATAGAACTGTTGAGAAATTCCTTTTCCATTTGCCCCCAACTGTCAATGGGGTCGAATTCCAAGTTGATGTACCAATCGAATGCATTTCCTTTTAAAGATCGGACAAATTGTCTCACTATGTGATCTCTGTAAGTATCGGCTGCATTGCATGTCTCAACAAAGTGTGCAACATGTTGTCTTGGATTACCTTTGCAGTCAAATTATTGAAACTTGGGAGGTTGGTAGTCAGTTGGCATCCTCAAGGTATCAATCCTCTTTGTATATGGCTTGGCGTAGGTTGAAGATGATTTGGATCTCCCTTCAATTTTGTCTTTTATCGTCTCTATCATGATGTTCTTTAGTTGGTTGATAGGAAGCATTCCGTCAGTTGAAACTTGTATCTTATCCTCAGCTGGCTTTTCATCAAATGGATGGTGTTTCGCAGAGTCTTCCTCCTCATGTTCATCCTCAACTTGTTTTCCATTTGCACGACTTGTCTCCGCATTTTCCATTTTCTTCATAAGTTGGGAGATCTTTAAGTCTTGAGCTTCCATATGCTTGTCGAGTCCTTTAATGGCTCTCATCATACGTGCGAGTTGTTTCTCAATGGTCATAACATTTATTGTCATTACTGCAGATGCATCATCTTTGTTGTTGTCTAGCAGCTTATTGTGAGCAACTCCAACTGAAGGACTTGTTTCCAAAGAGACTTCACTCTTTGTAACAATTTCAACATATTCAGTTTGCAATTTCATAGGCTTTGAAGAAGTAGACCTTCTTATCGCAATCTTGAGTGGACTTATCTTTTTAATCTCTTGAGTTTGCAGCTCTGAAGGTTTAAAGGCAGAAGACCTTTTTATTGCAATCCTGAGAGGAGTCATGCTTTGTATCTATGAGCTTTTGAAGAGCAGAGATGAGAGGTAGAGATGGTCCCACTGGGCGTGCCAAAAATTGTAATAATAAAATTGTATTTATAACAAAATAAATACAAATTGAGTACAAAGATAATTTCAGACGAATTTAATTTGAAAGATATGTAAACGAGTTACAATCTCAATCAATCCTCTGATTCTTCTCTCTAACCAATTTAGCCTTGACTTTGACTTGTTGACTTGACTTTGACTGGAGTGTATGCTGACTGTGTTGACAGCGTGTATGTTGAGTCGAATCTCCAGATGAAGCTTGTCCAAGCTCGAAAATGTAATCTTGTAACGTTGATCTGGAGATTTTGAACATTTATTCGGATTGAACGTTGACTGGTGAGCTTTTTGCGAAGAACGCCGTTGACTGTGTTGAACACCGTTGACTCCACGAAGAATGCCGAAAAACTTAATGTGAAGAATGCTTGATCTGGGGGGTTTTGGAACCTTGATCTTGGATTGGGGGCAGTTCTTGACTTGAAGCTTGCTTGAAGATGCTTGAAGATCTTGAGCTTGTTATTGACTTTGAAGCTTGAAAATGCTTGAAGATCTTGAGCTTGAAACTTGAAGACTTGAAGAATGTTTGAGCTGTTCTTCGCTTGAAACTTGAAGATTTGAAGATTGCTTGAGCTGTTCTTCGCTTGAAGCTTGAAGATTTGAAGATTGCTTGAGCTGCTCTTCGCTTGAAGCTTGAAGCCTGGAAGATTGCTTGAAGATCTTCAACTTGTTCTTCGCTTGAAGCTTGAAGATCTTGAAGGAGCGTTGCTCGTGTTCTAGATTTCTTCAAAAACATCATCGTCTTCGAGTGCTTGAATCTGTGTGTCTGGGTGTGTTTGGAATGAATGAAGGAGGGTTCCTTATATAGGTGAAGTGTGAGGAAGCCCCATATATAACTCGCAATTTGATTGGTCAATGACTGATTTGACCTAATTCTGCGGGCTTGGGCCTTTCCATCCTTACAATTTGATTGGTCAATATTGATTTGACTTAATTCTGTAGGCTTAGACATTTCCAGACATTGTTTGACTTGAACTTATTTGACTGGATCTGGCCCAATTATCAATTATTTACTCATTTATTGTAGGAATTAATTTACGTAAATTCTTTAACAAATAAATAATTAATTGATAATTATTGCGTTAATTTGCCATATATTTTCATTTAATAAGCAATAAAATTCAGGTGCCTACAATATTAATTGTTTTTTGTGGGACCTTTCTACCAAAAAAAATTGTAACTCTTGTAGTGTGACTCTTTAATTAGTAAAATGTAACCCTTGTAACAGAACATAGGGGGTATACATTTATTAATAAAATATTATGTACTTGTTCAATAAAAGATCAAAATTGGATTTTAACATATTTAGTGAACCAATGTGATAATTTCTCTAAAAATTTTAATATAATATGTCTAATTTAAACTTATATAATTAAGGAAAAATGAAATTATTTGTCCACTAGCTTACACAAATTTTGAAATTCGTCCATTAGTTTTCTCAATTTTGAAATAAGTCCGTTAAGTTTACAAAACTCAATTTTTTTTTGTTTGTTGACTGGGTACAGGTACAACACGTATTACAGCCGATTATCCTGACATGGCATTTAATTTTCCTTTTAAAAAAAATAAATTTTGCCAATTAAAAATTTGCATATTAAACAATTCATTAATTAAAAAAACTCTAATCTAATTAGTGGGAAAGAGGAAACGGGGATTCACAAATATCTATCCATAGATTTCTCAAATCAAAGAATCTCCAAATCACTGAATCTATATTCTCATTTTGATTCACAAATATGTTCTCATTTCGATTCCAAAATTGAAAACTCTTTAACCCCAAATCTAAAATCCCTAAATTTCCCAAATCAAAGACTGAATTGTGAAAGGAAAATGAGGAATCGAGACCCACCAAAAAATAACGAGCTCCTGCCATGATTCATACCCATAGAAACGACGACCCAAATTACCATCCGTCCAAGAGGTTAGTAATTTAGCATCCTTTCCACAAGAACATACTTTACACCCTAACCCTCCAACTGTAGACGATGAGTTTGTGGATGACATTACCAAACTGAAACGATGAGTCTTTGATGTGGGAAACTTGGTAATTTTAGGATCAGACATAGAAAAGCTTTCGAATTGCGAATCAAAATGATAACAAATTAGGAATTCTTTGATTTGGAAAATTTAGAGAGAGAGATTTGTGAATCTCTGTTTATTCCTTTTAATGCCACATTATATGCCATTTTAAGTGGCACAATTATTTTTGTCAGTAATTAGTAGGTACAAAACGTAATTAAGAATTACTAAGCAATACCTTCGCTTCAGGAAATTACTGGTAACCACAAAATTATATTTTATTTTAGCGGTAATACCCATCCATCCGCACATTAGTGTGCATTGTTAAAAGAGAAAATAAAATAAGTGATTAAATATCCATATTAATGTACATTAGTGAGAAATCAAAATACGCGATTAAATATCCATATTAATGTACATTAGTATGCATTGTTAAGAGATAAAAAAATACGCGATTTTTTTATAAAAAATATGCGATTAAATATTCATATTAATATACACTAGTGTGCATTGTTAAGAGATAATAAAAAATACGACGATTTTTTTTAAAAAAATATGCGATTGAAATTCATATTAATGAACATTTGTGTAGTCATATTAATATACATTAGTGTGCATTGTTAAGAGATAATAAAAAAATATGAGATTTTTTTTAAAAAAATACGCGATTAATATTCATATTAATGTACATTAGTGTATTCATATTAATATTCTCTCTCCGTCTCATCCTAATGGTTACATATTTTCATTTTGGGTATCTCATGCTATTGGTTACATTTCCCTTTTTAGCATATGAGACCCACACAAATTAATTACTTCTCTCTCCATGGGCCCACACATCCCACTAATACACCTACCCACTTTACATTAAATTATTATTTCTATCACCTCAATACACATTAAAATACTATGTTCATTCATCCCCATGCAAAAAGCAAACGTAACCATAAAGACGGGATGAAGGGAGTACATTAGTGTGCATTGTTAAGAGAGAAAAAATACGTAATTAAATAGGAAAAAATTATTATAATTATCTTTAAATCTCTCACTCATTGACTTTCGATCATTTTAATGCATATTAGTGTTAAAACAAAAGTAATCACTAGAGGTTTAACAGAGAGGCAATGATTGTTGCTGTTAGAGAAATAAGTGTATTTTTGTGATTAAGGGTAAAACAAGAAAAAATAAAAGATATTTTGTATTCATCAGTAATTATATTATATCAATGTATTATTAATAATTATGCTATACATACGTGTATCTAATAGTATTAATCCCTTTTTAAAAAAAAGGAAAATCAAATGCCATGTAAGATAACCGGCTGTGATACCCGCTGACCGTTGCACCCAGTTAAAGGGTGAAAGAGTCGAGTTTTGTGAACTTAACGGACTGATTTCAAAATTAAGAAAACTAATGGACAAATTTCAAAATTTATGTACTTTAGTGTACTAAAAATTTCATTTTTCCTAAAATTTACAACTAATATGACGTGGTGTGCAATGCAGGACTCTCAAATTAGTTAAATCTATGCGTTTGGTAAGCAATATAAATTTGGAATAATTCTGTGACGCATCACGATTTTATAGGCTTAATTTTAGGGTATAATTTTTTATTTTAATTAGTTATTAGATCTAAAAGGTAATTTTTAATTAGTCTTTTTAATTTAACAACTCATATTAACTAGATACATCGATATTCCAGGTACACATTGACTCATAAATTTATTGAGACCATTTTGAGCCATGTATAAAATATTATTTTCTTTTACATTATTTATGTCATCCTAACTGTCAAATTAATAAGACTTGTGTAAGATTGTTTCACATAAGTTCTTATGTAAGATGAATAAAAAGTGATAATATTATTAATGAAAAGTGATATACAATCAATGTAAAGTGATAATGTTGCAGTGAACTATTTCATGAACAATTTAGAGTTGGTCTCTTGTGTCCCCAAGTGAACAAAGTGTGTAAGGATACAACATTTTGTTCTAATGGGTATACACTTTAATTAATAAGGGTACACAATTTTGTTCTAAATGGTATACACTTTTATTTTTTTATTTTTTTCAGGAAATAAAGGGTACACATCCTTATACTAAAGAGTTAGTACACTATTTAATAATAAATATCTTGGCATACAGTGGGTGCACGGATCCCCAGGAGCACAAATTTTTACCCAATTTATAGCGATAACATTTATAGCGAAAATAATAATTGTAATAACTTTTTATCCGTCTCATTTAAAGACCTACCTAGGTCTCGTCTTTGCCAATTAATAATGTGAATTCTAAAAGTAATGCACATTTAAAAGAAAAAAAAAACTCATATTTAAACCACAAATTTCTTCTCCTTCCCATTATATATCGACAGAACCCACCATTGGTCACACTGTTGCTGTCCTCCACTGCATGCTACCCATTCGCCACCACCCAATGCTGCTTTGCTTGCAAATAATACAGAAGTGTCACCTTAAGCACTTGATTTAGACTTGGTCTTAAATTCGAATTGAGAATTCATCAGAGTAAATTAAGAGTGTGGCTCTGTGCATCCAGGCGCACGGAGCACATTCTGTGCACCTTTGCAATTTCCATGTCTCTTTGCAATTTAAACCTCTAACAATACATATGTTTAAATAGAATTGGAGGAGAAAATTGTGTTCACATCCCTCCGTGTCTCCCCGGGAGCCGTAAATTAATTTGTTTTTATTGTGAGATTGGTGCTTGATTTCAATTAAATTAAGATTTTATATCTACTATGATAAGATAGATACTTTATTGATTTGAATTGAATTTCTCACTCTCTCTCCCTCTTTCCACTTTTGATCTAAGAAATTGTAGTGATTATTCAAGTAACTCAAGCCTCGATATATCGATTTTGTGGAAATGGAAAGTTGTTAATATGATTGGCTATTGAGTTGTATATGGATTATATTGTATTCATTTTTTTTATTTTTTTATTATTTTTTTAATTGATGTGTGCTCCTGTGAACCTTCTTTCCCTTTAAAATTTGAAACAATTTTCACTTCTGTACAATCCCACCAAATTGTAAATTATTCTAAAATGAAAAAACCACTCAACACAAACCATACGAAAATCGTCAGCATTTTTTATTCAATAAGAGCAAACGTTAGCAATTTAGAGGGGCAGAGAGAGACTAGTTAAGTTCACAATATAACAACACATCAACACACACACTCAAACAAAAGTGAAAAAAACTAAAATGTTTGGCAACAAAAATCAAATGGAACTGCAAAAAATTCCCACTGAGCTTATAAATAAAGCCTTTGGACATGGACCACATGGTACAAAGGAGGTTGCCCTCCTATGCCGAAACTGATGAAAAAAATCATCTAAATCCAGTGATTAAGTTCACTGATGGATATATACCTCCTAGTTTTCTATCTCATTAGTGTGAGAAAGATAGTACGCATGACATTCGTAATGCATAAAGAAAGTATACTCCAAAAACCGAAACCCAACTGCGATTTACCTGGGGTATTGGGGAAGCTTAGGGCGCACATTGAGAAAGACTTACAATCTCCTTCAGTAATCGACTAACAGATTCGTTGATTTCTTCAGGGACTACCAATTTCTGAGGGATTGATTCCATAGCATACATGGTAAGGACTCTGTTCACATGACCCATATATAACTTGGTAGAGGCTTTCTCACATCTCTTATTTTCATATACACAAGAATCTTTCATAACGCACTTCTGGCAAACCTGAAATTTAAGAACAGAATTTGAAAAGTTCACCATGCAATTGATATTTAAGAATTTAAGTTGGCGTTCTAATGTTTAGATCCCACGGCAACTGCTAGAACTTTTTTTTATAGAACCTGCCTGTTGTTCGTCAATCTTAAAGAATCTGCGCATACTTTTAGCAGCTTTTATACTCTTCTCCCCCAGTGATGGACACCCAAAAATGGCTACCTTTTTCAGATTCTTAGCGGACAACCAACTGTTGTAAGGATGAACAAGATGATGAAAATTCAGATAGGACAATGTGAAGTGAATTAGATGCATCACAAGAAATTTATCCATTCCACCAAAAAGCAACCATACTATTAATAATGCTTAACTGCACTTATACACAGGTGGCAGGCGCCATTCGCAGACTGCTCAAGCCCCCATTTTTAAGATATCAGTTGCCTTTTTCCTTCTTCCCCATATTTTCTCTGAAATAGTGGTTTAAAATCTCTATATATTTACCACTCTTTAGAAAGTAAAGTCATATTTTCAACAAATGTCTGCATTTTACCTAGAAGTAGAAGCTCTTGTTTTTCATTGTTTACATACCTACAACTGGCTATCTCTTTATATTATAACTAAAAACAAAATACATTTTAAATAAGAAATGAACATAAAAGCTTTTTTTTTTAATTATTATATGAAGTGAAGCTATTTGAAGGGGCTACTTTTTTTTCTTATTATTTCACCTTGGGCTCATTATAACTAGACCGGAGCATTCAAGACAAACATACTATCTGTGCTTCTATCATAAATAACATATGGGGAGATAAGACAAAAGGAGAGGGGGAGACAGAGAGAAAGATTGTTGTCATAGTTTGACATATTTAACGAAAAATTGAAGTTCTATAATCAAAGATAATCTTCCTTGAGAGAAACTGACACAGCAATTTGCAAACAATCAATCATCACAGAACAAAGATAACCCCTTTATGATTTTAAAATAAGATCACATCATTTTTTTTTGTCATTTATGTCACATTGACACCATAGATTCATTAAATATGCAAGATGTTTCCCTAAACATCTAATCAGGAAAATGAATAATCTAGAATTCTTCATCCCAATTGACAGGTACATAAAGCTCAGATGTATAGCACAACACCATAAACAAAAAACCAAACGGGAATACCTACTATAATGACGACGGTCACCAAGAAAAGGACCAATAAAATCCTAAAAACAATCATATTATTCATTCTTATCAACATTGATAAATAAATGTCACAACCTTACTATTTCTTGAACTTAAAAATTTGTTTTATTTAAATCCAAAAGCCCAGGCTTCTCAACCAAGTGGATTGCAAAACAAAGCCATAAAATTGACACCATTTCTAAAGACTAACTGCTGCAAACCTGAATCTTCACAAAATGGCAAACGGATCATTCATCTTCGTCACCTCTATGTTGCCTCAATTCATTTATTCTCAACACTTAAAGAATATTCCATTATACACTAACTCATAAAACTAGAATGCTGTAGCAATTAGAAAAAAGAAAAGGAGTTATTCTATGCAGCTTAATTACATACAGTAAGGTCTAAGAACATTAACACCAATACAATCACAACTTCATATGCACATCAACAACTAATCATTTGGATAAAATAATATACTAAGGTTGAAAAAAATAGGTCACTTACTCTGCAATATGCTGGTGGTCTTTTCCAAAGTTCACTGCTGCAAATTTTAAAAAATCACGGGCATGGCTGGCTTGAAAACACGTCGCATCAAACTCATTCTTGGAAATGAATTTTGCACTTCGGAAATATCCACGATCATATAAATGGCGGGCGAACATCTGCATATCAGAAGAGAGCTCTTTGTGGACATTTGGATTTTCAAGTCCAAAATCAGTTCGATCAACCACTTTCACTGCCTTGGGTTTCCTCTCTCCTGAAAACAACGCCGACAAACGTCCCTTGCCCTTTCGCCCATTCGAATGAACTGTTTCAGAGGATAGATTCAATTTCCCCCCTTTTTCATTTGTTTTCTTGTTCACACTTGTGATTTCATTCTCTAGATTTCTCACTTTCTTCTGCGAATTCTTCAATTCTTCCTCAGAATTCCGCAGGTTCTCCTTCAGTACTGCATTTTCGGCGGCGAGCGAATCACAAGTGTTGCTGATTTGAGGAGCTCCGACAGCTCTTCTGAAGAAAACACTCAATGGTTCTGTAGACTTCTCTATCTTCCGCTCGGCATTATTCGCAAAATGAGCCAAAATCGAAAGGGGGTTCGAGAGAATTGAAAAAGGTAACGAGAACTGGGAGAAATGATTTGAAATTGAGGAGGGTAGTAGACAGTTATTGAAGCAATTCGGGAGTTTGAGAAGTGAACGAAAATGGCGAGAGCGAATGGTTGGCGTGAGATACATAACGCCTTTGACGAGGTTTGATCATAAGCTAGAGGAGATACAGTCACTGCAGCAGATTTGTTGGTGATACAAGCTTAGCCTATTCAGGGTTTTTGTTGAGGTTTTGTAAATACGGAATGTGCTTGTATTGTATCCCCCAATTTGGGTAAATTTATAAAAAAATGGTGTACCCACCATTAGGGGTCCCGCAGCAACTGTCTTAGGGATTAGTGGAGGGGTAAATAGCAGGATGTGCCTCAAGTGTCTTATAGAGAGCACTCATTATTTAACCTCCACCCTACAGTAATCAAACTCAGTTGGAAGGTCTTTCCACCCTCCATCTACCACTTGAACTATGTCATGTGGCATTTGGGTAAATTTATAAATCAGAGATATTGTCGTCTAAGATATAAAAAATTAATAAACTATAATTTGGGGTCTAATTATCTTTTTAAGGGTTTGAATTATATAAAATTATCAATTCAAAATTTGAATTTATCATATATTGTTTTATATTTTATCAAGAGTGAGGCTTGCATGCGCCCGGGCATACGGGAACACATTCCGTGCGCCTTTAGAAATTTAGTATTATGAGTAAGGGTACATTGTTTTGGTCTAAAGGGTATACACTTTAATTAATAAAAGGTATACTATTTTATTCTAAAGGGTATACACTTTTCATTAATATTTTTTTCTTTAGAAAATAAAGGGTACACATTTTTATACTAAAGGGTTTACAATTTAATTCAAAATTCTAAAGGCGCATGGAGCGTTGTCGGGGCTCCCAGATACACACAATAATTTTCTTTAAAAAAATAAAGGGTACACATCTTTATACTAAATGGTATACAATTTAACACAAAATTCTAAAGGCGCACGGAATGTGGTCCGTGCGCCTGGGTACACAAAAGGTTTTGCTTTTTATCAATTCAGGATTTGAATTCATTCAGCTATTGAATTGATAATTTTATATAATTCAGGCTTCTAATTGATAGAAAAAATCATTTAGGCCACGAATTAATAATTTATCAATTTTTCAAGCTTTGAATGGGTAAAACCCCTTTAAATTATTTAATACTAATTTATTATTGTTTTAAAACTAGTGTTTTTTATTGTGCGATGCATAGGTAAGAAAATATAGTAATTTATAATATTTTACTGTTATTTATATATAATCCCTTAGTTCCGTTCAAATGTTTACATTCACCTTTTGTATTGAAATTAAAAAAAAGTATTTTAAAGGATGATAAATTATGTAATATTGTAAATTTTCAGGGGTTTTTTTTTTTCGATGTAGGACCTACTCTTACTAAAAAGGGTAATGCAAACTTTTAAATTGTACGCCTAAAATGATAATGCGTAAATCTTACAATGGAACAGAGAGAGTATAAGTTATATATTTACATCCATTGTAAAATTAAGATATAATTTCTCCGTCCCGCATTAACATTTATTCTTTGCATGTAGATTAAGAGATATAATATTTTAATATGTATAGAATTGAAAGATATAATATTTAATGTATATTGGATAATTGCGTTAGTATTGTTTATGAGCCCTATATAAATTAATTAATTATTTTATATAAATAAATTAATTAATTATTTTATGTGATCCCACTTGACAAAAAGAAAAAATATTAACCTTAATTGGGAACTGACCAAAATGAAAAATGTAAACCTCCGTCCCACCCAAAGAGTCGTTTTTTTTCCATTTTGGGCATCCCACCCAAAAAGTTTCATTTCCTTTTTTACACACATGGGACTCACACAAACCAACTAATACAATTAAAATTGGCTAATTATACTGTGCACCCGGGTACACCCTAAGATAGGGAGCACCCACTTCAGAAAACGTGTACAAATACAAATAAACAAAAACATATACAATTATGAACAAAATGTATACAATTTAATTATTAGTTTTTTAATAAAAAATTGAGTGTAAAAAAATATACAATTATTAAAAAACATGTACATACTATTGAATAAAAAGTTATACACATATGTATGCTAGTTTTTTTAATGAAAAATTTAGTGTGAAAAAAATATACAATTATTAAGAAACACGTATACAAAATAAAATAACATGTATACAAAATAGAATAAAAAATATACACATATGGGTGCACCTAATATCAACACATTAAAATATGGGGCCCACTGATTAGTCATTTTGTAGTTGGAATGACCAATTCAATAATATATCGAACCACAGGGAGGTAGGTACTAGTGCTTAAGCGATCTCACGTTTCTTGTAATTTTATAGAGACGAATCATCAAAGGGTTGATTGTACAACACGTAAATAACAATAACCAAAGCAAGCAATGATTAGCAAACAAGATAGATAAGTGAAGGGTGATTTTCCAAATAACTAAAAGTGAGATTAACAACAATTAAGAAATGTAAATCCTAGGATATATGCATTAAATTCATATGAATCATGGGTATAAGACTAAGAGACAACACTAAGTTCACTTAAACTCCCTCTCGAGATGGATAGAATATGAATCTCAATTAGGTCAACGGATTGGATCTCACACAAATAATTCCAACCAGGTACTAAGCTTGAAATGAGAGTCCCTTCACACAATTAATCAACCTCTCAATAAACCAGTCACATGTTCTATCAAAGGGTTCTAAATTCCAAAGGATTTCTCAATCTCTTTCCAATTTATAATGCACATGAAGTGTTTGATGAAATGATTCACTTAATTATCCTAAGCACATAATTGATTTTTCAATCTAATCACATATTTAGAACAACTAAACACACAAATCATCATTAACCTCAAGATCTCAAACATCAATGATAGAAAATTCATTTACCCAATTAACACATGAATTTAAATACACAAATTCAAAAATTATCCAACAACTCTCATGTTGCTAATCTCACAAGGGAGATTAGTCTACCATATTCATAAGGAAATTAACATAGACATTAAAATCCTTACAAAACATGATGAACAATAAGGTTTCACTACAAAGTATGGATAAAAACACCCTTGAAGTGCTTCAATGGTGATCTCATTCCTTCCCTTATAATTCTCCTCTCTTCCTTGCTTCTTTTCTTCAATTGGATGAAGGTTTTGATGGTGGGATGAAGGTAGATGAAATGGATGGTGAATGAATGAAGATGAAGGTGTGAATTGGAGGAAATGGTGTGTGATGTGTGTGTCCAAGTGAAATCCTTGTTATCCTCTCTTCAAATGTTGAACTTGAGGCTATTTATACCCCTTCTAAACTTGGGCTTCAAATCTAATTCAATTGGCCTTTAAAAAGGGAGTAGAGGCAAGTCGGGCCTTAATCAAGTAACTTGTGTCGAATGCACGATGACCCTTCTTGTGCCCGTGCATTTTCACTGTTTGAGTGGACGATGACTAAATTGCTGCCCATGCATTTTCAATCAAATGCACGATGACTACACTGCTGCCCGTGCATTTTCACTGTTTGAACGCACGAGGACCCTTCTTGTGGCAGTGTACTTCTGCGCAGTCTCACCATTTTGATCATAACTTCTTCATCCAAGCTCCAATTTAGGTGATTCTTGTGCCAAAACGATTCTCTCTTCCGTATCTTTCCAAAAATATATCACATGATTGGTTTTGACTTCTATAAGAACACAGAAAAATCATGCAAAGTGATCCTGCGTTTTTCAGCATTCTTCATGATTTCACTCTTCATTTCAACTTTGCGCTTTTAATCCGTTTTCCACCCTAAAACATACGTTTAAGCTCATTCACACATATTTCTATAAAAATACATAACACAACCAAATAATACATAAAATATATATAAAATACTATGAAAACGGATATAAAAGATACTAAAAACTAGGTGAAAATATCACTCATCACACCCCCAAACTTAAAGTGTTGTGTATCCCCGAACAATGAAAATGATAAACCAAGGGGTGAGATTTTCACCTAGGAAAAGACTAAACGAACACAAGTAATAACACATCAATAGCAATAAGAACCACAATGTATGCTAAGTCATCCTACAATATTAAACTCATGACATGAGGAATTAACAATTCAATCACAAGAGAATAAAATGTAATATAGTCCCTTTTGGTCTAAGCCTCACAATGGGATATCAATTTCACTCAACACTCTTTAAGGTAGGGTAAATCAATACTCATTAACCGATTGACTCAACTCGCTATAAGCTTGCTCGTAGACTACATTCACAAACCGCCAAAGTTTCAATCAATGATCAAAAAGGTCTTTCATTAAGGATGTAATGATAGACTCTTTGGTAGGGTAGGAAGAATATAGGTAAGAGTGACTAATCGAGTGTAAGTAATCGAAGAGATGACCAATTTCTCCAACTTCTCCACTTATCTTTCTTCCTTTCTTGTCTTTAATGTTCACAAGCACTAATCATCAACTTTCCTTGGATTGAACTTCTTTCAATGCATGCTTCATTCTTCGAACTTTTAAATACTTGAGCATCTTGTTGTTGCTTTGCTCATTTTTCTTGTTTTGAGGTTGCATGTTCACTCTTGTTTGTGCTCTTTCATCATTTTTCTTACTTGTTTATTATTTCCTTTATTCTTTTGCTTTCTTATCAAACCTTTCTATCTACCATCTCCTTAATCACTCACACAAAAGGGTGAATATATAAGGCTCACGTGGGTAATCAAGGCTTGTAATGTGCTAAATTCACAATAAAAAGGCTTTAAGGCTCAAAGTGGTTGATTAGGGATGATGTTCATGATAGGAAAATATATGACAATGACTATGAATAACAAGGATGACCTTATATCGTGTCACTAACCTCTACTAATCGGGCTCGTTCCCATAGTCCTTGAGCAAGTTCTAGTTTATCAAATACAACCAATCCACTCATGAAAATAAATACCATGTATGCACAGTTGAGGCTCAAATATCACAAGCTTGTGCTCGGACTTTAAAGAACTTATTACACCACATTCATCTCAAAATTGAACAAGTTAAATAAAACATGTCACAATTCGAAAGTGTAGAGATTATTAATCATAACTTGTCATCACTTATCACAACAACATGTCATCACTCACATTCAAAAAATGACTCGCGACATCCCTAAAACAAACCACCAAATATCCCTAAACAAGAAAAAAATACACATAACACATAAAAGAAAAGACTCACCAAATAAGAAACAACAAAAACACATAACATGCAAAAACAACAAAACCATCCATCATAGAAAATGAAGCACACATACATATCATCCATAATCAATTAAGCTCACAAACATCACATCCTTGATTGAAAAGAAAATCCTAAGTTACGAAAGTAAACCTCCCACGAACATAACAAATGAAGTAGTATGCTAATCACATCAATTTAAATCAACATCAAATCATGTCAAGCAATTAGACGTGATAGGGTGTAGACTCAACTCCCTCAATAGGCATTTGGTAGTGAAAGTTGTTAGCTCCAAGCTCCATTCGTGCTTCCAATACCTTTCATTTATGTTCAAAGACTCATCAAACATCATTAGCTCAACAATTGTACTAAAAATATAGACTAACATGCACTTCAACACCACCAACCGGACCAAATCCAACCAAAACTCATGAGAAAAGTTAAAATTGGGTCAATTTTACAAGAATCACACTCAAGTGGTGAGTCACACTACACACTCTCCCCCAAACTTAAATCGAAACAAGTTGAGACTTAAGTTTGCAAAAAGTGGTGGGACTTACCCTTGTAGTTTTCATTGATAATCTTCTTGTGGAGAAGCAAACGCATCCAACGAATTGAGCCATGTCCACCACGCACCAGCCCCCCAAACTTAACTCGAGACAAGATTCGAGAATTAAGTTTGTAACAAGTGATGCGACATGCCTACTCGAATCCATGAAGCACTTCTCTTTTCTTCAATGTGCATTTTTTCACAAGCACAATCCACCTACAAGACCAAACAACAAAACAAGCTTCAAAAGATAAAAAGAATGGGTTGTCTCCCATTTAGCACTAAGTTTAACATCTTCAAGCCGGACGGATTTTCACAATCATTGGACCAAATGTTGGTCCACCACACTTTCTCCTCGCATCCTAACTTTGAACATTTGTTTAGCCCTCTTCTTTTCTACTAGCTCAACTTCACCATTCTTGCTTACAAGCATCAAGTCATCATTAAGAAGTACTTCTAGTGGACTTCCTCTTTCTCCTTTGTCTAGTTTTCAATCGAGCTTCGATGCTTTCATCCTATCAACATCACAAGAAGATAAGTTAGAATTTGACATTTTCATATAATCATGAAGAAATGAATTTAAGTTGTCAAAGAGAATAGAGTTATGATCCATAAGATCATCCGGAGGCTTCAAATGAGACTTGGTCCCTTTGTCTTTGTTACATAAGAATGTGACACTCCTTCCATTTGAGCTCAAAGACAACTCTTCTCTTCCAACATCAATTTTCGCTCTTCTCATCGCTAGAAATAGCCTTCCCAAAATGAGTGGAAATTGAGGGTCCGCCTTCACTTCTAACACTATGAAGTCGACCAGGAAAGCTAGCCCTTTATCTTTCACCTCCACGTCTTCAACAATCCCTAGTGGCTTCACAACTTCTCCATTTACTACTTCAAGACGGATAGTAGTAGGATTTAGCTCTCCAATTTCAAGGTCTTTGAACGTGGCATGAGACATCACATTGACTCTTGCCCCCAAGTCACACAATGCGTCAAGGGTACCCTTCCCCTCAAAATCACAAGGAATTATGAACTTCCCCGGATCACCAACTTTTGTAGGTCCCTCTTTTTGCATTGATCCACTTGCTTCGGGTTGCTCTTCTTTCCTTTTCTCCTCATACTTTTTCTTGAGACGTTTGACATGTTCCTCAAACTCCTTTTTTTCTCCTCTTTTACAAATATTTATGGATAGGGAATAGGGAATGGAGTGATCGGAATACCCCAATAATCATGTTTGTACTCCTCTTCTTTCACCTTCTCTTCCACTTTCTTTTCATCTTGCACCCTCTTCTACTTAGGTATCCATTTAGGCCATTTATCTTCTTTCTTACTTATCTCTTTATTTTCTTCACAAACCTTGCTTTCTTCCAACCCTTCTTCAACCTTTCGTTCCTCATCCGTATCAACAAAAAAACATTGAGCTTTTGAATTAACCTCGGGTGTGGCCGGAAATTTTTCTTTTTGTTGAGCACTTAAAGTACTTGCAATTTGTCCCACATTATACTCCAAAGCGTTGAGCCTCCTTTCATTTGTTTCTTCCGCTTTTTCAAAGCTTCATCTCGAGCTTTATTTGATGCTATTAATTGTTCAAGTAGCTCATCTATAGATGCCTTCCCTTTACTGTTTGGTGCCTTGGCCCCCGGTTGATATTCTGGAGGATAAGCAACCACATTGCTCGAATTAGAGTAGGAAAAGTTCCCTTGCCTTTGTTGTTGTGGGTATGAACTTCCACTACCTTGACTATTAAAGCCTCCTTGCCTTGGTGGATAGTTCCCTTGACTTTGGTTCAAACTATTTTGAAAATTATTTTGGTAATTCCCTTGGTAGTTTCTTTCTTGCATGTATGACACATCTTCCACACGTGGCATAGAGTTGCCCATTGTTCTCCACTCACAATATTTGGAGAAAGTACCCCTTGCTCAAATTATAGCTCTTCAACCATATTGACTCTTTGACTCACACTTTGATTTAAACTCATGTGCCTCAACACTTCCACCGCTATCACCTCAACACTTGGCATTTGTGGCTCATCATTCACACTCTTCATACTAAACTGTTGCCCTTGATCAAAATTCTCAAAATCATAGCATCCACTAACTCTCTCCGATGGCCATTGATATACATTTGTAGCAATTTCATCAAATATCCTTATGGCCCTTTGCGGAGTCACTCCAAGTACGGATCCACCGGCCGAAGCATCAACATAAATTCTTTGCCCATTCACTAATCCTTGATAGAAGAATCCAACTTGTTGATTCTCCGAGAATCCATGTTGTAGACACTTGCGTAGCATATCCTTAAATGTTTCCCACGCTTCATAAAAGCTCTCTTGAGGCATTTACTTGAATTGAGTAATCAAGCTCTTCATTTGAAGCGTCTTGGAAGGTGGGAAGTATTTGTTCAAAAACATTTATGCTAGCTCATCCCAAGTATTGCACGTACCCGGAGTAATGATAGATAGCCATGTTCGAGCTCTATCCCTCAACGAGAATGGAAACAACCTCATCTGGATACAATCCTCACTCACCCAGTTCATCTTCACAGTATTAGCAATCTCAATGAATTGAGCTAAGTGTGCATTCAGATCCTCATTCGGAGTTCCACCAAATTGTTGGTCTCTCACCATAGAAATCAAGCACGCCTTAATTTCAAAGTTGTAGGCATTGATTAGTGGACCCATCATATGTGGCATTGCCCTCGGTATAAAGAAATCCCGAATCACCCTTTGATCATTATGAATTCCATGTTGCACCGGAGGTGGTGGTGTTGGTGGCACATACGCTTGTTGTAGAGATGCATAAGCTTTTGGAAAGCCTTGTTGCATTAAAGCTTGTTGCACCATTTATTGAAGTAATGCTTGGTTGTTGAAAGCTCGATGATTTTGATAGACATGTTAAGGAGGATTGACAATAAATTGAGGTGCGTTGTCTTGCACATTTTGTACTCTGTCTCCAACATTCCTAACATCAACACGTTCATCTTGATTGTTCTCCATTGGATTACCCTTTTTGGTTTTGTTCTCCTTTCTCCTTCTCCGAAAAGTGTGTTCAATTTCTAAATCAATAGGTTGAACTTGTTTCCCTTTTGACCTTGTTTGCATACACCTTCAAAGTAAAAGAAGTTAGAACAAGATTTTCAAAAGTAAATACAAATAAACAAAGGGTTAATTGCGCCAAAAGTCTCGACCTTTTTGCGATTTGCGGATTAGTCCAAACTTTTCAATAATTACAAATAAGTTCTTGACTTTAAGTTCATTTTGCAAATCAAGCCACCAGGCAGCTGGGGGCCTGCCCGGTGGCTGACGTGTCACTGAATTTTTCACGTCGCCATTCCATGCGTTCAAAGCAATGTCGTTTTGAACCCAACAATAAATCCAAATATTAAATTAAAAAAAGTAAAGAAAACGGCGTCCTTTTTTTACCAGCCAAGTGAACACGTCCTACTCTTCCCCCTAACTCTCGGCTACCTAACTGCCGTGCCGATCACCGCCGCGCCAAGTACTACATCACAGAGCTTCGATCCTTCCCCTTGTGTAGAGCCTCAAGCTTTTTATTGTCCATCTACAAAATTCACAATACTCCATAATATTATTCTATCTATCAATTTACAACAAAAGAAGCAAAAATTCCAAATCATGAAATTAAGTTATACAGTGTTCAGTCTTTGCTAACCATAATGAGTGCAATTTCGAGGGGAGGAAGGAAGCCGATCTGAGAGTGGAAGAGAGGCACGAAGTCGACGATCACCACGGCGTTACCAGCGCCGGCGGAGCGATCGAGGAGGACGGCGTTGACGGCAGAGGTACGGTGTTTAAGGGCATGGAGGACCAACTTTATGTAAGCGTTCTGATGGATCTCGTGCTGCAATTCACCCCCCATCACTCCCTGATCTTCGAATTTAATATCTCTCTGAAAATCAATCGAAAATCGGAGTAGGGGTTTGGGCAAGATGAGGTTTTTCTTTGTTTTATGCGTTCATAATTAAAAGCTTATCACTCTATTAATTAATATCCTACTTTCTAATTCCTAATTAAAACCCCTAACTCTCGGCTATCCAACCATCGTGCTGATCGCCGTCATCGTCACCGCCATGGGAACTGTTGCAGAAAACTTGCTAAAATGACGTCGCCTCCAAATTTGAGTTTTAAGATTTTTTTATTTTAACATGTGGAATATCTAGTGAGGTAAAACGTGAATGCGTGGAATGAGAAACAGTGACAAGTCAGCCACCGGCAGGCCCCCAGCTGCCCGGTGGCTTGTTTTACAAAATGAACTTAAAGTCAAGAACTTATTTGTAATTATTGAAAAGTTTGGATTAATTCGCAAATCGTGAAAAGGTCGGGACTTTTGGCGCAATTGACCCATAAACAAAAAAATGTCTCTCTTAAGATCACTTAAAACGATCCTTCTTCAAGCTACTAGCAACCGTTGTCTCCCCGAAAACGGCGCCATTTGATTAGTCATTTTATAGTTGGGATGACCAATTCAATAATTTATCGAACCACAAGGAGGTAGGTACTAGTGCTTAAGCGATCTCACGTTTCTTGTAATTTTATAGAGACGAATCATCAAAGGGTTGGTTGTGAAACAAGTAAATAACAATAACCAAAGCAAACAAACAAGATAGATAAGTGAAGGGTGATTTTCCAATTGAGTAAAAATGAGATTAAGAACAATTAAGAAGTGGAAATCCTAGGATATATGCATTAAATTCATATGAATCATGTGTATAAGACTAAGGGTCAATACTCAGTTCACCTAAATTCCCTATCGAGATGGATATGATATGAATCTCAATTAGCTCAACGGATTGGTTCTCACACAAATAATTCCAACTAGGTACTAAGCTTGAAATGAGAGTCCCTTCACACAATTAATCAACCTCTCGATAAATCAATCACATGTTCTATCAAAGGATTTTAAATTCCAAAGTATTTCTCAATCTCTTTCCAATTTATAATGCACATGAAGTGTTTGATGAAATGATTCACTCAATTATCCTAAGCATATAATTGATTTCTCAATCTAATCACATATTTAGAACAACTAAACACACAAATCATCATAAACCTCAAGATATCAAACATCAATGATTATTAATCCATTTACCAAATCAACACATGAATTTAAATACACAAATCCAAAAATTATCCAACAACTCTCATGTTGCTAATCTCACAAGGGAGATTAGCCTACCATATTCAAAAGGAAATTAACATAGACATTAAAATCCTTACAAAACATGATGAACAATAAGGTTTCACTACAAAGTATGGATGAAAACTCCCTTGAAGTGCTTCAATGGTGATCTCCTTCCTTCCCTTGCAATTCTCCTCTCTTCCTTGCTTCTTTTCTTCAATTGAATGAAGGTTTTGATGGTGGGATGAAGATAGATAAAATGGATGGTGAATGGATAAAGATGATAGTGTGACTTGGAGGAAATGGTGTGTGATGTGTGTGTCCAAGTGAAACCCTTGTTATCCTCTCATCAAATGTTGAACTTGAGGCTATTTATACCCCTTCTAAACTTGGGCTTCAAATCTAATTCAGTTGGGCTTTAAAAAGGGAGTAGAAGCAAGTCTAGGCATTAATCACGTAACTTGTGTCGAATGCACGATGACCCTTCTTGTGCCCGTGCATTTTCATTGTTTGAGTGCACGATGACTACACTGCAGCCCGTGCATTTTCACTGTTTGAACACACGAGGACCCTTCTTGTGGTCGTGCACTTCTGCGCAGTCTAACCATTTTGATCATAACTTCTTCATCCAAGCTCCAATTTAGGTGATTCTTGTGCCAAAACGATCATCTCTTCCGTATCTTTTTAAAAATATATCATATGATTAGTTTTGACTTCTACAAGAACACAGAAAAATCATGCAAAGTGCTCCTTCATTTTTCAGCATTCTTCACGATATCATCCTTCATTTCAACTTTGCTCTTTTAATCCGTTTTCCACCCTAAAACATACGTTTAAGCTCATTCTCACACATTTCCATAAAAACACATAACACAACTAAATAATACATAAAATACGGATAAAATACTATGAAAACGGACATAAAAAGATACTAAAAACTAGGTAAAAATATCACTCATCGCCCACATTCCCACTAATAAAACTACCCACTACACATTAAATAATAATACTCTTTAATCCACGTGCAAAAGTTAAAAGCTACCCTTTAGGTGGGGCGGAGGGAATATATATTATTCATTAATCAGACTACTCCCTTTGTCCCAGGTAAAGGTCCTCATTTACTTTTTGCGCGTAGATTAAGAAGTATTATTATTTTATGTGCAATGGGTATTTGTATTAGTAGTGAGTGGTGGGCCATATGTAGGGCCCTTTTATTAAAAGGAAAAAATGAGGATCTTTGAATGAGACACTCAATATATTAAAATGAGGATCTTTCGATGGGACGGATAGAGTATGTTTTATCATTAATTGATTTATTGGATTAAAGCCATGCAATGAATCATTTTTGTTCATTAAAGAATTTTGTTGAGTTTAATATGGAGTAATAAGATTTCATTAAAAGTGATACTCAATTAATAAGAAATTATTGCATTATTTTACTAATATATATTGTAGTGTAGTAATAAAAAATTGGGTTAATTACTTAAAAAGTCCCAACTTTTCGCCGATTGCAAATTTGTCCAAACTTTTTAATATTTACAAATAAGTACTCGACCTTAAACCCATTTTTCAAATCAAGCCATCGGGCAGCTGGAGGCTGGCCGATAGCTGACGTGTCACTGTTCATAATCCACGCATTAAAAATAAAATAAAATTTAAGTAACGACTTTGTTCCTTGCCATGTAATTCTCCTCCCTACCGCCACCTTCGTCTCGCCTATGGCAGCCTCCGGCAGTAATAGGTGATACGGCGGGTGGAACCCTAACGCCCAGCGCCCTGTGGAATGATTGAGGAGCCGGCTTCGACGGCGGAGCCGATATGGTGGAGCCGCTACTTCTGAGGTTGACTTTGAGGTTTGAGTAATTAGTCAGAATTGTGCCGGTGGAAGCTATGATGGTCGGTTCACTTGCTACAGTCGCCACTCGAGTGCTTCGCCTTCAAATTTATGGCCTAACTCCTGGGTCAGCTGAAAAACCTTAGCTACACACGTCGTCGGCATACGGATGCGCCGCTCTCGGCCGTCCGCTTTAGTGTGGTGGTCCTTCGTTGATTTCTTGGGTGGTGGTTCGTCCGCCGAAAGTGTAATTATTTATTGGGTTGGGGCCTCGGAGCTTTCAATTAGAGTTTCCGATCTGGTGACCATGGCTAGTGAGGCGTTGACGAGCTGGGGTAGCGGGTGTTGACCGCCGGAGGAGGAGGAAGCAGCTATGGAGGGTGGAGAGGAGATGGTGGTGGCGATTGGTGCAGCAACAAGAGGAGGGCGGTAGATGGTGGTGAAGAAGTGGGGAGAAGTGCCATGGAGGCGGTGGAGTAAGTGGGGATGAGTAGCTAGGTTGCAGGGTTGTGAGGACGTGGTGACGGTGGTGGTGCTGGTGCTGGTGAGGGGAATCATCAGTGAGTTCCATGTGGGGTGGGGTGGGGTGGGGTGGGATGGGGTGGGGTGGGGGTGGGGCTGGAGGGTGGGTAATCACTAATCAAGCCCACGTGTTCCTTATTATTATTATTATTATTATTTTTAATACGTGGATTATAAACAGTAACAAGTCATTCGCCAGGCAGGCCTTCGGCTGCCCGGTGGTTTAATTTGAAAAACGAGTTTAAGGTCGAGTACTTATTTATAAATATTGAAGAGTTTTGACTAATCTGCAATTGGCGAAAAGATTGAGACTTTTAACGTAATTAACCCCTAAAAATTTTGATGAAAAGTGACAATTTATCAAGAAAATTAAAAAAAGACATAAATGTGCATTCGTGATATAAAAAAGATAAAAAAAAAGACAAAGGGTTAAATTAAGGACTTATAATTAAAGGCAAAAACTTGTGTGCACCCGGGCCCACGGACCTCACTCCGTGCGCCTTTAGAATTTTATGTTAAGTTGTATACCCTTTAGTATAAAGATGTGTACCCTTTATTTTATATATAAAAATAAAAAATATTAATGAAAAATGTATACTCTTTACAACGAAATTGTGTACCCTTATTAATTAAAGTGTATACCATTTAGAACAAAGCAATATACCCTTATCCATAATACTAAATTCTAAAGGCGTACGGTGTGCCCGGGGGCACAAGAGCCTCACTCATAATTAAAAGATGACATTGAAAACTGCCGAAACTATATTACAAATTATGAAAAACTTCTTCGAGCACAACATTTTTTTTAAACAACGTGCTCATCCTATTGTCACTGTACAATAAAATGTTCAGTCCATTCTCATTTGTAACTCTTGATACAGTCACGTACACTTGGTCGTGACTAAAGAATAATCTCTTTAAATCCAACCCAACATTGATCAATAATTGTTCTTAACTCTTGTTTATAGACAATGCATAAAAATAATAATTAGAGAAAATTGTTTGCGTTGATACTTGAATGACAATCTAACATCAAATGGTGTTAGAGATAACTTAGCAATTAGCACTTATTCTATTAAACTGATTCCAATTAACACCATTCCTTGAATAACTCGCTCACCATCCTTGTTATCAAAATCTTGTACCATTACATTACTATTACATAACCCTCTTGCATGATTACTCATTTTAGAATTTTCTACCCATGCGATGCACAAGTATAAAACACTCCCTCCGATCAGTTATAAGGTATCCGTTATACTATACTTAACGTCCAATTCAAAGGTATCCGTTTCCATTTAAAGTAAAGTAAGGTCCAACCATTACTATCACTCAACCCTTAAAGTTATGGTATTTACATGAATGTCATCAGTTTAAAATCATCAACAACATACTAATCCTAACTTAACTTTAACATTTACTAATAATTATACACTATAATTAATAAGCACACAATAAAAAAGAAGGGTTAATTACCTACAAAATCCTGAAATTTATTTTGATTTCAAATTAGTCTAAACATATGAGTATATTAACAAAAAAAAAGTATTCCACCTTTATGGCGATTTGCAAATTAAGCTATCGGGCAGCTAGATGCTGTCTGAATAATGATGCGGCACTTTTCCATCCAATCACATTCCACTGTCAACATATTTTTTTATCCACCTGGCACTCTCATAAGCCCAACGTCATTTTTTCCACCTGACCCTTTCATTAGCCCAACGTCCTCGTTTTGCTTGACGGCAAGAGCTTCCCCACCCTTTTCGACACAGGGAAGGTCGAGAAGAAGGACCCATTTAGCATGTTCCCTTCTCTCTCTTCTTTTCTTCTTCTCTCTCTCTCTTCCTCTCCCTCAACCTTTCACCTCCTTCTCACTTATTTTACTCTCTTCTCTCCATATTAATATCATAATTATCGTAATCCCGAAAGAAACAAATGGAAAATGCAATTAACATAACCATGGAAAGCTACTGTTGACAAGTAGTTATTTTTTTACCATGTAATTTGATGGGTGTGGTTTGCCCAGGCACAATGCAATTTAGCCCAGCAGATTCAACAAAGGCCTCTTACATCAGTCTACTTCCTATTAGATCATCATGTTGAAAATTTTCAGAAGGGTTCAATTCCAAATGAAAGTGGTTTAAGAACTATCACAACTTTGAATATCCTATGAGAAACACTTTAATTAAAAATATAATTAAGATTTCAATTTTGATTAATACTATACTATAATAATCTCCACACGCGCCCCCGCCTACCCACCTCCAGAGTAGACAACATACATGCGCCTACCCCTAAATCTCAACAATGTCCTCTTATAAACCCTTCTTCTTGGCTGTAAGTACTGTGCGAACGATATTTCATTATTATACTTTGATAAAATTTCTCAAATCTCTAATCATAGTTGATGTGAACACTGAATGTGATCTCACACTACAATAGGAAACCTACCAAAATTTCAAGTGAAGAAACGACTTCAGAGACAATCGATTGGGTGCGGCTATCGAAATTGGCGGAGGCGACGCTTAATTTCACTACTGTGCGGTCTGCGCCCAAGTACTTAGTGGAGACGTCGGTAAGAATATTTAAGATTGAGTTTGGGGCTCAGTTGAACCCGATCGATTTAGGAATCTGCACTACCACCACGCATATGATGATGAATAAGAATTCCGACTCCAATTTGATTATAGCGACGGACTCCTTTTTGATCGGTTGAAAGCCAAACGAGGACTTTGGGCTTGAAAGAAATGAGAGTGCCTGGTGGATAAAAATATGCTGACAGTGGAATGTGATTGATAGGAACAATCGACACATCATCAATCGGGCAGCCTCCAACTGCCCGGTGGTTTAATTTGCAAATCGCCATAAAGATAGTGTATTTTTTTGTAAATTCTGATACGTTTAGACTAATTTGAAATCAAAGTAAAGATCATGACTTTTTAGGTAATTAACCCAAAAAAGAATCAAGTTTTGGAAATCTTAATTCTCATTTGGGCTTCTCTCTTCGAGAAACTCTCTCTCTCTCTCATCATTTGTTCTTCAACGATGGTCTCTCTCTCATCGATTGCTCTTTCATCGATGAACTCTTCATCATCTTATTCCCTGTAAACTTGCCATCATCGTCTACTCTCTTCATCTTCCATTCTGTACTGCTTTTCTTTCCTTATCTTGAAAAAGATATGGATTCCGTAGTCGATTTGAAGTCTATTTCCATGGTGGTGTCACCGGTCGATTCACCATCAGAAGCAATTTCTAGCGAAATCCCTGAGATGTATTCATTCTCCGACTATGAGACTTGTAGATCTACTACGCCCCCATCTTTCTCGAGCTTATTCGAGTTTGATGCCTATAGATCTACTGGGATCTCCTCTTTCTTGAGCTCACCTGACTTTGATTCATGAAGATCTACTAGGCTCCCCGAGTTCTCAGCCCCTTCCGATTCAGATCTGAATCGATAAATTATCTCGAAATCTGATGAGATATATGCGGGACTTGTTGTGCCTGATTTGGAGGACCAACTGTTGTTTGACCCTAAATACGAGGGCATGGTAGTGACCGACTCTGAGGAGGCGTCAGTGAGCGACCTCGTGAGCTCATCAGTACCTGATTGCCAATTCAGTAAAAATTTTATGGAGAAACGTAGGTTCTAAATTCTGACGATAAAGAGCTTATGCCCTAGGGCCTTAAAACTGCCCAAATACTCTGAGGTATAAAACCCAATCTATTATTTTCTCATATGTGGGGTTAGGGATTCATAAACTAATGTGATGATGATGTTTATGTGGGTTGAAATAGTATGAGCTTGTTAAATTTCTCTCCATGCATAATTATGGAGAGAGCATACTTTGTTAGTCACCAGTTATGCATTTAGGAGACAAATTTAGAAACGCTTTATGATGAGAGTTCTCTAAGAGTGGAATTGAATATGTTAATTTTAGGGTTGGTGGATTGCCTATGTTTGATGATTTTATGAATCATGATTCTTGATTCCTAGTTGTGTGATTGTTGGTACTAAGATTGATGGTTCTATGTGTAGGCAATTAAATTTTATTGCCTAATAAATAAAAAATGCGAAGAAAAATATATTAAATATTGATTAAGTATTTATTTATTAAGGAATTTAAATAAATTAATTCCTAAAATAAGTGAATAAATAATTAATAATTAATATAAGTATTTGAGCCCAAATCCAAGTCAAATGGGCTCAATTCAAGTCAGGTGGGCCTGACTCAAGACAACAAGCCCAACAAATCAAACTCCAGCAGACCTAATTAAATTAAATAGGCTCAGATCTAGTTCAACAGGCCTAATTAAATTAAATAGGCCCAAGTCAAATCCTACAGGCTTAAATAGGTCTAGTCTAGCAGGCTTAATTAAAGGAGAAAAGTCCAACATATCTTTTCAAGGAGAAAATATCTCACAGGTGGTTATTTTCTCTACCTATAAATAAGGGCCTTCAGTCCTCATTCAAAATATTCTGAAAATCCTGAAAACTCGGATAGCTTTGAAGAAGCTTGGAATCTCTAAGAAGATCAAGTAATTCTTCAAAGATCAAATCAGAAACGTCATTCAGTCTGGGATAAAGGTGCGGAGCCCCTCAGATTCAATGTTTCTTCAAATCAAGTTTATCCAACGATATTCGTGAAGTCAACGGTGTTCTAACAAATTGAACGGCGTTCTTCACGATAAAATCTTCAAGTCAATGTTTGATCCGAACAAAGGCTCGACTCCTCCGGACAAACGTTCTTCAAGTCAACCCTGAGCTCGGACAAGCTTCATCCGAAGATCCGGCTCAGAAAGTTAATAAAGGCGAAAAAGTCAACTCAAGAGAGGAATCAGAGGATAAATAGAAGTTGTTTACTCAAATTCTCAAGCTCAATCCACATCGGATTATCATTGTAATTTCTTTTGTGTTTATTATTTAATAAATACAAATTTTGGCACGCCAGTGGGACAGTTTCTACCTCTTATCTCCTCTTCACATAAGCAAAGTAAGATGGTTTCGCTAAGAGTCAAAGTCAACAGATCAGCTTCTGTCTCCAAGTCTTCGGAACTACAAGTTGAAGACGTTAATGTTACAACCAGAAGCATGTCAAAGAATGTGAGGTCTGAAGTATCTTGCTGGCTCAACTCCTCTATCTGAAGAAAGTCCATCGTCTGATTCGCCCATAGCCTCAACTATGGCAACAAACACTTCGTCTATCGAAGAACAATTGGCAAGCTTAACTAAATCCGTTGCTGCACTTGCCAAACAAAACCAAGAGCAAAGTACTTTGATCTTCAAACTAATGGAGAAAATGACTGGTGCCGAAACACGCCATGCAAACGAAAAACAAGTTGAAGATGCTGAAAATGAAGTTAATGACTCTGCGAAACATCTGTCGACGAGGAAAAGGGTGATTGAAGAAGAACTGAACATCTCCCATGATAGAATGGTTTCTATCAGCTAGCTAAAAAGCATTATACTTGGTACAATGAAGGACCAATTTGAAGAGAGCTCCAAGCCTTCATTCACTTATGTCAAGCCTTATACTAGGAGGGTTGACAACTTGAAGATGCCACCGAACTATCAATCCCCAAGTTCCAACAGTTTGATGGCAAAGGTAATCCAAGGCAACATATAGCACATCTCATTGAAACATGCAATGATGCTGGAACTTACGGAGATCATATGGTATGACAATTTGTTCGTTCTCTAAAGGAAAATGCTTTTGAATGGTACACCGACTTGTAGGCCGATTTTATAGATAGTTGGGATCAGATGGAACAACAATTCCTTAACCATTTCTACAGCACTAGGAGAATAGTTAGTATGATAGAATTAACTAACACTTGTCAATTAAAAGAAGAGCCAGTAATTGAGTACATTAATCGATGGAGAAATCTGAGCTTAAATTGTAAAGATCGACTGTCTGTAGTTTCTAGCATTGAGATGTGCACTCAAGGAATGCAGTGGAGCCTTGGTTACATACTTTAAGGGATTAAGCCTAAAACCTTTGAAGACTTGGCCACAAGAGCTCACGACATGGAGCTAAGTATGGGGATAAGAGGAGTTGTAGAGCCACCGATTCCTGGATCCTACAAGTACAAAGAAAAGTAAGAGGCCAGGAAAGGGGGCAAACCCTACAGTAAATCTTATAAAAAAGAGTTCATGGCGACAAATGCATCAATTGTCAAATTTCGAAGGAATAAGAATGAAAAAGATGATAAAGTGAAGAATGATTCCCAAGAAAGGGGGCAAAGAAGATTGACCTTGAAAGAGATGCAAGAAAGAAAGTACTCATTCCTTGATTCGGATGTCCCGGACATATTTGATTATCTGCTCAAAGATAAACTTATTGAGCTTCCTGAAATGAAGCGACCAGAAGAGGTGGGGCAAACTGACAATCGGAAGTACTGCAAGTATCATATAATGGTGGGTCACTCTATCAAAGATTGTTTTGTTTTTAAAGATAAAATTATGTAATTGGTGGAGCAAGGAAAGTTCTTTCTAGATGAAGATGCAACTGCAAACTCTACTTCTACAAACGATATTTTTTAAAGACAGTGGGACAAGATGACAAAGTTCTTTAAAGATATTTTTTCTTATTTTTTTATCTTATATTTGTTTTGGAAATTTTGTTCTTACTTGTTCTTCTTGATAGGTACAACAACCTTGAAAGAAGAGGAGGAACAAACAAAAAATAGTAAGTGGAGAAAAATTGTAGTAGATCTTGAGTGGAAGAGCAAAAATGGATCAATGCAACAATAATGGAATATATGGGGGATGGCAAGGAGCTTACAATGTGAATACATTTCAACCGTATCAAGAAAAGACTTATTCCGTACCAAGTTCTTACACAATCAAGTTCCTACGGTTACTCCTCTATCCAAAAATAATGCCTTGATGGAAATGCTTAGAAGATATGCTTATGGAAGTGATACAAGGCAAAGTTTTCAACCAAGTTTTTCAAGCTATGAGTCTCAAAATGCCTACTCAATGCATACTTCAAACTTTAATAGGGACAAGTATGGAGCATGCATAGTTACCAAATAGGGAATGGAATATGTATGCAAAATGGGTATGTTCAAGGGAATTTCCAAGAAGAGTGTCCACTATATAATGAAGGGAAGCTTACGATGGAGGATCAAATGGCCAAGATGTTTGATTTTATGAAGCAAGAAAAAGAGGTGAATGATAAAAGATTTGATTTTATGAAACAAGAGAAAGAGGTGAATGATAAAAGATTTGAATTTATGAAACAGAGAAAGAGTTGCGTGATAAGAGATTTGAGGCCCTGGAATGTCAAATGAGTCAAATGATAAGTGAACGGAACACTCTTCACGACATGGAAAATTTTGATGAAAATATTGAAGAAAAGTTGGATGTAGAAGAGTGTTTGGGGGATAATGAAGAAGACTCAAGAGATGCTGAGCTTATTGAGGATAAGGAAGACAAGGTAAAAGAAAGCTTAGAGGAGGAAAGTGAGAGGAGTAAAGAGCCTAAGGTAGAAGAGATCTTTGAGAATGAGATTTCTTGTCCCTTGTTGATAAGGAAAATTTACGTGAAGATGAAGAATCAATAGAGGAGTATGAGTTTGATGAAGTGGAACAAGGTCTAAGAGCACTTGATGATGAGTTCGGGAGTGAAATGAGCATATCTACACCTTTTGACTCTTCAAGTTGCATTCATTTTCAAAATATTGTTTATATTGACTTTGTCTTACCTATTGATTCTTCTCAATGCCTTAGGTACAAAAGAGAACTTGAGAAAATGTTGGGGACATACTTGATAAAAAGGAATAAGTGGTGGTCGAGAAAAGAAAGGTTAATGGAATGCAAGCTCAAGCGAGTTGAGTTTTAAAGCCAATCTCGAAGGATGCTACTATGGTCGTTACTTGCCACAAATGCCTAATAGAGGAAGAAGCACAAAGATTAAAATTTGATGGCAAAAACGAACGATATCCTTGGCCATTCCGATGAGTTCTCCATGATCCGTCCGGCTTGAAGACGTTAAACTTAGCGCTAGATGGGAGGCAACCCATCATTTATTTTAATGCTTTCACTTAAATGATTTGATTTATTTTTCTTGTATTGTTGGCATGTAGGTTGATTGTGCTCATGGAGAAGGATGCGTATTGAAAATACGAGAAGTTCTTGATTTGAAGTGTGAAGGGACGTCTCACCACTTTTTGCAAACTTAAATCGAAACTCTTGTTTCAATTTAAGTTTGGGGGGATAGTGCGTGGTGGATGTACCTTGAGTGTTGTGATGCATATGTTTCTCTATAAGAAGATCATTGGTGGAAACTACAATGGTAAGTCTCACTACTTTTTGCAAACTTAATTCTCAACTTGTTTCGATTTAAGTTTGGGGGGAGAGTGCGCAGTGTGACTCACCACTTGAGTGTGCTTATTATGTTGATTGAGAGATCTTCTTGTAAAATTGGGTAAATTTTAAAATTTTTCTCATGAGTATTGGTTTGATTTTGGTTAGTTTGGTTGTGTTGAAGTGCATGCTAGTTCAATATTTGATAGTAATTGTTGTGCTAATGGTTTTGATGAGATTTTAAGCATATATGAGGTGTATTGGAAGTACAAAAATAGGGCAAAACAAGGTGTGAAGTAGAAATTGGAAGAAACAGAGAAATGGCTACACGAGCCGTGTTCAGTACACGGCCCTGTAAGGATTGGCCGTGTACTAACATCAGAAATTGCTACTCGCCCAGGACCAAGGGCGAGTTCAGCGCACGAGCCATGCAGGAGACAGAAACATGGGCCATATGTGGAACACGGCCCTGTAACATGCAGTCGTGCTCGAGCATCAGAAAATGCTACATGGCCACGACTGAGGCCGTGTAGCGGAACACGAGAAGTGTAGTGTCTGAAGGCAGTTTTAAAAACCCGAGTTCGCGAGCAGTTTCAAACATTCACTCCGTACGCATCTCAAAGTTCCAATTCGTCTTGTATGCAGCCCGTTTGTCCGTGCCAGCCATTTCCACCTCCAGATGCCTTTTCAGGGAGTTCACTTTACTACTCATCTTTTCCATTTGCTTAGCATAGACAATTTGATTTGATTTGGATTGATTGGATTAACATGTTACTTCATTTGTTATGTATTTGGGAGGTTTACTTGCTTTATTTTTCTAGTTTTACTTGCTTTATTTTTCTTATTTTTGAATAAGGTGGCAAAATTTTGAGCTTACATGTTATTAGATGATTGAGGATATATGCTTGAATTTCTTTTGATGGATAGAAGGTCATTTTTGCTTGTTATGTGTTGTTGTGTTGTTTCTTGTTTGGTGAGTCTTTTCTCATGTGTTTCGTTTGTATTTTTATTCTTGTATAGGGTTGTTTGGTGGTTTGTTTCAGGATATTGTGAGTCATTTTTTAATGTGAGTAATGACATGTTACTTGTGATAAGTGATGGCAAACTATGTTGAGAATCTCTACTCTTTAAAATTGTGACATGTTCTATTTAACTTGTTCAATTTTGAGATAAATTGAGGTGTAATGAGTTCCTAAGGGTCCGAGCAAAAGCTTGTGAGCGTTTGAGCCTCAACCGTGCCTCCACGGTTAGTTTTTCATGAGTGGATCGATTGAGTCTTGGTAAACTAGAACTTGCTCATGGACTACGGGAATGAGCCCGATTGGTGGAGGTTAGTGAGATGATCTTAGGCCATCCTTGTTACTTCAAAGTCATTGTCATATATTTTCTTATCTTATACATCATCCCTAGTTAACCACTTTGAGCTTTAAACCCTATTTTTGAGATATTAGCACATTACAAGTCTTGAATACCCATTTGAGTCTTATATATATAACCTTTGTGTGGGTGATTGAGAAGATGATGGCCTACAATGTTTGATGTGAGAATTGTGCAAGAGAAAGAAGAAAATGGTAAACAAGCAAGAAAAGGATGAAAAGAGCTCAAACAAATACACATGCAACCTTCAAAGTAAAAAAGGAGCAAAAACAATAAAAATATGCTCAAGCAAATTCCAAGTTAAAGGAAGGTAGCATGAAATCAAAAGAAGCTCAAGAAATCAAAGGAATGATAATGATTAGTGTTTCTGATGAGAAAAGGAAAGAAATGAAGATAGAAATGTGAAGAAGTTGAAGAAGCTGATCATCTCTTCGATTACTTATACTTGATAAGTCACTCTTACCCATATTTTCCTTACCATTACCAAAGAGCCTATCATTACATCCAAAAGTGAAAATCCTTTTTGATCATTAGTTGAAGACTTGGTGGCTTGTGAATGTAGTCCGTGAGCAAGCCTATGGTGCGTCGGGTTCAATCGATTGATGAGTGAAAATTACCCTATTTCATAGAGTGTTGAGTGCATTTTGATATCCGACGTGAGGTTTGGATCGGAATGGACTTTATTACTCTTAATTTTCTTAAACTTGAACTTATTAATTTTTTATGTTATGATTTTAATGTTGTAGTGTGACTTGATATGATTTGTAGTCCTTGTTACTTATGATGTGTTGTTGCTTATGTTCTTTATGTCTTTCTCTAGGTGAAAATTCCCCCTCTCGTTTTCTCATTTTCGTTGCTCGAGGACGAGCAACACTTTAAGTTTGGGGGGTTGATCGGTGTCATTTTCACCTAAATTTTAGTATCTTTTATTATGTGTTTTTGTGTATTTTTATTCTTTTTGTATATCATTTTGTTGTGTTATATGAAGATATGGAGATTTGTGCTTTGAAATGATAAATGTGTGATTTTCATAATTAAGTGCCTAAAATTGTGCTATATTTGTGAATATTTAAAAAATTGATAAATTGGTGTAATTTGTTTAATTTTCAGGTGAAAATAGATTCAAGACAAAATAAAGAAGATGTGGGAAAAAACGGAGCTCAATTCGGAGTTGATATGAGGAAGAACGAGCCAAAGCAAAATGCTGAAAAATGCAAGTCTAACTTGTATAATTTTTCTGTATTCTTGTGGAGCTCAAAAATAGATTTGTGATATATGGTTGGAAAGCCACGGAAGAGAGAATCGCGTGAGTGCAAGAATCATTCGAATTGAAGATCGGATGTGAAAGTTATGCGTGAAACGGTGAGACTGCGCTGCACACGATGACCCTACACGGCCCGTGTGCTGCTACACGGCCCGTGTAGGAGCAAAAGGCAATTTTATGATATCCACTTGTTCTAAAGCTTTCATGAGGGTATAAATACATATTTTGACAATAAAATCCAGGAGGAATCATTTGAGATCAGTTTACACACACTAGACACTTAAATCATACACATTCATCTCCATCTCTTTTATCCTTCACTTCATCCATTCAAACCACTTGATCTCCTCAAATCTATCCATAAATCCATCCATCCACCAATCTAAGAAGAAGAATTTATCATTGGTTGAAGATTTTAGCATGATAAAGGAGGAGGAAGTTCACCATCAAAGGGGAGCCAACTTACCTTTATTTTGTTATTTTCTTCATTATTTGGCTCAATTGGAGCATGCCATGGATTATGTTGAATTTGTAATGATATGTAGTGGCTAGTCCTCATGTGAGGCTAGCAATATGATTGGTTAGGTATTATGTAAATTTTGCACACCACATGTTTGATGAAATGATTGTTATATTTTCTATCATGAATGCTTATTCTCATTTTATGTATGATTTGTATGGTTAAATTCTCTTTTCATAGTGTTAGGATGACCATTCCAATATTATGCTTAGTGATTTAATTGAATCATTGATTGCATGAGATGACTTAGTTATTATGAAGAGAGGTAAGTCATACCCTTCAAGTGCTTAGAACCTCATGATAGAAAATTAGTGATGAACTAGTGAGGGAAACCCAACTTATGATCATAATACCTTCATGGGAATTGAGAGTAAGAACAATCCTAGGAGATTTAAACTTGTAAAAGAGTTGAGAACCTAATCACTTTAGTCATAGGGGTTAAGGGTACAATCGTGATTGCCCTTAATATCATAACATGAAAACCATCAATGCATGTATGTGTGTGAGTCTATATATACCTTACCATGAATGTTGCTTGCCTTACATAATTCTTAGATTGTTCACCTTCACCCATCATCCATCTCATTTGTACATGTTCTATCTTTAATTGTTTTCTTAGTTGTTAGTTTGTAGTATAATCAACCCCTCCTTCTTTGATTCGTCCTACTAGAGTAAAGCATTTCTCAAATACGGCTACCTACTTTCGCCCTTGGGTTCGATATCTTATAAATTTTTCACTTGGTCGCTTAAGTGCTACATACGATAGAGTACACTTGCTCTAAACCAATTTAAACCAAAATTGAAACCAAGTTCAGCTATAAGTTTTCTTTTACGAGGCCACCTGTTTTTGTCCTTTTTCTATAGCCACCTATTTGACTATTTCAATGATCACTTTTGGATCACTCTTTCAATTTCTCTTATTTCTGTGCTCTTTTATTTTTTTCTTTTTATAATATATATCATCTATTTGATAAAGCTAAAAGTAAAAGTAATATATACTCTCTCTCCGTACCCAACTGAACTTTACACGTAGTATTTTTTATTTCCGTGTGTTCCCAACTCATCTTTACACCACATTAAAGGAATACAACAACAAACACAATAAACTTATAATATAATTTAATGTCAAATTTCTACAAAATTTCTAGTAATATCTTACACATATAATAACATACTTTACAATTTATTTATTACAAAAAAAAACTTCCTCCCACCAGTTACAAGGTATTCATTTTACCATTTTGGCGTCCACTTCAAATGTATCCATATTCTCCATTTAGTAAAAAGGTACAACACATGGCTCACCATTTTCCTCTAATACAATTACCCACTACACGTATAATAATAATACTCCTTAATCTACACTTAAAAAACAAACGTTTACCTTGTAACTAGCCGAAAGAAGTATCAAACTACCCCTTTAAGTAAGTAAAAAAATATTTTTTCTTAATATCCGTAATAGTTAAAGTGTGAAGATAAATTAGGGGATGGAGGTAGTAATACCTTTTTAATTTACGTGTTAAAAAATACTTACATATTTCTAATTTTGACATTCTACATCAATAGTTACATTTTCTTTTTTGTTAAATGAGACCAATATAAAATATGATATATCAATGAGTCCACAAACAATATAATACAACTATCTACTTTACATTAAAATATTACTCCCTCCATCCCATAAACACACTTTCTATTTTTGTCTCGTCCCATAAACAAGTTCACACCCCTAAATAAGGAAATACACACAAATCAATAACCTCACAACATACTTTAATTTAAAAATTGCCACCATTTTATAATTCACATAACTTACTCTATAATTTATTTATTAACTAAAAATATAAACTACTCCTAAAAGTAATTTTTTCTTAAATTGCGTACTACAACATCTCTTTGGAATGGAGGTAGTATTTCTTTCTATTCACTATATATTAAAATATTGTATTTTATTATTACATGAGGATAGTATTACCGTTTTGTCTCATTATTTTATACTCCATACGTTCAATAATAAATTTCATAATTTTATTTTCTTTGTCCTACATAAATTTTTACCGCTAAAAAATTCAATTAAATAACACATAACATACTACTTAATTAAAAAAACAAATTTTGATCAAAAAATTTCTAAAAAAACAAATTTTCTTAAATTTCTGATGTTCTAATTCGAGAGGAGTGGTATGGCAAGGGAGGACTAGATGTGGTGCACGCGAATCGTGCAAAGGAAAATGATGTAATTTGAGTTGAATTAAAATTCCTTTTGATAACCACATATCTCCTTCCCACGTCACCAATGACGTTGCACCAATAGTCTTCATCTGTTTATATGTATCTTCCAACCCAATCATTTTCGCTCACACTCACTAATTTTGCAGATTGCATTAGCTTCAGAAAAATGGTGAAAGCACCAGAAGACATGCATCCGGTAAAGGCCTTTGGATGGGCTGCTACAGACAATTCTGGCCATCTTTCCCCCTTCCATTTCTCCAGGAGGTATGCTATTTCCTTTTCAATTTCTTAGGTCATGGATCGTCATATAGGTATTCACAAATTGTTTCAGATTTTCAGTATTCAGTTCGATTTTAGAAATTTTGGATCCGAATAACCCACCGTTGCCCCGTTAAGTCTAGATGATCTACTAAAAAAACTTATTTTTAACAATGGAATTTACCAACAGTAATTATCAACGGATTACCAATTAAAATTACAATTTTTTACAATAGAATACCATAGGAATTACTCTCCCTGTCCAACAACAAGGAGTGCATTTTACTATTTTCGTCCGTCCCAACACAAGAGGTGCATTTCCCTTTTTAGTAAATTGGACACACACAAAACCATTAATGTATCTCTATTGGACCCACACACCATACTAATACACATACCCGCTATAAATTAAAATATTATTTCTCTCATCTCAAGTACCCTCAACCACCCATTAAATATTATATCCCTTAATCTACGTGCAAAAAAGTTTCGTCACCCTTGTGGTGGAACGGAGGGAGTATTATGTTTTTATCATGAAATAAAATCATTGCTAATTTACTATTTTACAAACTGAATTATTATATAAATTACTAATAGAATTATTTGCAAATTATTGACAACAAAATTATTTATCAACGCAATTGAATTTTCTTTGCTTAAATTTACCAACCACTAATTTATCAATAGAAAATTATCAACTCGTTGGTAATGGTAAACTAATTTAATAATATAATTAATGCTTTTACCAACTAAGTCTTGCGTGAAATCATTTTACACTTTTTAAAATATATACTTATTACTTTTGCTATTAAACATTATCACTCTTTCGCTATAAAGCTTTTACCAACTAAGTCCTGCATGAGACGATCTCAAGTGAAATCATTTTATATTTTTTAAAATAGTTATTATTTTCGCTATTAAACATTATCACTTTCGCTATAAAATGTTATCACTTTTCAATTATACTATAAATTGTTCATTCATTTTTCATTATAAAAGTTACTCTCTCCGATCCGGAATAAACTTCACCGTTGCTGTAGAGACGGAGTTTAAGAAAAGTTATTTTTTGACCAATTTTATTCACTTTTAGAGGGTAATGTAGTATTTTTCGGTAAAGAAATAAATTATAAAATATGTTATGTTTGTTAGGTGAAAGTGGTAAACTTATATTCCCTCCGTCTATTGGTAAGAGTTTCATTTACTTTTGGGCATGTGGATTAAGGAGTATTGTTATTTAATGTGTAGTGGGTAGTTGTATTAGTGGGTGTGTGAGTCCCATGTTTTAATTGTATTAGTGGGTGTGGGTGGGTCCCATATGTCAAAAAAGGAAATGAGGCCTCTTGGGTGAGACAACCAAAATAGTAAAATGAGACTCTTACCTAGGAACAGATGAAGTAATTAAGATGAACTTTTAGGGGTGGGTATTGATGTGATATTTCGGATGGTAAAATTTAATGCAAGAAGAAGGAAAATGAAAAGTGTTAAGTTTATTATGGGACATACGGAGTATTACTATTTTCCGTCTTATATAAGGGCGAGACGGTCTATTTGGCGTGGATAAAAAACAAAATTTTTTTTTTTTGAGATATCCGAATAACGTTTTGGTTCTCCCATCAGAGAAACAGGAGAGAAGGACGTGAGATTAAAGATTTTATATTGTGGAGTGTGCCACTCCGATCTTCACAGCGTCAAGAACGAGTCGGGTCGGGTGACCTACCCTGTTCTTCCCGGGTAAGTTTCCGAGACGATCCATCTTAACTGATGTGATTATACGTATAATTCTTCAGCTGATTGATGTAGGCACGAGATCGTGGGAGTTGTTACAGAGGTGGGGAGTAAGGTGACGAAGGTGAAGATAGGGGAGAATGTGGGGGTGGGATGCATGGCCGGATCATGCCGCACGTGCGATTGCTGTTCCAATGATCTCGAGAACTATTGTTCCAAAATGGTCCTTACTTACAGAAGCATCTACTATGATGGAACCCCCACCTATGGGGGCTACTCTGATATTATCGTCTGCGATGAGCATTTCGTCGTCCGGTGGCCGGAAAACATGCCTCTTGATGCTGGCTGCCCTCTGCTATGTGCTGGTATCACTACCTACAGCCCCCTTAAGTACTACGGGCTCGATAAGCCGGGCTCGCACGTGGGTGTGGTTGGGTTGGGCGGGTTAGGACATGTGGCTGTCAAGTTTGCTAAGGCATTTGGGGCTAAGGTGACAGTCATTAGCACAGCTCCCAGCAAGAAAGAGGAAGCCATCAAGAATCTTGGTGTTGATTCGTTTTTGGTCAGCAGTGACCAAGATCAAATGATGGTATTCATCTACTAAGTGGGAGTAGCCTTATCTTATGAGAGCATTTCTGAGAATATTTTTGCACAACTTAAGTATGATCAACTGTTTGTGTTAGAGTGTGAAGTGATTAAATATTAAATGATTCTCCTGTCTACAAGCTTTCAGATGATGTGGTCATTTAACATGGCGGGCTTAATCTTTTAGATGAGGTGGTCATTTAACATGGTGTTGTGTGTAGAAAAAACTTGGAAATGGACTAATGTTGTCGATTGGCAGGCGGCGACAGGGACGATGGACGGGATATTGGATACTGTCTCTGCTCATCATTCTGTTCAGCCACTGCTAAACCTCTTGAAGCCTAATGGGAAGCTCATAATTCTTGGTGTGATCCCAAAGCCTCTGGAAGTGCCTGTTTTTCCTTTGCTTTCAGGTGATCTATTCATCAGCCATCAATTCAATCACAAAATATGGTCAAGATTATTCATGATTATTGGAACTGCAGGGAGAAGGACAGTGGCTGGTAGTGGCATAGGAGGGATGAAGGAGACACAAGAGATGATAGATTTTGCTGCAAAACACAACATCACAGCTGATGTGGAGGTGATTCCAATAGGGTATATAAACCAAGCAATGGAACGGCTCGAGAAGGCCGATGTCAAGTATCGGTTTGTCATCGACATTGCTGGAACATTGAAGGACGATTAACAAGACTATTCACTTCCTCGGTCCCAATAATTAATGCACACTTCCAATCCCTTTGTAATATAAATTACGCGCCAATAATTAATGCATACTCTCTTTTTATTATATTGGATGGAGGTAGCATTAAGAGGTTTAATTTATCAACCATAAATTTGATTCACAATTCCTATACTATTCAAGTGTTGCTTGTAATGATTATGCTTAAGCAGCAAATTAGGCATCTGCTTTATTTCTCTTATTTGGGGTGGGTAGGGTGGAGTTGTGTTATCTAGGAATAAGCTTCTACTGTAAGAATGTGTTATCAAGATTAAGATTTTTGTGATTGTGAGTTTAATACAATGATCCAATCAATACTATGGAAGGCAATATACACATATCATTATTCTCATCCTCTATTTTGTAGGTTTGGCAACTTGTTTCAAAAGCCTCTTTAATTATTCTCATCATAGTCAACTCATCTTCACATTGACTTTCTCTTATTAGACTTAATAATTTTAAGAATAATTTAGTATTTTAACCAGAGATTCATTCACTTTGGGGAATGCCGACTGACTGAAATTAGTGTAAAATTGGAACGAAATGTTGATAAAATCAATACTGACGGATATGATCGAAAGAGTTTTCAAAACAAAATTATAAGAATGATATCTGAAAAAAGAAGGCATGCACCAAATTAATAGTAGAATTCAATGAATTGAACAAAAGAATACAAACGAATGATTAGCATTTAGGCAGACGTTTGTTCCGCTTTAGTTGGTGTGTCTATGTTTATGGATGGGTGGAATGTTCTGTTGATTCCTGAAGAAGTTGTGTGGATCAACCATGGAACAAGGCGATCAAAGAAATGCTTGCCTGCGCGTAACTCGTCCTTCCAACGTTGTTGTTGTTGGCTCCGATGTCAAGATCTCTGTAGTTCAAGTAGGCAGCCCTGGGAGAGGCGGAGACATAGGGAGTCATGTAATCGAAGGCCCTCCTGACCCAGTTCAAGTACTTGCCCGGATTGCGAGCCTCGCCTTCCTGCCAATAGACCGTATGGAAGACTTTGTACAAGTTACAAGCCCTGTGAGGAACAGGAATGGCGGATTCAGATATTATCAGGTCAATTTGAGACGGAAGATAGTCCCTCGAAGTCATGTCCCCCGCTTCGAGTTCTGACTTCCAGCCCATTGCGCTTGGCGCAGAGGACGATAGGGGGGATTTGGGACTCGTGTTGTGGGGTTATGATGAAGCTGGGTTTAGGGGTGGAGTCGGAGGCGTATCTGAGATTCCAGATGGTGAATTTCAGGACTGAAGAGTAGGATGAGTTGGATGGGGTGTAAACAAGGTTGGAAATAGAGGAGTAGTTTTGGTATCTTCTTCTAGAAAATTATTCTGATCAGCAGAAGCTGGAAAAGAGTAGGAAAATACTAGAAAAAGTATGAATGTGAGTTGCATTAATATTGGAGTTTTCATGATGTAATATTTTAGACAAAGAATGAAAATATGTATGATTATAAAATTTAGTGTTTGTGGAAGTGGAGTGGCTTGCTATGCTATTTATAAGGATGTATTCATATTTCATTCTGAGGGTGAGGGGATAGAGCGTGTTGATCCACACCACACGCGTTTCCCTTGAAATTTTTATTATAAATAATTTCCAAAATTCATTAGAGTTGAAGGAAATGAGAAATCAATTCAGTTGCAGGGTTTGCTAGTTTACCGCTAAATTTAAATAATGTACAAGTCAATGGAAGCAGACTAGCGTGAATATTTTACTATGTCCACAAACAATTACTCCCTCCGTCACGGGCAAAGAGATGCATTTACTGTAACTTTTGTGAGAGCTTTATGCAGTCAAACGTAGTTGTTTGACCTGGATAGAGGGAGTAGTTAGCTTTTCAATTTCTTCCAATTTAGTTGTTCAATTATGGGTCCATTACTCCTATGTACAAATTATATATACATATTACTAATAGATATATTATCCTATTTAAAATATGATTAATTATTTAAAAAGTCTCAATCTTTTCGCCGATTGCAGATTAGTCCAAACTTTTTAATATTTAAAAATAAGTACTCGACCTTAAACCCGTTTTTCAAATCAAGCCACCGCCGCTGACGTGTCACAGTTTATAATCCACGCATTAAAAAAAATTGAGTAACGACGTCGTTCCTTGCCAAGTAATTCTCCTCCCTACCGCCGCCTTTGCCTCGCCTATGGCAGCCTCCGGCGGTAATAGATGACACGGCGGGTGGAACCCTAACGCCAGCGCCCTGTGGAATGATTGAGGAGCCTGCTTCGACGGCGAAGCCGCTGCTTCTGAGGTTGACTTTGAGGTTTGAGTAATTAGCCGGAATTGTGCCGGTCGCAGCTATGATGGTCGGTTCGCTTGCTACAGTCGCCACTCGAGTGCTTCGCCTTCAGATTTATGGCCTAACTCCCGGGTCAGCTGAAAAACCTTAGCTGCACACGTCGTCGGCATACGGATGCGCCGCTCTCGGCCGTCCGATTTAGTGTGGCGGTCCTTCGTTGATTTCTTGGGTGGCGGTTCGTCCGCCGAAAGTGTAATTATTTATTGGGTTGGGGCCTCGGAGCTGTCAATTAGAGTTTTCGATCTGGTGACCATGGCTAGTGAGGCGTTGACGAGCTGGGGTGGCGAGTTTTGACCGCCGGAGGAGGAGGAAGCAGCTATGGAGGGTGGAGAGGAGATGGTGGTGGCGATTGGTGCAGCAGCAAGAGGAGGGCGGTAGATGGTGGTGAAGAAGTGGGGTGAAGTGCCATGGAGGCGGTGGAGTAGGTGGGGAGGAGTAGCTAGGTTGCAGGGTTGTGAGGACGTGGTGACGGTGGTGGTGGTGGTGCTGGTGAGGGGAATCATCAGTGAGTTCCATGTGGGGTGGGTGGGGTGGGGGTGGGTAATCACTAATCAAGCCCACGTGTTCCTTATTATTATTATTTTTTTAATACGTGGATTATAAACAGTAACACGTCATTCGCCGGGCAGGCATTCGACTGCCCAGTGGTTTAATTTAAAAAATGGGTTTAAGGTCGAGTACTTATTTGTAAATATTGAAAAGTTTGGACTAATCCACAATTAGCGAAAAGATTGAGATTTTTAACATAATTAACCCCTAAAATGTTGATGAAAAGTGACAATTTATCTAGAAAATTAAAAAAGACATAAATGTGCATTCGTGATATAAAAAAGAAAAAGAAATAGAAAAAGACAAAGACAAAGGGTTAAATTAAGGTCTTATAATTAAAGGCAAAAACTTGTGTGCACCCGGGCGCATAAAGGCAAAAACTTGTGTGCACCCGGGCGGTGCACGGAGCACACTCCGTGCACCTTTAGAATTTTATGTTAAATTGTATACCTTTTAGTATAAAGATGTGCACCCTTTATTTTCTATAGAAAAAAAAATATTAATGAAAAATGTATACCCTTTACAACGAAATTTTGTACCCTTATTAATTAAAGTGTATATCATTTAGAACAAAACAATATACCCTTATCCATAATACTAAATTCTAAAGGCGTACGGTGTGCCCGGGGGCACAAGAGCCTCACTCATAATTAAAAGATGACATTGAAAACTGCCGAAACTATATTACAAATTATGGAAAACTTCTTTGAGCACAACATTTTTTTTAAACAATGTGCTCATCCTATTGTCACTGTACAATAAAATGTTCTGTCCATTCTGATTTGTAACTCTTGATACAGTCACGTACACTTCTGATTTGTAACTCTTGATACAGTCACGTACACTTGGTCGTGACTAAAGAATGATCTCTTTAAATCCAACCCAACATTGCTCAATAATTGTTCTTAACTCTTGTTTATAGTCATTGCATAAAAATAATAATTAGAGGAAATTGTTTGCGTTGATACTTGAATGACAATCTAACATCAAATAGTGTTAGAGATAACTTAGCAATTAGCACTTATTCTATTAAACTGATTCCAATTAACATCATTCCTTGAATAACTCGCTCACCATCCTTGTTATCACAATCTTGTACCATTACATTACTATTACATAACCCTCTTGCATGATTACTCATTTTAGAATTTTCTACCCATGCGATGCACAAGTATAAAAAACTCCCTCCGATCAGTTATAAGGTATCCGTTATATTATACTTAACGTCCGATTCAAAGGTATCCGTTTCCATTTAAAGTAAAGTAAGGTCCAACCATTACTATCACTCAACCCTTAAAGTTATGGTATTTACATGAATGTCATCAGTTTAAAATCATCAACAACATACTAATCCTAACTTAACTTTAACATTTACTAATAATTATACACTATAATTAATAAGCACACAATAAAAAAGAAGGGTTAATTACCTACAAAATTCTGAACTTTACTTTGATTTCAAATTAGTCTAAACATATGAGTATATTAAAAAAAAAAATATTCCACCTTTATGGCGATTTGCAAATTAAGACATCGGGCAGCTAGATGCTGTCCGAATAATGATGCTACACTTTTTCCATCCAATCACATTCCACTTTCAACATATTTTTTATCCACCTGGCACTCTCATCAGCCCAACGTCATTTTTTCCACCTGACCCTTTCATCAGCCCAACGTTCTCGTTTTGCTCGATTACAAGAGCTTCCCCACCCTTTTTGACACAGGGAAGGTCGAGAAGAAGGACCCATTCAGCATTTTCCCTTCTCTCTCTTCTTTTCTTCTTCTCTCTCTCCTCCTCTCCCTCAACCTCTCTCCTCCTTCTCACTTATTTTACTCTCTTCTCTCCATATTAATATCATACTTATCGCAATCCCGAAAGAAACATATGGAAAATACAATTAACATAACCATGGAAAGCTACTGTTGACAAAAAGTTATTTTTTTACCAAGTAATTTGATGGGTGTGGTTTGCCCAGGTACAATGCAATTTGGCCCAACAGATTCAACAAAAGCCTCTTACATCAGTCTACTTCCTATTAGATCATCATGTTGAAAATTTTCAGAAGGGTTCAATTCCAAAAGAAAGTGGTTTAAGAACTATCACAACTTTGAATATCCTATGAGAAACACTTTAATTAAAAATATAATTAATATTTCAATTTTGATTAATACTATACCATAATAATCTCCACACGCGCCCCCACCTACCCTTCTCCAGAGCAGCCAACATACACGCGCCTACCCCTAAATCTCAACAATGTCCTCTTAGAAACCCTTCTTCTTGGCTGTAAGTACTGTGCGAACGATATTTCATTATTATACTTTGATAAAATTTCTCAAATCCCTAATCATAGTTGATGTGAACACTGAATGTGATCTCACACTACAATAGGAAACCTACCAAAATTTCAAGTGAGGAAACGACGTCAGAGACAATCGATTGGGTGTGGCTGTCGAAATTGGCGGAGGCGACGCTTAATTTCGCAACTGTGCGGTTTGCGCCCAAGTACTTAGTGGAGACGTCGGTAAGAAATTTAGGGTTGAGCTTGGGGCTCAGTTGAACCCGGTCGATTTAGGAATCTGCACTACCGCCAAGCATATGATGATGAATAAGAATTCCGATTCCAATTTGATTATAGCGACAGACGCCTTTTTGATCGGTTGAGAGCCAAACGAGGACTTTGGGCTTGAAAGAAATGAAAGTGCCTGGTGGATAAAAAATATGATGACAGTGGAATGTGATTGATAGGAACAATCGACACATCATCAATCGGGCAGCCTCCAACTGCCCGATGGTTTAATTTGCAAATCGCCATAATGATAGTGTACTTTTTTGCAAATTCTGATATGTTTAGACTAATTTGAAATCAAAGTAAAGATCAGGACTTTTTAGGTAATTAACCCAAAGAAAATCAGGTTTTGGAAACCTTAATTCTCATTTGGGCTTCTCTCTTCGAGAAACTCTCTCTCTCTCATCATTTGTTCTTCAACGATGGTCTCTCTCTCATCGACTGCTCTTTCATCGATGAACTCTTCTTCATCTTATTCCCTGTAAACTTGCCATCATCATCTACTCCCTTTATCTTCCATTCTGTACTGCTTTTCTTTCCTTATCTTGAAAAAGATATGGATTCCGTAGTCGATTTGAAGTCTATTTCCATGGTGGTGTCATCGGTCGATTCACCATCAGAAGCGATTTCTGGCAAAATCCCTGAGATTTATTCGTTCTATGACTATGAGACTTGTAGATCTACTATGCCCCCATCTTTCTCGAGCTTATTCGAGTTTGATTCCTATAGATCTACTGGCTCTCCTCTTTCTTGAGCTCATCTGACTTTGATTCATGAAGATCTACTGGGCTCCCCGCATTCTCAGCCCCTTCCGATTCAGATCTGAATCGATAAGTTATCTCGAAATCTGATGAGATATATGCGGGACTTGTTGTGCCTGATTTGGAGGACCAACTGTTGTTTGACCCTAAATACGAGGGCATGGTGGTGACCGACTCTGAGGAGGCGTCAGTGAGCGACCCCGTGAGCTCATCGGTGCGTGATTGCCAATTCAGTAAAATTTTTATGGAGGAACGTAGGTTCTAAATTCTGACGATAAAGAGCTTATACCCTAGGGCCTTAAAACTGCCCAAATACTCTGAGGTATGAAACCCAATCTATTATTTTCTCATTTGTGGGGTTTGGGATTCATAAACTAATGTGATGATGATGTTTATGTGGGTTGAAATAGTATGAGCATGTTAAATTTCTCTCCATGCATAATTATGGAGAGTGCATACTTTGTTAGGTCACTAGTTATGCATTTAGGAGACAAATTTAGAAACGCTTTATGATGAGAGTTCTCTAAGAGTGGAATTGAATTTGTTAATTTTAGGGTTGGTGGATTGCCTATGTTTGATGATTTTATGAATCATGATTCTTGATTCCTAGTTGTGTGATTGTTGGTACTATGATTGATGGTTCTATGTGCAGGCAATTAAATTTTATTGCCTAATAAATAAAAAATACGAAGAAAAATATATTAAATATTGATTAAATATTTATTTATTAAGGAATTTAAATAAATTAATTTCTAAAATAAGTAAATAAATAATTAATAATTAATATAAGTATTTGAGCCCAAATCCAAGTCAAATGGGCTCAATTCAAGTCAGGTAGGCCTGACTCAAGACAACAAGCCCAACAAATCAAACTCCAGCAGACCTAATTAAATTAAATAGGCTCAGGTCTAGTTCAACAGACCTAATTAAATTAAATAGGCCCAAGTCAAATCCTACAGGCTTAAATAGGTCTAGTCTAGCGGGCTTAATTAAAGGAGAAAAGTCCAACATATCTTTTCAAGGAGAAAATATCTCACAGGTGGTTATTTTCTCTACCTATAAATTAGAGCCTTCAGTCATCATTCAAAACATTCTGAAACTCCTGAAAACCCGGAGAGCTCTGAAGAAGCTTGGAATCTCGGAGAAGATCAAGTAATTCTTCAAAGATCAATTCAGAAACGTCATTCAATCTGGGATAAAGGTACGGAGCCCCTCAGATTCAATGTTTCTTCAAATCAAGTTTATCCAACGACATTCGTGAAGTCAACGGTGTTCTACCAAATTGAACGACGTTCTTCGCGATAAAATCTTCAAGTCAATGTTTTATCCGAACAAAGGCCCGACGCCTCCGGACAAACGTTCTTCAAGTCAACCCTGAGCTCAGACAAGCTTCATCCGAAGATCCAACTCAGAAAGTTAATAAAGGCGAAGAAGTCAACTCAAGAGAGGAATCAGAGGATAAATAGAAGTTGTTTACTCAAATTCTCAAGCTCAATCCACATCGGATTATCATTGTAATTTCTTTTGTGTTTATTATTTAATAAATACAAATTTTGTTGTTACAAATTTTGGAACGCCCAGTGGGACAGTTTCTACCTCTTATTTCCTCTTCACATAAGCAAAGTAAGATGGTTCCGCTAAGAGTCAAAGTCAACATATTAGCTTCTGTCTCCAACTCTTCGGAACTACAAGTTGAAGATATTAAAGTTACAACTAGAAGCATGTCAAAGAATGTGAGGTCTGAAGTCTCTTCAAAGACAAATTCTTCAATTGGAGTTATCCCCAAAGGAATATCTTATGACGATCAGGATGATAAAAATGAAAAGGGTAACCTTGCTGGCTCAACTCCTCTATCTGAAGAAAGTCCATCGTCTGATTCGTCCATAGCCTCAACTATGGCAACAAACATTTCGTCTGTCGAAGAACAATTGGCAAGCTTAACTAAATCCGTTGCTGCACTTGCCAAACAGAACCAAGAACAAAGTACTTTGATATTCAAACTAATGGAGAAAATGACTGGTGCTGAAACACGCCATACAAACAAAAAGCAAGTTGAAGATGCTGAAAATGAAGTTAATGACTCTGCGAAACATCAGTCGAAAGGGAAAAGGGTGATTGAAGAAGAACTGAACATCTCCCATGATGGAATGGTTTCTATCAGCTAGCTAAAAAGCATTATACTTGGCACAATGAAGGACCAATTTGAAGAGAGCTCCAAGCCTTCATTCACTTATGCCAAGCCTTATACTAGGAGGGTTGACAACTTGTAGATGCCACCGAACTATCAACCCCCAAGTTCCAACAGTTTGATGGCAAAGGTAATCCAAGGCAACATATAACACATTTCATTGAAACATGCAATGGTGCTGGAACTTACGGAGATCATATGGTGAGACAATTTGTTCGTTCTCTAAAGGAAAATGCTTTTGAATGGTACACCGACTTGGAGGCCGATTCTCTAGATAGTTGGGATCAGATGGAACAACAATTCCTTAACCATTTCTACAGTACTAGAAGAAAAGTTAGTATGATAGAATTAACTCGTCAATTAAAAGAAGAGCCAGTAATTGAGTACATTAATCGATGGAGAAATCTGAGCTTAAATTGTAAAGATCGACTGTCTGAAGTTTCTAGCATTGAGATGTGCACTCAAGGAATGCAGTGGAGCCTTGGTTACATACTTTAAGGGATTAAGCCTAAAACCTTTGAAGACTTAGCCACAAGAGCTCACGACATGGAGCTAAGTATGGGGATAAGAGGAGTTGTAGAGCCACCGATTCCTGGATCCTACAAGTACAAAGAAAAGTAAGAGGCCAGGAAAGGGGGTAAACCCTACAATAAATCTTATAAAAAAGAGTCCATGGTGATAAATGCATCAATTGTCAAATTTTGAAGGAATGAGAATGAAAAAGATGATAAAGTGAAGAATGATTCCCAAGAAAGGGGGCAAAGAATATTGACCTTGAAAGAGATGCAAGAAAGAAAGTACCCATTCCTTGATTCAGATGTCCCAGACATATTTGATGATCTGCTCAAAGATAAACTTATTGAGCTTCCTGAAATGAAGCGACCAGAAGAGGCGGGGCAAACTGACAATCCGAAGTACTGCAAGTATCATAGAATTGTGGGTCACTCTATCAAAGATTGTTTTGTCTTTAAAGATAAAGTTATGTGATTGGTGGAGCAAGGAAAGTTCTTTCTAGATGAAGATGCAATTGCAAACTCTACTTCTACAAACGGAGAAAATGATTCTTCATGTCACATGGCAAGTGAAGCTCAACTACTCAAGGTTGAGCCTGGAGGTGAAAGTGGGACCCATGTTATTAAAATTACCTTCACAGAAGAGGACTTACTGCTCAGTTCACAACCTCACAACCGACCCATGTTCGTAGCTGGTTGTACTCAAGAGCAAAGGGTGAATCAAATATTGATTTATGGAGGTTCAGCGGTCAATATCTTGCCTCTAATGACATTGAAAAAGTTAGGGATTCGAACTGATGAACTCGGTAGTAGTTGATTGACGATTCATGGGTTCAATCAAGAAGGTCAAAGAACACTTGGTACAACAGTCTTGGATTTAATGATAGATGAGATGGCCTCAACAGTTTTGTTTTATGTCATTGATGCTAAAACATCATATAACATGCTCTTGAGGTGCCCATGGTTGCATGAAAATGGAGTGATTCCTTCTACGCTACATCAATGCTTTAAATACTGCGATTGAGGTAATATAAAAAGGTGCTTGGTGATGAAAGGCCATTCACAGAAGTCGAGTCATATTTTGCAGACGCTAGATATTTTCTGAAAAGTAGCAAGACTGTCAAATAAGAAGGAAGTTCATCGCAAGAGAAAAGCGATGATAAATGAGAAAAAGAGAATGCATGTGATGTTTCATCCATACAGTCTAATGAAAGCAAACAGTTGATCAAGACTATAGAAGGGTTGGCACTACCCTTGACCAAGGTTGACACTAAAAAGCCTTCTCCTCCTCCACTCAAAGGGTTCACTCGCCCAATTCAAGGGGCTAAAACTGAGCATGGAGATGTATTTTAGGCGGCAGTTTCCAAATCATATAGCCCATAAGCTTACAAACTTCTTATGAAAGCTGGATACCCAAGAAAAAGCTGTGATAAATAAAACGTCTCATAAAACTCCTAGTGAATTTAATACCACTCAAGAGACATTGAAAAGCAACAGCCACACTTCTAAGTATACTAGAACATGTTTGGGATATGTTCCGTAAAAACCTGTTCGTATTGCGATCAAACGGGCAAACACAAACTACATCACTGAAGATGAAATTCTTCCTGAAGAAGAAGAGTCTTATGAGGAAGATAGAAACACAGAAAGAATCTCAGTCTTCAAAAGACTCAGACCATCTGGAAGTGAAAATCGCCAGAGATTCGAGACTACCAGGTTCCCAAAAATACATAGTCGGATCCCATCTCGCATGAAAAGACGACATTTCCTGACTATATCATGTGACACAGTGTTGAAAGCTAAGAAACGGACAATAATCTTCACCAGAAGTGAAGAAGATGATCGTGAAAGTGTAGGCTCATCGGACGTTGTTCGTTCCATTATCATGCGAACAGACTTACACAATGCTGAAAGAGATCTACGAAGCAAGATCTTCGAAATGAGGAGAGATGGCTATGTATTGAAGAGCATTGTTAAAGTGGGAGAAAATGAACAAGTTGGGTCTAATCCGCATTTTCAAAGGCAAGAATTCTTAGAGGAAGTTGCCACGGTAAATCATGTCACTATACGAGATGAGACCTCAACTGAAGAGGAAGATGCTGATAATGCTCCTCCAGAATTTGAAAAGGGTATCAAAGCTACTGTTGACCAATTAAAGGAGATTAATTTGTGTGATGCTAATAACCCACGTCCAACCTATATAAGTGCTTTATTGACAGCTGATGAAGAAAAAGCTTACATTGAGCTTCTTCAAGAGTTTAGAGACGTGTTCGCATGGTCATTCAAGGAGATGCCCGGATTAGATCCAAAAGTGGCAATTCATCATTTAGCAGTAAAGGAAGGAGCTAAGCCTCTTAAGCAGATGCAGCGTCGATTTTGACCAGAGGTTAATAAGCTTCTTGAGGCGGGCAATATACGAGAAGTTAAGTATCCCACTTGGCTCTATAACATTGTACCAGTAAGGAAGGCAAACGGGCAACTTAGAGTGTGTGTTGACTTTCGAGAACTTGAACTTGGCATGCCCAAAAGATAATTTTTCACTGCCAATTACTGAGCTCATGATTGATGCAACAACTGGTCATGAAGTTCTTTCATTCATGGATGGGTCATCCTGCTATAATCAAATTAGTCTTGCTCCAGAAGACCAAGATAAAACAGCCTTCCGCACTGCAAAAGGAATATTTTGCTATAATGTTATGTCATTCGGATTGAGGAATGTTGGCGCTACTTACCAACGAGCCATGCAAAAGATATTTGATGACATGCTCCATAAGAATGTCGAATGTTATGTTGATGACATCGTGGTAAAATCAAAGAAGAAAAAAGATCATCTCCAAGATTTAAGACAAATATTTGAGCGTCTTAGAAAATTCCAACTCAAGATGAACCCACTTAAGTGCGCATTCGGAGTCTCTTCGGGAAAGTTCCTTGGATTCATTGTCCGACATCGTGGCATTGAGATTGACAAAGCAAAGATTGATGCATTCATGAAGATGCAGGTGCTCCGAAACATACATGAACTCAAGAGTTTGCAAGGTAAGCTGACGTACTTAAGAAGATTCATATCAAACTTGGCCGGCCGATGCCAACCATTCAGCCATCTTATGAAGAACGGTGGCCCGTTTGAATGGGATGAAGCTTGTACTAATGCCTTTAATAGCATTAAAGCATACTTGATGAAGCCTCCAGTGTTGGTTGCTCCCATAGTCGGACGTCCATTAATCCTTTATATATCTGCTTAAGAACGATCAGTTGAAGCCCTACTTGCACAAAATAATGACGAAAGAAAGGAGTGTGCGTTGTACTATCTAAGTAGGACAATGACCCCAAATGAGTTTAAGTATTCACCAACAGAAAAGATCTGTCTTGCTCTTATCTTTGCAATTCAGAAATTGAGACATTACTTCCAAGCTCATACTGTTTACTTGGTCTCAAAAGCCAACCCATTAAAGTTCGTCATGTCAAAGCCAGTGCTCTCTGATAGGCTCGCAAAATGGTATCTCCAACTGCAGCAATTTGAAATTATCTATGTCCCTCAAAAAGCGGTGAAAGGGCAAGTGTTGGCAGATTTCTTGGCTGATCATCCCATGTCTGCCGAATGGGAATTGTCTGATGATCTTCCTGATGAAGATATTGGCTATTGAAATCAGTCATCCTTGGAAGATGTATTTCGATGGAGCTGCTCATAGAGAAGGAGCCGGTGCCGGAGTAGTATTTGTGACCTCAGATGGATGAGTTCTGTCATATTCGTTCAGTCTAACTGAAAATTGCTCCAACAATGTAGCTGAATATCAAGCTCTTATACTTGGTTTGGAGATGGCAGTGGATGTAAAGCAGCGACACCTTAAGGTAGATGGAGATTCTTTGTTGATAATCAACCAGCTGCTCGACTTATATGAGGTTAGGAAACCTGAACTACTTCCGTATTATAACTATGCTCAAATGCTTATAAGTTGGCTTGGAGATATAAAAATTGAACATCTATCAAGGAGCAAGAACAAGCAATCCAATGCTTTGGCAAAGCTAGCATCAACTATAGCAATGCCTGAAGCACATTTTCATGTGCCGATCTGCAAAAGTTGGGTAGTACCTCCCTTCTTTGAAAAAGAAGATCGTGAAGAAAGAAGACTGGCGTCAACCGTTCGTTGATTACTTGAAGTATAATAAGCTCCCTAATGATCCACACATAAGGGTTGATGTCAGACGTAGATCACCACGATTCTTCTATTATAAAGATACACTATATAGAAGATTGTTTGATTGGATTCTCTTGAGATGCTTAAGTGATGAAGAAGCTCTTCGGGCTATGGAGGAAGTTCATTCTGGAGTATGTGGCTCCCATCAATCTGGACCCAAGTTACATTTCAGAATCAAGAGGATGGGATATTACTGGCCTTCTATGGTGAATGATTGCATAGACTATGCACAAAGATGTCAGCCATGTCAGTTTCATGCAAATCTCATTCATCAACCTCCCGAACCATTACATCCAACAGTTTCTTTGTGGCCATTTGATGCATGGGGCTTAGATATGGAGGGGCCATTAACAAAGTCTTCTAGAGGCCATCTTTATATTCTAGCTGCCACTGATTACTTTTTCAAGTGGGCGGAAGTGGTACCCCTAAGAGAAGTGAAGAAAGAAAATGTTGCTGATTTCATCCGCATCAACATCATATACAGATATGGAGTACCTCGGTACATCATCACTGATAATGGAAGGCCATTAAGGAAATCTTTGATTGACAAGCTTTGTGAGAAATTTGACTTCAAGCAAAGGAAGCCTTCTATGTACAATGCTGCAGCAAATGGGCTCGCTGAAGCTTTCAACAAGATGCTATGTAATCTGTTGAAGAAGGTAGCCTCAAAGTCAAAGCGAGACTGGCATGAAAGTATTCATGAAGCTTTATGGGCGTATCGAACCACTCATAGAACTCCTACTCAAGCTACTCCGTATTCTTTAGTATATGGGGTTGAAGTTGTGGTGCCCCTTGAAAAGAAAATTCCATCTTTAAGAATAGCTATACAAGAAGGCTTGACTGAAAAAGAGAACGCACGACTGCGTCTCGAAGAGTTAGAAGCACTTGATGAAAAGAGGTTGGAAGCACAACAGAAACTTGAGTGCTATCAAGTTCGCCTTTCTAGAACGTTTAACAAGAAAGTGAGGATACGTTCTTTTCAAGTCGGAGACTTAGTCCTTGCAGTGAGAAGGCCTATTGTCATCACTCACCGAGTTGGAAATAAATTCTTACCCAAGTGGGATGGCCCACATGTTGTGAAAGAAGTATATACAAATGGTGCATACAAGTTGATATCTGAAGATGGTGTGGGAATTGGCCCATAAATGACAAATTCCTAAAACGCTACTACTCGTAATCCAGTCAAAATCCAAGAGATGCTCCATGATGCACGAGCCTAAACTGCATGTTACTTCTGGTCCGCACGAGTATAAACTGTGTACGACACCCACCAAATGTAATTATATGTGGTTAAACTGTTAATTCACCCCACTCAAGTATTTTAAGTGGTTAAAGCATTAAATACCCTACTTTTTCTAAAGTAATTAAAAAATAGTCACTCCTGGCCTGCATGAGTATAAACTGTGTACGACACCCCCCCATTCAAATTGAATTATATCTTTTTGAACTACGTTATGACTTGAACCTTTGCAAAGAGGTACGTAGGCATCTTAGCATTCTGCTAAGTTCAGTCATGTTTTGGTTTATTCCCATCAAGTTGGTGAGACAAGAGACAAGTTGAAGCATGAAGGAGATAAGAAAAAAGTTGACAAAGAGAAAACAATGATTGAACAAAATTTGAGTGAAGAAATAAAAAGAGTTTGTCGTGGTTAGAGAAATCTGAATTCTTACTATATTGAAGAAGATCCAAATTTTTGAAGATCTTGAGACTCTCTGAAATAAAAAGAAGAAAAATGAATTGGATTGTAAACTATTAAATTAAAAGTTGTTGATTGAATTATTATTTAATCCACTCAAAAGTTCTCTTAATTTAGCCTAATAGGCTTATTTTAAGGGGGGATAAATTTGATGCGATCAAGCTAATTAGATCCATCATATTAGCACTCCATTGGGGAAGAGAAATCAAGACAAATTGATAAAATTGAAGTCCAAGGAATATTTTGTTCATGTTGACTCATTGGCCCAAAGGTTGAGCTACAATCAATTGGTTTAATTTAATTGAAGCCCAATTCAAAAGGAAGGATTGGTCCATCAATAAAGCCCAAATGGAAAGTTGATGTTTTGAAATGGAAAGTTAAAAGATTGATTAAATCAATTTGTCATATCAATGAGAAAGTGACGGGTGAGTGGGCTGTTCAATTGAAAAGGAGGTTTCCTTTTCTCTTCCTTCCTTAAAAAACACGTGAATTTTTCTTTTCCTTATATAAGATTGAATCTGCCATTTCAAAGGAAACACTCTTCTCTCTCCTCAAGGAAGTAAGGTAACTCATCTTCTCTCGCATTCTTCCCAAATTTGATGACGAGAACAGCCGCTCCTCACGTAAAGAAGGGAACTCATTCTATCGTGCGCCACCGTGGAGGGTTGAATCCACCGCCTGCTCCCACGATTTGTTATCCATCGCCACTACGAGAAACTATGCCCACCATATGGCCAGAAATCACCGCCTCACGCCACCCGGACAGCCAGAAACAGAGACAGTCATGGCTTGCTGCCGCCAACGGTTACAGCGGATGAAGTAGTGTATGCCCGCCCGGTCAGATCCGCTATCGAGCCGATCCTGGTCGGGTCCACCGTCGAAAACACCGTCGCTCAGTTATGCCATCACCACGGGTCTGAAGCACCGCCACCGGTAAGCAGTTGCGCTGAGCTACATCCGCCGACTCGTTACCAAAGCAACCCAGCCCGGTCAGAAGATTGCTGCTCGTGGCATCACTTGCAAACGCCAATCACCGTTCAACTCTGGCGCCACCAACTGTTACGACTAAACTTGCATGTGCCCGCCCGGTCAGATCTGCTTCCAAGCCTAACTCGATTAGATCCGCCGCCGGAAAACTTCATCGTCCGCTCGTTACCCGTGATCGCCGACGTCCAACAATAAAGAGCCAAATCAAGCATACGTGGGATGATGCTGCCAGAAAATTCGAAGGTCCGACACATGGCGTCGCCTCTCATTCCCAACACCCAACAATCACCGTCAGTCCATCATGCGGGGAGTCGCTGTCAAAAAACTAAGGGTCCAACGCATGGCGTTGCCTTTCATTCCTAACACCCGATAATTGCCGCCACGATGGGAAAGATAGCCGCCGACCAACCATTCTGAAAACCACGGGTATGAAGTATTGGACTCACATCGGACTCGCCGCGACCTCCGACTGGGATAAATCCCTAGTCGTCAGGAATACGCGACGCCAGCCTCGACTACCCGTTTCATCTTTAAAGGAAATCCGGTACATTAAAAGTCTTCTCTTCTCTTCTTCTCTTCGCGGAGGATAGTTGTGTTGAAAAAGGAAAAGAAAGAACAACAAGAAAAGAAACACGTATGTGCAGAAATAAAGGAAAGGAAAAGAGAATTAAGAGAAGCTGTAAAGTAAAGAGAAATGGGGAGGAAAGAAGATAGTTACTTTGATAACTGATGTCTTGTGAAAAACTTAAACTATCACTTGATGAAGAACACTCAAGAACTTGCACTCACTTGAATGTTTGATCTCTCACGTTTCACACACGAATTGATTGACAAAACGAAGAATGAAATGAAAGAAATCAACACAAAGATGTATACTGATTCGGCATAAGCCTACATTCACTTTGAAAGAACAATCACTCACTAGGATGATTACAATATACAACTTAAGGAAGATGATGATGATCTTATGCACATAACCCCTAATGTGCTTCTAAACTTATATCTGATGTGTTGCTTGCTTGGAAGTTGACTTATCAGTTGCTTCATTGTGTATATATACACACCAGCAACTCAACTGCTAAGCTACAGAATGATTCTTCACGTGGGATGCTCATTTGTTAGCTCAACCAACGAACAAACTCAACTAACTAACTTGATTCTAATCTTCAATGCATGGTTGGGATGAATCTGATCTGATGGCCTCTTGATCTCACTCCAACTTCTGCAGCTTCTTTATTGTTGATCCTCATCAACACTTCAACACAAATCAACATCCTTCACCTGTCTTGGCTATATGACAACACACATACACACAAGTGCATGCATGTATGTCTATCACACAACAATACTCCACCTTAGACTACATCATCACTAGTTTGTAATCTCCTCCACTTGTTGCAATTCAAGGCTGCAGCCACCTTCCTTTCCTTATTTAATTCAACTGAATCAAGTGCTTACACAGCTCATACTTCTGAACTGGTAAGGCTTTTGTAAACATGTCTGCAGGATTGTCATCTGTCTTGATCTTCTTGACACTCACTACCCCATTGTCTATCATGTCCCTTATGAAATATAACCTCACATCAATATGATTGGTCCTTTCATGGTATCCTTGATGCTTGGAGAGATGCGCTACACTCTGATTATCACAATGCACTTCAACTGACTCTTGTTCAATCCCAAACTCACTCAGCATACCTGTCAGCCACACTCCCTCTTTTATTGCTTCTGTAAGTGCAACAAATTCTGCCTCAGTAGTTGATAAGGCCACTATTTGTTGATGAGTTGTTTTCCAACTTACTGCAGTACCAAACAAGTTGAACACATAACCAGTAAGTGACTTCATTGTGTCAAGATTTGCTGTATAATCAGCATCAATATATCCAACTACTGCCTTATCCCATGTTGACATTTTCTGAAACTTAAAGCCTGCTGTGATGGTTCATTTGAGATATCTGAGAGCCCACTTCACTGAACTCCAATGTAGCAAACCTGGATTACTCATAAACCTGCTAATCATACTCATCACATAAGCTAAATCTGGCCTGCAACATACCATTGCATACATCAAACTGCCAACAACACTAGCATAGGGAATGTTGCTCTTTTCAACCTTCTCTTGATCTGTCTGAGGAGCTTGGAGTAATGACATATTCATTCCCTGCTTTGCTGGTGTAGTTACAGTTTTGCTAAGATTCATATTGTATCTCTTTAACACTTTGTCTAAGTAAGATTCTTGGAATAACTTCAACTCACCAACTGATCTATTTCTCTCAATCTGCATTCCAAGAATCATCTTTGCTTCCCCTAGGTCCTTCATATCAAATTCCTGTTTAAGTATCTCCTTTACCTCATCTATACCAGCTTGATTCTTACAAGCTATAAGGATATCATCTACATACAAAAGTAAGTATGTATAACACCCTTCTTTGTACCTAACATAAACACAACTGTCATGTAGGCTCCTGCTGAATCCATTTGATGTAATATAATCATCAAAGTCTTGGACTTTGTTTTATACCATACAAAGATTTCAGCAGTAAGCAAGCTTTGCTTTCAGCTTCTTCAGCACTTACACCATCAGGAATCTTCATGTAGATATCCTCTTCAAGATTTCCATGCAAAAATATTGTAGTGACATCCATCTGATGTAACTTAAGATCAAACTGAGTTACCAATGCCAGTAAGATTCTGATAGAACAGTGTTTGACAACTGGTGAGAATATTTCATTATAATCAACACCTTCTTTCTGAGAGAAACCTCTTGCTACAAGCCTTGCCTTGTACCTAACACCTCATTCTTTGCTTGTAACAGGCTTCTTCTTGTAGATCCATTTACAGCTTACTAACCTCTTATTCTTTGGTCTGTCAACAATCTGCCAAGTTTTATTCTTATGTAGTGATAGCAACTCTTCTTCCATAGCAACTATCCACTTGTTATTGTCATTTCCTGATATAGCTTCATCATATGTTCTTGGCTCATAGTTTTCTATATCAGATGCAACATACAGAGCATATGATACTATATCAGCTTCCATGTATCTTACTGGAGTTTTAATCTGTCTCCTTAGTCTATCCCTTATAAGTTGATAAGAACTTAGATCATACCTTGAACTGGATGAGATAGGAGAGCTATCTTGCTTATTCTGATCAGCACTGTTATCTTCTTGATTACAATGCTGAGCTTCCTTCCTTGCTTGCTCCATCTGAGGCTCATCAAAGTCTGTAGTAATTGATACTACAGAATTTCTTTCAACCTGTGGCATCTTCCTTTCACTAAATGTGACATCTCTGCTAACAATAAACTTGTTAGTTTCATAACACCACAATCTGTATCCTTTTACTTCTTTGGAGTATCCAACCATAACACATCTTACTGCTCTAGGTTCCAACTTATCTTGCTTCACATGAGAGTAAGCCTGACATCCTATTACTCTCATATGAGTGTAACTAGGTGCCTTTCCAGACCACACTTCTTCAGGTGGTTTGAATTTCAAGGCTGTTGATGGACATAGGTTGATCAGATAGGCTGCTGTAGTCACAAGTTCGCCCCAAAACCCTTTGGTAAATCCTCCACTACTCAGCATACATCTTACTCTTTCTAACAATTTCTAATTCATTCTTTCTGCAACACCATTCTGTTGTGGAGTTCCAGGTGTAGTCTTGTGCCTCTTAGTTCCCTTTTCTCTGCAGAAAGCATTGTACTCTTCTGAAACAAACTCAAGCCCATTATCTGATCTTAAGCATTTCAGCTTCTTTCCTGTCTAATTCTCCACCTCAGCAAGCCATTCCTTAAATACAGTGAATGCTTGATCCTTTGTTTTAAGAATCTTAACCCATAGCTTCCTGGAGTAGTCATTTATGAAGGATATAAAATATCTTCCACCTCCAATAGTTGGATTTCTTGATGGTTCCTATAGATCTGTATGAACATACTGAAGCTTTTCTGATGAAGTATGTTCTCCTGAACCAAACTTCAACCTCTTTGCCTTGCTTAGAATACAATCTTCACATTGATCCATCTTACATGTTGAACTTATATCCAGTAGCTTCTGTCTTGCTAGCTCTTGTAACCCTCTCTCACTTACATGAGCTAGTCTTCCATGCCACAACTGAACATCTTCTTGCTCTTGAAAAGTGTTCAACTGCCCAGAGACAACTGATCCTTCAAGAAAATAGAGATCAGAGCTCTTAACTCCTTTCATTACAACTGACTTATCCTTTATAATGGTGAGTACACCTTTCTTCACATAGTACTCACATCCCAAGGAGTCTAACATTCCTAATGATATCAGATTCCTTCTCAAACCTGGTACATACCTCACATTTGTGAGCAACTTAATGGATCCATCAAACATTCTGAATTTGATAGAACCAATACCCTCAATCTTGATGGCTTGATCATTGCCTAACAAGACTGACCCCTCATGGTATGGTTTTAAATCAGTGAACCAATCCTTGACTGATGTCATATGAAATGTACAACCTGAATCTAACACCCACTGATCTGACACTTGACCAGAAACAACAAACAAAGCTTCAATATAATCTTGATCCTTGTTACCTCTATTTTCAGTCACCTGATTGGCATGGATTCTTTGATTTCCTCTATTTTCTGCAATCTTCCTGGCACCATTGCTTTCCACTTATGACATTGTTTCTTGAAATGACCAGGCTTGTTGCAGTGGAAGCAGTTATTGTTTTCTTCATCTGCTGATGTACTTTGATTGACTTTTTCATATTTCTTCTTATAAGCACCAGACTTCTTATCATTCTTGTTCCACTTATTTTGTTTGTTGGCAACAAGACCTTCTCCTGCAACTGCATTATCTGAAGTCTTGTGGAGCACCTTTGCTTTGATTGCTAGAATCACTTGCTCCAGAGAGATTGATTCAACATTTTCATACAACAATGTATCTCTCAACCCTTCAAAGGACTTAGGAAGTGCTGACATCAATATGACAACCTTATCTTCACTTGACAGTGCTACATCAATGTTCTCTAAGTCATCTATGATCTTATTGAAATCATCCAGTTGCCCTAGAATGGACTTATCTTCTGATACTTTGAAGGAGTAGAGTTTCTGTTTGGTGTACAGCCGGTTTGCCAATGTCTTCACCATGTAAAGATCAGCAAGCTTCTTCCACATATCCCTTGCAGATGCTTCCTTTGAAACTTCCCTTAAAGCTTTATCACCTAAGCACAGAATGATGGTACTTCTTGCCTTTGATTGTTGATCTTGATCTGCAGCTAATGCACCAGCATCCACAGCAGCTGCTTGATCTGGAAGTGGTTTAATTACATCAGCAAGGCCTTGTTGAATCAGTACAGCCTCCATCTTCATCCTCCACAAACTGAAATCAGTTTTCTCTGTAAACTTCTCCACATCAAACTTGGTTGTAACCATGATTCTTCCCTTCTGATCTGATGTTGTGGCAGCTTCTTATCTTTCCCACAGACAGCGCCACTTCTTGTGAAAAACTTAAACTAACACTTAATGAAGAACACTCAAGAACTTGGACTCACTTGAATGTTTGATCTCTCACGTTTCACACTATAATTGATTGACAAAATGAAGAATGAAATGAAAGAAATCAACACAAAGATGTATAGTGGTTCGGCATAAGCCTACATCCACTTTGAAAGAACAATCACTCACTAGGATTATTACAATATACAACTTAAGGAAGATGATGATGATCTTATGCACATACAAACCCTAATGTGCTTCTAAACTTATATCTGATGTGTTGCTTGCTTGGAATTAGACTTATCAGTTCTTTCATTGTGTATATATACACACCAGCAACTCAACTGCTAAGCTGCAGAACGATTCTTCACGTGGGATGCTCATTTGTTAGCTCAACCAACTAACAAACTCAACTAACTAACTAACTAACTAACTTGATTCCAATCTTCAATGCATGGTTGGGATGAATCTGATCTGATGGCCTCTTGATCTCGCTCCAACTTCTGCAGCTTCTTTATTGTTGATCCTCATCAACACTTCAACACAAATCAACATCCTTCTCCTGTCTTAGCTGCATGACAACACATATATACACAAGTGCATGCATGTATGTCTATCACACAACATGATGAATGCGTGACTTCCTTGTGTTGCAAACAGCCTTTGAATTGGAAGCAAGAACCTGTTAAGAAAAGTAGCGTTATTAGTCGAGACTTTGATGTGGAAGCGGAAGGCATGGCTCTCATTATATAGTGTTGAGATTTTGTGGATAACTCTTGATGATTATTTAGATGTCTCTTGTGAAGATTGCTTAAGATTTGAATTCATTCACGGGAAGTTCAGAATTTATTCACTTCTGCAAATTAGATATTGAATCCCGCGGATTTAATGCATCTTGTTAAATTTGAGTTTATCTTTTGAATGGTTGATATATTACGCAAATTTTTGAGTGGGTATTCTGGATGTATATCCGCAAAGCGATAGATGATGAAATCTACTGCGAATTCATTAATAAGAAAGTTAATGGGCTAGAGGAAGATTGTGCAAGTCCATATAAAGAAAATGATGAGAGCCCAACTCAAGAAAAGAAAAAGAGGATGAAATATATATAGAGAACAAAGAATGAGATATTGTGATGTTGTAGATTGATGTCTTGAATGACATATGGATTGTTATCAAGTTATTTACCTTGGTTTTTTATCCTTAAAGATTGGGAAATTTTCCCCATAAAAAAATTTGAGATAGTTATCCTATTTCAATATTAAATTCGAAGCAAGATATTTTAAAGGAGAGAATGGATCTGCAAGGCTGTACAAGGATCTGGTGGTTTGATTTAATCAATGCCTCATATTGAGATGAAAGAAGTGGGAATACTAGATATTAAATCCAATCGACAATTTATCATTCATGATCGAGCTTGGAGTGACAAGGGAAAATATTTGTTGCAATTTGTCCGCTTCAATGATAAATTTCAGTGAATAAAATGCAAGAGGGCATTTGTAGGCAATTAAATTTTATTGTCTAATAAATAAAAAATGCGAAGAAAAATATATTAAATATTGATTAAATATTTATTTATTAAGGAATTTAAATAAATAAATTCCTAAAATAAGTGAATAAATAATTAATAATTAATATAAGTATTTGAGTCCAAATCCAAGTCAAATGGGCTCAATTTAAGTCAAATGGGCTCAATTCAAGTCAGGTGGGCCTGACTCAAGACAACAAGCCCAACAAATCAAACTCAGCAGACCTAATTAAATTAAATAGGCCCAGGTCCAGTTCAACATGCCTAATTAAATTAAATAGGTCCAAGTCAAATTCTACAGGCTTAAATAGGTCTAGTCTAGCAGGCTTAATTAAAGGACAAAAGTCCAACATATCTTTTCAAGGAGAAAATATCTCATAGGTGGTTATTTTATCCACCTATAAATAAGGGCCTTCAGTCCTCATTCCAAACATTCTAAAACTTCTGAAAACCCCGAGAGCTATGAAGAAGCTTGGAATCTCTGAGAAGATCAAGCAATTCTTCAAAGATCAATTCATAAACGTCATTCAATCTGGGATAAAGGTGCGGAGCCCCTCAAATTCAACGTTTCTTCAAATCAAGTCTATCCAATGATATTCGTGAAGTCAATGGTGTTCTACCAAATTGAACGGCGTTCTTCGCAATAAAATCTTCAAGTCAACGTTTGATCCGAACAAAGGCTCGATGCCTCCGGACAAACGTTCTTTAAGTCAACCCTGAGCTCGGACAAGCTTCATCCGAAGATCCGACTCAGAAAGTTGATAAAGGCGAAGAAGTCAACTCAAGAGATGAATCAGAGGATAAATAGAGACTGTTTACTCAAATTCTCAAGCTCAATCCACATCGGATTATCATTATAATTTCTTTTGTGTTTATTATTTAATAAATACAAATTTTGTTGTTACACTATGATTTCTGACGCTCTATTACCATCCATGACTGCAGGTTCTGTGATTGGATGATGATGTTTATGTAGGTTGAAATAGTATGAGCATGTTGAATTTGTCGCCCTGCACGATTATGAAGATTGGATCCATTTGTTGCACTACGACATAAGTGACATTACATAATACCGTCTTTGTAACACCTTTAATTATTTTACACAAATTTGTAACACTTTCTAAATTATTATAATATGTAACACATTTATAATACTTTTCTAATATGTAACACATTCATATAACACTTTTACATTTGTTACACTTTTCATTTAACAATTTTTTATAAGTAACATCGTTATATAACACTTTATATTAGTAACATTTTTAAATAACATATTTACGTAAGTAAAATATATATGTTAAACTTATTAAATTTTTGTTTAATAAGTATAATTTTTTTTTTTAAATGTGTGTTTCATGTCACATGCAAACATTATATTAATGTGATTTTATATATATATATATATATATATATATATATATATATATATACTCCCTCCGTCCCGGGCTAAGAGGGCCATTTTTTCATTTTGGTCGTCCCACCCAAAGAGTCTCTTTCTTTTTTACACACATGGGACCCACACACCCCCTCTAATACAATTAAAATATAGACCCACACTCCCACTAATACAACTACCCACTACACATTAAATAATAATACTCCTTAATCTACTTGCAAAAAAGCAAATGACCCTCTTACTCCGGGACAGAGGGAGTATATATTTTCTATATTATTTTATTTTAAAAGATTACATTTTCTTTCAACATAATGTTGAAAAATTATTTTGAAAAATAATATATTATTACATTAAAACATACTTTATAATTCTTTGTAATACTCTAAAACAATGGATTTTTAATTTGTATTTTAAATGTACAAACAAAACTATAAAATCATTATAATTACTAAGTCAAAATATTTTAATAAAAAGTTATATCTTAGTTGATGAAAATTGCTAACGGTACAAGTAAAGTATTTAATGACCGATTCGTAATACAATTAAAAAGTGATAACTAATAAAAAAATCTAAAATAATCTCACCATGAGATGATCTAAAATTATTGTTGCTAATAGTAGAAATTTACAACACAAGTTATAAAAACTCAAACACGTGAATGCATATTATTTCATCTCTTGAGTTCTTATTTTTTATGTTATAGTACTTTAAAATACTACAAACTATATAATATATAACATTAAATTAGTCTTAAAGAAGAAAACTAAAAAACACACATGATTTATTTTTCCTCAAGGACTTATCCACCAACTTCTAATTATCCATTCCTACTTCACCATTAAATCTTATAAAAAATGCTAAAGTTTTCATATTACCAACTATGGTCAATCTTTATAGATAAAACATGAGCCCAACAATTAATTGCATCATACTTTATAATACTTGAGCAATTGTGGCCTCTCAAGTTTAAAATAGGAGCTATTATTAGATAGCCATCAATGTCGAAAGGTACGAACTCTAGATGAACAACCTTCAACATTTCATATTCGCATAATAACACATTAATATAATGCATATATATGAGCAAATAGTTGAGGACATTATATCCTCAAGATTTTTCGAATTCCATTAGCATACATTATGCCTTTTGCCTGCCAATGTTGTTCAGCTCATGATCTAGAATGAATTTTCTTGCAATTTTGTCGCTGCACAAATGCAGGAAGTCTCCTTCCTTTCTCTCTGCAAGTTAGACATGAGCAAAACAATAATTTTAATACAAACCAACAGAGATAGGATACTAGGAAAATCATTGAGAGGATAAAGTAAATTACACAACAGAGCATATATATATATATATATATATATATATATATATATATATATATATATATATATATATATATATATATATATATATATATATATATATATATATATATATATAATATTTTAACAAAGATTATGAATTCACGAAGGGATAAACTAGTTATCCGCATAATCACAAAAATCTATACCACGGATAATTAGCAAAGGTAATAAGCTATAATCTGCAAAATAAATTTTTAATCAAACATATTTACCCCAAAAAAAGTCATGAAATAAAAATTCAAACAAATGAAACAACCTATGAAACAAAAACAAAAATTCAAATAACCAAAACCAAACAGCTATTGATCAGATCCACATTAGACCAGACAATTAAGAGTAGAAAAATAAGCAAAGAAGAATCAATTGAAAAACCAAACTCACATATGCATAATCTAAGTAGTTCGTTGTCAAGGCAGCGGACGTTTCAGCCGCCGATTCAATCTTACATAAATAAAATTTAAATTAATAAGCTAAAACCTCATGATCAAGAGATGCCCAACTTATTGTTTCTATATATATATATATATATATATATATATATATATATATATATATATATATATATATATATATATATACATACACACACACACACACACAAAATGAGTTTAAAACAAATTTAAAATATGTAACTATTTGTGAACTTTTGTTATGCAAGTAACTCTTAGCAATAAAATACTATTAAAAACTTTGAGAATACCACAATAATTTCACTGCAAGAACTTATTCAATGTTATTTTCCAACATGTATCTTAGAAGATGAAGGTCATAAAAAGTTTATATGATGCATAATTATTAGTGAACAAAACCAGATACTTATGTTCTAGAATTACCAATTAGTATATTCAAATAAACCAGAAGAAAAATATGAAAATAATTATCACCTTGTACTTTGAAACCTCCTCACTGACTTCCTTTAATAAGTAGCATGAACTTTATTGATACAGTAAGCTGAAAAAGGTTCCTTCAAGCAATAAATTTTAGAAAATTGATACATGTAGGTTCACTCTTTTGATTCATACGTGATTAAGTACATGGAGGAGTACGCAATGCTTTTGAAGCTCAAGTCGGATGTTACCAAGTCATATAAGTTAGTTAATGATATTTTAAACATTGATCCTACAAAAACTGAAAATTTAGTGGCCTTAGCTGTTCTTTGGGACGAGAAAGATGAATAAGGAGCTTTTATCTTATGCTGAGAAGGTAAATTCTCTTGTCTTATGATTGTTAGATAGCTATATATGCTTAATCATCGTGTTATTTGTAAATTATATACCACTCATTCACATTTATGAAGACATGTAGTTGGTTACATTATGAAGGTATGATAAATTGTGCAGATGAAACTGAAATTCCACATAGTTTTTATATTGCCAACCAATGCAGTTTTTCAATTGTCTAGTTCAGCTTAGGTGGGAATTTTTTTACCTTTATACTTTGAGTTTACATGGGAATCTTTTCTTATCAATGAGTGTCCAGAATTTGTTGCGGTGGAGCTAAAAAATTAAGGCCTGATCTTCACATATATCAAGGTCTTTTAATATACATTTCTATGTCTTTCCTTGGTTTATAATTTGTTTTTAAAAAATTAGTTTTATGAATTCATGCAAGATACGAGAGGACATGTGATGACTGGAACTTCGAAAGTATTGCAGGTTTAGTACATTCTATTTTGACCCTCTCAAAGATCAAGGAAGCTTTATATGCAGAGATGAAGGCAATTCCCCAATCTGCAATGCCTTTAAAATTAGTTGGGGATGTGTATGCTAGTAATACCAATGGCAGAGAAAAGGTATGCATGATTCTAAGGTTCTTGTCAAATTTCGATATGAGCCCAAAGTCCTTAATGTTATATCTGTATCATTTTATGAGGTCAAAGTAAACTTTGTATAACATGCATGAGGGTGGGGGATGTAAGGAGGCACGGAAGTATCATAACTTTTTCGGTTAAAATGTAGCTTTTAGATGAGTTTAATGTATATTTTTCTTCGAACCTGGGAGTTATGTCGAAGTAACTTCACACTTGCTAAAATTTTCAACTTTTTGTAGAGCATTAAATACAAACAGGTAATATCAATACTGACTTTTTGTATCTGAAAATTTAGAATTTGATTCTGCTAGGGAATTTGAAAGAAAATTACTAATTTGACTCTGCAAAAGTATTAACAAGACCTAAGAAGAAGAAGAAGTAAATGAGTTTGAGCAGATCTGGCAGGTTAATTCAAACTTTAAAATGAGCAGGTAAATAACTTTATGTCATTGCACTTAGTTCTTTCATTTGCTTGTTCAATAAGGGGTATGAGCAGAGATAGTGAAGTATTTATTTAAAAACATTCTTCTTAGTGATTTATATTCTCTCATCTCTAGTGAAGGGTTGTCGAGTTAGATGATCACAATTTAGTGCCTTATGAAGATTTGAGTTGTGAATATGCATGTTCATTGTTACATTAAATGAAATTACTTTTTAATTTTAATAATTGAACAAAGCACCAGTGTTTGTGATTCGTAATCTTAAGTCTTAAATATTCTCTTAAATATACGGCATCTTGTTGTATAAGCTTTGGATTGGTTATATTAAATAAGAAGCATCATGTTCAATTTATAGTGTTATGTAAATCCATTTCAAGATAAATGTGATTCGTACCATGTCTACTACTTACAATTTTCTTTAAAATAGATATTAGAGTGAATAGTTGTTGCCTCTTAACTACAATGTTGAATATACTGCAAGTTAGCTCTAGTTTTTCTTTGCTGATGTGTATCATGATTCATATTGCTGCATTTTTGCAGGGTTCAATGCTTGCTGGTTTCCATTGCTGAACCTCATGTTGTTGTTTGCTATAGCTCTGGTTTTCTCATTCAAGATTTGAAGGTGTAATTATTTAGTTTTGTGTTTCTTTCAAATTGTAATTATGCAACCTACTTGATAGATGATCTAAGTATAATGATTGGTTGATTTTTTTGAGCGAAGCTAGACTTAGCTTCACTAAGGATTTTGGTTTTGACAATGTACCGTGCTTTCGATGTATTGTACTACGCAAATTTACTTTTTGAAATAATAATAATCATTAAATTTAATTATTATTATAAAATTATTATTGAATAATAAATAAAAATATAATAATTCAATAAATGTATTATCATTATCATTATTATTATATTGTTATTATTATTAATATTAAATACTGCATAATAATCAAAATGTTAATATATGTGTTACATATTGTTTTGCAGAAGTGTTACATATATTCTTGTAAGTGATACAATTATTATATAATTAATATTATATTACACTCATAAGTGTTAGCAAAATAAGTGACATTACATAAACACCCAATATATGAGCGCACTTTCCTAATTAATGTCACCAATTATGCATTTAGGAGACAAATTCATAAACACTCTAGGATAATAGTGTTCTGAGAGTGAAAGTGCATCCATATGTGCCTGTTGGTTATGTGGTTGTTGGTTCAGTGATTGATGAATATATTACCATGCATCTGGAAGAGAAAGGAGAGAATTTCACTTACCTTTCAATGGTTGGCAGCACAGAACTGTGAAGTAGCAGCTCATAGTATCCTTTGAATTCATAATAGCTCACGGCAGATAGTTGCTCTATGGAGATGCAATCACTTTTTCCACAAATATGCTTGGTCGGTCACCACTTAAATGAGCAGTAGCAGACACTACTCTTCCTTTCTACTCATGAAATAACTATCCAATGTGATTTATCACCATAACACACCTCAATTAAAAAACTCAGGTGGGCCCCTCATATAAGTTGATCACCAATTCATAATGTGGGCATGACTCTTGAATTTACTCAAACCATGAATTAGTAACGTGGCTTTTTTATTAATTCATAAATCCAGGGCTCACATATTATGCATATCAATTCATGCCTTCCTCCTTTCATTAGTACAATCAACAAGTAGTATGAGATGGCAAGATATTATGAGGAGAGAGAGTGCAATGGTGAAAGGAAAGAGGTGCACGGCTTTCATGGAATGGCAAGTGCATGCAAAGTGTGTGAATATAGGGAATGATATGGCAGGATGATGAGACAAAAGAAGTTAGAAAAACATAGCTTGAGTAGTATCCGATAACTCCTCAAATTTGTTCCTATCCTACAGCTGGCAATAAAAACATTTTCCCAATTCAATGGTGAATGCAAGGCCCTTTTTCCAAATGTTGCAACTAACGATCAATAGAGTTCATTGAGTGTCCTAACAATCATGATTCTACAAAGTAACAGCCGGTCTCTTTGTTCCATCAGAGTATATTTCCATTATTATACACTCCTCATTCTATCACTTGCCTGCATTTAAAATAATACAAACTGAGAACGAAGTGAATAAAAATCAAAGACAATTAAACTAATAAAATAAAAAAATGGAAAGAGTAAAGATAGTGTTGGGGTGACTCCCAACAAGCGCTAGTCTTTAACGTCTTTAAGCCAGAAGAAAATCCATAGGCTCATCGAAATGACCATGGATATCTTTCATCCTTGCAGTCGTACTCTAAGCGCTGAGCTTCTTCATCAATTGTGTACTTGTGACAAGAGATGATTTCGTTGGCATTCTTAAATTTTATCTTTAAATTGCCAACTTTGTTTGGATTCCAACTCATCAACATCTCATTACAACTCCACCACTCATCCTTTTTTCCATCGAAAATTTTCAACTCTTCTTCCAACTCATTCTTCTCCAAATTTTTGTTCACTTCTCGTGTGAGGGAAAGGAAACATTGCTTCAACTTGGATTCCTCTACTATTGCTGCTTCTCCTTTCAACTCTCTGCATTCATTTAATTCATGCAAACATTCAAGGAATTCAAGAGAAAGTTCATTAGAAAAATTATCAGTAATAAAAGTAGGAAGAGTAAGAAAATTGCTTAAGCATAATTCAAGTGGCTCCTTTGTATAGTCTTGATGAGGTTGGAATGTGCTTCCATCATATCTGACTTCCATAGTATGTACCTCAAAAAAACTTCAAAGTCCGAATATGCTCAAACAAATAAAATAAAAATAAAGCAGTAAAAATCATGACTAAAAGTGATATTAAATAATTTAGGGATCTCCTATTTAAACAATCTAATCCCCGGCAATGGCGCAAAAAACTTGTTCACTCTTTTTATTCACTCACAAGAATGATTACCCTCAAGTGTAAGGGATCCGTTGTAGCACACGCGTGACCAAGTTAAATTATCGAATCTACGGGATTAGAGTTAAATAGGATACACACTAAATAATTATCACCACTAATAATTAAGACGTAATAACCTTTATGATTTGAAAATTAATAACTAATATTGCAGAAAAATAAATAGCAAATAAAATAAATAAATAAAAGTCACACTCAATCACAAGTGTTTCAAGAGATAATCAACACTTCTAAGGTATCAGGTATAGACCAATTACTTCGAATTCCTAGACTTTCAATTGTTCATTCATGTAACATCTATGAAAATACACCACATAGCCATGTTAACCCACCAAATATGACCCGATTTTAAGCTAACAATATGTTCTGATTTATTTCCTAAGGTGCACGAATATTACCAAACCCCCTTCCTAGATACTAATCAACGCAAACAACAATACCTCTAGATGATAAGTTTGACTAACAAGATATTCTTTGAAAGTATTACAAGGCTCTATTCACTTCCTAATTGGATGTCTAATTGCATTGTTCCACTAAACAATTCAAGTATTTGATTTACCAGTTCTTTAGAATTAATGTGTTCACGGACAAACTATTTTAATTCCTAACAGATAGACAATACAATTCATGAACGCACACAAGCTAACACAATAAATCAAGCATCACGGTCAATGTCATGAATTATTATGAATTATTATAAAGACGTTACGAAGCAGAAAAGCAAAGTCTGAATAAACCAAGTGAAATCAAAATATTAACTGCATAAAATCACAATATTTGGTCTAGGTCTCCAAATCAATTGAATCTAACATTCAAACCCTAGAACTGTAATGGGAATTAGCCAATTAGGTTACAATCAACAACCATGGCAAAATTGTCCTTACCCATGAGTCTATGAATAAAAAATTAAAGATAAAAGAAAAACCCTTGTCGCGTAATTCTTCGTCTTCTCTTTCTATCTTGATGATCCTACTTCATTCTCCTTCTCAAGTAGCAAACACTGTGTGACTGTCTGCGAGGGATGATGTATATAAGGCGGATGAAGGGTAGAGATAACACTGTGTGACTATCTGTGAGGGATGATGTATGAAAAACAGATGAAGGGTAGAGATGAGAGGCGGAAGGTGGTCGAATGGCCGATGGGCGTGAGTTTCTGTCGTGTGTTCTGCTATCTCGCGGCTGTGATGTTCTTGTTCTCGCCTCTGTATATGTAAGCATTGGACTTCACTCGGTGATGTGGGCTCTTGCATGGGTGAGGATAATGGGCCCTACGAGTGCATAAAATAACTCTTGGGCCCACATATTTGTTTTGCAATTCACATCTTTCTACTGCCCTCAATCCAATTGATAATTTGTTAATTCAATTAACAATGTAATACCCCACTTGAAATCATGCATAAGGCACGTGGCATGATCATGAAATTTAAACCAATTTCCATATGGAGATGATGTGTCATTGTTCATGGCCCCTCTTGCATTCAATCAATTTCTAATTCTTCATCCCACGCTGCTAACGACGATTCTATCATGTGAAGAATTCATAAGCTTCCATACTTACGTATCATCCCTGTTCTCTTATTTAATCAATTTCATTTAAAAATAGCCCTAAAATATGCAAAATCTCAATAATACCCGTGAAGTTATAGAAAATATGAAAATAAGCAATAAACTTCACGGACATGACTAAAATAATGCAATAATCATATAAAAATGGACTATAAAAATGTGAATTTTCGTGCTGAACACTGGTTCTGTGATTAAATGATCATTTTTGTGGATTGAAATAGTATGAGCATGTTGAATCTGTCACCATGCATGATTGAAGAGACTGCATACAATGTTAGGTCACTAATTATGTTGAATTTGTCACCATGCCTGATTGTGGAGATTGCATACATTGTTAGGTCACCAATTATGCATTTAGGAGACACATTCACATACACTCAATGATGATAGGGTTCTGAGAGTGATGGTTGTGTAATCTATAAACAGATTAACACTGGACAAACATTTCATACATATAGATCAATGTTTACTACTTAAACAACTCATAAAAAGAGTTGTTTTAGTTGTAAACAATGGTTTTTTAAGCCACAAAACATCCAATAATCAGTCTCTACACATATGCATACTAATACGTGCACAGAATTCCCCCCCCCCCCACCTATCCCTTTAACAAATCTAGATGCAAAATACTCAAAACTCACCCAAAACACAACCTAAACAATTCATTCTAATCCTTCCAAACTTTCAATGAGCTCTTCTAAGCCATCCATGCATTTCATTTTTCTGGATAAGATAATCAATACTTTCCTCTACTAATTCCTGTTCCACCTCTAAATCAGTTGGAGGATTTTCAGCTCTTAATAATGCTTCGTTTCCTATGTGAGGTGTCTTGTAATTATTTGATCCCTTACAAGCTAAGGTTTCTCTTAAACAACCTTGTAGGCTTAAGAAAACTGCATTGAGTTTGGTATGACTCAAATCTTCATATGATTTGTTCATTGTCTGTAATAAATCATCAACTGTTTCTACTGCAGTCTGCACTGTAATGATTCCAAAGCCCTAAACCATCCCAAATCATTCACATTAGTCTATGGACTCTGAGAGGGTTGAAAGACTAGATGGAATTTGAATCCATTTGAGCTTGCAGACTCTCTCCACTCTGGGTCATTATCCTCTTTATGAGGTTTTACATTATCATGTTGAATAAATATTTTCTTACTTGCTCCACTTGGCCATTTAGCTTTTATAGCTGGTAACAACTGAAATCAATGTCACCAATAAGTATTTTTATAATAATTCTTATTCAGGGACTGATTTCGGATTTAACAACTCAATAATGAACGCACTCTGATCTTTGAGGATACTTTTCCGTACGAGTTGCATACTAAGCATTCTTTGCCTTCACAAATGCATACAAATGATATTGTGAGTGCCACAGACCATTTGTCATCTCATCAGACCCCATGCAGTCCTTGTATTGTTCTTTCTTCTACTGGTGTTTCCACACCAATCAGCCCTAATCATTTCCAACTTTAGAAGATAATATCACTGCTACAGAGCCTATTATACCTATCACAACTGCTGCAAAGAAGGAGTTCAAGAACTTCACATCCTCCTACTTATCAAAATGATTATATTTGCCCAACCCTTCATGATTCATCTACAGATCCCTTGTCTGATACTTATCTAGCATTCTTGGCTAATTTGTATCAGAAAAATGAGCCAACACACTATAGAGAAGCAATTAAATAACAAGTTTAGATTGAGGCAATGGACAAGGAACTTGAGGCTTTGGAGAATAATTATACATGGGTAATGACTGATTTGCCATTTGGAAAGAAAGCAATTGGAAGCAAATGGGTGTACAAAATAAAGAGAAAAGCTGATGGAACTGTTGAAAGATATAAAATTAGGCTAGTAGCAAAAGGTTTTAATCAACAAGCGGGGGTAGAATATTTTAAAGTGTTTTTCTTAGTAGCAAAATTGGTGACAGTAAGATTGTTCTTGGCTATTGCTTCCATGAATAGTTGGGAATTGCATCAACTGGATGTCAACAATGCCTTCTTACATGGTCAATTATTAGAAGAAGTTTACATGGTGCCTTTACAAGGCTATAATAAAGGAGATGCAGGACAAGTATGTAAGTTGACAAGGAGTTTGTATGGCTTAAAGCAATCTTCAAGAGAGTAGAATATTGAGCTTTGTAAAAGGCTTTCTGATTTCGGTTGGGCAAAATGATCATTGTCTCTTCACACTTCATAAAGATATTTTTTTCTTGGCTATGTTGATATATGTTGATGATGTTCACATAACAGGTTCAAGTCTGAAGTTAATCACTGATCTTAAGTAGTTCTTACATGATGCTTATACAATTTAAGACTTTGGGATAACAAAGTATTTTCTAGGGGTGGAGATTGCTAGAAGTGGGGAATGTCTTTGTGTTAAAGGAAGTATATCTTGGATATTATTGCAGATACACATTTGCAGAATTGCAAATCTGTTTCTACACCTTTGCCTCATGGTCACAATCAACTTCCACAAATGGAATCCCATTGCAGCAGTCTGATAAATACAGAAGATTGGTCGGCAGGCTTTTGTACTTAAGTATGACAAGGCAAGACATCACTTACTTAGTATAGCAACTAAGTCAGTTTGTCACCTACCCCACACAATCACATTGGAATGCTGCATTACATGTTTTAAAGTATTAGAAAGGCGCAAGCTCTCTTAGGTTATTCTATCTATCCAGAAATACTTGTTCTTTAGAGGCCTATTGTGATGCTGATTGGGAAACTTGCAAAGAAACTATAACGTCCATCACATGTTATGCTGTTTTTATTTGCAATTCATTGATTTCCTTAAAAAGCAAGAAATAGAATACAGTGTCTAGATCGTCCACAGAAGTGGAGTATAGATCCCTTGGTTCCACAGTTTATGAGTTACAGTGGATCAATTACATCTTGTAGGACATCCAATTGCCTCATATCCTTCATGTACCTTTAGATTGTGACAACAAAGTAGCTCTTCATATTACAGCTAACCTTATATTACATGAACGAACTAAGCACTTGGACATTGATTGTCATTTGGTACGTGACAAGTATAAAGCTAGTTTTATACTTCTAGGTTATATCTCCACTAAGCAACGGTTAGCCGATGGTCTCACTAAAATCCTAGGAGGAGCTCCATTCCATCAATTTGATGTCAAGTTGGGAATGTCAGATTGTTCACATTCTCCAACTTGAGGGGGGATGTTGAATATAGAGCAAAATTATGCCATGATTAGTTCTTATTATTAAATAGGATTTTACTCTTTCCGTTACATATTTTCTGATATATGTATCACTCTCTATATATACTCACATGTATTCCTATTTGTATTATCAGTGAATAAAGTATTTTCACTCAATTTGTTTTTATTCTTATCTTAAATATGATCGGTTATGATTTTCAACAACGCAAAAATAAATAAATAAGTGATTATAACGAAGATGACAACCAACACACCTCAAAACAAAGACTATCTATAGAAGCAGCTAAAAACATGGGAACCATCTTAGAACACATTGTATATAGTAGTAAAGAAGTGTTATCAGACTCTACCACCTCCAATGGATAGCTTAAAGGAAATATAATATATACAAAATCTTTAAACTTTTTTAAACAATTAAAAGTAGTATACTTGGAGCAAAAGTAACACAATTAGCTATTGGAATTTCCTTTAATTACCAAAGAATGTACGTCAAGAGTGCAGCTGCACATGTGTCAGAGCAATTGGAGATTGAATGTAGTCTTAACAAATTAATGAGAGAATGTACATATGATGATATACCAGCTAGTGCTCCAATAACACTCCAAATTGTAAATTTTAGCAGAGAATTTACAATTTTTACACCTGAATGCCATCAAATATATGACCAAAAATTTCAATTTCCAATTTTAGATAAGATAAGGGAATTAAAAAATTAAAAATTAATGAAATATTAAAGAATACATTTTGTGTAGTTGGGAGAAAAATCTAAAATTAAAGATATGTCAAATAATGTAATAAGAAATTTGATTAGAAGATACTTTGAAGCGTGATCGAATGCAGGAGCCACAACTATTACACTATAGGAACCACTAGTTGTAAAGATGCTTAATCCTTCTCGAATGAGAATCCTTCACTATAGTGGGATTTCATCAATGGATTATAAATGAAAAGCTCCATAAAAATAACATGAGTCCACTATGAAGAACATGATGCACAAATAAATTAACGAAAAATCTACCTTGCTACAATTTACACCTACGGTTTTACTTCAATAGATCTCAGGTTGGCAAAAACATGAATAGAAAGAAAGGAACAATGAATGACTGGGAATTATTTTAGATTTGTGTAAAGAAATTAAAATTGATAGATCGAAGAAATAACAACAAAAATAATAAATCATAACAGTAGAACTCAATAAACAATATTTTACCTCTAGAAAAACACAAAAAAGTTTAGAATATAATTAAGGCAGCAGACTACCCCCAAATAGGTTTGGTCTATAACTAGACTGAAAAAAGAAATGAATTAAAATAAAAGGGAAAAGAAATTACTACTTGAGTTGAGTAGCGGAATAAAGAACTCCAGCGAAGCAATTTTGAACAAAGTAGAAGAATAACTGAACTTGTCATTCTCTGCATCATTTCACATTCATTATCGCCGCCTCCATTTTCTAATTCATTCTCTTTGCCATATACCACCCTCGCCTCCTCAAATTCCTATAAAAAACTTATTTTCATTGGCCGAAATAGTTTCTGCAACAATGTTATTCTTCATTGCTTGTCTGAGAGGATGAAACATCTCTTTTAAAAAAAATATAAATAAAAATGAAGCATAAAATGAATAAATACGGGATACAATGACTGTATAGTATTTACTGAGTTTATAAAAAAAATTTCACACATTGTAAAGCCCCAACTTATATGAAAATCCAAGTCAGCCCACAGATTGTAAAAAAGAGAGCAGAAGAAAGATTCTATCATGAGCCTTTGAGTAATTAATAAAACTACCACTATGCCAAAGCTGTGGAATAACAACGTTAGAAAGACAATGGAGATGTCAAAACTGGTTGTTATAGGTGAGAAAATTCATTTCCCGTTGCTATAAGTAGGAAAGTGCGCTCATTAACAACGAAGAAGTTGCTTCCATCATTATAGCTCCGTTGTCAATCCAATTCACCAATTTTATAATTATTTTTAATTTTGAAAAATTCTTTAATATATAGAACTGTTGAAACTCAAAACATGCCATGTAAATAAGAAAATAAGGAATGGGAGGAAAAATATATTACTCCCTCCGTCCAACATCAATATATCCGTTTACTTGTTGCACGTGGATTAATGAATATTATTATTTTATATGTAGTGGGTAGTTGTATTAGTGGAGGGTGTGAGTCCCATATTTTATTTGTATTAGTGGAGGGTGTGAGTCCCATATGTCTAAAAAAATGGATAGATTAAGGGTGGACGGCCCAAATAGCAAAATTGATAGATTAAGGATGGACAGATTGGGTATTTTATAAACTAAAGTAGACTGTGGCTTTATAACCATTACATAAGAAAATGAGAGAAAATAGGAAATAACCAACAAAGCATATTTAAAGCTAACGTGAAAAAAGAAATTAATCCTTATCTTCTAAAGATATCATCTTTCCTGAAGACTAGGATATAACAAATTTAGACTAACAATCCCTCCCTTTAGCTAATGCCTAAGCATTCAGCTAACTTCAACAGCCTCAACTACTCCAAGCATCCCACGAAACATCTGAAATTGATAAGCTTTAATGGCTTTGTCATTACATCAGCAATCTGATTCTCAGAGTTACATAAGCTCAACTTTTCTACTCCTTCACTTACGAAATCTCTAAGAAAATGATACCTTACTTCAATATGCTTACTCCTTCCATGTAGAACAGGATTTTTTGATAGCTGGATGGTAGAGTTATTATCACAATGAATGACAGTGGACATCTTTTCCTCAGCTCCGAGTTGTTTCAAAATTCTCTTAAGCCAAATGCATTAACAAGCACAAGAAGCGGCTGCAATATACTCCGCTTCAGTAGTGGAGATCACTACAGATTGCTTTTTGAAAGACCACGAAATTGCTCCAGACCCCATCAAGAATACAAAACCAGAGATGCTTTTGCGATCATCCAAATCCCTATCATAATCACTATCAGTATAAGCTATGAGACTTGTATCATTTTCTCCCTTCTTGTAGAATATGCCAAACTCGATTGTCCCCTTCAAATATCTCAAAATTCTTTTTGCTGTAACCAAATGTGATGACTTTAGCTTGCCATAAACCTACTAATAAGACTAAATCTATACATTAAATCTGATTGAGTCATATTTAAGTACATGAAACTTCCAACCATTTTCTTGAATGTAGTGGCTTCAAATCCACCACATGCTTCATCTTTTGATAATCTTGTCCCTAGAACAATAAGATTCTTTACTGGATTACTACTCTCCATACCGTACCATGCTGAATCTTCTCGAGCACACCTCCTTTGACAAATGAAGATTCAAGTTGCACTTTGCACTACTTCTATCCCATGAAAATACCTCATCCTTTCCAAATCGGACATGTCGAACTCTAACTTCATTAAGCTTTTGAACTCATCACACATAACTCTATTATTTATAGTAAAGATTAAGTCATCAACATAGAGACTGATTATCAACATATCACATCCTTTTGACTTAGTGAACAAAGTGTGCTCACTGGAACATCTTTCAAAACCCTTCTGTATAAAATATGCCTCAATCTTGATGTACCAAGCCCTTCATGATTGTTTAACACCATATAATGCCTTTTTTAATATGTAAACTTAGTTTTCCCCTCCGCTTTTAACATACCTCTTCGGTTATTGTACAAACACCTTTTCTTTGAGCTCTCCATGAAGGAAAGCACTCTTCACATCAAGGTGGAAAATTTTCCATCCATGCTGAGCTGCCAAAGCAAGTATCACTCGCACAGTGTCGAATCTTGCTACTGGCCCAAAACCTCAGTATAATATACCTCGTAAGTTGTGCATACCCTTTTGCCACCAATCGTTCATTGAATTTTTTCACCTCTCCATTTTCATTCAGTTTGGTTTTGAAGACCCACCTCTCCTTTTGGCAAGTATGTTAGTTCCTAGGTGTTGTTTTTCTCTATGACATTTATTTTTGCATCTATTGTTTCTTTCCACTTCTTATTTGTTACTGCTTATTTGTAAGAAATCGGATCATTTTCACATGCACCTTCAGCCATCATCATCATTATGTTCAAGTCTTCTTCTTCACATATTGCGGACCCTGTTTCAAATTCTGCCATCCAACCAGGTTCTCTTCTAATTCTTGTACCCATTCCTTCAACTATATACTCTTGATCATTGTTATCACAATCATTTGGGGAGGAACTACTCTCACTCGAACTGTTAGAATTGCCATCATTTACATTGCCACTGTCTTCTTCTTCTTCTTCATTATTTATCTCATTTTCTTATTTTTGATTACTCTCTTCTCCATCTTTCCACTCTAATGCATCAACTTTACACACTTCCTCAGTTTTTCTCCGATCCCTCATTTTCTCTTCTTCAAATATGACATCTCTACTTATCACGATATATCCACTTACTGGATCAAATAATCTGTAAGCTTTTGATTCATCACTAACGCCAAGAAACATAATTTTTTAACTTTTATCATCCAGTTTGCTTCTCTTTTGGTCGGGTATGTGAGCATGAGCTACACATTCAAACATATAAAAGTAATCTATTGTAGGCTTCATGTCACTCCACGCTTCTTCTGGTGTTTTATTTTTGATGGCAGCGTTAGGGCTTCTATTTTTCACATGTACACACCACCTCACTGCTTCGGGCCAAAAGACTTTGGGAACGTGTCTCTCTTTCAACATGGTTCTCCCTGTATTCATAATCGTCCTATTTTTTCTTTCAGTTACTTCATTTTGCTGAGGAGTATATACTGCTGTCAACTGCCTGACAGTACCATGAACCTTGCAAAAAATCCCCAAATTCATTAAAGGTGGACTCACCACCTCTATCTGTTCTCAAACAAGTTATAGTTTCGCTAGTTTCCTTTTCAACGAAAAATTTTGAAATTCTTAAAGGTGGTGAAAGCTTCTAACTTCTCATGTAAAAAAGTAAATCCAAGTTTTACGGGTGAAGTCATCGATAAAACATAAGACATACCTTTTGTTACTCTTTGAAGCTGGCTTTATAGGACCTCATGTATTAGCGTGTAATAATTAGAGCCTTCTTAAGGCTCTCCACAAGCTCTTTTGGGGTATTGATTCTCTGTGTTGCTTTCCGATCAAGCAAGTTGTACAAGTTTCATTTGGGGACGTTAGAGATGGCAAACCAATTACCATTTTGAGATGTGCAAGATGACAATGCCACAATTGTGTTTCCTTTTCTGATGCAACTTTGGTTTGTAAGCACATGGAGTCTGTTGGTGCCATAGAAGCTGACAAGGAAAACATTCTATTACCACTCATATCAACATGCATAATTAATCCTCTCCTAGGATGAAATACTTTGGAAATTCTATCCTGGATCAAAATTGTTAAGCCCTTCTCTTGTAGTTGACCTAAGCTGAGTAGACTGTTCTTAAGCTCGAGAATAAAATAAAAGTTTGATATTACTTGAGTAATACCATTCATACGTACTCTTATATTTCCTTTTGCTATAACCTCCATCTTCATATTGTTCCCGAGTTTCACAGTTCGATGAAAGTCTTCCTCCAATTTTGAGAACCATTCTTTATTCTCTGTCATGTGATTACTGCATCCAGAGTCGAGAAACGAAGCCTCTTCTCGTTTGGTTACCTTTTGATCTACGTAGGTCATCAACAAGAGTTTATCTTCTTCAGCCTTTTCCTCCAACTCAGCGTAGTTGCTCTCTTTTCAAAATTAGGACACTCGTATTGAAAATGTCCCCACTTATGACATCTAAAGCACTCAATAGTTGCTTTATTAAATGGTTGTCTTCCTTGTCCTCCTCTTCCTCTACCTCGTGTTCCTCTGAATATGCCTCTACCCGCTCTTTCTCTATCTGACTTATCATCATGAGTTACTTTCAACACTTTGTTCATGAACGAGGAGACTTCCATGCAACTCATCAACGCTTAAGACACTTAAATCATTTGACTCTTCTATAGAACAAACAACATAGTCAAATTTAGGTGTTAATGATCTAAGTATTTTGCAAACCACTATATCCTACCCCCTATCTTCACTATTGAATTTCATCTTGTTCACCACAGCTAAAGTACGCCCCATGAAAATGTCTATCTTTTCGCCTTCTTTCATGGCAAACAATTTAAACTCCCTCCTCAACACTTGAAGTTGTGCCCTTTTCACTCTTGTTGATCCTTGATACTTCTGTCGTATTTAATCCCAAATTATCTTTGATGTCCCTTTGTCGAGAATAGTTTCTAGGACTTTTATATCAATGGATTGGAATAAAAAGTTTTTTACCTTCAAGTCCTTTAGCTTAGCCTCGTCTACACTTTTCTTTTCTGCCTCATTCATCACTGCAGTTTCACTTGCTGGTTTCGAAATCCCGTCCTCCACCAAGCTCCACATCTCTCTGCTCAAGAAATTCTCCATTGTCAGCGATCAAAAATCATAATGGCCATCGAATCTTGGGATGGCAGGCTGTACTAACTTTTCTGAGGTTGACATTATGTCCTTTTGTTTACTCACACTCTCATAAAACTCTCTTGTTTACTAAAAATCTCACTCACATACACTATATACCAGGCCCTGTATTGGAGTTCTGATACCAGATGTTGAAACTCAAAACGTACCATGTAAATAAGAAAATAAGGAATTGGTGGAAAAGTATATTATTTTATAAACTAAAGCAGATTGTGGCTTTATAACCATTACATAATGGAGAGAAAATAGAAAATAAGCAATTAAGCATGTTTAAAGATAACGTGCAAATAGAAATTAATCCTTATCTTCTAAAGATATCATCTTTCCTGAAAACTAGGACATAACGACAAATTTAGACTAACAAGAACACTTAGAAACTTTCAACTGCCAGTCCTCTTTGCCCTAGTTACGTCGTTCACATCCTCTAATAGCATGATTAGTGAACAGCGTGATTAGCTAATAGCGTGATTAACGTGTACAGATTTCTATCAAATATTTGATTAATTCTTTCCTTGTACATAACATGTATCCGTTGTATAGTGAATATTTTCATCACCAAATTTAAGGTGAATCAAATATTGGTTCTCACATGGTATCAGCAAAATCCTGTGAACTTTAATACCAGACGTCTCTCTTTTCTCTTCGCTACGCAGATTTCTCATCATCTCTTTTTCTCAAATTCTATTACAGTTCCACATCATCTCTCTTTCTCAAATTATTTCATCGGTTTCCCTCATGGCCATCGTAACTATCCCTCTTGCAACACTTCTTCATATGATCACAATTCGACTTACATCATCAAATTACCTCATCTAGAAAATCAGATGACTCTCATTCCTCGCTGCGACGAACTGCTCCCAATCACAGATGGCAGTGAATCTGTCTATTCAGAAAAAATTGAAGATGGCAATGGCGTAGAAGCACCAAATCCAAACTTCATGGCCTAGTCGCCGTCATGATCGTTGTCTAAGCCTCATTCTCGCCTCATTAACTGAAGAATCAATGACTGAAATTTTGGGTCTTCACACTGTTCGAGATATCTGGATTGCATTGGAACGATCCTTCTGTCCGTCAACCGAGTCTTGCACACATCAGTTGCGTGACGAGCTCCAATTTTTTAAATGAGGGTCTACCTCTGTCACTGAATTTGCTCACAAATTCAATACATTAGCCACCAACTTGTAGCCATTGGAAGCCCTATCAATGACTCCGACAAAATTTGCTGATTTTTAAGGGGCCTTGGGCCCAACTTCAGAACCTTCGCTGATGTTCTTCTAGTAATTTCTCCCACACCCAACATCAATGATCTGATCTCTCAAGCACGAGATCATGAGCTATGCAACAACATCACTTTCGACGCACCTGAAACTCCTCAGGCTGCCTTTTACAGCAACTCGCGTCAATCCCATGGCCATAAATCACCGTTTGACCACTGGAAAGAACAACACTTCTCAGGGACGCACCAATTCTAGTCGTCCCTATAGTAGTCCAAATTCCAATTTTCAAGGTCATGGTGGTAGGTGTTCAGGGAATAACAGTTCCAACAATTTCTCAAGGATGCACAACAACGACCAGTCTCACCCCCATTACACTCCTCGTTGCCAAATTTGTATAGGGCAATACTATGCACCTGACTGCCCGGGACACTACGAAGATCAACCTACTCAAGCAAACATAGCCAAGGCCTTTCAAAGACAATGCAATATTGCTGACGTCTCTCATTCCGATTAGTTTGTAAACACAGGCACGTCCACACATATGACTGCCTCTCCATCCAATCTTGATGTGGTCATTCCCTATACGGGTAACAATTCTGTCACCGTTGGTAATGGTGCTTGCCTTCCGATTTCTCATTCGAGTTCTCGTATTGTGAATAATTTACCACTTCTAGACATTTTAGTTGTGCCCCATATAACTAAAAATTTACTCTCTATAAGCAAGTTAACAAATGATTTTAATGTTAATGTTCTGTTCACTAACCATTTCTTCCATGTTCAGAATCGTCGCTCAAAGGAAATAGTGGCAAAAGGCAGGTGTAGAGATGGTCTATATGTTTTGGAACTGCTACTTTACATTCTGCAAGAACACATTCCTCTTTTAGCATGTGGCATTCTCGTTTAGGCCATGCATCTTTTAATGTTACTTCCTCCATCCCATAGTTAAGTTCACCGACACTCTAGATATGGAGTTTAAGAAAAATTACTTTTTGACCAACTTTATTGACTTTTTAGTGGGTTTTGTGGTATTTTTAGGTAATAAATAAATTATAAAGTATGTTACATGTGTTAGGTAGAAGTGGTATTTTTGAAATTAAGATAACTTTTGAGGTTTTTGGTTAATGTGAAGTTTTCTTTTTGGGTGGTGAACATAAGTGTGGGACGGACGAAAATGGAAAGTGTGAACATAAGTGTGGGACGGAGGGAGTATTAAATTGCTAAATAATATGGGACATTTACGTGTTAATTCTATTTTACCTAGTCCTTCTATTTGTGAATCTTGCCAACTTGCCAAGAGTAAGAAATTACCCTTCGCATTGAACGAGAAATGTGTATCCCATGTTTTGGATTTGGAACATTGTGATTTGTGGGGACCTGCACCAGTTACTTCCTTATCTGGTTTTAAATACTATGCATTGTTTGTTGATGATTATTCTAGGTTCAGTTGGTTATATCTTATATGTACAAAGTCGGATTTTTATGATGTTCTTACACGTTTTCATGCAATTGTAACCACACAATTTAGCACTTATGTTAAGATTTTTCAATTTGATGGTGGCACTGAATTCACTAGTAACAAAGTGCGATCTTTTTTCTTTTCCAAAGGCACTCTTCATTGTGTTTCTTGTTCATACACTCCTCAACAAAATGGGCATGCTGAATACAAACACTGTTATATTACTGAAACTGGATTATCTTTATTGTTTCATGCACATATACCGGTTCGGTATTGGGTGGATGCTTTTTGTACATCATTAATCGATTACCTTCTGCTTTGTTAGCTAACAAATCTCCTTTCAAACTCTTGTTTAACTCCATTCCAGACTATGGCTCATTTAAGGGTTTCGGCTGTCGTGTATTTTCTTACTTAAGGAATTACGCTCCTATTAAGTTGGCACCTCGTAGCTCCCCTTGAATTTTATTGGGCTATAGTAGTATTTATAAAGGCTTTAAGTGTCTTGATCTTACTAATAATCATATCTACATCACACGACATGCACATTTTGATGAATCTATTATTACTTTCTCCAATACTAATAAGTTGTCTTCTTCTAGCACATTGGATTATTCTCATTTCTTGGATGTTCAAGGTTCACCATTACCTTTACAAAGTTCATTTGACAATCAACATTTATCATCGGACTCTTGTGTTTTACAATATGACTCTCGTCTTGTTCTGTCTGTCATGATCATTCTGATGATCCGCTTCCACAACCACTTGAGAACACATCGCCTGACACTCCGTTATCACCAGCAACTTCGGCCACAGAATTTCCACTATCGGTTGTTCTTCCTCATCAACCACATCCTACGACCTCTGGATATCCCATGCAAACTCGATCTAAATTAGGAATCTTTAAACCTAAGTATCCTGTTAATATAGCCTCAACTGCGTTACTCACTTTTCTTTCTCTTTCTGGAGAACCTTGAGGATTTAAAACTGCCGCCAAGTCACCTCATTGTCTCACTGCCATGCAGGAAGAGATTGACGCTCTTCACTTAAATCAAACTTGGGACCTTATACCTCGGCCCCATGATGACAATATAGTTGGTTCAAAATGGGTTTTTCGCACAAAATACAAGTTTGATGGCACTATTGAGAGGTACAAGGCTCGCCTTGTCGCTCAAAGGTTCACTCAAATACCCGGGTTCGACTTTACACACACTTTCAGTCCCGTCGTCCGTGCTGCCATTGTACGTGTTCTTCTTGCGCTCGTTGTACACAAAAATTGGCCCTTGCACCAATTAGATGTCTAGAATGCCTTCCTGCATGGTGTTCTTGACAAACCTGTGTACATGTCGCAACCACCTAGTTTTTTCGATCCCCGACATCCTAACCATGTTTGTAAGCTAAAGAAAGCTCTTTATGGTATTCGACAAGCTCCAAGAGCCTGGTTTGATCGTTTCAGTTCCTTTCTCATTTCTTTAGGCTTCAATCAAAGTCGATCTGATACATCTTTATTTTATTTTCACCAACATAATTATTCTACGTTCTTACTTCTTTATGTTGATGATATAATTGTCACAGGTAACGAAGCTGTCTATCTCAAGAGTTTTGCAAATTGTATACAGTCCGAGTTCGCCATTAAGGACTTGGGGCAGCCTAGTTACTTCCTAGGAATTGAATTTTCACATACTTCTTCTGGTCTTTTCCTAAGCCAGACGAAATATGCTCATGATATTCTCTCTCGAGCCAATATTGTTGACTCGAAACTAATTTTCACACCCTTATCTACAGGAGAGTCACTTGTCAGCACCGGAACCCGTGCTCTGATCCTACACGTTACAGGTCTCTGGTGGGTGCTCTTCAATATCTCTCCATCACCAGACCTGATATTTCATACTCAGTTAATCATGTTAGCTAATTCTTACAAAATCCAACCGACGATCATTTCTCAGCTGTTAAGCGCATCTTACGCTATGTTAAGGATACCATCCATCATGGTTTAACTTTTTCCTACTCTAAAGATCTTGCTATTCTAGTATACTCTGATGCCGACTGGGCTCACTATGTCGAAACACGACGGTCAACTAATGCAATATGTCTTGGCGGTGCCCTAGTTTCATGGAGAGCAAAAAAGCAACCAACGGTTGCTAGATCGAGTTGTGAATCAGAATATAGAGCCTTGGCCAATGCAGCATAAGAAGTTGTCTAGCTCAATCAACTACTACATGAGCTATGCATAATACCATCAGCAATGTCTATCTTGTTGTATGATAATAAAAGTGCCTTGTTCCTTAGTCAGAATCCTATAGCTCACAAGCGCGCCAAACATATTGACATTGATTGTCATTTTGTATGAGAACTTGTGTCTAGCCATTGCTCAGAAATGAGATATGTGTCCTCTCAACTACAGCTGGCCGATATTTTCACCAAAAGCCTTCCTCGACCGATGTTTGAACTGCTCCGATCCAAACAACGTGTTCAGCAAAACCCTGCACTTCGCTTGAGGGGGGTAATAGCATGATTAGTTTACAACGTGATTAGCTAATAGCGTGATTAACGTGTACAGATTTCTATCAAATATTTAATTAATTCTTTCCTTGTACATAACATTTATCCGTTGTATCTCTCCTATATATAGTGAATATTTTCATCACCAAATTTAATGTGAATCAAATATTGGTTCTCACATCCGCTCTTATAAAAAAATTTAACCGGTGAGAACCTCATCTGCCGTGAATTATATTCGGCGAATCTCTCCTGACCTGAAATCTATTTGACAGACCTCTATTTCCCTGAATGACACCACGACATGAATCCTCTTCCTACCTGAGATGACGACAATGAGCTTCCTTCCGTAGCCGGAGATACTGCGAAATTGAAAGACGACGTCTTTCCTATGGCTTCTGACGATGCTTTCTCTCTTATTGCTTCCAAAGTTCTTACAACCTGATTCCTACGAAGCCTCCACCTAGTACACGGGTTCTGTCTGTTCTTCTCCTTCGCCTCCGCCCAATACACAAGCTCTCCGTCACCATTCCCTCATCGACGACAGAAGGTATTTGTTCTTCTATTTTAAATTATTTTCTATTTTTTGGGTGTGTTTGCTTTAATTTCTCATAGTTTGAAAAAGGCAAAGACTTGGGTGAGACCGTCTCACGGATCCCTTTATGTGAGACGGATCACCCATTAATTAATCCATTAAATATATTTTAAAGGACATTGTTTGGTTGTAATCAAATTAGAAAATTGAGAAATTAATTATGAAACTAAATTAATTAGATCTTTTATATTATATATATATATATATATATATATATATATATATATATATATATATATATATATATATATATATATATATTATGTTTTTATTCTTTTAATATATTTTTCTTATTATTTAAATTTTATTAATTTAAAATTTGTTATTCATTTTATTTATTTTTAGTTTAAAAATTATAAATTTATACAATGTGATACTCAATTAATAAAAAGTGATAACTTTGTTGTGAACTATATTTCATAAATAATTTATAGTATAAATAAAAAGTGATATATTTAAAAGAAAAGTGATTAATATTTTTCATTAAAAAGTGATAACTAATTAAAAAAACGTATTTCACGACAATTTACTAGAATAATAAAAAGTGATAACATTTTTAATGAAAAGTTATTTCTAATTAAAGAAAAGTGATATTCGTCTAATTAAATTATTTCAGGAACAATTCATTGGAATACAATTGATAACATGTTTAATAAAATGTTATACATAATAAAGTTAAAGTGATAATTATTTAATTTAATTATTTTATGAACAATTTCTAGTACGAATAAAAAATATGTAATATTTTTAATATAAAGTGATACCTGATTATAATAAAGTGTAATAAGACCGTTGAACTATCTAATAATAATAATAATAATAATAATAATAATAATAAAATTTTAGAATTTTATCAATTTAAAACATGAAAAATGTATTAACTATCGCTATAAGACCTGTAATATTTCTTTTATAAATCCGGGACCTGATTTATTTAAAACTATCAATATCGGGCTTGGGATGTTAACACCATCATCACATTATTTAACAGAAATAAAAGTGTCTTGTCATGTCAGCAGCAGAAATGAATTCTCTTCTCCCCGGTGTCGGCCAGCCCACCTGCTCCGGCCTCTTCCGCCCGCCTCTGCCGCAGAAGGTGGTTAAATCCACACGGAATTCAGAGGGGTGGTCGACGGGAGGACCTCCAATACGGCGGCGTTTCAGAGGCAGTGTTACCTGGGGAGATTCCAGAGGAGGGGTGGGGCCCAGCTGAACGTCCCGAGGGGGAGATGGCTCACCAGAAGCTTCAACCCCACTAGCGATTTCACGCTGCACTGAGCAATACAGCTATTCCAAAAGTTCAAGTTGCTTCTGATGCCTCTTCCAATGAGCGGCCTGAGGTTGATGTGAGCGATGAAGAATTTCTTCAGTTCGATACTTCACTAGTTCCTGTAATAATTACTTAAACGAAGGCATGTTTTCTACTCTTTCCTCTTTTTTCTCATGTGTGTGTGTTTTTTTTTTAATTTTTTCTTTTTGTATGAGAAGTCCTGTGAAATGTGAAACTATGCAAGTTGCTTTAACTGGTGTATTTTGGGAGGCATTACATTATTGATGCAACCACGGAAGAGGAGTCCCAAATGAGTTCAGTTGTATCTGTTTCGGTTTATAGGCAAGGCTGGATATGCGGACTAACAAAACGAGAAGGTGCAGCCCTGGATCCAAGCATTATACTCGACATGATATCTGTTGCTAAACATGTAAGTGTGCAGTTAATGAACAGATTAGATTCAGAAATAGCTACACCTGAAGCTTGTGAAGAAGATGATGAAATGGAATCTTCTTAGAATCTGGCCAGTGGCGGAGGCGGGCGAAAGACGCCGGAGCATGTGGACGGGCCGACCTGAGGAGAATAGAATTCATTTGTGCGCCTGACGTGGCAATTACTTAGACACTTTTGTTTCCGTTAAATAATGGGATGACGGTATTAACATCCCAAACCCTATATTGATGGTTATAAATAAATCAAGTCTCAAATTGATAAAAGAAATATTTCAGGTCTTATAGCAATAAATACATTTTTCATGTCTTAAATCGATAAAATTAAAAGTGTGAAATTTTAATTTAGAACAATGTGAGTGCTTCTGTGCTTGGCCCTCCCAATTGCCGAAATTTAAATGCTTAATGAAGAGTATATTTTGATTATTCGCACCAAATAATGCTCTTCCTTTTCTGAGTTGATATTAGGTGCACTGATACAAGGATGCAATGTATAACTTTTTATTTTATTTTGTATACATGTTATTTTATTTTGTATATGTATTTCTTAATAATTGTATACTTTTTTTGAATTAAGTTTTTCATTAAAAAAATTAGCATCCATATGTGTATAACTTTTTATTGAATAGTGTATGCATGTTTTTAATTATTGTATATATTTTTTTACACTCAATTTTTTATTAAAAAAATTAACAATTAAATTATACTCCCTCCGTCCCCTTTAAAGAGGGTCTTTTTTTCTATTTTACACACATAGGACCTACACGCATCCACTAATACAATTAAAATATGAACTCACACTCCCACTAATACAACTATCCACAACACATCAAATAATAATACTCCTTAATCCACGTGCCAAAAAGCAAAAAACCATCTTATAGGGACAGAGGGAATATATATTTTTATTCATAATTTTATATGTTTTTGTTCATATTTGTATACATTTTTAAAATGGGTGCACCGTATCTTAGGGTGCATCCGAATGCACAGTATAATTATCATTCTTTTCTTCAATTCTTTTATTATTTAATAAAATATGGAGTATATATATAGGTTATTGAATACTCCCTACGTCTCAAGCAAAGAGATGCATTTACTGTAACTTTTGTGAGAGTTCTATGAAGTCAAACGATGCAGTTGGACCGGGACGGAGGGACTAATCCGTTTCTCACGGTACCCAAAAAAATGATTTCTCTCCCACGACTATTCTTACCGACCACCGCCATCCATCAGCACTTCTACCTGAAATTATACTTTTTATGGCTGCTCCGTAATTTTTTTTTCTTACTCAATAGCCTCTGTTAAATTAGACTACCTCGAACACCTTCTGTATTCTGAGGTGAGTATACCCTTTCTACCCTACAAATCCAATCCCAAAATTTTAAATTATTTGCGGGTCTTTGTGTTTATAAATTTATGGTGAAGGAAACAATAATGTTTGGCTACATACCTTGGGGTTCTTGTTCTTAAAGGACATGGATTTTTTCAGATTCCCCAGCATGCTTATATATCAATCTGCTTACTACTTGTACAGTTTTCTGTATGCTCATACCACTTTTTGAAAGATTATGAGCAATTATAGCAACTGGAGTAGGTTTAAGAGTACTCCCTTTACATGATATATATTTTTTTTTTCAGATTCTCCTTTGCAGTTTTCTACTTAATTGATGAGATTTAGAAATTTTAAATCGTGGATTTGATCTGACTCTTTATGTTTCAGGCTGTTATTTGGCCTTAAATTTCTTACCTATGTTTTGTTGGTGAATGAAGAAAGTCCAAACATTCATTGGATTTCTGGCGCAACATTAAATTAACCAGCGTCCTGTATGTGCTTAATAGATGTGCTTGTCAGATGTCAAGGAGTACTGGAAAATGGAAATTAAAATCATTCTCATTGATACAAGTATTACTCCACCTCCTTCCTTCGATCAACTTCATTCTCATTACCATTACTCTCATTAGTGATTAGTGATTATCATTATCATTCCCAGTGATTTCCATTATCATTCCCATTATATAATTTGAACCAAGTGGCCCTAAAATAAGTCCTAGTATTTCAATGATGCGGACACAAAGGTGTGCTATTTCTCTTGCCAAATAAACTTATTCACAACTTAAAAAATCAAAACTAAACTGAAAATCAATAAAAAGCTGGACTTATGTTATTAATCAAAACAAACAAACATTGCTTTAATTAATTTCATGAAAACATATTTCAGAAACTCCACTATCAAAATAATCCCAAAAAAATAACTAATAAAACACAGGTACAAATGTCAAAAGAATAAAAAAAGCATCTTTGAAAGATAATGAATAGATATATAGCGGATAGTAAGATTAGCTCTATTAGAAGATCTACAATGAGTAGAGCTGGATTTATGCTCTTATGCTGTAATAAAGAATTTATTGTAATTCTAATCATGCAACAGGAATGAAATTCTTTATTCTTACACATTATATATTCAACTAAAATTCAAGAATATCTAAATCTAATTCAATGAAATATTAGTTTGAACTATATCTCTTTTGTATTCTACTGTTCCTATAAACCAATAATTACTTTATTCTATTTATGTAACTAGAATTAATATCCTTTCATTCCCATTAACACCGGCACTAATCTTACCATGCGGCCACTTAATCTCTTCTCCCAAGTGAATACATATACAGCTAAAGAAATCTCAAAATATTTACTTTTATTTCATTTCTAAATTTTTCCTTCCCCCTCTCTACACCGGCAGCCTTTCTGATTCCATCTGCAGCTGCTCGCTATCTCTCTTCAGCATATGTGAGTACCCTTCAGCCATTGCTTTTTCTCTCCGCAGTTTGACTTTCTTTTTCCCCCTTTCCATTATGTTAAACTATAACTCAAAGATTATAGAGGATGCTCTGTAATTTTTTCTATTTGGAAAAGATAATGGAATCTTTCTCCTTCCACATTTGTTTATTATTTTTCTGTAAATTAGAATTGTACATTATTTTTTTCATTTCGGAATTATGTTTGCTTGTGATTGCCATTTGCCCGGCCCTTTCATACATGTAAGATTTTCTGTGTTTTTTTTTTTTTTTGGCATTATATTTGGTTTCTTTAGTTTTTCAATTTTCTCTTCGGAATTGGCTCTGATATGCATTTAAAATACAAGAAGGAGGGAACAAAGGGTCAGAGTACACATTACACCACAAATCTTTGACCATCTCTTCAAGATGTTTCATAATCATGTCATCTAGAAAGGTGAAACCTACAAACATAGTCATTTTAAGTACTGAAGATGATTACATCCAGTTGTTTTGTGCATGAATTTCACACTTCCGGATTTCACTCTTTACCTAGGTTCTCATAGGACGTGTGAGTATCTGAGATTGTTCTCACAAACCATTCGAGCAAGAGTTTTTAACTTTGTGTTCTTGCACCCAGACTATAGCCGTTGCTTCATGCATGATTTTCAGGGTATGGAACTACTCTATTGTGAGTGTCTATATGACTTCTGGATATTTTGAGATTTCCCCCCGAACAAGTTTTGTGCTTGTGCGCACAAGCTGTTCGAAAAATTGACTCCGTCACAAGTTCCTGCTGTCCTCATAGTTTCTTAATATTGTTGCAACAACTTCATTCGTTTCTACCATTTGATACGTTAGAATTTAGGCACTCTCCTCCATCTCCTCTACTTCACACTGCACCCCGTCACCATATTTCCGAGGTCGACGACAGGTATGGTTAATAAGTAGGAGTTTGCTCTTTGTCTGCCTGAAATTCCTTCTTTTTTTCCCTCGGCATCTGATTTTTCCCCTTCTTTGTATACTTTTTGGTGTATTTGTTGGCGAGTTCTTTGTGTTATTTTAAATTTTTTTGGGTGGTATGCAATTGTGCCCGTTTTGTCTTGCGATTAATATTGAACGGTTGTATTCTACTTAATTTCAGTTACTATAGGATGTTTAAAGTGACTATGTGGGGGTTTGTCGTTTATCATTTATGTGCTCTGTTGCATACCAAGAAATTGAAGTTAATAACTACTGATGTTGTCTAAGTTATTGCTCATTGGATGTTTGATAAATTGCCTTAGACGAGGGTTTACAGTGCCAGCCTGGATCACTTAGTTGTTAGCAGATCAGTTACTCTTACAAGATATAAACTCGAAGTTCTGCAAGATCATTTATATGCTTGTCAACCAGGCATATTGACACAGCTTCACAAATGTCTTAAGGGGTGCATTACCTGCTCTTCTTATTTTGATTGTTGAATTGACCTTTGTGGTTGGCCCCTTTGTTGAAGGGCAGGGCAGAAATTAGGCTCTCCTCAGCCTACGGAATTATGCAAACCGGATTATCTATCCACTCACCTTTGAAAAAAAAAATCTGCTTTAATGCATTCAACAGCGATTTATTGAGTCTTATTCAGTGTGTGATTTTGTGTGTGGATGTGTAAATTGCTTGACTTGTTACCTACTGCAGCCCTTAATATTTTCTGAATTTTGAGTTGCGATAATTATTGTCATGCACAGTCATGTGAATATAAGCAACAATTCTTACATTATTGTCTGTCTATATGGATCATGGAAATAGAGCTCTTTGTATTATCTGTACAAGGCTCAAGCTCTCGTATGTATTGCAATAGACAAATAATTACTCAGAAATTCACATTGTTCTCTGCATTTTCTTCTCCAGATTACTAATAAGAAAATATTTTACTGGTGAAAATGCTTGGGATTTCATATGGAGAATTATTTCTCCTTCTTGGAGCTACTGCTGCTCTTATTGGTACCCCTTTTCTCTCTCTTTCATCGAAGTTAAAATATATATTACTATTAATGATCGCCATTGTTTAACATTCCATTAATGTTTTGGTACAGATTTGAATTCATATTTTCTTAGCATTCATGATTAATCTTCGATGCTTGGTTGTATTTATTCATGATATTGCATTATGGAATTATGCGAATATCAGGGCTTTTTTTTTGTTAATGGACAATTTTGCTGAAAAATTAGGGCCAAAGGACCTTCCAATTATAGCTAGAACTGCGGGGAGGTTGGCTGGGCGTGCGATTGGATATGTTCAAGTGGCACGTGGACAATTTGAAAGCATTATGCAGCAATCCCAAGCTCGCCAGGTTATAATTTTTGTTTATATTTCTGATATTCGTAAGCCCTGATTTGTTTGAAAAGTTAGAAGTTTTAATTTTTTCTGTTGTAATTGGTACTATGTTGTGACTAGTTGCTTAATTGTCATTGCTTCATGGAAGCACAATGCTAGTTAATATTAATCAATTGAGCGCCTTTATTTTAAAATTTTGTAGATTTAATTTGGTCATCAAAGTGATGTTAATGATATCTTGATTTCCAATCTTACTATAATGTTCTCTTGAAGTTTTTTTGTTTTGGTTTAGGGTATATAGCTACTCTTAATCTCTTTTTTTGGCCATCATCACATGTGCAATTTTCTCTTCTTTGTCTTAGATGCAATAATAGATTTCTCTACATTTTCTAATGAGAAATCTCATATGTTCCTTAACAGGTGCACAAAGAACTTCAAGATACAATGGCTCAACTAGAAGCTATACGCCATGAAATTCGGTCTATTTCTTTCATGAATCCTGGTACATTGACAACGAGGCTAGTTGATAACATTTCTAGCCAATCACCTGTATCAAATGGTATCCTCTTTTTTTTTTGGGGAACAACAAAACGAAACTTTTAGTTTTGTACTCCATTAGATCCTCTCCTTTTCTTGACATTTAGTTTGTTATTCAAAGTGGACAAGGAATCTTTAAACTCTCTTGATGGCACTGTAAAAGTTGAGAGCAAAGAGACAACTACCGTTGCCAAGGTGACTTAGTTGTATTGATGTTATTTATGTAAATTTGTGATGTTGAATTTTTTTGTATTGCCTTAAGAATTACAGTTCGACGACTTTGTCACTGTCTGATATGCATAGCCAAGCAAGTACATTTGCAAGATTGGCTGAATCCACACCCTTGACTCTGTCTGATATGCATAGCCAAGCAAGTCCATTTGCAGGATTGGCTGAATCCGCACCCTTGACTCCAGATTCCATGGACGAAGTTCTTAATGAGCTTAAGGATGAGTCTGTTCAGTTCATTGTTCTACCTATATCAGCTGAAAGTGCGAAATTGTTGCCCAGTGGAAAAGGTGACTGCATTTAATATTCTGATTTCATCATTCATGGTGTATAAAGATCAACGCCTGTGTAAAGCAAATACTGAATCTACTTGAATACTTGCAATTGTTTGTATATCATGTTTTAACAAGGATCCACCGGTAATTTTTGGTTGCAGGTGAGTTAAGGGGATCTGACATTTTGTTGGAAGCAGTACTTGAGGAAGATGTGGCACACAATGCTAAGGGCTTTTTCTCTCAGGCTCAAACCCAAATCAAAAGTGAATGAATATTAATTTGCTCCATAGTTTTGATTAATTATTTTGAGGCCGGTCTAGTTGTTTTTCTCGAACCCATTTAGACAAATCAATAGAGAATGTGCTGTGGCCTCTGGGTAATGCCATGCAAAGAGTGAACATTATTATTGGCTGAACCATGTTCAGAGCAGTTGGTTTTGAAATTTAGTTTATTACAAGTGTTGAAAGCTCGTGCAATAGTTAGGCATGCCAAGTGTGGAGAAAGCTATCTATTTTTTTTTTTTCCTGAATGCCATGTTGTACAAGAAATTTGATAAATGGCGACGACAAAATTCGTCATGAAAATTAAATTTTTCGCATTAAAAATTTTAATAATGAAATTTGAGCGTCACAAAGATCGTCACAGTATACGCGTCGTATTAGATATAATGCGACGATATATGAATTTGTCATCAAATGTTATATTTTGATGACAAAATATTCTTTGTTGCCATACATTTTATTCTAAAGTGACGATTAAGTAGTCGCAATTTTCATTCCATTTTCGTCGTGAAATACATTGTTTTGTCACTAAAAGTTGATTTAACATGACGGTAATGATCGTTGTCACTAAAAAGATATTTTTGTGACTATTTTCTCCATAGTATCAATCTCATCAATTATTTATGACACTTTTATTGTCACATTCAAACTAACTATTTTGTTTCTTTTGAAATATTTCGTCATAAAAAGTTTAAACAATAATGACGAAATAAAAGGCTTATATAATGACGACTTAATTTGTCACTATAGAGTAAGATATTATGACAAAATATTTATTGTCATTAAAATGAGTAGAAATGATGATAACTTATTTTCGTCGTAAATATATATTATTAGTGAGGTTATGAAAAAGTGTCATTAGAACATTTAAATACGATAACAAAATTTTTTGTCATTTTTAGTAATATATGTTGACAAATTATGTTTGTCATATTATTAATTAATATTATTATGACGAAAATTTTGTCGCATTATAAATTAATATTTTTATAAGAAAAATATATGGTTATTAGACTACTATTTTAATGACGAATGAGACGTCATGAAATGAATATATTTATTGATGAGGTTATTTATTTATTAATATTAAATTAATAAACAAATAACATTTAGTGACATTTTGAGTTACTTTTAGTCACTACTTTATGAAATAATAAATATATTTTAAAGTTTAACTGTACAATACATCCAAAGTAAGTCACAAAAGTACAAGGAATTTATTGAGAACTATGGCTACGTTTAGTCTATATGTATAAGCAACTAAAATTAGTTGTACGAGCAGTATAAAAACCTATCAATTTGTAGTATATCAAACAATAGAACAACCAGCAACAAGATGTATATCAGAATCTAGCACTTTGTAATATAATACTAGAGTCCGACGTCGACCAGAACATTATTAGTTGTCAAAAGGAGCGTCATTACTTGCCCTCTAAGCACAGTGGAGTCGTGAATCGTGTACAAAAAGTAGAAGGCTAAAACTGGCTGCAATGGATCCAACCTTCCAGCTAGGCCACTCATAGGTATCCAGGTTTTAAATCTAGTAAAAAACTAAACATCAAAATTCTAGCATTAGAATTGAAAATCCAAGTACAAAAGCCCCAAGCACAAAAATAAACCAAAAGCTGAAAAAAAATAAGCTCACAAAACTAGAAAAATGTCCAATCTGCCCAACTTCTAGTAAAGCAATTACAAGAAAATAAGAGCAATAGACTACTCAAGCACAGCAGAACAAACTATCAAATTCCAACAAGGAATACAAATATAATAGTCAAAGGGGTTAGTTTTTTAATCATGCACTTTTGATATCTTTCTTACACCATAATATAAGAAAAGAGATGAGCATAGGAAAACCAAGGGAAAAAAAAAAATTATCGTTAGATTTCTTTCAGAATTTGAGAGAAAGGCGTCGAAATCAATTACAATGTGAAAATGTGCACTTGGGAAGATCTGCAGATGAGCAAGTAAAAATAAAGGAGGGAGAAAGAACTCTTTACTAAAGTTGTAATATAACTACGCAGGCTACTACCACCTGGTGAGTTGTTAGCCTGTTAATATGTACCTGAAGAGATTAAGAAAAATGCTAATGATACTTGTATAACAAAGGAATCTTACTAATTAAGAAACTCCCACAAATTTCTATTCTTAAATTTACATCAATATTCAATTTTTCGGAGTGGAGACCAGAATGCACCACAAAATGGATTTTCTCAATTGGGTTGTTCGGATACCAGAAACTGTTTAAGTCTTGAATCTGTATCATATTTCTTGTATTTATGTAAAGTTATGCATTAAAACAAACTTGATAACCTGGACTTTGATCACTTGTACATAAAATTGATTCACAAATTCCACACAAAGACACATTGAATCATATAAAAGATTCCTTCGTATGAGATATAGAACCTAGGTTGAGCATTGTGCCTTCAACACAAATAACCAAAAAACTAATAAGTAACTACCCCATTAAATTTACTATAATTGATTGAGATTATGCATATCATCATATATAGCACAGATAGCCAAATTAATTAGCACAATAATTATTAAAAAGTACATATTACTACATCCTTAAGATTATTGTTTCAAATCTCAACTCAGAATATAGCATAGAGGAAAGACTTACTTGGGAGCACTATTCCATTCGAATAGTAGCTTGGAAGAATCTAAGATAACTACATCTTCTAATGCATGAATTGCAGAAGTATGTGCAATGGGAAGTGGGGTAGCAAGGGCATCAACAGGATTTGCTTTTGCTTTAGGTGCCTTTGATTTATCTCTAAGTGCTTGGCCACTGGATACACTCAAATTTCGCTATTTTTATCATGTACGCAACCAACAAAGAGCTATATATATGTTAATAGTGTATACCTTTCCTCATGTGTCTCTATTGTACCAGTAGCTAAGTATTCTCAAGGCAGTAAACTTGATACAATGATCATAAATAAATGCATAGACTTGCATAGAAATGTCATTAATATAAAAAGGTTGATAGACTACTTATGTTTATGTTAATGACTGATTGCAATGGTTAGACAAATTTTTCTAGCCCATAAAAAAAGTGATATGATTTCATCAATACAACTTAGTAATGATGTAACTAGAAAAAAAACTGAAAGATGGTAAATGTATAAATTATTATATGCATATGAACCGTGCATTTGGAAATAATGAATCTATTGATAAAATTTTTACTTAAGAGAATATAACTTTAGGTGCAGTAATAGTTGAATATATTGTCAAGTAAAATCTTTTAGGGATAGTCTGCAAACTTCTATTCACAAAGTAATATAAAAAAAAGGTCATCTAAATGCTATGCAACATCTTACTATAATTTGAGCTCTACTTGAAATTCTTTAAGGCAGCCTTGGCACTAATTGTTTAGCCAGAAAAAATAAATTACAACTCTCTTATTTATAAAAACTGAACTTCTAACTAAAAGGAAGATGATTTATACAATATTTCTTTGAAACCTCATCCGTCATTTTATTTCCAGATATAAATTAAAAAGCTCCATTGATGTACCTTTCAGATTCCACAAAAAGTGCTTGCTGCTTTGGAGTCTAGTCAGCTTGTTTATCTTCATCAGCCTCAGCACGAGCTTGACTCCTTCCAATTGTTCACCAACAAATCTGGTAATGACGATTTGCTAAGACATTTGATCCATCAAATAGTTCTCTAGTTGCTCATTGTCAAGAGCCGAAATATATGCAGGGAAAGTAAGACCAGCCTCAGAAATGATGGTTCTGATTTTTTCCCACTGAGTTTGAAACAAAGTAAGAGATCTTCCAGCAGTATTTCTTCTTTCTATTTCACTGAGAAAGTTGAGCTTGAAGCATACTATTGAAATTCAAATCTAGACTCATACGATGGTGCACTCAAGATGAATCCATTAGAACATGGTTCAGTAAATTAGTCAAAAGGTAAAACAATATGGATCTCAGATAAACTTAAGTTTGATAATGACTCATTTCCCAAATAATATTTATGCACATCCCATAATTTCTATGAACTAAAAGCAAAACCTTAAGCACAACAGTTATCCATAATCATAACTCGTAAAATAAACTCCATGGCTGATGATGAAAGTTGGAAATTCTAATTTTGAATAAGCACATCACAGACATTTCACATAAATCTAGAAAAAGAAAATATCAATTGTGATTGGTGTTTCAAATTGAGAGATCAACTACAAAAATTCCACACGATAAACATAAAGTAAATGTATAAATAGTTTTACAGTCAATTGCATCGAAAAAGTCTCCTTGTACCGAAATAAAGTTTCAGCTCTCTGCTTGATTCCGGCAAAGCACTTGCATCCACATCACTCTCAATGCACACTACCTCAATTCTTGGATCGAGAAACCCCTTGGCTTCCTCAGAAACATCAGTAAGAAAGTTCACCCCCACATCTTCATCCAAAGGAAACCCCTCGATTCAGGTATAGGGATTGATCCGGAGTTCATAGAAAGTGGGCAATATGTACCTTTTATATATGCACTAGGTTATCCGCACCTTATATTGAGGTGCTAGCTCGGGCATTTGGGATCCCCTACTCCACTCCCATGTTCCATCTTGTGTTCCATGGGAGTGGGGTAGTGACACACTACCCACTTTTCAAATTCAAAAATTCAAAATTGGGTGATGTGTCATTATCCCACTCCCATGGAACACAAGATAGAACATGGGAGTGGAATAGTTGTAAAATTAAGAGTGTATATTCTTTAGAAAGAAATAAAGAACACAAATCAAACAAATTATTATTATCATTATAACATTTACCTAATAATTGAAAGTAGGCATCTAGATTTGTCATATCTTTAAACTGCAAACTACCACTTATACGATGAATTTTGCCTCAGCCTTCAGTATTAAGGGTCCAACATATCATCTTTCAGTAACACAATTTCTTCAGCAATGAAAGCATCATATTAATAGATGACTTGTAATCTTTCAAAAGAACAAAAATAGTGAAAATATATTCAAAACAGTCATTTTACACAAGTAGTATGCTATTAAGAAAGGCCTATGCATTTAATGCTGTAAGGGCCATAGGATAACAACACTACAAAAGGAATATACTAAAAGTAGATAGAGGTAATGTTTATATCAAAAAGATAAAAAGGGCAGTTGTACAGTATAACGGTGTTACTCTTTCTTTATGTGCTTCTGATCTGCTTGCGTGTCATCTGCTGCGTGGTGGAACGTTCTCTCATATGCTACTAAGCCAGGTTGTGCACTGTCGACTGAAATTGAAGTTGTTGAACTCTCTTCCGTACTCAACTCCAGATTTCTATCTTCCATGGCCACTAATGCAGAGGATGTGTAACGATAAAATTTGTGTATTTATGATAAGATAAATACAAATTGGAGTACAAAGATAATTTCAGATAAATTTAATTTGAAAGATATGTAAACGGGTTACAATCTCAATCAATCCTCTGAATCTTCTCTCGAACCAATTTAGTTTGACTAGATTTTGATTTTTGTGTGTTGACTTTTACTTCTTTGACAGAAGTGTATGCTGATTGTTACAATCTCAATCAATCCTCAGATTCTTCTCTTGAACCAATTTGGTTTGACTTGATTTTGACTTGTATGTGTTGACTTTGACTTCTATGACTGGAGTGTATGCTGACTGTGTGACTTGATTTTGACTTGTATGTGTTGACTTTGACTTCTTTGACTGGAGTGTATGCTGACTGTGTGGACAACGTGTGTGTTGACTGTATGTTGAGCTGGATCTTCAGTTGAAGCTTGTCTGAGCTCGGATGTATAATCTTGTGGCGTTGATCTGGAGGCGTTGAGCCTTTATTCGGATTGAACATTGACTGGAGAGCTTTATGATGAAGAAGGTTGTAGATTGGGAGAACGTCGAATCGGAGGGGCTTGACACCTTGATCTCTGATCTGAGGCGGTTGACTGAAAGAACGTCGGATCGGAGGGGCTTGGCACCTTAATCTCTGATCGAAGGCGGTTGGCTGGAAAAACACCGAATCGGAGAGGCTTGGCACCTTGGAAGAACTCCGGATCGGAGGAACTTGGCACCTTGATCTCTAATCGGAGGTGGTTGGCTGGAAAAATTCCGGATCGAAGGGGCTTAGCACCTTGATCTCGGATCGCAGATGGTTGGATGGAAGAACGCCGAATCGAAGGGACTTGGCGCATTGATCTCTGATCGGAGGCGATTGGCTGAAAGAATGCCGGATCGGAGGGACTTAGAACCTTGATCTCTGTTCAGAGGCGGTTGGCTAGAAGAACGTCGGATCGGAGGGGCTTGACACCTTTATCTCTGATAAAAGGAGGATGGCTGGAAGAACGCCGGATCGGCGGGGCTTAACACCTTAATCTCTTATCGGAGGTTGTTCTTGACTTGAAGATGCTTGAAGATCTCAAGGGATAACTGCTCGTATTCTTGATCTCTTTAGAAGAGTATGCGTCTTCAAATGTTTTAGTGTTTCTGGAATGAATAGAGGAGGTCTCCTTATATAAGTGAAAGGTGAGGAAGCCTCATAAATAACTCGCAATTTGATTGGTCAATGGCTGATTTGACCTGATTCTGTAGGCTTGGGTCTTTCCATGTATAACACAATGTGATTGGTTGATCCTTGATTTGACCTAATTCTTCGAGCTTGGGCTTATTTGACTAGATATGTCCCAATTATCAATTATTCACTAATTTATTTTAGGAATTTATTTATTTAAATCCCTTAATAGATAAATAATTAATTGATAATTATTGCATTAATTTGCCTCATATATTCCTTTAATAGGCAATAAAATTCAAGTGCCTACAAATGACCCCTCACATTTTGTTCACGGGCGCCTTTGTGTTGAGGTGAACAAATTGCGATACTCCATTCTTGATCAACATGATAAAATTTTATTGCTTATCTCACCAACTGTATATAAATAGCCTGAATTATGACTGAACTTAGCAGAGTGTTAAGCTGCCTACGTACCACTTTGAAGAGGATCAAGTCATAACATAGTTCAAAGGAACATGATTTGGTTTGGATGGGAGTGCCATAAACATTTTATACTCATGTGGGTCAGGAGTAACATGCAGTTTAGGCTTGTGTGTCGAGGAGCATTGAATTGAATTTGCTGACAGTTTATACTCGTGTCAATGAGTCTTGAATTTGAACTTGTAGACAGTTTATACTCGTGTTAAGGAGCCTTGTGTGGACATTTTTCACTCATGTCGAGAAGCTTTGTGTGTAGAGAGTTTATTTTTTTCCTAAGGAGATTTGATTTGATGTGTAGATAATTTATAATCATATCAAGGAGTATCATGTAGACAGTTTTCGCTCGTGTCGATGAGTTGAGATTTTTAGATAGTTTAAGCTCGTATCAAGGAGCGTAATGTGTGGGATTTTAGATAGTTTTAGCTCATATCAAGGAGCATAATGTGGACAGTTTTCGCTCATGTCAGGGAGCTTTGACTTGAGGATTTTAGATAGTTTAAGCTCATATCAAGGAGTGTCATGTAGACAGTTTTTGCTCGTGTCAAGGAGCTTTGACTTTGATTTATCAACAGTTCATTGCCCCCAATCTTGGGATGCACAATTTTCTCTTGCTTCCACTTCATTTGATTGAATCCTTATGAAAATTGCAGTCTTTGTTTGCGGTTTCTCTTCTACGAGCTCATCAGAAGGCATGTCTTAAAACTCGTAAGAGTCCTGAATAGAAGGCCATTCGATGTCATTTGATGCCAGGCTTAACTCCATGTCGTGTGATCTTGTAGCCAACTCTTCAAAAGTTATAGGATGAATTCCTTGGAGTATGTAGCGAAGATTCCACTGCATCCCTTGAATGCACATTTCAATTGCTGAAGTTTCTGACAGTTTTTCTTTGCAATTGAGGCTTAGGCTCCTCCATCTGTTGATGTAGTCAATGACATATTCTTCATCATTTTGATGAGTATTTGTTAACTCCATCATGCTAACAGTTCTTCGTGTCCTATAAAAGCGGTTGAGGAATTCTTTTTCCATTTGCCCCCAACTATCAATGGAGTTGGCTTTCAAGTCGATGAACCAATCGAACGCATTTCCTTTTGAGAGAGCGGATAAACTGTCTCACCATGTTATCTTCGTAGGTCCCAGCATCATTACATATCTCAATGAAGTGTGCCACGTGCTGTCTTGGGTTTCCTTTGTCATCGAATTGTTGAAACTTGGGAGGTTGGTAGTCAATTGGCATCCTCAAGTTGTCAATTTTCTTTATATAAGGCTTTTTGTAGGAAACAAAAGATTTGAAAATCCCTTCAAACTTGTCTTTTATCGTCTCTATCACAATTTTTTTTCAGTTGGTTGATAGGAAGAATCTTGTCAGTTGAAACTTGTATATCTTCTTCAACTTGATTCATTTTAGATGGATGTTATTTTGCGGAGTCCTCCTCCTCGTGTTCATCCTCAACTTGTTTTCCATTTGCATGACTTATCTCCACATTCTCCATTTTCTTCATAAGTACGGAGATCTTTACATCTTGAGCTTCCATGTGCTTGTTGAATCCTTTAATAGCTCTCATCATACTTGCGAGTTGATCCTCAATGGTCATAGCACTTGTCGTCATCACTGCAGCTTCAGTTGAGGCAGGTGGTGAGCTTGGCATGGAGCGAGGAGTTAAGCAGACAGATTTATCATCACCATCTTTATCGCCCTGCAATGGCTTATTGAGAGTAATCCCCACCACATGGTTTGTCTTTGAGGAGCCTTCGGGCATACTTCTTGTAAAGTCTTCAACCTTGTCAGTTTGCAACTCTGGAAGTTTTGATGCAATAGTCCTTCTTATCGCAATCTTTAATGGAGTCATCATTGGAGTCTTTATAGCTTACAGCTCTGAAGGCTTTGAGGTAGATGACCTTTAATCGCGATCCTAAGTGGAGTCATTATTTGTGCTTGTAGAAAGAAGAGATGAGAGGTAGAGACGGTCCCACTTGGCGTGACAAAATTTGTAATAACAAAATTTGTGTATTTATGATAAAATAAATACAAATTGGAGTACAAAGACAATTTCAGATGGATTCAATTTGAAAGATATGTAAACGGGTTACAATCTCTATCAATCCTCTGATTCTTCTCTCGAACCAATTTGGCTTGACTTGTGTGTGTTGACTTTGACTTCTTTGACTGGAGTGTATACTGACTGTGTTGACAGAATATGTGTTGACTGTATGTTGAGCTGGACCTTCGGTTGAAGCTTGTTCAAGCTCGGATGTATAGTCTTGTGGCGTTGATCGGGAGGCGTTGAACCTTTATTCGGATTGAACATTGACTGAAGAGCTTTATGCAGAAGAAAGTTGTTGATTGGGAGAATGTCGGATCGGAGGGGCTTGACACCTTGATCTCTGATTGGAGGTGGTTGACTGGAAGAACGCCGGATCGGAGGGGCTTGGCACCTTGATCTCTGATCGAAGGCGGTTGGCTGGAAGAACGTCGGATCGAAAGGGCTTGGCACCTTGGAAGAAGCCAGATCGGAGGGGCTTGGCACCTAGATCTCTGATTGGAGGCGGTCGCTGGAAAAATGCTGGATCGGAGAGGCTTAGCACCTTGATCTCGGATCGCAGACGGTTGTCTAAAAGAAAGCCGGATTAGAGGGGCTTTGCACCTTGATCTCTGATCGGAGGCAGTTGGCTGGAAGAATGCCGAATCGGAGGGACTTAGAACTTTGATCTCTAATCAGAGGCGGTTGGCTGGAAGAACGCCGAATCAGAGGGGTTTGACACCTTTATCTCTGATCAGAGGCGGATGGCTGAAAGAATGCCGAATCGGAGGGGCTTAGCACCTTGACCTATAATCAGAGGTTGTTCCTGACTTGAAGATGCTTGAAGATCAAAAGGGAGCACTGTTCGTATTCTTGATCTCTTTAGAAGCGTCTGCATCTTCAGATGTTTTAGTGTGTCTGGAATGAATGGAGGAGGGCTCCTTATATAGGTGAAGGGTGATGAAGCCTCATAAATGACTCACAATTTGATTGGTCAATGGCTGATTTGACCTAATTATGCGGGCTTGGTCCTTTCCATGTATAACGCAGTATAATTGGTTGATCCTTGATTTGACCTAATTCTGCGAGTTTGGGCTTATTTGACTGGATCTGTCCCAATTATCAATTATTCACTAATTTATTTTATGAATTTATTTATTTAAATCCCTTAATAAATAAATAATTAATTGATAATTATTGCATTAATTTGCCACATATTTTCCTTTAATAGGCAATAAAATTCAAATGCCTACAGGATGATTCGCATGGTTCAATCCAAGATATGATTTTGTGTTGTGCTTTCCTGTTAGGTGCAGTGGTTGGTAATGTTCTAACATGGAAGAGCAGTGGGTTGTGCCTGTATTTTTTATTAATATGTTGTGGGTCTAAATACTTTCCCTGGTATAAGTGACAGTTAGGTGAGTTATGTATATAGAAACATGTAAAAACTTTGCTATAATGAACAAGTCATACGCAGATTCGTGATTAAAAGGGACATGTGATTCCGCTACGATGATTTGCTCGCCAGGGGCCCCTAGTAGTGTTTCTCCTTCTTTGTGTTCAACCATAGAATTTAAACTAGTGCCATCCTCATAGAGCTCCACATGTGTATTAATTTGAACCTTAGTATGAGTATATATATATATATATATATATATATATATATATATATATATATATATATATATATATATATATATATATATATATATATGCATGTGTATTTAGTGTGAGGAAGTGGTGTACTGGGGTTATATAAATTGCTTATATTGGTTTTAGGTATTGAGAGCTAGCGTTACAGTGTAGGCAATTAAAGGTTGTTCCGTATATAGAGTTTTAGGTATTCGAACGCTAGCTCTATATACGGCACATCCTTTAATTGCCTACACTTTAACACTAGCTCTAGAGTTTTAGAAGTCCTAATTTTGTTTTGCAATTCGCAGAGTTACTTTTACCCAGAAAGATTTAACCTGCAAATTAGATTGTTAGTGTTGGTGTCCTTGTGTTTAAAAAATATAGTGAAGGCATAATCTCCGTAACGAATCGTCGTGGGCATTGCGGAAAGTTCGCTGATTTTTTTAATTTGTTAGTATTGGAGGCGCTCTTTGGTCTGGCGATCTTTTTCATACAGTTTTTGATTGATTACTTTTGTCATATATTCTTTATTACCCTGCAACCTAAGTAGGGTTGTGTGCCAATGTTTTTTAATGTAGAGTGTCTGTTTAATATTGGTAGTGTAGGTAAATATGTACATAACTAAGTGAAAGACAACAAGTGTGTACTTTTTATATATTATTCAATTTTGCATTTACTATTAGCGTAGGAGTGACATAGAATAAGTAATTTAAAATGGCAACAATTCAATGTAAGTAATATGAGATTGTTATATTACCATGTCTTTAATGTTCTGGTCTTCAGCATAGGGGGTTCGTATATGATCGTACAATGAGGCAATATCCCTACTGAAATGCTTGCAAACACCATATCTCATAAGTTGTTATTTTAGTGTGCAGTGTGTGCGTTAGGTGATTCATATATATATATATATATATATATATATATATATATATATATATGTATATATATATATATATATATATATATATATATATATATATATATATATATATTGTGTACTTATTGAGAAAAAAAGTTATGAAAAATGATATATTCTTACCGTGAAAACTGGTAACTGAAAGCCGTGTTTCTATGATGGCAGGGTCTTTTTTTATGTTGTTTGCAAGTTGACGCCCTTCACAGTGTACAAACTCTTCATATAGGATAAGAATAGTAGGCCTTTTCCTACTACAAATGTTATTTGTAATTTTATTTTATAATTTGAGTGTCGTGCTAAATGTGTGTATTCAGAACATGGTGAAATGGGGGAATTTTTACTCCTTGTTGACTATTACAAAGTCCTGGACTGTTTTGTGAGTCTTGAAATGAAGCGTGTAGGTAACACATGTATTATGATGCACAATAAATAGAAAACATGTATTATTAGTAAATTATATTTGGATCACATTATAGTTGGAACATGTATGAGTATTCAATTTAAAGAGACAGTTAGCTGATTTTTTCATCTATGCAGTTGCAAGTTGAGGGAACTTTGTGAAAGAAGTGAGCTTGTACACGTCATCTAGGGGAAGTTCTTCTTGCTTGTCAACATTGTGTATGTACGAACTCTGTGTTAAAATTATATGTGAAGGGGATTCTACGAGCTTGGGTATTATGCTGCTTAGATCTTTCATTTTACTATTGTCGATGATGTAAGTTTCATGCAGCTGAAGTTTTTCGATGTCAGGGTCGTAAATGCTGCATTGCAATGTATTGTTCAGGAAAAAAAGTAGGTTAGGAAAGTCATGCTTGAATAAGTGCAATTTATAGATAACAACAAGAAGTCGCAGGTGCCTTCCCCAATTATAAACCTAAATATGCAATTTTTCTGTGACAAGGACTATTGTGAACCATTGTTTTGTGTCTGGTGTTAATTCCACTAGGGTAGTAAGCATGTCTCCAATTTGCTTGAGATGAGAGATGTGTATGAAAGTATGAGTACAAGATTGTAGTAGGTAGATTTTTAGAGCAGAACATATTGCAGAATTATTTTCTAATGTGTTGAACATAAAATTAATAAAAAGACATGCTTTCGAAAGATCATGAAAAGATAATTGATTATTATGGGCTAGTGAAGTGGTGACTGGATTTGAGGCAAAAAAATTTGATAGTGGTTGTGATTTTTATGCCTTTAGTTATGAATAGTAACGTGGATAAACGCAAATGATAGTTTACCCATTATGTAGTCATACATATTGTTTAAATGAATTATGAAAAGTTCGTTACTTGGTACCGTCGGTTATGGCTATGAGCTGAGGAGCTCTATTTAGAAATTCTTAGCGGTGAGTCAGCTTGTATAGTATAGACACGTGCAGGAGCAAGTATTAGCTGTGGGGCAAATAAGAAATTTGAGGCGTGTGTGAAAGTACCCTTGGAAATTTATTTTGCCATGTATTGATGAACATATGTGGCTACTTCTTCTTTTGAAAGGTTAAAGTTTATCTTATCCTATATTCTAGCTTTATCTGTTATTTATTTGTATATGTTTTTACCTTAAAATGTTGAAAGTTTATATTTAATAGTGAAAAACTTTGTTGAAGGTTAATCATGAAAGCATAATTTCTTATTTAATGAAAATGTGTGTTAACGTTTAATCATGCAGGTTTATTTTTTTTTATAGATTTAAACCACCTTACATAAAATTAATTTATTATTATTATTTTAAGGAAGGTGAAAAGAGATATTCCAAACTTAAAATGATTTTAAAGTTAATAATGGTAAGGTCAATTCTATTTGTATTCCACGTCATAGATGTTTTCTTGTAGATCATTACCTTTTAAGCTTCTTATTTTGATGATATATTAAATATAAAATATTTTATTTATCTTTAAAAAGTGAATGTTTAAGTTTTTTTCTAGTTGGTACGTATAACAATAGCTAATAATAAAATTATGTGTTCCACATGATTTTTTTTATTTAATGTGTAAGCTTTGAGTATGCATATTCTTTTTTTTTATTTAATGTGTTAGCGTTGAGTATGCATATTCTTTTAGGACGAATATATAAGTAAATTGTGAAGCGTCAGAAGAGATGACTACATGGGTAGATTTAAAACTGTAAAATGTAAAAAACAAATTGTAAAAATAATTTCTTCTGCAGAATAATAAGACAAAGTTTATTGGTACACGTGGTGTAGGAAAGCTTTTATTTTTTTTAGAACTACGTAGTACAATGTACATTTCGAAAGATTCAAACAGTGTTATCATTTATTTACTCATGGTCGTGGACGGCGCAGCTCCTAACATTAAAGGTTTGGGAGGGGAAACTGGTTTTGTGGTAGTATTCCAGCCTCGTAGTCTAGTAAGAGTATTAGCTTATGATCCATGTGTAGCGCTGCATGAAAGATTGATGCCCATTGTGGATTATGAAGAAATCTTTTGATCAGCTCTTCTACTTCTTTTTGAAAAGCGTAGTTGTAGTAGCATTGTGCACAGTCTTCACAAGGGCACGAGCACTTATTTTCCATATTTTTTCAGGGGGGAATATCCATGATAGGTTCGTGAATGCAGTACATGTGGGGAGGTGTGTGTATTAATAGTAAGTGGGTGACTTATTTTGGGTATGTGTCATAAGGTGTAGTGATGAGCTGTAGATTAAATGATTATTGTAGGAACATGTGTCTTCTTGTGTGTATACATGGTAATAGAAGGGGAAATGTGTGTTGAGATAGTGAGTAGGTTGCTTTAACTTTTACTTGTGGATATATTTTAGTTGCGTAAGAATATAAGCATTAGTATTTATACAGATGACGGTAAGTTAGGTGGTTGTGGTTAGATATCTAGTTTGCGGAACGTGTCACGATTTTATGCATTGGCCAAAATTTTACAATAAAGATTAGTTGTAAATAATGCATAGGTATCATTTTGGGCATGTTTATTCAGAAGTTCATTCAATCAAGTCAAAGGTATTTAGCGTGCATCCAGTCTTATTGGTGTTGGTTATGAGTTTTCAGTTTTGGGTTGTTAATATGTAATGTATGAGTAGTTTAGCGTTATGGTTGTCTAGCTAATGTACTAATTGAGTAGTCACAGTGGGTCAGGTTTTTGGAGGCTTCGATTTGGTTGATACATATAGAGCGACAACTGTGTCAAGTAGCTTCATTTAAAAGGGAAAAAGAACTTTTACAAGGTGCCACATTGTGGATTTTCCATGAATTATTTGTATATCAAGTGGCTTTAAGCAGTTAAAAGAATATGGAGGTAGAGGAGGTGCAACGAAATGAATTTCACGCTAGTGGAGCATAGTTAATTAGAAATAACTCAAAGTGTATAGAATAAGAAGTCGTTACATGAAATTCATATGGGTCACCTTTTTGAAAATGGCATGGAGAGGATTTTTTTGTTAGGATGTGCAGCTACTTGATGGGTTAGTCATACTGCATTCATGAAAATAGATGCTTTCAATTATTCATTAAAATAGATATACATATATTGTATAAGTTTGTTTAAAAGTTCCAATATAGATAATTCATAAGTAAATTTCATATATAAGACTTGTCAGTTGCTCTTTAGCGCATTTATATATGCAGGTAACTCTTATTTTTCCTTTGTAGCATGTGGTTTGTCCTTTGTTGTGCTTTCCTTTATTTTAGCTTCAACATTAAATAAGAGAGGTAAATTAATAAGGTTGACGAAGGTGTGTGAATTCATTTAGAAATATCATAGCAAAAAGAATTTGAAAAAGGCAAACCTTAATCTACTAATCATGGTTATCACACATAACATGCTCAAGTAAATGGGTAAATGAAAAGAAAGTTCCCTTTTGCATTGTATACATCATTATAGTAATCTGAAAGGAATCCCCTATGATTAAAGAAGTGTAAGAAAGGATAAATAAATCGTGGAAATGGGGATATAAAATGCGAAGTTTATGTTTTTTTCTAAATATCCTTATTGTGTTATTTACTAATATGTGTGCAAAAACGATACTCACACGAATAACTGAATTGTGCAACTTGTCATTATTTCGAAAGGCTCAAAATCTCACATGATTATAGGAATGAATGAGCACACCTATATAAGATCCATAGTTAATCATTCATACACATAATCAAACTTCAAGTGTATTAATATCAAATAATAATATCAAACTACTCTCTAAACAAACGCACACAACATGAAAGAAGAACACACATCTATGGCTCACAGAATCAATTCATACCAATAATTTAAAGATTATCAATCAGACATCCATAATAAACATCACCAATAATCTAAGAAACAACAATAGAATATCATCAATATCAATACATCCCAAAATAAGAAAAATAAAATCTAACAGATTTCCTAACTAGATGACTCAAAAGAAGAAACTTAAAAAATGGGGAGCAAAAAGGCACAAACTCTACTAAATAACCACTTCTCAAGAAAGGTCATCCGGATCAATATGCCAGGAGTTGAACTCCTGATGAATCTCCTCTAGCGTCCTGACTTTCTCCAAGACCTCATTGAGCGTGGTAGTCAACATGCTCAACTGGAATTTTGTGGTCGTCTGGGTAGTGTTGACCGCGGTCAGCTGACGATTGATCTCTCTATTCTCCCTCCTCCTTCTCATGATTTCATTCGGCAAGTGAGACAAGTATGCATGCATACCATAGGTCTGATGGCCATACCATGTAGCCATCGGGGCCCACTCCTCATAACCAGAAGGCAATGTAGGTGGTGACATTCGATATAGCGGGAAATGGGCTGCTCTGGGAAATAAAGGTACTCCCACATTGTTGAGAGTGAAAATCAGCGTGTTTTAGTGTCCAATGTAACACTTTTTTTATGGGAATTGTTGTCATATATTATAAAAAGTGTCTTATATTCAATATATATGAGAAAAATGTACATTTGAGGTGTTTTATTGTGTTTTAGGTAGAAAAATGATCGAAAGTGCTAAGTTGGAGAAAATGAGAAACTTGTGCAAGAATGCTGAAAAACACACATCCAATTTGTGTAATTTTTTGTATTTGTGTGGATGTCCAAATTGGGCAGGTAATATACCATTGGAAAGCTACGGAAGAGACGGTCATTTTGGTTCAAGAAACACCTCAATCGAAGTTCAGATGAGGAAGTTATGATCAAAACGGTGAAGTTGCGCAAGCTGTGTCGAACAGCATGACTTGTGCTATATTTTCATGACTCGTGCCCTTCAAATGTTAGAGTTTTTGTGATTTATTTATATAATAGAAATTCACAGAAGAGAGGATCGTTTCAGCGCAAGAATCACTCAAATTGGAGTTCAGATGTGGAAGTTATGCTCAAAACGACGAGACTGCACAATGTAGTTTGACCTCCCTACTCTAGTTCGACCATCGATTCGAGTTGAACCAGATACCTGAATATTCCAAGATGTGAATTTCATCGCCGAAGTCTGGTTCGAACCTGGTTTGACCACTGGTTTGACCAAGCTCACAAGTCGAATTGGAACGCACCTTTTGTCCAGATTCGTATTTTTACACCCTCAGTGTGTGTATGTGTGTGTTTAAACATGAAAAAACCCATTAAGGTCACTTGAAGGGTTCAAAAAGTATAAAAGGGCATCATTAGAAGGATTAGAAAAAGGCCACAATCATCCTACACCACCCGACAAGAGGAATCACCCCCACACCTTCCATCATCCACATCCATCTCTTCCTCCATCCATCAATCACTGTGAAGATTCGTCTGTGGATCCAAGAAGGAGAATCAGGAAGATTTGAAGAGACGGAAGAAAAAAGGAAGGAGATCGCTACACCAAGAGTTTTCTTAATTCTTTTATTTTATTTTCTAATTTTCCAGACTATGGGTAAGATCTATCCAACCCCCATGCATGTTTCCTCCAACACCATGGGCTAAAACTATTTTGGTAGATCTATGGTTTTGAAAGTTTTATGAATTAATTAAACTCTCTTGTGTGTCCTCCGTACAACACTAGCTACTTGTGGAATTATTTTATATATGATTTTGCGTTTCTAATCCATATTCACGGTCGTTTTGTGCATCTTCAACAGTTATATAGAGTCTGAATATATATCTTGGTTGTTGATTTAGCGCGTTCACCGCTGAACAGGATTCTATGTTATGATTCTAAGTGAGTGGACTCCTAAGCTTCATTAAAACTATCATATATAAATACTTATTAGTTGAATCTAATTTAGGTTAATAAGTAGGATAAAAAGAGTAATTTTACAATACCTATAAAAGCAGATCATATTTGGTTAGAGTACCAATTGGCCAGGGAAATAATTGATATTGATAGTACCTAGAAAGGGGGTGAAATTATATCTCTTGCTCCAAAGTTATTCACACGTGTTACACGCATGTTTATTTGTCTATAGAGTAAATATGCATGGCATAGTGATGCGTCCATAATCTACAAGGCAGAGTTGAACAGTACACTTGAGAGAAATATTAATGAGTGAAACTGGATTATCCTAGAGCTACCTATTCTCATACTTAATTCACTTTCGTATTTTCCTAGTTCTTAATTTATTCTATTTGCTATTTAAATTAATTGTTTAGTAGTTAATAATTCTATATCTCTAACTTTATTGCTTTCGTCTTAATTAATTAAGTAAATAATTAAATTGATAATACGTCGTCCTTTGGGTTCAATATTTAACTTGGTCGCTTGCTTAAGCTGCAATCTTAATACTTAAGAATTAATTTTGTGTGCAAAGAAAACGCTCATCAAGTTTTTGGCGCCATTGCCGGGAACGACAGTTATTATTGATTTTATTATTTCTAGTTTGATTAAGACTTTATTTTTGATTATTTATTTATATCTAACCTTCAATTTTTCTGAGGTACTTGTGCGCTAGGAAAAGGAGAGGAAGGAAATGGAGGAATAACACACAGTGTTAAACATGGCCGGAGCAAGGCAGAATCTAGATAATATTGTCATACGTGAAATTTTCATGAATAATGGGATTGGAAACATGGAGTTGATAGGAGCAAGGAGGGAAATTGATGATTTTGAGATACATCCCGCTCTTATCAACATGGTGGAGAAGAATCTATTTTTCTAGGAGTTCCTTTGAAGATCCATATCAGCATCTCAGAAGATTTCTTGGTTATGCAAACACTCACAAGGGTGCTGAGAGAATGCTAATACTAGATGGATCGCCCTATTAAAATTTTCTTTGATTGATAGGGCAAAAGCTTGGTATGAGACTCTTAATGCCACATACTGCACTACAGGAGACCAACTGAAGCAAAAGTTCTTGGAGAGATACATGGCACCCTCTAAAGTGTTTAGAATGAAGCAAGACATCACTCAATTTGCTCAAAACCAAGGTGAGAAGTTCTATGAGACGTGGGATAGGTTCAAAGATATGCTCAAGAGGTGCCCACAACATGGGACGTCTAAGGCTCAATACATAAGTATTTTCTACTATGGATTGGATTGTGAATCGCGTGTTCTTATTGATGCATCATCAGGAGGAGCACTGTTATCTAAGACAACACTTGAAGCAGAAAAGTTATTTAAAAATATCTCTATGAATTCATGTGACTGGCTTACAGAGAGATTTAGAGGAACTTATGTAGTGGGTAAGGTGGCTCAAGTTGAACATCAAGTGGTGAAGTCGAATAGGAATGCTGAGATCATTTCAAGTCTAGCTAACATCAACAAGCTACTAGAGTCCCAGCAGAAACAGATTACAGAGTTGACATTAAGGGGGCCTAATATGCAACAGCAAGAAGTGAAGGCTAGTGTTGAAGATACCTTCAATCGATACATGGCAACGAATGATGCAAGAGTTGACCACATCGAAGCTAGTTTGAATGCTAATCATGTAGATTTATCTAAGCTGTTAAAGGACCTTACCTTGTTGATGGGTCAGATGGCCGGGAATGTGAATCAGCTGATGCCAGACGTTAGACAAAGGAAAGTTCCCATCTCAAGGCATAAAGAACCCGAAGGAGTGAGATGCCATCATGTTATGGTCTGGAATGCAGTATGAGGGACTGATGATGCCAACTGGGGATTCGAAAGCTTTAGGAAGCCGATTCGACCTCATTTTGACCAAGTCTCTTTGCCGAACCACCTGGGGACCTTTTGGAGATCGCCAATGACCAGTTAGACCATGACACAACTAGTTCAACCAAGAATTCTAGTTGAACCATAGTCGAACCAGCTTCCACGGGACAGTACAGTGATACAGACCTCTCTGATGTATGGTTCGACCATTATGAAGCCAGTTCGACCAAGCCTCAAGTCCTAATTGAGGTCGAACCAGCTCCTACTGGAGTTGAACGGAAAGCCACGGAAGAGAGGATCATTTTTGGGTAATAATCACCTCAATCGGAGTTTGGATGCGAAAGTTATGCTAGAAATCGTGAGACTGTGTAGTCACGCCCAAGAGGTCTGTTCGACCAGCCATTTGAGTCGAACAATGAAGCAATGAAGATACCTATGGAGACTCAATCATGCAAGAGAATAGATGAGGTTTCTAACTTGTTTAATTTTAATTTTAATAAGACATATGATTCTAAATTTGAGTGCAAAATTGACAAGGAGGAGTCTAGACAGCAATAGGAGGAAGGAAATTCCAAGGATTACATTCTTGTAACCAAGAAAGGTGAGGTTCTGAGTGTAGACAAGAAGAGGTAAAGGAAGTATTTGAAGGTGAGGATGCGAGAAGATCGTCCTCTGATCCAATAGTTCAAAAAGTTGCATACCGTCATGACTCTCCGATGTTAAATATGAGCGCTTGTTGGGGGATCGCCCTTCCATTTTATTGCTTTCGTGTTTCTTTTGTATAAGTGGGGAGTCATTATATTTGAGGTGCTCATGCCTAGGCAATTACATCTCTTTGCAAACTTAGTTTCGCCTTACGTTTTTACTAAGTTTGGGGGGTTTGATGTACTTACCTTATTTTATGAGCACCAAGGGTATAAATTTTCCTTTCATCTTGTTGTTCGTTTGTTAGGAGATTGATTTTTTACGGCATATTAATATTTTAATTAGTGTTGGTATGTCGATTTTTATAATTTACCTAATGTTTTGTGTATTGTTTTTATGTCTTTCCTAGTGTTAGTGGTCGAGTTTCTAATTTTTCATCTCTTTAATTTTTCGGGTGTCTCTTATTTTATTATTGATGAATCTGTGATGATGAGGTGTGCTTGAACTTTGATGATAAAAAAAGGTACTGGAGTGGCAAGGCGAGTTCTATGCTGAGGCTTTGACCTGACCGAGTTACAACTCGAGGAGCTCATGGATACTTTGAAGGAGAAAAAAATCAGGTGCCCATGTTTCCTTATTCTAATTTTTATGTGTACTTTTAATTCATGGGAGTAGATGGATTGAATTTCTAATTTCGGTGATCCATGTGAGCTTATACTTTTAATTGTGCTTGAAATTCATATGCTTTGGAAATTGATGAAGGAAGTGTACTTGAGTTATATTGTGATATGAAGTTTCATGTGTACTTGAGGGATATTGCTTACCATGAAAAGTGATTTGTTACTTGTAAAATCCATGTGAGATTTTGAGCCTTCTTGATCATGTACATAATTACATGATATTTTCTTTTCTGGTGAGTATCGTTCTTGTGTGTGTATTCTAGAACTTGCCTCTTATCTTAGTTGAGATTACATATGTGTTAGATAACTGATGGGCATTTTTCTCAACACATAATTAATTCCTAAGTATGAAGAATGCGATTGTAGCTTAGATAAACGACCAAGTTATATTATTGAACCCAAAGGACAGTTAGTTATCAATTTATTATTATCTAAATTAATTAAAACTATTATTTTAGCAATTTACTTTGAAGAATATTATTAATCTACTAAACAGAATAATTAAATAACTAATAAAATAGAGACAGTAGAGAATAAACGAGAGTTGATCAAGTGAGAAGATAGGTAGCTCTTCGGGCCATCCAGTTTTACTAATTAATCTATCTTTCGTATATCAACATCCGACTCTGCCTTATGGACTATGGACGCATCACTAAGCCATTCAAATCTACTCTATAGACAAAAGTAGATAAGCGTGTAACACGTGTGAATAACCTTGAGCAAAAGATATAATTTCACCCCAATTTCTAGGTACTATCAGTATCAATTATTTCTCATGCACTAAGTACTCAAACTTGATATGATCTCCCTTTATAGGTATTATGAAATTACCCTCTTTATCCTACTTATTAACTCGAATTCAATTCAATTAATAAGTATTCATATAAGATAGTTATAATGAAGCTTCGGAGTCCCCTCACTTAGAATCATAACATGAAATCCTGCTCAGCAGTGAACGCACTCAATCAATAACCAAGATATATATTCAGACTCTATATAACAATTAATGATGCACAAAATAACTTTGAGTATGAATCAAAAACGCATGGTCTTATATAAAATAAATCCACAAGTAGTGTTGTATGAAGTATACATACAGAAGTTCAATTAACTAGATAGAACCTTCATCAACCCTAGAACTACCAAAGTGGTTCTAGCCCATAACGCTTCGAAGAACGTTCATGGTGTTTGGATAGATCTTACTCATAGTCTTGAAAATTACAAGAAAGATTAAGTTGCGAAATAAACCCTAGGTATGGGCGTCGTCGCTTCTCGCTCCGTCTTGAATCTTCACTTGGTTCTCACTTGATTTGTGGCACGAATCTCTCTACAGCTCCTATGGATAGAGTTAGGGTTTGGATGTGGTGTAGGATGGATGTGAAATCTAACTCTCTTCTTGATGTGATCCACACCCCTTTTTATACTTGTAAACTCTCCATACAGACCTTTACTGGGCTTTTTCTTGGAAAATATGTAAATTCAAGCACTGGAGGTTCAGAATTACCAAAAATAGAACACCGTGTCCCCGCTCGATTAAAATGGTTCATGTCGAGCGGCGGTCGAGCGGACTCCCTGAGAGCTAAAACTCTGTATAGTGCTCACTCGACCAAATTTGACGTTTCTCGACCAAACTAACTTGGTCGAGTCACTCCTCCCGAGGTCGAGCGACACCTCGAAATCCGTGTTTTCCGATTCTGCGCACTTCTGACCTATTTTCTGTATAAATATGCTCAAATTGCCTTAGTAGCCTCTGATTCGTGAATTTTTCGTAAACATCCCGATTTGTCATGATAATAGACCAAATCCTACTCAATTTCCACACAAATCAAAGCTTAAAATACGTGAATTAACACTCTCATCAGTGATGGGAGATGATTTTAGGCCATCCTTGAATTTATGAGTCACTTACCCAAAAAATTCCCTACGGAATGATGTTTATCCGTAGTTAGCCCCGTTGAGCCTAAAAACATCATTCTTTGGCAGACTTTGAGAAATAACCACTTGAGCATCCGAATTTTTTTAGCCTTAATTGTCCGTTATGAAGAAAATTAATGGCTTTTCAAGGTGTGTTGATGGAGTTTGATAACAACTAGGGAAAAAATAAAATTAATGTTGAAACAGTGATTGAGCTTGAAAATGCATCCAAGTAAATTCGTGGAGTAGTGCTTAAATCTAGTACTTTACTGAATCAAACACCTTAGGGTAGTGGTTAAATCTAGCACCCTATGGAGGATGCGCGAGGTAGTTCCCGAAACTGGCACCTTGAGAAAAAAAAAGAGAAGAAAGAAAAAAAATTTTGTGCTTGAAGTTGAAGAAGGAATGAGAATCGTCTGCATTGAAAAGAAAGTTGAAATGATCAATCAGTTTTAATTCTCCACTATTTGAGTTACATTATCCATAAATTTTCCACCTTAACCAAAGAGCCAACATTACATCCAAAAGAAAAGTCCTTTTTTATCTTATTGTCGAATCATACTTTTAGTGGTGGAGAGTTTGAGACATTTGGAAAGCTTATGGTTACGCATGTACTTGAATTGAATCTGAGCATAAACACCTTAACCCATACTGTGATTCTCAACCAAACACCTCAGGCTCTCCGCCTGGGCTCCATGATGCACCTCTTTCTCCTCCTCTTCTTCATCAAATCCTATGTCATATCCTCCTTCTATGTTTCCTCCCTCAATAGGTGCATCCATGACCATAGGGTTAGCTCAAGAAGTGCAACACGAGCTGTCTCCCTCCAATCACCTTAATCCTTTACCGTTTGAATGATCGCGCGGTGGAAAACTATATCAATGGATATGTTACTATCATTTTGGATAGTAATGAAGTGAAATAGCTCCATGGGGAACGTGAATATGTTATGTGGGATGGTGTAGAAGTACACTAGATACCCATTTTCATTCTTGATCATTCCACTCTTATCCATGGCATCTAGATCAATATATGGCTTCATCCTTACAATAGCCATCCGACTAGTATCAATCCCATAATGTTAAGCCAGAGGGGGAATCAAGCCCTTTATATTCACCTGCTGCCTCACATGTGTCTTGAACTGATACAGCTAATGCAGGAGATACACACCCAAGTTGAACTGCACCTTATTCAACTTACACCACATCGCGTACAACTCTCCCTGTGGTATAACCCCACTCTCTGATATGCAGAAGATGGATGAAGAGTATCCGATCCACGTAGCGCAATACAGTGTTGCAGGCACAAGTGACTCTAGCAAAACTAGACTGATACCTCTCATTCCTGCCAAAAATAAGCCTCCAAAAGTCATCCGGCTTGAAATCTGGATGCTCCACAAATGTGGGGATGCCTACAGGGCATCCAAAATCCTAATTAAGAGAATCTAGCGTCTCTTCCCTTATCCTGCCTCCTAGCTCGAAGTCACAAGTATAGGGAATGTCTCCCTGATACATAACGTGCAGCGTACATAAGAACTTCACTACAAGCTGAAAGTGGGTATGAGCTCTTTTTTCCATATCCACGGATCCCAATGTGTTCAAACAACACCTCAATATCCTTCTTGAAGTTTCTCATAGTATGGTTTTCCTGATAACAATTGTTCGTGATCTTGTCAAAAAATCCTTTCATATAAGGTGGCAACTTCCTCCCAAATTCTAAAGTCCAAACCCAACTGCAGGAAGATTACCTAGTCTTATCAACTTCTCATAAAGTGGATCCATAAGAGGAGGCTCCTCGGCTGACGTGCTTTCAACTCATTTCTTCTTATTACCTTTTTCCTGCTGCAGTTTACAAAGACACAATCTTTCCAACAATTTAACAAGTAGGACCTATACGTGTCTAATATAGAGCTACAAGCTTTTATCATTCAAACCAAGAAGTCATAAATCAATTTCTTAACTCATAATTAGAACATGCATAATAGTAAACGTCTCATGTACTTTCAACTTCAACAATTCCCATTATCAACATGCTTTTATAAACAAGGAACAATCAAGTTTACTCTTATTCAACTCACAAAGATAATAATTTAAGCATTCTGAACTTTTCAATAAGACCCGTAAACATGTTTCATGAGAGATTCCAAACCAAAATTTATTCTATCATGAACTCACATCCTAGCATATCCCAACACATTAACATGTTCAATACTCAACATAATTTCAAGCATAAACAACAAACAACCAAGATATTCAATATTCAAGCACAAATTTGTATGCATATCAAGTGTTTGTCAAAATGGCCCAACCAATTTCAAATTTGAATAAGTGAAATTAATACATGTAAGACTTACCCATTGCAAATTCACAACATTAACGACATTATAAGAGTAAAAGAGTGAAGAAAAGCGTACCTCTTATGTTATACATGTCGAATTTTGAACTTGGACACTCAACACAAAAAATATAATAAGTATTGAGGAAAGTGTTGATTTGATGAAAAAGGAAAGTAAATTTGGTGAAAAAGGAAAGTTGTCGAAAGATGAAATGAGGTGTAGCACAAATGAGGAAAGTGTTGCAAGAGCAAAAAAAAACATCAACAACTAAACATGAAATGATGTGGATGAGATTCAACCTAAGGAACAAATTAAGGACAACAACACTATGACTAAGGGGTCATCTAAGTTTATGAAGAGTAATGGTGATTCTTATGGACAAGGGTAATAAGGGCATTCACTAATTCCACCTAAACTCCTTCACAAGATGAATATGACGTAAATTATTATTACAATCCCTAAATAGCTCCTAGGAATGGCTCCAATAATCTCATTTCCCTTGAAAGTACTATAATCCAATTGGTAGGTACCCTCATTAGCTCAATTACCTTCACAAGTCAATCTCACTAATATTTTATCATGTAATTCTAAGCAATAGGTGGTTATCACTAACTCACCTAATACTACTAAAGATAATCCTCATGAAGACATGATTCAATTAACATCCAACATATCATTGAGTTCACACTCTAATAGCATGAAATGAATAATTAACCACACAAATCAACATATGAATTAAGAAGTTCAACATGTGTAACAGGAATTACAAAAGCCCATTCAATTCACTAAATACAAATCATAAATCTAGATTATTCTTAATCCTTTATGTTGCTAGCCTCATAAGTCTACCCTAGTATTGAATCCATGAAAACAACCTTACAATCATTATAAAGATTCATAGTAATTCTCAAAATTAGAAGAATACAAAAAAGAGTAAAATTCTCCCTTAATAGCTTTGGGGATGAGTCTTCTCTTCCCTTACAAATCCTTCCTCTTCCTTTGGAGCTTTCTTTAAAATGATGATGGGTAAGTGAATGGTGGATAAATTAGTGGTAATAATGGAGGAATGGATGGGAATTAATGAGGGATGATGATGGATGAAATGAGAGAAAAATGTGTGTGAAAAAGGTGATGAGTGTGTGTAATTCTCTTCAGGAAACAAAAACTGACTTTTAGATTATGAAAGTGAGTTAAAATATCTAATTGGGGGAATATTCTAGACTTTCTAGACAACTGGAAACTTTTGCTGCACGAACTTGTGACGAGTTCAGTACTCACTCTTTCGCATGAGGGAGTTGAAAGTTCTGAACTGGAGCTGTTCGAGCTCACCTTTTTTTAGTCCAGTCCTGAACTTGTGCCGAGTTGGAGTACCAAACTCATGGAGAGTTGCAATACTCAACAAGAGTTTGGGCTCTATTGACTTCGTTTTTCTCCCTTTTTACCTGTTTTATATAAGCACATATTGATCAAATTCTAGACATTTATAATATAACATCCAACACTACACAAACACTAATACATCACCAATAACACTAAAACAACAATAAAAACACATGAAAATAACCGAAATAATACTACAAAACCTAGATGAAAATTGCACCGATCAAGGGTATTATAATATTTTTAAGTAATAAACTATATAAAGTTATGGTAAGTGTGTTAGGTGAGAGTGGTAAATTTGAGATTTAAATAAATTTTGAGGTTATGGATAAGAGTTGTTTCATTTTTAAGGGTGTGAAAGGTGTTATAAGACGAACAAATGTAGAAAGTGTAAAGAGTTCTCTATGACGGGGAGTGACAATTTATATTAATTTTAAGACCAATATATAAATACTCCAAGGTCTATATGTTAATATGTAAGGTCGGATTTAGTTACACGGATACTTTATCCATGTAACTCATGCGCACAAGTTTTTGTGATACTTTTATTTTTACCATTTTCTCTTTCCATTCCCTTATACAAAGTATTCATTTTGTCATTTTAATTTGTCTCATATTCATTTACTTTTAGATAAACTATATATAAACCAAATATCCCATCACAAACAAAAGGTTACTCAAAATTTTCACAACATACCATAACTTTAAAAGTAAGAGCAGGAAGTTAAAATAACATCCAAAACTCAAACACTACACATTAAATATTATAGTTGAATATTTTGTGAGGGAACATATAAATTATAATTTTTTTTCCATATCGAATTGATATTCGATCTGAGTGAGCATGAAGTAATACTTGAATGTTTTATTCAAGCCTAAAATTTTTTGGCAAAATATCATATGCACCTGAGTGCACGGGCTAGCTAGCATCCGTACTACCAAATTCAATTTTTATATATTTATTACTAAATACTCCCTCCGTCTCATACTCATCTGCGCTGATACTGTAGATACGTAGTTTAAGAAAAGTTACTTTTTGACCAACTTTATTGATTTTTAAGGGGCATTGTGGTATTTTTAGGTAATAAATAAATTATAAAGTATGTTATGTGTGTTAGGTGGTAGTGGTATTTTTGAAATTAAGATAACTTTTGAGGTTGTTGGTTTATGTGAAATTTCCTTTTTTGGGTGGTGAAGATAAGTGTGGGACGCACGAAAACGAAAAGTGTGAAGATAAGTGTGGGAGGGAGGGAGTATATATCAAAATGAGCTATAAAATAAAATAAAAACAAAGTTTACAAGACCCGACTAAAAGATGACAACAGCACCTCATGAAATGGGGGTGAAGGACAGACGCAACAGAGTAAAATGGGCCGTTTCGACATGATAGTCATAGGCGGCAGACAAGCCAAATACATAACTATAAATTAAACCTAACAAAAAAGGAGACTGACCAAGTAGCAGTAGGAATCCCCATTTATTACTAAATATATAGTAATATTTAAGAATTAAAGATATTACAATTTGTTAGTGAATTAAAAGTGTAGTATTTTTTCAATGAAAATGAAAAATTAATACTACATTTATTAAATAATACATATACCTTACTAAATTAAAATTAATATAATTTGTTGTAAAAAATATATATATGTAAAAGCGTTGATTTAAATTCATACACCGAATTGCATAAAATATGTAATAAATTTAGTTAGTGGCCTTCAAACCAATTTCCAAGTTTGATTGAGTACATATTTTCTTCCAACTAAATGTTTTCCATCAAATTAATTCTCCAATGAAATTATGATATTTCACTTTTTATCTTTATACTTCTTAAATATTATTGTAAGCATATCCAACAGAATGTGGAGAGATAAGAATTCAATTACCCGAACTTATATTATCTCAATTTGCATTAGAAAGAATTAAAAGACTTTTGGAAACCTATTTCTCAAGAAAATAAAGAGGTGCTATTAAATGCATTTTCCTTGAAAATGCATGAAGAGCTTAAAGGAATGATATATTATTAGTCCCATGCACCCTCTTATGTTTACAATCACTTCCACCAAAAGAAACATGTTGAATTATGTTTGGATCATCCTCTTATTCTCCATGGCAAACCTCGAGGCGAGTCGCCTCAACAATCGTCCGGTGATCGGAATCCTGAGCCATCCGGTCGCCTCACGAACAACACAAATGCATCGTATATTGCAGCTCTTACGTGAAGTTTGTCGAATCGGGAGGATCTAGGGTCATCCCACTTATCTACAATGAACCGTTGGACATTCTTAACAAGTAATCTCCCTGTTTAAATTTTTTTTGTCTTTCTCTTATTTTACTTCTCTCTGTAATTATTTATGACATGTTTTACTCCTATGTTCAATATTTCCCCTTGTGATATGTTTGATTTGAGTTTATATATGTTGATTTAATAAATAAATCATAGAATAGTGTTGGAATACTTGTTTTGGTTTTTGGTAAAATATATTATATTTTTATGTCAAATCAAGTTAATTGGTGTGTAATAAGAGATGAAAGATGATAGAAAAGGAAAAAAATAATTAATTGAATAGAGATAATACATGGTAAGAGTGGGGTAAGGGTTTAAGGATTGTAGGTTTATATTAGGGAGACTTAATTAATTACGTGAGACGGTTGACTCATTGTTAAAGTATTATTGAAATATAAATAAAGTATGTTTATTGTTGGTTAAAATATGTTTTTCTAATGAATAATGAATTAAAGTATGCTTTATTAGGGTGGTATAGTATAATTCACTACAAACATGTTTTAAGTACTAATAAACATTATATGACAAATATATTTTAATAATAGATCGACCGTATATTTTATATATATTCAATCTCACAAGAGAGTAGCTCATATATATATATATATATATATATATATATATATATATATATATATATATATATATATATATATATATATATATATATATATACACGTCAATTGGTAAGTAAAAATGGTTTGTTTACATTTAAATTTTCACATGGGATTGTTTTATCACATCTCCAAATATTTTTCATGAAAATTCTTCGGGACGCTATGTTTGGGGTAGTGGGAGGGGTAATGGTAAATGTATATTGATTCCCTTGGTTGATGTAGTTAGAATCAAAATTTCTCAATCACTCTCATTGATTCAATAATTACTATTTACTCTTCATTTTAATCGTCATTAACTCCTTAGTGATATCCATTATCATTCTAATTGAGAAATTTTTAATTGTCATTCTAATCGAGGAATTCGTACCAATCGACCCTATATATTTTTAGAGCTTTATGTGATTAGAAAAAAATATTTATCACAAACAAATTCTAGAAAGTTAATATTTAAGAAAAAAACATTGTATTTCAGAAATTGAACTTGGTTGATGGAGTGATGTTTCCTGGTGGGTCAAGTAAAAATGGTCAACATTTCAATGTTGTGGAGTCCATCTTCAAGGTATGTTTACTAATCTATGGTAGGGCAGGCCCAGCTCAAGCATAGCGTTGCCCACCAAAAGCACATTATATAATAGGTAAATAATTTTTTTTTATGTTTAGTTCAATTCAAAAATATTTTAAGACTACCCATAGGAAGCCTCAAATTAAATATACATTCTCAAATTATATATTCTATGAGCCCATTACAATAAATATATACAGTATTCTTTTAGAATTTTTGAAACAGAACCATTCATACATTATTTTGAGATAGATATATATATATATATATATATATATATAAATAATTTATTATTATTAAACTTACTCCACCCATAGTGTATTTCTAAATCCGCCAGCATGACATCAAACACATATCTATAAACTTTAACTACTAGACAAGAAAATCTAGTCATTAATTACTAATTTGTGAATGTCAAATATTTTGTTTAAATTTGCAACTTAATATCTTAACTAATAGTTGTTTATTTAACACTTTTACAAAACGTGTTTTGTTCAACACGACTAGCATTAGTAGTAAAATATAAGAGCTAGTTGGTTATTTAAAATAGTCTATTATTTTGGGTACGCTTTCACTTATTTCAATTTGTGTTTCATCTTGTGTTTTATTCTTTTAAAAAATAATATGGGTTATTATTGTTTTTTAAATTTATATCACATGTTCTTAGAATTTCATGATCATTTATAATTACAACTTTTCATATTATAAAAAATCAATGAAATATTGTGAAATATAAAATTGGGGTGGATTATTTTGTGGTAAATAAAAGTATAACAACTTTAGAGTATTATACAATTGTAGTTGAATATCAAATGCATGCATAATGATTCAATGAATTTGGATACCGTTCGAGTCAAAGTCATTGTACATTTGACATTTATCTACAAGTGAACGAGTGGTTCAAGGTATATAGTAAATCTAATAATAAATAAAAGAAATTACAAAGTAGTTTTTTAAACTAAATTTGTGAAAGCCACATATGTCATTACCAATTTAACTGTTGAAAATTTTCGTCTTTTATTTATATATATATATATATATATATATATATATATATATATATATATATATATATATATATATATATATATATATATATATATTAATTACATTGATTAGAAAAAAAAGTAATATCAAATTAAAGAAAAAGTTAAAATCTAATTAAACTATTTTGAGAATAAATTTGTATGGCAATAATGATAACAATAATAAAAGAAAAATAATAACTATTAATTAGACTATTCCGTGTATATATTTAATTCATAGGATATATAACAAAGAGTGAGGCTTGCGTACGCCTTTAGAATTTAGTATTATGGATAAAGGTATATTATTTTGTTCTAAAAGGTATACACTTTAATTAATAATGGTACACTATTTTGTTCTAAAGGTTATACACTTTTCATTAATATTTTTTATTTTCTTCAGAAAATAAAGGGTACACATCTTTATACTAAAGGATATACAATTTAACATAAAATTTTAAAGGCACATGGAGTGTGCTTCCGTGCGCACATAAGTTTTTGCCTATAACAAATAAATATTTTTATCAAAAAATATACCTAATCATTAAAAAGTAATAAACGTCCAGCTAAACTATGATATTCATGCGAGATAAGTAGACGCAATATTAAAATATGATTGTTATATAAGTAAAATATATTTTTTCATAGTTAAAGTGATATGTTACACGTTTTCTTTGCACACAAAATTAATCTCTAAATATTGAGAATATCAATTGCAGCTTAAGCAAGTGACCAAGTTAAATATCAAATCCAAAGGACGGCATAGTATCAATTAAATTATTAATTAAATTAATTAAGACAAGTGACAACAAAGATTGAGGTATCAAATTATTAATCTACTAACAAAAATATTAAATAACAATTAAAAATAAAATAGCATTTAGAAGATTTCGAAAGTGACTCAAGGATGGAGAATATGTAGCCCTAGGTAATCCAGTTTCATTCATTAGTTTCCCTCTCATGTGTATTGTCTCACTCTGCCTTGTGAACTATGGACGCATCACTAAACCATGCATATCTACTATATAGACATAAGTAAACATGCGTGTAACACGTGTGAATGACCTCGGAGCAAGAGAATAATTTCACCCACATTTCTAGGTACTATCAGTATCAATTCTTTCCCCCTAGGAATTGTACTCAAACCCGATATGATCTCCTTTTTAGGTATTATAAAATTAACTTTTTTATCCTGCTTAGTAACCCGAATTCAATTCTATTAATAAACATTCATATATGGCTATTCTAATAAAGTTTTAGAGTCCCCTTACTCAAAATTATAACAATAAACTCTGTTCAGTGGTGAACGCACTCAATCAACAACCAGTTATACATTCAGACTCTATATAACAGTTGAAGATGCACAAAACGATCGTAAATATAAGTTAAAAAGGTGCAATCATATAAAATAAATCCACAAGTACTGTTGTACGGAGGATACATAAAAGAAGTCAATTAATTCATAAAACTTTCATAACCCAACCACTACCAAAAAGGCTCTAGCCTATGGTGTTACAAGCAACACGTATGGGGGTTGGATAGATCTTAACGATATGTCTGAAAATTCAGAAAATAGAAGAAAAGAACTATGAAAACCCTTGGTGTAGCAATCTCCTTCCTTCTCTCTTCCGTATCTTCAAATCCTCTTGGTTCTCCTTCTTGATTCCACAGACGAATCTTCACAGTAATTGATGGATGGAGGAGGGATGGATGTGGATGGTGTGGGGGGTGATCCCCCCTATGGAGGTGGCGTAGGATGATCTATTTCTGGATGTGAATTGTATTCATTCTATACTTCAGACTTTCTAATGGACCTATATCGGGCTTTTTAGGTCAAAATACGCACATACACGCACTAGGGTGTAAAAATATGAAATTGGAGATGATCGAACTGTGGTCGAACAGGGCTTTGGCGATCAAATTCACGTCCTGGAACATTCAGGTAACCAGTTCGACTCGAATGGGAAGTCGAATAGGAGCAGGGATGTCGAATTGCATTGCATAGTCTCACCGTTCTGAGCATAACTTCCACATTTGAACTTCAATTTGAGTCATTCTTGCGCTAAAACGATCCTATTTTCCGTGACTTTCCAATGGTGTATCACATGCTCAGTTTGGACTTCCACAAATATACAGAAAAATTACACAAGTTGGACGGAGTTTTTCAACATTCTTACACAAGTTTCTCCTTTTCTCCACTTAGCACATTTGATTCTTTTTCACCTAAAATACAATAAAACACCTCAATGAACCTTTTTTCTCACACATATTAAATATAAGACACTTGTACTAATATATGACAACAATTCCCCTAAAAATTTTGTTAAATTGAATACTAAAATACGCTGATTTTCACTCTCAACATGATACCAATCGAATTGAACGATTTCTTACACGATAATTTAATTTAATTTAATTTTCACCAAACATATCTTAGATTTTAATTAAAATTTATAAGTAACATAAAATATAATATGTTTTCAAATAATACTCTCCCCATTAGATGATAATGTATTCATTTTATCATTTTTGTCGTTCATTCTAGAGGTATTTTTTTTCACTTTTAGTAAAAAGGACTTCACACATGACCCACCACTCACCACTTGTATAATTACTCACTTGATATATATACAACTACTCACTTTATATAAAAGACAAAGTCTCTTGTGAGACGGGTTAATTGTGAGACGGGTCGATCCATCACTAAAGTATGCTTATTGTATAGATAAAATATGTTTAATAGTTGAAATATTTTCTAAAGTATGTTGGATTATGTATTAAAGTATGTTTTTAGCATATTATAATATGATTTATTATTAACATACTTTAACTATAAATAAGCATATTTATTTATACATTCAGCATACTTTAATGATGGATTGACCCGTCTCACAAATAGCCCGTCTCACAAGAGAGTGTCTTTTGCGAGTCCATCGCACAGATCTATTTCCATGACACAGAGCTCCATTATTAAAAAATTACCCGAACTTAGTTTTCTCGCTCATTTATTTATTACTGCCATGATAACTTTTTTTTTCTTTTCTCTTTTTTTTTTAAATTTATTTTATTATTATTTACAGTTTTTTTTTACCAATTCATTTAAGTTAAAATTTTATTTTCTTTTAATTAGCTTTAACAAATAAATAATAGGAGTAATAATTTGTTTGTTTAAAAGTGATACTTAACGAAAAGTAATAGAATCAATATTTAGACTATTTCATTAACAACTAATAAAATATGATAAAAAGTGATAATAATTTTAATAAAAAAGTAATAATCAACATGATACCTATACTGTTGAACTATTCATTAACAATTAGTAATATGGTAACTTATAAAAAGTAATAACATTTTTAATAAAGAATAATGTCTATTAATAAAAATTGATAATTAATGAAAAAGTGATTAATAAAAAATGTGATAATTTTTTAAAAAAAAAAGTAATATCTAATTAATAAAAAATGATAGGTGCCCGATAAAATTATTTTATTAATAACTAATAGAACGTATAAAAAGTAATAATGATTTTAATAAAAAAAGTGATATATGATTAATGAATAGTGATAATCTTGAACAGTGATAATCTAAGTCTTCCAATTGAACTGTTTCATTAATATTTAACACTCCCTTTGTCCTATTTTTTCCATTTTAGTCTGTCCCAATACAAAATGTGTGTTTCCTTTTTTGGCAAAGAGGACCAACACATTAATTACTTCACTCTCCATGGACCCACATGTCATACTAATACACATACCCACTTTACATTAATATATTATTTCTATCACTTCACTATACATTAAAATATTATATTCATTAATCAACGTGCTAAAAGCAAACGGTCATGTTTCAACGGGACGGAGGGAGTACTAAAATGTATAAAAAAATGACAACATTTTTTTATAAAAAGAGATACTTAATTAGTGAAAAGTAATAACTTACTCATTGAACTATTTTATAAATAATTAATAGGAAGTCCAAATTAAAGTAATAAATTTTTTAATAAAAAGATTAAATTAATTAAAAGTGATAACCGTCGAATGGAATAATTTTTTGAACAATTCTTGAAATGAATAAAAAATAATAACAATACTAATAAAAAGATATATTTGATCAGTAAAAAGTGATAACCGTTCAAATAAACTATTTTATGAATAATAAAAAAAGTGACAGAAAAAATAAAAATATTTATTTAATAAAAAATAAAATAATAATATATTATTACCAAAATCAATTTTAATTTAATTTAAAAAAAATAAAAGAGTTGATATTGTGCACCCAGGTGTAAGGGTGCACCCATAGGTGTAACTTTTTATTCTATATTGTATACTCCATCCGTCCCGTTTCAAACTTTAAGTTTGTTTTTGCACGTAGATTAAGGAATGTAATATTTTAATGTGTAGTGAGGTGAGAGAAATTATATTTTAATGTAAAGTAGGTATGTGTATTAGTGTGATGTGTGGGTGTATTAGTGTGAAGTGTGGGCCCATGTAGAGAGAAATAATTAATTTGTGTGGGTCCCATTTACTAAAAAATAAAATGTAAAGATTGAAATGGAACGCTCAAATTGAAAATACGTAAAGATTAAAATGGGACAGAGGGAGTACATGTTTCTTAATAATTTTATACTTTTTTTACACTCAATTTTTCATTAAAAAAACTAGCATTCATATGTGTATAATTTTTTATTCAATAGTGTATACATGATTTTTAATAATTGTATATTTTTTAAACTCAATTTTTTATTAAAAAACTAACAAAAATTTTACTAACAAAGTGTATATATTTTTGTTCATAATTGTATACGTTTTTGAAAGTGGGTACACCATATCCTGGGGTGTAGAGGAGTATTAGCCAAAATAAACAGAAAGGTTTCATGATCGTCAATATAATAGCCAGCGCTATTGCAACGGCTCTTTCTCCCTTCATTAATCGACGAACTTTGCCTAATTAACGGATTATTTGGATAATCTGTATCACGAAATAGGATCCGTAAGATAGTTTCGTACAAGACTTTTTCAAAATTTAAATAGTTAAAATATTTTATTACAAAAATTAATTAATGTAATTAAAATAAAAGAAATAACAAATAATTAAAATAAATGAATGAATATAATTAAAATCAATGACAAATGATTGTTAAAGTATATTTTTAAAAGTATGCTGGATTATGCATTAAAATGTAATTTTACAATATTATAATATGATTTATTATTGACATACTTTATCTACAAATAAGCATATTTTATCTATATACTCCCTCCGTCCCAGCTTAAGAGGACCATTTTTCCATTTTGGTCGTCCCACCCAAAAAGTCCCCTTTCCTTTTTTACACACATGGGACCCACACACCATCTCTAATACAATTAAAATATGGGACTCACACTCCCACTAATACAACTACCAACTACACATTAAATAATAATAATCTTTAATCTACGTGCAAAAAAATAAATGATCCTCTTACGCCGGAACGGAGGAAGTATATAATAAACATACTTTAGTGATAGGTCAACCTGTCTCACAAATAGCCCGTGTCACAAGAGATTGTCTCGAAAATTGATTATGTAGAGCGCTCCTGTTTTGAAAATAAATTACCCTTTTTTTTGTAGATCTTGGGTGAGACCGTCTCACAGATCCTCTTATGTGAGATGGATCATTCATGAATAAAAAAATATATTTTAAATTCAATTAAATGAGAATTAAATAAAGTAAGGGTAATTATGATTAAGAAGAAAACTAAACTAATACTTCCAGCCTCCATGTATCGCACATAAGCCGCCGCCATTTTGCTGTAGGAGTTAACATTTGTTTACCTTTTCATTTATTTTAATTTCTTTAGTAAATAATTTTATTAATTCTTAAAATTTATATTTTTTTAGTATTTTTTATTTTTAAAAAATTCATAATCAAGCACTTTTTATTCTAATTATTATCACTTTTTATTTATTCAATAAATTAATCATAAAATAGTTTATTTAATTAATTATTAATAGTACTTTTTATTAATCATACTATATATTTTTTTAAATTGTTATCACCTTTTTATTCATACGTATATTTTATAAATTATTACAATTAGATGATTATCACTTTTCATTGATCAAATATCACTATCTACCCTATTAATTATTTTTGAAATAGTTTAATTGGTCAGTTATTCTTTTTTATTAATATCACTTTTATTAAAAATATTATCACATTAAATCAATTCTATTAATTATTCGTAAAATTTACTTTCGTAATTATTTATCACTTTTTATTAAAGTTGTTATCACTTTTTTTTAAAATATTATCATTTTTCATTTATAATATAAACTATTCATGAAAAATAGTTCACATACCGTTATCACTTTTCATTAATTGGAGATATCTTTTTCTTATAAATGTTATCACTTCTTATCCTTTTCACGGAAGTCATTCGTAAGATGGAGTCACATAAATGAAAAGTTATTACTTTTATTTGATTAGTATTTTTTATATTAAAAAAAGTTATTACTTTTTAAAAATATTATCACATTTTATAAATTAAATTTTTTAAATTAAAAAATAAATTCGATGAATAATAAATTTTAAATTATTACATTTTTAAAAAATAGAAATATAAATTTAATAAATAAAACGTAGAAAAAATATATACATGAGTAATTAATTTTCCTTTCATAATTAATTTTTTAATTTTTTAATTTGATATCAACCAAACAAGACCCTTTAAATTTTACTCTTTAATTAAATTTTCAATTTTCTAATTTATGATAATCAGGACCTTTAAAAATTATCTAATTGGGTTAATGGAGGATTCGTCTCACATAAGGGGATCGTGAAACGGTCTCACCCAAGTCTTTGCCTTTTTTTTCAGAAAAAAAAATTAATTGGTATATGTAGGAAAAAATTAATTGGTATGTAACTAAAATCAATGGGTAGGTCGTGAGATTGAGACCGTCTCATGTGAGATTATTTTACACTTTTTAAAATAACTATCAATCTCGCTATAAATGTTATCACTTTTAATTTATTCTATAAATTGTTCATGAAATAGTATTATCACTTTTCATTAATTGAATATCACTTTTTATTATAAAAGTTATCACTTTTTACTTGAGAATGTCTCGCATTAATCCTTTGCCAAAATCAGTTGATTATAAGTCGTGCGCCTATGTCTTAAAATGAAGTTACTTTTTTTTTTTAATTCTTCAGTGTCTCCTTCAACTTTACGCTTTTCTTTTATTCGGTCGCACCTTCAAGTTCATATACTTTTATAAAAGAAAATGATCACACTCAATTACTATTTTTCCAACACGCCTTAATTTAAAAATTAACGTCTCTTATTTTCGTACATAACATTTCACTTATTTTCGTACATAACATTTCAACTTAAGGTAGATCTTGAATGAGGCCGTCTTACCTATCGTAATACGTGAGACGGATCTCAATTTATCTATTTGAAAGAATTCAAATATCAAGTTGCGGCTCGGCGCTGTGAAGGGCTAATTAGCCAAAATTTATTTTAATTTATATTACATAATTGCCATTAATCTGCCGGCCGAGACAAATTAAACTTTCGTTAATTTATATTTTACACTATATATAGAATTATATTTTAATTTTGAGATTTTTTTAATAATATATATACTATATTAATTTATAGTTGAAACATTATTAATAAAAAGTTATATTTAATAAAAGAAAAAAGTAATATTCATCTAATTAAAGGCAATCTCGTATGATATCATCTCACGATTAAATCATTTTAAACTTTCATAATTAATTATCACTTTTGTTTAAAAATATTATCACTTTTTTTAAAAAAATATTATCACGTTTTTTACATTATAAATTATTCATGAAATAATTTACTGTACCATTATCACTTTTTATCAATTAAATATCATTTTTCCGTTGAAATATTATCACTTTTTATCTGTCTCACGAAAAACATTTCGTGAGATAGTTCACACAAATATTTGCTTTTATAAACAATTCGTATGACGAATAAAAAAGTGATAATATTTTAACAAAAAGTGATACTATCTGATTAAGAAAAAGTGATAGTTATTCGATTAACCTACTTATATATAAATAATTCATATGACTAATAAAAAATGATAATATTTCTAATGAAAAGTGATACATGATCAAGAAAAAGTTATATCTGTCTAATTGAATTATTTTAATATTAGTAGGACGAATAAAAAGTGATAATATTTTTAATAAAAAGTGATATCTGATTATAGAAAAGTGATAAACATCCCATTAAAATAATACTCCATTTTATAAAGAATTCATAGGACTTATAAAAGTAATAATATTTCTAATAATAAGCGATATGTGATAAGTGAAAGTGATACTCATTGATTGAATTATTTCAAAATTTGTAATACGAATAAAAATAATAATATTTTTAATAAAAATGTTAAACGATAAAGAAAATTTTATATTCTTTTAATTGAATTATTTAAGAAATATAGGACAAATAAAAAGTTATAAAAATTTTTAATAAAATGTTATATTAATAAAGGGAAAGTGATAATCACTCATTAAGCCATTGAATAATTTATAGTACGAATAAAAAATAATAAACTTTTTTTTAATAGAAAGTGATATTTTATTAAAGAAAAGTAACAATTGAATTATTATATTAGAAAAAAAAGATTAATTTTTTATTATATATTTTAATTTAAAAATGTAATTAAAAATAAAAATAAAATAAAAACTAGCGTAAGTAAAGGAAAAGGGAGCAGGTATATATATTGATGGGTGTTGAGATAAAAAGGCGTAAAAAATTAATTATCGTAATTAACTTCGGCATGAAGGGCATTAACGTATATTACAAGTATATCAATCAGTACCTTTTCTAATTGACAAATTTTATTGTGAGACGTTATTTAGATGAGATGATTTGTGAGACGTGTTAGAGTATGTTTATTATTTAGATAAAATATGTTTAATGATTGTTTAAGTATGTTTACTAAAGTACGCTAAATTATGCATTAAAGTATGAATTTAGTGTGTTATAATTTGATTTATTATTGACATACTTTAACTGCAAATAATCATATTTTATCTATACAATAAGCATACTTTGATAATGGATTGACCCGTCTCACAAATAACTCGTCTCACAAGAGAGTATCTCTTTCTAATTTAAATTATAAATGGGTGGGGGATTATCCGTCTCACGGATCCTATTCCGTGAGACGATTTCGCATAAGTCTTTGTCTTCAACTTATTCATTATCCCAAAATATCACAACACCCTAGAAAAGTGACTTTCTTAGCATATATATTTATAATAAATGAAAAGATGAAAATGGATGTATGGAGTAATTGATTATGTAAATGAGAATACGAAGGATTCGTCTTACGAAATCAATGATTTCGTAAGATAGTCACATGTAGGTGTGCCTCATGCTGCCATGCATGCATGATTTTATAGGATTTTGTTAATTTTATTTCATTCAATTAATAGAAAATTATTTAAGGTAGTACATTCTCAATTAGTATAGATTAGAATAAAGGATTTATTACTATCTAGTACAAGATATACTATAATATTACTAGTAGATACAAAATATATATTTTATTATTAATTATTACAAAATTATTCCATAAAAAGTCACAATTACCCCTAAATATATCATGTAGATAAAAGACGTATATATTTGTGTTAGAATGATCGGATTATATCCTTCATTATAATTCTCTCTCTATTTCCACGTCAAAACTATTTCACACATTGAAATCTCTCTCCCCAATGGATCCGCAGTATAAGTTAATTTCTGAACACAAATATATAAAAATAAATATTTTTAAATACATAAATTTTGAATATCAACAAATTAAATTAACTTTTGAACACAAAAATATATAATTTTTGAACACAAATATATTAAAAAGAAAATTAATACATAAAATTTGAAAATAAAAATTTCTGAATACATACTATTTGAACACAAATATACAAAAATATATTTGAACATAAACATTACTAAATATAAAAATAATGTGGATGTGATCATAATCTCAAATAGCTAAATATATTCAGAAATAAGTTTATCCAATATATTCAGAAATTGTTGTATTCATAAATATTTGTATGCAGACACATTAATAAGTTCTCTTCCACCTATTTTTGTGGAAAATTAATGGGACAATTTATCTTTTTGTGTCACACATTTTAAATTAATTTGTTAATACAATTAAAATAGGAATAAAAATGGTATTTTATGCATTTAATTTCTATTAATTAATAATTTAATTTATTTGTGTATGTAGTAGTAATATAGAAACATACATTGTACCTAATAGTAATGGACTCTAGAATAAAATATGGATAAAATAAAATATTTTCTCCCCAAACTTACACTAGTTCGAAAATTGGTCTATTCATTTTTTTTTTATTTGGAAATCATTCCATTAAATTTACGAAAATCAACTTTTTCGTCCATTGATAGACTATAGCAAGTAAGACATCCGGTTATTATTGTTGGAAATAGTCTAGTAATTAGAAAAAACATCTTATAGGGAATAGTAAAAATAAAACTGTTATTATTGTTGGAAAAATCAAGTTAGAAAAAATGTTTTATAGTGGATAGAAAATAATACTCCATATAAACCAAAATGAATATGTTGATTTCCCCTAAATGCAGATTGTGGTGAAAAGGAATAATGCTGGAGATCATTTCCCATTTCTTGCCATATGCTTGGGTTTCGAGCTGTTAACTATGATTGTTAGCAAGGTATGCATGTAGATTATTTTTCTGGCTAGTGGAATTAACTTCGAAATAAAGAATAGTATAATTAGATAAACAATAATATACTTCCTCCATCCCTTTGCAATGTATTTATTTTACATTTTCTATGTAAATTAAGAGTATAATATTTAATGAAATATAACTAAAGAATGGTGCATTTAAGAAATAAAAAATAATATCAAAGTAACATACAAATACGTACATAACTCCGGCCTTTACATGACTGAGGCACATAAGTGATTATAGACAAATCCTATTTTATTAAAATGATCTCAACTAATTTTGAACAATTAATTGGATTAGCGGAAGCATAATAAGGACAAATGATTTATTTGTCTCTTTGAAAAGGTAACAATATCTCAAAGAATTAGAAAAAAAAAAAACTTCTTTCACATTTGACAAAAAAGACTATATACAATATTGAAAAACGTGGTGTAGATCTTATAGAAAATGGCTGTATAGATATCATGATTATACTGTAAATAGTTATGCTATGTAATTTAACACTACTAAAACTATAGGAAGATTAAAATCAAATGCTTTGCATCCACAAAATCAAAGCAAGCATATATGCACATGGACTTTAGAGAACTATAGAAGCATCTTTATTAAACAAAATTCCACTTTTTATTTTGATAGATTGAAAAAAAAAAAAAGGTAGAGTTTACATAATATAATATATCTTGGGCTCTTTGTAAATGAATTTTCATTACAAAAGCTTTGCATATGTAATAGATAGGACTTGTCCTATACAACAATTATATATACGATTACATTAATGTTAAGATAATTTAGTAGGAATAGAAATGCAAGAACAAATAGACGTAATAGTAAACTTGACACTTTTCTACATTTGAAAATCCTTCAATATCATTTCCACCACACATTTTATTTTGGGACTACAGATCTCTATATAGCACAAAATTCAGATTTTTAAATTAAAAAAATATATATACTTCGTGAACACAAAAGGCTAATATCGAGTATATTCATCTTTTGTTAGGAAGCTATGAGTTCTCACTAAACCTAAAACAGAAACAACGAGTAAAGGTAATGAATTCAGAAATGTAGCAACAAATATTTTTTGGAAGGAAGACAAGCATGCAGTTGAAATACAAAAAGAAGAGTGTAGGAAATAATAAACGAAAGAAAATGAAAAGGTATAGAGAATGATCAACATGGAAACAAATACATATTTCTTTAAAAAATAGCTTATAGCTTCTCAACTCTATGTGGTTTTAATAACAGAGAACAATATTTACATAGAACAAAAACCCAACAGGATTACCAATAATTATATAGAAAAAAACCCTATATAGACTCCAAAGAACCAATCAACCAAAGTCAAAGTCCTAAAAAAATAGGAAACAAACAAAAGAATATATATATATATATATATATATATATATATATATATATATATATATATATATGAGAATTGAAAAATTAACCTAATTTTAGACTACAATATCTTTGCCAACAACAAATAACTTTTATAACAATTTTAACCAAATGTCACTTTTTGGACTTTAATACCTCCATTATTCAACTTATAATACCCAATGTGTCTTATGGATGAGTGTGTAGGGGTATGTGTCGGTTCTGATTCTGGTTCGATGTCGGTAATGAAATGAAGAAAATTAATTAGTAAACGAAGTGTAGAAACTGGTCTATAAAAACCCCTGTCGATTCCCATGTCAGTTACCGTATCGGCTACCATATCGGTTCCATGTGTTGATTAACGTATCGGCTCCCATGTCAATTACCATATTAGTTCCTGTGTCGGTTTTTAACAATTTTTCCCTAAAGGGTATTTTGGTCCTTATAGGTACCATTTGGTTAAAAAAACACTAAAGTTTAGAAAGTGATGGTATTGATTTATGACAGTTGAGTGTTGATTAATTTTCCCTATAAGCACTATATATATTCATTTTGTTCTAGAACCACATTTTGATCTATTTTGGTTTAATGTGGGATAAAATGGGGAACTCATAAAAATGATCTATTGACGATGAATTTAGCTCGATTCTGAACATTCATGGTATAGCCTTTCAAGGTCATCAGGTCGATTCTGAGTTTAGTTCCACCCAGAAATAACCTAAATATGGGAAATGAGTAAAATTTGTTGGTTTTGCCAAAATAAAAGAAAGGGTTCTTCTTGTCCCACATTGGATAAGAGAACAAAAAGGGAGGATTCTTTATTTGCTATTTAAGGAGACCTTTGGTTTTGATGTCAGACGCACCGATCAAATGCACTTAAATCCTTGTATTTGATTCTTCTGAAATTCCTTTTCTATATTCCTATTTGAGAGTTGGGAGAAAAGGTGGGAAATACTCAAGGATTTTTAAAAGTATGGTAGTATTGGGTCTAGGAAGAGAAACTTCTGTGTGATTATGAAAGTTTCATATAGTAGTATTTTCTCGATCAGTGGTTTTTTCTCCGATTTTGGAGTTTCCACGTAAATTCTTGTGTTATTTTTATTCTTTTCTTTTTTCATTTATATTTTGTTTGTCCCTAAAAATGAATGGGGACAATTCCAATCCCAACAAAATTGAGATTGAAAAAAAGGAGAGTGACAGTATAAGATCCAATGCAAAAGAATCCAGCTAAGAAGGGTCTACAAGGGAAGAAAAGACTAAAGGCCAATAAGTACTGTATTATCAAAGGTAAATGAAAATAAAGAAGAGGGGATTTGAAAGCCTAGGCTAAATTAAAGGTCCTACATGAAGACAAGTAGAAAGAATGGTGAAACAGGTGACCAATAAATAATGGCTAAAAAGTGCCATAAAATAAGAATAGCTAAGGTGCCTAAAAGGCAATCAACATCTAAATTTAAAAGTGATGTCTTGATCGCCTGTATGAAATGCATAAATGGCTCTTTCTCAAATAGATCAAAGCTCAATATCTTTGAAACTAAATCCATGGCAGGACCTGAATCAGAAAATGAGTGAAAGTCTTTTTCACTAAACTACCATATACAGGAACAGGGTAATAGAAGAAATCAGGAGTCGCCCAAAGGCTTCCGGATGCAATCAGCAGTAACCAAATCTGCATAGCAGACACAACCAACAAGCATAGACCCCGTGAAATCAAAATTAAAAATCATCAAACCACATGAGCCTTAATAAAAAGAGATGAGCAGCAAGTAACATCAAACCATAAGATGCATCAAGAGATAGTAAACTTCTAAATTCACAAGCAAAAGCATCATCAAACAGGCAGAAGAGATGAACCACTTCCAGAGGAGAGCAGCCGATCATGCTGGTCGGGGAAGGGTGGTAGTGGCCACATTCCGGTGATGAATTGAGCGGATGAACCGCTACTACAATAAAGAAAGGGGGCGGCGCCGGCGAGTAAGAAACTGCCATGGGCAACGGGATCTCGTAGCAGGGAGGACGACGACTGAAGCTCGTCAGAGGTAGCCAAGAGCGGCAAGAAACAGAAAGTTGATCAGCGTGGCCAATAGCAGGGCAAATCCTCCGTCCCCAAATCGCGCATAAAGGGAGGCCTTGAGTGCCATGATAAATCGCGCCGATGCGCAGCCGACAACAAGTTCAGAGACTTCCCTAGGCAGTGAAATCAAAACCACAAAACGATGATTTAGTGTCCTAGGTAGAAAAGACTTAAGTATGGATTTCATGTCCACTCAGGCTTCTATAAATAAGAAATTTTGATCCATTTCCCTTGTTTTCTCATACAATAAACATTAGTGCATTAGGGTTCTGTGTAAAGCTATGATAGGTAGCGAGAAGAGTTTCTTCTCTTATTCGAAGAATATGAGTGTGTAAAATATAATTTCCATTCATTAATAAATAATCTTGGGCATTAGCCCTTGCATACAACTTTCTTTTATTCTCCTATACCACCAAAACCTTATTCAATTATATGAAATTAGAATCCGTACTTTCTACATTTGGTGTAGGAAATGAATTAGGATTATGTTGTGGTTTTCTGAAGGAAACATGATTGATTCATTGTAGGGCTTGTGGTTGGCTGTGCCACTGTCATAAAATCTCTTGGATACCTAAGGATATTTAATTATATGTTTGTGATATTAGGCGGAATCATGTTAGGTCTGATATGGTCGTAATAGACTATATCGTTTTTAAAAGAAATAGAAATGAAAAAATGATTAAAATAAAAATTAAATTAAAAAATAAAGAAAAAGAAAAAAAAGTGTAATGTTCTAGTCAAACTAATGGGTGTTCTAAGCATATTAAAAATATTTAGAATAAAAAGGAAAAATTATAATTTTCTTCGTCAAAATTGTGGGTGATTTCAGAACCAGACCGAACCATCTGGTTCAACTAGTTGAATAGGTAACCATTGCTAGAACTGATCCGGATGACCCAAAAAATTTTATTTTTTAGGTTGAACCAAATAGAACTGGTTGAATTGGTCAGAACTGGAAAAACTGGTTGAACTAACCAAAATCGGAATAACCAGTTGAATTGGTCCAACCGGTTTCTTATATTTTTTATTTTTTTAAGTTATAATATTTCACTTTTATATTTCATATTTTAGAACATAATATTTAAATTTAGGATTACATTATGAATTATGGTATTGAGTGAGTATACTATAAATATTGTATGAAGTATGAATTATGAACTATAAATATTATTTAATTACTCCCTCCATCCAAGATCGTTCACTCCTTCCTTGTTTGTTCGATCCACATAATGGTTCTCCCCCAAAAGGAAAAATTATTCTAATCTAATACCTCAAAAGTACACATTAATTTCAAAATGTCATCCTTTTTTTTACACATAGCATACTTTATACTTTATTTATTACATAAAAATACCACATTACCCTAATAGTCAATAAAGTTGGTCAAAAAGTAATTTTTTTTAATATCCGTGGTACAGTAAAGATGAACCATCTCGTGGGATGGTGGGAGTATATTTTTTATTTTAAATTGAATTTTTAACTTTGTAAAATAATTTTGGTGATTATAAATTTCTATGTGATGTTTTTATAAAATATAAGTGAAAATTGGTGAATTCTTATTTTCGATTGAACTGGTCTGACCGGTTGAACCTCAAACTGTTACCTCCATCGGTTCGAAGTATGGTCTAGATACGAAAACACTATACTTACATATGCACAAAAATCTTTTATCGAAATTTTAGGTAAGCCAAAATTTTTGGTAAGATATGATACCTTATTGAAATTTTTGGTATGATAAAGGTATATAAATTATCAATACCGCGGTATTTTGGTATATACCGAAATACCGTAAAATATTCAATTTTTGGGTAATATGATACGGTATATCATACTACATGATATTTGCAATAATAATTATTATTTATATTTTATAATTTTTAATTAAATTATGTATATTCACTATTTAATTAAAAGATTAAATTTAAAATCCTACTGTAAATTTCATAATTATAAATGGGTGATAAGGTTGATTGGCTTTCATGATATCTTGTACTTCCTTTTTTAATTATGTAGTTCTATCCTATATGAAAATTTAAAAGTGTTGATTTTAATATAAGTTTCATATGGTTCTTGATAAGATCTATTGGGTACTATTTATTTAATGACAAACACTTATGTAAATCGGGTTTACGTTTAATTATATAAACTCTATTACTCTTTAGTATATAAAAAATTACTCTATAGCACATAAATTGTTACTCTTCTAAATTAAAAAATTACTCTTCAAATTCTTGTAAATCATTGTTTATCGATTATTTTTTAGTACATGAAAAATTACTTTTTAGAGACATGAATTAGTACTCTTCTGTATAAAAATCATTACTCTTCAAAGAGTAATTTTTTATATACTAAAGAGTAATTTTAAAAAATAGGGTTTACATGTAAATCTGATTTACATGAGACTCACTCTTATTTAATATGGTCGTTTGTGAATTGTCGTATATTTTTCTTATTATGAATTTGTTATCTATTAAAATTTGTTTTATAGCTATCTTTCACTTTTTTAGTACAGTTTTTAGTTAGATTTATTAAATTTTAGGTGCATAATGGCATAACAAACTATCTAATAGGACGATATATACCGATATTTTAGGTATGATAAGGTATATCGAAATATTGGTAAGTAGAAGGTATAATATTTTCCTATACCGAAATATCAGTTTACCGAATTATGGTATACCGAAAGTTTAGGTAAGGTAACAGTATGATTTTTTATATACCGAAAATTTCGGTACGGTATTTGGTATGACAAAAAATCTTCGGTATACCATACCGCCCACCCCTAATATTAACACAAGAAATGTTACCTAAAAAATAAAAAGAAGAAAAGAAAAGAAAAAAAGTTGAGCTTGACATATATGTATGATGCAAATTGTGGAATAAGAAGCCTTGCTAGTCTTAGTGCTACAGAATTCCCTGCTCGTGGAAGGTTTGTAGAAAGAATTGTTACCTCTTCTATCTTATCTTGTGATCCGGAACCGGCAAAGTGAGGCATCTAAATCCGGGCAAGGCCTGACAACAAATCTTGGAAGCCGGGAAAGAAGCTGTATTGATTTTTTCGTAAGTCATAACTGGGAATATTGCAATTTTAGATCTGTAATTTAGGGGAGTTTGCAATTCTAGGATGCTATATTGTTGGGCTAGCAATCAGATGACATTTTTTCTTAATTTAGGTTCGAATTGTAAATTACGGGCTCCATTTCACTTTTTTTTTCTTCACGTGAGGCCCAATAAATTTGCTTCTTATGCCATATCACTTTCTTATTCTCTAAAAATCGCGTTATGAAACCTGTGAAATGTAGTTCATGAAGAAATAAAAATTGAGGTGACATGACGATTTTTGAGGATGTAATAATGACAATATGACCTAAAAAGTTCATTTATTAGAGCCTCACGTGGAAAATAAAGTGTTTTTGAACTCGAAATTTTCAATTTGGGCCTAATATGTCCTTTAATATAGAAAACTAAGACATAATGTCCAATAATTGCCAACCTGACAATATAAATTTCTAGAAATGCAAACCCCAAAGATATGTCCTTAAAGTTTAATTTTTCCCCCATAATGGGATTTATAATAGGAGAGGAATAATGTAATGAATCTTAATATAAGTTTATGGTTACACATGCACTTGAATTGAATCTGAGCGTAAACACCTTAACCCATAAGTGTACATCTTTTACACTTGATTGCGAGTGATATATACTTTCCGTGAGAACATGTCAGTGGAGAATTTGAATTAGTGGTGATTGTCTTATCTTGTATGCTATTAATTGATTATTACATGTAATGAGAGTTGCATGACCTAAGTTGAGGACAATTACATGTGAATGGGGTATTTGTCATAGTTCTTGTTTCCCCGCTAATTTCTTACTCTCTTTCTCTTTATTTTTATTTTGTTGCCTTGGGACGAGCAGCAGGTAAGTTTGGAGGATTGATGAGAATGAAAATAACCGTGTTTTAATGTCCAATTTAATACCTTTTTTATGATAATTGTTGTCATATATTAGTACAAGTGTCTTGTATTCATTATATTTGAGAAAAAGGTGCACTTGAGGTGTTTTATTGTATTTTAGGTAGAAAAATGATCAAAAGAGCCAAGTTTGAGAAAAGGTGCAACTTGTGTAAGAATGCTGAAAAATGCACGTCCAATTTCTGTAATTTTTTTGTATTTGTGTGGAGCTCTGAAATGGAAGTGTGATACATAGTTGGAAATCCATAGAAGAGAGGATCGTTTTGGCATAACGAACACATCAATCGGAGTCAAAACGAGAAAATTATGATCAAAATGGTGACGTCGCGCAAGCTATGCCGAACAAAATAGCTTTGTCAGTTTTCATGGCTTGTTACACCTTCAAATATTAGATTTTCTGTAAGTTCTTTATATGAATAGAAAGCCAAGGAAAATAGGATCGCGTGAGCGCAGGAATCACTCAAATCGGAGCTCGGATGTGGAAGTTATGCATGAAACCATGAGACTGCGCATGCAGTTCGACCGTAGTTCGACCAAGGCCTTCCAGTTCGACCAGAACCACTTTGGTCGAACTGAGACACGCAGATCTATTTTTGATGGGTTTTACACCTCCAATGCGTGTATTTTCATATTTTCCAAGGAAAAGTCAATCCAAGGTCCATAAGGAGAGCTTACAAATATAAAAGGGGATGTAGATCACATCGTTATTCATTAGAGACCGCAACACAATCATCCTATAACCCACAAGGGGGGATCACCACCCAACCATCATCCACATCCTTTTCTCCATCCATCCATCACTTTGAAGATTCGTCTGTGGAATCAAGAGGAGAACCAAGAGGAGGATTTAAGACGGAGAAGGACGCAACTATTCCCGCATCTAGGGTGTTATTCATTTTTTTAATTTATCTTGTATTTTCCAGACATATGGGTAAGATCTATCTAACTTCCATGATTGTTCTTCACAACATCATGGGCTAGAACCATTTTGGTAGATCTAATGTTTTGAAGGTTTTATGAATTAATTAAACTCTTTTGTGTTTCCTCCGTACAACACTACTTGTGGATTGATTTTATATATGATTGTGCCTTCTTAATCCATATTCACGGTCGTTTTGTGCATCTTCAATTGGTATATAGAGTCTGAATATATATCTTGGTTGTAGATTGAGTGCGTTCACCGCTGAACAGGATTCCATATTATGATTCTAAGCGAGGGGACTCTAAAACTTCATTAGAACTATCATATATGAATGTTTATTAATTGAATTGAATTCGAGTTAGTAAGCAGGATAAAGAGGGTAATTTTATAGTACCTATAAAGGGAGATCATATCAGGTTAGATTCCAGACGTGAAAAATAATTGATATTGATAGTACCTAGAAAGGGGGTGAAATTATATATCTTACTCCAAGGTTATTCACACGTGTTACACGCATATTTACTTGTGTTTATAGAGTAGATTTGCATGGTTTAGTGATGCGTCCATAGTCCACAAGGCAGAGTCGGCCTGCACTTAAGAGGGAAGTTAAATAGTAAAACTGGATTATCCTAGAGCTACATATTCTCCTACTTGATCCACTTTCGTATTCTCCAGTGATACTTTATTTTATTTGTTATTTTAAGTAATTGTTTAGTAGTTGATAATCAAACCTCAAATTTAATTGCCTTACATCTTAATTAATTTAGTTAATAATTAAATTGATAATACGCCGTCCTTTGGGTTCGATATTTAACTTGGTCGCTTGCTTAAGCTGTAACTGATATTCTTAATACTTGGGGATTAATTTTGCGTGCAGAGAAAACGCGCATCAGCCACCATCCACGGAGGGGAAGACATGGGCGGAGCCATATCATGGGCATATAGAGCATCAGAGTCGAAGGCCTCGAGGACGTTGCCGGCAGCTAGCGCATGGGCGAGTGAGTGCTGTTGGGGGCATCGTATCTGATTTGAGACGGAGGATTGTCTATGGCATCGTCGCCATTAGAGCATTGAACGGTGGGTCGGTGGAGGACAACGAACATATCATTAGAATGAGAAGGAAAAGAAAGGTATAACAATTAACCTTGAATTTGGAAGCCATGGATTGATCGGTGTTCTTGTTCAACTCAATTTTCTCTCAATTAAATACTAACTGTTACTGAGAAAATTTGTTTGGAGAGGGACGAAACAAAGAAAATTAAAAAATTATGAAAAAAAGGTAATTAAGGTATTATTAAAAAGATAAATATTTATTGATCTAAAAGTCTAAAATGAATAGGCTATATCCAACGAATTTGACTGATTTGGGTCATGTAATACTCATGTCACATAAGAATCTGCCTGAATTCTATTATTTTAAATAAATATTTATAAATATGATTAATAAAACTTATAATTATTATATAAATATATAAAATATCTCATAATATATATATACACACACACGGGGTATTAAGGCATTACACGTACTCATCCCAAACTCTAATAGGATTTTTTACGGCTATCTGTACCCATCTCAAACCAGTTTACAACTATTGGTACCTTTCCATTATGGTTCGGATATATTGGGTACCCGGAATTATAGGGCTGTTCAACGAGTCGAGCGAGCTCGAGCTCGGCTCGATTAGAAAATGAGCTTTATCAGGAGCTTGAGCTCGATCGAATAATTCTTGAGCCGAGCTCGAGCTCGGCTCGACTCGTTATGCAAAATGAGTTGAGTTTTATCGAGCTTTTCGAGCCTTACCAAGCCTACTCAAGCCTTTATTTTTATTAATTTAATATTATATTTTATAATAATTAATATAATATAATTAAATAATATTTATTATTATTATTAGTAATATTAATTAATTATTTTTATTATTACTGTCGAGCTTAATCGAGTCGAGTCGAGCTCGAATCGTTAACTAAACGAGTATAAAGATGAGCTCAAGCTCGAGTAAGCACGAATTGAGCCGAGCTCGAGCTTTAACGAGCAGAGTCGAGCTGAGCTTTCGAGCTATTCGTTTCGTGTAATAGCACCACCTGGAAATACTCATTCAATTGTCATCTCTAGTCGAAACGAATTAATTATTCCCACACACAACATTAATACATCTTTACATTAAATATCATCCAACTACATATTAAAATATTGAGAAACTCTCTTGTGAGACGAGTTGACCAATTACTAAAGTATGCTTATTATATATGTAAGGTATGCTTATTTATAATTAAAGTTCATATTATAACACCCTAAAATCATACTTTAATTCATCATTTATCATATTTTAGAACACATACTTTAACAACCATTAAGCATACTTTATCTATAAAATATACATACTTTAATACGTCTCACAAACCGTCTCACATATATAATGTCTAATAAGAGAATTTGTCTAAAATATTATATCTCTTAATTAAAATGAAAAAAAAAACCTTAGACTCGAAACGAATGAGTAGTTTTTAATTCAAATGAAAAAACAAATGGATGCTTTTACAAGTGACGAAAGAGTATCACTTTCTATTCATTCATTTATAAGAACGAACGAGTATGGTGAGTGAGATTCCCGCTTGACATGATAATAACACTGCACAACCTGGCGATGGTCGGTTTAAATCCACCCTCCGCTAGCGCTAGTCGCACGTACGAACCCAAACTGCTTATTCACACCACACAACTGATTTTCGGAGTTGAAAACCTCCTCGAACAACGCACTAATTTCTGTGCTGTAATTAACCACAGTGATTAATAAATCTCCAAATCAAAACATCTGCTCCCAAATTTACACATTCTGCATTTCAACCTAAAACCATAATCCTTTCTGCTTCAGAATCATTCCACTGTTCGTCTGCAAAGACACACCCATGGCATTTTTGCTTCACCTTTTCTGATCTGCACTCACCAAAGCTGCTTTTCGAGCTTTACCTTTAACTCTAAAGGAATGAGGTCCACCCTCTTCTTTCTCCTTTCCTTACCAATAATCGCTTATGCGTTTAAGATTCAAGCTCAAGCTGCACCTGCTGGTATTTTTTTTTTCTTTTTTAACGGTAACAATTCTGAATAATTAAAATTATGTGAAATTTTTGATGGGATTTTTTGCGTCTTTGCGCTGGTTGTGTTTTATGGAAACCTCCGCTTGAATTATTTTTAATTTAATTTGTTTTGTTTTTGAAACGTATTCAGGGCCGTTGATAAAGCACCTCTCCTCACTTGTGAAATGGACTAGGTCCTCCTTCAAAACACCCCACCAATCAGGTAGAATCCACTTCGTTTGTTTATTTATTACTAGTTAAAGATTTTTTAAATCTAGTGTGAAAACCTGCAATGCTGCTTGAATCTCTTTTCACTATTGGACTATGGAAAAAAAAAAAGGAGCTATCTACTGATTTTGTTGTTTATTAGAGAATGTGTAGTTAATGGGGGGTATTTGGATTCCAATATGTAAAAATATAACTGTAATTGATAACGTTTTTAGTGAGAAATCAGTATTTATCTGACTGCATATGATTATTATCAACTTTGTTCTGTTGCAGATGATAATGTGCTTCAGTTCGAGGATGGATATCTAGTGGAGACTGTTGTTGAGGGGAATGAACTTGGGGTCGTTCCATATGCTGTACGTGTCTCGCAAGATGGAGAGCTTTTTGCTGTGGATGCTGATAATAGCAACATCGTTCGAATAACCCCCCCACTGTCGCAGTGTGAGCTTTCGGTTCTTTTGCTGATTATGCTGTCTCTTATTGATGTAGGCTGTATTTTATTCCTGATACTTCTAGAACAAATATAAAACTGTTAGAAGTTAAATTATCTTACATTTTTGTGTGCCTCCTCACTAGAAACAAAGAGTGAGTTGTAACCTTGACTTATGGGCTTGTGAGTTACACAATTTTAACCGTTTCTGTCATTGGGGTAGTCTGCTTGAAAACTTTGTGCCATCTAGTTAGTGTTACTTGCCATAGATTCTCGATTATGCACTCGGGTGAAAAATTGAGTATGTATTACTTTTTGCTTATTGATGTTGAAAACATGTTTGTTTGTGTGTTCATTTATTTTTGGAGTTCTACCTCATACAAAATTTGTTATTTATATAGATAGCAGGGCAAGATTGGTGGCAGGATCATTTCAGGGTCGCACAGGGCATGTAGATGGAAAACCAAGTGATGCTCGTTTCAATCATCCAAAGGGGGTTACACTGGATGATAAAGGGAATGTATATGTTGCTGATACATCTAATCTTGCCATTAGAAAGATTAGCGAAGCAGGTTGGTTAAAAACTTGTATGCTGAGTTCCTGTATCTTTCAGTAAATCTGTTTATCAGTCTTTATTGCACCAATGAAAAAGAAGAGTAGCATGGAGAATAATCTCAACTGTGAAATTACAGGTGTGACAACTATTGCTGGAGGGAAATCAAATGTTGCAGGATACAGGGATGGGCCTAGTGAAGATGCAAAATTTTCAAATGATTTTGATGTCATATATGTGAGGCTTACCTGTTCATTATTAGTAATTGACAGAGGCAATGCTGCTCTTCGTCAAATTTCTCTAAGTAAAGAGGACTGTGGTTCTGAAAACAGCTCTGTTTCCTCTACAGGTGTGTATCTTGTCTCAAAAATTTATGATTTCGTATTCCTGATACTTCTTCTTTTTCACCAAGTGGTTTTTGCATTATCCTCTTTATCTTATTACAATTATAGTCGGTATATTAACATGTAAAGGCTATCAACACTTGCAAGAAACCACCTATAATTAAAATTGAGTTAGCTTTTGGGTTGCCACATAAGATTTTTTTCTTTTGAACAACAATATCCTCATTATGTAATGTCTTCTTGGACATAGAGTTTGTTATTAGAACCTGAGCCAACACCAAACTTATTCAATGAACTTCACACCAAGAATAGACAACCAGCACCCTTGTGAAGTTAAGATTCAAGAAATCAATTAAGCTTTTTTTTTTATGTCCCTAAGTTTTTGTTCTTTTCCAAATAGATCAGACTACCTTCAATGGAAACAACGTAATAACTTGCAACTCCTCTTCAAGGCTTTTCAAAGAAATCCATTTCTCCAAGTTATTGGGGTTAAAGTTTTGCAGGACTCACCAGTTATAAGATCAATAGTTTATTTTTTATACATATTGTTTGATGATGTTTTGCTATACTCTATTTTCTTAAGGAATGTAGGAAAAAAAAAAAACTGGATATGGTTGTATAATGAGCAGATTCCTGCTAACATAAGTTTTCACAGAAATGTTAATATGGTATTAACGTTCTTCTAATAAGGTATGACACCAAGAATTTGCGCACCAGAATGTTCATAACAATAAGAACAAATGACTGATCTTGGAAAAATGGACACCCAAATAAATTAGACATTCTTGCTGTTTCTTTATCTATTTATTAGAATAGTCTTTAGCTATTTGAGTCCTGATTCATTGAATAAAAATAATTGTTGGTTTAAGCTTCTGAAGTTAGTATTAATGAATTTTCAAGTCTAGCATAATCCCTTCTATTTGGAAATATGTTTCTATTGAAGAGGATATTGGTGGACCAACTGATCTTGATATCCTCACGTGGCAGCTTCCAAATGTTGGCACTGCTTCAGCATTCAATTGTTCAGACTTTTTATCTAAATTGCTGTATAACCTTTATTTTCTATCCTGCATATTTTCAATTGGAGTATAAATGTAATTTAATCTCTCTCCAAAGGATGGATTGTCATATATATTTTGTTATAAATTGATGGGATTAATTGTGTGTGATTCTCTAAGGAGTCACCTGTATGAAGTCAACTGTGTCATATAAATGGTTTGAGACGGATGTGATTTACCTTCTGGGACACATGCTTAATTGTTTCACTAAACATTAAATCTAATGCTAATCACCTGTTCACTTAGTCAATTAATTAAGATAGCTAATCTTATGACAAAGAATGTCCTCACTGGAAAAAAAAAAAAGAAAAAGTAGATGCATATGAAATCAGAAACAGGACTATGTGGTATTATGTACTGGAATTAAACAGTATCTTTATCTTAAAAACCAAGAATGAGGTGTTCTAATTGGTTAAGCAATCAGGCTGCAGTGGGTTCATAAATGGCCGGGCTTGCTACTCTTGAAATTTATTGTTCCTACTCGAAAAGATAAACTGATGATCGGGTGACTGGTTCTAATTGCGTGACATTTCATGTAGATCTCCTTATGGTTGCTGGTGCTATCTTAATTGGGTATGTTTCATGCATTCTTCACCAAGGATTCGGGTCATCTTTTTTCTCCAAGCTGGTACGTTCTCCTACACTGTAGTTGACACTTTTATTGTGATCGACAATGTTTCAACCCATCTATTCTTTTAGTAATGCATGAATCGATAAATTCTATACATTACCACTTGTTTAATATCTTTATTTCTGGGTTGGGAGAGAATAATTATAAAGCCCATGTGTAAAGTGAAAAACTGGACCAATACTAAACTTGCATTTCTGTAATGTATCTGATTGTCTGTCTATTTGGAATGATGCAATTTATTTTTGTATTTCGTACAAGTGCAGAAGGGGCACCCTGGATCTAAATTTGAGGAGCAAATAATGAGCAAGGAGATACCCACTCCTATCGATGTAACAGAAAAGGATGAACCCGAAGCTGGATGGCCCTCCTTCGGACAACTGGTGTGGGACCTTGCCAAATTTGCAGTGGAAACGTTGGGTGGTCTCTTTGTTCAATTCGTACCGTTGCGTTTCCAGGGAAATATCTCCAAAAGAGGGCTGACCCCGCTAAAAGACTCACTCATTATGCCTGAAGATGAATCAGGACCAGCTGCAGCTTTAAAACAAAGAACTCCTGCTCCACTTTCTGAAACTAGACAAGCTCATGGACCAACCCCCAGCGATAGATTCACAGAAGGGAAATCACTGAAGCTGAGATCCACGAGCTTGAAAGATCCATCTTTACCGAGCAAGCACAAATCTTCTAGAAGACAAGAGTATGCTGAGTTTTATGGATCGGGTGAGATTCCTCCTCAGTATGGACAAGTGAAATCTAAAACCCAAAAAGAAAGAAGCAAGCATCGTCACCGTGAGAAAAGTGATGCAAATTACGGGGCTTCATCATCAGTGTTGGAGCCGAAGCCTGTTGAAACCAAGGCCCCCAGCTATGACAGCCCGAAGTATGACCCTTACAATTTCAGGAGCAACAAGTATGGCGAAACTTATCGTTATGATTAGTACGTTCTGATTTTTGAACTATGTCACTCTTTAGAGCATGCGATGAGTAAACAGAATCTTAATGCAATGCTCTTAGTTGTGTCTTGTAACTTACTAGGTTTAACATTTGAAGTTACATTATGTTTACTTGAGATTTTGGTCACTTTGACAGTCTATTATCATGTAAATCATGTGTTCAAGTCACTTTTGTTCATGATGCTTTTGTCCTAATATGATCTTATGGTAGCAAATATCTACGAATGTCATATCTATTTCTATGCTAGATAACTCAGTGTAAGATTGTTCCACAAGAAGCAGTTTACTGATTTCCTTCTGTCGAAGATATTTCGGAGAAACGTTTCTGGATTTGAAGCTTTACACACATCAACATCCGAAGAGCTTCGGATAGACTTTAATTCAGCACCATTTATTGGAAGGGTGGATAAAAAGTTGAACTCCCAAATTGAATTGATGAACTTGGCAACTGTCATCACGAGAAATGGTAGAGATGACATCCAACTAAACTTTTCTGATTTAAAGATAGCTCTCTTGTGGACACAATTTATTTAAAGTGACCTACTAACTGATTCAATGCCTCTCTCTTTACATGGAGAAGAATCAGAACCACCCTAAATCTGTCACAGGTGAATCTTCTTTCTTTATCTTTTAGGTTAGCCATACAACATTATTTGCTGCCCACTTCAATAAAACTCTCATACGTTGATTTCACAACAAATTTGGACGTCACAAATTAGTATCTGGGAATGCACACACACAGTTGTTTGCTGTTTCCCTCGTTCGTTTCTAACTCTGCTGGATTACGTACAGTTTCGCAAAATGGGCTGTGTTGGATCCTCACAGACCAAAGCTTATGGTGAGTGAGATCCTTACATATTGTTTTACAGAGGTTTTGCAGTATGTTTGTTGTGTGTTTACACCTGGATGCTGATGCTGACAGGGAATGTTAAAAAGATTAGAAAGCCAAAAGCTTGGAAGCATCCACAGCCGATTACGAGAAGTCAGCTGATACAGCTGAGAGAGGAGTTTTGGGACACTGCTCCTCACTATGGTGGTAAACAAGGTTAAACAAAACAAACCTTATTCAATTGGTGATGAGAAATGAACAATGTCTTCTGATATACTTGGCACGTATTAAAAGTTATGAAATCTCCTTCCTCTATATTGAGATCCTTTTTATTGTTATAGAAATATGGGATGCACTGAGAGCAGCAGCAGAAGCAGATCCATCACTAGCTCAGGCAATTGTGGAAAGTGCAGGAATCATACTCCAAAATCCTGATATGACTATTTGTTTCGATGAACGAGGTATATTCCATTCCACATCTACTCCTGCTTCGAATTGTATCTCTCGTTGGATAAATGATACAAGAGATTATTATTTTCATTATTAACATTTAAGTGATCTAGTAAATTTGATTGTCCATAAAACCCAGGTTCAAGATACGAGTTACCAAAGTACGTTTTGAGCGAGCCCAAAAACTTGATACGAGACCCCTGAAAAGAGAAGCATGGTCAATATTCGAGCGAATTGATGTCAAAACTTGGGGATCTTCCTTCATGTATTGCACCCAGTCCAGTTGTGCTCACCCCAAAAATTTCCTCCAACCAACTGGTCAGGATCATTTTCAGAATTCAAGGAGATCCACTCTGCAACCTGCTTCCTACTATCTTCCAAATTCCTCACCAAACAATACATACACTATATGATCTGTTATTTGGATCTAACAGTTGTAGACTGACTTCATACTCCCTGATATAAAGTGGTTTGTGTCTATTATTGTGCTTGGTACTCGTTCAATAAATTACTAATCACATGTGCACATCCACCATTAATGTCATCATAAAACAACTAATAATCAAAACACAAATGAGAGATTTAATTTGCAGAGGCTAGTAGGGGGGTAGGGGGTTATACATGAATCCACCCAAGGAAGCTACATGGTCCTCTATGAGGTTTAAAAAAAAAACAAAACTAACTTCCAAAATATCAATGTGTATGTAGGAGCACTCAGATTCTACCATCTGCGAGAAGGCTACTATAATGAAATTAATGAGAAATCAGAAGTCGTACTTACAAGATTCAAAAGTATTAGATATTGTGAATCATTTCATCAAGCTTTCTTGAAAAATGAGAGAATATTCCCTTGCTTAGGATCTTTATTTCCTCCCTTTTTACTTCCAGCTTTCCCCGCTTGACCTGCTGGAGCAGCGTTTCCCAAGGCTGGTGACTTCCGAACAACTGGTGGCCTAATAAGATTATAATCAACACGGCTGAATCAGTTAGTCATAAGAACCAGAAACTCCCGCACACAAAAAGAATAAGGATAGAAAACACTATCCTGCAGAATGGGTGAGAAAACTAAAAAAAGTGTGATGATTCTCAAAGTTCAAGTTCAAGCATATTAGGCATCTATGAAAATTTATTGAAAATGATAGTCTAAACAAGAAGTCCTTGTTTTCACTAAGATTCCTTAAGTGTTGAGCATCAGAGAGATTCCCCATAGAGAACAGAAGTTTAGTAATCATCATACAACTTAAAATACAATGTTCCAGGAATTTAAATTTTTATAAGCTAATGTTGGTTTTATAATGTCATTATCCAAATACCAAGAATCCTCTAGAGTAGCATAATCACTATATAAATTTAGATAGGAATCAAACCTAGATTTTCTGAAAGAAACTTAATAGTGGAATAGGGCTAAAATGATGTTATAGGCCAACAGAAAAGCACAGGACTGTTCAGATTAAGAGATCAGAAAGTAAACTGACGACAAAAGTAAATGGAAGCAAGAAATGTGTAGGATCCTGGCAACTTCACACTGATATGCTACTCTGATGAGAATACATGTAATATATAAGGAAAAATACCAATTTGAATACTTGAGTATTAAGAAATTCCAATAAGACAGGAAATTAAATATCAAGAAATACACAACTATACTTGAGAGGGAGAAGGAGAGAACACTAAAACCATCTAAGGATGACGAAGAGTTAAAAATTGCATGAGGAAAATCCTATACTAATTCTAACAAAATAGAATTATAATAAGATAGAATAGAATCTATAGAAAATTTAATGCCAAGATATGGTCATCATTAGCCCCAAATTAAATAGAAGTCGATCATAAATTAAAAATCCTTCAAGGAGATAGTGATCTCTGGAATTAGCCCAACACACCATATGTTATAGAGGGATTTTTCATTATATTACTATCAGATGATGTAAACACAACAAAATCTGCATGTTCTAATACTTACATGTCTGTTAACATGAATCTTTTAGTCTATCGAGTAGTAAACCCTAAAAGAGTCATAAACATACTCAAGGAAACAGAATATAAATAAAATGACCAAGTGCATAAAAAGTCGAACCTGTTGATAGCATTGGTCGCTGTCTTATTCTCGGCAGTTTTTGCCAAATTATTGTCAGATTTATCTGGCTCCTCACCCTCCCAAACAACCTCAGTGACTGCAGAATGAAGTACATATACATTTTTAGTTAACTTCAGCAAGGCAGTAATACTATCTTATAAAGTACAACTGAGAAAGGTAGAGTTAATACCTTCTCTTCCTCGCGCATCAATCCTAGTCTTCACCACTTTTTTTCTTTTGGGCAATCCATCAGCCAAGTGATTTATTACACTAGTATCTTTTTCAGAAGGAGCTTGATTTAGGGTCTTTTTGTGTAAGGTTGAAAGCTTTTCTTCTGGACATTGGTTAGCTTTTACATCGCCTTCCTTCAGTTCCTTGACTTTTGGTTTATTCTCCTTCTCCTCAAAACTCAAGTTGCACTCTGAGCCTGAAGCATTTGAACACACTGAAGACTTTTTTGGAGGATCAGGTGATGCTAGATTTACAGCATTTTCATACTCATCTTCGTCATCTGAGAAATCAAGTACGACTCTCCTCTTTCTACTGCCTTCGCCATTCGAAGTTTTCTTCATGTTGAAATCTTTATCTTCATCACTATTTGCAAATTCAGTTGTTTCACGAGCAAAAATTTGAGCTTCTGCACTGACTAATTCCAGAGAAAACAATGAATTTTAGATAGAAGGAAACAACCAGCTAAACTATTGCAGTTTAGTTTAGTAATATAGAAAATTTTTCATATTCAACTATATAATAAAAAAGGAACTTACCAACTGAGTTATGTTTGGAGTTGTTAGCTTGCACCAAGAAAGTATCATGTTTAGGCTTTATAGATGCACGACCCCACATGCTAGACAATGCACCTCCAGTTCCAGAAGAGTTTTTATCAGTTTGGCCCTTCTTATTGTTAGGGAGCAATCTCGTGATATTTTCTTTTTCTGATTGTTGGGCTTCGGGAGCCTCATTTGGTACAGGTTTTGCAATATCAGGTGACTGCACCCCAGCATTTGAACTTGGCTTCTGAACTTTTTTCTGCAATGATGGTGGAACTGCTGCGCGTTGATTAACAGAGGAACTGCTAGACAACCCTGAGACCACTGCGGACTTCACCTGCAGGGTTCCAGTGCTCAAAGGTTTTCCTCCAGCAGTCCTCTTAGCATTTGGATTTGAAACTTGACAGAACCTATTAGTAAAGTTAAGTGAAATTTGATCAGAGAAAAAGGTTTGGCATATAAGTGACAAAACATGCGCCTAAACATCATAAAGGAGACTTCAGCAATTAAGACCAGTGGTGCTCTGATTTCACCTGTTATCTAACAAACAGTTATCATCTGTTAAAAACTGTTTAAAAAGATCTTGAGCTTGGACATTCTCATGATTCCAAAGGGTCGCTGGATCCTTAGGAAGACAGGCCTGTATACTATAAACTTGAATGGAGCAATTTTCATTGAACTCTTTCTTCGCATCTGCACAATTGGAAACAGAAGGGTGAAAGTAGAAATTTAGTCGTATATTTCCTCTAGGATCATTCTTCTGAATCATCAAAACAAACATAATAATAATAACAAGACAAACAAAACCTTGGTAACTCCATAACATTAGCATGTGCACTAAATAGCATATGAAAAACTTGAAAACACAAAAAAGGGCCACACATGCCAAAAGTCCCAGCTCATTGTCCAATAGTCAACAAAAAGGGCATCCAAGCATAAGAAGATGCAAGTTTGAGCAGAATGGTTTCATTTTGCATTAAAAAAAAAAAAAGAAAGAAAGAAAGAAAGAAAGAAAGAAAGAAAGAAAGAAAGAAAGAAAGAAAGAAAGAAAGAAAGAAAGAAAGAAAGAAAGAAAGAAAGAAAGAAAGAAAGAAAGAAAGAAAGAGAAGGGAAACGAAAAGAAAACAGAAGAAAAGAAAATCATGAAAGATTATCCATTTAAAGTAGCATAAAAGTGGGATCATGTTCTCTTCAGATACATTTTCTCCTGAAACTTCCATGATAACAAAACTACGACTCATAAAATATGATTGAAAATCAAAGGGAAAAAACGAGGGGAACATAAAAGGATAAATATGAACAAAACATACACAATAAAATGTAATATGTGAGTAACTTCTGCACTTCAGTTTTGTAGGACTCTCAAAACTTAAATTGCAAAATCACCTGAAAGCTCTTGCTTGGACACAAGCCTTATATGGTAAATTGTTGGGCTATTCTTCAACCGACCAGATAAAGAGTAAGTCACTTCCAGCCCTTCCCCATACTTTTCAATAAACTCTTGCAGCAGTCTACAGCCAAAAATCCACAGAAAATACTTTATACAAACAATGAAAGAAAAGGATGTCGGAATAACGGGCTAGATGCAAATACCTCTTTGCAGCTTTGGAGGAAATCAAAAAATTTCGACTTAGCCATTTGTAGGAAACCTAGAGAAAAAATTAGAATTAAAATAAACTTAATACCCATGAAAATGAAAAATCGAACGCAGTTGAAGCGATTAAATTGACCCTTGAACTGAAATCCCTTAAAAATCAATATTTTTTCCTTTTTAATCGAAATTTTTTGGGACTAAGGAACATAATAATAGAGATTGAAGATTCATAACTCTTACTAAGAACAACTCAATGCTCAAAGATGAAGTAATGAATATGAACGCCAAATAAAGATACTGAAAATTAGCGGGCTTACCACTTGAAGCTTATCAGAGACGAAGAAGCGAATCTCATCGAGCATACCTAGGGTTTCTATCTCCGCCATTTCGTTAGACGGAAATTGGAGGATTCGCGAGTATGGAATTAGCGACAAGGGGATTTGTTTATTTTTTCTTCCCTTGTTCCGTTCCCTCTCAAAAGGGCACAAGTTCCCGCCACTATCATCAGCTGGCTACAAAATTTTCAGGCTTTCACTTACCGCTATTTTCACGTGATCAAGATGACGCACGTCATTGGGTCCAAATAAAAATACTTCATCCGTCCCCGCCAAAGGAGGGTCCAAATAAAATACTCCCTCTGTCTCGTCAAAAAAAAATCTTTTATTTTTTTGCACGTAGGTTAAAGAGTATTATTATTTTTTAACGTGTAGTGAGTAGTTGTATTAGTGGGAGTGTGAGCCCCATATTTTAATTGTATTAGAGGGTGTGTGGGTCTCATGAGTGTAAAAAAGGAAAGGGAACCCTTTGGGTGAGACGACCAAAATGGAAAAAAATCCTCTTTGAATGGGATGAAGGGAGTAGGTAAATGCTTGTGTACACCAGGTTTATGGTGTAAATCATGTGATCTAATGGGGATAAAAATCATTTTAGTCTCATAACTTTCCTCATAGTCTATTTTAATCCCAATAAAGATAAGTTTGTCAATTTAGTCTCATCAGTTAAGAAATAGGGTCAAACACTTCCTATTTCGCTGGAAAACCCAGACATCACGGAAAAATACCCACATCACAATCGGAATCGTCGATTTTCGACCGGAACGATGACGTGGCGCGTTGATGGCAGGTGAATCAGCGGGATTAAAACTGATTCAATCTCATAACTTTCCTCATGGTCTATTTTAGTCCCAATAAAGATAAGTTTGTCAATTTAGTCCCACCGGTGAAAAATAGGGTCAACACGTCCTATTTTCGCCGAAAAAAACTGACATCACCAGAATCGCTGATTTTCGGGCGGGACGATGACGTGACGCCCTGATGGCAGGTGAGTCAACAAATTAAATGTTATTTTAATGCCAACAAGTCATTTTTATTTTCTAAAATTTTAAATAATTAGAAAACAAAATTAAAACAAAAATGTACTAAAAAACCTAATTAATACACCAGGAGATTCATTCAACCTCAATATGTCGACTGTTTACTATTTTGTTTCACCCTTAAGTGTAAGGGATCAATTGTAGCGCGTATGACCAAGTTAAATGTCGAACTCATGAGATAGTTCTAGATCTACCAATTAATTCTATCTATGACAATTTTAGTGTAAGACAAATTCGGGGTTTTTTTTAGAATAATTTAATTAGAAACTGAAATTAATAATTAAACTAATATAATAAAAAATAAATCACGCAGAAAAATGATTTGGAATTCAAGAATGGAGAATTAGTAATGCTGGTGATAGATTATTAATACATTTTTTGGTTTAATTTTTGTTTTCTAATTATTTAAAATTTTAGAAAATAAAAATGCCTTGTTGACATTAAAATAACGTTTAATTTGTTGACTCACCTGCCATCAGGGCTCCATATCATCGTCCTAGCCAGAAATCGGCGATTCTGGTTGTCATGTGACAATCTCATGTCATTTTCTGGTGATGTCAGCATTTTTTGACGAAAATAAGACGTGTTTGACCCTATTTCTTCACCGATGGGACTAAATTGACAAACTTATCTTTATTGGGACTAAAATAGACTATGAGAAAAGTTATGGGACTAAATAGGTTTTTATCCCGCTGACTTACCTGCCATCAGGACGCTTTGTCATCGTCCCTGTTGGAAATCGACGATTCAGGTTGTGACATGGTCGTTTTCCGGTGATGTCAGCATTTTTTGACGAAAATAGGACGTGTTTGGCCTATTTCTTCACCGGTGGGACTAAATTGACAAACTTATCTTTATTTGGACTAAAATAGATCATGAGGAAAGTTATGAGACTAAATTTGTTTTTATCCCGGTCTAATGCTAGTTAAAATTTTATTTTGTCCCATAATAATTATTTAAAATTTTAAATTCTGATAAAAAAATTATTTATATAGTACCATAATTATGAGTTTTAGTTCAATTTTACTCAATTTTCGTCAGAATCCTAGAATTTGATCGAAAAATGATCACATGCAATGCAGTTACGCAGGTTAGCATTTAATTTGGGAAAATCCGGCAACATTTGGTAATCCAATAAAAATTAGGGTTAATTGCTAGTAAAGTCTCAACCTTTACTTCAATTGAAAATTAGTTTAAACTTATAAAAATTTGAAGAAAAAAAACCCCACTTTAATCCCCTTTTGCAAATCGAACCACCGGACAAGCCACCTGTCCCGTTGCTGACGTGTCGGTTTTTATCCACGTCACCCTCCACTTGTAAAAAAATAATAAAAAATATAAATAAAACCAAACGATAAGGTTTTAAAATTGTGTGTTGAGAAAACGCTCATCAAGTTTCTGACGCCGTTGCCGGGGACGGTTGTCCATATCAAATTTATTGTTGCTATTTTATTTGAAACTATTCCATACTTGTCTTTGGATTTTAACGCTATTTTTTTAGGTGTATGCACACTAGATCAAAAGCAGGAACATTAGTGGCTTTTGATCCGGGCATTGGAGCATCGTTGAGGAAGAAGAAGGCAAAGAAGAACAAGAACAAGAACATGGAAGCAACTGAAGCTCTTAATATAGGAGTTGAAGTTGGAGTACTGAACTCGAAAGCGATTGAAGCTGCAACCAGAGATAACTCGAAAGTAGAAGCAGTCAACATGGCAGCGATTCGGATAATCTTGCCATATGTGAAGTCTTTAAAAACAACAGAGGAGGAAATGTGGGGCTGTTAGGAGCGCGTGGAGCCGATCAGTGCCGCCGTCAGCAGGTGTAAAATTCGATGAGCTCATCCAGCGACTCCGGCTGAGGATCGACATTCTCCACCATCGAAAGCAGGTGATCGAACATCACCACCTCGCAGCCATCGGTGACCAAGTCCTTATTCTCGGTGTGCTGATCCACAAGCTTGCGGAACAAAGGTTTGTCCATGAAGTCGGAGGAGATGAGGTAGACTAGGAAGAGATCCTTGGCAGCGTCGTCGCTTTCAGAGGAGGTGGCGGTAGAGGCGATAGAAGCGGTGTTAGTGCGGCTGAGCTTGAAGGATTGCATTTTCTTAGGACGAACTTGATTTTAGTGAGCTTGCCTCACTTGGCCATGGCAGAATAAGGAGAGAGAGTTTTGGGCAGAATGAGGAGAGAGAGAGAGTGTTGGGCAGAATGTGGATATTTTAAAAAATGACATAATTTGATTTTATTTTTTTTATGGGTGAAAGTTGACGTGGATAAAAAATTGACACATTAGCGACGGGTAAGCCTCCTATTGCCCGATGGTTCGATTTGCAAAAATATATAAAGCTGAATATTTTTTTATAAATTTTCATAAATTTGAACTAATTCGCAATTGAAGTAAAGGTCGGGACTTTACCAGCATAAATTAAAAAATAATAAATAAAAATTGTGACTAACATGACAAATTATATTTTTTAACATAATTATTTAATAATTTAATATACATAATTTTTTAAGAAAAAAGAAACCAACAAATTAAACAACAAATTAAAACAAAAAATTAAATTAAAAAAAATTAGCATGAAAAAGATGAATTTTCTCTCCTAGGGTTTCCGTCTAGGGTTCGGATGTCCATCTTTTCAACTATGACGGCCGGCTGCTCTCTCCGGTCAGACGATCTGTATCTTGCTGATCTCCAAGCCCTCTGTAATGAGCGTCTGTGGCTCGCGGCATATCTGAAGGATGCAAGATCTTCTCCTGGTGTTAATCGTGATCCTCATGCAAATCATACCATGCAAGACTCTCATGCCAGTTATCAGGCCTCATCGTCTGCCAAATAGACGCCTCCGATCAACAAATCGGCACCCTCTTATGCCGAAAGGGTTTCTAACCACATGCATCCATTGCTTCATAAATCCGGTCAGCCATATGTGATGGAGATTTTCCTACCCCAGTGGCGAGGCCATCGGAGAAATCAGGTGAACTCGTTACACTCCCTATCGATAAATTCTTCTATGAGAATCGTATAAAACTATTCTGGCAATTCGTGATTGTCAGGATTTTCAACGCTAAGGGTGAAAAGCGCTTATCTTCATCAGATATGGAATTCATGTTGAAGAAGTTGTGGAGCATTGAAGATACTCTTATTATTCTGTTAGGAATAGGGTACTTTACATTCCTGATTTTGGATGATGACAAGAGAGTTCGGGTTCGAATTCTTAAGGAGAAATATTTTGTTGCTGATCCAGTACAAATCAGAGTCTAGCAATGGACTCCAACTTTCAACGCTTACAAAATAAAGTCCTCCAACGTCTCGGTCTGGATCCATATTTACGAACTCCCTATTGAATTATGTCATGAACAGGTTATTAATCATATTGCATCAATGCTTGGCTATCCTATTCGTATTGATAAAAGGGCCCTGGACTGTTCCACAAGACACTTTGCGAGAGTTTTGGTGGAATTGGATGTTCTTGATGATATCCCAAAGCATATGAACATTGACACCTCTGAGGAAATCATTCGCATTTCGATTGGATATGAAAATATCCCCGAGTTTTGCAAGTCATGCCACACACTGGGTCTCTTCTCATCAGACTGTTTGAAAAATAAGAGCAAGTAAAAAGAATAATCAGGCCAATCGAGCTACTGATGAGGACAGTTTCACACTTCCAAAGAAAGCTTGGAAGCTGATGAGTGATATTTTCACCTAGATTTTAGTGTCTTTTTATGTGTTTTCGTGTTATTTTATCCGTATTTGTATTCTATTTGGTTGCATTTTGTGTTTTTATGGAAATGTGTGAGAATGAGCTTAAATATATGATTTCCAGATAAAAAGAGATTCTAGGCATGACAAGGAAGACATAGAAAAAAGCGGATCTCAATTCAGAGATGAAACCAGGGAGAATGAGTCAAAGCAAAATGCTGAAAAACGCACATCTAACTTGTGCAACTTTTCTGTACTCTTTTGGAGCTCAAAACTAGAAGTGTGATATGTGGTTGGAAAGCCACAGAAAAGAGGATCTTTTTGGTATAAGAAACACTTCAATCGGAGCCCAAACGAGAAAGTTATGATTAAAATGGTGACATTGCGCAAGTTGTTCCTACTGAGCACGATTGTGCTACTTTGCATGACTTGTTGCACCTTCAAATGTTGGAAGTTTTCTCATATCTTTATATGGATAGAAAGCCAAGGAAAAGATGATCGCGTGAGCGCAAGAATTACTCAAATTGGAGATCGAATGTGGAAGTTATGCTCAAAACAGTGAGACTGCGCGGCCAGCAACTACACGGAGCGTGTACCGAACACGGCCCTGTGTGTTTTGGGTGAGTTCTGACACCAGAAACGCCTACACGGCCACCCCTGTGGCCATGTACCGTACACGAGCAGTGTAGGTGCTTTTTCTGTAAAAAAAATCAGAATTCTTCTAGAAGCTTCCCAAGGGGTATAAATACCCAATACTTCAATATTTGAGTAGATTTTCGTGGGTTTGAGGCTGCACACACACGTCACACACCATTTCTCCCATTTTACATCACCATCTTCATCCTTTCACCATCCATTGGATCTACCTTCATCCCACCATCAAAAACTTCATCCAATTGTGGAAAAGAAGCAAGGAAGAGAGGAAGATTGCAAGGGGAAGAAGAAGATCACCATTGGAGGCATCCAAGGGAGTTTTCATCCAACTTTTGTATTGAATCCTATTGTTTATCATGTTTTGTAAGAATCTTAATGTCTATATTAATGTTCTTATGAATATGGTAGACTAATCTCCCTTGTTAGATTAGCAACATGAGAGTTGTTAGATAATTTTGGGGATTTGTGTATTTTAATTCATATGTTGATTGGGTAAATGTATTTTCTATCATTGATGTTTGAGATCTTGAGGTTTATGATGGTTTGTGTGTTTAGTTGTTCTAAATATGTGATTAGATTGAGAAATTAATTATATGCTTAGGATAATTGAGTGAATCATTTCATCAAACACTTCATGTCCATTATAAATTGTAAAGAGATTGAGAAATCCTTTAGAATTTTGAATCCTTTGATAGAACATGTGATTGGTTTGATCGAGAGGTTGATTAATTGTGTGAAGGGACTCTCATTTCAAGCTTAGAACCTAGTTGGAATTGTTTGAGTGAGAACCAATCCGTTGAGCTATTCGATATTCATATCCTATCCATCTCGAGAGGGAGTTTAGGTAAATTTAGTGTTGACCCTTAATTCTATATCCATGATACATATGAATTTGATACATAATTCCTAGAATTACCACTTCTTGAATGTTGTTAATCTCACTTTTACTTAACTTGGAAATTCACCCTTCATCTATCTATCTTGTGTGTTGATCATTGCTTGCTTGATTGCTTTAATTGATTTTATTTACTAGTTTCAACAACCTCCTTTAATGATTCATCTCTATAAAATTACAAGAAATGTGAGATCGTTTAAGCTCTAACGCCTTCCTCCCAGTGGTTCGATAAATTATTTTAATTGGTCATCCCTACTACAAATGGCTAATCAAATGGTGCCATTGCCGGAAAGGCAACGGTTGCTAGTAGTTTGAAGAAGGAACGTTTTGAGTAATCTTAATAGAGACATTTTTAATTATTTGTTTAATTGTATTTGCTTTTGAAAACCTTGTTCTAACTTCATTTGCTTTGAAGGTGTATGCAAACAAGATCCAAAGGAAAACAAATAGAACCTATTGATTTGGAGATTGAGCATACGTTGAGAAGGAGAAGAAATGAGAATAAATCAACAAATAGTGAGCTAATGGAGAATTTTCAAGGAGATAATCGGGTGGAGATAGAGCATGATGGGGAAGGAGGACAAAATATGAATGTGCAAGAAAACACACCTCAAGTCAATGCTAATCCTCCTTATCAAGCTCAACAAAATTTTGGAGCTAGAAACAATCAAGCTTTTCTTCAACAAATGGTGCAACAAGTTCTAAGGCAACAAGGCTTTCCACAAGCTTATGCTCCTCCACAACAAGTTTATGTGCCACCACCACCACCTCCGGTACAACATGGAATTCAAAATGATCAAAGGGTGATTCGGGATTTCTTCATGCCAAGGGCAATGCCACAAATGATGGGACCACCAATCAATGCCAACAACTATGAATTTAAGACGGGCTTGATTTCTATGGTGAGAGAGCAACAATTTAGTGGAACCTCGAATGAAGATCCTAATGCTCATCTAGCTCAATTTATTGAGATTGCCAACACCGTGAAGATGAATGGGGTGAGTGAAGATTGTATAAGAACGAGGTTATTTCTGTTTTCGTTGAGGGAGTGCGCACGAACATGGCTATCCACTATTACTCCGGGTACGTGCAACACATGGGATGAGCTTGAACAAATGTTCTTGAAAAAGTATTTTCCACCTTCTAAGACATTTCAAATGAAGAGCTTGATTACTCAATTCAAGCAAATGCCTCAAGAGAGTTTTTATGAAGCGTGAGAAAGGTTTAAGGATATGCTACACAAATGTCCACAATATGGCTTCCCGAAGAATCAACAAGTTGGATTTTTCTATCAAGGTTTGGTAAATAGTCAAAGAATGTATGTTGATGCTTCGGCGGGTGGATCCGTACTTGGTGTGACTTCGGAAATGGCTATAAAGATTTTTGATGAGATTGCTACAAATGTCTACCAATGGCCATCGGAGAGAATAAGTGGATGCTATGGTTTTGAGAATTTTGATCAAGGGCAACAGTTTAGTGTGAAGAGTTTGAATGTTGAGCCAAGTGTGCCACAAATGCCAAGTGTTGAAGCAATATCGACGGAAATGTTGAGGCAAATGAGTTTGAATCAAGGTGTAAATCAAGGAGCTAACATGGTTGAAGGGCCACAAATTAAGCAAGGTGTGCTTCCTTCGAATGTTGTGAATGGAGAACAATGGGCTATGTCAATGCCACGAGTGGAATATGTGCAATACATGCAAGAGAGAAATTACCAAGAGAATTATTAAAACAATTACCAAGGTAATTTAAACCACAACCAAGGAAACTATCCACCAAGGCAAGGGAGCGTTAATGGTCAAAGTAGTGGAAGCTCATACCCACAACAACAACCAAGGCAAGGTAACTTCTCCTACTCTAATCCGAGCAATGCGGTTGCTTATCCTCCGGGATATCAACCGGGGGTCAAGGCACCGAACAATGAGGGAAGAGCATCAACCGATGAGCTACTTGAACAATTGATAGCATCAAACAAAGCTCGAGATGAAGCTTTGAAAAAGGCGGAAGAAGCAAATGAAAGAGACTCAAGGCTTCGGAGTATAATATTGGACAAATTGCAAGTTCTTTGAGCGCTCAATAAAAAGAAAAATTTCCGGCCACTGAGGTTAATCCGAAGGCTCAATATTTGTTTGTTGATACGGATGAGGAACGAAAGGTTGAAGATGGGTTGGTGGAAAGCAAGGTTGTTGGAGAAATGAAAGAAAAGAAGGGTCCTAAATGGATACCTAAGTGGAAGAGGGTGCAAGAGAAAAAGAAAGTGGAGGAGACGTTCAAAGAAGAGGAGTACAAGCGAGAATATTGGGGTATTCCGATCACTCCATTCCCTATTCCCTATCCACAAATATTTGTAAAAGAGGAGAAGAAAAAGGAGTTTGAGGAGCATGTCAAATCTCTCAAGAAGAAGTATGAGGAGAAAAAGAAAGAAGAGCAACCTGAAATAAGTGAATCGGTGCAAAAAGGGGACCTATAAAAGTTGGTGATTCGGGGAAGTTCATAATTCCTTGTGATTTTGAGTGGAAGGGTACCCTTGATGCATTGTATGACTTGGGGGCAAGCGTCAACGTGATATCTCATGCCACGTTCAAAGACCTTGAAATTGGAGAGCTAAAGCCTACTACTATCCGTCTTAAAGTAGTAAATGGAGAAGTTGTGAAGCCATTAGGAATTGTTGAAGACGTGGAGGTGAAAGTGAAAGGGCTAGCTTTTTCGGTCGACTTCATGGTGTTGGAAGTGAAGGCAGACCCTCAAATTCCACTTATTTTGGGAAGACCATTCCTAGCTACGTGGAGAGCAAAAATTGATGTTGGTAGAGATGAGCTTTCATTGAACTTAAAAAGAGAGAGTGTCACATTCTTGTGCAATAAGGAAAAAGGAGTCAAGTCTCATTTGAAGCCTCCGGATGATCTTATAGATCATGACTCTATTCTCTTTGACAATTTAAATTAATTTCTTCATGATTATATGAAAATATCAAATTCTAACTTATCTTCTTTTGATTTTAATAGGATGAAAGCATCGGAGCTTGATTGGAAGCTTGACAAAGGAAAAAGAGGAAGTCCACTAGATTCACTTCTTGATGATGATTTGATGCTTGTAAGTAAGAATGGTAAAGTGGAGCTAGTGGATAAGAAGAAGGCAAAGCAAATGTTTAAAGTGAGGATGCGAGGAGAAAGTGTGATGGACCAACATTTGGTCCAATGCTCGTGAAATTTCGTCTGGCTTGAAGACGTTAAACTTAGCGCTAAATGGGAGGCAACCCATTCTTTTATCTTTTGATGCTTATTTTGTTGTTTGGTCTTGTAGGTGGATTGTGCTTGTGAGAAAAAGCATAGTGAAGAAAAGAGAAGTGCTCCATGGATTCGAATAGACATATCACATCACTTGTTGCAAACTTAATTCTCGACTCTTGTCTCGAGTTAAGTTGGGAAGGCTAGCGCCTGGTGGACATTGCTCAATTCGTTGGATGCGTTTATTTCTCCACAAGAAGATCATTGATGGAAGCTACAAGGGTAAGTCCCGCCACTTTTTGCAAACTTAAGTCTCAACTTGTTTCGATTTAAGTTTGGGGAGAGAGTGTATGGTGTGACTCACCACTTGAGTGTGTGATTCTTGTAAAATTGACTCAATTTTAAAATTTTCTCATGAGTTTGGTATGATTGGTGGTGATTGAAGTGCATGATAATCCATATTTTTAATGAAATTGTTGAGCTAATGGTCTTGTTGAGCATGTATGAAGGGTATTGGAAGCACGAATTGAGCTCGGAGCTAACAACTTCTACTACCAAATGCCTTTTAAGGGAGTTCATTCTATACCCTACCACTTCTATGTGTTTAGCATAATTTGATTTGATTTGGATTGATGTGATTAACATGCTACTTCATTTGTTATGTTTTTGGGAGGTTTCCTTTTCAATCAAGGTTGGGATGATTGTTAGCTTAATTGTCATGGATGATATAGAATGTGTGTTTTATTGTCTAATGATGGATGATTTTGGTTTTGCATGTTATGTGTTTTTGTTTGTTTCTTGTTTGTTGAGTTCTTATTTTTGGTTTTGTGTGTTTTACTATTCTTGTTGAGGGATGTTTGGTGGTTTGTTTAGGGATGTCGTGAGTCATTTTTTTTTTGAATATGAGTGATGATATGTTGTGGTGATAAGTGATGGCAAGTTATGATTAAGAATCTCTACACTTTCAAATTGTGACATGTTTTATTTAACTTGTTCAATTTTGAGATGAATGTGGTGTAATAAGTTTCTTAAGGTCCGAGCATAAGCTTGTGAGAAGTTGAGCCTTAACCGTGCACACATGGTATTTTTCTTCATTAGTGGATTGGTTGTGTTTGATAAGTTAGAACTTGGTCAAGGACTATAGGAATGAGCTCGATTTGTGGAGATTACTGACATGATCTAAGGTCATTCTTGTCATTAATAGTCATTGCCATATATTTTCACACCATGAACATCATTCATAGTCAACCACTTTGAGCCTATAATCCTATTTCTTGTGAATTTAGCACATTACAAGCTTTGATTACCCACATGAGCCTTATATATTCACCTTTTGTGTGAGTGATTGAGGAGATGGTAACTGAAAAGGTTTGATAAGGAAGAAAAACAAGAAAGAAAATAGTAAACAAGCAAGAAAAAGGATGAAAAGAGCACAAGATAGAATGAACATGCAACCTCAAAATAAGAAAATGAGCAAAGCAACAACAAAATGCTCAAGTATTTAAAAGTTCGAAAAAGGAAGTTGAATCAAAAGAAGCACAATCTAAGGAAAGTTGATGATTAGTGATTGTGATTACCAAAGTTGAGAAAGGAAGAAAGATAAGTGAAAGTATGGAAGAAAGTAGATACCTCTTCGATTGCTTACACTTGATTACTCACTTGTATCCATATTCTTCATACCCTACCAAAGAGCCTATCATTACATCCTTAATGAAAGACCTTTTTGATCACTAATGGAAACTTTGGTGGTTTGTGAATGTAGTCCACGAGCAAGCTTATAGCGAGTTGAGCCAATCGATTGATGAGTGTTGTTTTACCACTTTAAAGAGTGTTGAGTGACATTTATAACCTATGTGAGGCTTAAACTAAAGGGACTATATTACACTATTATTTTCTTGTGATTGAACTTGTTAATATTTTTTGCATGTTATGATTTTAATGTTGTAGGATGACTTAGCATGATTTGTAATTCTTACTGCTATTGATGTGTAATTACTTATGTTCGTTTCGTCTTTTCTAGGAGAAAATATCACCCCTTGGTTTATCATTTTCGTTGTTTGGGGACGCACACCACTTTAAGTTTGGGGGTGTGATGAGTGATATTTTCACCTAAATTTTAGTGTCTTTTTATATGTGTTTTCGTGTTATTTTTTCCGTATTTGTATTCTATTTGGTTATGTTTTGTGTTTTTATGGAAATGTGTGAGAATGAGCTTAAATATATGATTTTCAGGTAAAAAGAGATTCTAGGCGCAACAAGGAAGACGTAGGAAAAAGCGGATCTCAATTCGGAGTTGAAACAAGGGAGAATGAGTCAAAGCAAATGCTGAAAAACGCACGTCGAATTTGTGAAATTTTTCTATACTTTTTTGGAGCTCAAAACTAGAAGTGTGATACATGGTTGGAAAGCCACAGAAAAGAGAATCGTTTTGGTATAAGAAACACTTCAATCGGAGCCCAAACGAGAAAGTTATGATTAAAATGGTGACGTAGCGCAAGCTGTTCTTACTCAGCACGGTTATTCTACATTGCATGATTTGTTACACCTTCAAATGTTGGAAGTTTTGTCAGATTTTTATATGGATAGAAAGCCAAGGAAAAGAGGATTGCGTGAGCGCAAGAATTACTAAAATTGGAGATCGGATGTGGAAGTTAAGCTCGAAATAGTGAGACTGCGCGGCCAACAACTACACGGGGCGTGTACCGAACACGGTCCTGTGTGTTTTGGGCGAGTTCTGACACCAGAAACGCCTACACGGCCACCCCTGTGGCCGTGTAGGTGCTTTTTCTGTAAAAAAATCAGAATTCTTCTAGAAGCTTCCCAAGGGGTATAAATACCCAATACTTCAATATTTGAGTAGATTTTCGTGGGTTTGAGGCTGCACACACACATCACACACCATTTCTCCCATTTTACACCACCATCTTCATCCTTTCACCATCCATTGGATTTACCTTCATCCCACCATCAAAAACTTCATTCAATTGAGGAAAAGAAGCAAGGAAGAGAGGAAGATTGCAAGGGGAAGAAGAAGATCACCATTGGAGGCATCCAAGGGAGTTTTCATCCAACTTTTGTATTGAATCCTATTATTTATCATGTTTTGTAAGGATCTTAATGTCTATGTTTATGTTCTTATGAATATGTTAGACTAATCTCCCTTGTGAGATTAGCAACATGAGAGTTGTTGGATAATTTTGGGGATTTGTGTATTTTAATTCATATGTTGATTGGGTAAATGGATTTTCTATCATTGATGTTTGAGATCTTGAGGTTTATGATGGTTTGTGTGTTTAGTTGTTCTAAATATGTGATTAGATTGAGAAATCAATTATATGCTTAGGATAATTGAGTGAATCATTTCATCAAACACTTCATGTCCATTATAAATTGTAAAGAGATTGAGAAATCCTTTAGAATTTAGAACCCTTTGATAGAACATGTGATTGATTTAATCGAGAGGTTGATTAATTGTTTGAAGGGACTCTCATTTCAAGCTTAGTACCTAGTTGAAATTGTTTGAGTGAGAACCAATCCGTTAAGCTATTCGATATTCATATCCTATCCATCTCGAGAGAGAGTTTAGGTGAATTTAGTGTTGGCCTTTAATTCTATATCCATGATACATATGTATTTGATACATAATTCCTAGAATTACCACTTCTTGACTGTTGTTAATCACACTTTTACTTAACTTGGAATTCACCTTCATCTATCTATCTATCTTGTGTGTTGATCATTGCTTGCTTGCTTTGATTGATTTTATTTACTTGTTTCAACAACCTCCTTTGATGATTCGTCTCTATAAAATTACAAGAAACGTGAGATCACTTAAGCTCTAGCGCCTTCCTCCCTGTGGTTCGATAAATTATTTTAATTGATTATCTCTACTACAAAATGGCTTATTAGAAGCCTAAGCAAGCTGCACCCCCACCACCTACACACAACAACTTTCATCTATTGGAGGAGGAATTGGATAAAGCTCTGGTCGTTCACACTGAGGATATAGTGAAAGATTACATTGGTGTTTAACAGAATCTAACTGATGGTATACATAGTCCACTCTAGGCAATCCCTCCTACAGAGAGCACTATTCCAGAAAATAATAGCCCGTTCCAAGAGGTTTCCTCCAGGAAAAGAGTAGTTGTTTATAATCCAAATGTTTAATAAGAGGAAGTTAGCCACAGTCTAAGTGTTAAGGATTTTAAGAGGCCTGAAGCCATGATCGGAAATTTCTTTATGTACGAATAGAGTAAGAATACTCTATCATTGTGTAGAACGAAGTGACCAAGTAATACAAATTATGATACCCAAGGGATGAACAAACTAGAATTTAAGCGATCTCGCGTTCATTGTAATTTTATAGAGAAAAGTCATAATTGGATTTGGTTTTGATTAAACAAGTATTTAAAATTCTAAAGAAGTTCTAACAATTAAGCAAGCAAATAAAGGTCAATTAAAGATGGTTGATGTTCCAAGTTAAGTAAAACTGATACTAACAACACTAGGGATGTAGAAATTTTAAGATAAATACATTAAACTTATATATATCTTGGGCTAACAATTAAGGAAAATCACTAAATCAACCTAAACTCTCTTTCGAGATGGATAGAATATAACTTACAAAGACTCCTAAATGACTCATAAGATTGAGACTCAAACAAAACACCTCCCAATAAGTACTAGAATCCCATTAATTAAGTATAGAATACTCTCCCTTTCTAGGTACTATGTTTCATTTGAGTTTGGTTCCCCTCATCTAATTAATCGACCATTCGATCTAGCCAATCGAATGTTCTATCAGAGAGTTCTAAATCCAAAAGGACATCTCTATCTCATTTTAGATTAATGCACATAGGGTGTATGACAAAATGATTCAATTAATTATCCTGAACACATAATTGATTTCTCAATCTAATCACATGCTTAAAATATTAAACCACGCAAATCATCATAAACATCAATATCTACAACATCAATGATAGAAAATCAATAAACCTAATCAACATATAAATTTAAATGCATAAATCTCAAAATTATCCAACACCTTTCATGTTGCTAATCTCACAAAGGAGATCAGCCTATCATAATTCTAAAGAAAACAACATAGACAATTGTATCTTCAAAATTCATGGCAAGATCTATAAGGTTAAATACAAAAATTGGATGAAAACTCCCTTAAATTGCTTCAATGGTGATCCCCTTCATTTCCTTGCAATTTCAAATCTCCCTTGCTTCCTTTGCTCACTTGGATGATGATTTTGATAGAAGGATGATAGGTAGATGATATGGATGAAGAATGGATGAAGATGATGGTGTAAAATGACTCAAATGATGTGTGATGTGTGTGAGCAGCCAAAACCCTTCGAATTATAGTGACAATATTGAAATTGGGGGTATTTATACCTTCTGGAATCTCATAGAAACGCGCTGAACAGAAATAACACTTTTTGCCAAACTCGACTCGAGCTTTACATCTCGACTTGAGTCGGGATATATTTCTCGAAGGATTTGGTTGGCAGACGGAGCTCGACTAGATTGGAGTTTGGGCATAGGAGAGCCCGAGTACATGTTTATGATGTGTACAGTCGACCATCGGAGGTCGACCTGCGCAACTCGACTCGGGTACCGTGCACTAACTAGACTCGAGCAGCTGACTTGACTCGAGGTCGAGTCGAGTTCTGACATCCTCTTCCTATTTTGGCTCCCAACTCTATTTTAGTACGTTTTTCACCTGTTTCACATATATTTAAGCTCATATTCACACATTTCCACAATAACATAAAACACCACCAAAAGATACATAAAACGGATAAAATAAATAGAAAATGCATATAAAAAGACACTAAATTCTAGGTTAAAATAGCGACGATCAACCCCCCAAATTTAAAGTGTTGCTCGTCCCCGAGCAACGAAAATGATAAACCAAGAGGAAATATTTTCACCTAGGAAAAAATCCTATTAAACATAAGCAATAATACATCAATAGCTATAAGGACTACAAACTATGCTAAATCACCCTACAACATTAAACTAATAACATGCAAAAAAATATTAACAAGATCAATTCAAAGAGAATAAAGAGTAATATAGTCCCTTCCGGTCCAAGCCTCATATCGGATATTAATTTCCCTCAACACTCTATAAAGTGAGGTAAATTCGCAGACTATATTCACAAGCCACCAAAGTTTTGAACAATGATAAAAAAGGACTTATATTTGGATATAATGATAGACTTTTTGTTAAGGGTAGAAAGAATATGGATAAGAGTGACTAATCAAGTGTAAGCAATCGAAGAGATGACCAACTTCTTCATTTCTTTCACTTCTCGTTCCTCCTTTCTTATCTTTGTTGATCACAAGCACTATTCATTAACGTTCCTTGGATTTTTTAACTTCTTTTGATTCATGCTTCCTTTCTTTGACATTAATGATTTTCTTGAGCATATTGTTGTTGACTTGCTCTTTTTCTTGTTTTGAAGGTTACATGTGCATTCTCGCTTGAGCTTTTTTCATCCTTTCTTTGCTTGTTTGCTATTTCCTTTCTTCTTTTGCACATTATCTCTTCAAACCTTGTTAACCACCATCTCCTCAATCACCCAGACAAAGAGTATATATATATAAAATTTAAGTGGGTAATCATGGCTTGTAATGCGTTTATATCACAAGAAATAGCCTTATAGGCTCACAGTGGCTAACTAGGGATGATGTATAAGGTAAGGAAATATTTGGCAATGACAATAAATGATAAGGATGACCTTAAATCATATCACTAAGCTCCACTAATCGGGCTCTTTCCCGTAATCCTTGAGCAAGTTCTAGCTTAACAAAGCTCAATCGATCCACTCATGAAGAAATAACCATGGATGCACGATTGAGGCTCAAATGCTTACAAGCTTATAATCGGACCTTGAGGAACTTATTACACCAAAATTCATCTTAAAATTGAACAAGTTAAGTAAAACATGTCACAATTTCAAAGAATAGAGATTCTTAATATAATTTGTCATCACTTATCACAATAATATGTCATAACTCGTATTCAAAAATGACTCACAACATCATAAATCAAACCACTAAACATTCCCTAAACAAGAATGAAAATACAAACAAAACACATAATAAAGACACACCAACAAGAAACAATACAAAAACACATAACATGCAAAAATGAAAACATCCATAAATAGAAAACAAAGCACACATCTTCAACATTGATACTCAAGTAAGCTAAAAAACATCCCCATCTTATTCACAAACTGAAATCCTAAATAAAGAAAGTAAACATCCCAAAGACATAACATATGAAGTACCAATACTAATCCAACAATCCAAATCAAAGTCAAGTTATGCTAAGTGATGGGCGTTTTCTTTGCGCGCAAAATTAATCCCCAAGTATTAAGGATATCAATTGCAGCTTAAGCAAGCGACCAAGTTAAATATCGAATTCAAAGGACGGCGTATTATAAATTTAATTATTAACTAAATTAATTAAGATAAGGCAATAAAGTTTTGTGATTTAATTATTAAACTATTAAACAATTAATTAAAATAGCAAATAAAATAAATTAAACACTAGAAGAATACAAATGTGACTCACGAATGGAGAACAGGTAGCCCTAGAGTAATTCGGTTTCACTCACTAATTTTCCTTTCGTGTATCAATGTCTGACTCTGCCTTGTGGAATATGGACACATCACTAAGCCATGCAAAGCTACTCTATAGACACAAGTAAATATGCATGTAATACATGTGAATAACCTTGGAGCAAGAGATATAATTTCACCCCCTTTCTAGGTACTATCAGTATCAATTATTTTCCCCTAGGGTTGGTACTCTAACCCGATATGATCTCTCTTTATATGTACTATAAAATTAATATTTTTATCCTACTTATTAACCCAAATACAATTTAATTAATAAACATTCATATATGACAGTTCTAATGAAGCTTCTGAGTCCCCTCACTTACTGCTCAACAGTGAACGCGCTCAATCAACAACCAAGTTATATATTCAGACTCTATATAACAGTTGAAGATACACAAAACGACAGTGAATATGAATTAAAAATGCATAATTATATATAAAATAATTCCACAAGTAATGTTGTACGGAGTATACACACGAAAGTTAAATTAATTCATAAAAATCTTCAAAACCCTAAATCTACGAAAAATCATGGGGGGGTAGATAGATCTTGTCCATATGTTTAGAAAATTAGAAAATAGAAGAAAAGAATTAGGAAAACCCTTGGTGTAGAAGTCTCATTCCTTCTCTCTTCCGTCTCTTCAAAACCTCTTAGTTTTCCTTCTTGATTCCACAGACGGATCTTCACAGTGATGGATTGATGGAGAAAACGATGGATGTGATGGTGTGGAGGGGGGTAATCTCCCATTTGGGGTGGTGTAAAATGATTGTCCCCTTCCTTGGTATAATCTGCATCCCCTTTTATACTTGTAAGCTCTCCTTATGGACCTTTACTGAGTTTTTTCTTGGAAAATACGAACATACATGGACTAGAGGTGAAATCCCGATGATTTGGAGCTGACATGTCCTTGCTCGACCAGAATGGTCTTGGTCAAGCTGGATAGGCCTTGGTCGAGCTGTGGTTGAGCTGTGTTGCGTAGTCTCACCATTTCGTCATAACTTTCACATCCAAACTCCGATTTGAGTGATTCTTACACTCACGTGATCCTCTCTTCCTTGGCTTTCTATCAATATAAAGAACTTACAAAACCTCCAACATTTGAAGGGCACGAGTCGTGCGAATGTGGCATGAGTTGTGCTAGTCGGCACAGCTTGCGCAACTTCACCGTTTTGATTATAACTCCCTCATCTGAACTCTGATTGAGGTGTTTCTTGAACCAAAATGACCATCTCTTCCATAGCTTTCCAATGGTGTATCAAATGCCTAATTTGGACTTCCACAAAAACACAGAAAAATTATACAAGTTGGACGTGTATTTTTCAGCATCTTGCACAAGTTACACATTTTCTCCAATTTTGCACTTTTGATCATTTTTCCACCTAAAGCACAATAAAACACCTCAAATGCACCTTTATCACATATATCGAATATAAGACACTTGTGCTAATATATAATAGCAATTCCCATCAAAAAAGTGTTAAATTGGATACTAAAACACGCTTATTTTCACTCTCATCACTAAGCAAATGGAAGTGATGAAATGTTAAGTAAACTCCTTTAGGTATTCGGAAGTGGAAATGGCTGGCACGGACAACAAGACTGCAGGCATGCCGAGCTGGAGTTGGCGCAAACTCTGGACAGAACTCGAGGGTATGCAGCACTCGACTCGTGTTCTCTGGCAAAGCTCGATTCGAGCGTCAGACTCGACCAAAACTTGGTCAAGTTGACGTATCAGGTGTCCGCACTCTGCCTTTTGTACAGGCCCGAGCTCAGCACACGACTCGAGCTTCCTTTCAGGACTCAACTCGAGTGCTTGACTCTACTCCAGTGTGGTCGAGCAGGTCTTTCGGGTGTTGACGCTCGACTTCTATACAGGGCCGAGCTCCGGACTCGGCTCGAGTTCGAATAGCCATTTTTGAAAAATTTTAAACTTCAAGCCTTGTTTTTCCTTGCTTATATGCTTCCGATATACCTCAAATATGCTCAAAACTCATTAAAAATCATCAACTCAATAATTGCAATAAAAATATGGACTAGTATGCACTTCAATACAACCAATCGTACCAAAATCAAACCCAAAATCATGAGAAAAATTCAAAGTTACCCCTAAAATGCGAGAAGTATATGCATCATATCAAAAACAAGTATGTCACACCACGCAACATCCTCCCAAACTTAAATCGAAACAAGAGTTGCGAATTAAGTTTGTAAATAGTGGTATGACGTACCTACACACTTCAAACTAAGCACTCCTCATATCTTCAATACACATTTTCTTCACGAGCACAATCAACCTACATGCCAAAAATGCAAGACAATTAAAACAAAATAAAATATTTACAGCCTAAAATACTACGAAAAAGTGAGTTTAACCACAAACTCGCTTCCATCCGATCCTTCAAGCTTAATTGCTCCATCATCTCTTGCTTCTACCACCATGAATATGCCGGTCCACTTTAAATGGAGCTTTTCGGGGAATAATTTGAGTCTAGAGTTGAACAATAGAACCTTATTCCCTAGAATAAACTTTCTCTTCTTGATCCGCTCATCATGCCATCTTATAAGCTTCTCTTTCAAAATTCTCGAGCTTGAATATGTTTCTTCTCCTCTAGCTCGATCATTTGGAGACATCTTTTCTTTCTGAAGTCCTTCTCATCCAAATTCAACTTCCTAAGGGCTCACAATGATCTATGCTCCAATTCCATGGGCAAATGACATGCTTTTCCATAAATGAGCTTGTACGGGGAGAACCTAAGAGCGGTCTTATAAGTCGTTCAATAAGCCCAAAAAGAGTCATCAAGCTTAGAAGACCAATCTTTTCGATTTTCATTCACCGTTTTCTCTAGTGCAAGCTTCACTTGCCTATTAGAAACTTCCGCCAAGCCATTCGTTTGAGGATGATAGGGTGTAGAGACCCTATGCTTCACTCCATATCCAATCAAAAGCTTTTCAATAATCTTGTTTATGAAGTGAGATCCTCCGTCACTTATCATTGCCTTTGGAACTCCAAATCTAGAAGATGTTTTTCTTCAAGAATGTCTTAACCACTAGAGCATCATTTGTTCTCGTCGGGATTGCCTCCATCCATTTTGAAACATAATCCACCGCAAGCAATATGTATAGATATCCATTGGACGGAGGGAAGGGCCCCATGAAATCTATCCCCCATATATTAAACACTTCAACCTCCAAAATGTTTCTCATGGGTATCTCATCCCTTTAACCTATACTTCTAATCATTTGGCACCTATCACAATTCTTGATGTATTCTTTGCAATCCTTGAACAATGTTAGCCAAAACAAACCCGACTGTAGAATCTTAGCTCCCGTCTTTTGGAATCCAAAGTGTCCTCCACATGGTGAGCTACATCTCCATTACACTTATCTTTTCTTCTTCCAGAATACACCTCAGAATGATCCTATCCGGGCAATTCTTGAACAAGAGAGGGTCATCCCACAAGTTCTCCTTTACATCATGAAAGAACTTCTTCCTCCGATACTCGGGAAGGTGATTCGCCTTGAAACCACAAGTTAGATAATTTACAAAATCCGCATACCAGGGCCTCCTGGCCTCACATAAAGTGTACACCATTTGAAAATCAGCTTGAAGAATCTCCTTATCCGGAAAGACATCTTTAATAAACTCCATGATACCTTCTTCATCAACATTTTCCAAATGTGAAAAGTGATCGGCTATGACATTTACAACCGCCTTCTTGTCATATATCTCAAAATCAAACTCCTGCAACAAAAAAACCCCAACGAATTAGTCTTGGTTTTGTATCATTCTTGTTCATCAAATACCTAATGGCCGCGTGATCCGTATAAACTATGGTTTTCGCGCCAGCTAGGTAAGGACAATTTTTCTAAAGCATAAACCACAGATAGAAACTCCTTCTCCATTGTGGTGTAGTTCTTTTGATTGGCATTGAACGTCTTCGATGCATAGTAAATAGCTCCAAACTTCTTCTCCTTTACTTGTCCGAGCACGACTCCCAATGCATTGTCACTTACATTGCAGTGGGTTTGAAGGGCTTGCTCCAATTGGGAGAGACAAGTATTGGGGAAAAATTAAAGCTTCCTTAAGCACCCTGAAAGAATCAAGACATTCAGCATTAAATTCAAATGGAGCATCTTTTTCAAGCAACTTACATAGAGGCTTAGCTATCTTAGAAAAATCTTTAATAAAACGTCGATAGAACCCGGCGTGGCCAAGAAACGATCTAACCCCTTTTTTATTTTTTGGTGGGGGAAGGTGTTCAATGGATACTACCTTAGCCCTGTCAACTCTCAAACCTCTTTCCGATATATGGTGTCAAAGAACGATACCATCTTGAACCATAACATGGCATTTTTTTCAAGACTAGGTTCGTATCTTGACACCGCTGCAACACAATAAAAAGATTAGCCAAACAAGCATCATATGAAGATCCAAAGACGAAAAAATCATCCATAAAAACCTCCATTATATTTTCAATCAATCCATCAAAGATAGCCATCATGCATTTTTAGAAGGTGGCTGGAGCATTGCATAACCCGAAGGGAAATTTTCTAAAAGCAAACGTGTCATATGGACAAGTAAAAGTTGTTTTCTCTTGATCCTCGAGGGCTATCATGATTTGATTGTACCCGAGTACCATATAGAAAACGATAATACTTGTGCCCTGCTAACCGATCCAACATTTGATCAATGAAAGACAAAGGAAAATGATCTATATGAGTATTTTTATTAAGCTTTCGGTAATCAAAGCATACTCTCCAACCCGTTTTCACCATTATAGCAAGTGTTTCATCATATTCAATTTTAACAATGGTTAACCCCCCTTTTTTAGCCACAACATGTAATAGACTTACATGAGGACTATCACTTATAGCAAAAATAATCTCGACATCATGATTTGATAATCTAATTTTTTTATATTGATTTAAAAAATAAATAAATAATAATAAATAAATAAATAATCCAATGTTAAAATTAAATAAATAAGACGTAATAAAAATAAAAGAAATGCTAAAGAATAAAAAAAATTAAATAACCCAAGCAAAAATACAAAGTGATCACAAAAATTTAGAATAAAAAAATTAAATAATAGTAGTAAAGAAAAAATACAAAATATTGGCAAAAAAAATACTACACAAGGAAATTATATGAATAATCACAAAAAATAAATTATATCAATATGGACGTCATTTTAAATATCGTAAAAAACAATTAATTTTATATACTTTTCACTAATAATAAATTTAATCTTTAAAATTTATAAAGTTCATAAATTTGTAAAATATCGTAAAAATATTACAAATACTCATATAATATTTAACATTTAAATAAACTATCCATTCATTTTTGAATAGTTGTATTTTTAATTTTATTTTTTAATTTTATTATATTTAATCTTAATAGTACTAGTCAACGCGACACCTTACTCCGTAAGGTGCTAACCCAACGTGAAATTCTAATACAAAGTATATGTTATGTTTAATTAATAAACTGTTTGTGTAAAAATAATTTTTAACACAAAGTAAATGTTATGTTTAATTAATAAACAATGCGTAATAATATATTATGTAAAAAGTGATATGCAATCTCCAATGATGTAATATTCATGTGTGTTTACACTATATTTGGAGGACATAACTCTAAGGTATGAGGTAAAGTCATTATACTCTTTTGCTCCTGAAATGATTGCATTGCCTGAAAATGTGAATGCAAGTCAATACGACATAACACCTTTTGAGCAACTTAAAGAGTGCAAAATCAGTTAGGTTGAGTCATATATTATTCTCAGAGTAAACAATATAATTATCATAATGTGATAATATCTTTTTGAATTAAATTTTGCCTAATTGATGGCAATATCACCTTGCACTACCATCATGATCATATAAATCAAGCAAATCCATTGTTACAAGAGCATTAAATCCAAATAATCTTATGCTACTAACCTGGTGGTTAGAAACAAGTCACGTAGGTGGCCCTTAATTATTTCTTGGTAACAAGAGAAAACACCATGCTGGGTATGTTGAGCGTCCTGTATTTTAAAGGCAGGGGACAATGAAGTTTCCATAGAGGCTAAAGCATTCAAAATGAGAAATTTAAGAAGAAAATTGCTTCGAAAAAAGCATCACAAAAGACTGAATAGTTAGGTACTCGGATCAGATACAATAATCAGTGATTAAGGAAGTTTTACATATAGATGTCTAGTAGCATGCTTGATTTATTACTATTTTCAGAGTTTTGCTCATTTTTTTCCATGTAGAAATGAGTTCTAATGGATCAACTATTTATAAGCTTAAGATTTCTCAGATTATGTGAGCACAATTATAGGAACACAAGAATTAAGCTGTTTTCAATATCTTTTAGGATAGTTTTCCAGCTCTTTTTTTTCTCGCCCTTAAGTTCCTTTTGAACCAATGCTGAACAATTGTGTATGCAAAGATTTGTGATGTTCGAATTCGAATGAAACAATGTAACCTTCAAAATTGTACATAACCTCTTATGGTGAAACGATACCTGAAATAAAGTAATCAGGCACTCATACATAACCTCTTATGGTTAAACAAGATCTACAATAAAGTAATCAGGCACCCAAAGATAATCGAAAAATGAACACCACTATATATTCATTCACTTACTCACCAGGAACGAAGAAAAGATTAAACACTGATTTTCAGGATTCATAAATTTAGTTTTATGACGAATTTTAGTCAAGGTACAACAGCCTAAAATTAAACAAAATAATGTGAACTTGATACTCATGTCCTGATTTCCCTGTTGTTCAAGGGATGAGTCTTTCACGAGAGAGAAAGAGGCAGAGGGAGAGGGAAAGAACTTAGTTGAAGTTGGAGCTGTAATTTTGAGTAGCAAAGATGGTTTTAACACAAACAAAGCACAAAGTCCTATCTTTCTGTTTTCACTCTTCCAAATTGAGCTCGTTGTTTTTTTCTTTTTTTCTTCTTTTATGTTTAAAATCTTTTTTGTCTTTTAGTATTTACTTTTCCATTTTGTTATGGTAATGACAGTAAGAATAGGCTGGTGTATTATTACTGAATATGGAAATAGATGAATAGAAAGAGACATCAAAGTAGCAAGAAAATCACAAAAATGAAAATATTACAAGCATGATGTGTCTCTTGAGCAAATTTTCATACACGTTGTGAGCAGTAGAGATACCAGCAGGTATTTTGTAAATCCTAAGACATATTTCAGCCTCTGTTATTTCTAAGGAGGAAATTGTACCTAAGAGAAGCTAACAACGCATTATTGAAAACAATATAGCATCAAAAAAGAGTATAGTGCAATTGCATGTGCACTGTTCAAAGACGCATATTATTCTTAATTGGATAATAATAAAAGCTATCAAGTATCAACAACACATAATGAACCAATACCCAAAATTATTCGGATAAAGAATAACACATAGAAAATAATAAAAGAAACGTAAGTTTCCTCTAAATCATTTCTGACGGTGAGCAAAACCAACCAAATTAGCCTCAAAAGAAGAAATGATCGAGGTCCCAAACATTATATTGTGAATAGTTACAAGTACAAGAAGGTTGCTAAGACATCAAATTAACACTAACTTGCACAAAGTAAAAGGAATTGCAAAGGAAAATCAAGCAATACCTCAAATTTGAAATTAAAGAGATGTGGGAGAAGAGGTGGTTGGCCATGGGAGAGATATATTGTAGAACAAGATTAGGGAAGTATTTGTATGGAGAATTTTAGACCCTGTATCTTGCCTTGCAAATCTTCATAGGAAACTCAATCTGACTTTTTGATAGACCTCAATGCTATAAGACTCTAAGGATATTACAGAAGTGCTAGTTTTGTATCATTTAGAAATAAACGAATAAGGGTGCTCTATAAACAAGAAGATATGTAACCTGATCAAGAGTTGAGTTTACCTGATTAAAGAACGACCCCCGATTCCATATTTTGAGATTCCATATTTTGAGCACAAAGCGTGTCAGTATTGATAGCCTGATAGTTCACTTTAGATCTTATGAATTGAGGTCTCTGTTACCGAAGTTAATGTTTGAGTAATTTTGGTACATATCGGAATTAAAGCTAAGTACAAGAAGTAGAGAATCTGTCCAAATTTGAAAGACTTTAACAAAGTCAACATAAAAACCAGCTAGTTATATCTTAAGTTTCAATCAGTGAGAATTATTTGATGAACTGGGCATGCTTGATTTCCCAACGGCAGAAAACATTCAATCATAGTATCTTAAGAAGTGAAGAAAAAAATAAGATTCAATGGTCAAATAGTCTAAATTTGTAAGATTCAGCCCTTTCTCATAGCGAAACCCTAAATTCATTCCTAGATTATGAATATACCAAAATGACAACAATTAATTTAATGATGATTCTTTGCTCAATCATATCACGTTCAAGCCAATGGAAATCAAAACTTAGGAACCAAATAAAGTGTGCGCACCTTAATTTACAAAATTGATTGGGAAGTTGTATATATAAGCTCCGACTTTCCATTGAGCAAATCAGATTTCAGTGGCTCATTTGTTGGATTGACTGCTTCTAGTCTCCGAACTATCTAATGACAACGTTGAGAAAGAAAAAGTAGAAAAATAAATTTGAATTCAAGATTAATTGAAACAACATTTCAGAAGATAAAAATTCAAGTCGTAATCACAGTTTTTCCAATTATTTCAGATTCAAAAATTAAACCACAAGATTTTAATAGGATCAATCGAAATCAAAGGATGGAATAGCTATGTGAGTACAATTCCGTCAAAGTTAGAGAGAAATTCAATCCGTATTTCAGAGAATTTAGGATATACAAGTAACAGAATTTTGCTGGTCTTGAGGAATGGCAGACCAACCATACCAGTTCAAGTTTATTTTCCCTAGTACTACACAAAGCTTGAGAATGAATTTAAGGTTATCATTTCATTCAACGTAAAAATTATAATAATGTTAACCAATCAACTATAATTGATCGAATCTCAAGCAACACACAGGAAGCAAAAACACCAAATTAATATTGAGCTCCATCTAGTATACAGATGATCTAAAATTAAAAAAAATATATATTTACTTGTTCAAGCATAATAAAATGTGAGGGATCCCATTAAAAAAAATACAAATCGTAATTAATGTCCTGATTATAAATTCACACTACATTTTTAATAGAGGCCCCTCACAAGTAGCAGCTAATTACAAATACAGGCCTAATTATCAATTATATCATAGAAAATGTACAGCAATGCATTAATCACTTGTGTATGCCGAACAACAAGAGCAATGCTAATTCAGAAATGTCGAAGCCTACATCAATACATAAATTAATAAATCCCTATTCTTTAGCCAAAAAATATTATATTTTGAAAAGTAAAAAATGCAAATAATACAATATACAAAAAGCCAAAAAGGAACAACATAAAAATAACCTAACCAGAGCTAATACTTCGTATCTAGAAAGGAAACAGGTTTAGAAAAAAACAACGAATAATACAAAAATTAAAGAGCTCAGTACTGAGAATTTATTTTTCTTTTTTATAATTAAATTACAAGTGAAAAACAAACAAGCCGACAGTGTTTAATTCAAGACCAAAAAATTAACTGCTAAATTAAATTGTTCTCACTGTTGCGTAAGTCAATGCTGGACTCTTCAGTGTCATTGTTGTAGAGTATACATTCGTATATGAACTTGCTCTTCGAAGTCAAACTAATCAAATTGCCAATGTAGGAGCCTGCGAATGGGCCGCCGCTGCCAGATCTATTGCTGAACAACGCAATTGAACTTTCCGCCGCCAGGGGAAGTGTTTGCCGATGAGACATAGATGGAAAGGATAGGAAAATTTTGTGCGAATTGCAGCGATAAGGATGAAATTGCATCGAGAGGAAGAATTAGGGGCAATAGTATCACCTTGCTGAGTGGTGTGGATGGCTTACGCGTGGGGTTTGGAGGCTGGGATGGAGGATGTACGGCATCGAGGCGGGAAGGAGCCACGTAGCAGGTGGAAGAGCCAGGAACAGGCTTGCTGGGTGGTGCGGCCAGCTTACGTGTGGAGTGGGGAAGGAGGCGCGTGGAATGTGGTGACCAGGAACCGGGCAGATACCGTGCCAATTAGCAGGATTTATATATATATATATATATATATATATATATATATATATAGATGTAAAATAAAATAAATTAATTATATACTATAATAAAGCATAACAAATATTTTGCACTTACACAATATTATTGTGATATATTAGAATATTTATAATGTAGTATTGTATAGTTTTTTTTTAAATCCATATGGTGAATGTTTAAAATGTAGTATCGTATAGTTTTTTTTATTTTTTTAATCCGCATTATAAAATACCGGAGACTAATATATTTATATATTCAGACTATATATGAAAATCATCAAATGGAAACAAGAAAGTAAAAAAAGAAACATAAGCGAGTTGATTAGTCATTTTGTAGTAGGGATGACCAATTAAAATAATTTATCGAACCACAGGGAGGTCGGCGCTACAGCTTAAGCGAGATCACGTTTATCGCAATTTTATAGAGACGAATCATCAGTGGGTAGTTTAATAAAACAAGAAATTAAATCAATCAAAGCAAGCAATCAAACAATGATTAGAAAACAAAATAGATGGATGAAATGAGTGGTTTTCCAAGTTGAGTAAAGGTGAGATTAACAACAATTAAGAAGTGGAAATCCTAGGATAAGTGCATCAAATTCATATGATCATGGGTTTAGATTAAGGGTCAACACTAAGTAAACCTAAACTCCCTCATAATATGAATATGATATGGAATCAAGCTCAATGGATTGGTTCTCACTCAAACAATTCCAATTAAGTATTAAGCTTGAGGTGAGAGTCCCTTCACACGATTAATCAATCTCTCGATCAAACCAATCACATGTTCTATCAAAGGGTTCTAAACTCTAAAGGATTTCTCAATCTCTTTACAATTTATAATGCACATGAAGTATTTGATGAAATGATTCACTTAATTATCCTAGGTATATAATTGATTTCTCAATCTAATCACATATCTAGAACAACTAAACACACAAATCAACAAACAAGTAAAGCAATTAATAATCAATGATAGAAAATCAATTAACCCAATCAACATATGAATTTAAATACACAAATTATAAAATTATCCAACAACTCTCATGTTGCTAATCTCACAAGGGAGATTAGCCTACCATATTCATAAAGAAATTAACATAGACAATTAAATCCTTACAAATCATGATAAAACTAAGAGGTTTAATACAAAGATTGAATGGAAACTCCATTGATCTATCTTCAATAGTGATCTCCTTCCCTTCTTTGCACTTTCCTCTATTCCTTGATCCTTTTCCTTCACTTGAATGTAGAAATTGATGGTGGAATGATGGTAGATCCAAAGGATGAAGAATGGATGAAGATGATGGTGAGAAATGGAAGAAATGGTGTGTGTGCAGGGTCCAAAAACCGAATCTCTCTTCAAATATTAAAAAAATGGGTATTTATACCCCTTGGGAAGCTTCTAGAAGTTTCTGGAAATTTTCTGATCCCAGCACCTACACGGCTCGTGTGCAGCACACGGCCACAGGGGTGGCCGTGTAGGTGTTTCAGGCGACGAAGCACGCCCAATTCCGACAGGGCCGTGTCCTGTACACGGCCCGTGTTCTTGCTGCCCTGTTTCCTTCACTGTTTTAGCTCGTTCTCCCTCGTTTCAATCCGAATTGAGATCCGCTTTTTCCTACGTCTTCCTTATCATGTCTAACATCCATTAAAAATATAAAACACCACCAAAATACACATAAATATGGATAAAATAATATAAAAACATATATAAAAATACACTAAAATCTAGGTAAAAATATCACTCATCACACCCCCAAACTTAAAGTGTTGTGCGTCCCTTAATAATTAAAATGATAAAACAAGGAGAGAGAGATTTTCACATAGGAAAAGACTAAACGAACATAAATAATAACACATCAGTAGTAATAAGAACTACAAACTATTCTAAGTCATCCTACAACATTAAACTTCTAACCTGAAGAATTAACACGTTCAATCTAAAGAGAATAAAAGTGTAATATAGTCCTTTTTAGTCCAAGTCTCACATAGGTTATAAATTTCACTCAACACTCTTTAAAGTAGGTAAATCATCACTCATTAACCGATTGGCTCGACTCGCTATAAGCTTGCTCGCGGACTACATTTACAAACCACCAAAGTTTCAATCAATGATAAATAAGGTCTTTCATTTAGGATGTGATGATAGACTTTTTGGTAAGGTAGGAAAAATATAGGTAATAGTGACTAATCAAGTGTAAGTACTCGAAGAGGTAGCTACTTTCTTCCGTACCTTCACTTATCTTTCTTTCTTTCTCAAATTTGGTAATCACAAGCACTAATCATTAACTTTCCTTAGATTGAGCTTCTTTTGATTCATGCTTCCTTCTTCGGACTTTTAAGTACTTGAGCATATTGTAGTTGCTTTGCTCTTTCTCTTGTTTCTAAGGTTGAATGTCCATTCTTGTTTGTGCTCTTTTCATCCTTTTTCTTACTTATTTACCATTTCCTCTTTTTCTTTTGTTATCTCATCAAACCTTACTAGTTACCATCTCCTCAATCACCCACACAAATGGTATATGTATAAGGTTTAAGAGGTATAAGGTTTAAGAGGGTAATCCAGGCTTGTAATGTGCTATATTCACAATAAAAAGGCTTATAGGATCAAAGTGGTTGACTAGGGATGATGTTCATGCTAGGAAAATATTTGACAATGACTATAAATGACAAGGATGCCCTTAGATCATTTCACTAATCTCTACTAATCGGGCTCGTTCCTATAGTCCTTGAGCAAGTTCTAGCTTATCAACACTCAATCGATCAACTCATGAAAATAAATATTATGTATGCACGATTGAGGCTCAAATACTCACAAGCTTGTGCTCGAACTTTAAGGAACTTATTACACCACATTCATCTCAAAATTGAACAAGTTAAATAGAACATGTCACAATTCGAAAGTGTAGAGATTCTTAATCATAACTTGTCATCACTTATCACAACAACATGTCATCACTCACATTCAAAAAATGACTCACGACATCTCTAAAACAAACCACCAAATATCCCTAAACAAGAATAAAAATACACATAACACATAAAAGAAAGACTCACTAAATAAGAAACAATACAAAAACACATAACATGCAAAAATAACACAAACCATCCATCAATATAAAATGAAGCACACATTCATATCATCCATGAAAATTAAGCTCACAATCATCCCAATCTTGATTGAAAAGGAAATCCTAAATTACGAAAGTAAACCTCCCAAAAACATAACACATGAAGTAAAATGCCAATCCACCAATCCAAATCCACATAAATTATGCTAAGCACATAGAAGTGGTAAGGTGTAGAGTGAACTCCCTCAATAGGCTTTTGGTAGTAGAAGTTGTTAGCTCCGAGCTCAGTTCGTGCTTCCAATACTCTTCATACATGCTCAACAAAACCATTAGCTCAACAATTTCATTAAAAACATGGATTATCATGCACTTCAATCACCACCAAACGGACCAAAATCAAACCAAAACTCATTAGAAGAATTTTATAATTGGATCAATTTTACAAGAATCACACTCAAGTGGTGAGTCACACCACACACTCTCCCCCTAAACTTAAATCAAAACAAGTTGAGACTTAAGTTTGCAAAAAGTGGTGGGACTTACCCTTGTAGTTTCCATTAATGATCTTCTTGTGGAGAAGCATACGCATCCATCCAACGAATTGAGCGATGTCCACCACACACTAATCCTCCAAACTTAACTCGAGACAAGAGTCGAGAATTAAGTTTGCAACAAGTGATGCGACATATCTACTCGAATCCATGAAGCACTTCTCTTTCTTCGATGTGCATTTTCTCACAAGCACAATCCACCTACAAGATCAAAACAAACAAGCATCAACAGATAAAAAGAATGGGTTGTTTCCCATTTATCGCTAAGTTTAACGTCTTCAAGCTGGACGAAATTTCACGATCAATGGACCATAGGATGGTCCATCCCATTCTCTCCTAGCATCCTCACTTTGAACATTTGTTTGGCTCTCTTTTTATCTACAAGCTCAACTTCATCATTCTTGCTTACGAGTATCAAGTCATCATCAAGGAGTGATTCTATTGGACTTCCTCTTTCTTCTTTGTCTAATTTCCTATCGAGCTCCGATGCTTTCATCCTATCAATATCACAAGAAGATAAGTTAGAACTATTTTCATATAATCATGAAGAAAGGAATTTAAGTTGTCAAAGAGAAGAGAATCATGATCCTTTAGATCATCCGGAGGTTTAAAATGAGACTTGGATCCTTTTTCTTTGTTACATAAAAATGTGACACTTTTTCCTTTTGAGCTCAAGGATAACTCTACTCTACCAACATCAATTTTTGCTCTTCCGGTAGCTAGAAATGGCCTTCCCAAAATGAGTGGAACTCGAGGGTCTGCCTTCACTTCTAACACCATGAAGTTGGCCGAGAAAGCTAGCACTTTCACTTTCACCTCCACGTCTTCAGCAATCCCTAGTAGTTTCACAACTTCTCCATTTACTACCTCAAGATGGATAGTAGTAGGTTTTAGCTCTCCAATTTCAAGGTCTTTGAACGTGGCTGAGATATTACGTTGACTCTTGCCCCCAAGTCACATAATGCATCAAGGGTGGGGTACCCTTCCCCTTAAAATCACAAGGAATGATGAATTTTCCCGAATCAACACTTTTGTAGGCCCCCCTTATTGCATCGACTCACTTGTTTCGGATTGCTCTTATTTCTTTTTCTCCTCATACTTCTTCTTAAGATTCTTCACATGCTCTTCAAATTCCTTTTTCTTCTCCTCGTTTACAAACATTTGTGGATAGAGAATAGGGAATGGAGTGATTGGAATACCTCAATAATCACGTTTGTACTCCACTTCTTTCACCTTCTCCTCCACTTTCTTTTCCTCTTGCACCATTTTCCACTTAGGTATCCATTTAGGACCCTTCTCTTCTTTCATTTCTCCAACACCCTTGCTTTCCACCAACCCTTCTTCAACCTTTCGTTCCTCTTTCATATCAACCAACAAAAATTGAGCTTTTGGATTAACCTCCGGTGCAGCTGGAAACTTTCCTTTTTGTTGAGCACTCAAAGAACTTGTAATTTGTCCCTCATTATACTCCAAAGCCTTGAGTCTCTTTTCATTTGCTTCTTCCGCATTTTTCAAAGCTTTATCTCGAGCTTTGTTTGATGCTATCAATTGTTCAAGTAGCTCATCGGTTGATGCTCTTCCCTCATTGTTCGGTGCCTTGGTCCCCCGGTTGATATCCAGGAGGATAAGCAACCGCATTGCTTGGATTAGAGTAGGAAAGTTACCTTGCCTTTGTTGTTGTTGTGGGTATGAGCTTCCACAACTTTGACCATTAACGCCCCCTTGCCTTGGTGGATAGTTTCCTTGGTTGTGGTTGAAATTACCGTGGTAATTATTTTGATAATTCCCTTTGTAATTTCTTCCTTGTATGTATGACACATCTTCCACACATGGCATAGAGTTGGCCCATTGTTCTTCACTCACAATATTTGGAGGAAACACACCTTGTTCACTTTGTAGCCCTTCAACCATATTAACTCCTTGATTATTCACACATTGGTTCAAGCTCATATGTTTAATAACCTCCGCCACTATCTTTTCCATTCTTGGAGTACTTTGCTCCATATTGGCACTCTTCACACTAAACTGTTGCCCTTGATCAAAACTCTCAAAACCATAGCATCCACTTACTCTCTTCGATGGCCATTGATATACATTTGTAGCAATCTCATCAAATATCCTTATTGCCCTTTCCGGAGTCACTCCAAGTATGGACCCACCCGCCGAAGCATCAACATACATTCTTTTATTATTTATCAAATCTTGGTAGAAAAATCCAACTTGTTGATTCTCCGGGAATCCATGTTGTGGACACTTACGTAGCATATCCTTAAACCTTTCCCACGCTTCATAAAAACTCTCTTGAGGCATTTGCTTGAATTGAGTTATCAAACACTTCATTTGAAGCGTCTTAGAAGGCGGGAAATACTTGTCCAAGAGTATTTGTTCAAGCTCATCCCATGTGTTGCATGTACCGGGAGTAATGGTATATAACCATGTTCGAGCTCTATCCCTCAATGAAAACAGAAACAACCTCATCTTGATACAATCTTCACTCAACCCATTCATCTTCACGATGTAGGCAATCTCAATAAATTAAGATAGATGAGTATTAGGATCTTCATTCGGGGTTCCACTAAATTGTTGATCCTCACTATAGAAATCAAGCCCGCCTTGAATTCAAAGTTGTTGGCATTGATTGGTGGACCCATCATTTGTGGTATCGCCCTTGGCATAAAGAAATTCTGGATCACCCTTTGGTCATTATGAATTCCATGTTGCACCGGAGGTGGTTGTGGTGGCACATAAGCTTGTTGAGGATGGGTATAAGCTTGTGAAAATCTTTGTTGCATTAAAGCTTATTGCACCATTTGTTGAAGCAAAACTTGATTGTTGAAAGCTCCATGATTTTGATAGACATGTTGAGGAGGGTTGGCATTAAATTGAGGAGCGTTGTCTTGCACATTTTGTTCGCCTTCCCATCATGCTCTATTTCCACACGATTATCACCTTGAAAATTCTCCATTCGCTCACTATTTTTGGTTTTGTTCTCCTTTCTTCTCATTCTCAACGTATGCTCAATTTCCAAATGAATAGGTTCTATTTGTTTCCCTTTGGATCTTGTTTGCATACACCTTCAAAGCAAAAGAAGTTAGAACAAGATTTTCAAAGCAAATACAAGTAAATACATAAAATAAAAAAATGTCTCTAGTAAGATTACTCAAAACGATCCTTCTTCAAGCTACTAACAACCGTTGCCTCCCCGACAACGGCGCCATTTGATTAGCTATTTTGTAGTAGAGATGACCAATTATTTATCGAACCACAGGGAGGTCGGCGCTAGAGCTTAAGCGAGATCACATTTATCGCAATTTTATAGAGAGGAATAATCAATGGGTAGTTTGATCAAACAAGAAATTAAATCAATCAAAGCAAGCAAGCAAGCAATGATTAGCAAACAAAATAGATGGATGAAATGAGTGGTTTTCCAAGTTGAGTAAAAGTGAGATTAACAACAATTAAGAAGTGGAAATCTTAGGATAAGTGCATCAAATTCATATGGTCATGGGTTTAGATTAAGGGTCAACACTAAGTACACCTAAACTCCCTTCCAAGATGAATAGGATATAGAATCAAACTCAATGGATTGGTTCTCACTCAAACAATTCAACCTAGGTATTAAGCTTGAGGTGAGAGTCATTTCACACGATTAATCAACCTCTCGATCAAACCAATCACATGTTCTATCAAAGGGTTCTACACTCTAAAGGATTTCTCAATCTCTTTACAATTTATAATGCACATGAAGTATTTGATGAAATGATTCACTTAATTATCCTAGACATATAATTGATTTCTCAATCTAATCACATATATAGAACAACTAAACACACAAATCAACAAAACAAGTCAAGCAATTTATAATCAATGATAGAAAATCAATTAACACAATCAACATATGAATTTAAATACACAAATCCGATAATTATCCAACAACTCTCATGTTGCTAATCTCACAAGGGAGATTAGCCTACCATATTCATAAAGAAATTAACATAGACAATTAAATCCTTACAAATCATGATAAATCTATGAGGTTTAATACAAAGATTGAATGGAAACTCCCTTGATCTATCTTCAATGGTGATCTTCTTCACTTCTTTGCACTTTTCTCTCATCCTTGATCTTTTTCCTTCACTTGGATGTAGAAATTGATGGTGGGATGATGGTAGATCCAAAGGATAAAGAATGGATGAAGATGATGGTGTAGAATGGAAGAAATGGTGTGTGAGGTATGTGTGCAGGGTTCAAAAATCGAATCTCTCTTCAAATGTTGAATAAATGGGTATTTATACCCCTTGGGAAGCTTCTAGAAGTTTCTAGAAATTTTCTGATCTCAACACCTACACGGCTCGTGTGCAGTACACAGTCACAGGGGTGGCCATGTAGGTGTTTTAGGCTACGAAGCACGGCCAATTCCGACAGGGCCGTATCCTGTACAGGGCCCGTGTTCTTGCTACCCTGTTTCCTTCAATGTTTTAGCTCATTCTCCCTCGTTTCAACTTTGAATTGAGATTCATTTTTTCCTACGTCTTCCTTATCATGTCTAGCATCCATTAAAAACACAAAACACCACCAAAATATACATAAATATGGATAAAATAATACGAAATCATATATTAAAAGATATTAAAATCTAAGTGAAAATATCACTCTTCACGAGTCGCATCACCTGAAGGGTTCTTGCCTAGCATAAGGTGAGCCTTTGGGCTATACCTGAACGTGTTTCGCTCAAACATAAGAAGAATCGTCGGAAGGGATCTTGTGAATGACATGGAAGAGACTGGATTTAGAATCCGGCGTCCTTCTTAAAATATAGAGAATTTGATGACTTCTAAAAATTTTTGCAAACTTCCCATCAAGACCCTTCTTCAAGAACCTATGTGGGAAAGGAATATGTACTTGAGTTTTGGGAATGCCCCAATTATCCCTTTCCAACTCCACTTCATCTTCCTTCTTTTTCATTGCCTTAATCTTTTGCCAATTCTTTTCACTAACTTCCTTTTCAATCAATACCGGCTCAACATTTGCTCTTGCTTCAACATCAACTTCTTCCTCTAGCCCTTCTTCAACCAAACCTTCCACATTCCACAATCAAGGTGATTAGCATCCATTGAACTCCTATTTTTTTATTTGTTATCCTTCCTCCTTCTTCGAAAAGTGTGTTTAATTTCAAAATTAATAGGTTCAACTTGTTTCCCCATTGATCTAGTTTGCATGGACCTTCAAAGACCCCTAAATGGCTCATAGGATTGAGTCTCAAACAAACACCTCTCAATAGGTACTAGAATCCCATCAATTTAGTATAGAATACTCTCTCTTTCTAGGTACTATGTTTCATTTGAGTTTGGTTCCCCTCACCCAATTAACCGACCTCTCGATCTAGCCAATCAAATGTTCTATCAAAAGATTCTAAATCCAAAAAGACATCTCTATCTCATTTTAGATTAATGCACATGAGGTGTATGACAAAATGAATCAATTAATTATCCTGAACACATAATTGATTTCTCGATCTAATCACTTGCTTAAAACAATAAACCACACAAATCATCATAAACATCAAGATCTACAACATCAATGATAGAAAATCAATAAACATAATCAACATATAAATTTAAATGCATAAATCTCAAAATTATCCAACACCCTTCATGTTGTTAATCTCACAAAGGAGATTAGCCTATCATAATTCTAAAGAAAACAACATAGACAATTGTATCTTCAAAATTCATGGCAAGATCTATAAGGTTAAACATAAAAATTGGATAAAAACTCACTTAATTGCTTCAATGAATATCCTCTTCCTTTCCTTGCAATTTCCTTTCCCTTGCTTCCTTTGCTCAGTTGAATGATGATTTTGCTGGAAGGATGATATGTATATGATATGGATGAAGATGATGGTGTAAAATGACTCAAATGATGTGTGATGATTGTGAGCAGCCAAAACCCTTTGAATTCTGGTGAAAATGATGAAATTGGGGATATTTATACCCCTTGAAATCTCATAGAAACGCGTTGAACAGAAATCACGCTTTTTTCATAACTTGACTCGAGCTCTGCAGCTTGACTCGAGTCAGGATATGTTTTTTGACGGATTTTGCTGGCTGACAGAGCTCGACTCGAGTCCTGGAGCTTGGGCATAGGGGAGGCCGAGTACATGTTTCTAATGTGAATAGTTGACCATCAGAGGTCGACCTGCGCAACTCAACTCGGGTATCGTGAACCAACTCGACTCGAGCAACTGACTCGACTTGAGGTCGAGTCGAGTTCTGACATCCTCTTCCCATTTTGGCTCTCAACTCCGTTTTGCTCTATTTTTCACCTATTTCAAGTATATTTAACCTCATATTCACACATTTTCACAATAACATAAAACGCCACCAAAAGATACACAAAATGGATAAAATAAATACGAAAATGCACATAAAAAGACACTAAAATCTAGGTGAAAATAGCGATGATCAAGCCCTTGTCACTCGCTCATGAGTTGCTACATCAGGATATACATTTGTCGAGCCAAAAATAGGCAATTATTCTAAATCCATATCTGCCACGCTTTATCAAACTTTGAGTAGAAATAATAATACTCCCCCGAAGCACGACCATGATTATCGTAGTAAATGAGAGCTCCTTTTTGGAATATCAGAGGATTTTGGAATGACACATCCCAGGCTGCTCTGATCAAACTTTGCCGCAAGCACAAGCCTCATTGACTTGCCATTGCGGAACCTAAGGTGTTATTTTTTACTGTTCCAACTCACTATTGGATTAGTATTCATGTTACCTTGGTAGCTTATAATCAAAGAATCAACCATAACCCTAATCTTTGGGGTTTTTGCAATCCGACTCATGTCTATAATGTTGATTTGATCTCTTCCTCTAAGCAGCTCATGGTTATGAATTTTACTTTTCAAGCCTCTTAATATAGAATTGGTTTCGTCCATGCGCACAACAATCATGTTGTTCGAAGGGAGTTATGGTTGGATATCTTATCCAAGATTTCTGATAGTATGCTTATCATGGGGGACTTCAATGCTACTTTAGGATCTCATGATCATCTTAATTCCTTAAAGAATGATAATAGAAGGCCACTGGAGTTTAGAGAATTTTTTAATATAAGTGACCTTCATGATGTTCACTTGCATGGTGCCAAATATACATGGGTTGGCAGATCTGCTACTAGAGGCACTAGGGCTTCTCGCATTGACTGAGCTTTGGTTTTAATAGGTTTCTTGATGCTTGGGGATCGATGACACTGAATCCCTTGCTAGGTTCGTTTAGGACCACCGGCCTATTTTATTGAGCCACTTCTTGTAGGAGAGCTTCCCGAAACCATTCAGGTTTCAAGCTATGAGGTTATAAGACATGGGCTTCTTCTTACTTGTAGCTGCTTTTTGGGCCAAACATATGGGGGTTGTTAATCTTATATCTAAATTTAGCTTTAAACTGCAACGGTTGAAGAATGATATCAAGTCTTGGAATTTTGATTCTTTTAGCAATATTTTTGACGATGTTGATGCAGCCATGCAAAACTTTATGATGTTCAGGTGAAAGTGTAGAAATTTTTATGATGAAGTAGATGCCCAGATCCTTCTTAATGAAAAAATCCTTTAAAAACATCGCTTTTATTCTCAAAAGAATAACGGATGGGGATCGGAATACTTCATTCTTTTAAAGGAAACATCGTGCTCTAAAGACCAAAAATAATATCAAGGCTCTCATGGTAGATGGTACTCTCATTGAGGACAGCTGTCTTATCGCGGCGCATGCAATACGCTATTATCAACAACACTTTAAATCACCAGAGGACATTGCTAATTTTTCAGAACTCAGTTTTATTAATAGATTCATCACTGTTGTTGATAATGCAATCTTGACACATATTCCCATAGAGGAAGATGTCAAGGCAGATGTGTTTGATTTATCTCCAGATAGTTCTCCGGGTCCTAATGGCTTTGGGGGATGTTTCTATCAGAAATGTTGTCATATTATCGAGAAGGATCTTTGTGCGGCTGTTCAACACTTCTTTGCCACGGCTGACCTTCCTTTAGGTATAAATTGCAACTTTGTCACTCTGGTTCCTAAAACAGGGGGGGACAAATGCAATTGAGGATTTTCATCTTATAAATTTATGTAACTTTTGTTTAAAATTTTCACTAAGATTATTGCTACTCGACTTGGGCCAATCTTGCACAAATATCTTAGCCCCTTTCAATTTGGCTTCATTCCTCATAGAAGTATTCATCACTGTATAGTCACTTCTTCTACATGCTTTAACATCCTAGACAACTCCAAATATGAAAGCGTTGCATTCAAAATTGACATCAGAAAGGCTTTTGATACTCTCAGATGGGATTTTGTTCTAAACATCTTGCATAGGATGGGTTTCTCAGATTTCTATGTGAAAATTCATAAAGGAATTTTTGCCTCTACAAAAATATCAATCCATATTAATGGCTCCCCCAAGGTTTTATTTGATTGTGGTAGGGGTGTCCTCCAGGGGGACCCCTTGTGTCCTCTCATTTTTTTTATTGCGAAAGAGGTTTTTAGTCTTTGTATTAATCATATGATCTCCTCTAATATTATTATGAAGGCACAAGCAGGTCGTGATAACAGCCTTCTTCCATTCCCCCTTTATGCAGATGATATTGTGATGTTTTGTAAAGGTGATGAGGCGTCCATCAGAGGCATTAAACAGGTTTTACAGCATTATGCCCGTGTATCAGGGCAGATTTTCAACCCCTTAAAATCGAAGGCGTTCTTTGAGAAATTTGTCAAGCTTGCAATCAGGAGTCTTAAGAAAGAGGTTCTTGGAATTTATGAGGGCAAGTACCCTTTTAGATAACTTGGGGTACCTATCTTCTTAAGGGCTCCAAAGATCACTAATTTCAAAGAGGCCACAGACAAGATCATTAATAAGTTTAGGACGTGGAAGGGATCTTCTTTATCGATGGCTGGAAGGATCTGCTTAGTGAACTCCATAATCATATCTTCTATAGTCCATGCCATGATGGTGTACAAGTGGCCTATGCATCATATAAAATGTATAGAGGATGCTTGTCGTAATTTCATTTGAATTGGTGATATCTCCAAGCAATACCACTTCACTATCTCTTGGAAAAGAATATGTTCCCAAAGGAGAATGGGGGTCTAGGCATCCACTTGCTTCGAGCGGCGAATGAATCCTTTCTCATGAATTTCTCTTGGGATGTTCTTAGCAAACATCAATCTTTGGAGTTCATCAGGAAATGCTAGCTGATTGGGTCTCTCTTGAACTCTTCTCATATTCAGTCTTCTGTACGATCTGATTGCAAGGGTCATCGCTCACGACTTGCAGAAGATGATATTTGGATAGTGGGACATCACTCTAAAGTCTGCTTTTGGTTAGATAATTGGCTAGGGGTTCCTATCACTGATGTAGTAGATATTCCCCTCGAGTATAAAGAAGATTTTGCCTACACTATTTTGATGGAATTTGGCATCTTACAGATGATTTTGCTCTTACTTTCCCTAACGTATTTCATAGAATTATTTCTACTCGCATGTCTACTAACTTGGTGGATTGCAGGAAATGGACTAAATCTTTGCTTGGTAATATGACATCACAAGTTGCTTATCTTCATGTTCGTCCACACTACCCAGTACCCAGTTGGGGTAAGTGGATTTAGTCGAAGTTTACCAACGTGGGATGTCTTAATCGGACGTGGATACAAGGGTCCTTGAGGAGACGCTGGACCACTTGTTTATCCACTGCTCGGTGTCTTCAGCAATCTTGCAGCACATCCTAAAGGGAGCAACTACATATGGATCAAAGTTTTATTTTCTTCATCCTACAGGGAATGAGCATTGACAAGAGCAAGCAAGTCACATCATTACGGAGATTATGCATGGTTACATACATCTGGTTGATATGGAACTCAAGAAACAACATGGTGCACGAGGGTTATGATCAGCAACTTCAAGACATATACATCAGGATCTCCAAATGCACTGCATTATTCATGGCGTTAATCAAGTAGACCGATGCATGTAATCTGGCAGCATGCACAACAGAATCGAGGATCTAGCAACCTTGAGCTTTGGGTTCTCCTGGTGCTATTTCTGGAGCAGACGTGTTTAGGAACTATAGAGGTTTCTATCTTGGTGGATTTTCAAGTAGCTTTGGCACTGGGTTTGCTTTTGAATCAGAGCTGGCAGCGGCATGCACAGCGAACAAATTTGCTTATGAAAAGGGGTGGCACTTGCTTTGGCTTGAGATAGACTCCACTTAGGAGAATGGTGATGGTGGTTGAAACCGAGGCCGAAACGCCGCTGGTTTTTCGAGGGTGGTTCTTGCTTTTTAGAATGTAGTTAACTTTAGAGATTTTGTATTTTCTGGGATTGGATTTGATTTTGTGGATTGGATTGAAATTTTCAATTTTTTAATTTACGTTTCTATTCTTTAATTTTTTTTTGTTTTCATTTTAATGTTATTTTCATTTTCAGGAAATAAAAATTATACAATGTTTAAAAAATTAGGAACAATGTGAGATACAATGAGAATTTTCACTATATGTAGGAGTGTTACAACAGATACGAACAATATATAAGGGAAGAATAAATCAAATATTTAATAAGATATATACACAATTCTAGCATATCAATCTATCCACTAATCACGCAATTAATCAACATGAGTTGGAATATATATTTTTTTAATAAAGTGTGACATGGCAAAATGATTGGCCTAATTTAAATTGAAGTGACTGCTTAGCATAGTTTGTCGGAAACCCCCAAAGTGAATGGTCACGTGCGTTGAATGTAATCATTTTACAGCCAAATTTTAGGATTGCGGCGAAAATTTAGCAAAATTGAACTAAAAATCATAGTTATAGTACTAAATCGATACAAATATCTTTTTCGGGATATAATTTAAAATTTTAAATAATTATGGGACAGAACAAATATTTAATTTAGATAAAAGGAACGACTTTGTGAATTCGGGTTCATAGGCTTAAATAGAGAAAATATCAATTTTGGTCGTATATCTTTTGTCAAATCCAATTTTAGTCCTGTAACTTTTAGAATTTTCAATTTAAGTCCTTTTTAGCTCAAAATTTGTCCTTTTACTATTGTCAAACCTAATTTCCACCATGCTATTTACGAAAATGTCACTATGTTTATAAACATCAATATACTTATTTCTAAAGGCTGATTTTCATCCGGTTTCCGCTTAAAATGGTATCAGAGCCTTAGGTTTATTTATTTATGAATGGAAAATATTTATTATAAACTTATTTATCACTTAACGAGAGGAGAGTTTCAAAGAGATATGAATCCGAACGAAAGTTCGACATCCGAGAGTGACAGGACTATCAGCCATATTCCAAGTTGGAGCAACAGGGACTTCTGGCCTATCAACTACGACAAAACAAGCAGTTCTATACAACAATATTATTGTGTTATATAGACAATACGCAGAGAAAGAATACGAGAACAGAATGACAAAGTGGAAGAAGATCGAGACAGATAACTTTAAAATGAACCAAGATCTTAGAGAATTGCAGAACACGGTGAGATTCTTTAGAGAATATTGCCAAAACATGTCCAAGACAATGTTCGAGATTAGCCTTAAGATGGACAAGGTGGAGAATTGCAGAACAAGTAATTCGACCTCATCATAAAGTTGACAGAACAAGTAAAATCCCTGCAAACTAAGGTGACAGGAAGAAGATCAGGATGAATGTTACCACTAACCTTCGGAACAAATCCCCTTTTACACCAAAAGGGGAAAATGACAGAGGTCATCAGGCCAAAGTCGGAAAGCGAGAAGATGATTGTTATCCTTCGAGGAGAATCCACATCCTCAGATGGCAAGAGCAAATCTTGAAGATCTACAAGATCTATATGAGTCCTTCCAAGGACTATCAATTGTAGATCTAAAGATGAACGTTGGAGAAACATCAAGTTCTCAACAACAGTCCCAGACCCATCAGACCCAACAGAATCGGAGCCAAGATGAAGGAACCTCTTGATCACACGGAGTCCACGGGGTAAGACAAGAAGATATATTCCAACAACCAGGAAACTTCAAAATGAAGACCATAGAAATGTCAACAGGAGCAAGCCGAGTTCGAGGATCTAATATACACAATACCCCATATGGTCGGTCTCACCTAGAACCGATAAATTCATACGGGTTGATCTTAAACCTCGATACTCTAGACTTCAAGAATAGAGAAGCCTTGATCGATGAATGGATGAATGTCATGAAGATCGCAGGTGGTGCATTGGAGCTGGACAAAGAAGGGTTCATAAAATTCCTTACTATGAGCCTGGAAGGATTAGTAAAATGCGTCTGGGAGGAGCTCTCAGACGAAGTCAAGAAGGAGGCTATGAAAGGCGAAGATCTAGGCAACATTGTCGATCGAATGACCAAGATCTTCAAGATCCATTTCATCGGAGTAGGTACTTCGAAGGAATGGAAGAAGAAAAGAAAAGGAAGTATAGGAATGCCCTATACAGCCTAGAACTACTTGACATTTGTCACGTAGATGAGTACATCAAACTCTTCACAGAGTATAGATGGAAATCTAAGGTCAAAGAGGAAGAAGTATTCCACCTATTCTTTGCCAAGATCCCGAGCCCATGGAGAGAAATGCTGATCAAAGAGTATGAACCATGCGAGCTGGATTCGATAGCAAGGAGAATGTCCTTCCTCAAAGACAAGATTGCAGAGTGGTGTCATCAAGCGACGCTACACAAGAACTACATGAGATTAAGGAGAATCAACAAGACAATCCCCTTATGTTGCGAAAGCAATGATCTTCCAACTATCATTGGAAGAAACCTATAGAAGCAGAAAAGGATGAAGAGGAATCATCCTTACAATCAAAGGAGCGGAGGATGGAGATCCAGAAGACCAAGATCATTTTGGTCTAAACAGAAGGCCCGAAGCTATAAATCAGGGCAAAAATCTGGACCATCAAGATGGAGTTCAAGAATCCAAGCCTTATCCTCAGGGTCAAACCAGAGGAGCACATGAAGAACTCCCACAAGAAAGATATTCCGAAGAGCGGCCACACGAATCAATTAAAGATTCAAGGATTGCAACTGCTGCACGTGTGGAGCAAGAGGGCATATCTCACCAGATTGCCTGGAAAACCAGAAAAGGGGAGTACGACAGTTCGAGACAACTCCAGAAATGGAGGAAGCAGTTTACTTCCAAGACCTAGTACAGGTATATCAGTTTGAAGATATACCCTCAGACGAGAGCATCTACGAAGAAAAATTCTTTAGCCAAGATGAGTCATCTGAAGATGAGTCAGAGTGAAGAAGAAAATTTCAGACAGGAGATCCAAGAATATATGTTGGGATTCTTTTCCCAGACATCCATTTCTCATAAAGCCCTTATGAGAATCATGAAGGAGGATCCAAGGCTCAACCTATACGATGGATTCACCATAGGAAGGATGGACAAATTCATTCCAAGCTTCAAGAAGAGAAAGCATAACATCATATACAAAGTGACAGAAGGGGAAATTGCCATCCCAATGAAGCTCACGAGAAATGTGATGGAAATGCAACTAGTTCCTGTTGACGAAATCAAAAGGGAACTCAGTAAACTCAAGGAAGGAATAGCCATGACCATGTCTTGGATCCATATCGAAGCAATCCGGATCCTCATCAAAGCAACTTTCAAAGAAGGTATCGATACACCAATCGATAGTGCAATCTTTGATAAGAGGATCAAGAATACAAGAGAGGCATGCCTGGGAGGAATCTCAGGAAACCTATATGCAGGCAAAGTGGCATTCTACATATATCCAAGGATTGCCTACAATCTGGCAGATAAAGATTTCATTAGGGCACTCACCCTTCATCAAGACTTCAAGAACAAAGATCTGATGAAAAAAGGGAATAGGCCTTACTCCATCACCTACGGTATCTCATATGCCCTGTCCAACACCCATCATTCGGATCTATTCCAAATGAAGGAGTATATCAAGATATCAGAAGTGTTCGAAAGGGTTGCATGCGCAACCAGGCCAGAAATAATGGAGTTATCGCCAATCCACGACATGGATTTGCGAATCAAGGAAAAGCCGGTCTGGAGCAGACAAGATAGCCTCAGATTCGAGCAAAGAAGGATTTCTTTCCAAGAAGATAGGATGATTAGTGAAAAATGGGGAAAGAAGCCAATCGTGGAGGTAATCCAGGAGCCGGAAAAGTTCACAACCAAAGGTGAACTAAAATGCCTAGAAGGATGGAGAGGAGTCGAAGTAAAATTCGATATCACTAAAAAGAAAAACTCTATTCCTTGTGATGTCTTGTATTATCTTCAACAACCAACAACTAGGAGATATCAAAGACAGCTCAAACTCGGAGATCTTGAGCTGATAATCGAAAGAGTGGCAGGAAGATTTCCAGAACAACTAGTTCTGGGATTGGAGTTTCTCGAGGATCACAAACCTTGGGAACGACTACAAGATGGAATGGAGTTTACGGTCAAGGAAAAAAGATACAAGGTTTACTAGTAGAGGCTCGGGCTTATAAGCTCTGATCCGCTCATGGCCACAAGTCCATTTTCAATATATATCATTATCGAAATGATATATAAGGAGCATCATGCAGAGTATTTTGCGGCATACATTGATTCAGAAGCTGGCATCTGTACAACAAAGGAAGGGGTTTTCCTGGAAGGCTCAGGCGAAGAACTGCCAACAGTTCTCGGAAAAGATATCTCGCAAATGGTGCTAATCCTTAACAGAGGAATCAAGCAAGCGGAAATCATGATCGAAGGAGCAGATCGTACCCCATGGTACAAGGTAAAAACTCCACTGTTATATTTTCACGACACCGGAGCGGATATTCTGTTAGGAAACAATTTCCTATAGACATTCAAGTGTTTTACCCAGGAAAACGCAACTATGAGGCTTATTTTTACAACCCTTTGTGAACATAAGATCATCGCACTAAGACTGCGTAATGCATTTCAACGAAAAATGCCAATCAGATTTCGCAGCAAGCGTGGTGATGAAGGAAAACTGAGCCATCCAAAGATGAATTATCGTAAGAAGTATGGTGAAGCAGTCCTTCAGATGAGAACCGAGACAAGAGGAGGATGGAAAATGGAGAAACTAAAAGAAGATATAATCCACCTTCTCAAAGCAAACTTGGGAGAAAGTATACAGAGAGACATCACAATCGAAAAGCAAACATCTTTGGATGACGTTAAGAAAAAGATACAGAGGAACTTCAATGAGGACCCTCTAGCCTGGTGGGATAAAAACGAGCTCAAAGCTTCACTCAAAGAAAAGAAGGAAAGAACATGAGTTTGTGAGATACAAGCCTATCCTGATAAACCAAGAGGATCAAAAGGATATGCAACAAATACTTAAGGAACATTTGGACCTTAAGTTGATATCATCAGGAATATCTCCATACAGCAGTCCAGGATTTCTAGTTCGAAATCATGGAGAAGTCAAGTGGGAAAGCCGAGACTTGTGATCAACTACAAAGGGATCAACAACATCTTGGAGTTCGATGGTAACTACATACCAAATAGAGAACACTTGGTCAACTGTATTAAGAATGCCAAAGTATTCTCAAAGTTTGATTGCAAATCTGGATTCTACCAGATTATGATGGAAGAAGGAAGCAAGAAGTTCACAACCTTCTCCATACCCCAATGTCATTATATTTGGAATGTCATGCCTATGGGCTTGGCAAACGCACCCCAGATATACCAAAGGAAGATGGATAATCTTTTCAAATATTATTTCTCATTCATGTTTGTCTATGTGGATGACATCCTCATAGCCTCCAAAAACATGAAGGAACATTTAGCACATCTGGAAATATTTTCAGAAGTATGCCACAAGGAATGATTGGTGCTTTCTGAAAAGAAAGCAGTAATAGCAACAAGGCAGATCGAGTTTCTTGGAGTAGAGATCAACGAATCTGGAATTATTCTACAACCACATATTGTAGAAAAGGTCCAAGGATTTCCCGAAGATTTCAAAGACAAGAAACAACTCCAAAGTTTCTTAGGAGTGGTCAACTTTGCTGGAATGTTCATCAACAATCTAGCGCAATACAGGAAGGTGTTCAGTTCTTTGTTGAAAAAGGATGCTGAATTCAAATGAGATAATTCACACCGAGCAATGGTTAAACAACTAAAGGAGGTTTGTAAAAAGCTCTCCAAATTAGTCATTCCTAATGACGAGGATGATCTGGTACTATATACAGATGCCAGTGACCTTTGGTGGGCAGCGATTCTTACAAAGTCCACAACAGAAGGAGAAATGCCATGTAGATACTGTAGTGGGCTCTTTACGGAGAACGAAGCAAATAGATGGCACATCAATGAAAAGGAGTTCTTTGTGGTTCAGAAGACGTTCAAAAAATGTTCGCTATTTCTTCTCGCGAAGAAATTCATCCTTAAAATTGATAACATAAGCATCAAAGCCTTTTTGAAAAATAAAATCAAATCTAAACCAGAAAAGGCTAGACTATTAAGATGTCAAGTAGAAAGCCAATATTATGATTTTAATATTGTCATTATTAAATCTGTTGATAATGTTTTGACAGATTTCCTGATGAGAGATGGAAGGAGCTAAAATAGACTCCATCCTGATGGTTTCAAGACACCTGATGGACAATCTTGAGTTGTTCCAGAGGGAATTCAAGAATCTGGCACTCAATGCAAGGTGTGTCGGAAGAATACAAGATAGTGATCAGACCAAAGTGTCTAATCGCATATGAGACTGCATTCGAAATGACGCAAGTCTGTTCGAAGCAACACGAGAGCCACTCCTCCGGGCTGTTTATAGCAATTGCAATCAACAAAATGAGAGTAGTCGAGAACGGGGCTCTAAACCCGAAGCAAGGGATTCAAGTACCCTTAGCACAAGTCCTAGATTGGAACCTCCAAAAGAGGAACTGGTCGAAGGAAAAATCAAAGACCTGGAGTCACATCTAGAGTCGACGAGTCAACCCAGCACCTCTGGGGTTAAAGAGGGAGAGATCAACCTTAGGCCTATGACAGGTACTGCTAAGGTTGGTATTAACTTAGCTGATTTCTCTTATTGGCAGGAATACCAGGCCAACTGGGAGAAATTGAATACCCGATAAGGAATCCAACCGGAGAAATACCGGGTGGATATATTTGGGGAACATCCCCGAGTTTGGATGCGAGAAGGCTCAAATCCAAATGATGTGAAATAATGGTATGATTTTGGAGCTCTAGCTTCAATCTATACTGTTGTACCAGTCTTCCCAAAACTTGCAAAACTTCCAGACGGGCTGGGAGAAAAGGTTTTCAAGGCATGGGAGAACAACTCGACTCTATCTAGAGGCGATGTACTGGAGCTACACTTCACAAGTGCGGCCCCAGAACCAGTTGGGAAAGACAACCACAAGGCCTTCCACTTCATCAAGCTAAGAAAACCCGATGTCTCAGTGGCAAATAAGATCAAAGAGTCTTCTGGAAAGGAACCAGTTTTGGTTTCTACATTTTTTGAAGAGCAGATCTCTATGCGAAGAGTAAGGGGTTTGTACGCCTGCATCAAAGCAATGGTGGAGCTAAAGTTCTCATTCAAGTTCGAGCACAAGTCTTCGAATGGGTCTTTCTTGTTAAATACTTTAACAGGAAAAAAGACAGTGTTTGCGGAGAAGGCGTTCCAAGAAAAACAAGAACTTCTCTGGAGAAACAAGATTCCGGTGAGTAAACAAACTCATCGGAGATATTGCAACATGGCCCATTTTGGACAATGGACCAACAAGGTATGGACAAGCTGTTTGGCCCAAACAGAAACAGAATTTGGGAAAGGGATAAGATTGGATATAGGAATGATCAGAACTGCTGATCCATCCCCAATAAAGAAAATACGTGGAAAGAAGAGGGTGAAACCTCTTCGGAGTACCCAGAAGCCGGGAGAGTCGTCAGGCACCAAAGAGGACAAATGACTCCTCAAAAAAGCAAGAGCCAGGTGACCTTTCCGAAAGGGTAAGAGACATGTGACCGACAGCGAAGATGACCCACAAAGGGGGATCCAATAAAGGAAAAGAACCAGCCAACCACAAAAATTGGCATCCAATAAAAATAGGGGACCAGCCAACTGTTAAAGTTGGAATCCAATGAGAAAAACGTAAGCAGTGACGTCAGCAAAGTAAAGAGGCTTTGAAATCCAGATTTCAAATCCAAAAGCCTCTATAAATAAGAGTTTAGAGGAAGCAGAAGGCATCAACCATTCCCCTCTGTTTTCTCTTTCTAAATAAACATTGTATCTTTCTTTCCTTGTATGAGTGTTCTGAGTGCAGCTACAATAGGTAGCTAAAGGAGTTATCACCTCTTGTTCGGTAAGGATGAGTGTGTAATAAATTCTCCATTCAATAAATAAATAATCTTGGGCTTCTGCCCGCATGTAGCCTTCCAAATTTTATGCAACTTTAAACCTCCATATTTTCCGGCGAGAAAAGTAGCAGCATCCTGTACACCCGGAGTAAGAAATGAATCAGGGTTGTGCTGAGATCCGCTGAAGGGACAGGATTGATCCATCACACTGTGGGGCGAGTGGTTGGCTGTGAGGAGCAGTCGTAAAACCTCCTGAATACCCGGTGGACTAACGGTCAAAAAAGGCACTGTTACTGTTTCAAACCAGTTAATTACGAGTTTAAATTATGTACGGAAACATGCTGAGCCTGATATGGTCATAATGGACTATTTCTATTTTGAAGAAAAGGAGTGAAAATCAGATTTAAAATAAAATATAATATAAAATGGGGCATATAATAGTAGAAACTTGATAATAATAGAAATTAGATTAGAAATAGAAAAAAGGACTAGAATTGATACACACAGGACTAAAATTGAAAAAGTAAGAAATTACAGGACCAAAATTGGATTTTGGAAAAAATACAGGACGTAAAATGAAATTTACTCGGCTTAAATATGTGCACACAAACCCGATTCGATTCATCGACCCGAAGTACTTAAACAAAAGAAAACTAAAATTTCCATTTTTTACCCTGTACATTCACTCACTCATTCACCCTATTCCATATTTTTCGATTCACTTCTAATCAGAGGCTACGATAACGATAACACCATAGTGACGACGGAGACGGCGATACCGCAACGCAATATTGCAGAACATGTGATGTAGACATTGAAATTTCTAATTAACTTCAATCTATTTTCCTTTCATCTAATTCTGATCGGAGATTATTCTTTCCACCTTTCTCATTCTTAATGTCAAGAGAATCTTAAAGGCCTCTCGTCAAAATCTAGCCAATCTAACAACTGCGATTCATCTTGTCCATTATCTTCCATGGCCTTCGCCACCGTTAGCACTGGCTTTTCCAATATCTTTAAAATTTATAATGATAGTATGTAGATTAACAATTTTGGGCAGTAATTGCAATCTTCGATGTGGCGTGTGCTCATTGGGAGTTAATGTGTCTTTAACAGCGATGTTGTCTAAAGTGCTGTTGACACTATGTACAATGCTAACTTGTATCAGAATATAAACTTGAACAAAATAGACAAGTTTAAGACAACGGAAGACTTAAACACACGTATTACTGAATCTTTACACAAACTTTTGTCTGTGACGACCTCATTGTAGAGGTGTTAAACGACCTGAGTGAGCTCGAGCTCCCTATACTCGAGCTCGGCTCGAGTACTTATCGAGCCGAGCTCGAGCTCAGCTCGTTAAGGTAACGTGCTTATATACGAGCTCGGCTCGACTAGAAAAATACTCGAGCGAGCTCAGCTCGGCTCGTTAAGCATAAAGGGAGAGTTTTCGAGCCTTATCGAGTCGAGTCGAGCCTAATATTATGTACGTAATATATTTTTATTTTATTTAAAATATTTGTTTTATTATATATTATAAAATTGAATTATTAATATATATTTATATATTATAATAATGAATATATTCATTAATAATATATTTAACCGATTTAAAAAAAATTATTTTTTCTATCTCACGTATTTTTACCCATTTGTACATATACGAAAATTAATAAATATTTATTTTAGATAGATGATGTAAGACAGAAGGGTATTTTTGGAAATCCAAAAGTAAAGTGTAAAAGATAAGCTTTATTATTAAAGTTAATCTCAAATACCTTTACACAAAAACTCAACTCACTTTTAGATAAACATGTAGTGTTCGATTAAAATTTTTAGTGAAAAACCTGTGGCATAAAAAGATAATAATAAATTAAAAAAACTTAAATTACATGTCATAATTCGAAAATACATTCATCATAATTTAAAATTCCTAAAAATAAAAATACATAAAAGTTTAAATTATAAATTTGTTTACAAAATCTGAAATTACATTTCAGAGTTGAGGTTTCCCTAAAAAAATATCTCATCTGAAATTACATTTAATGCTCCAAAACAATCCAAAATTCCCTCCCAAAACCTGAGTATAGCAACAGGAAACATTCCTTCCAATAAGTATGCTAAATCATCAAATTTGCATCTTTTCCCTCCAATCTCAAATTAATAAATATGGATCATTTATAAATATGCATTCAATTATTGCCAAACTTCTTAGAAAACAAACTAACACCATTAATGAAGACCAGCAAGCCCAATCTTACATTAGAGGAAAGGAACAAGATAACATAATTCATACTTGTTAACAACATCAATTGTTCTATTCAACGTGAAAAAATAAAGGAATCAACAACATTATTCAGGGCATGTGGAAAAACGGTGCAAATTTTATGGAAGGAGACATGTGATCAAGTGTCTAATGGCATTCCAGTATAGATTCAAGACAAGATGAACGGGAAAAGACCTACACTCATGAAGCATTTTGATCAAGAGGCAATGAAAAATTTTCCATTTCAGAAAAGAACAACTAAAGAAAGTTAGTTGGAGCGTTACATGTTAATAAGTCTACGGTCATTAGATGGATCAAAAGGGGGTCTACTTAGACCACACATTAATGCAAATTAAGCCCGAATTAAATGAACAAGCTTGATATGGTTAATTTCAGTTTGAGTGCGCTAGTGTTTGATAGAGAAACCAATAAAGTAAAGATTGGAAGTATGTAAAATGTGGTTCACATAAATGAGGAGTAGTTTTTCATGACTAAAGCCTCCAAGAGATATTACATGCTACCGGGATGAGCCACATAGATCATATATGAGTAAGAAATTTATCACTAAAGTTATGTTCATGAGCGCAGTTTCAAGGCCAATAATTGCAACCAGTGTTTTTAAAACCGAATTGAAGATCAAACTGGTAACCCTAACAGTTCGAGGTCAACCGGAAAAACGAATCATCTATTTTTAATAATATTTTATTATTTTATATATAATTTAAATTAATATATATGATTTAAACAATTTTGCTAAGCATAATTTATATTAGAACTGATGGGCCACAATATTAATTATAAGTCCCAACAATGAGCCCAACAAATTACAATTTTTACACTGTGGAGTGTATTGAGAGCGCTATAGTGATTTATTAGCCCAACAAATTATTTGTCAAAAGATAGAAGAAAGATCTAAAAAGCGAGAGCGTGAGATTCTCTTTCTTCTCAACGACCCTTTCTCTCTCCAAGAATCTCTCTTTCAAAAGCAAGATCTAGAAAGTCCATTCCGTCAAACCATTGCCCGTCGCCGCGCTGGATAGTCTGTTTGCTGACCCATCCAGTCCCGCCGGTGGCTAGCCACATTACCAAGCACGCCTTGAATCCATCAAATTCGTCGCCACCACACACTGCTCTGACACACTCCGATCTTTGCCCATGTCGCACCGCCATGCCGGGAGTTAAATCGGATTGTATCTCCTTTGAATTTTTACTTTTTTATAGGTTGTATTTTCTTATCTCCTTGACGTTTTAACTTTTATCAATTTAAGAAATAAAAAAGGAAATGATAAAGTTCTTGTTTCAGCAATTTTGTTAAAAAAATATTAAACCTGTGGTTTTCGTGTGATTTGGGCCGTTTACCTGATTTTTCAGGTTCATCCTAGTCCAATCTGGTTTTACTCGGTTCAATAGCCAAAATAGTTTTTGGGGTTTTTTTCGGACCGATTTTGACATCGGTTCCGTGTTAAATCGATCGAATCGGACAGTTCAGTTTGGTTCGGAAACACTGATTGCAACTAATAGAGAGGTGTTTTTATGAAAAAATTGGGATATTTCCATTCACAATCACTGAGCCAACAAAGAAAAAATAAAAAAATAGAGTAAGGGGCACTGTAGTCAGAAGAACCATCGGCTCAGTCAGAGATGTTATCAAAGATTGCATTATTCATTATGTATTTATTTTAAACTTAAGTCTATGTGCATGTTGCATTTCAGTCTCCTTTAAGCATGTTTCATATCTTAGCAAGTAAAGCATGCTTAAATCTGCATGAATATTGCAAATATAATCTACTTTAATCATGCAAGACATAGAAAGATTATATATATATATATATATATATATATATATATTATAAATCATCATCGATGGTTCGTGCTTAAGTCTAACTGAAAACTGCATTACAATTTACAATTAGCATGATTTCAAACATGAATCTAGGTTATACCAGTTATCAAGGAAAAATGGCTAATGAATTCAAGCCGAAACATCATAATTCAACAAGGTAATTGTGAATCAAATATACTAGACAGTGATCCATTTTTAGGGCAACAGTAAGCTTAGATGGGTTTGACATCAAAATTATATATCGACCACTAAATTCACCAGACACAAATATTAATGATTAGGGAATTTTCAGAGCCATACGATCACTTCAAGATGAGACATCAAGCTATAGTGTGGATGATTTAGTAAATGAAGTGTTGCTATCTTTACAAAATTTTACAGCCATCAAATTGAACAATGTCTTTCTAAGTCTACAACAATGCATAATTGAAATCCTCAAAGCCAAGGGGGGAAATAAATACAAGCTGCAATACATGGGAAATGAGAGGCTTATAAGGAAAGGCACTCAACTAAAGGTACTTGAAGTGGATGAACAATTTGTTTGAGATTGCATCCAATTCCTGATGGATGAAGGACAGCTTCGAAATTTGAAATATTTGGTTTAATACAGACTTAGGTTATTAAGAAATAGGGTAAGAACCCAATATTTTGTTTAATGTTAAAAGGTAGAAAGTCAGTTTTTGTGATGTTTAAAGTGTAACCCAACATTATCTGGATGTTATCAAGTCTTTTGAGGTAGAATGGTTAATTTAGGCAGTAAACATTTAGTCAGCAAATGTTTGAATGATCAATTACATATATGAAGTAGCATTAAATTACATTATGTAGCAAATTACATTAGGAAGTAGCAGCAAATTACATCATTAGAGCATGTCATCATAGTTTTATATCTATTTTATTATATTGCAAATTAAGAAACTCTAACCAAAAACTTTCATAAGATCAACAAAAATAAAACAATGTGTGTACACAAAAAAAAATTTAACAAGATTCTTTATTTTTAAGTAGAGGCACAAAAAATAATTGCTTTAAACAGAAAATGTGAACAAGTTAACCACATCACAGTCGTGTAATCCATTTTTCTTCAGAAAAATATCATCACTAAGGGGTATGGGGTGACATGCATTATAAAGCATTGTATACAAAGACATAAAATGCAGTTACAAGCATAAACCCATAGTTAAGGCCATGGGAACATTATACTCTGATCTGTTTATCCAAGATATCTCACATTATAGTGGAGTATCAAACATCACCGACCAAATATGAACAAGTTCACCACATCATAGTCTTGTAATCCATTTCCCTTCATAAAAATATCACCACTTAGAGGGGGCCTATGGTGACATGCATTACAATAACATTGTATACAAAGACATTACAATGCAGTCTCTACCATAAATTCATAAATAACTCAAATAAGGAGAGGGTGGAAAGACCTTCCAACTGAGCTTGGTTGCTGCAGGGTGGGGGTTCGAATCCTGTCTTTGGCATGAATTTGGCCCCTTGCAAGCACAAGTTTAACAGTGAGCCCTCACATCCTGCGATTTACCTCCTCCACCAATCCCCAAGACAGGGGCGATAGGGGCCCATAATGGTGGGGTACACCATAACTCAAATAAGGATCATATGAGGAATATACACGTAGTTAGGAATCAATGTGCAAATAAAATCATAAAATCAGTCACTTTCTTTTTTAGGAACCTTTGGAGGAGGACCGTAGTAGTATGGTGGAGTGCCCAACATCAATACCCTCTTCTCCAAATTGAGAAAATCCATGTCTGCAAACAATTGGTCGTCAGAATCATGGATGGATCTCTTTAGTTTTAGAAGATCGTACACGAATCTCTTTGAATCCGAAAGATCGCACATGAATCTCTTCGAATTCGAAATATCGCGCACGAATCTCTCCGAATCTGGTGGATCTACCACAACTCCTATCGAGCTCGATAGATCATTCACAACACCATCTAAACCCAGTAGATCGGCCCTGAAACCATCTAAATCTACCAAATCACACTCAAAAGCTTATGGGTAGATTAAATCGTAGAGAGGAGTTTCTGAGACAATAGTATCTTCTTTAGAATCGGAACACAAAGTTACACTATCTCTGAATAGAAGTCAGAGGGTATAACCATTGATTTAGGGTCCATTAAAGTTCCCAAAAATAAAGAAAGAAGAAGCACTGATAAGTTGAAGAGTGAAAACGATGAAGAAAGGAGGAGAGAGAACATGAATAGGTCTAAAGCCAATCAATTTGTTGTTGTATGCTCAATTACTGTATATTTGGAATAATTAGTTTAGGGGTTTGATCATTTAGAAAATTTAAGTTAGATTAATGGTTTGATTAGAGTAATAACATACAAAATGAATAATGACATTTGGGTAGTATTGATATATTTTCAGGTTAGGTTTCTATTGTATTTTTACCATTAATGGAAACGTGCAAAAATAAATAGGAATACTCAAAATGAAAAATGAGTAAAAATTCGTAGGACTTAGGGAGTTTTATAAATTGGTTATTCGATTAAAAATAAAAATCAGACCGATAATCTTGTTTCGGTTAATATTTGGATATTCTTCAATTCAATTCAGTTTCGATTAAGAACTATAAAATTTTGATTATTTCGATTTTGAATATTTCAATTCGATTTAGTTTAACGAACTAACTGATGCACACTCTTATCTAAAGTGCTATTATGACTAACTTTAAAAAGATGAAATATAATATTGATCCAATTAAGGGAGTGTTTGATTTATTGAAATGAATTGGAATAAAAATTATAGTGATAATAGTGAGAAATTGTAATGAGTTTGTAGTTTATAGTAATGTTGTTTGATTGATGATAAGGAATAATTATCATTACTATTACGGCATGATTGGTATGAGGTAATAGAATAAGAATGAAATCTTCATTTCTAATTTGATTCTGATTCTAATGATTGATATATTTTATTAATGAGAATCATGATTTCAAAAGGATGGTTATTCCTTATTTTAAGGAATGATGATTCATCTCTCACCCTATGATATTATGTATCCCATTCCTAAAAGGAATGAAATATTATTTTACATTTATTATTTTATTTTTTTACTTTTCAATTATATTATAACTAGTAGATATACGTGGTTACAACAAAAATTTTATTTTGAAAAAAAAAACATTATTTAATAAATGTAAAATAGATTTATATTTTAATAATTAAATATACATCCGTATATTAAATATAATTTAAAGTTTAAAAAATTGTAAATTATGTTATAGTATAGTATTTTTTAAGAGGATAATTAATACTATTATTATTATTATTATTATTATTATTTGTGATTCACTTATTTGAATTAGTTAAAATATTTAATTTAAATTTTACAAGAAAAATTTTTTAACAAATGAATTTATTATAATTTATCATTATAAATTAATGTGTGTGCTTTTTTTAAAATATATCATTTTTAAATTATAGTTAATTAAATAAAAATTTAAAACTAATTTCACTATATAGCGCTCGTTTTATAATTGGAAGTTAATATTTTTTATTATATATATATATATATATATATATGTGTGTGTGTGAGAGAGAGATTGTATATTAAAGTAGATAATCTAGATTGAAAATTCTTATTTTTACTCTTATAAAATTAATTATTATAATAATTCTTTATTATTTTATACTAAAAAAAATTATTTGTTGAACCACTATACATGTTAAAGGGTTTTTTAATATTTAAAATCAAATAATGTAATACTCCTTACTTTTGGGCACGAAAGTAAGGAGTATTGTTATTTAATGTGTAGTGGATAATTATATTAGTGGAGGTGGGAGCCCCATTTTTAAGTTGTATTAGTGGGTGTGTGTGGATAAAAAAGGAAATAAGACCCTTGGGGCGGACGCCCAAAATTAAAAAATGATACCCTTAAAAGCGGACGGATAAAGTACTTACCTATGAAATACAAATCATGAAATTAAAATCAATTTAGGAATGCAAATTTCATTACCTAAATTATTACCAAGCAATATCAATCATAAGAATTAACATTCCATAATCATTTCTTTCTCATTAATGAATTCATTCAATTCTCATATGATCTATTCATATTTTTTATTATTACTTTTTTTAATTGTTATTAGAGAAATTTATTATTTCAATAAATTTTTATTTTAATAAAATTTATATCACAACAGAATATTAGTAATATATTAAATTGAGGAATTCTCAACTTTTGACTTATGAAATGAAAGCCATAGTACATGTTTTAAATGGGTATGAGAGATTCCCAATTTTAGGGAATTGAAAACTAATGTAGCACTTTAATACCTTCAACCAACACATTATTCTATTTATTTCTCTAATTTTTCTTTCCTCCTCCTCTTGAACTTTTCTCAATTTCTGTCCTAATAGGCGCCGCCGCCTATGGCTGAATTTCCAACCAGCACTCCATTGTTGGTTCTCCTCGACGGTTAAGACACGCCCCCACTGGGATATTCCAGCACCTTCCATCCGTCGACTTTCGATTGATTGGTGACTCGCTCAGACGTTGGTGAATCCGTTTTGGGTTCTCTATTTTTTGCAGCCGCCACATATCTCACATGGAGCCCACAGGCAATGCCAAATTCCGTCGTTCGCCGCCCGATGGCTAAGCCGGATCGTTTTAATTTGGCGGCTATCCGTGTGAAATCAGCTGCTAGAGACTCCACTCTTCCGCCGATAGCGAAAGCACAACCATGCTGCTGCATCGGCTATGTGATTCAAGGATTTAGCTTCGTGCTCTTACTGGTTATATGTTTGGGCCATCCCTTGGGGTTTCTCCCCTGTTCGTCCCTTAAAAGTGGCTCTGTAGGCTCTCCTTTGGTTGATTATGTGTGAAAGAGCCATTTTGATTGTTCATATTTGCAGTGTATGAAGGCAAATATTGCTGTTTTTGCAGCTTGATTGCTATTTTGATTTATGCTATGATGATCCAACTATCTGGGTTTTGTTTTCATGATTCTTGTTGCTCATTTATTGACTTCAAAGACTTCTGTGGTAATCGATTGATGATGTTAAGGAGTCTGTGCGTGTGTGTGTTGCATGTTATGCTGATGTTTCTTGCTTATTTTATTGATGGTAGAAGCATATTTTGGTAGCACTCTATGCCAAACACCTTGCACCTTCATGCTCCATGCTTTAGTTTGTTTAGCTCATTTTAAGTCCAGCTGCAGAACACCTTGAACAAGATTTGTATAGTTTAAGCTGGTTTTGTTTTACAAGGTCGTCTATTTGACCTTTATTTTTATGCGGCCTCCGCCTGTTTGGTCCTATTTTAGCCACATGTTTGGCTCATTGAATGATTATTTGATCATCTTTACATTTCCCTTTAGGTGCTCATTTTCTTTTTTATTTACCTTTTAATAAAAAGCGACTTATTAGACATTATTCTATTTCATTTTCTATTCCTTTCTTCCAAACCCTTCAACCAAACAGCCCCTAACATAATAAAAGGTTTAAATGAGAAGAAAAATAGTTGAAGGCTTATTAGACTACTCTCATTCAAGAACAATTTTGTGGGTCGTTTACAAACGACAAAAAAAAATCAGAATAAAAAAAGGAAATAATTGAGCAACCGGTTGAGGAATCTGTTGTCTCCAAACCCAATCTTCAACCTATCTCAACTTATCACTTTAACTCTTGTCACATTGTGATTGGTGTATTTTATTTTTATAGATATAAATTTAAATTTTCAATAAATGATATTTAAATTATTTAAAAATTAAAAATTCTTTTTTCTTTATAAATAGACTATAATATTGACATATTTTGAATTACAATAAAAAATAGTCTTTTATTTCAATCTCAAATTATATCTTTTTTATATTTCTTTTGAGCTTATATATGGATCCAAACAATTCAAATTACTATCAAAACTCCCAAAAATTTTCAAACTTTGATAATTTAATTAATTTTGGAAGTTACCAAAACTCTCAATATCATCAAAGCTCTCAATTTTCGCCAAATATCAATCAAACTTCAATTTTTGAAAAAAATTCAAGCATCACAAAATATTTCTCAAATTTATTCAATAATGTTCAACAAACAAATCCCTCCCCAAAGAGCAGTTGGTGTGTGAAAGAAGATGTCACTCTTATGTCATCTTGGTGTTTCATTAGTGAAGATAGAATGCATAGCAATAATCAAAAGGGTATTTCAATATCAAGACAAGTTCATGAGATGTTTCTGAAGTTCGAGTAGAAAATCCTGAAGATATGAAGGAAAGAACTGTGGATATGTTGAAAGGTCACTTCAAACGACTCAATGATAGTGCAAACAAGTGGATTGCAGCTTGCAAGGAATCACATACTCGAGAAAGAAGCAGAATGAGATAAAAAGAAATCGATTGAGAAAGAATCTCATGCAATTTATGAAGCATATGATACTAAGTTTACTGATTTAATTGTATTTAATGATGTTATATGTAAACATCCAAAGTGGGAGCTCTAATTAGATCATGACTCTACACATTTCTATTCTGAAAATGAGTAGGATAATAAAGAAAGTGGTGGAAGTTCCAAACAAGCCAAAAACAAGTGAAGATTTAGAGTATTATGTTTCCAAAAATCCTGAGACTCCAAGCAGTGGATGCTCAACCATTGTTCGTCCTAGTGGTAGAGATAAGGTAAAAAACAAAGAAAAAGATAAGACCTCACAATCTTTTGCTACGAATAAAGTTGTTGCTGAAATTCGCGCATTGTGGCTCACTAGAGACAATGAAGTTGAAGTAATGCAAAAATTGGGAACCGCTAAAATCAAATTGGAACGAGAGAATTTACAGAGGAATCAAATGAGGATGAAAGAAGTTATGCTGAATAAATTGCTAACTAAAGATTATTTATCACCAGAAGATGGAGAAATGAAACGCAAATTAATGGCAATTTTATTTGGACAGTATATTTATCTTATTTTCATGTATTTTAAGTATCACATATTATTTAACGTCTTTTAATTTAAATTTATTTTAAGCCTCTTAGTTAATTTCATTTAATTTTAATTAAGTAATTGAGTTGTCAACTTTTGCCTTTTAATTGTCACTTTTCTTACTTTATTCATATGCAATTGTCATTTTTGTCTTTCAATTATTATTTTTCTTATTTTATTCACATACTTGTGTTCACATGCCATTATTCAACCTGCAATGTACTAGCTTTAGGCATATTCATTCTCCTTATTTTAAGATAGCTTTCACATGCTATCTTTGAATTTTTTTTCTGTATAACTTGTTGAAATTGTTCATAACTTACATGCAAATCATTTTTTTCTTAACTGTAAAAATGTCTTTCAATGAAATTCATTTGTAGATTCAAATTCAAATTCTGATTCTATCAATTTCCCAGAATTTGATGAATGGGAAAATCGAGTTGTCAAAGCAATCATCAAATTTATAAGAATATTGATGATGTGATCTTAAACAATCATAATATGATTGTGGAAAATCACACTCCTAGAGTTAGATGATGATATTGATAGAGAACGTGAATTTGGTGAGGAGCGTTTGATGAATGACCATTTTGTCGATAAACCAACATATCCTCCTAAGATTTTTCGACACAGGTTTTGCATGCAAAAATCATTGTTTCTGGATATAGTGGAGGTTGTTGTTTCCAACGATGAATATTTCTAACGACTTGATGCCACAGGTAGACAAGAGATTTCAGCATTAAAGAAATGTACTGGAGTTGTGAGGGTGTTGGCGTCAACTGATGTTTGTTGATGAGTACTTGCAAATGAGTGCAACTGTGACAAGGAGAGCTCTCATAAAATTTGTTGATGGTGTTACTTCTTATTTCGGCAATGAGTATCTTAGAAGGCCTAATAAACTAGATTACTCTACGTCAGGAAATAATATGGATTCTCGAGCATGATATGCAATATTGATTGGATGCACTAGGAATGGAAAATTTTTTCTACTATATGAAAATATGCAGGAAGAAGTTCCAATAATCATTTTAGAAGCTATTACGTCATATGACTTAAAGGATATGACATCTACTCTTTGGAACAATTGGTACCTACAATGATATTAATGTACTCCATCTTTTTTTATTTTTAATGATATGTTGGAAGGTCACCAAAGATTAATTATGTTGTGAATGACCACAAATTTGATAGAGTATATTATCTTACTGATGACACATATCCTTCATGGCTATATTTGTTAAATCAATTTCGCTCCACAACTACAAAAGCATAAGTTATTTGCTCAACACCAAGAAGATGTAAGAAAAGATGTAGAGCGCGCATTTGGAGTTCTACAAGCTCATTTCGCATTTCTTAGATGCCCATATCTTATTTAGGATAAATTTCAGATGGGTAAAATTATGACGGCTTATATCATCATGCACAATATGATTATTATAGAGGATGAACGAGATACATATCAAAACTATTATGATCCCAATGAATTTATTATGGGTAGGCCTACTTGTTCACTTTTTTGCGTGAGTCCCCAAGTGTAGGAAATTAATTGTAGCTCAGCGTGTGACCAAGTAAAAATATCGAACCCAGAGGATAATTCTAGACTCACTATTTAATGTAATTATGACTACTCTAATTTAAGACAAATCTGAGTTTTTGAGTGAATTAATTAAACCTAAGATGTAGAAAATAATTACAAAAATAATAAAATAGCAAGTAAATAAATATGGACTTGTTCAAGAGAGAAGATAGATAACTTTAGGAAATCCAGTTTAAATTTATCAAACTAAATAACTAGACAATCGGTTAGAATTCTGCAGATTTTATGGAAGCAATCACTTAATTATATTAAATCCCTTTTTTATTGTGAACTTAACACATAAACTTGGTTTAAACCCTCAGATGCAGAATAATAGTTCCTACTCCCTTTCTAGGTACTTCATGCAAAATGTTATTAAAGGCTAGAACACTAGACTTCCCTTTATAAGTACTTAAGAATTAATCCCTAATTCCCACCTAACAATCTAAGAAACCAAATTCTATAGAATGGTAATTAATAGATATATTAAGTGTCCAATAATAATTATTCTAATGAATAAAGGTTATATGGTTAATTAGATCCCCTTTACCCATAACAGGTTGATAAAATTAATCCCTTTTATGGCACAAGCAATAAGCATAAATATGTATAAGATAATGACATATCATGAACGAGGGCAGACCATTCAAGATAAAATTAATAGTCATAATAAAGCATTAATAAAGGAATAAGTATACTGCAGATATCCTTAACCTAGTCTAAGTCATCAATTCAAGAAATTCAAACCTTCAAAACCTAGAACTATCCAAGAAGTACTAGCCCATGGTGTTACAAGCAACAACCATGGTTAAATATGAAAGCAAACCCCTAGGTCTTTAATTCAAAAACAAGAGAGAAAGAATAAGAAAAACCCCAGATGTGACGTGATTCTCCATTCTTTCTTCTGTGATTGTGAACCTTCTCATTCTCATTCTCAAGTAAGCAACACTGATGAACTCTCCGGGATGGGTGGATGGGATGGTGAATCTTAATTTCGATATTGTGGTAGGGAAATGGTATGAAAAGTGATGAAGAGTTATGGAGAGTTGTGGAGAGTTACGTATAAAATTCTCAAAATTTCTCTTTTATAATTCAGGACTGATAATTCCCGAATTTTGACTCAAAAGTGGGCTTTTTCACATCAAAATACGAACGGGCCAAGAAAATGATGACTGGGCTTCGCTGGGCATCGCACGAGTCGTGCTAAGGGCGGCACGAGTCATGCTGGCAGGTCGCTTGCGCCATTCTTCGGCAGCTACTGGCATAGATGGGCAGTGTGGGCGCTGGCTGGGTACACGGCATGAGTCATACCAGACATGGCACGGGTCGTTACACCCATTGGCAGCCGGCGTGATATCACGGTTTTTCTAATAACTTCTTCACACGGACTCCGATTGAGGTGATTTTTGTTCTCACGTGTTTCTCTTTTCCTTAGCTTTCCAACCATATAAAGAACTTACAAAAATTCACCCATTTTAGTGTAGCACGATTCGTGCAAAGGAAGGCATGAGTCGTGTACTTTCAGGACATGCTGGGCGGTCTCGGAAGGCTTCGGCGCTCGTGCCCACCCATGCACGGCACGACTGGCCTCCTTGCCGGTAACAGACGTGCTGGCTCCTCTTCTTGCCAACTTTGCCCCTGACATCTGCTGGCTCCTCTTCTTGCCAACTTCGCCCCTAAAAATACGAAACAACACCTCACATGCATATGCAACCTAAATATATGCAATTCAACTAAAAGATGCTCAAATACGGATATAAATACTTTAAAATGGTGCTAAATTGGACCCTAAAACATGCAGATTTTCACATTAAACAAGGCCTATAAACCGACAAGAAAGTAGAAGTTGAATACATGAAGAAGATGATCATGATTTGCCATACTCAACCAAATGCATTGCAAGCTTGTTCACTATTTTCTTTCAGAAAATATGAATATCACCCTCAAGTATAAGAGATCAATTGTAGTGCGCGTGTGACCATGTTAAATTATCGAACCCACGAGAATGTGTCACATTGACAAATAAATATAATATGACTATTTTTATTTAAGTCAAAAAACAACTTTATGAAAATTAATAATAAATAATAAAATAAAATAAGATAAGATATGATGGTAAGAAAACAAGCAAGTATTCCAAGCTAAGAGACTGATAATGCAAAGGGCAATCCAGTTTAACAATGCGACAGATTATTCTAAACTCAAATTAATTAGCTACAGATATTTATAAGAGGATTGTTAAACCTAGTTAGACCACCTTAGTCGGGTAAAATCTAACACTTATAATGAGTGCAAATCATAGGATCGATAAGGAATTAACTCTCACTCCCTCTATAGGTACATTCTCTATATCAGCTTTTCCTTTCTATGTACTAAATTATTAACCCCTTTTGTCTCCTTACCAATTACCTAATAATGATGATTTACTATTTTACCAAGTAATTAATATTCCAGATTGATTGTCTAGCTGTCTTAGCAATTATAGACCAATCCCTAAGACTGCCACCCACAGGAAACAACAATTATCATGCAGAAATAAAGAATCATATTAACTATCAATCAGAGAAACCTGTAAGCAAATAAAATTATGGTCCAATCAAATGGCGACACATGGATTTTCATGATTAAAATATCAATTTTAATTTATTATATTTTATTTTGGGGATTTAATAAATTAATTCCTAAAATAGATTAATAAATAATTGATAATTAATTTAAACCCAATAAATTAAAAGGGGGTTTATATTAAGTAAAGCTTGCCTCCCAAGTCAAATAAAGTCTGAAAGGTTCCAGAATCAGGTCAAAATTAAGCAACGACCAATCAAGATGTGTTATATATGGAAAGACCCAAACACGCAGAATCTGGTCAAATCTATCACTAACCAATCAGATTGCGAGTTATTTATGGGGCGTCCTCACCCTTCACCTATATAAGGAGCCCTCCTCCATTCATTCCAGACACACATTCAAAGACCTGAAGACACAAATGCTCTGAAGAGATTGAAACACGAGCAACGCTCCTCAAGATCTTCAAGCATCTTCAAGTCAAGAATGACAAACGATTCAGGATTAAGGTGCGGAGCCCCCCAAATCAAGCATTCTTTATACACTAAGTTCTTTGGTGTTCTTCGCACCAAGAACAACATACGACCCGGGATGAAGGTGCTAAGCCCCCCAGATCGAGTGTTCTTCGGATCAAGCACGTTTAATCCAAATAAAGGCTCGACGCTTCTGGATTAACATTATAAGGTCCCAAATCCGAGTTTGGACAAGCTTCAACTGAAGATCCGACTCAACACACACAGTCAACATAGTCAACGCGATCAACACACCAAGTCAATTCAAAGTCCAAATTGGTTCGAGAGAAGAATCAGAGGATAGATAGAGATTGTTTCCTAAATTATAAAGTTTAATCCATCTGGATTATTATTGTAATTTCTCTTATGTTTATTTTAATATAAATATAAAATTTGGTGTTACAAATTTTGGCACGCCCAGTGGGACACTCTCTACCTCTCATCTCTTCTCTCTACAAGCTCGAAAGTACAAAATAACTCCTGTCAAGATTACTGTGAGAAGGACTGCTGCTTCTAAGCTCTCAGAGTCATTGAGTGAATATGTTGCTATTGTTACGAGGAGCATGTCAGAAAAAGCTCGGTCGGAAGCCTCATCTGGATCCAACCCTTCAGTTGATGAGGCTTTGAGAAAACAACTACCTCTTAAGGAGGATAGTGATGAGGATTCCGTATCTTCAAGCTCTTCATCTGACTCAATTGTAGCTCCAATAATGATGGCAGGCGCCTCAACATTGAAGAGCAGTTAGCAAGTGTGATGAAAGCTATCGAATGACTTACAAAATACTAGAAGCTCAAGATTCGAAAATATCCCAATTGATGGAAAAAAGAGACATCGCGGAGACTAGCCGTGCAAACGGAAAATGAGTCATGGACGATAGTGAGGTGGAAGAGATCACAAGGCGCCAGACTATTGAAAAGGAGCAAACTCAAGGAACATTGCCACTTTCAGCTGATGGAATGATCCAATTCGATCAATTGAAGGATATTATAATTAGAACAATAAAAAAAGGTTTGAAGAGAATCCCAAGCCTTCCGTTACTTATGTCAAGCCATACACGAAAAGAGTGGACAGCTTGAAGTTGCCAGCTGGCTACCAACCTCCCAAGTTCCAATAATTTAATGGCAAGGAAAACCCGAGGCAGCACATAGCACACTTCATTGAGACTTGCCATGACGCTGGTACTTATAGAGACCATATAGTGAGGCAGTTTGTTCGCTCTCTCAAAGAAAATGCCTTTGATTGGTATATCGACTTGCAAGCTGAATCCATTGATAGTTGGGCACAAATGGAGCATGAGTTCCTTAACCATTTCTATAGCACAAGGAGAACTGTTAGCATGACTGAGCTAACTAATACTCGTAAATTAAAGGAAGAGCCTGTGATTGATTATATCAATCGATGGAGGAATTTGAGTTTAAACTGCAAGGACCGATTATCTGAAGAGTCCGCTATTGAGATGTGTATCCAAGGGATGGAATGGAATCTCCTTTATATACTCAAAGGAATTCAACTTAAGACTTTCGAAGAGTTGGCTACTAGGGCCCATAACATGGAATTAAGCATGGCTGCTAGTGGAATCAAACATTCACTAATGTTGGACTCCTACAAATTCAAAGATAAACAAGATTTCAAAAAAAGGGGCAAGCCTTATGCTAGAAATTCCAACAAAGAGTCAATGGCCACAAATATTATGACGGTCAAAATTCGAAAGAATGGTGATGATAAGAAAGATAAAGGTAAACAAGTTGCCCAAGAATGGGGGCAAAGAAGATTGACTCTGAAAGAGATGTAAGAAAAAGAGTATCCATTTCTGAACTCAGACATTTCTGGCATATTTGATGATCTGATGAAAAATAAGCTCCTTGACCTTCCTGAGATGAAACGTCCAGAAGAAGCTGGTCGAACTAATGACCTAAAATACTGCAAGTATCATAGGTTGGTGGGTAATCCAATTCATGATTGTTTCGTCCTCAAGGAAAAGATCATGCAGTTAGCCAAGGAAGGAAAAATTGAGTTAGAAGATGAGGCAGCCACGAACTTCACTTCTATAAAGAAAAGTCATGATGAAGGCTCATGTCATGTTGTGAACGAGGAGGATAATGAAAGCGAACAATCTAAAACTAAGGGCAAAGGTTACTCCATGAAGTTGACCTTCACGGATGAAGATATGTTGTTAGGTTCGTAATCTCATACTCGACCACTATTTGTGACTGGCTATACTAAAGGGGTGCGAGTGAATCGCATACTCGTTGATGGAGGTTCAGCAGTGAACATTCTGTCCTTGAGAATGTTAAAAAAGCTAGAAATAATGGTGGATGAACTCAATCATAGCCGATTGATGATTCAAGGGTTCAACCATGAGGGGCAAAGAACTTTAGGCACAATAATTCTTGATTTGCTAATTGAGGAGATGAAATCAACAGTCCTTTTCTATGTTAATGATGCAAAAACTTCGTACAACTTGGGGCGCCCATGGCTACATGAGAATGGTGTGATTCCTTCAACATTACACCAGTGCTTCAAATATAGTGAATGAGACAACGTGAAAAGGGTATTTGGCGACGATAAGCCATTTACTGAAGCTGAAGCTTACTTTGCAGATGCTAAATATTTCTTCAAGAGTGCAAAGGAAGTGAAACGTGAAGAAGCCCCAGTGCAAGATAATGGGGACAGTAAACAAATAGAAGATGAGAAGGGCAGTACATCATCTGCCACTCTTAAGGAAAACAAATGCAAAGGGCTTGAGACCTCGGAAGAGTTGACATTGCCTCTAACAAAATTAATGCAAGTAAGCCTTCTTCTCTACCACTCAAAGGATTCACACGTCCTGTTGAGGGAGCAAAGACCGGTCATGGTGAAGTGTTTGAAGCCGAAATAACCAAGTCGTATAGTCCACAAGCTTATAAACTCCTTGTGAAGGCTGGTTACGAACTGAAAGAAAAGCCGATGACGGGTAAGTTACATCAAGAGACCATTAATCGACCAGAATATGGGCTCTATGCTACTAAAAAAATATTGAAAAATGGTGGTCAGACTATAAAAAACGCTAAGCCAGGTTTAGGATATGTCCCTCAAAAGCCAGTCCGCATTGCAATTAGAAGAGCAAGTACAAATTATATCACCGAGGGAAAAGCTTCATCCATAGAAGATATGTTTGATGAATGCAGTAGGAAAATCAAGAGAATCTCTGTCTTTAAAAGAATTGGGAGTGTTTTCGAAAGGCTTGGACCCTGTGAAAGGATCAAGTATGGGAGGCAAAATAATGTCAATTCTCCTAGCTTCAAGAAGCTTCGAAGTCGAATTCCTCTCGCATGAAGTGGCAAAATATCTTGACTGTCTCATGTGGAAGAGTGTTGAAAGCTAAGATGCAAACAATCATCTTTACTAAAGATGATAGTGATGATGATAGAGAAAGTGTAGCTTCTACCAACCATATCACTGCTCTTGATCATTCTCACATGGAGGAAATAGATGCTGAAGATGCCCCTCCACAATTTGAAGAAGGAGTGAAAACCACTATTGATGAGTTGAAAGAAATCAACTTAGGTGATGAAAATGATCCATGTCCTGCCTACATAAGTGCTCTACTAAATGTTGAGGAAGAAGAAAAGTATATTAGCATTTTGCGAGAATTCAGAGACATCTTTGTGTGGTCACATAAAGAAATGTCATGCTTAGATCCGAAAATTGCAGTGCATCACTTGTCCATTAAAAAGGGAACTCGACCAGTAAAATAAATGCAGCGTCAATTTTGACCAGAGTTGATTCCTTTGTTTGAGGACGAGGTTAATAAGCTTCTTGAAACAGGCAAGATTCGAGAAGTCAAATATCCTACATGGATTTCTAACATCGTACCAGTGAGAAAGAAAAATGGGCAACTCAGAGTATGTGTTGATTTTCGAGATTTGAACATGGCATGTCCAAATGATGACTTTCCACTGCCAATTGCTGAGCTAATGATTGATGCAACAACGGGGCATGAGGTCTTTTCATTTATGGATGCGTCATCTGGCTACAATCAAATTTGTCTAGCTCCTGAGGATCAAGAGAAGACAGTTTCTCGTACTCCGAAAGGAATATATTGCTACAATGTTATGCCATTTGGCTTGAAGAATACTGGTGCCACTTATCACCGAGCCAGACAAAAGATATTTGATGACATGCTTCATAAGATTGTCGAATGCTATGTTGATGATATTGTGGTAAAATCAAAAGAAAAGAAAGATCATTTCCATGATCGAAGGCGAGGGTTTGAACGGTTAAGAGAGCATCAACTCAAGATGAACCCACTCAAGTATGTATTTGGAGTTTCATCCGGGAAATTTCTTGGATTTATTGTTCGCCGTCGAGGAATCGAGATTAAGAAAGCAAAGATTGACGCAATCATGAAGATGCATGTGCCTCGGAACATACAAGAACTCAAAAGTCTCCAGGGAAAGTTGGAATACTTGAGAAGATTCATATCAAACTTAGCTGGCCGATGTCAACCATTTAGTCATCTCATGAAGAAAGGCAACATATTCGACTGGGATTAAGCTTGCAATAATGCTTTCAATAGCATTAAAGAATACTTGATGAATGCACCAGTGTTGGGTGCTCCAATACCCGGACGTCTATTAATCCTTTATCTAGCTGCTCAAGAGCGTTCTGTTGGAGCCTTACTCGCACTAGAAAATGATTATGGCAAAGAAAAAGCTCTATATTATCTAAGTAGAACCATGACTCCAAACGAGTTGAAGTATTCACCCATTGAGAAGATATGTTTATCCCTTATCTTCGTGATTCAAAAGTTGAAGCATTACTTCCAAGCTCATACAATTCATCTGGTTTCAAAAGTCAACCCACTAAAGTTCATCATGTCAAAGCCAGTACTTTCTGATCGACTTGCAAGATGGTATCTCCAACTCCAATAGTTTGAGATCGTGTACATCCTCCAAAAAGCCGTAAAAGGACAAGTGTTGGCAGATTTTCTAGCTGATCACCCAATGCCTGCTGAATGGGAACTATCTGATGAACTCCTAGATAAAGATGCTTTCGCTGTTGAGATAGCTTCTCCTTGGAAGATGTATTACGATGGAGCATCTCATAGAGAAGGAGCTGGTGCGGGAGTCGTGTTTGTAACATCCAGTGGTGAAGTTCTACCCTTCTCATTTTCCTTAACAGAAAATTGCTCAAACAATGTAGTTGAATATCAAGCGCTCATTCTTGGTTTAGAGACGGCCGTCGATATAAAGCAACTACACTTTAAGGTGTATGGTGATTCGCTACTGGTGATAAACCAGCTACTTGGAGTATATGAAGTAAAGAAGCCTGAGTTGCTCTCATACCACAAGTATGCTCAAAAGCTTATGGGTTATCTTGGTGATATTGATATCAAGCATCTATCTAGAAGAGAGAATTAGCAAGCTGACGCCCTTGCTAAGCTAGCATCAATTATAGCTATGACAGAGGCACAAGTTCAAATACCGATATGCAGAAGTTGGGTTGTCCCACCAATCTTTGAAGATGATGATTATGAAGAAGTTGAAAATCATGTGGTGGAAGTTTTCAAAATTGAAGAAGAAGATTGGCGCCAACCACTCGTGGACTATTTGAGGTATGATAAGTTGCCAAGTGATCCACGACAAAGGGTTGATATCAGGCGTTGTGCACCTCGATTCATCTACTTCAAGGGTACACTTTATAGAAGATCATTTGATGAAATTTTCTTGAGATGTCTGGGTAAGGAAGAAGCTATTCAAGTGATGGAGGAGGCTCACTCCGGAATTTGTGGTGCTCATCAATCCAGACAGAAGCTACATTTCAGAATTAAAAGGATGGGCTACTATTGGCCCACAATGGTGAAAGATTGCATGAATTATGCACAAAGATGTCAAGCTTGCCAGTTCCATGTAAATGTGATTCATCAACCTCCGGAACCTTTGCATCCGACAGTCGCTTCATGGCCTTTTGATGCTTGGGGTTTAGATGTGGTAGGGCCACTTACAAAGTCTTCTGGTGGTCATCTCTACATTCTTGCTGCAACTGATTACTTTTCAAAGTGGGCTGAAGCGGTACCACTAAGGGAAGTGAAGAAAGAAAATGTTGCGGATTTCTTTAGGATCAACATCATTTATAGATACGGTGTTCCGCGCTACATCATCACTGATAATGGAAAGCAGTTCAGTAACAGTTGGATTGATAAGTTGTGTGAGAAGTTTGATTTCAAGCAAAGGAAGTCATCAATGTACTACATGGCTGCCAATGGTCTTGCCGAAGCCTTTAATAAAACTTGTGCAGTTTACTGAAGAAAGTGGTCTCCAAGTCAAAAAGAGATTGGCATGAAATAATCAATGAAGCTTTATGGGCGTACCGTACCACGTGTCGAACACCTACTCAGGCCACTCCGTATTCATTGGTGTATGGCGTTGAAGCTGTAGTACCTCTTGAAAAACAAATTCCCTCTTTTAGGATGGCCATACAGGAAGGCCTCACCGAAAAAGAAAATGCAAAGTTACTTCTTCAAGAGTTGGAAGCATTAGATGAAAAGAGGTTGGAAGCACAACAAAGACTTGAGTGTTATCAATCTCACCTTTCTAGAATGTTCAATAAGAAAGTGAAGATACGTTCTTTCCAAGTTGGTGACTTGGTGCTTGCTGTGAGAAGGCCTATAGTAATCACTCATCGTGTTGGAAATAAATTTCTACCCAAATGGGATGGCCCTCATGTTGTGAAAGAAACCTACACAAATGGCGCCTACAAGTTGATCTCAGAAGATGGCGTGAAGATTGGCCCCATAAATGGGAAATTTTTGAAACACTATTACGCGTAATACAAATACAAGTACAACGCTCTATGAAGCACGAGCCTAAACTGCATGTTACTCCTGGTCCGCATGAGTATAAACTGTGTACGACATCCACCAAAGGTAATTATACGTGGTTAAACTGTTAATTCACCCCACTCAGGTATTTTAAGTAGTTAAAGCATTAAATACCCTATTTTGTCTAAAGTAGTTAAAGAATAGTCACTCCTGGCCAGCACGAGTATAAACTGTGTACGGCACCCCCCATTCAAACCAAAACATGTCCCTTTAAACTACGTAATGACTTGATCCTCTGCGAAGAGGTACGTAGGCAGCTTAGCACTTTGCTAAGTTCAGTCACGTCTTTGGTCTATTCACATCAAGTTTGTGAAGCAAGCAATAAATTGAAGCATGAAAGCAGTGTAAGTAAGCATAAAGAGAAAAGCAGAGTAAAGATGCAATGTAATAATAAAGGAGAAGAAGTAAGTGAAGAAATGAACTTTATTGATGATGTCATTAAGTAATCAAAACAAAATGGGTGTATTGAAATGAAATGGTTTCAAAAGAAGCTAATGAAAAATATCCATAGTGGATAGCTCCTCGAGAGCGGCTGCCAAAGCTTGAGTAACGCTCCTCAATTCGTCACCAATGGAATCTTATAAGTTGGGTGTTTTCTTCAGTACACTAATATTCCTTGCAGCAGTTTGAGCTCCAAGCTTTGCGCTATGAACGGATTGGCGAAGACATTCAATTGTTTGTGACATGGTTTCCTTCTCCTTCAACAGAATCTCGGTCTCCGTCTCAATCTGCTTCAACCTAATTTCGGATTCTTGCAGTTGCTTGGCCTCTGTAGCCTCTTGGTCTTTGTATTCATGAGCACGCTTCCTTGCATCGGTCAGACGCTTTTCAATCTCTTTCTTGGTTATCCCATCAGCAAGTTTTATCTTCACGGCATCATACGCATCGGCTTTAAAAAGTAAGAAATTGAATGATTGTTCTAGAGCAGATCCATCAATCCCTTGAGCGCTTTTGAAGTTGTCTACCATCTTAAGCCCCTTATTCCTCATAGAAGATAATGAGTTGACAGGAGTTCTTCTTAGCTTTTCTTGAAAGAGTTTCCACACTGCCAAATTAACTAGTTTCCTAGCATCCATAATCTCTTTATCAAAGATAAATTCTGTAATGTCCGGAGCTTGAACCACAAAAATTAGCGGGGGAGATTCATTTATGGTAGGAGAAGTGTGATCCGAGAGGTCATCATCAACTAAGTCTACAGGGGCCGCAACAGAAGCTGATCCTTCTTCCTTAAAGTCATCATATTCAGAACCAAATACATCATGCATGTACTACAAAAAAGAAGAGATGGTAAGGAAATAGGTACAAGTATGGATGTATATAAATTATGATCAAAAGGGATTAAAACCTCAACTTTAGTTGCCGGGATAAGCATCGAATAGTTGGCTTTCCTGATTTGCTTCAGGTTGTGGTCTGTTGTACTCCCATTTGAATGAGAGAGACCGTTCTTTCTCTTTCTTACTCCATTAGACCTCCCTACAATCACCTTTCGAAGGGGCAGGACCTCTAGTGGTACAGCCTCCTCATCAGGTTTGGCATTATCTGAATTATTGACATTGTTAACTTCTTCTTCCACATCCTGGTTTGGAACATCCTCAGCTAGGTTCAACACATTATCCAAGAAGTAAGTGCCATGAATCTGAGATGACCACTGTTCGTATTCTGATGAGCAGAAGTTTTTAAATTCTAAAGGTGCACATGGAAAAGTTGCTGTAGATTGAGAATTACGCAAGGTGCATTGCCTCCAATACTGAAATTCTTGCTCCAAGTTGGTTTCTCGAATTTCTATTTTCATTCTCCCCAGAGTATCTTGATAAAAGTCGAATTGGCGGCTAAATCGATGTGGGCTATAGGGTTCAATAAGAAAGCCTCCATTATGTCGTAAAGTAAGATAATTAGTACGAATAGCAATGAAGCATGCCCAATCCCGCCAAGGTACCTTGTCATGGTCAATATACCACATGGGGTATGTTGTCAGGAGAACATTGCAAGACAAGGAAGCTTGTTTCCATTTTGAATCTTTTTACGAGCACCAATCGAACCAAAGAATTTTGCTCCATTCTCGCCTGAGTAGGTCACCATTGAAGGTACTTTCAATCCATGAGGGTTCGGGTGATGAGTTTGAAAATAATGAGCCAGTCAAGTATAAACAAGTGCACAAGAAATGTTGACTTCATTTCAGAGGGTCTGAGTTCATTAAAGATTCCATTCAGACCTCGGTATATGCTTGTCAAAACTGGGACAGCATGGCAAACTGATTTTCCCGCAGCCATCAAACTCGCTACCTTGAAGGTACCAGGACGTATCAGGTCTACTTCGTCATTAGAAAGTACAAAAGAGCAAAGCCAGCAAGCTAAGTGGGAAGCTAGATACGTTTCCTCTTGTTCTGTGGTGTCAATATGAAGCATTTTAAAAGGGTCCGTCTCTATGGAAGTCCATTTCTTGCAGTCGTCAATAATGCCCTTGGGATTGTGCGTACTCTTGAGGCGTGCTTTCCTCTCACTTTTTACACGTGGAAGGGGCTACTTATTCTTCTTAGTTCTCCGAGACCAAAAGCTCACCCATCGAGAAAGTGAAACAAAGTCAGTACCATCAAGACTACGGAGTCTATGAAAAGCATGTAGTAAGTGCTAACAACTAGGTGGGATGCGTAAGCCAGTGGCGTCACGCTCATTCAAAATTCTGGCTTGTCGGGCATAACTGCTTCGTATAAGTGACCAGCTAGCGGTAATCCCACCCAGTTATACAAATCTCACAGAGAAATCGACATTTCTCCAAAGGAAGTAAGGTATTAGTGGTAGGGCACCACGCCTCGCAAAAAGATTTGATGATCTCATGGTTGCAGTCATATGTGAATAGAGATGCGAAGATAGGGTCATAAATTATTGTTTTCTCAAGATTAGAGTGATATCTGCTTAAGACAACCTCGGTCCACTCCCAATACCATGGGATGTAATGAAATTCCTCGAGAAAATTCATTGAGTTGCCCCATGCTGCATTACCCTCGATAATTTGGCGCCCTAGTGTGGGCAAAGGGCCAATTTTTAGCTTTTCCTTGGTATGGTTAGCCGATCTCAAAACTACAACTCCAGTTTCGTCCAACTCCATGTCTCTGGTCCAAGTTGTTAGATTGAAAACGTTATCCTCTTGAGTTAATTTCTCTATAGGTTGACCCATGAGAGGTTTTTCAATTGGAACACGAGTTACTATGTCTGATAGCGGACGCTGGGTATCAAGGATCAGTAATTAACGCTCCTTGGAATCTATTATATGACTCTTAAACTTAACCATTCTGAAGTTGAGAGTGGCTGAAAAAGGAGTAAAAGGAATGTTAGAAAGCAATAGTAGGGCTTGGAAACAATTTAAGTTTATGGATTTTAATAATCAAAAGAGCTCGAAATTCATGGGATCAATTAATCATTAAATTTAAAATTATAAGTTAAGTCCATGATGAAGTGAAGTTTAAAATATCAGGGTGATCTACTTAATTAATTCATGTTTTGATTTAATTGAATTAAGTTTAAAGCATGAATTAAAGATTAGTTGGAAATTAAAAACCTAAGATCATAAATTTTGAATTTGGTACGGGCCCAATTTATAAAAGCACAAATCAAGAGTTTTTTTGCATGGGCTGTTGTTTTAATTTTATAAAGGCCCAAATTGAATTAAATGGGCCAAATAAAGGTCAAAATTGGTTGAATGTCAAAATTGGCATCAATTATCAACTTTTTCCCAAGGCGTGAAATTGGGATTCGTCCCTCTGCAGAGCAGGACTCTCATCGACGCTTGCAACCGCCATCGATCGCCGTCAGGTTTAGCGCTAGAGTCTCAACGGCGAATCCCGCCAAAGCCCGCAGCGTTGAGCTTGCCGCCGAGAGAAACAAATAGCCGCCAAGAGCGACAAACAGTCACCGAGCGCAGCGAATAGCTGTCGCCCCATGCGCGTTTCTGCCCCCTCGTCGAAGCCCGCTACCATCACTCAGCCGCCGTGGTGAGCAGTTACCGGAAAGCAACGTGTCACCATCGACATCGCCTCACCGAAATTCGCCCCTCACCGTTAGTGCCCGACAGTCGCCGCTTCCTATCGTGGTTCAGCCCCCAATCCCTCATCGAGGATTGCGTACTACTGTCGACAGAAGCAGATTCCAGCCGTCATCCCCTTACGATTTTCAACGTCGACAGTTGTCGCACGCTGACGTAACAAGAATGGCAACCGCTGGTGGTGATGAGGAACATGGTACCAGAAGGGAACCAACTGTTGAAGCACGGTTCTCACTCAAACAGCGTGGTGGCCAAACACTCAAGGACTGCCGTGGGAAATTAAGGCTCACCGACGATTTCTCGGAAGAGAAAGAAGGGCGAGGACGAGGCTCACCGAAGGTTTCTCGGAAAAGAAAGAGGGGCGAGGACAAGCATGTTACTAAGTTCTTGGTCGGAGCAAAAACAAGAAACAAGAAAGACAAATAAACAGTTTAAAAAAAAGAAAAACAAGAAAGCAAATTATAGAAGAGTAAATTGAAAGCTTACACTTGTGAATTGAATCTCTTGGTGTGCTTTGTCTTGGGAAACTCTTGAAGCAAAGCTAAAAGTCCTGTTTGTTGGATAGCTTTGATAAAAAAAATTAAGTTCATGGACTACTATTATATAATAGTGGACTCATGAATAATTATGGAAATTATTTGTAAGGGATGTAATCTTTACAAAATTTTAAGAGATTCTTTACTATAAATAAATTTGATAATTTTGGGTAAGATCTACCAAGGTGCACAAGAGATAAATTTGTCCTATATTCTCTTATCTTGGTGGGTTAGAAACAAATTTATTCCATATTTTCTTATCTTGGTCAACAAGAAACACACATGTGCCATATTTATGGTCTATTGGGATGAAGAATGCAGGAAAAGATAATTGGACCATCAAAAGTTTGAAGAATTGGGCCAAAAGAAAGAAAATTATTTACCCTCCTGGGCAAAAAAAAAATCTATGATTATTCCCCAAGTGCTTTGTAAATTCAAAGCTTCAAAAGAAGGAAAAAAATTGCAAGAAAGGAGGAACTTTTGCGATTCCTTCATATCAAGACACATTGTCCGTGAACAAATCGCAAGGGGACATTTGTAAGCAAATAAAATTCATGGTCTAATCAAATGGCGACACGTGGATTTTCATGATTAAAATATTAATTTTAATTTATTATATTTTATTTTGGGGATTTAATAAATTAATTCCTAAAATAGATTAATAAATAATTGATAATTAATTTAAACCCAATAAATTAAAAGGGGGTTTAAATTAAGCAAAGCTTGTTTCCCAAGTCAAATAAAGTCTGGAAGGTTCCAGAATCAGGTCAAAATTAAGCAACGACCAATTAAGATGTGTTATATATAGAAAGACCCAAACCCGCAGAATCAGGTCAAATTTGTCACTGACCAATCAGATTGCGAGTTATTTATGGGGTGTCCTCACCCTTCACCTATATAAGGAGCCCTCCTCCATTCCAGACACGCATTCAAAGAGCTGAAGACACAAACGCTCTGAAGAGATTGAAACACGAGCAACGCTCCTCAAGATCTTCAAGCATCTTCAAGTCAAGAATGGTAAATGATTTGGGATTAAGGTGCGGAGCCCCCCAAATCAAGCGTTCTTTATACACTAAGTTCTTCAGTGTTCTTCATGCCAAGAATGGCATACGACCCGAGATTAAGGTGCTAAGCTCCCCAGATCGAGTGTTCTTCGGATCAAGCACGTTTAATCCAAACAAAGGCTCTACGCTTCTGGATTAACGTTATAAGGTCCCAAATTCGAGTTTGGACAAGCTTCAGCTAAAGATCCGACTCAACACACACAGTCAACGCGGTCAACGCGGTCAACACACCAAGTCAAGTCAAAGTCCAAATTGGTTCGAGAGAAGAATCAGATGATAGATAAAGATTGTTTCCTAAATTATCAAGTTTAATCCATCTGGATTATTATTGTAATTTCTCTTATGTTTATTTTAATATAAATACAAAATTTGTTGTTACAATACCATCATGAATAATTAAAGGAATCAAAACTCAAACACAAGAATATGAAGTCTCAAAATATCTTCTTCAAAAAGGAAATAAATAATCTGCAGTACTAAAAATCAAAGTCTAGGGCAATCAAATCACATAGTCAAAACTGTCTAAAGCCCTAACATTATCAACAAAATACTTAGCTCATGGTGTTACAAGCAAAAACCATGCCTATGGAAGTGGACTTACGCATGAGTCTAAAAACTAGAAAGAATAAAGTAAAGAAATGAAAACTTATTTGTTTGGTCCTCCTTCTTCAACTTCGTCCATCCCGAAATTCTACGATCAAGTAGATGAATACTGATCTCTTGAATCCTCTCCAGATGGTGGATGACGGATGATAGGTAAAAGATAAAAGGCGGATATGGTGGATTAGGGCTTAAAACCATATGTGATGTGGTGTGGTAGATCAGGAGGTTTCTCCACACTTTTATGTGGTGATGAGAATGGAGTATATATAGATGTGTGAATAGAATAAGATAAGTAGTAGGAGATATGTGATCTTGAAAAATAAGAAAAGAAATATAATTATGGAAGATATGGAGGGATGTGAGATTAGGAAATAATTTGGCCACCAAGAAAATAAGAAAAAAAGGGTAATTTTCGTGAATTTTTGGATTTTCGCCAGTAGTTGTGCGACCTCACGATTTTGAGCATAACTTATTCATCTGAATTCTGATTTAAGCGATTCTTACGCCCAAGAGACCCTCTCTTTCATATATTTCCACCCATGTATCACACAACCAGTTTAGACTTCCAAAAAATACAGAAAAATATGTAAAGTGATCATCTGTTTTCTTGCATATTGCACAAGTTCACCCTTCATTCCAACTTTACATTTTTTATCCTTTTTCTATCAAAACACAACAAAATACATCTCAAGCACCTTTTAAATCAACAATCATTCAAAGTATTAAGATTTGTCCAAATAATAGCAATTAATACACTCAAAGAGGTATCAAAGCAGACAAAAATACATAAATTTCCACTCTCATCAAAACTTGTCCACTTATATGGCTGATAGGGCACAACATCATAACAGAGAAGCTCATAATACTCTTAAAAATGACTTGATTGAGCTATATGACAAAATTTTGATAATGACAGTTGATTATATAATTTGTATCTTTTATTTTTATAATTTTATATTTCCTGCATTTTTTTTCATTTTTTGTGTCTCAATTTTGTAATTTTTATGTTATTATTGCAATTTTAAATTTGTTATTGTGTCTTATGTTATTCTTTTGTGTGTTTCAAAAGATTTTTGAGATAGTTATTAGTATATCATTACATATTTCAAAATTTCTAGTAGATACACAAACTTTGAATGATTACTCTTCACTATATTATTTCATGGTTGATTTCCGATTTTAACCTTTTTCTGACCAAATGTACGAAATACATATTTCCCCCAAATCCGATTTCTCCTTCAAATCCCGCAATTAATGAGATTTTTTCCCAAAATCCGAAAACCCATTTATCACCGGTTAGATTAGGGATTTCATTTTCCTTTTATAATATTCTTCTGCACATTATGCAATTCCCTTTTATCCCGAAAATCTATTTTATAATATCATTTTTGTACATTGTGCAAAAATTTATGGTTAAGCTAGTTATACTCCTTCCTTCCCAAAGGGAAGTTCACGATTACTATAGATATGGAGTTTAAGAAAAAGTTACTTTTTGCTTTACTTTTAGGGGTAGTTTGGTATTTTTAGGTAATAAATAAATTATAAAGTAAATTATGTGAGTTGTAAAGGGGTGACAGTTTTGAAATTAAAGTGTGTTGTGGGGTTATTAGTTTATGTGTATTTCCTTATTTGGGAGGTGTGAACTTGTTTATGAGACGGATAAAAATGGAAAGTATGAATTTATTTATGGGACGAACGTAGTATGATTATAAGGCAAATAGATGATATTATAAAAAGAGTAAAATAAAAGAGTACAAAAATAAGAAAATTGAAAGAATGATAAAAAAGTGATCATTGAAAGAGCCAAGTGGCTTTAAAAAGAGGACCTAAACAGGTGGCCTCATAAAAGAAAATTATTAGCCCTACTCGTCTAATTTAATCTATGTAATATACAATGTAGCAGCTGTAGAAATGTGGCAGCAGGGGCTCGCTCACATCCAATGCAATCAAATCATAAGAGCCAAAGAGATAAACCACTATGTAAAAGATGCAAAAAGTAAGCATAAAGCCTCACATCCAATGCAATCAAATCACAAGAGCCCAAGAGATAAACCACTATGTAACAGATGCAAAAATTAAGCATAAAGCCTATTATTCCACGGTACATCATCAACAGCAAACTGCTGGGAACAATAAGGAGTATCATTAGACAAACTTCTAGTAATTGTGTAAAAGCTGCCTCATACGGCAGATCAAGCAACATTTGTATTCCACTTCGGCTTGTTGGAAGTATAATCAGTGCAGTATGCACGAATCATTCTTAAATAAGAGTAGGCTACTGAGAAATAACATCATCCTTCAAATCATTATCAGCAAACATGAACTGGTCTAATACCAATAGACCAAAGTGCATCATCAGAAAACTATCAAAAGCATAAAAGAATAGATAAACCTCAAACCGACTCACAGCAAAAGGGATACAGAAGCTCTGTTCGGAACAGGGCATGTGTTGAAAGTACAAAGAAAACCCGCTGGCTTCTGTAAATTGCGCAAGGTTTACGCACTGGAGTTGAAGTTACAGATTAGCAGCGGGATTGAATTCCCTAAACAAGGGAGGAAAATCGCAACACCTGTACCATGAAGTTGGTCATAGCATCAGATAAGGTATTGGCAAAAGCAGCGGAGAAGAGGGATGCCGGAGATCCCTTGAAAGCAGTAACCACAATCATTGACAGACGGAGCAGAAGTGGAAGAGCCAGAGAGCGCACCAAATGCACATCGGAGGCAGGACTGTCGGACAAGGCGTTGGACCATTCCAAAAGTTCACGTCAGTGATGCGCGTTTTCTTTGCATGCAAAATTAACCCCCAAGTATTAAGGATATCAATTGCAGCTTAAGGAAGCGACCAAGTGAATATCGAACCCAAAGGACGGCGTATTATCAATTTAATTATTATCTAAATTAATTAAGACAAAGACAATTCCGTTTGAGGATTTAATTATATCTACTAAACAATTAATTGAAATAATAAATAAAATAAAAGCACTTAGAAGAATTCGAAAGTGACTTAAGAGATAGAATAGGTAGCTCTAGGATAATCCAGTTTCAATCATTAATTTCCCTTCCGTGTGTTGATGTCAGACTCTGCCTTGTGGAATAGGGACGCATCACTAAACCATGCATATCTACTCTATAGACACAAATAGACATGCGTGTAACAAGTGTGAATAACCTCGGAGAAAGAGATATAATTCCAACCCCCTTTCTAGGTACTATCAGTATCAATTATTTCCCTGGTCAATTGGTACTCTAACCCGATATGATCTCCCTTTATAGGTACTATAAAATTATCCTCTTTATCCTACTTACTAACCCGAATTCAATTCAATTGATAAGTATTCATATATGATAGTTCTAATGAAGCTTCGGAGTCCCCTCACTTAGAATCATAACATGAAATCCTGTTCAGCGGTGAACGCACTCAATCTACAATCAAGATATATATTCAGACTCTATATACCAATTGAAGATGCACAAAATGACCGTGAATATGGATTAAGAAAGCACAATCATATATAAAATCAATCCATAAGTAGTGTTGTACGGAGTTTACATACTAAAGATTTGTTAAAACCTTCACAACCCTAGTTCTACCAAAAGGCTCTAGCCCATGATGTTACGAAGAAAAATCATGGGTGTTGGATAGATCTTACCAGGATGTCTAAAAAATTATAAGATAAATTAGGAAATGAAAAAAACCCTAGATGTGGCGTCGTCGCGTCCTTCTCCGTCTTGAATCCTCCTCTTGGTTCTCTTCTTGATTCAGCAGACGAATCTTCAGAGTGATTGATGAATGGAGGAAAGGATGTGGATAATGGTTGGGGGGTGATTGATGGGCGTTTTCTCAACACATAATTAATCCTCAAGTATGAAGGATATCACCTGTAGTTTCAAAGGTGACCAAGTTATATACCGAACCCAAGGGACGGATAAATATCAATTTAATTATTTGCTAGTAAACTAAGACTATGTTGGTAATTATAATTGTGGTGATATTGAAATTGAGTAACGAATACTAATTAAAATAACAAGTAAATATAGCAAGAAGAGGAGATAAGTAAGTTGTGATCAAGTAAGATAGTAGGTAGTTCGTCAGGTCATCCAGTTCCACTTATTAATTCATCTTCCATTTGATGGTGTCCGACTCTACCTTGTGGTTTGTGGACGCATCACTAAACCATGCAAATTCACTCTATAGACTTAAGTAAATATGCGTATGACACGTGTGAATATCTTCGGAGCAAGAAATATAATTCACCCCCTTTCTAGGTACTATCAGTATCAATTATTTCTCATGCACTTAGTACTCTAACCCGATATAATCTCCTTTTATAGGTATTATGAAATTATACTCTTTATCCTACTTATTAACCCGAATATGATTCAATTAACAAGTATTCATATAAGATATTACTAATAAAACTTCAGAATCTCTTCAATTAGAATTATAATATAAAACCCTGCTCAGCAGTGACACACTCAACCAATAACCAATTTATATATTTCACTATACACAACAATTATTGATGCACAAAACAACCGAGAGTATGGATTAAATACGCACAATCTTATATTAAATAAACCACAAGTAGTGTTGTGCGGAGTTTACACACGAAAGATAAATTAACTCATGAAACCTTCATAACCCTAGAACTACCGAAGCGGTTTTAGCCCATGATTGATCTAAGAATAATTATGGTTAGTTGGACCAATCTTACTTGAATCTCCAGCGGAACCTCTGTCACAGCCCCTCCGGAGGATGGATGATCGATCTCCTCTCAACTCTACGTCTCCATGTCATCTTGATCAAGTCGTCCATCTATGATGCTGCACAAGCCTTCTTTTATACTTGTAATCACGTCTCCTGGGCTTTGAATGGACTTTTTAAGTGATCCCACGCATTGACGGTGTAAAAACATGAATATGGTAAGTTCCCGAGCCTCAATTTGACTTCAGCAACATGTCGAATTGACTCTTCCAAGTCGAATCGCAGGTCGAATCAACACACTGTAAGTCCCAGGTGCTCGATTCGACCAACTACCCTAGTCGAATCGAAGTGACGAGGTCGAATTAGCATCTCGGCCAATCGATTCGACCTCAATTCGACCTGATGCCCAGGTCGAATCCCTCTGTCATGGTCGAATCCACCTTCTGTACATATTATGCTACCAATTCGACCTGAAGGGCTGGTCGAATTGATCTCTTTTAGGTCGAATCGCACTCCTGCTTCGCCCAATTGGATGGCTTCGACTTCCTTTCTTCAGTTTTCAACACTTCCACTCCGATTTCCTTCGAAAAACCACTCAAATAGCTCCAACAACATCTGATTCATGCCTTTTCACAATATATATCGATTTACAACCGATTTCAACCTTCAAACACTCCATAATAATACAAATCCAGGTGCAAGATTCGTGAATTAACACACTCATCAAATCCCCAAACTTACATGTTGCTCGTCCCGAGGCAATGCAATCAAACCAAGGAGTCGTGTATAATTCATGAGATCACCAAGTACAATACAGATTACACATGCAATTTTATCAATTAAAAAAACAAGTATGTCCTGCATCTTACATATCATTCATGCAAAACATCACCCAATCATATTAACATTCGGAGTACTAAGTCATCTAGCTCACAAGATAAGTGTTTACTCTCTCACTCAAGTACTAATTGCACTTAACAGGTTAGTGTATACGCTCATACTTAATCCATACTCACGCGTAACCATAGGCTTGGCAAGGGTCTCAAAAATCAACTCACAATCAATTTATTACTAGGATTACAAAGGACTTATTTTTAGGTTGTAATGTTGGCTCTTTGGAAAAGGTAGAAAAATTTAGATAAGTGACTCAAACACTAGTAGAGAGTTACCTTGGAGGTTCTTTCTTTCTTCATTCGGCTTCATATCCTCCTCTAATTTCTCCTCTTGCACTTGCAATTTTTTTTGAATTTTCCTTCTCTTCCTTGCATCAACATCATTCTTCTTTTGATAACTCGGGTACTGATTGTAGGCACTACCCTTTTAAACAGCAATCGGGGTACCAGTTTCAGGCACTACCCCTAAACAAGGTTTTAACCATACACTTCTCTTACTTTACTCAACCTCATTATATTTTCCTTCTTTTTGCAACACTTATTCACCTCAACTCTCTACTAATGAATAAGGTATTTAAACAAAGCTCAATTAAAGGTAAAATAAGGCTCTTTTATTCACTTGCCAAAGAAAAAGCTTTTTAAGGCTCAAACGGGGCTACCAAACGTATACATAACCAATAGGAAGGTAAATTTTTGGCTAAGTAACTCAAGTAATCAAGAATGGCCTAAGATCATGCCCTAGTAATTCACCAATTGTAAGTCTCACACAAGACTCCAACCCAAGTTCTAGAATACGTTCATATGAATGATTCTCTCAAGAATAAACTATCATGACCAAGCATGATTGAAAGGCTCAAATCCTCACATGGGTAAATAGAATTCTAAGTACTCCTCATAGCACATAATCAAGCTCAATTTCACAAGAATTCTACATACTTATCAAATTATACATGCTTCTCATCAATGAAAATTAACAAATGAACATATGAATGCACAAAATCCATGAAACCATAACAACTTGGTCATACAAGTATCTCTACAATCCCATCTCATGCATCAATCTATCCTCACCATCCACATCCAAGATCAAATATATCAATTTAATACATGCCACTCACACAAGGACACACCCCAACCTGTAAAGAGAAAAAGAAGAATGGAGATGAGATGAATCAGAGAACATAAAAACCTACAGCTCTACTCCTCTGGAGCATCATCATCCTCATCATCATCATCCTCACTCATCTCATCAAAACTCCGCTCCACAATCCGGTGCAGATCACTGATGTGTCTATCCAACAAGTCAACATGATCACTCACTCTACCAACCCGCTCATCCATTGCCCTGTACCGATCATTAAGCGTGGCGTAGTTGGCATTAGCGAGTGCAAGCTGCCTATTTGTCTCCTGCTGATTCGCGCTGATCGTTGCTAAATGCTCATTCAATAGATGGAATTGTTCTCGTGTATACTTATCCGGACCAGTCCACTGCTGCTGCTGTGGCACCGCCGGAATGGGATGAGGAACCCTCGCGTGCTGCTTTGGGATATCCATCTCCTGATGCTCCTCCTTGTCTCTATGTGGCTGCTGTGGTGGTGGCTGCTGTGGCTGTGGTTGTGGCTGTGGCGGCCGGAACTCTCCTTGATCAACAATCCGCTGCATCTTCTCAACCATACCGGTTGCATATATCCGGGCTACTATCCTCCAATCTCCTCTCGTCCGAACAGTAACGGACAAGGTAGTGTGTCCCAATGAGCTCATCAACCTATTTCTCTCCTCAAGAATGGTAGTCATGTCACTTACATCGAAGGGGAACATGAAATCGAAGGACTTAGGTCCCCTCATAAAGAACCAATCCCCATCTCAGAAATGCGCAAATCCTCCCTTCACGCAAGAGAACATAACCAAATTAGGTTATCCAGAAACAGGTGTGATGCCAGCGAAATCCATGTTATAATGCTCAGCCACGGTTGTGAGCAATCCTCCGATATTCACCTTCTAAAACCCGTAGACTCTAAACTGATTCAGCTGATAGATAAAATACGAACCCACATTGAATTTCACCCTATTCAGCATGCACCACAAAGCATAGAGCTCTCTTCTAGACACACAGCTTCCGTTGGAGCGAGCAAACAGCATGTTGCTCAACACTCTATCCATATACCGGAGCACAGGATTCTTGAACATCGAGGCACGAGCGTTCTGCGTCTTATAATCAACATCCTCCCTAGAAATCTCTCGCCAAATCCTGTTGGCATTGAAGAAACCATTCTCTATCCGAGCAATCTTTGTAGGAGTCTAAAACAACACATTAAACTCATCCGCAGACCATGTCCTCATCACTCCCCCGAGCTGAAAGGTACAATCATAAGGATACCCCATAGGTTCCTTCTCCATCGTAATCAAACACAAAACTTCTGCAGTCACATGGAAATATGTCGGCTTCTTCAACTCCATAAAGTGGTGGATCCTTACTTGATCAAACATCCATAACATATCATCCCGGATCCTCATTGTGAGCATAGCATCGTCATCGTGGTACCTTGTTCTAGCTATCTTTTCTGAAACTTCAGCCAACTTCTCTTTAATCTCGTCCCACTCGTTCATTTGGATCTTAAAATTCACAGGCAGCCTCTCCTTAAGCCTCAACTTTTTTGTCACATTATCCACACGAGTAGGCTTATCCTGCCTTTTCTTAGATCGAACTTCAACCTCTTTGCCCTTGTCTTTTCCTTGTCCTTTTGTTCTTCCCATGGCTAAAATCGAACAGGTGAATTAACTTCTTCAAATTCGCACAGATAAACCCTAACTATGATTGGATTCGCCCGAAAACACAACAAATTGAAGAAATTAAGGGTGGAGTGTAGTGTAATCGGTGCAAAATCACGTAGGATTGAAGATTAGATGCAAGGTTCTTCGATTAAGGATGAATTCGAGTGGAGATGGTCTACAAAGTGATCGAATGATTTGAAAATCAGGGTTAAAAACTCACTTACCTTGCTCAATTCAACCTCAATTCGACCTGCCTAAGAGGTCGAATTGCCTTCATTGTGGTCCAATTGACCTTCTGAACAACTTTAACCTTCGATTCGACTTGCTCCCTTGGTCAAATTGGAATGCCTCAGGTCGAATCCACACACTCTAAGATTCAGGTCCTCAATTCAACCTCAATTTGACCTGAGCTGCTGGTCGAATTAAAATAGTCGTGGTTGAATTGGCTCACTGGAAGATTTCACGCTCCGATTTGAACTCGATTTGACCTGGGCCTCTGGTCGAATTGTCATGCCTCAGGTTGAATTGAGCTACTGGATAATTTTTGCCCCTTATTCGACTTAAAAGCTTGGATTCGACCATGCTCCTTGGTCAAATTGGCTCCTTGATGCTCTAAAATTGAGTTTTCTTCATGCCCTACACACTTCAAGCTTAACAAACGAACATTAGATACCAAAATATAGCATAACTTCATCAAGAATCAATCCTAAAACTTAACATTCATGAGTAACTCCGCAAACAACTCAAAACACAAAACAAAACACCACTAAACATTAGGCAAGTTATAAAAAAATCGACACATAAAAATCGATTAAAGTTTTAAATATGCCACAAAAAATTAACTCCCCTAACAAACGACACAAAGAAAAGATTATACTATTGGTGCTTATTGAGATAAGTACACCCCTCCAAACTTAGTAGAAACTATAGTCGAAACTAAGTTTGCAAAGAGATATAATTGCCGATAAGGAAGCACTTCAAATATAAAAATTTCTTACTCATATGAATGAAATAAATCAATAAAACGGGAGGAAAAGTCCCCAACAAGCGCTCTTGTTTAACGTCGGAGAGTCACGATGGAACTACTTCACTGTAAGGTATCTTCAAAGATAATGCAAGCATCATCCGGCGACTTATAATGCTTCAATCGATGCCCATTTGCCGCGATAATGTCTCCATCTTTGTCCATAAGCTCAAAACTCCCCCCTCCACATGCTCTATGAATCATGAATGGACCCGTCCATTTCAACTTCAATTTCCCTGCGAAAAGCTTCAAACGAGAGTTAAAAAGTAATACCTCATCACCTTGCTTGAACTCTTTGTATGAGATCTTAGAATCATGCCACTTCTTCATCCTTTCCTTGTAAATCTCAAAATTCTTGTATACACGACTTCTAAACTCATCAAGTTAATTAATGTGAGTCATCTTCAACTCTCTCACATCCTTAAGAGAAAAGTTCAAGCTTTTTAAAGCCAAAAAAGTTTTGTGTTGGATCTCCACAGGTAAGTGGCATGGCTTTCCATAGACAATTTGGTACGGTGACATATCCAACACCGTCTTATAAGCAGTACGGAACCCCCATAACACATCATTGAGCTTCATAGCCCAATCCTTCCTATTAGTTCCTACTATTTTCTCCAAGATTTGCTTCACTTAACGGTTAGAGACCTCCGCTTGCCTATTCGCTTGAGGATGATAGGGTGTAGTAACCTATGCTTGACACCATAATCCTTAAGCACCTTTTCCAGAAGTTTATTGACGAAGTGAGACCCCTCCATCACTCACTAGTGCTCTAGAAACTCCATAGCGGGCAAAGATATGCTTCTTCAAGAAAGATATGACAGTCCTTGAATCATTCAAGCGAGTAGGAATGACTTCCACCCACTTAGAAACATAGTCCACAGCTAAAAGAATGTAGAGAAATCCATTAGATGGGGGAAAAGGCCCCATAAAATCGATTCCCCACACATCGAAGATCTCTATAGCAATGCTCGGCTGAAGTGGCATCTCATCTCTCCTACTTATATTCCCCATCTTTTGACATCTATCGCATGTCGCCACATAGATTTCACAATCTTTAAACAAAGTAGGCAATAGAGAGCAGATTGAAGTACCTTGGCTGCTGTCTTTTGAGCTCCAAAGTGCCCCCCGTTAAGTTGTGCATGACAAAACTCGAGAACACTCTCCATCTCCATCTCAGGCACACATCTACGGATGATAGAATCTGTGCATATCTTGTAAACAAACGAATCGTACCATATAAAAATCTCAACCTCTCTCTTGAATTTAGCAAGTTGATATCGGTTGAGATCTCTCGGAATTTCACCCACAGCAATGTAATTGACATAATCCGTATACCATGGATCTATCCCTTGTGCAGCAACCACACATGCTTGTTCAGTCCCTTCAACAAACACAACCATAATCTTCTCATCCGGGAAATCTCCTCAATATAATCAAAAGAATCATCACAATGCTCCCTTGTCTCCAACCTTGATAAGTGATCCGTCAATACGTTCTTCGTACCTTTTCTTATCTCGGATCTCCATGTCAAACTCTTGAAGTAGAAGAATCCATCTTATGATTCTCAGCTTCATTTTCTTCTTCTCCATCAAGTACCGAATTGCAGAATGATCCGTGTACACTATAGTTTTCACGCCAACAAAATTCTGGCGAAACTTGTTGAATGCATACACCATAGCTAAAAACTCCTTTTCAGTAACAGTGTAGTTTTTTTGTGCTACATCAAAAGTCTTACTCGCGTAGTAGATGGTGCAGAACTTCTTTTCCCTCAGCTGCCTAAGCACCACTCCAAGTGCTACATCACTTGCATCACACTTAAGTACAAACGGCTGAGTCCAATTCGGTGTGATCAAGATAGGTGCAGTAGTAAGCGCCTCTTTCAAAATCTGAATAGCTGTTAGACATTCATCATCAAAAACAAAAGGAACATTCTTTTCAAGTAAATGAGACAAGGGCTGGAGTATTTTGAAAAGTCTTTGCTAAATCTTTTATAAAATCCAGCGTGTCCAAGGAAGGACCGCACTTCTCTTTCATTGATCGGTGGTGGAAGCTTCTCAATTGCCACCACTTTAGCTCTATCCACCTGCAATCCCTTGGTAGAAACATGATGCCCAAGAACAATCCCATCTCTCACCATGAAGTAGCACTTCTCCCAATTCAAAACAAGATTAGTTTCTTGATATCTCTTCAACACAGTAGCAAGGTTAGATAAACAAATATCAAAGGAGGAACCAAATACAGAAAAATCATCCATAAACACCTCCAAGATCTTCTCTATCATCCCATCAAAAATCGCCATCATGCAGCGCTGAAAGGTAGCAGGCGCATTACACAATCCAAATGGCATCTTTCAAAAAGCGAAGGTCCCGTATGGGCAAGTAAAAGTAGTCTTTTCCTGATTCTCGGGAGCAATCATGATTTGATTATATCCCGAGTACCCATTCAAGAAACAATAGAACTCATACCCTGCGAGATGATCAAGCATTTGATCCATGAAAGGAAGGGGGAAGTGGTCTTTTCATGTATTTTCATTCAGTTTCCTGTAATCAGTACACACACGCCATCCCGTTGGAATCCTCGTGGCTATTGCCTTTCCATATTCAGTTTTCTTAATAGTCATGCCCTCATTCTTAGCTACAACATCCAATAGACTCACATGGGGACTATCACTAATAGGATATATAATTTCGGCATCTAACCACGCTAGGATTTGTTTCATAATCACCTCTTGAATCGCGAGATTCACCCTCTGCTGATTTTGGATACTACTATTGGCCTTATCAAACAACCTTATTCTATTCAAGCAATATGAAGGATTAATACCTTTTAAATCATCAAGAGACCACCCAATCGCAGACTTGTACTTCCTAAGTGTTGGCATTTGATAGTTTTGTTAACGTGAACCGTTGGAGTTCCATACAATTCTACTACAGCGAAAGTAAAAGAGTAGAATCATATTACCTTTCACAGGGTTGATGCAGAGGATGATCAGCAGTAGCAGTAAACAACCTTCCGGTCTTCTGCTGTATTTCCAAGTCTGATCTTGACGTCTTGTGGGCGACAATCTTCAAGATCTCCTCAATCTGCTTTCTATTCCCTTTCTTACGTGTTTTAGGCGCAACAATAATTCATTAGGGATCCAGATAAGTTAAGGTGACTTATTTATAGGCTACAGCAGGGACCAGGAGGAGAAATTAGAGTTGAGCCTCCATTGGGCTTAAGTATCAACGCTTAGCCCAAAGCTTATACTTAAGTCCAATAATAATAATATATTCAACTAAAATATTATTACTGAACTACCGTTCTAATCTCATAATTACGTTAGAGCTCCTTCTTATTATGAGTCTGTTAGTCTCCCCATGTTTAAGATATACAATGTCCATTAATTAATTAAGTTACTAACAACTCCATTAATTAATATCTCATCCGAGAGTAGTACCACTCAACCTCATTATCATGCCGGAATAAATCCACCTTTAGGGTTTACATGATAATCCTTATGAGCTCCTCAAGGGGACATCATCAACCTATGACGGACACGGATTCCTTCTACAATCAACAGCACACCTTAGAGACAGCACTACTTCACAACTCACCGAGTTTGTTGATTTAATTACATGCAGATCTCACCCATTGATGAATCAAAGAAGTACATACTGCTCTACATGTCGTGATTATTATATAGGGATTATGAGCATGAACATCCATAATAACAGAGATCAAGTTCTTCTATAAGTCAGTATAAGTCGAAAGATCTCAAGAGGTCCTACTCAATACACACAAGGTGCACTAATGTGATTCTATAGCCAAGGCAAGCTAATACCAAACCACACTACAATCATCCCGATAGAGAGTCCCCGTCTATCTTGGTTGTGAGCATCTGTTTATACTTTATAAGGAAACCAATAATATGATCTTTCGCGTGTTGTCGCACAACATATTATCTACAGTATAAAGTAAGCGGACTATTGCATCATGCATTTAAATAAATTATAAGACGCAATGATTTGTTCTTAGGATTCTCAATTCAAATAAATTGTTCAAACATTGTTCATACAAAAATCTAGACTTTTAGTATACAATCCAACAATCTCCCACTATACTAAAAGACTATGCTGTCATGTCTTCTGCCATTTATCTGATTCTCACTCTACTACACGACCATCAAAAGCTATCGCCTTAAGGTCCTTGTAAATAGATTTACTAGGTCATCATCCGATGCAATCTTTGCAACAACAACCTTTCCCTCATCATACGATTTCTCGTAACTGGTGGTACTCGCGCTCCATGTGTTTAATTGCTTATGGGCTCGTGATTTCTTCAAGTTTGCAACTGCAACATTATCATCAAAATAAATTGTAATAACCTTGGCCAAACTTAGAAACACTTCAAAGTCCATCATGAAGTTTCTTAGAGTCATACAGATACTTTGGCTGTCTCATAGGCTCCAATTTATCATCTTTCCATGATGGAGTCCAGAGTCTGAAATACATTTCTATATAACACTCCACATTATGACTCTACTTTTTAAAATTAAACACATAACCTTTGAGGTAGATTTACTGCCGTCCCTATCTGATTTGAAAAATCTGAAAGTATGTAACCCATAAGAAGCAGTGAATCTGTTCGGTAAGCACACATATAGTTTCTAGTCCTTTCCAGGTACTTCAAAATTATGTGTTACCACAGTTCAACATTCTTATTTCGGGTTACCTTGATACCCACTGTTCATGCCTTTGGCATAACAGATATCCATTCTCATGCATAACATTCCTTAAATTAAGCTTCCTTATTCGTCGAAGTATAAGGAACCGCTTTCATCACTTTTATCTTCTTTTTGTGTCTCAAGACACATTTCCTTAGATAAAGTCACATGCTAAAATGAGTAAGGATTGTATCATTTCATGAAGCTTGAGACAAGCATAACATCCTTTCTTGTGATCCGTATTACCGTGATCAAAAAGATATATTTTGCTTTTCTTAAGTCCTTCATTTCATACTGCTTTATCAACCATACCCATACGCCCAACAATACTCTTTCATTGTCTCCAATGAGAAATATATAATCTATGTATAGTACAAGAAATACCACCACGTTTTCGTCATTCTTTTCAATACACAAGACACATCCGAGCATTGATTAAATCCATGTCACTGGATTTACCTCATCAAAACGAAATTTTCATGATCTTGAAGCTTGCTTTAGTCCATCGATGGACACTTTTAAGCTTACTATCAAAATGCTCTTAGCCCTTTGCAATGAATCACTCTGGTAGCTTCATATAGATGTTTTCCCTAAGAATTCCAATCAGGAAAGCTGTCTTGACATCTATTTGCTATCCCTCATATTTCATATGAGTAGCAACAGATAAAACAGTCCGGATCAACATAGGCATAGCTATCGATGAACGGGTTTTCTCATATTTGAACCCTTTCTTTCTGAGTATACATTTTCGCAACAACCTTTGCTTTCGAGGTTTTCACCTTATCGTATGATACTCTTTTATATTGTATAACTACTTCCAATGGCTTTTACACCATTCGTGGTTCTACAAGCAGCCAGATCTAATTTAGAATCCATCGATTCTATTCTAGAAATCATTACATTTTGCTAAGATTCGACATTTCTATCTTGTAGTGCTTCATTGTATATGTGGGTCCATTCCATGTTTACTAGGGACCAAGTCTCACGACTCTCCAAAACATATATCTTACAGGTTGTCGAACAACCCTCCCACTACGACAATGCACTACACGCAATTGTGTATCAGATGTGACACGCGTTGCAGTTTATCTTGTGGTATATCCTCTTATACAATTGGTACTAATACTTTGTGTTTTTCCTCTCACTTCCTTTAGAACAATTTATACATGGCTTTAATACATAGTCCTTTTCTAAAAATCTAGTGTTTGTGTTAACAATCACCCTTCGATCTTTTGGACTGAATAAATCACCCTTCATTTTTCTAGGATATCCCACAAACAGATAAACATTCATACGAATTATTGTTTCTAGGGCATATCCATAAAATGAATTTAATAATTTCAAATAATTCATCATCTATTTAGCCAATATCATAAGGTCCTACACCTTCTATCCACCACACCATTCAGCTGGGGCATGCCGGTGTAGACAACTTGAGATTTAATCTCAACCTCTGATTAATAGCTCCTAACTATCCTAAGAGGTACTCATAATCACGATTGAATTGTTATTACTTGATATATTTTCCATGATGCTTCACGGTACCAGCCTTTCAATTCTTGAATAAATCAAAGAACTTAGACATGCAGTGCATCAAATAAATATATCGGTATCTAGAATAATTATCGAATATTCATAACCTCCTCTCGCCCGAATAATTTTAGGATTGCATAAATCAGAATGAACCAATTCCAACATATATATATCTTTGGCTCTATACCCCTTAGCCTTGAAAAGGCAGTTAATCATTTTTACTTCTAAGCAAGACTCGCAAGTCAGATAGTTTCCACTTCAGATAAACCTAACGGTCCATCGGCTATCAACTTTTGAATCCTACTCAAGTAAAATGATCTAGTCTTAGACGACAAATGTATGTTTAGTTCATCTCCGAAGGTTCCTTTCTCTTACTAACATTAGAAGATGCATTATTAATTACTATTTGTTGCATCTGTGGGATGTATATGATTTAAGAGTATACTAATTATCCACCAACGTATCACAATAGATTATAACCCCATTCCTCATCACTATGACCATGTCATTTAAATGAACTGAAGTATCCATCCGTTAATGCATAGAAACTGAAGTCAAATTCTTTCTATGAAACGGTACGTAAAGATAATTTCTCATAATCAAACGTCTACTCATATCATTAGATAAATAAACAACTCCCAGTGCAATAGCCACTACTCTTATAGTTTTACCCATGTCATAACAATCTTATCCTCAGTTAATAATAAACATTTAGTGATTCCAGTATCTACACACTACGTGTCAGTAGATGTCATCACTAATCATGTTTAAACAACTAGTGAATAAGATATAAAACTTGTTCACATCATGATGATAATGGCTTTCCTTTGTCACATGTTTTGTCAGAAGCCCACCATATACATCCTCTCGTAATTCAGGTGGAACTTACTCAAAACATCTAGGCAATTATGGAGAATAAAATTGAGTTAGGTTTCCCCTTCAACTTCTATTCCATGTATTTCCAATTCATTCATCAAATTCAATCATGACCTACCGCCTTTTAACTTGCTCAAGTATCCGAAGAGTTACATGAGACCATCATATTTCTATGAACCTCTCATTTCTTCACTAGAGACTTTAATAGGCATCATGAGACGTCCTTAGTGAGAACACACTTATATTTTCCTAAGCAGTAAAATTCAAAATCAAGATTCTTTTCTAATCATCTAATTTTAGACAAGTAAATATGTTTCTTTTAGTTAACAATAAGTGAAATAAAAACATTCGAATTTATAGAGAATCATAAATAAATACACAAATCAAATCTTCGAATTTATCCATTTATGTTGATTCCCTCAAAACAATATAAAATATAAATTCACCGACATCTCAAGCACCGTGAGTCTGTAAGCAACTATAGTGTGGACGTTTACAAACCCGAACATTTACAAGAGAAGATTTTACCCATTAATTCATTTGTCAACCTAACCTCATGACAAAATAATTAATAGTCAATTCCTCTTTAGCCATGCAAATAAAAGCAGTGACTCCGATGGGGAGGATACTTATTATTTACATGTAAGTGTACACCATTATTTGACCCTAAGTACGCGGCCCAAGCTTATGTGCCTTACAGATGGAGAAGTACACACGCGCTCGGATAACTTCCTACAATCATCAATTATAAGTTTGTACAGTGATCCACAAATGAACTCATCCGATGGGGAGGAAGGTCTATGCCAACACGCAAGTTCATGTGCATCACATTACAAATAATAATTATTTAATGAAGTCCGTACCAATGATCCGTGAATAAACTCATCCGATAGGGAGAAGGTCTATGCCAACATGCAAGTTTACTCACATCACTTACAAATCAATAATGGAGGTCACAGTAATTAATTAACAATCCCCTCTCCTACTTAGTTATTTAACATCTGAAGGTTTTTACACGCATACAATATTCAGAATAAAATATTCAACCTAGCATGCTCCTATTATGACAATAAGGCAGTAAATCACGGAGAACATGCATAATATATATAACAATAATCAGATATTAAAATCAATTATTGCAGTTATATAACAGCGAATTCGATTGTTCGCCACCAAGCACGAATATGGACAACACACATGGGGATCGACCTCCCCGCTGGTCAAGACAAAGCTCGACACGAGCAGCACCACACGTTCCAAGCGGCCATGCACAGCCAGCTTCGTGTGCCACCAGACACTAATTGTGTGGGCTTTCGCACGGCCAACATAGTGCGCCACCAGGCACACATCATGCGCGCTTCCACACGGCCAGCATCGTGCGCCACCAGGCACGCATCATGCGTGCTTCCCCACCTGTCGAGTGCCAATGCCCTGCAATCGTGCTCCATCTGCCCATTACACGACAACCACCGTATGGCCTTTCTGTTCATCCATACGGCAACAACAATCCACCCGCCAGCAACCATGCACCATATATCAACACCGAGCGCCCCTCTTGCGGTGCTATCAGTGACACTGTATGCCACAATAGCCCCAGCCGTGCGTGACAATGATCACATCCGCTCGCCAACGTGTGCCTCCATTCAGTCACGCACGCCAAGCTGCTCATCAACGGGCTCCCTGTCGTGCGACAATCCGTGTGACCAGGCTTGCTCACACGGATGATGCACCACACCCATCAGTAAACGAGCATGTCTGCTCGCTTCCAGCATGCCTCCTTGCGCCAACTATGAGGCCTTTCGTGCACCAAAACTCAGTTCCGTGCGCTACATCATATCGACTGCACGCCTACAATCCGACACCAAGTCATAAGCTATCATTTGAGGGTCCAGCAGCCTGGCTTCGTGAGCACAACCATGCCCCCATCCCTATTGCACGACAGCCACCGTATGGCTTGTTCCTCGCACTACAAGGGCACACAACCCAGCCACACATTTGTCGTCGTGCGGCCTATCTGCCAACATGTGCTCTGCCCGCCTTAATTCACGATTTCACATATGATCCGTACGCCAGCCTGCCTGCAACCATGTGTTGTATCCAGCGCCCGACACTCAGTGTGCGTCAAAAAACCTTGCACGCCAGCAATCATGCGTGGTACACACAGCATCAGGTTTCCTAACGTACATCCTCGTACGCCAATGAGTGCATCACACGGAAACCTTCGAGTCCCGAAATGTCATTCGTGAACTGCCTGCAGCCACCGTGTAAGAGTTCCTCCTCACACGGCTGTCATCGTGCCTCGACTATCCACATACTCGGCAGCCTCCATGCGTACCCATAATACCGTGAACACCTCCTTGTCACCGTGCGCCACTTTATCTTCTCCAGGCATGATTTCAGAACAGGTTCTCACCAGTTCTCACACACAACCATCAACAGTATAGGGTTTACATGTATAATTTAATAACACCAAAACCCCAATCTCATGCGATTCTAATTTTGAAAAATTAAATCACATAAACACTTAAATCTTAGCCTAACGTGTCACGCTTCACCACGAAATCAAAACTCTGATACCAATTATTGGCGTTCGATCATTTGGTTAATGTGAACCGTTAGGGTTCCAAATAATTCTACTGGAGCGGAAGCAAAAGAGTAGAATCATATTACCTATCACCAGTGTTGATGTAGAGGATGATCAACAACAATAGTAAACAACTTTCCGGTCTTCTGTTGTATTCCCAAGTCTGATCTTGACGTCGTGTGGGCGATGATCTTCAAGATCTCCTCAATCTGCTTTCTATTCCCTTTCTCATGTGTTTTAGACGCAGCAATAATTTATTAGGGATCCAGATAGACGGAGGTGACTTATTTTTAGGCTACAACAGGGACCAGGAGGAGAAATTAGAGTTGGGCCTCCATTGGGCTTAAGTATCCAAGCTTAGCTCAAAGCTTATACTTAAGTCCAATAATAATAATATATTCCACTAAAATATTATTACTGCACTACCGTTCTAATCTCATAATTACGTTATGGGCTCCTTCTTATTATGAACTCGTTAGTCTTCCATGTTTAAGATATACAATGTCCATTAATTAATTAAGTTACTAACAACTCCATTAATTAATATCTCATCCGAGAGTAGTACCACTCAACCTCATTATCATGCCGAAATAAATCCACCTGCAGGGTTTACATGATAATCCTTATGAGCTCCTCAAGGGGACATCATCAACCTATGATGGACACAGATTCCTTCTACAATCAACAGCACACCTTAGCAAGTTCTTCTAAAAGTCAGTATAAGTCGAACGATCTCAAGCGGTCCTACTCAATACACACAAGGTGCACTAATGTGATTCTATAGTCAAGGCAAGCTAATACCAAACCACACTACAACCATCCCGATAGGGAGTCCCCGTCTATCTCGGTTGTGAGCATCTGTTTATACTTTATAAGGAAACCGATAATATGATCTTTCGCGTGTTGTCGCACGACATATTATCTACAGTATAAAGTAAGTGGACTATTGCATCGTGCATATAAATAAATTATAAGACGCAATGATTTGATCTTATGATTCTCAATTCAAGTAAATTGTTCATACAAAAAGTTAGACTTTTAGTATACAATCTAACACTAAGAACATCTAACAACTCCTCAAGTTGATCATCATCAAGGGAAGAAGATACTGTTACCGGATATTTTTCATTGTCACCAAGAAAGGCATACTTCAAGTGTTTCGGTAACGGTTTTAGCTCCTCTTTCTTTTCTTCCATCGGAGTGCTCTTTCTATCCAACGGCAAGTACTTCCTAGTTCACTTCACTTCTTCAACCCAAAGCAAGTAAGTTCTCAAGATTTTCAATACATACCTCATTGGAGAGATCATCAAGCTCTGTAGTGGGATAAGTAAGAGACTCTATCAATCATGTCTCAAGAGGATCTTTAGACAGGATCAAAGACATATCTTCTTTCACAATTTCCTCCACCACATCAATACTGTGACACTGCGACTCCATAGGCATCTTCATTGCTTTGTTAAGGTTGAATAGGACCTCTTCTTTATCCATCCGCAACCTGAGCTCCCCCTTTTGAACATCAGTCATCGCCCCAGTAGTAGCAAGGAAAGGTCTCCCCAAGATAAGAGGGATATTATCCTTGTCATATTCCATCTCAAGTACAAGAAAATCCACAAGAAAGACTAGTTTCTCCACTTTGACAAGAACGTCTTCAATGATCCCTTTCGGAAATGTCATCGACCTGTCTGCCAATTGAAGAGTAATGGTCGTAGGAGATAACTCCCCCAAACCAAGCCTTTGAATGATAGACAATGGCATCAAATTGATGCTTACCCCAAGATCGCACAAGGCTCGTCGTGCCGGCCCTTTTCCAATCTCACACAAGATAGTGAAGCTTCCCAGATCCTTCATCTTCTACGGCAGCTTTCTTTGGATTATCGAGCTATAATTTTTAGACAAGTTCACCGTTTTAACTCCGTTCAAGCTTCTCTTCTTCAACAGTATATCCTTAAGGAATCGAGCATAATACGACATCTCAAATATTGCCTCAGAGAAAGGAATACTCAAGCTTATTTTATTTATGATATCTGAAAACTTCTAGAACTTCTCTTACAATCCCTTCTTAACTAACTTATAAGAAAATGGCAGAGGTATCTTTGTTTTGGGAATACCCCATTCATCACGCTCGACCTTCTCCGCTTTATCCTTCTCGGCTCTCAACCTCTTGACTCTTTCCCACTTCTTCTCTGCTATGATCTTAGTATTTTGCTCTTTTGGAACCAATGGAGTAATTTAAAATCATGAGGAGTATTTGGTGAAGAAACAGGTGCAGTATGGGGCAATTCGACCTAGATTCGACCAGGTGCTCTGGTAGAATTGGGTACGTAGTGGTCGAATTGAACACTTGGAACTCGATTCTCACACTGTATGCTCGATTTGACCAGGATTCGACCTGTAGGTCTGGTCGAATTGAAGTCCCCCTGGTCGAATTGACTCACTGTAGGATTTCTGCCCTCCGATTCGACCTCAATTCGACCTGAAGGTCTGGTCAAATTGAATGACTGCTGGTCGAATTGAGCTTCTGATAAAATAGAGTGCTCCGGAATGATGGATTCGACCTCAATTCGACCTGGCCCCCTGGTCGAATTGAGTTGATTTTGGTCGAATCGAGGCTCTTGTGCTTCCAAATCATGTCCAGGTGTCCAATTCGACCTTCCCTGTTGAATTCGACCTAAAGTGTTGGTCGAATTGGGGTCGAATTGAGCCCTCAACGTGTCCAATTTTGATTCCGGCCTCATAGGTCCCTCGTACTGTGTTCCAGACCTCAATGTGATGGCGTTGCAGGACTTTGGATTCTCAATACTTTGCTACGGGAGCTTCCCTTTCTCAATAGTTTAAGTGAGCTTGTTAACACTTCCTGCCATCTCCCCCATCAACAATGTAAGGTCCTTCACTTGCTTGGATAAATCCTCATGGTTTGCATCAATCTTCTTCTCTAACTTGGCCTCAAGACGTTCCACTCTAGTGTCATTCCTAGCCATGTACCTATTCACAGTATCCTCGAAACCCGACTTTCCTTCTTCCACTTTCGCACCCGGATCAATACCCATCGGAGGTTAAATTGCATTGTTAGGATTACTCCATGAAAACTCCAGCCTGCTAGGCTGTTGATAATTAATCAAGGGACCACGATTGTTGTAGTTCCCTGATAATTCCGTTTGCCCTGATTTTGAAACCTCGTTCCTTGAATACTTTGGCCCATAGTGTAGTTTGCTTCTTCCATCTCCTCTTGGATCGTTACATTATTCATTACTTCCTGCAAGAAGAATACTTTGGCCCATAACTTGATGGGCGTTTTCACAACAAACAATTAATCCTCAAGTATGAAGGATATCACTTGTAGTTTCGAAGGTTACCAAGTTATATATCGAACCTAAGGGGCGGATAAATATCAATTTAATTATTTGCTAGTAAACTAAGACTATTTTGGTAATTATAATTGTGGTGATATTGAAATTGAGTAACGAATACTAATTAAAATAACAAGTAAATATAGCAAGAAGGAGAGATAAGTGAGTTGTGATCAAGTAAGATAGTAGATAGTTCGTCAGGTCATCCAGTTCCACTTATTAATGCATCTTCCGTGTGATGGTGTCCGACTCTACCTTGTGGTTTATGGACGCATTACTAAACCATGCAAATGCACTCTATAGACAGAAGTAAATATGCGTATGACACGTGTGAATATCTTGGAGCAAGAGATATAATTCACCCCCTTTCTAGGTACTATCAGTATCAATTATTTCCCGTGCACTTAGTACTCTAACCCGATATGATCTCCCTTTATAGGTACTATGAAATTATACTCTTTATCCTACTTATTAACCCGAATATGATTCAATTAACAAGTATTCATATAAGATAGTTCTAATAAAACTTTGGAATCCCTTCACTTAGAATTATAACATAAAACCCTGCTCAGCAGTGAACGCACTCAACCAATAACCAAGTTATGTATTCAAACTCTACACAACAATTATTGATGCGCAAAACAACCGTGAGTATGGATTAAAACGCACAATCTTATATAAAATAAACCACAAGTAGTGTTGTACGGAGTTTACACACGAAAGACAAATTAACTCATGAAACCTTCATAACCCTAAAACTACCGAAGCGGTTCTAGCCCATGATTGATCTAAGAACAATCAGGGTTAGTTGGACCATTCTTACTTGAATCTCCAGCGGAACCTCTGTCACAGCCCCTTCGGAGGATGGATGATCGATCTCCTCTCGACTCTAGTCTCAACGTCTTCTTGATCAAGTCGTCCATCTATGATGCTGCACAAGCCTTCTTTTATACTTGTAATCACATCTCCTGGGCTTTGAATGAGCTTTTTAAGTGATCACACGCATTGACGATGTAAAAACATGAAAATGGTAAGTTCTCGAGCCTCAATTCGACTTCAGAAACATGTTGAATTGACTCCTCCAAGTCGAATCGCAGGTTGAATCAACACATTGTAAGTCCCAAGTGCTCGATTCGACCAACTGCCCTGGCCGAATCGAAGTGACGAGGTCGAATCGACATCTCCGCCAATCAATTCAACCTCGATTCGACCTGATGCCCAGGTCGAATTCTCCTGTCGTGGTCGAATCCACCTTCTAAACATATTATGCTGCCAATTCGACCTGAAGGGCTGGTTGAATTGATCTTCTTCAGGTTGAATCTCACTTCTGCTTTCCCCAATTGGATGGCTTCGACTTCCTTTCTTCAGTTTTCAACACTTCCACTCCGATTTCCTTCGAAAAACCACTCAAATACCTCCAACAACACCTGATTCATGCCTTTTCACAATATATATCAATTTACAATTGATTTCAACCTTCAAAAACTCCATAACAGCACAAATTCAGGCATAAGATTCGTGAATTAACACACTCATCAGTGATCCCTTCTTGTGGGGTGTAGTATTATGGTGGTCTCTCTCCTCTCAATATGATTAATCTCCCCAATATGATGTGCTCTACATCCCTTTTTATACTTGTAAAATGTTCCTCACGGACCTTGGATGGGCTTTTACTTGAGACACACACCAAATTTGGTAAACGAAACCCAAAACTATCAAAAATAGCATCAGCGACATTCCGTTCGACCAAACCTTCCTTGGTCGAGCAGAGCCTCCTGGTCGAGCAATAGTCGAGCAAACCGTCAGTAAGAATTTGGATATTTTACTTGACTAAACTTCATCCACTCGACCAAGATGATTCTGGTCGAGCAGACTCTCGTGGTCGAGCAAGCTTGCACCGTCTTACCGTTTAGCGCATGCATAAATTCCACATCCGACAACCGATTTGAGTAATTCTTGCGCTCACGCGATCATCTCTTCCTTGGCTTTCTATTCATATAAAGAAATCATAGAAACACCAATATTTGAATGTGTAATAAGTCATGCAAAATGGCACAACCATTCTGTTCGGCACAGCTTGCGCGACGTCACCACTTTGATCATAACTTTCTCGTTTGGAATTCGATTGAGGAGTTCTTTACGCCAAAACGACCATCTCTTCTGTGGATTTCCAACCATTTATCACACTTCCAATTCAAAACTCAAAATGAACACAGAAAAATTACACAATTTGGACGTGCGTTTCAGAGCATCCTTGCACAAATTGCACCTTTCTCCAACTTGACACTTTTGATCCTTTTTCCACCTAAAACACAATAAAACACCTCAAGTGCACTTTTTTCTCAAATATAATAAATATAAGACCTTTGTGCTAATATATAACAACAATTCTCATAAATAATGTGTTAAATTGGACAATCAAACACGCTTATTTTCACTCTCAACAAACCCCCTAACTTACCCGTTGCTCATCCCGAGGCAACAAAATAAAAATAAAGAGAGAGAGTATGAAAATTAGTGAGGAAATGAAAATTAGCGAGGAAACAAGGACTATGACTCATACCATATTTAAAATACAATTGTCCTCAACTTAGGTCATGTAACTCTGATTACATGTAATAATCAATTCATAGCATACAAGTTAAGACAATTACCACTAATTCAAATGCTCCATTGACATGTTCTCATGGGAAGTATATATCACTCGCACTCAAGTGTGAAAGATGTACACTTATGGGTTAAGGTGTTTACGCTCAAATTCAATTCAAGCGCATGCGTAACCATAAGCTTGTCAAACGTCTCAAACTCTCCACCACTTAAAGTATGATTCAACAATGGGATCAAAAGGACTTTCATTAGGATGTAATGTTGGCTCTTTGGTAAGGGTAGGAAACTTATGGATAAAGTAACTCAATTAGTAGAAAATTAAAACCGGAGATCTTTGTACTACAGATTTTTTACACTTCAAGACTATCCAGCTTCATGCTCTTCTAATTTTCTTTTCTCTCCTTTTCCTTCAAGCTCAACATTTTTCTTTCTTTTTTTTTCCTCTCTTGAGGTACCAGTTTCGGGCACTACCTCTAACATCTCGGGGTACCAGTTTCGGGCACTACCCCTAAGCAACTTATTTTCAAGCTCATAATCACTTGAACAAATATTTTATTTCTTCCAAACTCCATCAAAATAAACTTCACACACTTTGACAACATTTAATTCTCCACTAATTTAGGAATTTTAAGGCTCAAATAGGATATCAAAGTGGCTATCTTTATAGGTTGCCAAGGAAATAAGGCTTTCAGGCTCAAAAGGGCTAACTATGGATATATAATTATTTGGTAGGAAATTATTTGGCAAAGTGACTCATAAATTCAAGGATGGCCTTAAATAATCTCTCATCATCTAACACGCATGTAGTTTCAAGTAAGACAAGAGGCAAGTTCTAGAATAAACACACAATAACGATACTCACCAGAGAAGAAATACCATGTGATTATGTACATGATCAACGAGTCTCAAAATCTCACTTGGGTTTTTAACAAGTAACAGAGCATTTTTAATGGTAAGCAATTTTCCACAGGTACACATAGAACTTCATACCACAATATAACTCAAGTACACTTCCTTCATCAATTTCAAGAGCATATGAATTCCAGACACAATTCTAAAAATATAAGTTCACATGGATCACAAGTACAAACTCAATCCTTCCACTCTCATGAATTAAAAGAACACAAAAAATTTAGAAAAAGGAAACGAGTGCACCTGATTTTCTTTTCTCCTTCAAAACGATTATGAGCTCCTCGAGTTGTTCAACTTGATCAAGTCAAGCCTCAGTGTAGAACTCGTCTTGCCACTCTTCTACCTTTTTCTATCATCAAAGCTCAAACACTCATCATCACATGATTCATCAATAATAAAATAGGAGAACTATAAGAAAGAATCAATTGACTATCTAATCGACTCCACTCACTAGAAACACCACAGAACACTAGGAAAATTGCAAAAAATCGACATATCAAAACCGATTAAAGTTTTAACATACCGCAAAAAATCAACTCCATTAGCAAACATTACAAAGAAAAGATTATACTTTTGGTGCTTCAATGAGGTAATAACATCACACCCCCCCAAACTTAGTAAAAACGTAAGTTGAAACTAAGTTTACAAAGAGATTTAATTGTCGATTAGTAAGCACTTTAAATATAAAAATTTCTTATTCACATGAAAGAAATAAAGCAATAAAATGGAAGGGAAAGCCCCCCAACAGATGCTCATGTTTAACGTCGAAGAGTCACGACGGTAGAGGACTGTCTTCTCGCATCCTCATCTTCAAATACTTTCTTTCCCTCTTCTTGACTACACTCAACACCTCACCTTTCTTGGTAACAAGTATATGATCCTCAAAATTTCTTACCTCCCATGGCTGTCTAGACACCTCCTTGTCAATCTTTTACTCAAATTCAGAGTCATCAGTACTATTAAAATCAAGATTAAAAAAGTTAGAAACCACATCTATGCTCTTGCAAGATTGAGTCTCCATGGGCATCTTCATTGCTTGATCAAGAGGGAAAACCATATCTTCATTATCCATCTGCAGTCTAAGCTTCTTCGCTCTCAACCTTTTGGCTTTTTCCCATTTCTTTTCCACTATAAGCTCAGTATTCTGCCCTTGGGATGGCACTGGAGTAGCATTTATATCAAATAAAGCATTACACGTGGAAAACAGTACCGAAAAAGATTGTTCAACCATGGTTCGACCATGAGTGCTGGTCGAACTAGGTGTGTAGTGGTCAAATCGGGCTTCAGAAAATATGCTCTCTCCTGTATAGGCCGGTTCGACCACAGTTCGACCAACAAGGTTGGTCGAACCATAGTGGTCATGATCGAATCCAACATAAAAAAAATAGAGGGTCGTGGACAGGCTAGTTCGACCATGGTTTGACCTTCAAGGTTGGTCGAACCACTGTGGTGTTTGTCGAAACCTTCTGTCTAGATGCTCCGGAGGTTGCCCAGGTGCTTGGTTCGACCTCCAGGATGTGGTTCGACCTCCATGCTTGGTCAAACCTGGGTCGAATTGAGCTCCTGGAGCTTCAGAATTCATTTTCTGCATCATCGATCTCTTATACTGCGTTTCAGACCTTAACGTGATGGCTTCACACTTTTTTGGGTTCATTATGCCTTGAGACGGGAACTTTTCTTTCTCCAATATTTTTGTCAATTGATTCATGTTCCCGACCATCTGCCCCATCATCAAAGTAAGATCCTTCAACTGCTTAGATAAGTCTGCATGCTTAGCATTCATAGTAGCCTCAAGAAGATCAACCCTTGCATCATTCCTTGCCATGTATCGATTGAATGTATCTTCAACACCATTCACTTCTTGCTACTGGATACTAGGTCCCCCTTTGTGTCAACTCTTTAATCTGCTTCTGCTGGGACTCTAGTAGCTTGTTGATGTTAGCTAAACTAGAGACGATCTCATCATCCCTATTCGGCTTCACCACTTGATGTTCAACCTGTGCTACCGTGCCAAGTACATATGATCCTCTTACTCTTTCCATGGGCCAGTCACGTGAATTCATAGAGATGTTTTCAAATAACTTTTCTGTTTCAAGTGTTGTCTTAGATAATATCGCTCCTCCTGATGATACATCAATAAGAACACGCGACTCAAAATTCAATCCATAGTAGAAGATGCTTATGTATTGAGCCTAAGACATTCCATGATGTGGGCTACTCCTGAGTATGTCTTTAAACCTGTCCCACGCCTCATAAAATTTCTCACCCTAATTCATAACAATTTGAGTAATCTCTTGCTTAATTCTTAAGATCCTTGAGGGTGGCATGTATATCTCCAAGAACTTCTGCTGCAGTTGGTCCCATGTAGTACAATATGCTGCATCAATAATCGCATACCAAGCTTCTGCCTTATCAATCAAAGAGAACTTGAATAGGGCGATCCGCCTAGCATTAATGTTAGCTCCAGCACCCATTTGAGTGTTTGCATAACCAAGGAATCTTCAGAGATGCTGATATGGATCTTCAAAACAACCTTCAGAAAAAGGATTATTCTCTACCATGTTAATAAGAGCGGGATGTATCTCAAAATCATCATCTTTCCCCCTTGCTCTTATCAACCCCATATTACCGATTCCATAGATCGTGAAAATTTCACGTATGGCAACATTATCTGGATTCTACCTTGCTTCGGCTATGTTTAGCTCAATGTGTTATTACTTCTTTCCTTTCCCTCATTTTCCTAGTGCACAAGTACCTCAGAAAAACTCAAGGTTAGATAGAAATAAATAATCACAAATAGAATTCTTAATCAAACTAGAAATAATAAACTAATAATAACAGTCGCCCCAGCAACAGCACCAAGAACTTGATGCGCGTTTTCTTTGCACGCAAAATTAATCCCCAAGTATTAAAAATATCAATTGCAGATTAAGCAAGTGACCAAGTGAATATCGAATCCAAAGAACGACGTATTATCAATTTAATTATTATCTAAATTAATTAAGACAAAGACAATTCAGTTTGAGGATTTAATTATATCTACTAAGCAATTAATTGAAATAACAAATAAAATAAAAGCACTTAGAAGAATTCGAAAATGACTTAAGAGATAGAATAGGTAGCTCTAGGATAATCTAGTTTCACTCATTAATTTCCCTTCCGTGTATTATGTCCGACTCTGCCTTGTGGAATATGTATGTATCACTAAATCATGCATATCTACTCTATAGACACAAGTAGACATGCATGTAACACGTGTGAATAACCTCGGAGCAAGAGATATAATTCCACCCCCCTTTCTAGGTACTATGAGTATCAACTATTTCCCTGGTCAATTGATACTCTAACCCAATATGATCTCCCTTTATAGGTACTATAAAATTATCCTCTTTATCCTACTTACTAATCCGAATTCAATTCAATTAATAAGTATTCATATATGATAGTTCTAATGAAGTTTCAGAGTCCCCTCACTTAGTATCATAACATGGAATCCTGTTCAGCGGTGAACGCACTCAATCTACAACCAAGATATATATTCAGACTCTATATAATAATTAAAGATGCATAAAATGACCGTAGATATGGATTAAGAAAGTACAATCATATATAAAATTAATCCACAAGTAGTGTTGTACAGAGTTTACACACGAAAGTTCAATTAATTTGTAAAAACCTTCACAACCCTAGTTCTACGAAAAAGACTCTAGCTCATGATGTTATGAAGAACAATCATGGGTGTTGGATAGATCTTACCTGAATATCTGAAAAATTACAAGATAAATTAGGAAACGAAATAAACCCTAGATGTGGCATCGTCGCGTCCTTCTCCATCTTAAATCCTCCTCTTGGTTCTCCTCTTGATTCAGCAGACGAATCTTCAAAGTGATGGATGGATGGAGGAAAGGATGTGGATGATGGTTGGGGGTGATCCCCCCTTGTGGGGTGTAGTATTGTTGTGGCCTCTCTCCTCTCAATATGATTAATCTCTCCAATATGATGTGCTCTACATCCCTTTTTATACTTGTAAAGTGCTCCTCACAGACCTTGGATGGGTTTTTACTTGAGACATATGCGAAATTTGGTAAACGAAATCTTAAACTATCAAAAATAGCATCAGCGACATTCCGTTCGATTAAACCTTCCTTGGTCGAGCAAAGCCTCCTAATCGAGCAATGATCGAGCAAACCTTCTATAATAATTTGGACATTTTACTCGACCAAACTTAATCCGCTCGACCAAGATGATTCTGGTCGAGCGGACTCCCGTGGTCGAGCTAGCTTGCACCATCTTACCGTTTCGCGCATAACTTCCACATCCAATCTCTGATTTGAGTAATTCTTGTGCTCACGGGATCCTCTCTTCCTTGGATTTCTATCCATATAAAGAAATCACAAAAACTCTAATATTTGAATGTGTAACAAGTCATGCAATGTTGCACAGCCGTTGTGTTCGGCACAGCTTGCGCGACGTCACCACTTTTATCAAAACTTTCACATTTAGAATCCTATTGGGGAGTTTTTTACGCCAAAACGACCCTCTCTTCTGTGGATTACCAACCATTTATCACACTTCTAATTAAGTTCTCCACATGAATACAAAAAAATTACAAAAGTTGGATGTGCGTTTCAGAGCATCATTGCACAAATTGCACATTTTCTCCAAATTGGCACTTATGATCCTTTTTCCACCTAAAACACAATAAAATACCTCAAGTGCACCTTTTTCTCAAATATAATAAATATAAGACCCTTGTGCTAATATATAACAATAATTCTCACTAATAAGGTGTTAAATTGGACAATCAAACACGCTTCTTTTCACTCTCAACAGTCAGCACAGGGGCACATCTATCAATGGCCAGAAAAATCACACAAAGGCGATGTCAAACTGGTGGCCAGGAGCAGCCACAAAACGGCGGCGACAAATATGTCATGAGTAGCCGACAATAAGTCTTGAGCGTGAGTCGAAGAATCTGAGGAGGGACCAGAAGCAGGATTGATGGCCCGCTGTTACTGCAGTGGTGGAGACAAGCGGCGGTGGTGGAAAATCGAGCACATCAAAAAGGTGGGAGGAACATTTGAAATAGTTGTGGCAAGAGGAGTTGCGTGAATCGACGACAGGAAGCCCTAGGCAGCGGTAAACCACCGAAGGGGATCTAGCGAGGATGTCGGCGGCAACCTAGAGTGGAGACCGCCCAAGGGCGGTAAACCTTGACAGGCACGTAGGAGGCAACCCAGAAAGGCTAAGATATCGGCGTAGGACGTGGGAGGGAGAAGGGAATTCCCCAAAATCTGAATTTCAAACCCAGCAGAAAGGGCCAAAATCTGTTCGTGAAGAAGTCAGATACCCAAATCGAAGAGAGGGGAATCGACCGTAAAGAAAATCGTGACGGAAGTCAAATTAGGGCATCAAGGGAGGGGGGAGAAAAAAATAGAGAGAGAAAATCCGCTCCCCCGTCCCAAAAAGAATTAGAAGCGTGTAGAAGGTAGTATGATTATAGAGAGAGTAAATTTTATATGTTCTTCTACACATTGTGCAAATGATAGTTTACAATCCTCATATTGCAAATGCGTGGAAATTGGGATCAGATTTTATGGATGGATTAAGGAAAGTATTCATTTATCAACCTGCAATTGCGTAAAATAGGAAAAGATGCGTTTAAGATTATGTATATTAAGAAAAATATTAATTATATTTAAAATATTTTTTATTGAATTTATTTTAATTTTGACATATATTTTTAATTTAATATTTACTTTGAAATACCTTCTTAATTTAATTTAATTAATATATTTTACGATAAAATATCGTCTTCATTTAATTTTTCAAATTTCAGTATAAATTTTAATTGTTAATTTTGACCCACGAGTATTAATAAACAGGTTTGGTCTATACATCATTATTTTAATACTATTAATTTACACAAGTGTTTGTCAAAAATAAAATTTTAGATTTGTGTATGTGGCGTCGCCACGTTCATTCTTGAAAATTTTGTGTACATGGTGCACCCATGTTAATCTTGCAATTAATGTTTTATTTTAACTAATTTATTTTAAATATTATTTTATTATTTTCTACCATTAATAATCTTATAATGCAATTAATATTTTATTTTAAGTAACTTTTCATGAAGATTTAATTTAATTTAATCTAATGAGAATATTTTAAGTATTTTTTAATGAAAATTTATTATTGTAATCCTAATAAAAATATTTTTATAAGTTCAAACTATTTTAATTGTGTATGTGGCATCATCACATTCGTTCTTAAATTTTTTTTATATTTAGCCTCACCTATAATTATTAATAATCTTAATCTTTTAATTAATATTTTATACAAAAAAAATTAATTTTATAGATGGTGTCACCATGTTCCTCTTTAAAAAAATTTGCGTATGTGGTATTACCACATTCATTCTTGAAAGAATTTGTATACGTGACACTAATGTTAATCATTCCATTAATATTTTATTTTAAGTAATTTAATATTTTAACTAATATTTAATTTATTCTCTCCTATTAATAATTTATAATTAAAATTTAAAATAATTAATAATAATAAGGGTTTTTAATATATTTTTACATATTTAAATGATATGGTTTATTCAATTAAAATAAAGTAATTTAATTAATTTATAAAAGTAAAAGATAAAAAAGAAAGAGTGATGTTCGATAATTAATAAATTTTCTAATAATAAGTTTAATATTTTTGTGAATAATTATAGTAGAAAAGATATTTTTTATGACACATCGCTTCATTTTTTTATAGTTTTATATATTTTAAGTCTTTAATTGATAGAAATAATAATCTAGGTCCCAAATTGATAACCATTTTTCATGTCTTAGATCGTAAATATTCATATTATAGCATAATATCTTTTTAACATAGAGGTAAAAGATACATTTATGAGTAAAATAAGATAGAGAAAAAAAAAACAAATAGAATTCTTGAAAAAATTATGATAAACTTCTTCTCTTTCTTCTTTACTTTAAAGCACCAACTTATGGTTATGAATGAGAAAAGAGAGGAGAGAAAGTTCAATCGTTTGTGAAAGAAAGGAGAGAAGGGGTATATTTAATAAATAAGGGTACTGTTGTCATATTAATTAAGAAATTTTTAAATTTATATTTTTTCGTGGTATGAATAGGGGTGTGAATAGCCATCCCTTTTATAAAATTATATTTTTAAAATAAAGACATCACACATAGTAAAGTCTGTGTTGCACGCGGGAGACAAAACTAGTACATATACAAAAGCAAACGATGAGAGTGAAAATAAGCGTGTTTAAGTGTCCAATTTAACACATTTTTTTATGGGAATTATTGTTATATATTAGCACAAGTGACTTATATTCAATATATGTGAGAAAAAGGTGCATTTGAGGTGTTTTATTGTATTTTAGGTGAAAAAATGATCAAAAGTGCAAAGTTAGAGAAAAGGTATAACTTGTGCAAGAATGCTAAAAAACACGCGTCCAACTGGTGTAATTTTTCTGTATTTTTTTGGAAGTCCAAATTGGGCATATGATATACTTTTGGAAAGTTACGGAAGAGACGGTCATTTTGGTTCAAGAAAAACCTCAATTGAAGTTCAGATGAGGGAGTTATGATCAAAACGGTGAAGTTGCGCAAGCTGTGCCGACCAGCACGACTCATGCCACATTTGCAGGATTCGTGCCCCTACAAATATTGGAGTTTTTATAAGTTCTTTATATGGATAGAAATCTAAGGAAGATAGAATCTTGTGTGCGTAAGAATCACTCAAATTAGAGTTCGGATGTGGAAGTTATGCGCGAAACGGTGAGCCTGCGCAATGCCGCTCCACCTCCGCTCGACCAAGGCCAACCTTGCTCGACCAAGATCTGTTTGGTCGAGTGAGGACACGTCAGCTCCGAATCATCAGGATTTCACCTTCAGTGTGTGTATGTTCGTATTTTCCAAGAAAAATAAAGGTCCATAAGGAAAGCTTACAAGTATAAAAGGGAATGCAGATCACACCATGGAAAGCGACAATCATCCTATACACCCCACAAGGGGGATTACCCCCCACACCATATACCATCACATCCATGCATCACAATGAAGATTCATCTGTGGAATTAAGAAGGAGAATCAAGAGGATTTGAAGAGACGGAAGAAAGAAAGAAGGAGATCGCTACACCAAGGGTTTTCCTAATTCTTTTCTTCTATTTTCTAACTTTGCAAACATATGGGTAAGATCTATCCAACCCCCATAATTGTTCTTAGCGACATTATGGGCTAGAACCGTTTTGGTAGATTTAGGGTTTTGAAGGTTTTTATGAATTAATTGAACTTTCGAGTGTATACTCTGTACAACACTACTTGTGGAATTATTTTATATATGATTATGCTTTTTAATTCATATTCACTATCGTTTTATGCATATTCAACTGTTATATAGAGTCTAAATATATAACTTAGTTGTTGATTGAACGCGTTCACTGCTAAACAGGATTCCATATTATGATTTTTAGTGAGGAGACTCCGAAGCATTATTAAAACTGTCATATATGAATATTTATTAATTGAATTGAATTTGGGTTAATAAGTAGGATTAAAAGGTTAATTTTATAGTACCTATAAAGGGAGATCATATCTGGTTAGCGTACCAATCCTAGGGGAAATAATTGATACTGATAGTACCTAGAAGGGGGTGAAAATATATCTCTTACTCCGAGGTTATTCACACGTGTTACACACATATTTACTTGTGCCTATAGAGTAGATTTGCATAGTTTAGTGATGCGTCCATATTCCACAAGGTAGAGTCAGACATTGATACACGAAAGGGAAATTAATGAGTAAAACCGGATTACCCTAGGGTTGCATATTCTCCATTCTTGAGTTACATTTGTATTCTTCTAGTGTTTATTTTATTTTATATATTATTTAATTTTTAATAATTTTGTTTAGTAGTTAATAATTAAACCTCAAACTTTATTGCCTTGTATTATTTAATTTAGTTAATAATTAAATTGATAATACACTGTCCTTTGGATTTAATATTTAACTTGGTCGCTTGCTTAAGCTGCACTGATATCCTTAATACTTGGGGATTAATTTTGCGTGCAAAAATAACCCGCATCAGCAAACTTGTATTTTTATTTTTGTTTTTAATTTTTCTCCATCTTTTCAATTTTATTGTATATTTAGAAATCATTCAATTTTAATCTTGATCGTCTATTTAATACTTTTCATTTCAACCATTAACCTTATTTATGCCAATAATAGTTTTTTTTAATCTTTTAATGACCAAACGTGTATCTTTGCATAACCTTTTGCATGATGTATGTTTATCTCATACTTTTCTGTTTTACTCATATCCGTCACATTTAAAAATTTATTAAGATACATCCCAAATTTTTTTATTAATATTTGTTGGTCAAGATTTATAATTAAAACGGGTGCTGAAATTTGAATAATTCAATAAAGGTGGTATTTTAGAGTATAATAGATTAATTAAATTGTGTTAAAAGAGTCTATTTTAGAGTAAATATTAAATTAAAAATATATCAAAATTAAAATATATTCAATAAAAAATTGAGTTCTAAAATTAAACTAAAATTAAATAGTTTAAATAGATTAGTTGAATATTAAAAAAAATCAAAATATAAACTTTATGTAAATTATATATTAGTTGAAATTATATTGATATATTGATTGAAATTATCAAAATATAAACTTTAAGTAATTAATATATTGGTTGAAATTTAGTTCATTAATTGGTAATTAATTAAGGGTTAATTACAAATAAAGTCCAAACTTTTACTTTGATTACAAATAAGTCTAAACCTTTGAAAATTTACAAATAAGTATCTCACTTTAATGCCCTTTTGCAACTCGGACCATCGGGTGGCCTGCTTGATTGATGACCTATTTATAACTTATCCACATCACAATAAAAAAAGTAAATAATGAAACGACATCGTATGGCTCGCAGAGGAGTGAGCTGGCGTCCGTTGCACCACCTCATTGGTAGAGGCAGAGGGTCTGTTCGACCCCGATGCGGGGGGTTTGACGGGGTAGGAGGCGGAGGTGGAGGTGAAAGTGGAGTTGAAGTCCTCCTTGTAAAGGGAAACGACGACCTTCTTACTACAGCAATGCCCCATTTTCAAAAATTCAAAATCTAGTTCCCGATCAAAAAAACTCAAAGTCATCAGAGGGCCAATAGAGATTTGAAACTCCGGCATTAAATTCATAGGAAAGCGTGTGGTGTTGACGGAGACCTCAACAGAACCCTCCATTTCGTTTTCAAAATCTGCTACTTCCATCAATGAAAAGTCAAGAGACTGCTCATCCGATGGTCAACGCCAAACTCCAGCCAGATTACGCCGCCATGGCAAGCTTGTGCTGGAGAAAATCAAAAGCTTGAGATATTATCTAAGTGAAGATGTATGCGTATGTATGTATATGAGAATCTTAAAACGAAGTCATTTCATTATTTACCCCCCATTTTTACAACTGGAGAGTGAGATGGATAAGTCACAGACAGATCAGCGATCAGACAAGCCTCCTCCTACCCGGTAGTTCAAGTTGAAAAAAGACTTTAAAGTGATGTACTTATTTGTAAATTTTCAAAGGTTTAGACTTATTTGCAATCAAAGTAAAGATTGAGACTTTATTTGCAATTTACCCATTGATTAAATATGTTAAAAATATTTTTCATATTTATCAAATTTATACTTATAATTAAAAAAATTAAAAAATCTATTATAAATTGGCATAAATAGATCAATGGCTGAGAATTAAAGTAGTAAATGGATGTCAATATTAAAATTGAATAATTTCTAAATACAGTAAAATTGAAAAGATAGAAAAAAATTGAAGATAAAAATAGTTATTCAGGTTTGTTTTTATATATGTATAGATAGATAGAATTAAATATTCTATAAATGATATTGAAATTATTTATTTATTTTTTAAATAATCAAAGTTCTTAATTTTTTTCTGTCTACATAAATAGAGTATAGCATTAGCATATTTTGGATCACAATAAGAAAACTCTCTTTATTCTTTTAATCTCAAATTATATCTTCTTCTTTATCTTTTGAGCTTTTATTTATTTTTATTATAACTAGTATTATACCCGTGAGTTGCACAGATTATTATAATATTAGATAATTAATATAAAGATTGTATTAATAAAAATAAAAAAATATTTGATAAATTTTTTTGTATCATTTAAGTGAAACATCTCATATGCCATAACGTTTGATAGATAACATGTAGGAGAGAGAAACTATACCAAAAAAAATATCAATCCTAGGATAATTGTCAGATTTGTTGTAAACTATTTTATAAGAATAACAAGAATATAAGAATTATAAAGAAAGAAGGAAAGAATACAGAAGAAAAGAATACAGAAGATGGGATAAAGAAAGATTTTCATTAACGGCGTTATGTATGAATATGTACAAAACTATAATATTCTCACTCTTTATATAGAGAAGAGAAATGGTACAATGGTAAATAAACTCTCTTCTTATTCTAATGATATAGGGAGTAATGTCCATATAAAATATTTCACAACACTCCCCCTTGGACATTACGACGTTACAACGTCATATGCATGTCTCGTTAAAAACCTCGCTAGAAAATCCATTGGAAAAAACCAGTCGAGGAAAAGAGTACATGTCTTATTATTTAATATTTTATATTAGCTGCCTCATTAAAAACTTTCAACCAAGGAAACCTCGTAGGAAAAACTTAGTTAAAGAAAAATAGTACAGTTTGGTCTTCAGGACTAATCTTCAGGATTATTTAGAAGTTGTTTCTTCCCCAAAACATTTAGCTTGCATGTCTCATTAAAAACCTTCAACTAAAAAACTTAGTTAAGAAAAGAGTGCAGATCTTATGATTTTGATGTATTGCATTGGTTGCCTCGTTAAAAACCTTAGACTAATAAAACCCAGTGGGAAAACTTAGTAAAGGGAAAAAGAGTACAACTATTAGTCTTCAGGTCTTAATCTTCTGGATTATTTAGAAGTTACCGCTCTCCATGAAAACAGGGATACATTGTAATATAATTGCTGATCTTCAAGACCTAAAATTTGAAATTTACTTGGAATCGTCACTCCTCCTGAAGACGATAATCTTCTGGGTCTAAATAATACAATACTACAAGACATACTAAAATATAATTTGGAGTAAACAAAACAATGATAAATAATTTACATGAGCAAATGCTATTTGTAATACCCACTGCTCTTCTAGAGCATATAAATTTATTAAGTCTCGCATAATATATTAATTGCTCATACATAACACATAATTTATTGCCTTATAAAAGACTGGGGAAATTAGTCTTTCATATGCCCCATGGGCTATATATTTATTATATCAACAATCTTATTACACCAATTTGAAACTTTAACATTATGGGGATCATTTAATTAACATTCAAATCAATATGCAAATGTCGCGTTGATTTCTTAGAAATAAAAAAAATATATTTTGTATCTACGAGATACTTGAGGATACGTCTAATTTCATGTAACTTCTCTTTATCAGTGAGTTATAATATCTTGCTAGAAAATTTATCATAAGTGCATATCAGGCCTGATACAATTATGAGAAAATATGTGCTTTAAAAGCACTGAATGGAGGGACTTCTAGCCAAAATATCCTCATTATATACTTCTAGTATATAGACATTAGTTTTTCACTTCAAGGGATAAAAGTGACAATTGACATACAAAATGAATAGATATATCGAAAACTAATCTGAAAACAATCATCAAAATAAATAACTGGTATTTAAAAATTCAAATATTCTCAACTGCATGTTGAGACAACTCTTTGGTTTATCCAAGTTCTTTCAATCCGAAAAATTCGACATCTTGACATGAGATAACTTATATGAATTTCTTATAGATTCCAATCTTAAACCATTCACATACACACAATTTCATTCTTCATCAAGAAGAAATAACTAATTAAAATGTAGCATATCAATATTAACTATTTCAAGGTCTGGCAATGACCAATATTATAGTTATATGTTGTGATATTTTATTCTCGTCCAATTTGAGAAGTTTTAATCCTTCGAGGATTTTCATGTATATCATTTAATGTTGTGTATTTACTGCATATCTAAATATATTGAAACTGTCATATAAATTAAGTAGTGAAACGGAAGAGTATGTATCATTTATATATTGGGCCTCTACAAGAACCCTATGAGCTTTAACTACACCAGTCTATCATTCATATGTCCTTTTGGGACAAATATTTATATCATTTTAGATGATATTCAAATAAATATTTAACAAGTTAAGCTCAACCTCATTGCTTTATATTGTCTTACCAAATTTTTCGTTCTTCTAGCACTTTGATATCAAATATAAGTTCTGGATCCAAATTATTATTTAAGACAGTAAAAGCAATCAAAGAGATAATAGGTTGTCGACAACTTTCTGTTTCAATTCATATTCTTCTCCCAATTTTTATAATATTTTCTATATTTATATAAATAAATCCTCGTCATTTCCCAATATGTATGGATCTAGCCATTTCGCATACCCAGTATTTTGATTATTTTGATGCACGTGCGAATTTACTAGGTATTTGCCTTTTGGACAAATCTATAGAAAAGAGTTTTCATTATCAAAACAAACTCTTCAAATAATTTTGGAAGTGACTATTTATTCTTAAAATTAATTTCTGCGGATATTTAATTTGAAAAAATTTTTCACGCTTCTAGCTTTGATCCAATAATTATTTAAAATATTATGTCCCTAGGGAACTCCATTTCCAGTTGTCCATTGATTATAAATATAAGGGACTTTGTCACTTCATCATAATAGTTTGACAGTTTATTTGCTATTGCAAACCAATAATCTTTTGAACTTTTGGTTCAGTCAATCTACTAAAAAATAATAGAATTTCTCGGCATTCACATAAATATTGGGCTTAAATCTTCCCCTAATGTCGTGAAATAATTTCATTAAATGTGCAATTAGCGTACTAAAAAATATATATATTAATCCTCTATATCGGACTTTATAAAAATTGACGAATAATTATCATTAGAAAGCCCATTGAAATACGCTATGGTGGTTGATGCGTATTTTCTTTGCACGCAAAATTAATTCCCAAGTATTAAGGATATCAGTTGCAGCTTAAGCAAGCGACCAAGTGAATTATCGAACCTAAAGGACAACGCATTATCAATTTAATTGTTTACTAAATTAATTAAGACAAGTTGGCAATAATATTTGAGGTATAGAATTATTAATCTACTAAATAATTAATTAAAATAACAATTAAAATAAAATAAACACTAGAAGAATTACGAATGTGGATCAAGTAGGAGAATAGGTGGCTCTAGAATAATCCAGTTTCACTCATTAATCTCCCTTTCGTGTATCAATGTCCGACTTTGCCTTGTGGAATATGGACGCATCACTAACACATGCAAATATACTCTATAGACACAAATAAATATGCGTGTAACACGTGTGAATAACCTTGGAGCAAGAGATATAATTTGACCCCTCATTTCTAGGTACTATCAGTATCAATTATTTTCCACTTGGATTGGTACTCTAATACGATATGATCTCCTTTTATAGGTATTATAAAATTAACCTCTTTATCCTACTTATCAACCCGAATCCAATTCAATTAATAAGTATTCATATGAGATAGTTCTAATGAAGATTCGAAGTCCCCTCACTTAGAATCATAACATGGAATCTTGTTCAGCAGTGAACGCACTCAATTAATAACCAAGATATGTATTCAGACTCTACATAACAGTTAATGATGCACAAAATGACTCTGAATATGAATTAAAAATGCATAGTCTATAAAATAAATCCACAAGTAGTGTTGTACGGAGTATACACACGAAAGTTCAATTAACTTGTAAAACCTTCATAAACCCTAGATCTACCAAAACGGTTCTAGCCTATGACATTTCGAAGAACGTTCATGGGGGTTGCGTAGATCTTACTCATATGTCCGTAAATACAAGATAAATTAGGAAACGAAGGAAATCCTAGATGTGGGTGTCGTCGTGTCCTTCTCCGTCTTGAATCATACTCTTGGATCTCCTCTTGATTCCACAGATGAATCTTCAAAGTGATGGATGGATGGAGGAAAGGATGTGAATGATGGTTGGGGAGGGGGTGATCCCCCCTTGTGGGCTGTAGGATAATTGTGTTGCTGTTCTCCAATCCAATCTATTCAATCTAATGAATTATGATGTGATCTACATTCCCTTTTATACTTGCAAGCTCTCCTTATTGACCTAGGATGAGCTATTTCTTGGAAAACACGTAGAAACACGTACTAAGGATGTGAAAATTGGATTTGGAGCTGTCCCAGGCACGTGGTTCGACCATGGTTCGACCTAGAGGCTTGGTCGAACCAAGGTCGAATCAAAATCAGCGATTTTTCGCACTCCAAGCATGTGGTTCGACCATGGTTCGACCTCATAGCTGGTCGAACCACATCATCGTGGTCGAACCACACTTTTACGATTTTTAGGTTGCTGGTTCGACCACGACACGAGTGGTTTGACCACCGGTTCGATCGAATCAGCTTGCGCAGTCTCACTGTTTCGTGCATAACTTCCACATACGAGCTCTAATTTGAGTAATTTTTGTGCTCACGCGATCCTTTCTTCCTTGGATTTCTATTCATATAAATAACTCATAGAAACTCTAAGATTTGAAGGTGTAACATGCCATGAAAAGTGACACAGTTGTTCTATTAGGCACAACTCGCGCGACGTCACCACTTTGCTCATAATTTTGTCGTTTGGATTCTGATTAATGTGTTCTTTACGCCAAAACGATCCTCTTTTATGTGGCTTTCCAACCATGTATCACAATTTTAGTTCAAAGCTCCACACAACCACAGAATAATCACACAATTTGGACGTGCGTTTTTCAGCATTCATACACAAGTTGCACCTTTTCTCCAACTTTGCACTTTTGATCCTTTTTCCACCTAAAACACAATAAAACACCTCAAGTGCACCTTTTCTAACATATATATCAAATATAAGATACTTGTGCTAATATATGACAACAATTCTCATCAAAAAGGTGTTAAATTGAACAATAAAACACGCTTATTTTCACTATCATCAGTGGTGATGTATAAAATATTAATTGCACAATTCAAAATTTGTAGATGGGAAATGTTTAAGGCTTCTGGCCATAATTGAACAACACTAGTTATAAAGGGGTATAATTATGATATGCAGGAGCCAGAATTTGTGTTTAGTATTTCAAGTTTCCCCAAATATTAATTGTTGGAATAAAATACTCACTGCGTGTGAACATAAAACATTGGATGTTCCACTTTTTTTAATATTATCAGTTGATATTCATTCCAATTGACTAACTCAAATATTTAATATTTGAGCTCTTCATATGTAATTTTATTTGTATTAGTGCACCTTGAATAAGAATGTATTTATTCAGTGGATACATCAATAAAATATTTTGGTCATGACATTAGAAAATTTGACCAATTTTTCTCCTTGAAACTTTTGAATATATTAGGAGAAATAATTCCAAATTTAGTATGTAAATATCATAACATAAAATTTCCACACAAACTTCATTAGTTTCATTTCATATCTCATGATTAAAAGAATTTAAATTATTTGGCTCATCTATTTGCCCAAAATAACCCAATTACTCATGACACATTTTAAAAATTGTTGGGTTTCAAATATCAATATCACAACAATATATTTATCCAACTATCATCTTATAAGATATGCATGATCTAGACAGGACCATTTAACAAATAATATAATATAACAACATATATATATATATATATATATATATATATATATATATATATATATATATATATGAACAAAATAAGCACAAGAACAAGAATATAATTTCATAAAAAAATCATATTTGAATAAATATTTTTGCAAATATGTAAAATTCTTAAAAAATATGCAATGTAGTATAGCTAAATTGTCTAGTCTTTTTAAAAAATCTCAAAAATTAAAATTATATATGGTCATAATATTTTCGAGCTTAGGCTCCAAAATTGTCATCATTGACTTGGTCGATATTTTATTTGCTTCAAGCAAATAAATTTTAATTTGCACCATTTTTATTTCACAAATACTTTTTTTTTTAATTTTTTTAAATTTCACAATCAAGTTGTTTGGTGTGCAATATATATAAGACCAATGACCATCTATCCACATCCATGAAAAATTTACTTTTGCTGGAGTACTTGTTGAGTGAGATTTATATTCTATGCATAAGTATTGTTTTGAGGCAAACTTGAACTACCTCGACCACTTTGATAAAATCAATTTAAATTTTCTCATTTTCTCAACTACTATGAGGAGGAGTCCAATTTGTCTCTTTTCCACTATCTCTTGTTTTTTTATCACTTTCACGTTAGGTATAATCCTTTTGTAATGTACTACTCTTTTGGAATGTACTAAGTGCGTGAAGCATAGGTTTTGAACCAACTAATCTATAATTCTGATTTTTCATTAATAATTAGTTATGTTTTCTGCTACCAATAATGCAGAAATTATCTCTGAATAATTAGTATAAATTTTAGCTCTATACTGCTGCTGGAGTACGAGGATGATAACATGGAAGGTGGAAATAGTGTTTTTCAATCAATTCTCATTTTGTAATGTTCTCCTTACATATTAAAATTGAATTGTATTATGTTATATATTTAAATCTTATATTCAGCCAATCAAATCGAGTTTGAGGGAGGATTATAAAATTTTACTTATCAAAACAATCCATCAGGGATTACCATAAAATTAGAGGATCTTTTTCTGTTAAAAACCTTTTTTTAGGTCTTTGTTCAGATGATGACGAAGAAATTTTAATATTTTGGTCTTCTAGACCAGAGTACATTCAACTTTTGAAAACAATAGTTTCACTTAGATCTCAGGGATTGAATTTCAACCTCTAAAGCTGCTTTAGACTAAATAGGTATTGACATCAAAGGCTAGCTCGACATATTTTCTTTTAGTGATATCAGACATTTTCAATGCATTACAATTATTTAAGAATAAGTGCATGTTATCCATTTATATCGAAGTTCATATATATACATCAAAAAGAAGAAATATTGGAACTTATTAACCTTTATAAAAATTATCATTGATTGTGTTTGTAAAATATATCATATCATATTAGATTCATGGGATGCATCATTGCATGTTCAAATAAATAATTATTCATGGGATGCATCATTGCATATCCAAATAAATAATTAGTGATTTCATACTTTGATCAAAATATCTGACTAATATAAAACGTTCAATCACATCAAATTCAAAAAGGGTTTACCATATATAGAAAAATCTCATAATTTGATCAAAATATCTGACAAATATAAAAGTTCAATCACATCAAATTCAAAAAGGGTTTACCATACATAGAAAAATATAAGCTGTCAAGTAATGCCCAACATAATTATTCTGCCAATTAATGTCATTATTCTAATTTTTAAATTTATGCGCAAATTATAATGATTTAAATAATCTAAAAAAAAGAAACAAATTATGTGAAATCTAATTTTGATTTTCTCTTTTTATTTTATGAAGGAGTAATAATGCTTGTAAATAGCAAATATCTTGAGCGAAAATCAGTTTCTTAATTATCAAATTAAGACACCCTTTTATACTGAGTATTAGTAGTAAATAATATCCCCAACAATCATTTAAATAATAGTCATCGGTGAATTGTAATATCACAAAAATAATTATCCTATATAAATTAAGAATGATGTTTCACTTAAATTACATGAAGCAAGATGAATTTCAACTAAATCTATAAATATTTGTTGCTATCAAGGTTGAGCCCAAAAAATTCAAGATTTAAATAAATTTACCATATATCATAATATCAATTCATTATTAAAAGCATTCTAAATAAAATTATTAAGAGTTGATCTACTGTGTAATAATTGCACCTTAAAAACATAACCCATATTTAGAAACGGGTCACATATATAACCCAAAATACTCCAAATGGATCAGTCGCGTATGCCTCCCATCCTCTTTCTTCTCTCGATCTCCCTCCCCGCAGACTTCACGCTCGCACCTTCGATCTCGCGCTGCCGCGCCGCCTCCTCCTCCTCCATCTCCTCATATCTACTTTATCTTCACACCTCCGTTCCTCTCAAATCTCAATCTCCACGCTGCCTCCATCACCTCAGATCTCAAACTCCACCCCACTCTCTGATCTATTGTTTCGTTTATATGTCAAGTCAAGTTGTTTCTTTCAATTGAGGTATTGAAATTAGGGATTGGGGCTAGCTGTGTATGGAATTGTGGATTGGAATTAGGGATTAAGGCTGGTTGCGTGTGGATTTGGGGATTCAGCAGTGGTGTGGAATGGCGGTTGATTGGGGCTGTAAACCGTAGCTCTTTAGGTGGAAGAATTGATGGTTCAGGTCGGTTGAAGAATTGCTGGTTCAGGTTGACCGTGGAGATGGAATTGGGAGGCAAAATTACGATAATGTATATTGTATAAATTTTAATTAATTAATGTATATAGTTATCTTTATATATATATATATATATATATATATATATATATATATATATATATATATATATATATCAATGCATGAATCTTGCAGTATGGATTGATGTTTGAGATAAAAGACGTATGAATTGATCGTTTAGATAAAAGACTTAGTAGAATGAATTGATATAGATGTTTGAGATGGAAGAAATGGATTGATGTTTGAGACTCACCTACGTAACAAATGTACGATCATTTTTAAATGTAAAAAAGGTATACAGTTATTAAGAAAATCTTATACGTTATTGCATTACAACTTATACATATTAAAATATGTGAGATCTTATATGTTAACATGTATATATATTTTCTGTAAATGTATTAGATTTTATACTAAAAGTGTATAATATTTTATATTAATATGTATAACTAAAATTAATAAATATATTGATGAAAATATTGAAAAATAAAATATCAATGTTATTTTTTTTATAAAAAATGAATATATTGAGAAAAACAAATACATTATTAAATTAAAACATTTGTTTATAAAAATACATGTAAAAATTAATGAAATTTAATGCAACTTTTTTGTATAAATTTAATTATACATTAAAAAATAAAATGTAATACACTTATATGATAAAACGTATACATTAATAGAATTGATATTATCAATTATTTTTTAAAAAAATGCATGTATTGAGAAAAACATATACATTATTAAATGACAAAACTTTTCTGTATATATTTCAACATTTGATTATAAAAATGCATAAAAAATATTAAATTTAATACAACTTATCTATATAAATTTAATTATACACTAAAGAATAAAATGTAATACACTTTTATGATCAAAAGTATACACTCATCGTAAATAGAAACAATCTTTAGCCTTCAGTCTTCCCTGCCCGAGCATCGTTCTAAATATACTTGTCGCCCTAATCAGTTTTCGAATCGAATCTTGCGTCCACCGGAAAGAAGAACACTACCTTGAATTAGAATCTTCTAACATATTTTGACCTTGTTCAGATCTGAGGCAGAACTGATTGAATGAGGATAAACTTCTAATGGGTGAATCCATATCGAAGGGCGAGAGGTAGCGTTGGCGTCGGGCGGCGAAGAGAGGCTGGTGAAATGGCATCGAGCAGCAGAGATAGTGACAGATTGGGGAGAACGAGAGGCGTGAAAAATAAAGGAACGCAAGGCGGAAGGTAGTGCCGATGGAAAGAGGCGGAGGGTGAAATGCAGCGGAGAGAGGCGGAGGTCAAATGGCCGGCTTTGGGAGAGAAGGACAGACATTAAGAATGAAGAACTCACTGAGGAGAGGAGCGTGAAGAGAGAGAACGGAGGCATGAAGAATGTGAAAATGTGAGGAAATGACCCGACAAATAAAAATTACTATTAATATTCGGGTCAACGGGTTAAATTTGACCCTATTGCACCTTAAAAACTGTTGCACAATAGTAATTGCCAATTATTAAATTACGTGAGTAGAAAAAAATCAATAGAATATTTTTAATTAAAAAAAATAAGTTACCAATATTCATACATGCATATCTGCACTGCAAATATATTCATCGAAATAAAATTCAAGTTGAATCACAATGCAATAGTGGGTGATCGCAGCGATAATTAATTCTAGAAAATTTGGTATTAAAAATATTTAATAATTAATACCCATAAGGAATTCGAAAAAATTTAACATATATTCACAAGATTTTATGCCAAAATAATGGTTAGACCAAAATATAAATTATCATGAATATCGTTTAAAAATTATCTCAAAAATAATTTTACCAATTACTCAAAATTCATATCCTAAAATTCAATTCATATCATAAAATTTAATTCTATCAAGTCATTAGGATCATCAAATTACCTTGCAGAAAGACACGATTCTTTTCTATGGCTCTTCTCAATTATTATTTCTCCTCGCAACTGTGCAATCGTGATTGGTATGCGTTAAAACGTAAGTATGGATCAATAACTCAGTTGATTGAGTGGAGAAAAATTAATTTTGATAATTTGTAAGAAAAAAAAAACAGATTTTGTAGTAAAAAAAATCAAAGAATCAAACTTTCACGATGAGTGTAGAGATGGCTCAATTGGCTAGAGCGTGCTGATAATGTGTTGTAAACTATTTTATAAGAATAACAAGAATATAAGATCATAAAGAAAGAAGGAAAGAATACAGAGGAAAAGAATATAGAAGAAGGGAGAAAGAGAGATTTTCATTACGGGTTTGTGTATGAATATGTACAAAACTATAATATTCTCACTCTTTATATAGAGAAGAGAAATGGTACAATGGTAAATAAACTCTCTTTCTATTATAATGATATAAGGAGTAATGTCCATATAAAATATTTCACAATAAGATTGATGAATAAAAAGTGATAACAATTTTAATAAAAATGATATTTGATTAATAAAAACTAATAATCAATTAAATAAACTATTTTATAATTAATTTGTTGAATGAAAAAATGTGATAATATTTAGAGTTAATTGCAAAAAAAATCACGAACTTTACTCCTATTGCAAATTAATCCTCACTTTTGAGAAATTACAAAAAAAAACCACCACCTTTAAGTATTGTTGCAAAATAAACTCAACTTTTGACTAAAGTAGAGTTTTTTTGGGTTTATTTTGGAACAATACTTAAAAGTAGTGTTTTTTTTTTGCAATTTCTCAAAAGTGAGGATTAATTTGCAATAGGAGTAAAGTTTGTGATTTTTTTTACAATTAATCCTAATATTTATAATAGAAAGTGATGTTTGATTATGAATTTTTTAAAAATAAAAAATAAAAAAAATATAAATTTTAAGAATTAATTAAATTATTTATTACACAAATTATAAAAAAAAGCTTTAAAAACTTGTTTACACCTTACAACAATGGGCATAGGAATATCAATGGGGCGGGGCAAGCCGGGTAGTTGAGTATCCAGACCCAGACTCATTCTTTTATCGTGGGTTCGGGTCGTCCGTGCTCCGTATGGGGCGGGGCGGGGTCCGTCTAGGGTGGATATCGGACCGGATAACGAGTTTTTTAGGTTTTGGATCCGAATACCCGAAAATTCGAGTTAGAAATTTCATTACCCGAACTCGAATCGGTAATATCATTACCTTTCGGGTACCCAATCGGATTACCCAATTTTTACATAAAATTTCTTTTATTATATAATCTTAAATTAAACATATTTATTTTGCTTGAATTTCAATAGGATTTTCCAACATTTTAAAAATTGATTTATTATTATAAATTTGGGTATGATATTATTCAACTCATAATTGATGTCTAATATATATATATATATATATATATTATTTCATTAAATATTAAAATCAAGCAATAACAATTCTATAAATAAATAAGTTGTTTTTAATTTATTTATTTAACAGTAGGATTTTTATAAAACAAATTTTTAAGCAATTGTTCATCAAATCAATTAGGATGTTGAAGCATGATCGATTAAATTGTTAAAAATTGAAAATTTTACAAGAGGAAAAGTGTAAATTAGAGTATAATAAAAGATATTTTGAGGAATAGATGTGGTGTAAAAGTTAATGTTTGATTTGTGAATTGTGTGTGATAATTGATAAAGACAAAAGTATGGGTAAGAAATGTAGTTAGTATTTATTATATTATAATAATATATATAATAGAAATTTTTTAAAAAAATTATTAACTGGGTAACCCGATCGAGTAATTAAGGTATTTTTGAAAACTCGATACCCGGTCCGATAGTGAACAATCGGGTCCGGGTATACCCGATATCCAAAATAACCCGAAAAAACCGAGTATTTCGGGTAATTTTTTCGGATCGGTTCGGGTACCCGAAACCCGAAAAAATGCCCACCCATAGGTCCGTCCCTATTTTTTACCCATTTTGATTATTTATTTTATTTTAAATATTTATACATATTATAAATAATGTGTAATATATATTATTTCATATAATTAGTAATTATATACTCACTCCGTCCCACATAAACGTTTACATTTGCTTTTGCACGTAGATTAAGAGATATAATATTTTAATGTGTAATGAGGTGAGAGAAATAATATTTAATGTAAAGTGGATAGTTGTATTAGTGTTGTGTGTGGGCCTATATAGAATAATTAATTATTTTGTGGGCCCAACTTGATAAAAAAGGAAATATAACCTAAATTTGTGACAAATCAAAATGGAAAGCGTAAACCTTAACGTAGGACGGATGGAATATATAACAGTGTTGTCAAAATCGAACCGCACCGGTCTGTTCAACCGGTTGGACTGGGAACTGGGCTGTGAACCAGTCTGAAAACACCCCAAGAACTGCTTTTGATGTTAAACCGAAAAAAACCAGATCAAATCGGTAAAAACCGATCAAACCAGAAGAAATATGATAACAAGAAATTGTCGGTTCGTGTTTAAAAAAATTAGAACGCAACTACTATGCTACAAATTTCACAGAGGGAGAAATATTTTGAAAAACCCTATCTTCACTAGAGGGAAACGGAATCAATAGATCTTTACTGGTCTGACTTGGACCTCTGGCTCTGGTGACAGAATTAGACGATCATAAACAATGAGCTGTTGTAATTGAAGGTCATCATCTTGTTACATGCTAAATATTGATAAATATTGTATACTCATTCATGTTATTGAATTGATTATACCAGTAATTAAGGGCAAAATGGTCTCAAGCAATGAGCAAGAACATATTTATCCTACAAGATAATGCAAAACCATATTTTCAAGACCATGATTTGGAGTTTGGAAGGGCTGCAAGATCTGATGGATTCAACATCAGAATGGTATGCCAACCTCTAAACTCACCCGACACTAACAAAAATGATTTAGACTGGTTTAGGTCCATTCAATCATTGCAGGTATCCACTGCAAGTTACACAGTGGAGCAAATGTTGGAGCAAGTGAAGTTGTCATATGAAAATTTGACACCTATGACTCTTAACAAGGTTTTTCTAAGTCTTCAATGTTGTCTCATTGAGATAATGAAGGTGAACGAGGGAAACAACTACAAGTTGCCACATATGGGCAAGGATAAGTTGTTGAGACAACATGCATTGCCAATGAGTTTGGATGTGGACTTGGTAAGGGCATGCATCCAAAAGATAACTGAAGAAGGAAATGGTTAAGCTTATTTATGACATTTCAAGTCTGATGCATAGTCTAGGTTATTAGAACATGCATATTAGGTGTCTGTTTTTTATGTTTACAGCATAAACATTATCTTAGGATGCTATTTTACTATATTTAAAATGTTTAAGCTGTAAACATAGTAGAACTAAGGCTTTTGATGTTTACATCATTAACATTCATTCTAGAAAATATATCTAATTACTCTTAGTTTCCTAAATAGGGTAAAACTCTATTTGGTGACATAAGAACATCCATAGTATGGATGAGAACTAACTCAACACGGCACATAATAGCACGAACATGCATATTTAGCCAAGAAGTTCATTCATCATCAACCAATATTTTCGAGGGGCAAGCATAACAATACCCTCAGAAAAAAGGGAAAAAATTCCATAATTAGGACAGTGGCCTCCTAATAATGGCTTAAGCTATTGCGGTGGCTCACTAATTGCTCTTAGTCTCCTAAATAGGGTAAAACCATATTTAGTGACTGAAGAACATCCATAATATGGATGAGAACTAACTTAACACTACACATAATAGCACAAACATGCATATTTAGCCAAGTAGTTCATTCATTGTGAAGAAACAATTTCGAGGGGCAAGCATTACAAGCCTCACAAGGCAATCAAGCACATAATCAAGCCTCACAGGGAATATTCAAGTACAAGATCAAGCCTCACAGGGCAACCAATAGCATAATCAAGCCTCACAGGGCATACCAAGCATATATTCAAGCCTCACAGGACATACCAAGCACATACTCAAGCCTCACAGGGCATACCAATTATATAATTAAGCCTCACAAAATATGAACTTAAGGATTAGGGTATACCGATGGCATAACGAGAGAGAGACAAGATCTAGGGTTCTTGAAGAGAGAGGGGGATGTGGAGATGGAGCTAACAAGAGATGAGAGAGACAGAGATGCGAGAGTGCTAGATCTATGATTTTTGAAGAGAGTGTGAAGTAGATTTAGGGTTCTTGAAGAGAGCAGGATAGAAAGATGAATGCAACTTGAGAGATGAAGGAGGCGACGTGATCTAAGTTAATTGGATGTGAAATGGGGGTGGGGGCAGATTTTGGGGTGGGGCAGATTTGTGTTGGTGTTATTTTAATTAGTTTATGAATTAGAATAGTATATTTAATTAGTGCAATTAGTTATTAAGTGTAATTTTTGTGGATAGGTATTTTAGAAATTAAGGGGTATTGAGGGGTTATTTTGAAAATTTTTTTCTATTTTTTGGGTGGTAAACATAAGTATGAGATGGACGAAAACGGAAAGTGTGAACATAAGTATGAGACAGAGGGAGTATGACTTTATTATTTCTTTCCATTATACTTTTTTCCTTCTATATACATTAAAAATCTCTATTAATTTTTTCTTGATAAAATGAATTACAATCAAATATTTACTTGTATAATAATAATGAAATCCACTTCTCCAAACTATTTTGTTGGTAGAGTGATTAGAATTATAGATATGCCCAAAAAGGCAAATCTATTGATCTTTATCTCATATTTTCTCACTTTGCTGCTTTTCTTTGTCATAAAATTAATTATTCTCTCTCACCATCTTCTCTCATTTTCTCTTATTAGCTTTTACTCTCCATCTATTTCTCTTCATAAATAATTATACAAACATCTATAACAAACAAAACAATCACTCCACTGAAACTTTAATCTTTATTTTCCATCTACAACCTTTAGAATGCACATAATTATAACACATAAAAAAAATGTGTAAAAAATAAATAAATTCTTCATTTCTCATTAGTTCTAATTGATATTCTGATTTATAAATTCTTCCTTTCTCATTAGTTCTAATCTTACATTTAAGTAAAAAACCAGTCCATCATGAAATAATGTACTGTTATGAATCGATTCATCAAACCAAATTAAACATTCACTCTTTTATTAACCATCTATCCTACTGTACGATGTTGCCCGCTGTGAGACCCTCGTCTCCTGAGTAGAATATTAGTGATATTTTTACCTAGATTTTAGTGTTTTTTTATGTCTGTTTTCATAGTATTTTATCTGTATTTATGTGCTATTTGGTGGAGTTATGTGTTTTTATGGAATTGAGTGTGAATGAACTTAATGGTATGTAAAACATGTGAAACCAGAGTGAAAATTGAGAAGAGAGACGAAAGAAGGAAGAAGAAAACAGGGCAGCAAGAACACGGTCAGCCGTTTCAAGTACACGAGCTGTGTCGTGCTACACGAGTCGTGTACTGGAAACATGCCTGTAAGAGATGGTCGTACGACGACATCAGAATGCGCAACACGACCATCCCTTGACTGTGTTGCAGAACATGACTCGTGTCCGTCGTAAGTTCGCGTTGACCCAGAAACCCTGACGCGACTCGAGTCGTGTTACAGCACACGAGTCGTGTAGGTGCCTGATCAGTAAAAAAATCAGATTTCTTCTAGCTGGAATTTCGTGTATCTCTTTTCAAAGGTTGAATGAGTATAAATACCCACCCATTCAACCTTTGAAAAGAGATACACGAAATTCCAGCTGCTCACACACCAATCTTTTGATTTTACATCATATTCTTCATCCCTTCATCCATACTTTGATTCTACATCATCTCTCCATAAATTCTACCATCCAAAGAAAGTGAAGAAGCAAGGAAGAGTGGGTGATCACCAAAGGAAGGAAGGAGATTCAATTGGAGCCAATCCAAAGGAGTTTTCATCCCAATTTTGTGTTAATCTTCTAGTTTACCATGATTTGTAAGGTTTTTAATGTCTATGTTAAGGATCTTATGAAGATTGTAGGATAATCTCCCTTGTGGGATTAGCAACATGAAAGTTTGTGGTTAAATTTTGGGATCTATGTATTTAAATTCATATGTTGATTGGGTTAATTGATTTCCTATCATTGATGCTTTAGATCTTGAGGTTTTTGATTATTTGTGTGTTTAGATGCTCTAAATATATAATTAGATTGAGAAATCAATTTTGTGATTAGGACATTTGAGTGAATCATTTCATCAAACACTTCATGTGCATTATAAATTGTAAAGATATTGAGAAATCCTTTAGAGTTTAGAACCCTTTGATAGGACATACGGTTGGTTTGATCGAGAGATTGATTAATTGTGTGAAGGGATTCTTATATCAAGCTTAGTACCTAGTTAGAATTGTTTGAATGAGAACCAACCTTTGTGCTAATTGAGATTAATATCATATTCATCTTGAGAAGGAGCTTAGGTGAATTTAGAGTTGGCTCTTAATCCATACCCTTGATTCATATGAGTTTAATGCATGTATCTTAAGATTTCCCACTACTTAATAGTTGTTAATCCCACTTTTGCTTAATTTGGAAAACAACTTTACATTACTTCATTTTAATTGTTTGGTCATACTTTGTTTACTTGATTTGTGTCATTTTAATACTTGTTCAACAATCCCACTCGATGATTTGTCTCTATATAATTATGATAAGTGTGATATCGCTTAAGCTCTAGCGCCAACCTCCCTGTGGTTCGATAAATTATTTTAGTTGGTCATCCCTACTACAAAATGGCTAATCAAATGGTGCCGTTGCCGGGGAGACAACGGTTTCTAGTAGCTTAACGAAGGAACGCTTAGAGTAATCTTAATAGAGACATTTTTATTTTATTTGTTTGCTTGTATTTGTTTTGAAATTTTTATTCTAACTTCTCTTATTTTGAAGGTGTATGCACACAAGGTCCAAGTGTAAACAAGTTGAACCTCTTGATCTAGAGATTGAACACACTTTGAGAAGAAAAAGTAAGGAGAACAAAACCAAAATCAGTAATCTTATGGAGAACAATCAAGAAGAATGTGTAAATGTTGAGTACGATGGGGAAGGATTGCAAAATGTGCAAGACAATGCACAAGCACCCCAAGTCAATGTTAATCCTCCTCAACAAGCTCATCAAAATTTTGGAGGACTTAACAATCAAGTTTTGCTTCAACAAATGGTGCAACAAGCTATGCCTCAACAAGGATTTCAACAAGTTTATGTGCCTCCACCACCTCCGGTGCATCGAGGGCCTCATGTCGAAACAAGAATAATCCGGGATTTCTTTATGCCAAGGGAAATGCCACAAATGATGGGACCACCAATCAATGCCAACAACTTTTAATTTAAAGCGGGCTTGATTTCTATGGTGAGAGAGCCACAATTTAGTGGAACTCCGAATGAGGATCCTAACGCTCATCTAGCTTAATTTATTGAGATTGCCAACAACGTGAAGATGAATGGAGTGAGTGAGGATTGCATCAAGATGAGTTTGTTTCTATTTTCGTTGAGGGATCGTGCTCGAACATGGCTATCTATCATTACTCCCGTTACGTGTAACACTTGGGAGGAGCTTGCAAAAATGTTCTTGAACAAATATTTTCCGCCTTCTAAGACGCTTCAAATGAAGAGCTTGATTGCTCAATTCAAGCAAATGCCTCAAGAGAGTTTTTATGAAGCGTGGGAAATGTTTAAGGATATGCTTCGCAAGTGTCCACAATACAGTTTTCTAGAAAATCAACAAGTGGGGTTTTTCAACCAAGGTTTGATAAACAGGCAAAGAATTTATGTCGATGCTTCAGCGGGTGGATCCATACTTGGTGTGACTTCGGAGAGGGCTATAAGGATTTTTGATGAGATTGCTACAAATGTCTACCAATGATCATTGGAGAGAGTTAATGGATGCTATGGATTTGAGAGCTTCGATCAAGGGGAACAGTTTAGTGTGAAGAGTGCTAGTGTGGAGCCAAGTTTGCCAAGTGTTGAGATGATAGCGGCGGAGGTAATGAGGCAAATGGGCTTGGATCAAGGTGTGAATAATAAAGGAGTTAATATGGTTGAAGGCCAAATTGAGCAAGGGGTTCTTCCTCCAAATAGTGTTAGTGGGGAACAACGGGCTATGACAATGCCACATGTAGAGGATGTGCAATACATGCAAGGAATGAATTATCAAGGTAACTATCAAAATAATTACCAAGGTAATTTCAACCACAACCAAGAAAACTACCCACCAAGGCAAGGAGGTTTCAATAGTCAAGGAAGGGGAAGCTCATACCCACAACAACAAAGGAGGCAAGACAATTTCTCTTTTTCAAACCCGAGCAATGCGGTTTCTTATCCCCCGGGTATCATCCAGGAGCTAAAACGCCAAATAATGAAGGGAAGGCAACTACCAAAGAACTCATTGAAAAGTTGATTGCATCAAACAAAGCTCAAGATAAAACAAGAAGAAAGATTGATGAAGCTAATGATAGAAGGTTCAAAGCCTTGGAGCACTCGGTTGGTCAAATTGCTAGTTTGTTGAGTACGAATGAGAAAGGAAAATTTCCTTCTACCACCGTTGTAAATCCAAAAAAGCAATGCAAGACAATCACTTTGAGGAGTGGAACGAACTATAAGGGACCTTCTATGCCTATGGAAGATGAGAAAGTAGAAGAGAAGGAGGTTGAGGAAAACTTGGTTGAAGAAGACTTTGTGGAAGAAAGTGAAGTTGAAGTAAAAGCAAATGATGAGACGGATGTGGTTGAGTCAGAAGTTGTTGAAAAGAAATGGCAAAGAACAAAAGCGTTGAAAAAGAAAGAGGAAGAAGTTGAAGTAGAAAGGGATAGTTGGCAAATACCAAAAACTCAAGTGCCCATCCCTTTTCCGCATAGATTCTAAAAGAAGGGCCTTGATGAAAAATTTGTAAAGTTTTTAGAGATCTTCAAGAAAATCCTCATCAATATACCCGTTGCGGATGCTTTGTTACAAATGCCTCATTATGCCAAGTTTTTGAAAGACATCATGGCAAGAAAAAGGAGCTTAGTGGAGAATGAGACCGTCAATTTGACGGAAGAGTGTAGTGCCATAATTCAAAAGAAGTTGCCTCCAAAGCTCAAAGATCCGGGGAGTTTTGTCATACCATGTGAGATGGGTAAGAGTGAAGTTCATAATGCTCTTTGTGATCTTGGGGCTAGTATCAATTTGATGCCTATGTTTATCTTCAAGAAACTTGGTATAGGGAAAGTAAAGCCTACGTCCGTTACATTGCATCTTGTGGATAGGTCTTTGACTTATCCTAAGGGAGTCGTTGAGGATGTGATAGTTAAAGTTGGAAAGTTCATATTCCCGGTGGATTTTGTAGTTCTTGACATGGACGAGGATGAAAATGTTCTATTGATATTAGGGCATCCATTCTTGGCCACGGGAAGGGCTTTAATTGATGTGCATAAAGGGGAATTGACTTTGAGGGTGAATGAAGAAGAAGTTGTGTTTTCATTACGAAATGCGATGAGGCATCCAGATGAGAAAGAGAAGTGTAGAAGGATTGAATTGATTGATGAGATTGTTCAAAAGAACTTGTCATTCTTCTTATCTAAATATCCTCTCAAAACAAGCATAAGTCATTCTCTTACTTTATCTTTAAATTCTACTTCTTCTTTATATTGTTTAGAAGATAATGATATAAATGATTGCTTACATGATTTGAATGCTTGTAGGGAAATGCAAGAAAATGAAGCCAAGTTGATGTACTATGGAAAGAGAGAATATCTTCCTTTGGAAGTTGAAGGTGAAGAGTCAAATGTTGAAAAAGGGAAAGAGGAATTGAAGCCATTACCCGATCACCTTATGTACGCGTACTTGGGGGACGACAAAACCTTTCTGATAATTATATCATCATTGATGAGAGTGTAAATTCACGTATTTTGGGCTCTGATTTGTGTGGGAATGGAGTACGATTGAGTCTTTTATTGAGACAAATCGGTACGTTTATAGAAAAGTCACGAATCAGAGGGACAAAGGCTGTTTGAGCATATTTGCATTGGAAAACAGGTGTAAAAGGCTCGGAATTGGAAGACACGATTTTAGAGGCAAGGATCGAGTGTTGTTCGACCAAGAGAGCCTGTTCGACCAGACCACCCAGGTCGAATAGAGGAGGCCAACTCGAGCAGATTGTGCAGATCCATCCAGAGAGTTAGCTCGACTTGGAGGCGTTGCTCGACCAACATCAGCTTGGTCGAGCAGATGAGTAGAGGTCGAACAAAGTGAACAAAACATACAAAGAGTTTGTTCAACTTGAAGGTGTTGCTCGACCAACATCAATTTGGTCGAGCAAAGGAGGTTAAGCCGAGTAGAATGTCAAAATTATCCAGAGAGCTTGCTCGACCAGTTGCTCGAGTTGGAGGCCTTGCTCGACCAGTCCATGTCTGGTCGAATGGAATTTTATTGCTGCTATTTATGGTAATTACAAATGTCTTTTACCAAATTTGACGTGTGTTTCAAGCAAAGGCCCATCCTAAGCCCACAAGGAGGTCCTATGAGTATAAAAGAAGAGCTTTGGTAGGAGAACGAAGAGATGACACATCATCCATCCATCTACTACCGAAACCCTACCATCATCCGAAAGAGTCGTGAGGAAAGGTTCGTCTGGTGAGTCAAGTAAGATCATACCAACTAGCCATGATTGTTCCTAGATCAATCATGGGCTAGAACTACCCCGGTAGTTCTAGGGTTATGAAAATTTTATGAGTTAATTGAATTTCTATGTGTAAACTCCGTACAACACTACTTGTGGTTTATTTTATATAAGATTGTGCTTTTTCAATTCATACTCAAGGTCGTTTTGTGCATCATGAACTGTCATGTAGAGTCTGAATACATCTCTTAGTTATTGATTGAGTACGTTCACCGCTAAGCAGGATCATATGTTATAATTCTAAGTGAGGGGATTCCGAAGTCTTATTAGAACTATCTTATATAGATACTTGTTAATTAAATCGTATTCGGGTTAATAAGTAGGATAGAGAGTATAACTTTATAGTACCTAAAAAGGAAGATCAATCAGGTTAGAGTACTAAGTGCACGGAAAATAATTGATTATGATAGTACCTAAAAAGGGGGGTGAAGTATGCATCTTGCTCCGAGGATATTCACACGTGTCATACGCTTGCTTATTTGTGTCTATAGAGTATGCTTGCATGGTTTAGTGATGCGTCCATAAACTGCAAGGCAGAGTCGGACAACAACACATGGAAAGAAAATTAACGAGTAAAACTGGATGACCTGAAGAACTACTCTATTACTTACTTGATCACAACCGAGTTTCCTCTATTGCTGGCTTATTTACTTTGTTATTTTTACTTATATGTTATTTAGTTTCGTAACCAAACCAAATCCAATTTGCCATATAATCTTAGTTAATTAGAATATAGTTAAAGTGATAATCATCCGTCTCTTGGGTACGATAAATACTTGGTCACCTATCGAAACTATAATTGATATCCTTATACTTGAGGATTAATTTTGTGTGTTGAGAAAACGCCCATCAAGTTTTTGGCGACGTTGCCGGGGACGGAATTAATTATTATTTGATTATTTCTAGTTTAATTAAGATTATATTATTCTTGTCTTTAATTTCTAACTCTTGTTTTTCTTAGGTGTATGCTCACTAGATCAAAGACAGGTGAATTAGTACCTTATAATCCAGAGATCGGAGCATCGTCGATGAAGAAAAAGAAGAAGAATAAGAACAAGAACAAGAAAGTAGACCAAACTGAAGCTCTTGATTTAGGAGTTGAAGTTGACGTGCTGAATTCGTAAACAATTGAAGCTGCAACCGAAGATAACTTGGAAGTAGAGATAGTTAACATGGCAGCGAATCCTTATACACTTACCATCTATGAAGTCTTTAAGAACAACGGAGGGGGCAATGCTGGGTTGTTAGGGGCAAGAGGGACCGGAGCCGATTTCGATTTACATCATGCTCTTATCACCATGATCGAAAGGAGCCCCTTCTCTGGGGGAACATTCGAAGATCCTCAGCAACATCTAAATAAGTTCCTAGAGTATGCAAATACACAAAAAGATGCAGGAGCTCATGAGGATACGAGGAAGATCGTATTATTTAAGTTCTCGCTAAATGAAAAAGTAAGAGATTGGTACGATAATCTTGATGCTACTGAATGTGATACATGGGAGAAGTTGAAAGTGAAATTCTTGGAGCGATACATGCCACCTTCAAAGGTGTTCAAGATGAAGCAAGAAATCAATCAATTTGCTATCCATGATAATGAGAAATTTCATGAAGCTTAGGACAGGTTCAAGGACATGCTTCGTAACTGTCCACAACATGGGCTATCTAAGGCTCAATATATCAGTATATTCTACAATGGGTTGGATTGCAATTCTCGAGTGTTACTTGATGCTTCTTCTAATGGAGCATTGCTTACGAAGTCACCCATTGAGGCCGAGAAGCTTTTCAAGGATATTTCGATAAATTCAAGAGATTAGCTGACTGATAGAGTGAGAGACACTTATGTCCTTGGAAAAGTAGCACAAGTTGAGCATACAATGACGATGTCTAGAAGAGATGATGAGATCGTCTCTAGCTTGGCTAACATTAGTAAGTTACTAGAGTCTCAGCAAAAGCAGATCACTGATTTATCTTAGAGAGTACCAATGATGCAGCAGGATGGTGGCTATGAAGGAGCTAGTCAATAGGAGATCGAGGAGGCAAACTACACCATGGGTCAAAGTATTCAAGGAACTAGGTACCCGAATCAAGAAAACCAGAATTATCAGGGGAATTACAACAACCGTGGTCTCCCGGGTAATTACGAACAATCAAGAAGGCTGAAGTTTTCATGGAGCAATCCGAATAATGCGGTGCAGCCTCCTATTGGTGTTGATCCAGGAGCAAAGGTGGAAGAAGGGAAGCCTGACTTAGAGGATACGGTGAACAGGTACATGGCGAGGAATGATGCAAGAGTAGACCGTCTTGAGGCTAAGTTAGAGAAGAAGATTGATGATAATCATAAGGACTTGTCTACACAAGTGAAAGACCTTACGTTGTTGATGGGAGAGATGGCTGAGAATGTAAACAAATTGACTCAAACTATTGAGAAAGGGAAGTTTTCATCTTAAAGTATTGAGAATCCAAAGTCTTGCCACGCCATCACGTTGAGGTCGGGAACGCAATATGAAGGTCCGATGATGCCGGCAAGTGAAATCAAAGGGAACAGAGCAGTTACTCATCTAGATAGGAGTTGCTCGATCAGACCATCTGGTCGAGCAGAGGTCGAACCACTTCCGAAGAAACAGAATTACGATACTCTATTTTCTAATCATCCGTTCAACCAGCACAACACCGTTCGACCAAACCACCCAGGTCGAACGGAGATCGAACAATAGCAGTGTGACAAGAGTTTGCGATCAGGGAATCTGTTCGACTAAAACCAATATGTTTGACCAAACTATCTTGGTTGAGCAGAGGTCGAGCAAAATGTTCAGGAACAGAGTATGCGATCAGACCCAACTGCTTCTGCGGGCAAAGCGTGTGTTCTTTCCCTTCCTTGGGGCATCTTTGCTTTCTAGTCGAAATTCCTACTTAGAGTCAGTTAAAGGTCAATCTGACCCTCATCCAGTTCCTAGTTGCTCGACTAAAATCTATCTGTTTGACTAAACCATCTCGGTCGAACGGAGGTCGAGCAGCACAACTCAGAGTCTAATTCGATACCGAATGTGACACCTGTTGATTGGAATACTCCAGCTACATCTCGAGAGCAGAATACCAAGCTTACAGTAGTAGAAAAGAAGTGGAAAAGAGCTAAAAGATTAGAGCCGAGAAGGATAAAGCGGAGAAGGTTGAACATGATGAATGGGGGATACCTAAAACAAAGATACCTCCGTCATTTCCTCTCAAGCTAGTTTAGAGGGGATTAGAGGAAAAGTTCAAGAAATTTTCTGAGATCATAAACAAAATAAGCTTGAACATTCCTTTCTCTGAAGCAATAATGGAGATGTCGTATTATAGCCGCTTTCTGAAGGATATTCTTTTGAAGAAGAGAAGCTTGAATGGAATTGAAATGGTGAATTTGTCTGAGAACTGCAGCTCGATCATTCAAAGTAAGCTGCCAGCTAAGCTAAAGAATCTGGGAAGCTTAACAATTTTATGTGAAATTGGAAAGGAGTCGGCAAGTCGAGCCTTGTGTGACTTGGGGCAAGCATCAACTTGATGTCGTTGTCCACTTTTAAAAGGCTTGTTTTGGGGAGTTAACTCCCACATCGGTGGCTTTGCAGCTAGCGGATAGTTCTATGACCTTTCCAAAAAGTGTGATTGAAAACGTTCTCGTCAAAGTAGAAAAGCTTGTCTTTCCTGTGGACTTTCTTGTGCTTGAGATGGAAGACGACAAGGATAATGTTCCCCTGATCTTAGGGAGACCATTCCTTGCGACTGCTGGAGCTTTGATAGATGTGCAAAGGGGTGAGCTACGGTTGAGGATGGATAAATAAGAGGTTTTATTTAAGCTTGACAAAGCAATGAAGATGCCAATGGAGATGCAGTGTCACAGTATTGATGTGGTGGAGGAGATTGTTAATGAAAACAAGTCTTTGATTCTCTCTAAGGATCCTTTTGAGACATGCTTGATGGAGTCTCTTACTTTTCCCACTACGGAGCTAGATGAGCTTTCCAATGAGGTATGTATTAAATTTCTTAAAAACTTTTTTGCTTTGGGTGATGACAGGTATGAATCGCAAAAGACAAAGGTTGAAGAGGTCAGGTGGACGAGGAAGTACTTACCTTTGGACAGAGAGAGTGCACCTCAAGAAGAGAAGAAAGAGTTGAAACCGCTACCGGAACACTTGAAGTATGCTTATCTTGGTGACAATGAAAAATATCCGGTAATTGTATCTTCTTCTCTTGATGATGATCAACTTGAGGAATTGTTAGATGTGCTTAGGAAATATAAGTCTATGATCGGTTGGTCTCTAGATGATTTAAAAGATATTAGTCCTTCATATTACATGCATAGAATAAGATTGTTAGATGAGGCCAAGAGTAGCATTCAGAATCAGCGGAGAGTGAATCCTACGATTCAAGAAGTGATTAGGAAGCAAATCCTAATGTGGCTAGATGTTGGGATTATTTATCCTATTACTGATAGTCCCCATGTGAGTCCATTGCATGTTGTTGCTAAAAAGGGGGCATGACTATTGTGAAAGCCGAAAATGGTAAGACTTTAGCCACGAGGATTCCTACAGGATGGCGTATGTGTACAGATTACAGGAAACTGAATGAGAATACATGCAAAGACCATTTTCCCCTTCCTTTCATGGATCAAATGCTTGATCGTCTTGCAGGGTATGAGTATTATTGTTTCTTGGATGGGTACTCGGGTTATAATCAAATCATGATTGCACCTGAGGATCAAGAAAAAATTACTTTTACTTGCCCATATAGAACATTTGCCTTTAGAAAGATGCCTTTTGGATTATGTAATGGGCCAGCTACATTTTAACGTTGCATAGCCATATTTGATGGGTAGATAGAAAAGATCATTGAGGTGTTTATGGATGATTTTTCTGTATTTGGTTCCTCTTTTGATGTTTGTTTATCTAACCTTGCTATTGTTTTGAAGAGATGCCAAGAAATTAATCTTGTCTTGAATTGGGAGAAGTGCCACTTCATGGTAAGGGATAAGATTGTTCTTAGCCATCATATTTTGGCCAAGGGATTGCAGGTGGAAAGAGCAAAGGTGGTGGCAATTGAGAAGCTTCCTCCACCTACGAATGAGAAGGGAGTGCGGTCTTTCCTTGGACATGCCAGTTTTTATAGAAGATTCATAAGACTTCTCAAAATACTCCAAGCCATTATATCATTTACTTGAAAATGATGTGCCTTTTGTTTTTGATCAAGAGTGTCTAACAGCTTTTCAGGTTTTAAATGAGGCGCTTATTACTGTACCTATCTTGATCACACTAGATTGGACTCATCCGTTTGTACTTATGTGTGATGCGAGTGATTTAGCACTTGGAGTGGTATTTGGGCAGTTGAAGGATAAGAAGTTCTGCTTCATTTACTATGCGAGTAAGACTTTTGATGCGGTACAAAAGAACTACACGGTGACTGAAAAGGTGTTTCTTGATGTGGTGTACGCATTCAATAAGTTTCGACAGTATTTGGTTGGCATGAAGACTATAGTGTACGCGGATCACTCTGCGATTTGGTACTTGATGGAGAAGAAGGAAACTAAGTCAAGGATCATTAGATGGATTCTTCTTCTGTAGGAGTTCAATATAGAGATTCGAGATAAGAAAGGTACGAAAAACGTTTTGGCGGATCACCTATCAAGGTTGGAGACAAGGGAGCACTGTGATGATTCTTTCTAATACATAGAAGAGATGTTCCCTGATGAGAAGATCATGGCGGTGTTTGTTGAAGGGGCTGAAAGAGCATGTGTAGTGGCTGCCCAAGGGATTGATCCATGGTATGCGGATTATATAAATTACATTGTCGTAGGTGAAATTCCAAGAGATCTCAACCGATATCAACTCGCGAAATTCAAGAGGGATGTTGAGACATGTATATGGTATGATCCGTTTGTCTACAAGATATGTATAGATTCCATAGTCCGTAGGTGTGTGCCTGAGATGGAGATGGAGAGCGTTCTTTATTTTTGCCATGCACAGCCTAACAGGGGGCACTTTGGAGCTCAAAAGACGGCAGCGAAGGTACTTCAATCTGCTCTTTATTGGCCTACCTTGTTTAAAGATTGTGAGACCTATATGCATCATGCGATAGATGTCAAAAGATGGGGAACATAAGTCGAAGAGATGAGATGTCACTTCAGCTAAGCATTGTTGTTGAGATCTTCGATGTATGGGTGATCGATTTTATGGGGCCTTTTCCTCTATCTAATGGATTTCTTTACATCCTCTTAGCAGTGGATTATGCTTCTAAGTGGGTGGAAGTCATTCTGACTCGCGTGAATGATTCAAGGACTGTTTTATCTTTCTTGAAGAAATATATCTTTGCCCGTTATGGAGTTCCTAGAGCACTAGTGAGTGATGGAAATACTCACTTCGTTAATAAACTTCTTGAAAAGGTGCTTATGGATTATGGAGTCAAGCATAGGGTTACTACACCCTATCACCCTCAAGCGAATGGGCAAGCTGAAGTTTCCAACCGATAAGTGAAGCAAATATTGAAGAAGGTAGTCGGAACCAATAGGAAGGATTAGGCAACGAAGCTCGATGATGTTTTGTGGGGGTTCCGGACTGCTTATAAGACGGTGTTGGATATATCATTGTACCAAATTATCTCTGGAAACCCGTGTCACTTGCCGGTAGAGATTCAGCACAAAGCTTTTTGGGCATTGAGAAGTTTGAACTTGTCCTTAATGGATCAAAAGGAGTTAAGAATAACTCGTATTAATCAATTGGATGAGTTCCGAAATCATGCTTACAAGAACTCGGAGATCTACAAGGAGAGAATGAAGAAATGGCATGACTCGAAGATCTCATACAAGGAGTTCAAGCAAGGTGATGAGGTATTACTTTTTAACTCTCGCTTGAAGCTCTTCGCAAGAAAATTGAAGTCGAAGTGGACGGGGCCGTTCATTATCCATAGAGCCTGAGGAGGGGGAGTTTTGAGCTTATGGACAAAGATGGAGACATCATAACGGCGAATGGGCATCGTTTGAAGCATTACAAGTCGCCGGATGATGCTTGTGTCATCTTTGAAGATACCTTGCACTAGATTGGTACCGTCGTGACTCTTCAACGTTAAACATGAGTGCCTGTTGGGGGCTTTCCCTCCCGTTTTATTACTTTAATTTCATTGGTGTGTGTAAGAAATTTTTATATTTGACGTGCTTATCATTCGGAAATTACATCTCTTCACAAACTTAGTTTTGATTATAGTTTCTACTAAGTTTGGGGGGTGTGATGTACTTACCTTATCATAGCACGTAGAATATGATCTTTTCTTTGTAACGTTTGCTATGGGAGTTGATTTTTTGCAGTATATTAAAACTTTAATCGATTTTGATGCATCGATTTTTTTACAATTTGCCTAGTGTTTAGTGGTGTTTTGTTGTATTTTTAGTGTAATTACGGAGTTACACTGGATGTTATATGGTTTTAAAGAGTTTCTCTAGCTTAATTTTTGGATATCTTGATACTTGATGTTGTCTTAGAGTTGAATGTTGCAGGGAGATACGAGAAGGGTACAAAGTTTAGTAAAGTTTGAGGTTGTTTGAATTTTAGAAGAGCTATTCGACCAAGGCTATTTGATCGAGCAATGGTCGAACGAAATGCATAATTCTTCCAGAGAGGTTGTTTGACTTGAGCATTGCAGCTCGACCAAGATGTTGTAGTTGAGCAACGGTCGAGCAAAGTGAGCACAACTTACAGAGACTTTGTTCGACCAAGTAGTGGTTGCTCGACCAGGAGTGTGAAGTCGAACAATGGTTGAGCAGGATAGAGGAGAACAGGGGGTACGACGAGGTAGGTTACTCGACGTCCAACACCTATTCGACCAACTAATGTAGGTTGAACAGATGTCGAGCAAAATGTACAAAATGTCCAGAAAGGTTGTTCGACTTCAACTGTGTTGTTCGACGAAGGAGTTTAAGTCGAGCAATGGTCAAACAAAGTGAGCAAAACTTACAGAGACTTTGTTCAACTAAACATGGGTTACTCGACCCAGACTTGGAAGTCGAGCGGAGGTCGAGCAAGTCAGGACAAAATAGAGACTCGATTACACGCATTGCTCCACTTACACATGCTATTCGACCACAAATTGTAGGTCGAACGAAGGTCGAGCTAGGTAATTTCAAGGGTCAGATCTTGGTCATTCGACTTACGGACCATGTTCGACCATGCCTCACAAGTCGAACTGCAGTCGAACGGTGTCTGGAGCAGTTTTAAAAATGTATAATTTCATTTCGTTCGATACAAAACCATCACCCTTTCTCGAGCACCATTTCTAAACTGTAAGTTCTTCCTCTTAACCTCTTTTCTTTACCTAAGTCTTTCCTCCCACACACTTCACATCCGAATTCGAGAGTTTGCAAGATCCAATCTCGGGTTTTCACTCGAATCTTGAAGAAATTTCACTCTCATTCACCACACATGTACCATGTTCGGCAAAGGTATATTTTCTCTCAATATTGATTCTCGAATTTCATTGTGGATGATTGTTCAAGATTTAGTGAGTGGAGTTCACTTAGTTTGGGTAGGTTTGATTGTTGAATTGCTTGAATTTTTATCCAGCATTGCATTCGAAATTTTCTTGAATTGTGCTTCGTTGAATTGTGAAATACTCATGAAATTAATATTGTATGAAGCATGAGCTTGAGTTTAATTTGCAAATTATACATATGGGTTCATTGAATTTGGGTGATTTTATGGTGCAATTAAGGGTAGAAGTTGAGCATGTTTCAAGTGTTGACTTGGTGAAAGTTGGAGTTGATTTGATATTATGTTTGCGTGGAGTAGTGTTAGATTAATTTGATCTTGATATTCTTGATTGAAAGTATTGGTTTAGACTTCAATTGTGATTGATAGACACTTGAAATTGAGTTGAATCGGATACATGAATTTGAAGTCTTGAGTAGGATTCATGTTAGACATAGGCTTGGTATTGTTATCTCTTTTTGTTGCGTATTGAAGTATAACTTTTGTAGGATAAGAGAGTGCTTCTTCTTCGAAGAGGAAGGGAAATAAGTCACCTCCATTGGGGGAGTTAGTCAAGAAAATTAAGATGGATAAAAGGAAGCCAGATAAAAGAAAAATGCCAGCGGATTTTGGGATCAAGATTGGCGATTGGGAAGAGAAATGGGAGCTGTGGAATGCAATCTCTCTAAAGATCAGAAGGACGAGGTATCAAGATGATCGTGTCATGATGGACATGAACATCATCAACGACATTCGTTAGATGTTTAATCAAGCGGGCATAGCAAGATTCATGGAGATGAAGAGGGAGTCTTACTTTCACATTACTGCGGAGGTTTTATGCACGCTGACAGTTGAGCGTGGTGACGGATATCTTCCTTATGGTATTTGGATGCGAATAGGTGGACAGGAGCAGACGATGTGGGCTCGAGAGTTTAATGAGATAATTGGCTATGAGAATGTGGTTGGAACGGAGAGTGATGCTTTTAGGCCAAACGAGTTTTGCAGAGCTATCACGGAGAGGCGAGAAGATTATATATAATATCTTAGTTCAACTAGATTTTTTTTAGAAAGCCCAAAACCTATTTATTTATTTTTATAGCCCAAAAGGCCAGCCCAATTAAGCCCAACTAGATTTTTTTTAGAAAGCCCAAAACCTATTTATTTATTTTTATAGCCCAAAAGGCCAGCCCAATTAAGCCCAACTAGATTTTTTTAGAAAGCCCAAACTTATTTATTTATTTATTTTGTTGCCCAAAGTTTCAGCCCACTTAAATGGCCTGATATATAATTAGTAAGGCTAAAGTTAAAAAAAAAAAAAAGAGAAGAACGGGAGAAGAAAAGCAAAAGAGGGGAAAGAAAAGAGTGAAGAGGAGAAACTCTTGTTGATCAAATTCTCCCTTACAACCCTCATCCTAGGTGGTTTCTAAGTTGTTTTGAGGTAAGTGGTGTGTGAATTAAGCTTCCTTCTTCCATGATTTTGTAATTTTGTGGGGTTTTTCTTTTTGGTATGTGGGTAATTTGCAAACTGTTCGAACTGATTTTGACATAGCTATTACCCTTGAAAGTTTACAAACTTAATTTCTGTACGTATCTGAACTCGTTAGCTTTCCGTAGCCACTTGAAACGCCTCAATCCGATTATTCTACAATTAGTTATGATTTTTCTCGTAAACTGCCGCTAGCTGGAAAATTTCAGAATTTTTATGTCGAATTCAAACTTATTTTTTTATCGTTTCGTTTAGTTAATGTATTGAAACGGTTATATGGGATTGGGAACTGATGTTAAGGAGTTACATGTCATTTTTATTTAATATCGACTCGTTCGAACTCGATTAGGATTTGTTTTTAGCAATGAAAGGAATGTTAACGCTAATAGTTAGTTATATTTAATTTGTCTTTAATTGCTCATCTCCTTTCTAGGTAAAGAACCATCGACGAAGGGCAAGGGACCGACTTCAGATTCCGGAGAGAGTTAATCACTTCCTTGTGAGTTGATAATTCGGGAACGCCTTCTCTTATGGGAAGTGTGGACCCTCGATAAATGTGCATTTATTTTAGTTTTAGTTAATTGATAAGAAAATTATTTGGTATTATGTTATGTGGTAAAGAGCCTGATTGGCTCGATTGCTCTGGTTAGAGTCATGTTAGCCATTTTATGAGTATTATTGATTTCTGGTTATTCTTGTGTGCCAATTAAGACTCTAACTTGAGTCGTTTTTCATCTTATGATGCACATGCATATGTATGCCTGGTACCAAGGTTAAGTAGCCCGAATTGGTCACGGTTCGGGTGAGTTGGAGCGACATTGATTAAGTAGCCCGAATTGTCGCGGTTCGGGTGAGTTAGAGTGACAACCAAGTTGCCCGTGATTGGCAAACCTGGGTGAGTTAGACTAACGGGGCACCTGTCCATTTGCCAAATACTGATACTCTGGAGGGTGATCGTTAGATGGATCAGTCTATTATAGGCTCAGTCAACGTCACCGGTGTGGGACATGCATGTCATATATGTTTATATGTTTGATCATTTCAAGTATTCACGTCGATATTGAATTGTGAACTTTAGCACTTGGCGTATTGAGAAAGAATATTAATGTGCATTTTATCTAGAGTAACGGTGACGGGCTTGGACTGTCTCTCGACGGAGAGCTCAGTTCGAGGAGGATATTGACTACCCACGCGTCTTTTATGTGATAACATGTTGTTTGAACTAATTGTGTTATTCGTAAATGTGCACTAAGGTTTTTATTTTCATTAATATGTATACTGAGTGAGAAATAGTTATTGTGGGACGAAATGTGGGATTTTATGTTATGAACCGCGAGTGGAATACATGCTTCGTATAAGGGTCGGGGTGACCGGCTTATCACCTCACTGAGCTAGTGGTTTTGCTCACCCCCATCATTCTTTCCTTTTCAGGCTGTTGATATCGTTTTGGTTGGAGGTTTTCCTATCGTTTGCTCGTCATCCAATCCGTGTTTTGGGTACTTTCTCTTTTAGGTAAATTGACGGATTCATTGGCGAGATTGTATAGTTTATATTTGGTGACCCCCTTGATGTTCTTTTTGTACCTTCGCGATGTTATATCGTTCATGTATATTTTCTTTAAACTAAGTTACACCGTTGTATTTTGTACCTTTGTAAATCCTTGTTGATACTTTTTGAGATGATGTCCTCGGGTTGTACCCGTTGTTATCAGTTGTTCAGCTCTACAGGTACTTGATAGCAAGCCTTACGTTTTCTATAAACTTTGTGGAGTGGAGTGCACCCATTCTGCAAAATTTATGGTTAACGTGGCGGTTGTTGCGTTCTGTCTGGGGTCGGGACGTGACATTATAATTCCAATACATCGAAGGTAGCTTTCATTCGCAACCCTGTGATTGCTTACATAGACCGAATTTTGGGAAACACGTTATTTGCAAGGTCTGAATGGAGCTGTATTCCGAGAGGGGAGCTCTATGACTTATGGTGCATGCTCAACGGAGTTCGCTTCAATGTAGCAGCCTACTTTTTCCATCAACTTTACAAGTTCACAATGCATGGATTTCAGAGAGTAAACATCGGAGGGCTGATCATCATTATAGCGGAGTATTACAGGGTTGACTTGAGTAGGCATGCTCCTATTCTAGGTGATCCGGACTTGATCTTGACATCATGCGTCAGGATGGAGCTTATTGAGCGAGTGGATGATACTTGGATGTTCATCCGAGGGAAGAAGCCTCGAACACTTCAGTTTCCATTGGTGATAGCTGACCTTACCACTGTGAGGAACAATAATAACTTGTTGATGAATACTACAGAGCACACAGTGATCTCGAAAACATGCTTGGGAAGAGGAGATTGGAGATTGCTAGCTGAGTTGCGTGAGCAGGGAATCGGCTTGGATGAGAACATGATTTTGATCAGAGACCCGACTGATTTTGAAGAGGAGGAGCCACAACCACCACGTGCTTTTGATTATCAAGAGGATATGCTTCTGGTGCAACCTCAACAGCCACATGAGCAAGAGTTTTTTGAGTCTCCACCACAGCCACAACCACAACAAGATTATTGGGTGGCCCAGGATCAGTTTTATCGGGAGCAATTTCGATTGATGCACGAGCATTTCGCCACACTCAATGCGAACCAGTTAAAAATAAACAGGCAGCTGGCGCTTTCAAATACTAACTACGCCACACTCAATGCACGCTATGATACGATGGATGGTCGGCTGAGGGAGTTGCAAGACCATGAGCGCTTGATGTCTCTAAATATCAGTGATTTCCATATTGATCAGTGGCGAGGGAGAGGAGTGATGATGATGATGGGGAGGATGATGGTGATGCTCCAGAGGAGTAAGGAGCATCAGGTTTTTATTCTTTTCTAATTCTTCTCATCCCCATTCTCTTTTACACTTTACAGGTGCAAGCTTCAGTGTTTTGGGTGTAGTGTGTGATTCATGTGTGAGTGGCATGTATTTGATAATATTGATGATGATTGACTGATTGTGGAAAGTTGTTTTCTTGGAATTGAATAGTGATGAGGATTCATGATATGTATGGCTCTTATTTTGATGCATGTTGATTTGTTGATGACGAGCATGTTCTATTTGTACGTGTAGCTCATTGAAAATTGATGTTGATTGCATGCTTTGAAGAGTGCTTAGGATTCTATTAATCATGTGAGGATTTGAGCCTTGTTGATCGTGCTATACGCATGATCGTTTATTCCTGAGAGTCGTTTGTATACTCGTATTCCAGAACTTGACTTGGAGTCTTATGTGAATCTATAATTGATAGATGCTAGAAAATGATCTTAGGCCATTATTGTTAATTAAGTTACTTAGCCAAATTTATCCTACCCTATTATATGATTATCATTGGAAGCCCTTTTGAGTCTTTAAGCTTTTTCTTTGGCAAGCCTTGATAATGAGTCGTTTACCTTTTGAGCCTTGAACACCTATTACTAGTAAATAGTGGAGGTAAATGAATGCTCTATGAAGTTCTGAAGAGGAATAGAATGAGAGATTTGGTGAAATCAAAATCGCTAGACAAGGGGTTAAATCTTGCGAGGGATAGTGCCTGAAACCGGTATCCCGAATACTAGAGAAGGTAGTGCCCGAAACTGGTACCCTTATACTTGAAGAATATCGGAATTGGTATTTTACTGCGGAAAAGAGGTTGATCCAAGTAAAGATGGAGGAATGGCGTATAAACGTGATCGTTAAGACGAAGAAGTGAAGAAGGGAGCAGCTGAAAAGTAATATACCGAGGTAATTCTTTACTAGTAAAGTTAGTCACTTATCTATATTCTTCCACCTTGACCAAAGAGCCAACATTACAACCTTTAAACAAGTCCTTTGTGATCCTAGTATTGAGTTGTTTATGGATGGATTTTTGAGACCTTTGTCAAGCTTATGGTTACGCGAGTATATGAATTGAAATTGAGTGTCGATACTAACCATAAAGTGTACATCTTTTACACTTGAGAGAAAGAATAAATACATACCCATGAGCTAGATGACTTAGCACTCGTAGAAGTATTATGATTAATTGATGTTTTTATGTGAATGAAAGGTATGATGGTTGCATGTTTTGAGTTGATATAATTGCATGTGTTAGGATATGTTGCACTTGATCTTGTGATTACACTCCCTGGATTTGTTTAATTTTCGTTGCCTCGGGACGAGCAACATGTAAGTTTGGGGGTTTGATGAGAGTGTAAATTCACGTATTTTGGACTCTGATTTGCGTGGGAATGGAGTACGATTGAGTCTTTTATTGAGACGAATCGGCATGCTTATGGAAAAGTCACGAATTAGAGGGTACAAGGGCTGTTTGAGCATATTTGCATAGAAAAATAGGTGTAAAAGGCTCGGAATTGGAAGACAAGATTTTAGAGGCAAGAATCGAGTGACGTTCGACCAAGAGAGCCTGTTCGACCAGACCACCTAGGTCGAATAGAGGAGGCCAAGTCGAGCAGATTGTGCAGATTTATCCAGAGAGTTAGCTTGACTTGGAAGTGTTGCTCGACCAACATCAGCTTGGTGGAGCAGATGAGCAGAGGTCGAACAAAGTGAATAAAACTTACAGAGAGTTTGTTCGACTTGAAGGTGTTGCTCGACCAACATCAATTTGGTCGAGCAGAGGAGGTTAAGTCGAGCAGAATGTTGAAATTGTCCAGAGAGCTTGCTCGACCAGTTGCTCAAGTTGGAGGCCTTGCTCGACCAGTCCATGCCTGGTCGAACGGAATTTCACTGCTGCTATTTATAGTAATTCTGGATGTCTTTTAATAAATTTGACGTGTGCTTCAAGTAAAGGCCCATCCTAAGCCCACAAGGAGATCATATGAGTATAAAAGAAGAGCTTTCGCAGGAGAATGAAGAGACGACACATCATTCATCCATCTACTACCGAAACCCTACCATCATCCAAAGGAGTCGTGAGGAGAGGTTCATCTAGCGAGTCAAGTAAGATCATACCCACTAGCTATGATTTTTCCTAGATCAATCATGGGCTAGAACCACCCCAGTAGTTCTAGGGTTATGAAAGTTTTATGAGTTAATTAAATTTCCATGTGTAAACTCCGAGCAACACTACTTGTGGTTTATTTTATATAAGATTGTGCTTTTTCAATTCATACTCACGGTCGTTTTGTGCACCATTAACTGTTATGTAGAGTCTGAATACATCTCTTGGTTATTGATTGAGTGCGTTCATCGCTGAGCAGAATCATATGTTATAATTCTAAGTGAAGGAATTCCGAAGTCTTATTAGAACTATCTTATATAGATACTTGTTAATTAAATCGTATTCGGGTTAATAAGTAGGATAAAGAGTATAACTTATAGTACCTAAAAAGGGAGATCAAATCAGGTTAGAGTACTAAGTGCACGGAAAATAATTGATTATGATAGTACCTAGAAAGGGGGGTGAAGTATGCATCTTGCTCCGAGGATATTCACACGTGTCATACGCTTGCTTATTTGTGTCTATAGAGTATGCTTGCATGGTTTAGTGATGCATCCATAAACTGCAAGGCAGAGTAGGACATCAACACATGGAAAGGAAATTAACGAGTAAAACTGGATGACCTGGAGAACTACTCTATTACTTACTTGATCACAACCGAGTTTCCTCTATTGCTTGCTTATTTACTTTGTTATTTTTACTTATATGTTATTTAGTTTCGTAACCAAACGAAATTCAATTTGCCACATAATCTTAGTTAATTAGAATATAATTAAAGTGATAATCATCCGTCTCTTGGGTACGATAAACACTTGGTCACCTATCGAAACTACAATTGATATCCTTATACTTGAGGATTAATTTTGTGTGTTGAGAAAACGTCCATCAATCATCCCTTTCACCTCTAGAGCTTGATAAATTGTTAAGGGTGCTTAGAGATCATAAAAGTGCTATAGGGTGGAGTCTTGATGATTTGAAAGGTATAAGCCCCACTATTTGTATGTATCACATTAGGTTGATTGATGAGAGTAAATCATGCATACAACCTCAATGTCATTTGAACCTCATTATGCAAGAGGTTGTTTGGAAAGAAGTTTTGAAGTGGTTAGAAGCTAATATTGTTTATGCCATAAGTGATAGTCCGTATTTGAGTCCTTTGCATGTTGTGGCTAAGAAAGGGAGATGGACCATTGTTAAAACGGAATTTGATGAAGAACTTGCTACAAGGGTGAAAACAGGATGGAGAGTTTGTTGTGATTATAGGAAGCTTAATGAAAACACTCATAAATATAATTTTCCTTTGCCTTTTATTGATCAAATACTTGATAGGTTGGCGGGATACAAGTATTATTGTTTTCTAGATGGTTACTCGGGGTACAACCAAATCATGATAGCCCCCGAGGATCAAGAGAAAACAACTTTTACTTGTCTGTATGACACGTTTACTTTCTATAAATTGCCTTTTGGGTTGTGCAATGTCCCCGCTACCTTTTAACGTTGCATGATGGCCATCTTTGGGGGATTTATTGAAAATGTGATGGAAGTGTTTATGGATGACTTTTCCATCTTTGGGTCTTCATTTGATAAATGCTTAGCTAATCTTTCTACGGTGTTGCAGCGATGTCAAGATACGAACCTAGTCTTGAATTGGGAAAAATGTCATTTTATGGTTCAAGAGGGTATAGTACTTGGGCATCATATATCAGAGAAAAGGTTTGAGAACTGATAGGGCGAAGGTTGTAGCAATTGAACATCTCCTCCCACCAAAGAATGAAAAAGGGGTTAGATCATTCCTTGGCCATGCCGGGTTCTATCGACATTTTATAAAGGATTTTTCTAATATAGCCAAACCTTTGTGTAAATTGCTTGAAAAAGATGCTTCATTTGAATTTAATGATGAATTTATTGATGCTTTTAGGGTGCTCAAGGAAGCCTTAATTTTGTCTCCAATCCTCGTCTCTCCCGATTGGAGTAAGCCTTTTGAGCTCCATTGTGATACAAGTGACAATGTATTGGGAGTGGTGCTTGGTCAAGTGAGGGAGAAGAAGTTTCGAGCAATCTACTATGCATCAAAGATGTTCAATGCAAATCAAAAGAATTACACCACAACGGAAAAAGAGTTCTTATCTGTGGTTTATGCTTTTGAAAAATTTCATCCATACCTAGTTGGCATGAAAACCATTGTTTATACGGATCATGCCGCCATTAGGTATTTGATGAGTAAGAAAGATGCTAAACCTAGACTAATTAGTTGAGTTCTTTTGTTGCAAGAGTTCGATGTGGAGATACGTGATATGAATGGAGTTGAAAATATCATAGCCGACCACTTATCACGTTTGGAAAATATTGATGAAGAGGGAACCATGGAGTTCATTAAGGATTTATTTCCGGATGAAGAGATCCTTCAAGTTAATTTTCAAAGGATATACACCTTGTGTGAGACCAGGAGGCCGTGGTATGCGGATTTCGTGAATTATTTAGCTTGTGGCCTCAAGCCGGATCATCTCACCGAATCTTAAAGGAAGAAGTTCTATCATGATGTCAAGGAGTACTTATGGGATGATCCTCTTTTGTTTAAGAATTATCCGGATATGATCATAATGAGGTGTATCCCGGAGGAGGAAAAGTTAAGTGTTATGGAGATGTGTCATAGTTCACCATGTGGAGGACACTTTGGATTTCAAAAGACGGGAGCAAAGATCCTACAATTGGGGTTGTTTTGGCCAACTTTGTTCAAAGATTGTAAGGAGTACATCAAGGGGTGTGATAGGTGCCAAAGGATTGGAAGTATAGGGCAACGTGATGAAATGCCCATGAGGAACATTTTTGAAGTTGAGGTGTTTGATGTATGGGGGATGGACTTCATGGGCCCATTTCCGCCTTCCAATGCTTACCTTTACATATTGCATTATGTGTCTAAATGGGTAGAAGCAATCCCAACAAGGACAAATGATGCTCTAGTGGTTAAAGCTTTCTTAAAGAAGAACATCTTTGCTAGATTTGGGGTGCCAAAGGCCATGATTAGTGATGGGGGATCGCACTTCATCAACAAGCTTATTGAGAAGCTCTTGAATGGCTATGGAGTGAAGCATAAGGTTTTTACACCTTACTATCCTCAAACAAATGGCTTGGCGGAGGTATCAAATAGGCAAGTGAAGCTTGTACTTGAGAAGACGGTCAATGGAAATTGAAAGGATTGATCTTCTAAGCTTGACTATGCCCTTTGGGCCTATCGAACGGCCTACAAGACCGCCCTAGGTTTTTTTCCGTACAAGCTTGTTTATGGAAAGGCATGCCATTTACCCGTGGAGTTGGAGCATAAGGCACTATGGGCCCTTCGGAAGTTGAACCTTGATGAGAAATAATCTGGAAAAAAAAATGCCTCCAATTGATTGAACTAGAGGAATTTAGAGAGGAAGCTTACTCAAGCTCGAGAATTTTGAAAGAAAATCTTAAAAGATGGCATGATGAGAGGATTAAAGCAAAGGAGTTCATTCCGGGGGATAATGTTCTTTTATTCAATTCAAGACTTAAACTATTCCCCGGAAAACTTAGTTCGAAATGGACCAGACCATATTTGGTGATTGAGGTTAGAGAAGATGGATCTTTGAAGCTTGAAGGATCGGATGGGAATGCTTTTGTGGTTAATGGTCTTAGGGTGAAACATTATCATTCTCCCTCTCAAAGGGAGTTGGTATATGTGGATACCTTCACTTCTTGAAGGCTCGTATCCTTTTAGTAGTTTAGGATTATTCATATTTCTTTTTCTTATGTTGCATTTTTAGTTTTGTAGGTGGATTATGCGCTTGAGAAGAATGCATTTTGAAGATACGAAAAGGGCTTCATGTTAAGTGTATAGGTATGTCTCACCACTTTTTGCAAACTTATCTCAAAACTCTTGTTTCAATTTAAGTTTGAGGGGATATGGCATGGTGTGACGTGTATTTTATTGGAAGCATGAACTCTTTGTGTTTTTGAGCTAATTTGAAATTTTTCTCATGAGTTCGGTGTGATTTTGGTCCGTTTGGTTGTGTGAAAGTAGATAATAATCCATGTTTTGATACCTAATGTTGAGCTAATGTTGTTTTTAAGTTGTGAGCATGAATAGGGAGTATTGGAAGCATGAAACAGGGTTTGAAGTAAAAAATTGGAGAAAATAGGGCAAACAGTACACGAGCCCTGTGCAGTACACGGCCCTGTAACACGTGGCGTGTACTGACATCAGACGCAGCAACACGGGCAGACACATGCCATTTTGCGCAACACGGGTCGTGTCCTGTGATGAAGCACTGGTCGTGTCGTCAACACGAGCCTGTAATAGATGGTCGTGTGACGATATCAGAAGGTTCGACATGGTCACCCCCTGACCATTTTTTGCTCACACGACTCGTGTTGAGTACAGATACACGGGCCGTGTGAGCAACAAGAGCCGTGTCGCGTTCTGAGGCAGATTAAAATATGGGCTGGCCTCTTCAAAACGGTCCATTCCCCTTCGTCATCTTCAACCCTCTCACTCAAAAATCTCTCTTCCAAACTCCACAAACCTTCAAACAACATCTAATAGTGGTGAGAGTAAGTGATTCCTAAAGTTTTAATATCCAATCTTCCATTTGATTCCAAGAAAGAGGTATGCCAATTTGAACCCTAGTCTTCAATTGAATGTTTGAATGTGTGAATTTGTGTATGGACTTTGAATGATAGCTTGAAGCATGTCCATGATTGTGAAACATGAGTTAATTTGTTTAATTGTTGAATTGTGTAGAATTGTTAAAGAATTAGGGTTCATGGAAAATTTGAATTGGGGATTTTTGGAAATCAATGAAATTTGATGCAAATTGTGCTTTAAATTGATTGATGATGCTTTCATGAATTTGTAATAGACAATATTAGTTTAGGTATTGAGGATTTGAGCATGAATGAGATTGAAATTAGATGCAAATGGTGATTGTGAAATACATGCATGCTAAGTGTTTGATGAAATGCTTGAGTGAAGCTTTGAGTTAGATTGAGAACCTATTGCAAGTATGAAGCATTGTTGATTTATATTGTGCACATAGAAAGGAAAATATGATGATTTGATGAAAGAATGGAAGGATTGGGAGGTTGGAATCGCTTGAATTACAATTGAATGAATTGTTGAAATGTTGCTTGGTCTTAAATATAATCATCCTTAGAGGAATGTTATTGTATGTGTTGATGTAGGCTAGAATTACACTTAGTTGAATAAAAAGTGTTGATTCTACACATTTTGAGATGTTTTGCCTAAGAGTTGAAAATGAATTTAACTTAAAACATGTTGAACATTGTAGATGGCTGAAAGAAGAACAAGGAAACGTAATGAAGACTTCATCATTATTGAGACGGACATGGAGTTATCAAAAATTGATGCTCAGTTAATGATAGATGAAATACACCTTCAAAATTTTGGAGTGGAATTCTCGGAGTGGGAGAAGTATGCACTAAGGTGGCAATACATAGTGACCAAGATTAGGCCAATGAGATTTCAAGATCAGGCTACTATGGAGGGTCTTGGGATTGAGAATGATCTGAGGGCTTTATTCAGAAAGGTAGACATAGAAGATTTTTTCGACAAGAGGCCTCCCACCTATCTTCATCTCACAGCAGAGTTCATGAGCACGTTGCAAGTTCACAAAGATAGGAGCAGTTTTCCCGTAGCGATTACATTTCAGCTGAACAATGTCATGTGGGAGAAGGTTCCTATAAATGACTTGAACAAATTTTTTGGGTGTCCAGTCATGAGAGGCCATCAGAACTTCTTGCCCGGAGAGGGTTTCAATCAGCAAACATGGTGGAGAAGGTTAGTAGAAGATGGGGCTGAGCCTCCGGAGTACATACCTAGCTCCTCAAAAGGGACAGCGATCAGAAACCCAGTGATGAGGTATCTTGAGAAGATAGTATCAAATACCATTCTAGGTAGGTTTGAGAGCGGAGCTGTCAACGAGAAGTAGTTGTACATTATGTTTAGCCTCTATAAAGAATTCAGAGTCAACATTGCGGCTCACTTTGTTCAACATGTGGAGAGGGTAGCCAAAAGAGAAAACACTCGAGGGATTATGATTGGGGGTTTGGTCACGATGATTGCTCAGGGACTAGGGATTGATGTGAGAGGTATGCAGCATCGAATGGTGAGTGAAGGGCTTATATACACATAGCTTGTCAGGATGGAGTTCCTATCAGTTATAGGAAATGTGTACTGTTTGAAGCAAGAAAAGGGGGCTTCATTCCCTCTACTAGCTCCGGAACTCACCACAGTGCGAGGTCCACGAAAGGTCCAGAATTTGGCTATGGCGAGCCCCAACCACTCCGCAGTGGTAAGAGTTTTTTACAGACAAAATAGAGAAGGAGTGGAGGTAGTGCTCCACCAAATGAGGGTAGAAGAAGATCGAGAGCTAAGAGAGCTTAGAGCCGAGCCAGCTGATATGGAGATAGGGGATGAGGATGAGCAACCTCATCACGTTGAGTTCGAGGAGCAAGCACCAGAACCCCCGATTTTTGAGCTAGAAGGAGAATTCCAAGAGGATGAATTTTAGCAGCAGCAGCAGTACATGGGACCCGGAGCGGCTAGATGGAATTTCATGGAAGACGAAGTTCAAGGGATAAGGAATACTCAGCAGTCACATGGAGACCAAATTAGAGAGCTCAGGGAGGAGGAACAAAGACATGGTGTAACACTAAGGGAGATCCAAGAGGGGCAACGTCGGAGGGATTACAACGATGAGCAGGGATGTATTCATTCAAACAACATGGAGGAGATGCTCACGATGATGTTTAATTTCCAGTTCCCGTCGTCACCTCGTGCTTACAATCCTTGGGCCCCATACCAGCCGCCACCTCCTCCGGAGAATTGAAGGGAGGACTTTGAGTGCTCGTCACTTCATTAGCCCATTCATTTTAGTAAAATTTGAATTGTGTTGGATTTGATACTTTTGATTGTTTTATTTTGGGATGTTTAATTTCGTACTTTAGTTTCATTTTTAATTAAGGATTGAGATTTATGGTTATTTGTATTGATTATGGATGGGGGGAATTCTATGTTTTATTTCTTCATACGGTGTTTTGTTCTTGTGCTTTTGGTCCTTTGTTTGTCTTGTGTTTGTTAGCATTTTTATTCTTGTTTAGGGAATGTGTTGGTGGTTTGTTTAGGGAATGTGAGTGATTGAGGAAATGGTAGCTAGGAAGGTTTGATATGGAAGAAAAAGAAGAAAAGGAAATGGTAAAAGAAAAGAAAGAAAAATGGATGAAAAAAGTATAAGCAAAAAATGAATATGCAACCTAATAACAAGAAAATGAGCAAAGTAACAAAATGCTCAAGGAAATCATGAAAATCAAAGAAAGGAGGCATGCATTGAAAGAAGCTCAATTCAAGGAAATTTGATGATATTGCTTGTGATCAATTAAGAAAAGAAAGGAAGAAAGAAAATGTTAAGGAATGGAAGAAAGTAGCTACCTCTTCGATTACTTACACATGATTAGTCACTATTATCCATATTTTTCCTACCCTACCAAAGAGCCTATCATTACATCCTTAATGAAAGACCTTTATGATCATTAATTAACACTTTGGTGGTTTGTGAATGTAGTCCGCGAGTAAATTTATAGCGTGTCGAGCCAATCGATTGATGAGTGTTGTTACCACTTTAAAGAGTGTTGAGAGAACTTTATAACCGTTGTGAGACTTGGACTAAAAAGGGACTATATTACACTTTATTCTCTTTTGATTGAACTTGTTAATTTCTCATGTTATAAGTTTAATGTTGTAGGATGACTTAGCATACATTGTGGTTCTTATTGCTATTGATGTGTTATTATTTGTGTTCGTTTAGTCTTTTCCTAGGTGAAAATCTCACCCATTGGTTTATCATTTTGGTTGTGCGGGGACGCACAATACTTTAAGTTTGGGGGTGTGATGAGTGATATTTTAACCTAAATTTTAGTGTCTTTTTATGTCCGTTTTTGTAGTATTTTTATTCGTATTTATGTGCTATTTGGTGGAGTTATGTGTTTTTATGGAATAGAGTGTGAATGAACTTAATCATATGTAAAACAGGTGAAATCGAAGCGAAAATGGAGAAGGGAGACAAAAGAAGAAAGAAAAAAATAGGGCAGTAAGAACACGGCCAGCCATTTCAAGTACACGAGTCGTGTCGTGCTACACGAGCCGTGTACTGCAAACGGGCATGTAAGAGATGACCGTGCGACGACATCAGAATGCACAACACGAACATTCCTTGTCCGTGTTGCGGCACACGACTCCTGTGCCATCGTAAGTTCGCGTTGACCCAGAAACGCTGACACGACTCGAGGCATGTTGCAACACACGAGTCGTGTAGGTGCCTGATCAGTAAAAAATCAGATTTCTTCTAGAAGGCCCCCAATGAGTATAAATACGCACCCATTCAACCTTTGAAAAGAGATACACGAAATTTCAGCTGCTCACACACCTCACACACCAATCTTTTGATTTTACACCATATTCTTCATCCCCTTCATCCATACTTTGATTCTACATCATCTCTCCATAAATTCTACCATCCAAAGTAAGTGAAAAAGCAAGGAAGAGTGGGTGATCACCAAATGAAGGAAGAAGATTCAATTGGAGCCAATCCAAGGGATTTTTCATCCCAATTTTGTGTTTATCCTCTAGTTTACCATGATTTGTAAGGTTTTTAATGTCTATGTTAAGGATCTTATGAAGATTATAGACTAATCTCCCTTGTGGGATTAGCAACATGAAAGTTTGTGGTTAATTTTGGGATCTATGTACTTAAATTCATATGTTAATTGGGTTAATTGATTTTCTATCATTGATGTTTTAGATCTTGAGGTTTTTTATGATTTGTGTGTTTAGATGCTCTAAATATATGATTAAATTGAGAAATCAATTATGTGATTAGGACATTTGAGTGAATCATTTCATCAAACACTTCATGTGCATTATAAATTGTAAAGAAATTGAGAAATTTTTTAGAGTTTAGAACCCACCCTTTGACAGGACATACGATTGGTTTGATCGAGAGATTGATTAATTGTGTGAAGGGATTCTTATTTCAAGCTTAGTACCTAGTTGGAATTGTTTGAATGAGAACCAACCTTTGTGCTAATTGAGATTAATATCTTATTCATCTTGAGAAGAAGCTTAGGTGAATTTAGAGTTGGCTCTTAATCCATACCCTTGATTCATATGAGTTTAATGCATGTATCCTAAGATTTCCCACTACTTAATATTGTTAATCCCACTTTTACTTAATTTGAAAAACAACTTTACATTACTTCATTTTAATTGTTTGATCATACTTTGTTTACTTGATTTGTGTCATTTTAATACTTGTTCAACAATCCCACTCGATGATTAGTCTCTATAAAATTATAATAAATGTGATATCGCTTAACCTCTAGCGTCAACCTCCATGTGGTTCGATAAATTATTTAGTTGGTCATCCCTACTACAAAATGGCTAATCAGTAGACAACCGCACCATCATCGATGCCAACATGGCCAGGTTTCACCCGCTGGGTCCCCTGCTCTCCTGGGCCCGCCTCTCCCTCGCCGACGTCAGCCTCCACAATGGCATGCTCATCCTCGCCGGCACTACCGCCGTGGTCAAAATGTAGGCCATAACCCAGGACCTCGCCATCTAGGAGATCCCCCTCGAGTCCAAGCCTGAGAGGTTCATGCCCGACATGGGCAGGGCTAACTTTGACGTCCACAGCTGCCACCTTAGGTTCGCCCCCTTCGGCCCTGGCCAAAGGGTCTGTCCGGGGAAGAATTTGGGGATGGCCATCATGGAGCTCTAACCTAAAATTTTCTCCTTTCTTTATTTTCTTTGCTTAACTTCCTATGCTTGTTAATTTAAAGAAAACTCACAACCCTAATAAATGTTTTAAACTTCCACATGAAGCTTTACACATATTTCAATAAAAATAGTGACTTAGATTTTTTTTAAATCTTTTTTTAATAAATAAGAATAAGATTTAATGGCTAATTTGCCACCTACCACAGCTACTCTACTACCACTGACACACAATTAAAGAACCTATTTTTTACTCATAACATAGAGTTGCGTACATCCAATAATATTTTTTAATTAAAATTTTCAAATGTAACCTTTTTTGGGCGGGAAACTCACTATGCGCTGTGTATGTGGATGAATAATAAATGAACATTATATTGTTAGATTTAACTGTTCAATATGAATGAGTCTTGTGAAACCGTCTCAAGATAATTTTTATATTGAAAAGTGAATACTCAATTAATGAAAAGTGATAATATTATTTCATGAACAATTAATAATATAAATGAAAAGTGATAATATTTTTTATAGTGAAAGTGATAACATTTTATAGCGAAAGTATAACAATTTTAAAAAGTGTAAAATGATCTCACATGGGACGGTCTCACACAAGACTTACACTTTTTTTTTAATTTAGAAGAGTAACAATTTGTGTAACTAAAGAGTATTCCCTCCGTCCGCTTCAAAGAGTCTCATTTTTTCATTTTGACGTCTACCCCCAACTCCCAAGTTTCTTATTTTCCTTTTTATACATATAAGACCCATACACACCTACCAATACAAATAAAATATGGGACTCACACACCCACTAATATAACAACTCACTACACATTAATAATATCCCTTAATACACGTTGCAAAAAGCAAATCCATTGAAACAGATGGAGGTAGTAATTAGTAATACTATACCAAGGGTCTTATTTCTATTTTCACACATATGTGACCCATACACACCCAATAATACAATTAAAATATAGGACGCACGCACCCACTAATACAATTACTCACTACACATCAAATAATAATACTCCTTAATACACGTTGCAAAAGGCAAATGGAATCCATTGAAACAGATGGAGGTAGTAATTAGTAATACTATACCAAGGGTTTTATTTCATTTTTTACACACATGTGACCCAACTAATACAGTTAAAATATGGGACACACGCACCCACTAATACAATTAATCACTACACATTATATAATAATACTCCTTAATACACATTGCAAAAAGCCAATGAAATCTATTGAAACGAACGGAGGTACTCCCCCGTCCCTTAAATGTTTGCACACTACTTTATGCACGCATATTAAGAAAAATAATAACTTTTAGGAGTATTATGATATTTTTGGTAATAAATAAATGATAAAGTATGTTAGATGTGTTAGATAAATGTTTTTTTTTTTGTAAATAATAAAGTGTATGAGGAAGGGTAATTGTGTTTGACTTTTTACTTTTTTAAGAAGGTGCAAACTTTTGTGGGACAATACAAAATGAAAAATGTGTCATCTGAAATGAGATTGGGGGAGTAGTAATTAGTAATAGTACTATATGAAAACAGATTTATAGATAAACCCGATTGACAAAAGCTTCTGCCCCCCCGAAGACACGCCATACCTCATGGGAACACAATCCTCCCCTCTATATTCTATTTAAACCTGATAGGAGTTTAAATTGTAAAAGACACGATGTCCTGAGAGCACAAAGCCTCACTCAACCCGATTTATGCAAGTGTATAAGGGTAGTCTTAGGTGTACGGTACGTCACATCCAATTCAAATTCAAATTCAAATTCAAATCCAAAGTTGTAGGCGCTCTTCACTTTTCAAACAAAAGTCTCTTCCTCCTCTAATGGCGACCACAAGCGGCACCGGGAAGACGACTGATTATCACACGACGCCCTCTAAAACACCGTCTGTGGAAAAGTCAGCTTCCAGAAAAAACCAAGCCATGGACGCCTTGAGCAAGTCAGCTGCGGAATTGAAGAAGAGATTCGAAGCCTACAACCGGCTTCAGGCCGCTGCAGTTGCATTCGGAGAGAAGCTCCCCATCCCGGAAATCGTCGCCCTCGGGGGCCAATCCGATGGTAAGAGTTCACTTCTTGAAGCCCTCCTAGGGTTTCGCTTCAATGTGCGGGAAGTTGAAATGGGCACCCGACGGCCCCTCATTCTTCAGATGGTTCATGACCCCAATGCCCTTGACCCTCAGTGCCGCTTTCAGGTCCTCTCTCGAATCTCTACTTTCGATCTCCCACTTTCTTTTGCAGCTCTGCATTTTGAAATAGTTACTAAAGTTTTTTAAAATTTTGTTAATTTCGACGTAGTTAGAAATGAAATAATTCGGATTTGAAATGATGATAAATGAATTCAATTTTGAATGAATGATTCCTGTTTGAAATTCTAATGCTCGATCACCTTGCTCTCAATTTGAAAGTTTGACAAGGTGAAGACTGTATTATGATAAGTAAAGGAGTATGTTCTTATGAATTTGATTTTGCTCCTACATTGTTTAATGATTGTTTTTCAAGATATTCAACGAATCACTTATGATATTACTGCTAGTACTCAAATCACAAGAACTTGAATGATGTGTTTGGCAGTTTTGGATTACATTCTCATACTGAATCAATAAAGTCATTTTTTTCTTGATTTGAGTTTAACATGTCATCTGATGGAAACTGATGTGATTAATGGAGCAGGAGGAAGACTCTGACGAGTATGGGAATGCTATTGTATCATCTACTGCCATTGCAGACACCATAAAGTCTCGTACTGAAGCATATTTGAAGAAGACCCAAACTGCTGTTTCATCGAAGCCCATTGTTATGAGAGTGGAGTATGCCCACTGTCCAAATATCACCATCATTGATACTCCAGGTTTTGTTCTAAAGGTATGCAAGGAAATTTAAATAGTATTACTGTATTACAATAGTTAGGTGAGATTTTTTTCTTTTTCCGAATTTTCTTTATGAATTGATTAAGGGTTTCACATGACAACAGGCAAAGAAGGGTGAACCTGAGAGTACACCTGATGAGATTTTGTCGATGGTAAAATCATTAGCTAGTCCACCTCATCGCATTCTTCTATTTCTTCAGCAGAGTAGTGTTGAATGGTGTTCGTCTTTGTGGTTGGATGCTATACGTGAAATAGATCCAGCCTTCAGACGTACAATCATCGTTGTCTCCAAATTTGATAATCGCCTCAAGGTATGCTAGTTTTATGCAGTAAGGATGTTCTGGACTTCTGTCATGTACAAACACGAATTTATAAAAATCCTGAATAAGTACACTTCAAGTGTTATTGCCATATTACTGTGAAGTTTTCCATATCAAATGGGTCATCTTATTTGCTTATTAGTTCTGTGTGACTCATTCTGCCTTTGTGGAGTACTAATTACTTTTTGGTGGAAAAGTTGAGAAAGATATCACACTTGGTAGCTCCAATTAATATATAGGTTTAAATTTCAGGAATTTAGTGACCGTTGGGAAGTGGATCGATATTTAAGTGCAAGCGGATACATTGGAGAAAACACTAGACCATTTTTTGTTGCCCTGCCAAAGGATAAAAACATAGTTTCTAATGATGAGTTCCGTAGGCAAATATCCCAGGTAGATACAGAAGTATTACACCACTTACGTGATTCTGTCAAAGGTGGATTTGATGAAGACAAGTACAAATCCCACATAGGTTTTGGTTCTCTTAGAGATTTTTTAGAATCTGAACTCCAGAAGAAGTATAAAGAAGCTGCACCTGCTACACTGGCCTTGCTTGAACTGCGCTGCAACGAAGTAACGGCAGATTTGGCAAGGATGGAGGGCAAAATACAGGCAACTTCTGATGTTTCGCACCTTCGTAGATCTGCCATGTTGCATGCTGCTTCACTCTGCAACCATCTGGTCTGCATCTTTTTATATATACAAATAGTTTATTCTTTATCATTTGAGTATTACTTATATCTACGTTGAAAGCGTGCTCTGTAATTGTTAAAAGGAAATACTTCTTGATGGAGCAGCAGATCCAGCACCAGAGCAATGGGGGAAAACTACAGAAGAGGAAAAACTGGAAAGTGGTATTGGTGGTTGGCCTGGTGTTACTGCAGATACTAAGCCCCCCAATGCAACTCTTCGACTTTATGGGGGTGCAGCATTTGAGAGAGTCATCCATGAGTTTCGCAGTGCCACATATTCTGTGGAATGCCCAGTAGTGTCAAGGGAGAAGGTGCTATTCACGAGGGTGAACTCTTCGATCATCTTGGGATTGGAAATCTTAAAATTTAATTTCTCAACATTTGACAGGTTGCAAATATCTTACTTGCACATGCTGGCCGGAGTGGGAGTAGAGGAGTTACAGAGGCTGCTGCAGAGATTGCACGTGCTTCAGCTAGGTCATGGCTTGCTCCCCTTCTTGGCACTGCATGTGATCGGCTTGCTTTTGTTTTATGCAATCTTTTTGATATTGCATGTGAGAGGAATCACCAACAGCGCACAGAATGTAAGTTCATAATCATTGAATTTTTATTCACTTAATATTTTCCTGTCTAAAAGTCTATTTCTTAATAAAATGGGCATTTCACGCAAGATGCAAGCCAAAGACTATTCACACAGAATGTATTCAATAGATTAATCATCAGTGCCTTCATTAACCACCACTATTGTCAGTTTTGTGTATCGTCATAATAATTTTTCTTGTTCCTGTATCTGGATCATTCAGCTACACACTCTATGTTTCTATCCCCTGTCAAACTTTGGAGTTTCTCGAGTCCTTGTTTTAATATAATGGCTATTTAAATCCCTTATCTCAATACCATAGATAGATGCTGTAATCATACTTATATTTGACTAGAACTACACATATTACGAATTTTCATCGACTCAGGTTTAATGCCATGGAAATACTCATACTTATAAGTTTAACTTTGTGTTATGCTTCCAGAATAGTTTTAAGATTAGAAGTTTTCCCCTTATCTGAATAATTGAATTTATATCTTGAAACTTCAAAGATTCAGAGATTCTGCTTCCAGACAAGGAATGATATAATCAGATTTCTTGAAATAGAAAACAGAAATGTAGATAGATCATAGTTGTTAAAGGCGTGCCTAAGGCGCTCAGGCTCAAGATTGTTGATTTTTTGCTACTCTAGGCTCATGTATCAAAGGCGTGCGCCTCTTGGCCCTCTTCAACATCCTGTTTTTTTCTTTTTTTTTTTTATAGTTTTTTGAAGTTGCTACTCAATTATTAAAGGGTTTACACGTTTTTAAGATAAAAATGAACATCCCACTTATAAAATGAAATAAATAGAGAATTAGGGTTATGGTTTTAGTACTTGAATTTTCAAAACAAAGACAAAAATGTGGGCTGCTTTCACCTCCACCTCCTACCTCCACTTATTTTTTATGTGTTATAATGCTATTATGAGTTATTATGTATCATTATGTGATGTTATGTGATTTTTACCTTAGTTTAGTTAGGTAATATGATTGTAAGTAGGATATATTTGTGTATATACATTGTAAATTTAGTTTTAGGCAAAATGCAGCTCAGGTGCGAGCCTCAGGCGCGCCTAGGTGCGCCTCTCCTTTTTAACAACTATGACATAGATATGGTATTAAAAAAAAAAATCAAAATGTTGGAATATTATTTCTGGATCTAATTTTCTCGAAGGCCTCTACCTGCACCATTTCTGTTTGCATATTTTTCTTTTGTTTCTCCTTGAAGTCAAGTGGTGTAGATTAATTAATTATTGTTTACCTTTTGTCTTAATTAAATGCTACTATTAAGATGGTCAGCAATCTGGAGACATGGATGGGTATGTGGGTTTTCATGCTGCTTTGAGGCATTCTTTCTACAACTTCACGAGGGATCTTGCCAAGCAGTGCAAACAAGTGGTTCGCCATCACCTTGATTCAGTTACAAGCCCGTACTCCCTTGTTTGCTTTGAGAGTGACATCCCATGGAGATTTAGCTCAGGTGCAAACTCAGTTAGTCGATTAAATCAAAATCCAAGTGGAACATTTGGTCTTGATCTGTCAGATGGGGGTTCTATTGCTCAAAAGGAAATCATGAACGAGCAAGAAAACATTCCACCAGGAAAAGACGAAGTCACTCCAGGAATATTGGTTGAATCTAGAGAAGCTCTTCGAGAATGCCAAATGACAGTGCCTGAGACCCCATCGCCTGATCAGCCATGTGATGGTAATTATGCAATTAAGAAGGAATTGGGAAATTGTGTTGAAGTTGGAGCAAGAAAACGCCATCCCAGAATTGCTGGTAATAACAGGAATTTGGATCACTTAAGGACTCAAAATGGTGGTGGCCTTACATTTGGGACGGGGGCTGTTTCCAGATCAGGTTCAGCTTACACTGAGATATGTTTGTCTGCTGCACAACATTTTGCTCGAATCCGTGAAGTTTTGGTTGAGAGGGGTGTGGCATCGAGTTTAAATTCTGGATTCTTGACGCCTTGGTATGGTGCTTGCTTCTAAATCATTCTTTCTACAAACATATTTTCATATATATTTTGTATATTTCTATTTTTAGCCATCATTAAGCGTTAAATGTTATGTAGTCTCGTTAATTCTGAATCTGCAAAACATTAATTTTTCTGGTTTTAATGGAGCATAGCTTATAACCAGTGCCAGAATGGCCTCAGTTTTTTCATTCTCTCTTTGGGTTGATGACTCTTGCTTTGCTATCTTCCTATTATTATGCAGCCGAGAGAGGCTTATGGTTGCACTTGGAGTGGATTTGTTTGCGGTGACTGACGAGAAATTTATGGACATGTTCGTTGCACCAGGAGCAATTGATTCTCTGGAGAGTGAAAAGCATTCCCTCCAGAAGCGCCAGAAAATACTGCATTCATGCTTGAACGAGTTCAAAAATGTGGCACGATCACTTTAATTCAATGGCAAGTTGAATTCTGATGATGGCTGGCAAAACTCTGCTGGATTTGGATATGTCGATCTTCAAATTCACAACTACTGCTGGATTTGGATATGCCGAATTCTTTAATTTCACAACTACTGCGATAGTAAGATGCTGTGTACCTGGTCTTTCTTCTTGCTTGCAACACTGATAACAGTTGGAATGAGGAGCTGGATGCCTTCTATTGTGTGATATTGTGTTGGTCATGATATCTGTGTCCAGTTGAAGGGTGCTATCAATTTGAATCTTAAAAATTTTAATGTATCAACATGTTTTCTAGGTACATTGCACCTAGTTGGATTCCTAAATTGAATATTTTTTTAAACATGTATTCTTATCTATTATAGTTATCCTCTATATTGTTGGTATAGTACTCTCCCTATGTCGCTTTTAAGGGTATCATTTTTTAATTTTGGGTGTCCGCCCCCAACTCTCAAGGGTCTCATTTCCTTTTTTTTTTATACATATGAGATCCACACACATCCAATTATACAATTAAAAAATGAGACTTACATCTCCGCAAATACAACTACCTACTATACAGCCAAAGTCAACTGCCAGCTAAAATCAAATGATTAATTATAGTTGAAAAACTGTTATTTAAAATTAAATGAATAATCGAACCGCCTTAAATAAATAAATAAATTAACTTTTGGCATGCTTTAAATACATATACTCTTTTATTAAATGCACACCCTTATTATTATATAATCTTAATATATATTTTTAAAAAGTTTAAATTATCCTTATATGATTAAATACACATCCCTATATATTTTATAGTGGTATAAACCCTAATTTATAAATTCTTATCTTAAATTGATTGGTTTTTTTACAGATTACTATGAGTAATGCACGTCAATTTTATTTCTTCTTTTAACCTTTTTGATCATTCGTTTTTAATTTATATGTTATTTAATTTAATGTGTTTCGATTTTAGAGTTCAAACAATCCAGGAACAATAGTTTCTGCATTTTCCTTTTCGCAGCTTTCTTCTCCAATTCAATTCAATTATTTTTGTAGGATAAGATTAAATGGGCAGACCATATGGAAAGAGAGGAACTAGATAGGAGCAATTTGTTGGTTTAACAGACACCTACCCCTACCCCATCCTCCACCTTGCTATTGAGACGGTGATCAGTTGAATTCAAATTAATTTAATTATGTCTTTCATTTTGAGTTTGATTCTGTAAAGTAAAGCCTGCAAAAGCCACCAAATGAGGAAACATAAGATTAATTAATGGAGTATTAATACTTGAGAGGGGATCATCGATAAATTAAACAATGGATTTATAACTGCAAGAAGGATAAGAGCTTCATGATCGTTGATTCACACCAATAGATTTTGGGATTTTGAGGGTGTGTAATCTTATAATAATAAAAATGAAGGGTAATTTTAAAATTTTAAGGGATGTGTATATAATAAAATTAAGTTTTAAAATATTAAAAGGGGTTGTATTCAATAAAAAGGGGTGTGTATTTAACAACACTCTTAACTTTTATCAAACCAACCAAACCCCAACTAAGGAATGGGAATATATGTTTGAAATGTTTGTTTAGAGGGTTTGAATATAAGGAATGGGAATGTAATGAATAGTGTATGCTTAAAAGCTTTCATAATAGTCTAATCACTTTCATACCAAAAAACCATGAAATCCTCACTAAAATGAACACCGACTTTAATTACAAGATTAATCCTCACTATTAATTAATTAATTTTCTTTTAAAAATAACAAAATTATATTAAAATTAAAATTAGTGTTAAAAATTATTAATCAATTCTTAAAGAATTTAATTATACCAAACAAAATTAATAACTATGATAGTCATTCTATACCATTATCCAAACAATATAATTACTCCCTCCGTCCCATTGAAACGTACGCGTTTTTTCATTTTGGTCCGTACCAATACAAAGTGTGCATTTCCCTTTTAGACAAAGGGGACCCACACATATTAATTATTCTCTCTCTATGGACCCACATGTTATACTAATACTCCTACTCACTTTACATTAAAATATTATTTCACTCACCTTACAACATATTAAAATATTATATCCCTTAATCAACGTGCAAAAAACAAACGCTCACGTTTCAATAGGACGGAGGGAGTATGAAAGATTCATTACCATTTTCCACATTACCATTTTCCACTACTACCACTATTATTCTCATTCCGATACCTTCTAATATACCAAACGCCCTCTAAGTTAATACTCCCATGTTTGAAGATAGTTAATACTCTCTCCGTCGCGCGTCAACATTGATGTGCCTATATAGAATAAAATAAATAATTGTTTTGTGCGTGTCATACTTGACAAAATATGAAACGTAAACCATAAATTGGGATAAACAAAAATGAAAAACATAAACCTTAATACGGGACGAGAGAGTATAAGTTAATTTAACCCATGTTAAAAAGTAAACCCCCTAAGTCTCTGCAAAACTTCCGAGCAGATGAAACTCCAGGTAGTATCTGAAGTGCAAGAAACCATAATTTCTTAAGAGGAACGTGATGAGAGCATCTCTAAACTGTTGAAAGAGGATGATTGTATATTAGCCTTTTGAACAGTTCATCACCATCTGAATGGTTGTGATTATCATTGCAGAGCAAACAAGTTACCAGTCTCCATATATATCTGTCAATCGAACCAGTTTTAACCAGCATAAACATACATGTCAAGAATTCTTTCTTCCTCCCAACCACCAATTCACATAGATTTTTTCCCACACTGGATGAATGAAGGGCGAATCCCATATAAATGATCTCATTAAGAATGTCTGCTGCATATTTGAACTGCTGCACATCACAAAACCCATCAAACAGAATTCTGTAAGTCACAACATCTGGAGCACATTTTCGCCTCGGCATATCTTCGAACAGATCATAAGCTTCCCTCACTTTCCTCTCTCTACACAGACCACTGATTATTACGTTGTAACTACTAACATCCGGTTTACATCCCTCCATCTCCATCTCATTCAGAGCTCCTAAAGCCAAATCGAATTCATTATCCTGACAGAACCCGTGAATCATCGTATTGTATGTTACTGTATCCGGCTTACATCCATTACATTTCATGTCATCAAGCAATCTGGAAACCTCCCCCTTTCGACCAACCTTATAAAATGCACTAATTAAGGTATTGTAGACAGAAGGGTTCAACGCCACTTTCTTTCTTAACATCTCATCCTTCAACTTAACAGCCTTATCCAACTGTCGAACCATGCAAAGCCCTTTAATCAAAGATACATAAATATGTGCATTAGGCGTAATCTTGAATTCCCTCTCCATTATTCTCATCAAGCTGAAAGCTTTATCCAACTCTGAAATTACACAAAGCTTAATCAAAGTCCCAAATGTCACCACATTAGGCTCAATACCTCTCCTCCGCATTTCATCGAACACTTTCCATGCTCCTTCCAAATCAGACCTCACACAACACGCGTTTAAAATTACGTTATACGTAGTAACATCAGGGCTGATGTACTTCTCAATCCCCATAAAAACATCCCTCATCTTATCAAACTCCTGACAAATTAGGAGACTATTCAAGAGCGTATTCATCGATTTCACAGTCCTTTGGCATCGATAAGCTGGCATTTCATCGAACACCTGGAGAGCCTTATGCGGCAACCGCGCTCGACCGTAGAATGTGATGATGTTACACAAAATGATTTCTTCTGGGATAACTCGGGTGTCATTTTTCAACATTTGGACGACATTTTCCATTTCTGTGAACATCTTGGCCCTGCCGAGTTTGGAGATGATAAGGTCGTAGGAGAGGAGGGAGTAACGGAATGGTTTGGGATCCGGGTTCGGGTCGGGTGAATTGGGTTTAAGGAAGAGCTGAAGAGCTAAATTAGGGTCTTTTTCCATGCGGAGAAGAGAGCAGAGTCGGAATGGAGAGAGCTTCTTCAGTTTATGCATTTTACCTTCAAAGCAAATAATACCAATTCACAAGATAATGCACCGGTAGTGTGGGTGCGACTAACTTGCCAGTTGCAACCGTATTATCTTGTGCACATAGGTGCACGATACACGCACTTTAAAAAATATATACTCACTAGGTTTACGTTTTTTATTTTGATTTGTCCTAAGAGTTAAGGTTTATATTTTCTTTTTGATTTGTTTCAAAAACAGGTACTTCACAATAACCTTTGGAGATGAAGATTTTGAACTTCTGAAAGAATTAAAAGCTGTCAACTAAGAGAATGATGTTTAATTGAGACCATATCAAGACTTGAGGTAAATATACCAAAAAGGATGCTGAAATTTCCAAACTCTAAGGTTAGTTAGCTGCTTCCACGGTAAGCTTAAAAAAGTATAGCAAAGGTATATCTGTATTGAATGAAGCTCTTTCTGTTGGAAAATCTGATAAATTTGGTCTTGGATATACTAAAGAATGCATGTCTTTTAGTTTTGAAAAACCTGTTAAATTTGTGGAACCTGATTCAAAAGTTTTTTTCTAAAAATTTTCCTAAACAAAGAGGTAGAAGGACTTTTGTTTGTCATTACTGTTAAGTTCCTAGACTGCTTTTTGGAAAAGTGTTGCCTGGAGTCCACACAATTATTCACATACACCTAAATCTGCTTGGGTCAGAAAACTAAAAGTGCTTTGTAATGTTGTCTGTAATTCTTTACAAGCATGTGTACCTGGTTTATGGTATTTTGATAGTGGTTATTTTAGACATACTCCCTCCGTCCCACACCAAGGGTGCATTTTGCTTTTTTGCACCTAGATTAAGGAGTATTATTATTTAATATGTAGTGGGTAGTTGTATTAGTGAGAGTGTGGACCCCATGTTTTAATTGTATTAGTGGGTGAGTGTGGGACCCATATGTATAAAAAAGAAAAGAGAACCTTTTGGGTGAGACGACCAAAATGGAAAAAAGAGACCCTTGGTGCGGGACGGAGGGAGTATGACTGGAAATGTTGAATACTTAAAAAATTATGAAACTTTTGATGGTGGTAAAATTACATATGGTGGTGGCTCTAAGGGTAATATTGTTGGTAAATGAACTTTAAATGTTAAAAGTTTTCCAAATATGAAGAATGTGCTTCACGTTGAAGGTCTGCGTGCTAATTTGATAAGAATAATTCAGTTATGTGATGATAGTCTTCAAGAAATTCATAGAAAAGCAAATAAACATTTTAAAAGTCTTGAACCCATCATCAAGTATAAAATTAAATAAAACTTAATCCATCTAATCCTAGAACTACAAAAAGTGTTTACCCCATGGAGTTACAAGCAACTTCCAAGGGTGTAGGAAAGATCCTACCAAAATTCATCGCAACTGGAAAGAAATTGAGTTTGACAACGCTAGAGTGAAGAATCGTATCTGCTCTTCTCTCCATCTCTTCCAATTGTTACGAATTTCCTCCTCGAATCAAAAACACCGGGATTATGGATGGATTGAAGGGGTAATTGTATGAAGACGAGAGGGTACGATGGTGAGTTCTGCTCCCGTTCTGCCGTGAAGCGTGTTCTCCTTCTCGCTGGTACAGGGGATGCGTGTATGTGCGTGATGGGCCAACAATTGATGTGGTGTGTATGCGGTGGCAATTCAAATGGGATTCTGGATGGGCTAGCTTCTGCATTAAACAATTTGACATGCAATATGATTGGCCACCATTAAATTACTAACATCTCTAGCCCACGTGGGTATTACTCATGTTTGAGTTAAATGGGTCCACCACTTAGTTGATGCAACAATTGTTTCCTGACCGAAATTGCATGTTCCAATTATGTGATGATGTGGCATGAAAATTAACATGGAGTTTCAATCCAAATTCACACATGGCCCCACATTGCATTCCTTGGACCATCTCACGGCCTTTTGATGTACACGGCCATAGCTCTTCTTCGTTAATTTCGATATTTCTAATCTCTTTTAACTCATCTTCTCATATTTCATCTATATCACATCAAAACATGCTTAAAATTTGCGAAATCTCAACAATACCCGAAAAGTCATAGAAATTATGAAAATAAGTTATAAGCCCCATAAATAATGCGAAAATAATGCAATAATTATATAAAAACGTCCTATGAAAAGCGTGAATTTTCGTGTTGAACAAACTTCCCAAACTTAACTATTGCTCATCCTGAGACAATAAAAAGTATAAAAGAAAAATAGGACGTGATATATGATTATGTTGGTTTAAGAAAATTTTCAGAAAAAATTAAATTCAAACTAATTAAGCAGACAAGCATGTGATACATCACAAAAATCATTACCAACTAGATTAAATGTCTTGGTACATGGAACCTCACAAAGATAGGTGTATCGCTCAACACTCTAGTATTTAGGTTTCAAGACGTTCAACATGATTTAACTGCGGTGTTTAACCATAGGCTTGTCCATTGTCTCAACTATCCTTTTACTTGAAACCAACAAATTATGAATCAAAAAGGGCTTTTTATATGGTTGTTACGTTGGCTCTTTAGAAAGGTAGGAAATATATAGATAAGTAAGTCAAACTCGAATCAATTAAGCAGTCGTCTATCACAATCTTTCATTTTTTCCTTATCACTTTCATTAAAGCACAACTCGTCCTCAACTCCAAATTATTCAATTCTTTTCTTCAACCACAATAATGAGAGATACAAGTTCTTCTTTTCTTTCAGCATCAAGAATATTAAATTTGTGCACTACCCCACAAATATATTTTTTTTCTCTCACTTTATTTTTTTTCTTCGCAACTCCTTCTTTCCCTTTTTTTTTTTTTGACTCAATAGAATTTTTATATCATTTTTCTTCTCCTTTCTTCATCATCCTTTTCAACTCCAAATTATCCACATTCCTCTTCTAACCTCCTCAACAATTACTCAATAAAAAAAGGAAAAATCAAATATTGATTAAGTTCAAACGGGTTATTCAAAGAATGAATTTTTAAGGATCAACAGGCTAACTAAGGATTAAATGAATTTAGGTAAAATGTACGGAAAAAATGGGCTATATAAATCAAAGATGGTCTATATCATTTCCATAATCCATTAGACTGTTCTCGAATATTCAAGGAAACTCATGACAAATTCTAGAAACACATCATAATTAATCAAGAGACTCTCAAGAATTAAACAATCATGCATTAGAATGTTCATGATTTTCAAGAGGCTCAAAACTCACTAGGTATAAAATAATTCCAACAACCAAGACTATCTAGGAATTCATGATTTTTGGAAACAACACAATTTCATCCACTTAATCAATAAGAATTTTCAAGTTAAGTATAAAAATATTTTCATCATAAACCAAATCATGTCACATACCTAAAATTCTATCAGAAGTGTTCAAGTTCATGGAGTAGTCAACATAAAATTACGCATTTCATACTACAACATGCAAAGAATAATCACTCAACTCAAAAGGTTCGCATACTTACCTCGGCTAGCAGTCTCTCTTAGTAGTCTCTTCCACTCTTCACATCAAAAGAACAATTTCAAGAAACCACCTCCTTCTTTTGTTTTGTTTATGTTCTTCTACGCTCCAAACCCTAGCTTCGATGGCCGACGTCTGGTGCTATCCAAAATGTCAATCTGGATGTTGCTACGTGTTCGCGTTTGATCGTTTGATTAACGTGAACCGTTAGGGTTCCATATGATTATATATCAGCGGAAGCAAGAACATAAAATCATATTACCTTTCACCTGGGTATGTTGAAGAATTTGAATTCTCGCCGGCAGCATGCACAACCTCACGATTTTGGGCATAACTTCCTCATTCAATCTCCGATTTGAGTGATTTTTACGCCAAAACGATCCTCTCTTCCGTGGCTTTCGAACGGCGTATCACACGAATAGTTTGGAGGTATACACGATTTTAGAAAAATCATAGAATTTGATGAACAACAGCAGCAAACAACCTCGTGATCTTCTGCTGTATTCCCAAGTTCAATCTCCACATCGTGCGGGCGACGATTCTCAAGATCCTCTCAATCTCCTATTCTCTCTCCCTACTCATGGCTAGGCATGTGTATTTAGGGTTTCCGGATAGCTGAGATGACTTATATATGGGCTACAAGAGGGACCATGAGGAGAAATTAGAGTTGGGTCTCCATTAGGCTTAAGTATCCAAGTTTAGCCCAAAACTTATACTTAAGTCCAATAATAATAATATATTCCACTAAAATATTATTACTGCACTGCCGCTCTAATCCCATAATTACATTATGAACTCCTTCTTATTATGAGCCCGTTAGTTTCCACGCGTTTAAGATATACAATGCCCATTAATTAATTAAGTGACAGACAACTCCATTAATTAATATCTCATCCGAGTGTAGTACCACTCAACCTCATTATCATGCCAAAATAAATTCACCTGTAGGGTTTACATGATAATCCTCTTGAGCTCCTCAAGGGGACATCATCAACCTATTTAATAGGACACAGATTCCTTCTACAATCAACAACACACCATAGAGACATCACTATTTCCCAACTCACTGAGTTTGTTGATTTAATTACATGTAAATCTCACCCATTGATGAATCAAAGAAATACGTACTGCCTCACGTGTCGAGGTTATTATATAGGGATTAAAGCACAAACATCCATAATAACCGAGATCAAGTTCTCCTATATAGTCAGTATAAATCGAACAATCTCAAGTGGTCCTACTCAATAAACACAAAGTGCACTAATGTGATTCTATAGTCAAGACAAACTAATACCAAATCACACTACAACCATCCCGATAAAGAGTCCCCGTCTATCTCGGTTGTGAGCATCTGTTTATACTTTATAAGAAAATTAATAATATGATCTTCTGCGTGTTGTTGCACAACATATTATCTACAGTATAAAGTAAGTGAACTATTGCATCGATATATAAATAAATTATAAGACGCAATCATTTGATCAATGATTCTCATTTCAAATATTGTTAAAACATTGTTCATATTAAAGCTATGCTTTTAGTATACAATCCAACAACTACACCACCTCTTGGGCCCGTCGTTGAGTCAGTCGTCCCTCGTCAGATAGTCCTTCCTCAAGATATTTTTGATTAAGTCCTTGAATCCCTCCGTTCTCAATTCACCGATTCGAATATTGTTGTATCGTCTGAAGATGAAGAGGATGCACCCGAGAATGCTGATAAAGGTGCAGACTCTGATGAATCTGATTAGAATGCTCCTGCTCCCGTTGATGAAGCTGTTCCCGAAGATGATGATGATGATGATGATGAAGCCGCTGATGATGCTGATGAAGATGAGTCTGATTATGATCTGGAAAATTATGGTAATGATCATTTCACTTTGATGATGGAAAAGCCAGATACCAAAAGTTTTCCAAGAAGAACACGATACATAAAAGGAAAATAAAGGATGCAGACCTCATTTCCACTCGTTCAATTCTTTGAAGAAAGAAGTTTCCTCAAATCCCTCAGGTACTCTAGCATATTCTGCAGCAAATGGATTTGTGAGTTTTATGCAAACATCTGTTCTAGCATGATTAAGAGTACTAGTCCCAAGTTTTCAAAAATTTTCTTTAGGGGTAAAATTTATGATTTTTCTCCTGCAAAGATAAATGATTTGTTGGGAGTACATGCTGAAAGAAATGAGGATAATGATGAAATGAATGAGATTATGTTTGTCATTACTGGTGTTCTGATTACTAGTTGGCCTAAGAAACTATTCAGTCCAAGTCTTACAAATTTACATGCTGTTTTGCACACTGTGTGTGTACAATTGGTTGCCTACCTCTAACATCCTAGGGTCACTACCGAGCATGCCGTGTTATTTACAAGTTAGGGAAGAACATGCCTTTTAACCTTGGAGAAGTGATTTACAAGAATCTTATCAGTTATGGTAGAAACATTTCCAAGGTTGGCAAGTTACCATACCCTGCCCTGGTCCATTACTTGCTGTCGGATCAAGGTGCTAAAAAGGGTAAGGGTTATTTCCTATCTTTGAGTGCACTAGTGTTTGGTATTGTTAAATCCCTCTTTGAAGGTAACCATATTATTGATCTACACTATGTGAAGCCTGCTCATGTTCTTCAACCTGAACCTCAGAATATTGCTCCTAATGCTGGAAACACCATTGTTTGCTCATATCCTCCTTCTCAAGCTTTCTACCACTGTGCATCGCAGGTACATTGAAGAGCAAACTGCTGCCTTTGCACGCGAAGTATCTCAACTTAGACTCCAAGCCTATGCTTTAAATAGGCAAGCTAACTGGCTAGAACAAATAGCTTTGTTCTAGACTGGTTTGCTATCCACACCCACATGGGGATAAGAACCTAATGCTGTCCAAAATGTTTTTGCTGTTTAAAGCTCTAGCTCAGGGGGAGTTGTGATCGAGGACATCACAAATGAAGAAAATATTCATGTTGGTGGTAATGAAGGTGCTGCTAAGATGTTGCTAGTGATGCTGCAATTTAGGGGGAGTTCACACAGTTAGAGGGAGTACAAGCATGCTGCTGATGACAAAGATTGATGGATTGTTGCTGTTTATGCTCTTTCTAACTCTCTAACTATTTGATGTTTAGATTGTTCTCGTTAGGTACTTATCTTTTCAGTTTGTTTTATTGCTCTGAACTTATTTAGACTAGGTTGTTTATTTTGCTGGATACTTAGTAGTTTAAGTTTTTTTCTTTACTCTGAACTAAGCTCTGATCTTGTTGATTGATTATGCAGTTTGGTTTGTTATCTGCTCAGAAGAATAGATCATCGTAGCTTAAAGATGGGGATCGAAACTCAACGTTTTTTTTAGAGATGTCACCGTGCTGCTAAGTGACAAAGTAATATACGATCCATGATGATCGATGGAGTTCTCACGGATGATGGTGCCCGTATAGCGAATCATGTGGTTGGATATTATACATCACTCTTCTCGCCTCCTTTGGATGAACCAGACTTTGGAGATTTGAACTTTATCAACCAATTCATGACTGAGGATGATAATAGAAGATTAACTTGTATTCCGGTGATGAGGAAATCATGGCTGCAGTATTTGATCTCTCATCGGATAGCTAACATGGACCCGATGGCTTTGGAGGGTGTTTCTTTCAAAAATGCTAGCACATCATCATGTATGATATCTGCAATGCAGTAAGGTATTTCTTTGCTACTGCCAAATTACTTGATGGAATTAATTGCAACTTTGTTACTCTAATTCCAAAAATTCATGGTGCTAAGTGGAGGACTTTCGGCTTATAAGCCTTTGCAATTTTTTTAAAGTGTTTACCAAGATTATTGCAACTAGACTGGGACCTATTTTATATAAGTACATGGGAGTATATTAGTTTGGTTTTATCCCTCATAGGAACATACATCATTGTATTGCTCTAGCTTCGGAGAGTTTTAACTGTCTGAATTCATTGACTTATGGCTACATTGCATTTAAGATTAACATAAAAAAGCTTTTGACACTATGCATTGGGATTTTATCTTGGAAGTTCTTCGTAGAATGGGCTTTTCGAAGATTTTTGTGAAATTGTTGAATGGGATTTTCACTTCAGCTAAAATTTCTGTATTAATCATAGGAGTTCCTAAGGGTTTTTTTTTGCTGTGGAAGAGGGGTTCGACAGGGTGATCCTCTGTCACCACTTATTTTTTGCTTAGCGAATGAGGCTTTGAGGCTCTGGATAAGTCATTTCATTACGGCAGGACACATTCATTGTACTAGAGCAGGAAGAGGAATTGAGATCCCCCCGTATTATGCGGATGATATTTTATTACTCTGTTGGAGTGATATACAATCTGTGGATGGCATTGGCACCATTTTCCACAAATATGCGACTCTTTTGTGTTAGGTCTTTAATATCTATAAATCCAAAGTTTTATATGGTAAACATGTTCATGTGGTTGTGCGAAGAAAAGTTCGAGATACCTTGGGCTTTCATGAAGGCTCTTTTCCCTTCAAATACTTAAGAGTTCCTATTTTCTTGGGGGCACCCAAGCGGGCTTATTTCCAGCAAGCCATGGATGGAATTATTAGCAAATTCAGTAGATGGAAGGGTCATGATCATTGTCATTTTCACCTAGATTTTAGTGTCTTTGTTTGTGGATTTTAGGATGTTTTTATCCGTATTTGTGTGACTTTTGGTGGAGTTATTGTTATTTTGTGAAATGTGGTATAAATTGATAGAATTGTGTAAATGAGCTTAAATATGTGTAAAACAAGTCAAGAAATGAAGAAAAATGGAGTCGGGAGCAAAACGGATATGGAAGTACATGGCACATTCGGACACGGGCCGTGTGCGGAACACGGGCCTGTCCGAGGTGGCCGTTTACCGTCATCAGAACAAAGAGATCACCCAGGAGGAAAGTCGTATTCTGGCGCACGAGCCGTGCGCTGTTTCACGGCCCGTGTGCAGAACACGGGCCTTTGAGAAGAAACCATGTAATGTCATCAGAAAACGCTACACAGCCATGACCAAAGCCGTGTAGCGCAGCTCGAGCCGTATCCGGAAGCACGCACAACATCCCAAAGTAGGTGTGCCCTACACGGGCCGTGCGCTGCTACACGGGCCATATAGGTGCAAAAACCTGTGCAATTTTTAAAATGTTCCGGAAGCTTCTAGAAGGTCCATTAGTGATATAAAAGGGTGACTTATGCGAAATTTAAAGGAGGAGATCATAATTAGAGCAGTTACACACACTCCACACCACATTTTCACACACTAGATCCATAGACCATCTCCATCCATTAGATCCATCTAATTCCATTTGTTTTTCCACAATCAATCCATAAATCCATCATCCAATCCATCCATCCACCATTTGAGAAGAGGAAAGCATCAAGGATTGAAGGAGTTAGCATATTGAAGAGAAGGAAGGTTTCTCCATGAAAGGAAAACCAATCTACTTTTCATTTATTGATTTTCTTCTTATTTTGGCTCAAATGGAGCAAAGCTTGATTTGTATTGATCTAAACAAAATGTGTAGTGGTTAGTCCTACAGTAGGGCTAATTATATGAATGGTTAAGATGAAAGCTAGACGTGTAAAACTTGAGAAGTGAATGTAGTTAAATTGTGGATTTCCTTTTATGATATATGAATCATGTTTCATTTCAATACATGTGTGATTAAATTCTTTATTCATAGTGTTAGGATGGCCATTCCAATGTTATGAGTGGATGTCTAATTGAATCATATATTAAAGTGAGCATGTATGTTAGTATGAGGAGAGGTAAGCCATACCCTTCTTAGGCTTAGAACATTCATAGAGGGACACTTAAGAAATTGAGTGAAATGAACCAACTTATGATCATAGTACCTTAAGGGAATTGAGATTAAGATCAATCCTAGGAGATTTAGACTTGTAAAAGAGTCGAGAACCTAATTGTCTTGGCCATAGGGATTAGGGTTAAAATTGTGATTGCTTTTAGTCCACAAGTTAATGAAGTTCACCATCAAGAGTTATGCATATCTAGCTAGAGTCTTAACCACGACTATGATTAGCCTTGCTCTCTTCTCAAGTGAATTCTACCTCCATTCTATTCATTATTTATGTGTTGTTTGAATCATTACTTTGTTAGTTCAAATTCTTAGTTAATTGAGTAGAACAATAATTAGTAGCTTAAACAATCAAACCTTCAATATATCATTCTTACAAAGCATAAATCAATGGAAAATCCGGGTACAATCATGAGTTTACTTTCCCTTGGGACGACATACTTATAAATTTTGTTGCTTGGTCATACATGTACAACAACGATAGAGTCTCTTACTCTAAAAACATTTTACTAGAAATGCGACTAAGAACATGGCACCGCTTGTCGGGAAAATGTTAAACTTTTGGTTGTAACGAGTTTGAAGTTGATTAGTTTTGATAAGGATATTTCTTTTATTTGTTTACTTGTCTTGGTTACTTGGAGAACTAATTTGAAAATTCTTGTAGGTACATGCGAACTCGTTCAAGGTCTCAATCTATTGAACCTTTGAACTTGGAATTGGAAGCTACTTTAAGAAGACAAAGAAAATGAGTGCTAGAGCCTACGGAGGAAAGTATGGAAGAAGTAAGGGATAATGCAAACATGGTTGATGAAGAAGGCAATATGAGGAATTTTCATGGAGTTGATAATGTTAGAGGAGGTTATAATAATCCGGAGTTTGTGCCACAAACTTATGCTCAACAAATGCACTTGCAAAACCAACAAATGCAAGCCATTATTCAAAACTTGATGGCACAATAAGAAACAAGGAATAATCCTCCGGTGATGTAAAATCAATCTCATGGAAATGGAAACAATGGAGCGGGAATGAATATCCGTGATCACTTTCAACCGCAATATGGGAATTATAGAATAGACCCACCATTGAATGTGAATAATTTTGAGATAAAGACGGGATTAATCAACATGGTGCAAGAAAATCAATTTGGTGGTGGTGCTATGGAGGATCCAAATGCTCACTTAGCCTAATTTACGGAGTTATCCAACACGATAAAGATAAATGGGATAAGTGAGGATGTTGTTAAAATGAAGCTTTTCTCATTTTTATTAAGAGATAGAGCTAAGGCTTGGTATCGTACTATACTACCGGGATCCAACACCACATGGAGGGAGTTGGCACAAAGGTTCTTGAGCAAGTATTTTCCACCTTCAAAGATGTTGCATCTTAAAGGGTAAATCTTTCAATTCAAGCAATTGCCACTTGAGACATTTAGTGAAGCATGAGACCGATTCAAAGAGATGCTAAGGAAGTGTCCACAACACAGATTCCCTGAAGAGCAACAAATAGGATTTTTCTATGCCAGTTTACACAGAAGTGAGAGGATGCTCATTGATGCTTTGGCGGGAGGTTCGATTTTGGGGAAAACTCCGGAAAGAGCAATTGCCATATGTGAGGAAGTAGCTTTGAATACGGGTCAATGGCCTATGGATCGTGCACTGGGGATGTATGAAAGGGACAGAATTGCTAAGATGGAAGAAGTGTGCTTGCAACAAGTGAAAAAGGTGGAGGTGCCTACGGATGATATGACGGACAAAACAATCACAGAGATACTAAAGAGGATGAATGCTAACATGCAAGTATCTCCAAATTCAACATCTGTGGTGAATCAACAAGTGCTTGCAAGTCCTCAACAAGGTGTGTCATTGCCTTTGATAAATCAATAAGTGTTTCCTAATCCGCAACAAGACATGACGATGCCTAATATGGGTCAATCTTCTCAAAGTTGTCAAATGCCTATATCCATGCCTCAACAAGGCATGTCCTCTAATTTTGGAATTCAAGATACATGTTTTTCATCGGAGATGACTCTTGAGGAAGTTGCCTTCATGCAAGGAAGGAACTTCCAAGGAAATTATGGTGGTAACTTTGGAAGTCGTGGAGGAGGATATCCACAAAGGCAAGGAGGTTGGGGGCAAGGTAACTTTCAAGAAAATTTTAATCAACCTCGTAGGTATGAGAATTTGTCATATGAGAATCATGGGAATGCACTTACTCTTCCACCGGGCATCAATCCGGGGGAGAAATCTCCAAATGGTGAAGTGAAGCCTACAATGGAGGATCAAATAGCCAAGATGGTTGATTTCATGAAGCAAGAGAAAGAGGTGAATGAAAAAAGATTTGATTTTATGAAGCAAGAGAAACAGTTGAATGATAATAGATTCAAAGCTTTGGAGACACAAATGAGTCAAATGGCAACCGAGCAAGGTGAAATGCATCGTAAGGATAAGTTTCCCTCCACTACCATTACTAATCCTAAGGAGCAATGTTTGTATGTTACTGTGTGAAATATGGAAAGTAAGGTGGAGAAAGGGTTGGTGGAAGCAACAAACATTATTTCAAAGGTTGAAGAAGTCGTTTGTGATGAAGTTGTGTCAAACGTGGAGGAGGAAATTATCATTGATGATGATTTTTTTGATGATGAGAGGATAATTGATGAATATTTGTCTTCATTTGTTGATGAAAGTAAGTGTGATAAAGAGTTGTGGTCAAAACAAGATCACGAAATAATTGAAGTTGATGCATCATTAAAGGTGGAAGACCCGGGTAAATTTGTTCTTACTTGTAAAATTGGAAATGGGGGATATGTTAATGATATATATGATCTTGGTTCAAGCATTAATATGATGACTTTGGAAATTTTTGAAAAACTTGACATTGGGAGGTTAAAGGAAACGAATGTGGAAATTGGAATAATGGATGGTTCAATGATAAAGCCCCATGGAGTTGTGGAGGATATGCTTGTGAAAATAGAGGATTTTGTCTTTCCTGTGGATTTTATGATAGTTGAGAAGCAAGCGGATCCTTTGATCCCATTGATTTTTGGAAGGCCATTTTTGGCAACCGGAAGAGCAAAATTTGACAAGGATAAGAAGGAACTCACACTACGTTCAAATGAAAGAGACTTGGTGTCATCAAGCAAGAATTTAAAAGGGGGAGATCTTCATTTGAAGCCACCTATTAAGCCTCCGGATGATCGAGATCGAGTGGTAAGTGAAATTTTAAAAGATGAAGATTTAACTAACTTTTTACTTGAATTTGCAGGAAATTTTTCTTCAAGGAGGAACAAGCTTGGAGGAGATCCACAAGTTGATTGAAAGATTGATAAAGGGCCTCAGGGATTTGAAAACGTGAGAAAAAGAGACAATGAATTTAGTTCAAGTGTCAAAGGAGCAAAAAGTGTGGATAAGAAGGTTGTTAAGGAAATGTTTAAAGTGAAGATGAGGCCCGATGGGGTCTTGGATTTCTCCAATGGTTAAGAGTTTAAATGCGTCTAGCTCGACGACGTTAAATCGAGCGCTTGATGGGAGGCAACCCATTTTAGTAAGGTTATTTTTTTAGTTTTATTTTTCTTGTATTTTTTGTATGTAGGTGGAATGTGCTCATGGAGAAAATACTTATGGAGGAGACGAGATGTGCTATATTTGGAATGAAGATGTATGTCGCACCACTCTTTACAAACATAAATTTAACACTTGTGTTAATTTAAGTTTGGGGGGAGAGTGCGTGGTGGCCATACTTGAATGTTGGAATGCACATACGTCATCACAAGGTAATTTTATGATGATCAATGGTGGAAACTACAAGGGTAAGACTCACCACTTTTTGCAAACTTAATTCTTAACTTGTTTCGATTTAAGTTTGGGGGGATAGTGCGTGGTGTGCCTTACCACTTGTGTATGCTTGATGGATCATGTTGATTGAGTGATTATCTTGATTGTCTTGTGTAAAATTGGGTCAATTTTAAAATTTTTCTCAAGAGTTTGGTTCGTTTTGGTTTGTTTGGTGGTGTTTAAGTACATGATAATCCATTATTTGCTCATAATTGTGGTGTAAATAATGTTGAGAAGTATTTTTGAGCATGAATAGGGTGTATGAGAAGTGCAAAAACAGGGCAAAAAGGAGGTGAAGTGTGAAGTTGAAAAACAGGAAAAAAACACTGCATGGGCTAAGCTCAGTACACGACCCTGTAAGGACAGGCCATGTACTAACATCAGAACACACTACTCGCCCAGGGTTTTGGCTGAGCTCCGAGCTCGAGCTGTGCAGGAGAGAAGGAACATGGACCGTATGCAGAGCATGACCCTGTAACAAGTGGCCATGCGCGAACATCAGAAAATGCTACATGGCCATACTTGAGGCCGTGTAGCGCTACACGGGCGGTGCAGGGCTTGAATCCAGTTTTTAAAAGGGCCGATCCGTACTCACTTCCACACACAATCCCTCATCCGTCCACACTCTTTTCACTCTAAATTTGTCTCCTAAGTGTGTTAATCGACTGCAAAGGTTAGTATTGAGAGAGTTTGAGTGAGGTTCTTCAATCGTGCACACTAAAGAACACTTCTCACATCCAATTCTAAAAGGTAAGACTTCTTTGAACCATAATCTTCAAATTTTGATAGAAATCGATTGAATTGGTACATGGGATTGGTGATATTGTGAACTTTGCATGAATTAGTGATTGATTGTCATACATGTGTCAATTTGATTTTTGAATTAAGGATGAAGTTAGGGATCATGAGAAAGTGAATTAGGGGATTTGTGAGAATGATGAAGTTGGATGCATGGGTTGTGCTAATTGAATTATCATATGTGTATAATGCTTAATTGTGAATAATTTAGACTTAGATGTTGAGAATTTGGGCATGGCTATGTGAATTATATTTTGAAATTATGGTGAAACGTTGTGCATGCCAATTATTCGATGAAATGTCTAAGTGAAGATTTTGATTGATTTGAGATCATAGGTTCTTAGTGCTTAGTGAAAGTATGTTTTGGAACTTATGGGTGCAAGGATGCTTAGAAATTGAGATATGAATCATGGTTAGTTGAGATGAATGATGGTGAAGTGCATATTGTGATTAAGTTTGAAGTTTTAATGATGTGAATAAGTGATGTTGATGCATAGTATATTTGACACTATGTTGAATGACTAGGGTGGAATTTAACTTAGTGCATTAACATTCTTATTGATGATATTGAATATAACTTGAGCATTGTTGTATTGTAGATGGCCGAGAGGAGAGTTAGACCAAGAAATGAGGACTTTATCTTCATTACCGATCCAGTGGAGTTGGCTAATCTTGATGCAAAGCTGATGGAAGATGAGATCCATCCAGATTATTTTGGGGTGGAATTTGAGGACTATTGGGATAAATTTGTGCTCCGTTGGCAAACGTTAGCTCCGAAGATCAAACCAACTCGATTCCAAGACACATAAACGATGAGAGTGTTAGGAATTGAGGAGGATTTGAGGAAGCTATTAAGATTTGCACAAATGGAAGCGTTCTTTGACAAAAGGTCACCAACTTATCACCATTTAACTGCTGAGTTCATGAGCACGTTGCAAGTGAAAAAGGATCGGAATGGTTTTCCTTTTTCAGTGACGTTTCAGCTTGACAATGTGTTGAGAGAAAAGATTCCTTTACCTGTGTTGAATGAATTCTTTGGGTGCCCACCATGCGAATATCATCGGAGCTTTTATGAAGGAAGAAGTTTCAACCAACAGGAATGGTGGAAGAGCTTGGTGAATGAGGGGACGGAAAGAGCAGGATATGTTCCAGTGCTTCAAAGGGAACTGCAATCCGGAACCCAGTGATGAGATACCTAGAGAATATTATTTCGAACACCATCTTATGGAGGTTTGAAGGTGGAGCTGTGGGAGAGAAGCAACTCTATATTATGTATTGCATATACAAGGAGCTACCTTTGAATCTTGCAGCACATTTTGTGCAACATGCGGAAAGAGTTGCAAAGAGACAAACATCTCAGGGTTTGATGTTAGGAGGGATGATCACTATGATCGCTCAAGGCTTGGGAATCAATCTTGCAGGTATGGAGAATAGGATGGTGAGTGAGGGGTTGAACTACCAACAGTTGATGAGGATGGAGTTCTCGTCCATGGTTGGGAATCAGTACTGTCTGAGGCAGGAAAATGGAGCTCCATTTCCCTTGCCAACTCCAGAGCTCACTACAATGTACACTAGAAGGAGGCTTGCTAATTTGGCAATGGGTAGTGTGAACCATTCCGGGGTGGTGAGAGCTTTTTACAGAAGAAACAGAGACGAAATGGAAGAGGTCCTCAGACAGATGAGGGTTGAAGAGAACGAAGAGCTGGCTAATTTGAGAGTGGAGCCAATGCCTATGGAGGGTGATGAGCAGGATGCACCACCGGAGCAGGTGGAGTTTGAGGAGCAAGCCCCTGAGCCACAACAGTTTGAGGAAGAAGAGCAGCAGCCACCAATGGGCCTTGAACAGGGTAATGATCGATGGAACTATATGATGGTTGAGGTGAGAGATATGAGGCATGTGCAGCAAACATATGGAGCACAGATAAGGGAGATTCGAGAGGTCCAGCAGGAGCACATAGTGCATATTCAGGAGTTAAGAGCTGGACAACGTCGGAGGGAGTATTACGAGGAGCGATTACTGGTGCACTCCAACAACATGGAGGAGATAATGACGATCATGTTCAACTTCCACTTCCCCGAATCTCCTCGTGCATACATTCCATGGAATGCCTATCATCCACCTCCACCTCCGGAGCCATGAAGGGAGTACTTTGAGTGCTAGACACTTCTTCCATTAGTTCATTTTAGCTATGATTAGATTTTTGAAGAATTCTTGAATTTGATTTGATTTGTTAGATTGGATTGTACTTAATTTGGTTGTTTTTGGGAGGTTTACTTTGGGATTTGATTTTCAGTTTTATGCGATTTACTTTTCGTTATTTTTGGTATTTTGGTTTGATTTTTATTATTTGGATGTGATGGGAATTTGATCTTAATTGTTATAGATGTGAAACGATGTGTTTTGATAAATTGAGATGGATGATTTTGTTCATGCATGTTATATGTTTGTTGTGTTGTTTAGTGAGTCTTTGATTATTGAGTTATGTTTGTGATATTTTTATTCTTGTAGGAATGGTTTGGTGGTATGTTTTGAGAAGGTGTTGAGTGTTTTTAAATGTGAGATATGATGCATTGTTTGTGATGAGTGATGACAAGCATATTAATGTTTTCTACTTATTAAAATTGTAACATGTAATACATAAGTTGTTCAATTTTGAGAAGTATGAAGTGTAATTAGGTTTCTTTTGGTCCAAGCAAAAGCTTGTGAGAATTGAGCCTCAACCTTGCCTCCATGGTTAATTCTTGATGAGAGGACCGATTGTACTTAGACAAACTAGAATTTGCTCATGGACTATAGGAAAGAAGCCCGAATGGTTGAAATTTGTGATATGATCTTAGGCCATCCTTGTTAAATGAAGTCATAGCCATAAAATTCCTTACCAAAAACATTATCCCTAGTGAACCACTTTGAGCTTATAGTCTTTTCTTTATTATTTGAGCACAATACAAGCCTTGATAATCCACTTGAGCTTATATATAACCTATGTGTGGGTAATTGAGGATGATGATGGTTTACAAGGGAAGTTGAAAAGTGTGTAAGTAAATGGAAGAAAGGTTGAGTCAAGAAAAAGGATGAAAGAGCTCAAGATAAAGAGCAAGTGCAACTTCAACAAAAGTGAAAAAGTGAGCAAAAATCCAAAAAAAATGCGCTCAAGGACACAAAAATCAAAGAAAAGAAGTATGTCATTCAAAAGAAGTTCAATGAAATCCATGGTATGTTGATGTTTAGTGCTTTTGAACAATTGACAAAGGAAGGAAATTTGAAAGTGAGGAAGTTGGAGAAATGAATCATATCTTCGATTATCCATACTTGAATAGTCACTATTATCCAAAAATTTCCTACCTTACCAAAGAGCCTAAACATTACATCCTAAGATAAAGACCTTTTTGATCACTTATTGAAACTAGGGTGGCTTGTGAACATAGTCCATGAGCAAGCCTATGGTGAGTCAGTTTTAACCGGTTGATGAGTGATGTTCAAAACCCTACTCTATAGAGTGTTGAGTGAATTTGATATCCAATGAGAGGCTTGGATTGAAAGGGATTTGATTACTATTTTGTCATTCTTAAGATTGAACTTGTTAATCTTTCATGTTATAAGTTTGATGATGTAGGGATATTTAATGTGATTTTGTAGTCCTTATTACTTGTAATGTGTTGTGGTTTATGTTCGTTAGGTGTTTTTCTAGGTAAAAATTACTCCTCTTGTCTATCATTTTTCATTGTTTGAGGACGAACAATACTAAGTTTGGGGGGTTGATTGTTGTCATTTTCACCTAAATTTTAGTGTCTTTGTTGTGGATTTTTGGATGTTTTTATCCGTATTTGTGTGACTTTTGGAGGAGTTATTGTTATTTTGTGAAATGTGGTATAAATTGATAGAATTGTTAAATGAGTTTAAATATGTGTAAAACAGGTCAAGAAATGAAGAAAAACGGAGTCGGGAGCAAAACGGAGACAGAAGTACAGGGCACGCTCGGACACAGGCTGTGTGCGGAACACGGGCCTGTCCAAGGTGGTCGTGTACTATCATTAGAATACAGAGCTTACCCAAGAGGAAGACCGTGTTCTGGCGCACGAGCCGTGCGCTGCTGCACGCCCCATATGCAGAACACGGGCCTTTAAGAAGAAGCCATGTAATGTTATCAGAAAATGCTACACGGCCATGACCAAAACCATGTAGCGCAGCTCGAGCCGTGTCCGGAAGCACGCACAACATGCCGAAGTAGGCGTGCCCTACACGGGCCGTGTGCTGCTACACGATCCGTGTAGGTGCAAAAACCTGTGCTGTTTTCAGAATGTTCCGGAAGTTTCTAGAAGGTCCATTAGTGATATAAAAGGGTGACTTGTGCAAAATTTGAAGGAGGAGATCATAATTAGAGCAGTTACACACACTCCACACCACATTTTCATACACTAGATCCATAGATCCATCTCCATCCATTAGATTCATCTAATTCCATTTATTTTTCGACAACCAATCCATCCATCCACCATTTGTGAAGAGGAAAGCATCAAAGATTGAAGGAGTTAGCATATTGAAGAGAATGAAGGTTTCTCCATGAAATGGAAGCCAATCTACTTTTTATTTGTTGATTTTCTTCTTATTTTGATCAAATGGAGCAAAGCTTGATTTGTATTGATCTAAACACAATGTGTAGTGGGTAGTCCTATAGTCGGGCTAATCATATGAATGGTTAAGATGAAAGCTAGATGTGTAAAACTTGAGAAGTGAATGTAGTTAAATTGTGGATTTCTTTTTATGATATATGAATCATGTTTCATTTCAATACATGTGTGATTAAATTTTCTATTCATAGTGTTAGGATGGTCATTCCAATGTTATGAGTGGATGTTTAATTGAATCATATATTAAAGTGAGCATGAATGTTAGTGTGAGGAGAGGTAAGTCATACCCTTCTTAGGCTTAGAACATTCATAGAGGGACACATAAGAAATTGAGTGAAAAGAACCAACTTATGATCATAGTACCTTAAGGGAATTGAGATTGAGATCAATCCTAGGAGATTTAGACTTGTGATGCGCGTTTTCTTTGCACGCAAAATTAATCCCCAAGTTTAAGAATATCAGTTGCAGCTTAAGCAAGCGACCAAGTGAATATCGAACCCAAAGGTCGGTGTATTATCAATTTAATTATTTACTAAATTAACTAAGACAAGATGACAATAAGATTAGAGATTTAATTATTAAACTACTAAACAAGTAATTAAAATAGCAAATAAAATAAAATATCACTCGAAGAATACGAAAGTGGATCAAGTAGGAGAATAGATAGCCCTAGGATAATCCAGTTTCATGCATTAATTTTCCTTCCGTGTGTTGATGTCCGACTCTGCCTTGTGAAATATGGACGCATCCCTAAACCATGCATATCTACTCTATAGACACAAGTAAACATGCGTGTAACATGTGTGAAAAACCTCGGTGCAAGAGACATAATTCCACCCCCCTTTTTAGGTACTATCAGTATCAATTATTACCCTGGCCAATTGATACTCTAACTCGATATGATCTCCCTTTATAGGTACTATAAAATTATCCTCTTTATCCTACTTAATAATCCGAATTCAATTCAATTAATAAGTATTCATATATGATAGTTCTGATGAAGCTTCGGAGTCCCCTCACTTAGAATCATAGCATGGAATCCTGTTCAGCGGTGAATGCACTCAATCTACAACCAAGATATATATTCAGACTCTATATACCAATTGAAGATGCACAAAACTGTTAGATTTGTATACTAAAAGCCTTGCATTTGTATTGAACAATATTTTAACAATTTTATTTGAAATGAGAATCATATGATCAAACGTTTTTGCATATTATAAATTATTTATTTTTATGTTTGTGCAAAAGTCCATTTACTTTATACTGTAGATAATATGTTGTGCGACAACACGCAAAAGATCATATTATCGGTTTCCTTATAAAGTATAAACAGATGCTCACAACCGAGATAGACGGGGACTATCTATCGGGATGGTTGTAGTGTGATTTGGTATTAGTTTGTTGACTATAGAATCACATTAGTGCACTTAGCGTGTATTGAGCAGGACCGCTTGAGATCGTTCGACTTGTACTGTCTATATATAAGAACTTGATCTCTGTTATTATGAATTTTCGTGCTCTTAATCCCTATACAATAACCTCGACACGTAAGACAATATTTACTTTTTTGATTCATCAATGGGTGAGATTTATATATTAAATCAACAAATTCGGTGAGTTGGGAAGTAGTGCTTTCTCTATGGTGTGCTGTTGATTGTAGAAGGAATCCATGTCCGACATAGGATGATGATGTCCCCTAGAGGAGCTCATAAGGTTTATCATGTAAATCTTGCAAGTGGATTAATTTCGACATGATAATAAGGTTGAGTGGTACTACTTTCGGATGAGATATTAATTAATTTGACTTGTCAGTAACTTAATTAATTAATGGGCATTGTATATCTTAAACATGAGGAGATTTTTTGGCTCATAATAAGGAGCCCAAAACATAATTTTGGGATTGGATGAGTAGTGCAATAATAATATTTTAGTGGACTATATTATTATTATTGGATTTAATTATAAGTTTTGAGCTAAACTTGGTTAATTAAATCCAATTGAGGCCCAATCCAATTTCTCCTCCTGGTCCCTATTGTTGCCCAATATATAAGTTATCTCAGCATCCTGGAACCCTATAATTCTGAACGCCGTTTCAATGTGAATAGAGGGAAGGAGCAGATTGAGTGGATTCTGGAGATTGTTGCCCATACAACACCAGAATTGACTTTGAGTCATACAGTAGAAGATCAGAGGTGTTTCACTACTGCTCATCCTCCACATCAACCCAGAAGAAAGGTAAACTTTTTATTTTGCTTCCACTGTATCCGTTTACTTGAATTCCTAACAGATCACGCTGAACCAAACGATTCAAAAGCCAACAATTGGTATCAGAGCGTTGGTTTCGTGGTGAAACGTGAACCGTAAGGTTAAGGTTAATGTGATTATATGATTATGTGGTTTGATGTGGATGTAATCGCATGTTTTTTGTGCTATATGTGATTCCATTATCGCATGATAGATAACATATAATATTAGGGATTGTATATGTGTGAATTATCCATAATTCCTATGTGCTTTTGTCGATGAAATTGTGTGTGATTATTGTGATTGAACACATTGTACACACACATGGATAAACCATCATCCATGGATTTTGCTTGCTAAACACGATTCACACACGACTATTGACGACGGGGTCAAGTGGGCGATGGAGTGATAGCTCGGCTTCGCGTTTGAACCACCGATGATGGACCAGGTGGCGAGTCGATTCAGGCTGGTGGATTCTCACCAGGTTCCAGGCGGGCCTTACCGAGGTTGGAAAGAACGATGATGGTGAGCGACTGTTGAAAGCATGGAGATAGATGCATTGCTGTATAGGCACGGTGGTACTCGACGGCAGGCAAACTGGTGGTTCCGAGTGAGTTGGCTGTAGAGTTCAGTCGAGTTAGAAGCTGTTTCAATCGAGTCTTCACTAGTTTCGGGCGCGTCTGATGTTAGTTCTCGGCGGGTCCGCTGTGATCTTCTGCGGCGATGGACAATAACTGTCGTTGGGCTGAGAGCGGCAGATGGCGAGAACGGCATGTATGGACATGACCACCGTGGCTGCGAGCGACAGACAGAAGCACGGCGTGATGCTTCCAGGCGACCTGGACGACGTACAGACATCCATGGTGGTTCCAGGCGTGTCAACTGGACGTCCCGAGCGCGTCTGATGCAAGTTCTGGGCGAGTCCAAGTCTTCTTCCAAGCGAGTTAGGAGGCGATCTGGACGACTCGACTGGAGATTCAAGGTGGGTGCTGCTGGGAGGTTGGGCTGCAGAGCATGCACGGCAGTGGGCTGACGGCGCGACTCTGGTGGGTTGACGGCGCAGCCGCTGACAGCAGCGGCGCCAAGTTGCACCGATGATGATTGATGGTCGTCGGTGGCAGCGCTGATAAGCAGTGGGCGGCGGATGCTAGGGCTGGGAAAGAATAGGCTCGGCTGGGTGGAAAGTGGAGATGAGGCTGCCTTAATTGGCTTGATGCCTTGTTGGGCCCATTTTCCTTGTTGGGCTTATTTTCCTTGTTGGGCATGTATCTTGCAATTGTTGCTTGGGCTGCTGGGCTTGATTAGTTAGTTAATGGGCTTCATTTAATTATATTATGTGCTGCTCATTTTGTGCTTGTGGGCTTGGTGGGCTCATTTTTCTCTATTTTTTTGGGCCTTAATCCATGTTATATATAATTGATTTAATTGTTTTAACTTGACAATTAATTTTTATATATGTGGCATGTTCTATGTGTTTTTTTTAAATTACTTAAAATATTAGGATGCTAGGATGTATATTTTATTACTGAATATTATATGCATCTTAAAAACCCTCGGTGTTTAAATAACTAAGTGGGAGAGGAGATTGATAAATAAATTCTCATGGCCTCCATTATTGGTTTGTAAGTGATGTGAGTAAATCTGCGTGTTAGCAATAGGCCTTCCTCCACAACGGATGAGTTTATTTACGGATAACTGATACAAACTTCTTTATGATGATCGTAGGAAGTTATCCAAGCGTGTGCGTACTTCTCTAACTGTAAGACACATAAGCTTGCGCAATGGACTTGGGATCAAATAATGATGCACACTTAGGTGTAAATAATCAGTATCCTTCCCAACGGAGTCACTGCTGTTATTTACATAGCTAAAAAGGAATCGACTATTAATTATTTTATCATAAAGTTAGGTTGATAAATGAAATTAATGGGTAAAACATTCTCTTTTAAATATTCGGGTTTGTATACGTCCACACTAACGTGGCATGCAAATCCACAGTGCTTGAGATGTTGGTGAATTTTATTTTATATTGTTTTGAGATATTCAATATAAATTGATAAATTCGAAGTGTTTGATCTGTTTAATTATTTATGATTCTCAGGATTTTCAAATGGCACTCAATTCACTTTCTGTTATACTTAAAAAGCATAAATTTACTGGCACTAATTATGTTGACTGGAAGCGAAACATGGACATTGTTTTAACTGCTGAATATTATATCTTTGCTCTAACTGAGGAATGTCCTCCGGCACCTACTGATGACTCTACCTAAGAGCAAAGAGTTGCTTATAATAGGTGGGTCAAAGCTGATAGGATGGCTAAGTGCTATATTTTGGCTTCTATGTCAAATGTGCTTCAGACTCAGCATCAAGCTATGACCATCGCCTATGATATGATGCATAATTTTAGGGAACTCTTCGGGCATCAGAGTCGTCTTGCTAGGTCGAAGGGCATGTCTGTTCTAATGAATACCAAAATGGCTGAGGGCACTTCCGTAAGGGAGCATGTCCTTAGGATGATGGGTCAGCTCAATGAGTTGGAAGTTCGTGGAGCTGAAATCGATGGGGAAACCCAGGTCGCTATCATACTCCAAAGCTTGCCTAGAAGTTTTGAGCAGTTTCGCTTAAACTACGGTATGAACAAACATTTGTTCACATTGGCGGAACTTCTGACATAACTTGTGGCGGCGGAAAAACTATTTCGTAGACCTCCTCATGTTCATGTTGCTGAAAATGCTGCTCATCCTATGCCGAAAGGCGGTAGGAATAAGATGAAGCAAGGAAATTCAGCACCGGTGGACCAAGTGAAAGCAAAGGCTGGTGCGGTCAAGAAGTCTAAAAGAAAGTGCTTCAAATGCAAGCAGCTGGGACACTACAAGGCTGACTGGCCTCTTCTGAAGGGGAACATGAATGGTAAGTCTTTTATACTAGTTGTTGAATCGTGTTTAGCGGCTGTATCTGTTGACACATGGTGTGTAGATACGGGAGGCACTGACCATGTCTGCAATTCTTTGCAGGGGTTCCACCAAACCCGATAGCTTAGTGATGGGGAGATTACCATACTCATGGGGAATGCTACAAGAGTAGCAGCTGTCGCAGTGAGAGACGTTTATTTATTTTTCAATAAGAATAAACTCATGTTTTGAGGAATTGTCTTTATGTACCTCATTTTAGAAAGAATTTAATTTCGGTTTCTAAATTGTTTATGGATGGATATTCTGTTTCTTTTAATGACAAGGTTGTTATAAGGAAATATAGAGTTATTATCTGTGATGGTGAATTGATAGATAATTTGTATACTCTTAATCTAATTTCTCCCACGATGCAACAAATTGAAACAAATGATACATCTACTAGTAAGAGAAAAGAACCTTCTAAAATGAACCAAACATATCTTTGGCATCTGAGACTAGGTCATATTAACTTAAGTAGGATTCAAAGGTTGATAGCTGATGGACCTCTGAGTTCATTAGTAGTGGAAAATTATCCAATTAGTTCATTCTAATTTAAGTGGTCCTATGTCTGTCCAGGCAAGAGGTGGTTATGAATACTTCGTCACTTTCATTGACGATTATTCTAGATACAGATATATTTATTTGATGCGCCGCAAGTCTGAGTGCTTTGATAAATTCAAAGAGTACAAGGCTGATGTGGAAAAGCAACTTGGAAAATATATCAAACACTACAATCTGATCGTGGTGGTGAATACCTCTTGGGAGAGTTTATTAATTATTTATTGGAGAATGGGATAGAATCCTAATTGTCTACACCGGGCACACCCCAGCAGAATGGTGTAGCGAAAAGAAGGAATAGGACTCTTATGGAAATGGTAAGATCAATGATGAGTTATTCGGAATTACCTAATTCATTTTGGGGATATACCTTAGAAACAGCGGCTTACATTCTTAACTTAGTACCTTCTAAATCAGTAGCTTCCACACCCATTGAATTGTGGACTAAGAGAAAGCCTAGTCTGAAACACTTTCGCATTTGGGGTGCTCCGGCACATGTGTTGAAGACGGATATTGATAAGTTAGAGTCACGTATGGAAATATGTCTGTTTGTAGGATATCCTAAAGGAACGAAGGGTGGTTTGTTTTATAATCCAAAGGACCAAAATGTGATCGTTAGTACGAACGTCAGATTTTTGGAAGAGTATTATGTAATGAACCACAAACCCTTGAGTAAGATTGTTCTGGATGAAGTAAGAGAGGAAACACTAAACATAATACCAACTGTACAAGAGGATATACCACAGGACACTGCACCGCGTGTCACACCTAATACACAATTGCCTGCAGAGCCTCGTCGTAGTGGGAGGGTTGTGAGACAACCGAATAGATTCATAGGATTGGGAGAGTTTTCTAACTTGGTCCCTGGTGAACATGAAATTGAATTACAACAAGGCACTGTAAGATAAAGATGCTCAATTATGGCAAAATGCAATGAAATCTGAATTAGAATCCATATATTCTAATCAAGTCTGGGAGCTTGTAGAACCACCAAATGGTGTAAAAGCTATTGGATGCAAGTGGATCTATAAAAAAAAAGAGAATCTGACGATAAGGGGAAAATCTTTAAAGCAAGACTTGTGACTAAAGGATATACTCAGAAAGAAGGAATCGATTATGAGGAAACCTTCTCGTCTGTGGCCATGCTTAAGTCAATCCGGATTCTTTTGTCTATTGCTGCTCAATGGATTATGAGGTATGGCAAATGGATGTCAAGACAGCTTTCCTGAATGGAAGTCTTGAGGAAAACATCTATATAAAACAACCAGAAGGATTCATTGCAAAAGGCGAATTAAAGTTTAAAGAATTGTGTGCAAGCTTAAAAGGTCCATTTATTGATTGAAACAAGCTTCAAGATCATGGAACATCCGTTTTGATGAAATAATCTAGTCATATGGATTTATTAAATGTCCGGATGAATCATGTGTGTACAAAAAGTGTGATGAAAACGTAGTAGTATTTCTTGTACTCTACGTAGATGATATTCTGCTCATTGGAAACAATGTAAAGGTATTGTCGGGCGTTAGGGTATGACTGTCCAAGCAGTTTGAAATGAAGGATTTAGGAGAGGCCGGATACATTCTTGGGATCAAATTAATAAGGGATCGCAAGAAAAGAATGTTGTGTTTATCCCAAGCTTCATACGTTGATACAATCATGGCTCGTTTTAGCATGCAAGATTTCAAAAAAGGTTTTCTACCTTTCAGACATAGAATACCTCTATCTAAGGATATGTGTCCTAAGACACAACAGGAAATAGAGGCAATGAAGCTGGTCCCTTATGCTTCGGCAATAGGAAGCCTCATGTATGCTATGCTTTGTACGAGACTGAATATCTGTTATGCCGTGGGCATGGTCAGTAGGTATCAAAGTAATTCAGGACAAGGGCATTGGACTGCGGTAAAGCATATTTTGAAGTACCTGCAAGGACTAGGGATTATGTGCTGGTTTACCAGGCAGATACTTTGTTACCTTTGGGTTATAATGATTCAGATTTCTAGTAAAATAGGGATGCTAGTAAATCCACCTCGGGTTATGTGCATACTCTTGGAGGAGGAGCCATAATATGGAGGAGTGTAAAGCAGAAATGCGTTGCGGACTCTACCATGGAAGCTGAATATGTAGCAGCCTCTGAGGCAGCTAAAGAAGCAGTATGGCTTAGGAACTTCTTAATGGACTTGGATGTGATTCCTGGTTTGCCCAAAGCGATCACAATTTATTATGATAACAGTGGTGCAGTAGCAAACTCGAAGGAACCACGAGCCCATAAGGCGAGTAAACACATTGAGCGCAAGTACCACCTGATACGAAACATCGTTAGAAGAGGGAAGGTCTTTGTCGCTAAGATTGCATCAGAGGATAACCTTGCTGATCCTTTTACTAAGAGCCTTTTAAAGAAATCGTTCGATGGGCATGTAGAAGGAATGAGGATTAGATGCGTGTCAGCATATATGGCAGCGTAGTCTTTTAGTATAAGTGAGAGATTGTTAGATTTGTATACTAAAAGCCTTGCTTTTGTATTGAACAATGTTTTAATAATTTTATTTGAAATGAGAATCATATGATCAAAGGTTTTTGTATATTATAAATTGTTTATATATATGTTTGTGCAAAAGTCCATTTACTTTATACTGTTGATAATATGTTGTGCGACAACACGCGGAAGATCATATTATCGATTTTCTTATAAAGTATAAACAGATGCTCACAATCGAGATAGACGGGGACTATCTATTGGGATGGTTGTAGTGTGATTTGGTATTAGTTTATCTTGACTATAGAATTACATTAGTGCACTTAGCGTGTATTGAGCAGGACCGCTTGAGATCGTTCGACTTGTACTGTCTATATAGAAGAACTTGATCTATGTTATTATGGATGTTCGTGCTCTTAATCTCTATACAATAACCTCGACACGTAAGGCAATATTTATTTCTTTGATTCATCAATGGGTGAGATTTATATATTAAATCAACAAACTCGGTGAGTTGGGAAGTAGTGCTGTCTCTATGGTGTGCTGTTGATTGTAGAAGAAATCCATGTCCGACATAGGTTGATGATGTCCCCTTGAGGAGCTGATAAGGTTTATCAAGTAAATCTTGCAAGTAGATTAATTCCGGCATGATAATAAGGTTGAGTGGTACTACTCTCGTATGAAATATTAATTAATTTGAGTTGTCAGTAACTTAATTAATTAATGAGCATTGTATATCTTAAACATGGGGAAATTTTTGGGCTCATAATAAGAAAGAGTCCAAAACATAATTTTGGGATTGGATGGTAGTGCAGTAATAATATTTTAGTGGATTATATTATTATTATTATTGTATTTAATTATATGCTTTGGGCTAAGCTTGGTTAATTAAATTCAATTGAGACCCAATCCAATTTCTCCTCCTAGTCCCTATTGTAGCCCAATATATAAGTTATCTCAGCATCCTGGAACCCTATAATTCTGAACGCCGTTTCAACGTGAATAGAGGGAAGGAGCAGATTGAGTGGATTCTGGAGATTGTTGCCCACACAACACCAGAATTGACTTTGGGTCAAACAGCAGAAGATCAGAGGTGTTTCACTACTGCTCATCCTCCACATCAACCCAGAAGAAAGGTAAACGTTTATTTTGCTTCCGCTGTATCCGTTTACTTGAATTCCTAACGGATCACGCTGAACCAAATGATTCAAAAGCCAAGAAGTAGTGTTGTACGGAGTTTACACACGAAAGTTCAATTAATTCGTAAAAACCTTCACAACCCTAGTTCTACCAAAAAGGCTCTAGCCCATGATGTTACGAAGAACAATCATGGGTGTTGGATAGATCTTACCCGGATGTCTGGAAAATACAAGATAAATTAGGAAACGAATAAACCCTAGATGTGGGCATCGTCAAGTCCTTCTCCGTCTTGAATCCTCCTCTTCGTTCTCCTCTTGATTCCACAAACGAACCTTCAAAGTGATGGATGGATGGAGGAGAGGATGTGGATGATGGTTGGGAGGTGATCCCCCCTGGTGGGGTGTAAGATGATTGTGTTGTGTTGTTCTCCAATCCAATTCTCTATTATATTGTGTTCTCTCTTGGTGTGATTTACATCCCCTTTTATACTTGTAAGTTATTCTTATGGACATAGGATTGAGCTTTTTCTTGGAAAGCACAAAAATTCACGAACAGGGGGTAAAAATCCCAATTTTTCGCTGTCCAGGCTTCGAGTTCGACCACGACCAGTGGTCGAATCAAACAGAGGAGGTCGAACTCTGGTCAAACTACAGTGCGTAGTCTCACCATTTCGCGTATAACTTCCACATCCGGACTCTGATTTGAGTGATTCTTACACTCACGCGATCCTCTCTTCCTTGGCTTTCTATCCATATAAAGAACTCCCAAAAACCCCAATACATGTAATAATTAATTCATAGCATACAAGTTAAAACAATCATCACCAATTCAAATGCTCCATTGACATGTTCTCACGGGAAGTATATATCACTCTCACTCAAGTGTAAAAGATGTACACTTATGGGTTAAGGTGTTTACGCTCAAATTCAATTCAAGTGCATGCGTAACCATAAGCTTGTCAAAAGTCTCAAACTCTCCACCACTATTATTATGATTCGATAATGAGATCAAAAAAGACTTTTCTTTTGGATATAATGTTGGCTCTTTGGTAAGGGTAGGAAACATATGGACAAGTGACTTAATTAGAAGAGAATTAAAACTGGAGATCTTTTGTACTGCAGATTTTTTTACACTTCAAGGCTATCCAGCTTCATGCTCTTCTAATTTTCTTTTCTCTCCTTTCCTTCAAGCTCAACCTTCTTTCCTTCTTTTCTTTTTTCTCGAGGTACCAGTTTCGTGCACTACCTCTAACATCTCGGGGTACCAATTTCTAGCACTACCCCTAAGCAACCCATTTTTCAGCTCATATTTTTCAGCTCATAATCACTTGTACAACTCCAAATATTTTATTCCTTCCAAACTCCATGAAAATTAATTCACACTTTGACATCATTTAATTCTCCACTAAATATAGGAATTTAAGGCTCAAATAGGATATCAAAGTGGCTATCTTCGTAGATTGCCAAAGAAATAAGGCTTCCAGGCTCAAAAGGGCAAACTATGGATAAATATCATTCGGTAGAAAATTATTTGGCTAAATGACTCATAAATTCAAGGATGGCCTTCGATCAACTCCCATCATCTAACACTCATGTAGCTTCAAGTAATACAAGAGGCAAGTTCTAGAATACACACACAAGAATGATACTCACCAGAAAGAAATATCATGTGGTTATGTATATGATCAATGAGGCTCAAAATCTCACATGAGTTTTTAACAAGTAACAGGGCACTTTTCATGGTAAGCAATATCCCACAAGTACACATAAAATTTCGTACCACAATATAACTCAAGTACGATTCCTTCATCAATTCCAAGAGTATATGAATTCCAAGCACAATTTAAACGTATAAACTCACATGGATCACCAAAAACAAGATCTCAATCCTTCCACTCCATGAATTACACACATAAAAATTAGAAAAAGGAACAAGGGCACCTGATTTATCTTTAATGCATTCACGAGCTCCTCGAGTTGTTCTCTCTTGGTGTGATTTACATCCCCTTTTATACTTGTATGCTCTCCTTATGGACCTAGGATGAGCTTTTTCTTGGAAAGCACAAAAATTCACGAACAGGGGGTAAAAATCCTGATTTTTTGCTGTCCAGGCTTCGAGTTCGACCACGACTAGTGGTCAAATCAAACAGAGGAGGTCGAACTCTGGTCGAAGTGCAGTGCGCAGTCTCATCTTTTTGCGTATAACTTCTATATCCGGACTCTGATTTGAGTGATTCTTGCACTCACGCGATCCTCTCTTCCTTGACTTTCTATCCATATAAAGAACTCACAAAAACCCCAAGAATTAAAGGTGTAACAAGCCATGGAAAGTGACACAACCGTTCTGTTTGGAACAGCTCGCGCAACGTCACCATTTTTATCATAACTTTCTCATTTAGAATCCGATTGAGGTGTTCTTTATGCCAAACCGATCCTCTTTCAGTGGCTTTCCAACCATACACTTCCAGATCAGAGCTCCACATGAATACAGAAAAATTACATAAGTTGGACGAGCGTTTTTCAGCATTCCTTGCACAAATTGCACCTTTTCTCCAACTTTGCACTTTTGATCTTTTTTCCACCTAAAACACAATAAAATACCTCAAGTGCACCTTTTTGTCACATATATCGAATATAAGACCCTTGTACGAATATATAACAACAATTCCCATCAATAAGGTATTAAATAGAACATTATAACACGCTTATTTTCACTCTCATCAACTTGTAAAAGAGTCGAGAACCTAATTGCCTTGGCCATTGGGATTAGGGGTAAAATTATGATTACTTTTAGTCCAAAAGTTAATAAAGTTCACCATCAAGAGTTATGCATATCTAGCTAGAGTCTTAACCACGATTATGATTAACCTTATTCTCTTCTCAAGTGAATTCTACCTCCATTCCATTCATCATTTGTGTATTGTTTGAATCATTACTTTGTTAATTCAAATCCTTAGTTAATTGAGTAGAACAATAATTAGTAGCAGAAACAATCAAACCTTCAATATATCATTCTTACAAAGCATAAATCAATGGAAAATCCGGATACAATTATGAGTTTACTTTCCCTTGGGATGACATACTTATAAATTTTGTTGCTTGGTCACACGTGTACAACAATGATAAAGTCTCTTACTCTAAAAATATTTTACTAGAAATGCGACTAAGAACAGGTCATACTCTCTCAATGGCGAGGAGAATTTGCTTGGTCAACTCCGTTATTATATCCTCCACATTGCATGTCATGATGGTGTATTAGTGGCCAGTTTATCATATCAAACATATGGAAGCAGCCTGTAAGAATTTTATATGGAGTGGGGATGCCTCTAAAAGGCATCATTTCACAATTAATTGGAAACATATATGTTCTCCTCCTTCGGAGGGTGGCCTTGGTGTAAGATCAATATGGGCTTCTAATGATGCTCTTCTAATGAAATTGCGTGGGACGTCTTAAGCTCACATAAATCATTGAGCTCTATCAGAAAGAGATGGTTGCATGGAGATTACCCCAGATTGGCGCAAGTACCATCCTCCATCAGACCAGGTTGTAAGGAGCATCTGTTCCACCTTGCTAGTGAAGACTTTTGGATAATAGGCCACAACTCTAAGGTGAGATTTTAGCTAGACAACTGGATTGGGATTCCCGTAGCTGACATTGTAGAGATACCCATGGAGTATAGAGGACATTATGAGGATTCTATTTCGGAATATCTATATGATGGTGCTTGGCATTTCATGGAGGATTTTATTCAATCTTTCCCATAGGTTATTGACAAAATCCTTTCTATTCAATTATCTACTAATTTAGTGGATTGTAGGACATGGAGTAAATCTCTTACAGGCATGGTGACTTCAAAGATAGCATATATGCATCTACGCCCTCAGTTTCTCTCGACCATTTTGAGTACTTGGATATGGGCATCATTCATCCCCCCTTGTCGGTCACTCACGATATGGAAGGCTATAAAAGGTGTCCTCGTTACATGGGATGTTTTGATCAACCGTGAGTTTTGCGGGCCTTCCCGCTGCTATCTTTCCAAAGAAGACGCCAAAAGTTTGGACCACATCTTTATTCAATGTACTGTTTCTCGACAAGTTCTACAACACATCCTGGAAGTGTTCAGCTTCGGGAACCATATCCACCTAGATCAAAGCTTCATCTGCTTAATCTTGCAAGCTGTTGGAATAATGGGAGTGGGTAAGTAATGTCGATTTGGAGGTTGGCTATGGTTACTTACATTTGGGTTGTTTGGTATTTTAGAAATAACATGGTGTATAGAGGATATGATGAAGAACTCAAGGAAAAACCTGTTAGAGTTTCAGCGATGATTGCTCTATTAATGGCATTGGTTAAGGAGGTGAATGTTTTGCAAACAGGAAGCATGCACAACACGGTTGAGGACCTGATTACATTGCATTACTTTGGCGTTAAAGGCACTCTGAGAAGGGCACCTAAAATCATTTCGGTGAGGTGGTTTCCTCCGTTACCAGGGTAGGTGAAAGTCAACATGGATAGGCATGCTAAGGGGGCTCCAGGAATAATCGCTGGTGGAGGGGTTTTTAGAAACAGTAGAGGGTTTGTAATGGGATGCTTCACTAGTGGTTTTGGTATGGGATTTGTATTTGAGGCAGAATTTGCTGCAGCATTTCTTGCGATTGAGATTGCTTATGAGAAGGTTGGCATTCGTTATGGTTGGAATCTAATTCAATCATGGTAGTACACGTCTTAATGGATGACAGTCCAATCATCCCATGGAAGCTGATCTCACGATGGCAAAAGACAAGGGATATCATTAGCTGCATACGATTTAAAGTGTCGCACATCTTCCGTGAAAAAAATGCAGCAGCTGATTTGTTAGCATTTGTGGATGGGCCGTACGAATGGATTCAGAATGCTCCTACACATATGATGTTGGTATTCGATCATTCGGTTAACATGAACCGTTAGGGTTTTATACATTTCTAACAAGCAGCGGAAGCAAGAAAACAAGAAACGTATTACCTTTCGCCAGGGTATGTTGAAGACGATGAATTCTCGCCACCAGCCTATGCAGTCTCACCATTTTGGGCATAACTCTCTCATCCAATATCGGATTTGAATGATCTATAAGCCAACACGATCCTCTCTTCCGTGGCTTTCCGTCAGTATATCACATTTCCTATTCTGAAGTCTATACGATTTTATAAAAAATGTAGAAAGTGGCAGACATCAGCAGCAAACAACCTTCCAGTCTTCTGCTGTATTCCCAAGTCCAATCTCGACGTCGTATGGGCGACGATCCTCGAGATCTTCTCAATCTACTGTTCCCTCACCCTCCTCATAGTGTTAGGCGTGATTAATCTCATAGATTAGGATTTTCTGAACTGCTGAGATGACTTATATATGGGCTACAACAGGGATCAGGAAGAGAAATTAAAGTTGGGCCTCTATTGGGCTTAAGTTTCCAAGCTTAGCCAAAAGCTTATACTTAAGTCCAATAATAATAATATATATCACTAAAATATTATTACTGCACTACCGTTCTAATTCCATAACTACGTTATGGGCTCCTTCTTATTATGAGCCCGTTAGTCTCCCCATATTTAAGATATACAATGTCCATTAATTAATTAAGTTACTGACAACTCCATTAATTAATAGCTCATCCGAGAGTAGTACCACTCAACCTCATTATCATGCTGGAATAAATCCACTTGCAGGGTTTACATGATAATCCTTATGAGCTCCTCAAGTGGACATCATCAATCTATAACGGACACGAATTCCTTCTACAATCAACATCACACCATAGAGACATCACTATTTCCCAACTCACCGAGTTTGTTGATTTAATTACATGTAAATCTCATACATTAATGAATCAAAGAAATACATACTGCCCTACGTGTCGAGATTATTGTATAGGGATTAAGAGCACGAACATCCATAATAACTGAGATCAAGTTCTTCTATAAGTCAGTATAAGTCAAACGTTCTCAAGCGGTCCTGCACAATACACACAAAGTGCACTAGTGTGGTTCTATAGCCAAGACAAGCTAATACCAAACTACACTACAACCATCCCGATAGAGAGTCCTCGTCTATCTCGGTTGTGAGCATTTGTTTATACATTATAAGGAAATCGATAATATGATCTTCCGCGTGTTGTCGCACAACATATTATCTACAGTATAAAGTAAGTGGACTATTGCATCGACATATAAATAAATTATAAGACACAATCATTTGATCATATGATTCTCATTTCAAATAAATTGTTTAAACATTGTTCATACAAAAAGCTAGACTTTTAGTATACAATCCAACACATTCTTCCTACACTCTTTAAGGAAATGAATCAAAGCTATTTTAGATTTAAATAAACTTTAATTTTGATGCAGTTGTATGTGGCAAATTCATCGATCTTTTGTACTCAACTTTTTAATTTTTTTTCACTTTTAATAAAGGAATTATTAGCTCTTTGGTAATAATGCTCTGATGTGCTTAGTTATTCGCACAATTGTCGAACGAACATCTGATGTATTATATGGTTATCTTATTTTTGCCTTGTTTTCTTATGTATCAGGTTGTGTGATTGCGGATAGATGTGATTGGTGGAGGTTGTTGATGTGAAGTGTTGAGGCCAGTGTTGTCACATTTGGAATCACACTGATCCTCCACAAGTTATTATTTAAACAACTAACATTTTAATGTTGTTCGTGTTTTGTTTTACTTGATGTTGCTTTCAGGATTGTGGCAGTTGAATGTTGTACATGTTAGATGCAGAGTTAAAGGGACCCACAAGCCTGGAGAACAATCTGAAAAGTTCTAGAAGTTTGGAAGATTTTAGAGGATGAAGATAACTACCTGATGTAGTGGGAGGTAATTTCTTCATCATGGGAGGTTTGATATCTCCTAGTGGACCACTCATTTAAAAGAGACTGCAGCATGAACCACGACTACATATATAAGCTGCCAGACCTCTTATCTCAAACATCTCAACTTGGAGAGATCCTACAGACTAGAGAGACGCTGCACTTAGAGTTTATCTTTACGTTTCTCTTGTAGTGTTTTCACTGATGTTGTAATACCTTGTTCAACATCACGTGTATACTGTTATCCCATACGTTTTATATGTACTATTCACAGGTAGTGGAAGTGCATACTTGAAGTAGGTTTAGATCTAACAGTCTAGGTTTGCCATTTGGAAATTTGTTTGGATTTTATCCGATTTCATGTTTGAAGAGTGGAAGAAATGTTTCCATCTCTTTGAATCTATTTTTGTAATCACTTTTTTCAAGTTAGTGATATTTATGCCATGAGGCCCTCCTGCCATCGGGAACCACCATTGACCACTGCCCACTGTATTAAAACACCGCCATCGACCACTGCCCACTGCCAGAAAACTCAAAAGTCCGATCTGCAAATTCAGTTGTGGAAGGGAAGATCCCCTCCTGCCATCGGGAACCACCATCGACCACTGCCCACTGCCAGAAAGCTCATAAGTCCAATCTGCGAAGTCGGTTGTGGAAGTGAAGATCCCCTACTACCATTGGGAACCACCATCGACCACTGCCCACTACCAGAAAACTCAAAAGTCCAATTCAGATTGTTGCCTCCAGTTTCTAGATTTGTTGCCGCACCATAAGCTGCCAACGCCGTTGCCGGAAAATTAAAAAAAATTAGTTGGATATGACGTGGTGGATTCATTGGCTCAAAATCAATCAAAATTGCCACGTCGGATTGACCAGCCAGAAATTCCCAAATTGAATCCTCACGTGCGAGGCACGTGGCGTTTTCCGGCGAAATTCATGTTTTCAGTGAAAATTGGGCAAAATTTTACAAATTCGTTAGTTATGGGATAAAATTTAGCCATTTATCTTTTTGGGGCAAAAATCGAAGTTTACCTTAATTGCAGGACAAAAAATGAATTTAACTCGTAAATTGTTATGATCATTTCATCCCTATATTTCATGGAATATTATACATTTGTGGTTTATGATCATTTTATTCATAGGGTTAGAGTTTACTTTTAGAGAGTGTTCAACTCATATTAAGTTATTATGTGGGTTAAAATTAAGTTTCTACATGTAATTAATGTGTAAGCTCATAAATTCGAATTAAATTTATTTTTTCGTCCCACAAAGATAAGAGTATTTTGCTTTCTGTCCCAAGAAAAGATATTTTTTTCAATTTAGCTAGTGTCATAATTACTAAAAATGCCCGATTTTAGTCAAATTCTGAGGGTCACGTGACAAATTGCACCAATTCTATTTTGATTAAATTATTTAATTAACTTGCTAACATTTATTTAATTTAATTTTTTAATGTTTATAAGGCTGCCACATATGCGTCAGTCAGCAACTTCATTTGAAAGCTCCAATATTTCTGAGGGTCACGTGACATTCAGGTGCTCAGCTCCGGCAACTTCTTCAATTTCCAAGGAAAATGGGACTAATTTAGAAGATAATGGGATAAAAATCTAAAAAATAACCTTTTTTTAGACAATAATTGAACATGACCAAAGTTATGGAATAAAATTGATTTTTTTTCTCAAACTGAACCAATATGGATAGTTTCCCATACACATTTCCTCTTCTTTTCTTTCTTGTTTTCTGTAGCTCACGCTGATTAATTTCCCTTCTCGCTGTTCTGGACAAACTCACACCTATGGAGCCTTTTATTGACTCCAAGAATCAAATAAGGTAATCTAACCCAAAAGTGGGTTTCGAATTGGGCAACATGAATTAAAATTTCAAATAGGCCATTATTAATATATCATAGGGCGGTGCTATTGCAACCTAAATTTAGCACCCAAATTTTTTCTTAAGACACTCGAATTGAAAACAAAGGATATGTGAAATCTCAATTATAACCTCATCCCTCTTTTAAACCCTAACCCATTAATTGAAAAAAAAAAACTCAATTTGCTATCTACACCCAACCACCACTACATCTAAAACACACATTAAGAATCACACTCACACAAAAAACACACATCCACTCACACACATATTACTACGTTGAGGAGAAGGAAAAAGAAATTAAATTTCACTTCAAAAACATTAAAATATGAAACAAGCAAAATAATTGAGCAAAAGTATAATACAATTTTACACTACATTTTCATCAAAATCATGCTTTGGTTAGTGATATTATGTATTTAATTATCAAATTATTAATGAATTAATAAAATTATAGATGTAATTTTAGTTTAACTGATTGTAGTAATATAAATTAGAGTTTTATGGTATTTTAGTGTTGATAATTAGAACTTAAAATTTCTGTACTGGTTTGATTGAAAATATAATTAAATATCAGCTAGATGCAGCCGAAAATTTGTGAAAATATGGTATTTTGGATGCTTACAATTTTAGGAACATTTTGGTAACATTCAGCAAATTTTTTTTACCTGCAATTAATTTTGCTCACTCCTATAAAAGTAATTAATTTTTAGCATTTCTGATAAAAGCCATTGATATTTTAGCAAAAGTAATTTGTTCCATAATATAATTTATTTTTTTTAATTTGAGCCCCTCCAATTTTTATTTCTTTTAGGTGATTGAAAGTAATTTGAAAAATTACCTATATTAAAAAAATGCTAATTATACTGTGCACCCACTTTAAAAAACATATACAAATATAAACAAAAACATATATAATTATAAACAAAAATGTATACAATTTAATTGTTAGTTTTTTTTAATGAAAAATTGAGTATAAAAAATATACAATTATTAAAAACATGTATACACTATTGAATAAAAATTTATACACATATGGATGCTAGTTTTTTTAATGAAAAACTTAGTAAGAAAAAAATATATAATTATTAAGAAACACGTATACAAAATATAATAACATGTATACAAAATAGAATAAAAAGTTATACACATATGAGTATACCCTTGCACCCGGGTGCACCTAATATCAACTCTTAAAAAATAAAAAAAATTTATAGAATTAAAATTAGAATAAAACACTAAAAGTATAAAAAAAAAGTAAAAAAAAAACATACCTGATTAAATTGAGGGTTATCCATTTTAATTTTTAATTATTTAAATTAATTAATGGTATGGATTCAATTATAATTTAATATAACGACTGAAATCGTCCAGGTGCATCGGTGTCACAAGTGCACCGCAGTCGAACTCTTAAATTGAATATGACAAAAATATAAGATCAAAAAAATCGACAACTTCCCATCAATTTTTTCACAAATTTTCGGCTACAACTTATCGATATTTAACCATAATTTCAATCAACCATATCTGAAATTTTAAAATTTTAATTTTCAATGCCAAAACATCATAAAACTCTAATTCACAGTGCTATTATCTATTAAACTCAAATTACATTTATAATTTTATTAATCCATCAATAATTTGATAATTAAATACACAATTTCACTAATTATCCTATAATAATGAATTTGATGAAGAATGTACTGTAAAATTACATACTTTTCCTCAATTATTTTGCTTGTTCCACATTTTAATGGTTTGAATGTGAAATTTAATTCCCTTTTTCTTCTCTCTTCTCTTCTCTTCTCTTCTCTTCTCTTCTCTCTTCTATACTTTTCCTGTTGTCTTTTTTAATGTTGTAATGCATGTGACGTGTGTTTTTAGTGTGTGTTTTAGATGTAGTGGTGGTTGGGTGTAGATAGTAAATTGAGTTTTTTTAATTTAATTAATAGTTTAGGGTTTAAAAAAGAGGTGGGGTTCTAATTGAAATTTCACACATTTTTCGTCTTCAATTCAAGTGCCTTAAGAGAAAATATGGGTGGCAATAGTGCCGCCATATATCTTAATATAGTTGGCCTTCTATTTCATTTATCAACCCCACTATATTGGGCATCCCAACACAATCTTCTATGACCTCCAGTTATTACTTATCTATAAAAAATATTATTATTTTTATTAAAAATATTATCAGTATTTTTTACTCATACTACGAATTATTTATAAAATAATTTGCTACAATACTATCACTTGATTAATCCAAGTATCACTTATTATTAAAATATATTATCACTTTTTATGCGTCTCACAAAAGTTTTCTCATGCACACAATTTTACACAAGTGTTTGTGTAATAAAAAAGACATGCATGAAAGGTGAATCACTTGTTCTTTGAATGCAACTTCTCTTATCAAGTTTGGTGTCTCTGCTATTTTTGGCTAAAATCTCCAATGCCTTATGCTTATGATCCGACAATGCATTTACTACAACACTTTGACGTGCTGGGCATGAAGGGAAAAAAATACATAATTGAATGCATTTGGTCCTGTGCAGTTTGGTTAATTTATAAGACCAGAAACAAGAAAATCTTTAAAGACAAGGAAATCAATTTGAAAAAGACGTTCAAGAAAATCAAAATCAAATCGTGATGCATTTTCTCCTCTCATTATAATTGCTCTTACTCATTTTTAGATTAGTGTAGCAACCCCCAAAATGTGTTGTAATTAGACGAGGTCTTTTTTTTTAGGGTAATTCTTAGCTGATCCGGGCTCACACATGACCCAAGTCAGCACCGGTTACAAGTTATAAGGTCAACACTAATGACGTTAATGTTCCATTGAATTTAAAAGAAATTAAAAAATCCTTGAATTAATCCCCTCTCTCTCCATAATTACCATCTTCCACCCCCACTATCATCCCCTCCCCAAATTCGCCATTTCCCACCCCAACCCCATCTCCACCATTCCCCTCCTCCAATTCTATTGCCTCCCTTCCCACCCTCATTTTTGTCGCCCCCTTCTCCACCCTCAATTTTGTCGTCCCTTCCCCAAATTTACCATCTCCCACCACACCCCCGCCACCACCATTTCTCTCCCCCAATTATGTTGTTCCCTTTTCTCACCCTCAATTCTTTCGTCCATGGTTCTTTATTTAAAATAATCTTTAACGAATTTTATAAAAGATTCTACAAAGAATAGAAAATCTTGAGACTAAATAGTTCCTTTCTACACCAACTGTCCAAAATATACTCCCTCCATCTCTCGCTAAGAGGGTCTTTTCTTTTTGACATGTGGATTAAGGAATATTATTATTTAATGTGTAGTGGGTAGTTGTATTAGTGGGAGTCTGGGTCCCATATTTTATTTGTATTAGTGGATGTGTGTGGTCCCATGTATATAAAAAATGAAAGGGGACTCTTTGAGTGGGACGCCCAAAATGAAAAAAAAAACTATTTAAAGGGGTCGGAGGGAGTACTCAAAGAATCACCTCCCCAAAATCACAGAGTCCGTTGGTTTTTCCCCATCTTAATAAAACAACTAGCATCAATAAAATTTTGAGTGAGAAGAATTTGCGAAATTAACTTTGAGGGAGAAGAATTTGCAAAATTAACAGTGTAAAAGGAAAAAATAAATACATATAAATTGATTAAGTGTGAGTACATATGTTATTCCACAGTATATAGTTGATGGGTGTCACTACATAGACATAACGGTGAAGAGCTGTTAAAATTGTCTCACTGCATAGACCACAATGATGCATAGAACATAATATTGCAAAGTTGGAGAATAGTTATAATGATGTATCAGCTTTATAGAACAAAGAGACTTTCTTTATTCATTAGTAATGGGTGCACTATCTTGAAAATTGAACATGTTTCTTTCTTTAAATTAGTGAATTAGTGAAACCTGTTTAACAGGAAGCCTTTAAATAAAGAAATATTTTTTTTTATAATTCAATAGCTTAGATCAAAAGAAGATTGATCCAATGGTTAGAATTAACTTGGGTCATGTTTGAGTAAGTCCTTTTTTTATTAACATTGGTGCTCTGTGATTTGTAAATTCTAATAATTTTTTATTTTTTTTAGTATTACTTGTACTCACAATAATATTTAACATTTTCTTAAAAAAAAAATATATATATATATAGATCACGATATAAAAATTGAATTTCTATGTAGAATTAAAGGACATGTGGGGATGATATTCAATACGAATATATATGAGTCATTTAGTAGATATCTAGGTTTGTTTTTAAGTATAGGCCAAAAATAAATAAATAAATGTGCTTTAAATGAATAATTTATATGTCTCATACTCGAATTGAGAATGTGACAATTTTTCACTTTTTAAAATAGTTATTAGTTTTGCTATAAAATGTGCACTTTCACTATAAAATATTATCATTTTTTATTTATATTATAAATTGTTCATGAAATATCAATGTCACTTTTTATTAATTTATTATCATTTTTCTTTATAAAAGTTATTACTTTCTAACCGTCTCAAGTAAGGGCTTATGTGAGATATGTCTCATACACAAGTTTTTGACATTGAGAATTCACCAGATATTAAACACCATATCTCACTCTATCGTACTCTATATAAATACCCAAAGAAATACGAGTATGTCTTGGCTGAGACCGTGTCACGAATCTTTTTGTGTGATACGGATCATATCCTACCCATTAATATAAAATAAAAATAAAAATAAAAAATGTTAAAGAAACAAGAGCCTTATTTGGCTTAAATAATTAAGATTTTACTAATTAAACACAAAATCGGCACTACTATCATGCAACACAAGCTACTCGATTTTACATCAATTATTTTCAATTTTTATAAAAATTACTCCTAATATCTTTTTTTATTATTATTATTATTATTAATTATTTGTTAAATAGTTTAACTATACTACTATCACTTTATTTTAATTGGGTATCACTTTATATTAAAAATTATTATTTTTTATTCATCCTACGAATAGTTTATAAAATAATTTATTATTTAAGTAAACAATTATCACTTTTTATATCATGTATCACTTTTTATTAAAAAATACTACCACTTTTTATTATTCAGTGAATAGTTCGTGAAATAATTAATTATACAGATATCATTTTTCTTTTATTAAGAATAACTTTTTATTAAAAAAATTATTTCATTTTATCCATTTTATAAATTATTTGTGAAATACACTTTGGTAATTAGTTGTCACTTTTTATTAAAGAAGTTATCAATTTTTTTTAAAAAAAAAATGTTATCACTTTTCATTAAAATTATAAATTGTTCATGAAATAGTTCACAATACTATTATCATTTTTCATCAATTGTATATCACTTTTCATATAAAATTTATCACATATTATCACTTTTTATAAATTTATAAGATTTAAATTACAAAAGAAATTAAATGAATGAAAAAGTTTAATTTGTTATATTTTTAAATTATATATATATATATATATATATATATATATATATATATATATATATATATATATATATATATATATAAGGCTTAATTAATTTTTCAATTTTTTTATTTTGATAGCAACCAAATAGAACCCTTTAAAAATGTTTAAACCTAATTAATTTCCTTTGATTAACTTATTTTCTAATTTTATAATCAAACATGGCCCTTTAAATTTCATTAATTAGATTAATGAATAATCTGTCTCACATAAGGGATCAATGAGATGATCTCACCCAAGTCTTTACCATTATAAAAAAATATTTATGTGAATCATATTTATACGTGAACCTTGTTTTTATAATTACTTTTATGTGATTGAAAAATTACTTTTTAGTAAGATAAATTATTATTTTTCTAAATGAAAAAAATTACTCTTCAAATTCTTGCACACATTGATTTATCTATTACTTTTTAATACATGAAAATTTTGAGTATTTAAAGACATGCATGATCTATTACTCTTTTGAATAAAAAATATTATTATTCAAAGAATAATTTTTTATATATATTAAAGAGCAGTTTTAAAAAATAGGATTCACGCGTGAACCTGATTTTCTCCCTGACTTATTCTAATAAAAAAGTACTATAACTTATCCTGGAACGGAGGGAGTATTAATTATAATTTTTATATTATATTAATCTTTTACCATAAGATTTACGTCATATTTTATTCCTTGATTCATTGAACCTTAGAATGGAGGGAGTATTAATTATAATTTTTAAAATATATTAATCTTTTACCATAAGATTTATGTCATATTTTATTCCTTCATTATTGAACCTTATGGGTTAAGATTTATTATTGAGAGACGGGTTTTTTTGTGAGACGATTGTTAGACGGGTTGACTCATTATTAAAGTATGCTTATCATATAAGTAAACTATGCTTATTTGTAGTTAAAGTATGTCAATAATAAATCATATTATAACATCTTAAAATCATACTTTAATTCATCATCAATCATACTTTACAAAACATACTTTAGCAACAATTAAACATACTTTATATATATAATAGACATACTTTAACACGTCTCACAAACGGTCTCATATAAGTAGCGTCTCACAAGAGACTTTGTCTTTATTATTTTACCTTTATGTTTGTTTAAAAAGTATAATTGTAATTTTACTTTTGGAATTTATGGTCTATTTTACAAATAGGTTAATATTTAAACTTAAATTTTATTAATTTTAAGTATATTATTATAATTAATATTAATTAATTAATAAAATAATTTTAAAAAAAATCTGGGCAATGAGATTCCAAATTAATTTCACGAGATACTCTCTCATCAAATATATTCCGCCCCCCTTCTCTCATGCCTATTACAATTTCATTACCTAGGCTGCAAATTTGTTGATAGGCCCTGGTCCCATTCCCATTTACTCTCAAGACATAGACTATGAATCACGTTTTTTCAATTACTCTTTAATATATATATATATATATTATTTTTTTTTAAGATGTATTATTACTAGGGATGACAATTTGGCTCGGCCCGTACTTGGCCCGCCCTGTTTGGGCTGGGTCCGTCCCGTCCCGTAGAGAGAATGGGGCGGGTTCGCCCCGCCCCGTGCACGGGCCAGGGCGGGTCTGGGTCCTAGTCTCGCCCCGCCAGCACCGCCCCGGCCCGTAATAAAATATTAAAAATTTTCATTTAAAATATTTATTATATAATATAATTTATTGATATTATGCATACATTTTTATTTAATTTAAATAAAATAAATTGGTAATTATATGTAATTATTACAAAATTCTTTATTAAAATATTATATTTATCTTTAAATATATAATGTAATAAAGAAATTTTAAAATGAAAATAAAGTTTAATTATTTAATTTAAAATATAAATTTATTCTATTTTATTTTAATTTAAAATTTTCTATTTTAATGTATTATAATTTATCAAAAAATGATTTAAAAAAAAAGAAGAAAAAACAGGACGGGGCGGGGCTGACCCGCCCCGCATAGGGGTGGGCCACCTAGTCTCAATAGCAGTGAGGCGGGGCGGGTCACCTAGGCACCCGGCCCGCCCTAGCCCATTGTCATCTCTAATTATTACCATTGACAGAAGAAGGAGGGGTAGCGGGGTCATCGGCCCTCCTATATTTTCGAAAAAAGTAGAAGGCTTTTTGACTTTTTGATAATTTTACGTATTTCATCAATCCACTGTAAATCTATCCATTTTACTATTTTGAGTCGTCCACTTTCAATATATCCATTTTTCTTTTTAGACATATAGGACGCATACTCTCACTAATACAATTAACATATGTGACTCACATCCTCCACTAATACAACTTCCCACTATACATAAAATAATAATACGCCTTAATCCACGTGCAAAAATCAAATGGATACATTAACAATGGCCTGAGAACGTCAAAGTGTTAATTTTTATGTTTCTTTTTACTTTTTACACGTAAACCAAGAGATGAAGTAATATTTTAATGTATGGTGAGTGAGAGAAATAATATTTATTATAAAGTGAATATTAGTATTGTATGTGGGCCCTATATGAAGTAATTAATTATTTGTGTGAGTCCAAATTAACAAAAAAAAATGTAAATCTTAACTTAGGACAAACCAAAATGGAAAACGATAACGTTAATGCAAGACAGAGAGAATATATATTTATATAGGGCAAGTTTTGTGTGACATTATCCCATCACCCATGTAAGTCTTTATATGAGACAGTTAAAAAATGATAAAATTATTATTAATGAAAAGTGATACTCAATTTATAAAAATTGATAATAGTGCAGTGAACTATTTCATAAATAATTTATAATATAAATAAAAAGTGATGATATTTTATAGCGAAAGTGATAATGATGCTATATATAAACGTAAGGGCTTATGCGAGACAAATAAAAGTTATAACTTTTAGAGTTGATATTAGGTGCACCTGGGTGCGTGCAAGGGTGCACCCATATGTACATAACTTTTTATTCTATTTTGTATACATGTTATTCTATTTTGTATACGTGTTTCTTAATACTTGTATATTTTTTTCACACTAAGTTTTTCATTAAAAAACTAGTATCCATATATGTATAACTTTTTATTCAATAGTGTATACTCCATCCGTCCCACAAAAGATTGCACCCTCAATTCCAGCACGAAGATTAAGAAAATGATAACTTTTAGGGGTATAATGGTATTTTTTCGTAATAAATAAATGATAAAGTAAGTTAGGTAGAGATGATTTTTTTGTAAATAAAGTGTATAGGGGATGGTGGTTGTTTTTTACTTTTTGATTTTTATGAAAATGTGCAAACTTTTGTGGGACAGCCAAAAATGGAAAGTGTGTCATCTGAAATGAGACGGAGGGAGTACATGTTTTTTAATAATTGTATATTTTTTTACACTCAAATTTTTATTAAAAAACTAACAATTAAATTATATACATTTTTGTTCGTAATTGTATACGTATGTTTTTGTTTATATTTGTATACATTTTTGGTGCACAGTGTAATTAGCCTAACTTTTATAATTAAAAGTGACACTTCATTAATAAAAAGTAAAGTGATAATACTTTTTCATAAACAAATCATAGAACAAATGAAGATAAATAAATATATTTATTTTAAGATTTGAATATGATATTATCAAATCAAAATTAATTATTTTTAATTAAAATTTGTTTGAGATATATATATATATATATATATATATATATATATATATATATATATATATATATATATATATATATATATATATATATACTTTAAAATTTGAAAAACTTATTCCCTTCCACCTATAAATAAGTCATTTTATTCTTCTGTTCTACATATAATTTATTCATCACGATAAACAAAAGTTTATTTTCGAATTCTAAAGAAAGGTATGCGTTTATTATTGTTATTATTATTATTATTGATTAATTTTTGCTATTTTTTTATATTTTGTTTTTATTTAATTTTTTTAGTTCTGTTTTTATTTATTTATTGTTAGTATGTAATTTTATAATCTTTTAACTCGATTTTTATGTAATTAACTTCTTTTTTTCATGGTTACTTTAACACTTTTTAATTTATTAATTTTTTTATGATTTCGCTTTTGTTATATTTTTTTACTGTTTTTTTTATTTTTTAAATTCTCTTTTGAATTTTTTTGTTTTAGGTTTTTTTTTTAATTATTTGTATGTAATTTTTTAATCGGCTATATTACATAATTAACTTTTTTTTTCATTGTTAAATTTTACAAAATCAAACCATATTTGTTATTATTATTATTTGTTTGTTTTATTTAAATTTAGTTTTTTTAAATATATTTTTACCAATATTAAAAGTTTGTGTCATTGTGAGGTGCACCCCAACATTTATAAGGTAAAGTGGGGTTAGTGGAAAGTTTTTTTCTTAAAAAAATTTAATTATATTAATGGTGAAGATCAAATTTAAAATATCTAAAGGTTAAGATCGTTCAGGTGCATCCTAGTCGAACTCTAAAATTTAATGATACATAAATAAGTTTTTTTTAAACGAATGGGATATTTTTTATTTTTACTGATTAATTTTTGTTGTTTTCTTTTATATTTTTTATTCTTTTACGAATATTTTTTTTAATTTTTCTTGTTTTAATTCTATTATTTTGTTTTTAATTTTTTATTAATATGTAAATTTTTAATCTTTTATTTTTTATAGTGTTAATAATTTTTTTTCATAGTTAATTTTATAATTTTTAATTAATTAATTTATAATTTCTCTTTAGATTATTTTTTCTATTTATTTAATTTTTTTGTTTTATTTTGGCTTTTAATTTTTATGTTAGTAGTTTTTTATTTTTTTACATTATTTAATATTTTTCATGGTTAATTTTTTTAAAAAAAAATTAAATGTTGATGATGAGTCGCTGCCTGAATTAATTTTAATTTTAATAATTATTAATTAAAACTAGTATTTCCCGTCCGTGCGTTGCACGATGAGCATTTTATTATAGAATTACTGGTAAATTTTTTTGTTTTTCTTTTAATAGTGTTATGTTTATGTATAAAGATGTTTGAGCTTCTCTCATCCGATTTTGGTATGGTTTGAATTTTGTTTTCGTATTATTTTTTATTTATGTTTATAATAATCTCTTATGTGTTTTGCACAAAAATAATTATATTTTGCGAATAATTTTTAAGCATTTTATTATAGGATTATTGTTATTTATATTTTAGTTTTTAATAGTTTGACCTCTACGAATATGTATGAGCTTGTCTCGTCCGATTTTGGTATGGTTAGAATTTTATTGTAGTATTATTTTTTTATTTATGTTGTTATCACTTCCCTACCTTACATTGGACGTTGAATCCTAGCACACCGAAAGTGAAATACGAAATCTCGAGTATGTTGTTTAACCCCCTGGCAAAAGTAAGGATGCAATTACACTTGATGCCACGTTCAACACTATGTCCCCCTTCGACCTAATAGAAGCCGATATTGTCTTCCATACGAATGTCTTTCTGGTGCTTCCGTATCCATATACGAAGAAAACTCTGCCACTTCTAGAGACAACGCTCTCTATCACCTTGTCATACACCTTCTTCTGATCCTCATTTAGTTTCTTCAACAAATCAAGACATTCTTTTTGTAGTGATGATTTGTTATACCTCATTTCACTTGATATTAGTATGTTAGTATGTTGATGATTCATTTCAGGATCTGGAATGGGCATCCCTTCAAAATCTCTTAGATTTTTATTCACAGATATCAATGCAAGATTTATCTCTCACAAACACACATTCAATATATCTGGCTCAGACATTATCAAACCTGCAATTTGAAATAATCTTAGAATCTTAATGAAAATATGTATTTCAATAATAAATTCAAAAATATATTTATTTCACTTGTTAATGTGTCATACTTGGGTGTCTTAATCTTTTCCTCTCGTTGTATAATATATTCTCAGATAATTCTTTCCAACATGCATCCTACACAGTTTTTGGCATGATTATGCTTCCAAAAATTAATAAATTTACAAATATATTTCTCAATAGCTTACTGGAAGCCCATGATGCACATTCCTTAATTACGTCTATATTTTCCTTGTCGTCTTCGAGCAATCCTCTTGCATAGCATGCTTCTTGAAAAGTTTTACATGCTTCTTTCCCAAATTTACAGAAATATTCATAATGTTAGATTGTATACTAAAAGTCTAGCTTTTTATATGAACAATGTTTAAAAAATACTTGAAATGGGAATCATGTGATCAAACGTTTTGCATAATTAGTTATTCTTACAAAAGTCTATTTACTTTATACTATAGATAATATGGTTTTGAATATTCGACGATTATTCTAGAAACAAATATATTTATTTGATGCACTATAAGTGTGAGTACTATGATTAAATTCAAGAAGTGCATGACTGATGCGGTGAAGTGTCATGAAAAATATATCAAGTCATTACGATTTAATCGTGGTGGCAAGTACTTCTAAGGATAGTTTAGGAGCTATTAATCAGAGGTTGGGATTGAATCCTAAGTTGACTACACTGGCAAGGCCCAGCTGAATGGTGTGGCGGAAAGAATGAATAAGACTCTTATGGTAATGGTTAGATAAACGATGAATTATTTGGAATTAATTCATTTTATGGGTAAGCCCTAGAAACAGCATGTCGACTTGATCTTTGTGGGATGTCCTAGAAAAATGAAGGTTGATTTATTTAATAGTTCAAAAAGATCAGAAGGTGATTGTTAACACAAACACCAGATTTTTTAAAAATGACTATGTAATAAATCACAAACCCATGTATAAAATGTTCTAAAAGTTGTGAGAAGGAAAACACTAAGTAATACCAATTGTACAAGAGGATATACCACAAGTAAACTACATCGCGTGTCACATCTGATACACAATTGCATGTAGTGCCTTGTCGTAGTGGGAGGGTTGTTTTACAACACGAAAGATATATGTTTTGGGAGAGTTGTGAGACTTGGTCCCTAGTAAACATGAAATCGGCCAATGTGTGCGACGAAGCACTGCAAGATGGAAATGCAGAATCTTAGTAAGTTGAAATGAATTTTTAAAATAAAATCTATGGATACTAAATCAAATTTGGGAGCTTGTAGGACCACTAAATGGTGTAAAAGCCCTTGAAAATGGTCATACAAAATAAAAGAAGATCATACGGTAAGGTGAAAACCTTGGAAGCAAAGCCTATTGCAAAAAGGTATACTCAGAAAGAAAGGGTTCGATTATGAGAAAAACTGTTCGCCCATAGCTATGCCTATGTAGATCCGGACTCTTTTATCTATTGCTACTCATTTTGATTATGAGGTACAACAAATAGATTTCAAGACAGCATTCCTGATTGGAAGTCTTGAGGAAATATCTATGTATAGCAACCAGAGTGATTCATTGCAAAGAGCTTAGAGCATTTTAAATGTAAGCTTAAAAGTGTCCATCGATGGACTAAAACAAGCTTCAAGATCATGGAACATTCTTTTTGATTAGGATATCCAGTCATATGGATTTAATCAATGCTCGGATGGGTCTTGTGTATTGAAAAGATTGACGAAAATGTGGTGGTATTTCTTGTATGTACGTAGATGGTATCTTGCTTATTGAAGATAATGAAAGAGTATTGTCGGGAGTATGAGTATGGTTAATAAAGCAGTATGGAATGAAGGACTTAAGAGAAGCAAAATATATTCTTGCGATCTTGGTGATAAAGATCACAAGAAAGGATGTTGTGCTTAACTCAAGCTTCGTATAAATGATACAATCCATACTCATTTTAGCATGTGACTTTATCTAAGGATTTGTGTCTTAAGAAATAAAAGAAGATAAAATAGATAAAGGCGGTTCCTCATGCTTCGGCAATAAGGAAGCTTAATCTATGGAATCCTATGCACCAGATTGGATATCTGTTTTGCCAATGAAATAGTCAGTGGGTATCAAGGTAACCCGGAACAAGAACATTGAATTGTGGTAAGACATATTTGAAGTACCTGAGAAGGACTAAAAATTATATGTAGGCTTACCGGACAGATTCATTACTTCTTGACGATTACATAGATTTGGTTTTACAAATCATAGGACGACAGTAAATTCACCTCAAGGTTATGTGTTTAAATTGGGAAGTAGATCCATAGCATGGAGGAGAGTTATATAGAAATATATTTCGAACTCCACCATGAAAAAGGGATAAAATTAGAGCCTTGTGGTAGCCAATGTATATGTATGGTTCTAAAAACTTCGTAATGGACTTAGATGTGATTTTGAGTTTTCCCAAGATTGTCAAATTTTATTATGATAATAATAGTGTAGTTGCAAACTTGAAGAAATCACGAGCCCATAAGGTACTTAAACACATTGAGAGCCAGTACTACCTTATACGAAAAATCGTATAATGAGGGGAAGGTTGTTGTCGCCTAGATTGCATCGGATGATAACCTAGTAAATTCTTTTACAAGGACCTTAAGGCGAAAGCTTTTGTTGGTCAAGTAGTGGGAGTGGGAATCAGATGTATGGCAGCGAATATGGTAGCATAATCTTTTAGTATAAGTGGGAGATTGTTGGATTGTATACTAAAAGTCTAGCTATTTAGATGAACAATGTTTAAAAAATATTTGAAATGGGAATCATGTGATCAAACTTTTTTCATAATTAATTATTCTTGCAAAAGTCCATTTACTTCATACTGTAGATAATGTGGTGTGCGACGACACATGGAAGATCATATTATCGGCTCATTATAAAGTATAAACAGATGTTCACAATCGAGATAGACGGGGAATATCTATCAGTATGGTTGTAGTGTGATTTGGCATTAATCTGTCTTGACTATACAATTGCACTAGTACATTTTGTGTGTATTTAACAGGACCGCCATGAGATCGTTCGGTTTATACTGACTATATAATGGAATTTGATCTCTGTTATTATGAATGTTTATACTCTTAATCCCTATACAATAACCTCGACACGTAAGCCAGTATTTATTTTCTTGATTCATCAATGAGTGAGATTTAATTATTAAATCAATATGCTTGGTGAGTTAGGAGATGGTGTTGTCTCTATGGTGTGCTGTTTATTGTAGAAGGAATCCGTGTCCTAACGGGATTGGTTGATGATGTCACCTTGAGGAGTTCATAATGATTATCATGTAAACCCTACAGGAAGATTTATTCCGGCATAATAATAAGGTTGAGTGGTACTACTCTCGGTAAATATATTAATTAATGAAGTTGTCAGTAACTTAATTAATTAATGAGCATTGAATCTTAAAACGGGGAGATTAACAGGCTCATAATAAGAAGGAACCCATAACGTAATTTGGGATTAGGGTGGCAGTGCAATAATATTTCTTTAGTGGACTGATTTATTATTATTGGACTTAAGTTAGTATAAGTTTTGGGCTAAACTTGGATGCTTAAGCTCAATGGGAGGCCCAAACTCTAATATCTCCTCCTGGTCCATGTTATAGCCTATAAATAGTCAATCTCAGCAGTCTGGATAATTACAACTACAAGCCTAAACACATTAGAACTAGAGTTGGACTGCAGATTGAGATCATCTTGTAGATCATTGCCCACACAACGTCAAGACATGGCTTATGAATACAACAGAAGATTGAGAGGTTGTTTTCAGCAACCTGATTGTCAACTTCCATGAATTTTTTGAATTAGTGTGGAACTCAAAACTGATGGTGTCATACATGGATGGAAAGCCACGGAAGAAAGGATCGTTTTGGTGAAAAAATCACTCAAATCGGAGATTGAATGTGGAAGTTATGCCCAACGTCGTGAGGTCGCACAAGCTGCCAGCGAGAATTTTCGAAAAATTTTGAAAATTTCACCTTCTTCAACATACCCGGGTGAAAGGTAATTCAATTCTATATTATGCTTCCGCTGCTGTGGGATTGCATGGAACCCAAATGGTTCACATTAACCAAACGATCGATAGCCAACACATAACATGTTGGTCCTCACACTACATTTAGCAGAATTCTCAAATAATAAGATTCACTTATCCCACATTCTAAAGTTCACTTGGGTGAGTACATGCACTTACCTAAGCAAAAAAGCGATTTGAAAATATTTTAGGTTGTAATAGTTTGGAAAGTAGTATGTTCAGCTACTACAAATCTATTAGAGGCATGTTTTAAGAAGCTATTCATTCCACAATGAAATTGCTATAATTTTTTCAAAAGTTGACATAAGATTATGAAATCAAAAAATCTGAAACACTTCCTTAATCCAGACCTGTTGCGATTACTGCATTTTTTCAATTGGGCCTTGTTTTGCTTGGATCTCTGCACTCTGTCGTCCTAATTATCATCATCTTCCAAAACTAATTTAACTGACTCAGCATTTCGCTCCAACCATCTCTACTCAGCCTTTTTCTCGAAAAATAAAGTTCGAAAACAATATATGAAATTGAAAGCAAATAAAATCTCAAAATATTGCATAAATTTGATTAACCAAGATTATTTATTTTGCTGAGATTAAATAAAGAATCATGACAATTGAGAGAATAATACCATCAGAATAGGAAAATTGCATCCTTCATCACTTTCAACATGTAAATTAGACTCCAACAAATCCATAATGTCAGTCTACAAAAAAAATCAACCAAAAAAGTTCAAACCCAAGAGGTTACAGGGTAAGGAAAAAACATAAGAGAAGAAAAAATTATTTGCTTATGTTGATTTGAGAAATAGGAATTTTTAAAAATGGTGAAGCCAGCTTACCTGCTCAGATAAGTTAGCTTACCTGCTCAGATAAGTTAATTTGTTCAATATTATGCCAGAGAATCTGCCAATGGCAGCAACTGATAAGAAAAAGAATAGAAACACCAATCATTAAATTTGCTAAAAAAAAAAAGAAAGAAAATATGCACCAAAATGTTGGATTGTATACTAAAAGTCTAGCTTTTTTATGAAAAATGTTTTAACAATTTATTTGATATGAGAATCACATGATCAAATGTTTTGCATATTATAATTTACTTATATGATTATTGCAAAAAGTCCACTTACTTTATACTGTAGATAATATGGTGTGCGGCGTAGTACGGAAGATCATATTGTCGGCTCCTTATAAAGTATAAATAGATGCTCACAACTGAGATAGATCGGGATAATCTATCAGGATGGTTGTAGTGTGATTTGGTATTAGTTTGTCTTGGCTATAGAATCACATTAGTATGCTTTGTGTGTATTGAGCAGGACCGCTTGAGATCGTTCGACTTATACTGACTATATAGAAGAACTTGATCTCAGTTATTATGGATGTTCATGCTGTTAATCCCTATGCAATAACCTCGACACATAAGCCAGTATTTATTTCTTTGATTCATCAATGGGTCAGATTTACATGTATTAAATCAACAAGCTCGGTGAGTTAGAAAATAGTGTTGTCTCTATGGTGTGCTGTTGATTATAAAAGGAATTCGTGTCCTATTAAATAGGATGATGATGTCCCATTGAGGAGCTCATAAGGATTATCATGTAAACCCTGCAGGGTGGATTTATTCCGGCATGATAACAAGGTTGAGTGATACTACTCTCGGATGAGATATTAATTAATGGAATTGTCAGTAACTTAATTAATTAATGGACATTGCACATCTTAAACATGGGGAGACTTTTGGGTTCATAATAAGAAGGAGCCCATAATGTAATTTGGGATTAGAGCGGCAGTGCAGTAATAATATTTTAGTGGACTATATTATTATTATTGGACTTAAGTATAAGTTTTTGGTTAAACTTGGATACTTAAGCCAATGGAGACCCGACTATAATTTTTCCTCCCGGCCCCTATTGTAGCCCATATATAAGTCATCCCAACTTATTCGGGAACCCTAATTGATGCCTTAAACACGTTAGAAGTAAGGAAAAACAACAGATTGAGAGGATTTTGAGGATTGTCGGCCACACGACGTCAAGAGTGGACTTGGGAATACAACAGAAGATCAAGAGATTGTTTTCTGCGATGTTCTTCTTCAACATACCCTGGTGAAAGGTAATGCAAACTTTTATTCTTACTTCCGCTGATATAGTTTGCATGGAATCCTAACGGTTCACGTTAATCAAACGATCGAACGCCAACACAAAGTTCTTATTTCACCCTAACCCACAAATGAACATTAGATTATGAAAAAACATCCATGATAGAGTTTATATCACACAGTAGGAACAGAAAAAAATCCAATTGAATACTAATTTTAGCTTAAAGCTTGTGTAATTTACATCTTATCTTAAACTCAACGGTAGGATAGCTGATTCTCCCAGAGAGGCCGGACATCGATCAAAATAATTTATTTCCATATTAAAAGGCATTGAAGATCAAATAAAATAAAAATGAGACAAATCATTAATCATACATATAAAAAAATGAGGCAACCAAAGTCCTTATTTCACTCTAATCCACAATGAACATCAGATTATAAGAAAACATCCAAGTATCCTTTGACTAAATAATCCGGCACCGTGTAAGCTTCTCCCTCTTCTTCTCCTCCCGACTCCACTTCTTCTCTGCCTCTGCTCCACCGAACCACCGCTCACTTCAAGCTAGATCACATATACTGCAGCTCAACTGGTTACACGCCCCTCCGTCGGACGCCGCTTCACGGATCCTCTTCCTCGCTACTGGACTCCAACCAATTCTTACTGGGCCAACATCCAGGGAGAGAATAAGATTAAGACTACAATAATTTTTCCCAAAAACTCTTTATGATTTCGGGAGAAACAAAAGGGAATGAGGGGGTGAATAACATTAAAGCTATAATAATTTTGGCCAAAAATAAATTGTTGCAAAATAATCACAAAAGGGAATGAGGGGTAAATAACATTAGGGCTACAATAATTTTGTCCAAAAATAAATTATTACAAAATAATCCTTCAAGTTTTCTTTAATTAGTTAATGACAGCGAATTTTCACCGAATTTTTAATCACATGTGACACGACCCACCTTACATAACTTATAATTCAAATACTATTTAACATAAACATCATCATTATAAAAACCTGCATATAAATTTTTTTTTTTTTTTTTTTCACATAATATGCTTATAACCAACACCATCACACCAGTTCAACATACATACTGGTTTCTGACACCACTTCAAACCACCCAAACATGTGATAATACTTATTATATTACACCATCAAACATCAGCGGAAACAAAATAAACCCACGGCCTAGCCCAACAGGTCGTCATCTATGTACATCCGCTCAAAACCTTGAAGGAGCTCCACAGCTTGCACAGTCACATCACAAACTCAATCATCAACAGGCTCACCTACAATGCATAAACTAGTGAGATAAAAATCTCAGTAAGTAGAAATCATGCATGTCAGTGCATGATAATGCATTTAGTTCTCTATCGCCTATTTCCTAACTTTTCTAATTGATCTCTTTTATTTTGAAAACTGTTCACGTTGCGGGATCCCCACGACACACTTATGATATGCACCCCAAATGAGCTCAATGGGGACGATTTTTCCGAACCCCGAAAATAGTGCCGAGAACGATTTTTCCGAACTCTGGCAAAGTGGTGGGGACGATTTTTCCGAACCCCTAATAAAAATGTCGGGAACGATTTTTCCGAACCCTGACAGAGATGCATATATAGTGGCCGCACACACCATTAGTATCTTATTAATTTTGAGGAAAAATACTTTTCATGTTTATGCATGGTATGCACCCAAAACAATTAAATGTGCATCATAAACCATTTACAATATCAATATCAACATTTAATCACCATAAAGCAGCAACTTAATTTCAATTCACACAAATCCACTTCTGAAATAACAACTTCACCTCAATCCCATAGATCCTTATAACCAATATTTTCTCAAACCATATAAATATATTTGCAACAGTTTCCAATCACACAGATCTATATAGGATGATGATATTATTTCAAATCATATGGATCCTCAACTTGTATCACAAAATTATCACAAATAATTTACAAATACTATTGTTAAATATGAACCCTACTTTCTCCAAATCACATAAATCCACAACTTGTATAACAAATTAATCTCAAATAATTCATATCGTAATTAAACTAATTACAAATAATCCATGACATAATTAACACATATTAATTACAAATAATTCACAAACAACATGTTTATGCATTGTAGTTGGACTTCTACTTACCTGGATTCCGACAGTAATATAAACCTCGTAAAGAACTGTAACTAATTCGCTCCGACACGCACGTTCCGGCGCGCTCCCTCTTCTCTTTCTCTTCTTCCTCTCTCTCTCCTCTCTCTCCCTTTCTCTCTCTCCCTCTCTCTCCCTTTCTTCTCCCTCTCTCTCTCTTTTTTCCTCTTTTTCTTCTGCTTTTCATTTGCTGTGTTAACATGTATATATATAGGGGTGGGGTGGAAGTCAATTATGACTATCCCACCGCCCCAATTTTTTTTTATTTTTATTTTTTATTTATTTTATTATTATCCATTCTTAATTTACGTGCAATACTTAATAGCTAAGATATAATACATTTACAAATTAATACACATACGTGTATATTTTTCTACCCACTATTATTATTACGAGAACACGTGTGATACTTAATAATTAAGAAAAATGTATTTATACACATAAAATAATTTAATTATATACATATCCAAATTAATGCACGTAAAAATTTATGCACCCATATATTCACACACCGTCCCAATTTTTATCACGAATGTCTAAAATGTAACGATAAATAAAATATAGAAACAATTGTCACATAATTGTCACATTATTATCACATAATTGCCACATAATTATCACGTAATTATAAAATGCATATAACAAAAATTAAATTATATTGACACATGAGTAGTGAGAAGTTCGGGTATCACATCCTCCCCAACTTATAAGAATTTCGTCCCCGAAATTTACTTACCTGAAGAGGTCTGGATATTTAGCCATCATCTCATCCTCTCTTTCCCAAGTAGCCTCCTCAACTAGTTGGTTCCTCCATAATACTTTTACTAATGGTATTTCTTTATTTCTGAGCTTCTTCACTTCTCGCCACAAGATCTCAACTGGTACTTCCTCATAACTCAAATCTTCTTTCAACTCAACTGGTTCATGTCTGAGAACATGAGATGGATTTGGAACATACTTCCTCAACACAGATACATGAAACACGTCATGTACTCTAGACATCGATGCTGGTAACTCCAATTTATAGGCAACACTGCCAACTCTCTCAATGATAGTGAACGGACCAACATATCTTGGACTGAGTTTCCCTTTCCTTCCAAACCGCATTATCCCCTTCATTGGAGATATTTTCAAAAATACCTGATCACCCACTTCAAATTCCAATTCTCTCCTCCGTTTGTCTGCATAACTCTTTTGCCGATCTTGAGCAACTTTCATCTTCTCTCGTATATGGGTAACAGCTTCTGACATTTCACGAATCAAGTCTGGACCCAAAAGTTTCCTCTCTCCAACTTCATCCCAATGAACTGGAGATTTACACTTCCTCCCATATAATGCTTCATATGGAGCCATCCCGATAGTAGACTGATAACTGTTATTGTACGAGAACTCTATCAAAGGCAAAAATTTACTCCACTGACCTTGAAAATTCAACACACACGCTCTGAGCATATCCTCCAAGATTTGTATTGTACGCTCTGATTGACCATCTGTCTGTGGATGGAATGCTGTGCTGAAAGATAACTGTGTCCCCAACGCCTTATGTAAACTCTTCCAGAAAGCAGACAAGAATCTCGTATCTCTATCTGACACAATGGTAAGTGGTACTCCATGGAGTCTGACAATCTCTTGTATATATAGTTGGGCATACCGATCCATGGAATACGTAGAGCTAATAGGAAGAAAATGAGCTGACTTCGTCAATCGATCCACAATAACCCAAATGGCATCGTGACCTTTCACTGTCTTCGGTAGCCCGATAACAAAATCCATCGTGATATTCTCCCACTTCCATTCTGGAATAAATAAAGGCTGCAAAGTTCCTGCTGGTCTCTGATGCTCGGCTTTGACTTGCTGACAAGTCAAACATTGCTCCACATATCGAGCAACATCTCTCTTCATCCCTGGCCACCAATAATGTGCCTTCAAATCTCTATACATCTTAGTAGCTCCTGGATGTATAGAGTAGGGTGTTGAATGAGCTTCTATCATCACTTCTTTTCGAATGTCATTCACTTCAGGTAGACACAATCGACCTCCATAACGAATCACGCCATCATCTCCTAATTGAAAGTCAGAAGGCTTTCCAGAGCTGATATCATTCTTTATTTTGTCAAACAATTTATCCTCCTGTTGGCTCTGTTGAATCTTATCCATCAGAGTTGGTCGAAGTGTCAGAGCTGCTATCCTTGCTTCCAACGATCCTTCTTGAATGATCTCCACACCCATCATTTGTAAATCAAGCAACTCTGGTTTCTGATTTACGATCACAGCAGCTACACTCTGTATTGCCTTTCGGCTCAATGCATCAGCAACCACATTGGCTTTTCCCGGATGATAATTGATAACACAATCATAATCCTTCACTAATTCCAACCATCTTCTTTGCCTCATATTTAACTCTTTCTGAGTGAAAAAGTACTTCAAACTTTTATGATCTGTATAGATTTCACAACGTTCACCATACAGATAATGCCTCCATATCTTGAGTGCAAACACCACTGCAGCTAACTCTAAATCATGAGTTGGATAATTTTTCTCATACTCCCTTAACTGTCTGGATGCATATGCTATCACTTTCCCATTCTGCATCAATACACACCCAAGACCATTCTTTGAAGCATCACTGTAAACTTTGAAGTTTCCTGTCTCCGTAGGAATAGTTAAGATAGGTGCTGATGTCAATCGTCTCTTCAATTCTTGGAAACTTTGTTCACGTTCCTCCGTCCATGTGAACTTCACATTCTTCCTGGTCAACTGTGTTAATGGTGAAGCAATCTTAGAAAATCCTTCAACAAACCTTCGATAATATCCCGCCAATCCAAGAAAGCTACGAACCTCAGTGGGATTTGAGGGTTGTGGCCAATCATGGATTGCTTTAACTTTACCTGGATCCACTGAAATTCCTTCTCCCGATACCACGTGCCCCAAGAAAACAACTCGGTCTAACCAAAACTCGCACTTCTTGAACTTCGCATACAACTGCCTCTCCTTCAGAATCTCTAACACCTTTCTCAAGTGCAGTGCATGATCCTCCTTATTCTTAGAGTAAATTAGAATGTCATCGATAAACACAATCACAAATTTATCGAGAAATTCCCGAAATACTCTATTCATCAAATCCATAAATGCTGCAGGAGCATTTGTTAATCCAAATGGCATCACTAAGAACTCGTAGTGCCCGTACCTTGTACTGAATGCAGTCTTTGGAATATCCTCCTTCTTTATCTTTAACTGATGATACCCCGACCGCAAATCAATCTTCGAAAAGATAGCTGCACCCTGTAACTGATCAAACAGATCATCAATGCGAGGCAATGGATATTTATTCTTCACCGTAACTTTGTTAAGATCCCGATAATCGATGCACATCCTCAATGTGCCATCCTTCTTTCGAACAAACAGAACTGGTGCTCCCCAAGGAGAGAAACTAGGTTGGATGAATCCTTTATCTAGCAACTCTTGTAACTGTATCTTCAATTCCTTCAGTTCAGTTGGTGCCATTCTGTATGGCGCTTTAGATGTAGGAGCAGTTCCTGGTTGTAACTCAATAACAAACTCTATTTCTCGCTCTGGTGGCAAACCTGGAAGATCATCTGGAAATACCTCTAGATATTCCCGAACTACTGGTACACTATCAAGAACTGGACATTGCTGTCCCTCAACATTCATTACACTCACCAGATACCCCTCACAACCACTTTCCAACAACCGCTGTGCTTTTGCTGCTGATATCATCGGAAATCTAAAACTTTTCTTGATTCCAACAAAAGTGAACGGTTCTCCTTTCACTGGCTGAAAAGTGATACTCTTCTTCTGACAATCTATTGTAGCACCGTATTTTGACAACCAATCCATGCCCAATATGATATCATAATCATTCATACTTAACACAATCAAATTAGCGATGAGTCTTCTTCCTTCAATAGGAATAACACAACCTCGAAGAAGTTGATTAGTTTGCTTTGACTCACCAGAAGATATCATCACCTCATAATTAGCTTCTATCAAGTTAGGTGTTCCACCCAACTTTTTCACATACTCAGTGGATACAAATGAATGCGTTGCTCCAGAATCAAATAGCACATATGTAGAAGTTCCAAAAATAGAGAACTTACCCGTGACAACTGAGGGATTCGCGTCTGCCTCCTCTCGCGTCAAAGTATACACCCTCGCTGGAGCTCTTCCTTGCTGTGCCTGCTTCCCTTTCTTAGGACAAGTAGTAGTCACATGTCCTTTCTCCCCGCATGTGTAACACGTTCTCAGAGGAATTTGACACTCTCCACCATGTGATCTAAGACAATTAGGGCATATAGGTAGTGGCGGCGCCGGTGGCACTTTACCCTGATCGAATTTAGGACGCTTGTTGGGTTCTCCTCGTCTCTGTCCTTGCTCCACTTGAACATTTGAATTCGGCCTCTGAAATGGCATCGGCCTCTTATCAACTCTCCCGGACTGCTGCATTGGTTTCTGCTGAAATTGACGTCTGATGGCTTGCGCTTGTCTGATCCTCATCTCCGCTTGCTCAGCAATTTGAGCCCTTTCTGCAACTTGTGAGTATGTTGCTCCATGCAGTCCCGCCATACTCACATCTCTATAAAGTTCAGGCCTTAAGCCTTCCACAAATCTCTCCACTTTCAGTGCCTCCGTACTCACCATATGTTCAGCAAACCTCGACAACTGCTCAAACTTACGAAGGTAATCTGTGACTGACATGCCACCTTGCCTCAACTGTATGAACTCGTTCATCTTCATGGCTCTCACTGGTGCCGTAAAGTACTTGTTTCTGAAAAGCTCCTTGAACCTTTCCCATGTCATAGTCGTGACATCCTCGATACTTTTAATCGTATCCCACCAGTGGCCCGCACTTCCTCGTAGCATGAAAGAAGCACATAGCACTCTATCCCCATCTGGAATTCTACTGTATTGAAACATGTTTTCCACCGTGCGTAACCAATCCTCTGCATCTGTGGGGTCTGCTGCCTCCTCAAATATTGGAGGGCTCAACTTTCGAAACCTCTCACAAACCATTTCCACACGTTCTACTTGACGTCTATCTTGGTTTGCATTACCCTCTGGTTGTCCACCCATATCTCTCTGCTGAATCAGTTGCTGTATCTGTTGGGACTGACGCTCAACCAGTTCCATTAGTCGAGTAATGACCGCATCACGATTATTCCCTTCAGGAGGTGCTGCTTGCTCAACAGTCCTATCCCCTTCAGAACCTTCACCTGTAGCTCTTACCATTTTGTCTACTAATTACACTTCCTATATCACATAGCCAATATAATTTATAAGACACATAACAACACAGAATAAAAATAACACTTACTTGCAAAGCTGCGCTCCCAAAGAATGAGTTCATGTACATAGACAGTCTGCAGGACCCAAACCGTGCTCTGATACCACTCTGACACGACCCACCTTACATAACTTATAATTCAAATACTATTTAACATAAACATCATCATTATAAAAACCTGCATATAAATTTTTTTTTTTTTTTTTTTTCACATAATATGCTTATAACCAACACCATCACACCAGTTCAACATACATACTGGTTTCTGACACCACTTCAAACCACCCAAACATGTGATAATACTTATTATATTACACCATCAAACATCAGCGGAAACAAAATAAACCCACGGCCTAGCCCAACAGGTCGTCATCTATGTACATCCGCTCAAAACCTTGAAGGAGCTCCACAGCTTGCACAGTCACATCACAAACTCAATCATCAACAGGCTCACCTACAATGCATAAACTAGTGAGATAAAAATCTCAGTAAGTAGAAATCATGCATGTCAGTGCATGATAATGCATTTAGTTCTCTATCGCCTATTTCCTAACTTTTCTAATTGATCTCTTTTATTTTGAAAACTGTTCACGTTGCGGGATCCCCACGACACACTTATGATATGCACCCCAAATGAGCTCAATGGGGACGATTTTTCCGAACCCCGAAAATAGTGCCGAGAACGATTTTTCCGAACTCTGGCAAAGTGGTGGGGACGATTTTTCCGAACCCCTAATAAAAATGTCGGGAACGATTTTTCCGAACCCTGACAGAGATGCATATATAGTGGCCGCACACACCATTAGTATCTTATTAATTTTGAGGAAAAATACTTTTCATGTTTATGCATGGTATGCACCCAAAACAATTAAATGTGCATCATAAACCATTTACAATATCAATATCAACATTTAATCACCATAAAGCAGCAACTTAATTTCAATTCACACAAATCCACTTCTGAAATAACAACTTCACCTCAATCCCATAGATCCTTATAACCAATATTTTCTCAAACCATATAAATATATTTGCAACAGTTTCCAATCACACAGATCTATATAGGATGATGATATTATTTCAAATCATATGGATCCTCAACTTGTATCACAAAATTATCACAAATAATTTACAAATACTATTGTTAAATATGAACCCTACTTTCTCCAAATCACATAAATCCACAACTTGTATAACAAATTAATCTCAAATAATTCATATCGTAATTAAACTAATTACAAATAATCCATGACATAATTAACACATATTAATTACAAATAATTCACAAACAACATGTTTATGCATTGTAGTTGGACTTCTACTTACCTGGATTCCGACAGTAATATAAACCTCGTAAAGAACTGTAACTAATTCGCTCCGACACGCACGTTCCGGCGCGCTCCCTCTTCTCTTTCTCTTCTTCCTCTCTCTCTCCTCTCTCTCCCTTTCTCTCTCTCCCTCTCTCTCCCTTTCTTCTCCCTCTCTCTCTCTTTTTTCCTCTTTTTCTTCTGCTTTTCATTTGCTGTGTTAACATGTATATATATAGGGGTGGGGTGGAAGTCAATTATGACTATCCCACCGCCCCAATTTTTTTTTATTTTTATTTTTTATTTATTTTATTATTATCCATTCTTAATTTACGTGCAATACTTAATAGCTAAGATATAATACATTTACAAATTAATACACATACGTGTATATTTTTCTACCCACTATTATTATTACGAGAACACGTGTGATACTTAATAATTAAGAAAAATGTATTTATACACATAAAATAATTTAATTATATACATATCCAAATTAATGCACGTAAAAATTTATGCACCCATATATTCACACACCGTCCCAATTTTTATCACGAATGTCTAAAATGTAACGATAAATAAAATATAGAAACAATTGTCACATAATTGTCACATTATTATCACATAATTGCCACATAATTATCACGTAATTATAAAATGCATATAACAAAAATTAAATTATATTGACACATGAGTAGTGAGAAGTTCGGGTATCACAACATGTCTTATATATATTAAATTAAATTATAATAATATATTAAATAAATATTGATTGATTTATTAATGTTAAGGAAAATCATGTCTTATGTATATTAAATTAAATTATAATAATATATTAAATGAATATTGATTAATATATTAATTGAAATTAAGCACATATTGATTAAAAATTAGTTAAATTTATATTGTTAAATAAAAAAGAAAAATTTAAATAATAAAATGGATCACATACTATTGGATACATAAAATAATACATAATTACTATAAACTACATGACTCAAAGCACTAATACTTATAACTACACAATTATGATTGTGATACCATAAATACCCCTTTGTGTTTGCACAATTTGGTTTGCACAAATTTATTTTGCACAATTTGGTTTGCGCAATTTTGTTTTTGCACATTTTGTTTGCACATTTTAAGTTCCAGCGGCGGAGGTAAGGCGGTCCGGGGGAGGCCCGACAATCGGCCGGCGGCAGTTCGGCGGAGGTCCGGCAACCGACCGACAGCGATCCGACAGTGGATGTGTGAGGGGTAAGATTTTGTTTTGCACAATTTGTTCTGCTCCTTTTATTTTTTCACAATTTGTTTTACACATTTTTTTTCACATTTTTTTCTACGCATCTTTTTTGCATTTTTTTTCACATTTTTTCTCCACTTATATGTTACATAATATTTCAGCATATTTTACCTTTATGCACATTTTCCTTACACAATATTTTAGCACATTTTAATCTTATACACATCCTTTATTCGCATTTTAACTTTATATCCACATTTTTCTAATACTCATGCATATTTTTTCACATTTTAACGAATCTCAAATGCATCAATCTTTCTTCTCCCATACATGAGTCCTGACCTTAGAACAAGGTTAAATGAACGTAAATACCGTTAATTTTACAGAAAAAAATATCATTCATTATCAAGTCAACTTAGAATAATCAATCACAAAATTTATAACATCACATTTAAAAGATCCAAATACATCTCACCTATGACTTATCTCACCAACACTCTTCTCATAATCACAAAAGAAGAACAACATTTCATATCACAGATCATAATTTACACAAACCTAGTTAAGTAAAAACAGTCGTAAGTTGCTATAATGAATTGCCGAAAAAGCCAAAAAGTCGATGGATTAGCCAAACTGAAGAAATATTTCCAGTATTTCGGTCACCTAAACTCTTCCACCACCGATTTCTCCAATAATTTTGATGAATTCCATGAATCCGCCGTCAAGACCTACCAAATCAACTTCAATCTCAGGTGAACTCGACGCTCTCACGCTGAAGCAGATCATAATACCTCGATGCGGCAACCAAGACATCATCAATGGCACGTCTTCCATGAATTCCGGCAAACCTAAGTACGCCTTCAGTGCGAATTCTATAGTGGCGCATTACTCGTTCTTCTCCAATTGGCCATGGTGGCCGTCGAGCAAGAGCGATCTCACCTACGCCTTCTTACCGGAGAACCAGCTAAACAACATCGTCAAGGCCGTGTTCGCACCCGCGTTCGAGAGATGGTCGGAGGTGACACCGTTGACTTTCTCAGAGATTCCGTCATACAGGACGGTGGATATTAAGATCTACCAACGAGACTAACAGCTGGTCGCGACGGCGATGAACTCCGGAAATGATGTTGGGTTGGCGTGGTGGATCTACAGACAGTGGGTGGGTTGGATTCCAGGGTTGTTTTTTTGGGAAAAGTATCACATTGGACCCTAATCTCAACCCCTTGGATCAACCACACCCTCCAACTAATTTTTTGTTCACCTACACCCTTCTTCTTCTTGAATTGGATCAAATATGCCCCTCAATTATTATATACCAACAAATTAACCCTTTAATAAATAAAACATGCTATTTCCCCACCTTTTACTATTTTCAAAATTTATTATATATTTTTATTCATTCATTCATTTATATATATATATATATATATATATATATATATATATATATATATATATATATATATATATATATACTCAAATTTCTTCCAAACTTCATCTATTTGTTTCAAAATAGACATAGTCCATTACGACCATATCAGGCTCAACATGCTTCCGTATATTAATTAAACATTATTAATCTCGTAATTAACTGGCTTGAAACAGTAACAGTACCTTTTTGACCGTTAATCCACTGGGTAGCCAGAAGATTTTACGACTGCTCCTCACAGCCAATCACTCGCCTCGTAGTGTGATGGATCAATTCTATCCCTTCAGCGGATCTCAGCACAACCCTGGTTCATTTTCTACTCTGGGTGTACAGTTTGCTGCTACTGTTTCTTACCGAAAAATATAGAGGTTTAAAGTTGCATAAAAATAGAAGGCTACATACTGGCAAAAGCCCAAGATTATTTATTTATTGAATGGAGAATTTATTACATACTCATCCTCATCCTCACAGAACAAGAGCAGATACCTCCTTTAGCTACCTATTGTAGCTGCACTCAGATCACCATACAAAGAATGAAATACAATGTTTATTTAGAAAGAGAAAACAAAGGGTGATAGTCGATGCCTTCTGCTTCCTCAAAACTCTTATTTATAGAGGCCCTCGGACTTGAAATTCAGATTTCAAAGCCTCTTAGTCTTTTGTGATGTCACTGCTTACGTCATTTTTTTTTTGCGTCTGCACTTACGTCATCTTCATTGGATGCCCGTTTTAGTGGTTGGCTGGTCCCTCTTCTTTATTGGATGCCTTCTTTGTGGGCCCTTCCTCTTGTTGGTCACATGTCCCTTACCCTTTCAGAAAAGTCATCTGGCTCTTACTTTTTTGAAGAGTCATTTGTTTACTTTGGTGCCCGATGATTCTCCTGGCTCTTGGGTAATCAGAAGAGATTTTACTCTCTTATTTCCACGTGTCTCTTTTGTTGGAGGTGGATCAGCAGTTCTGATCATCCCTATGCCCAGCCTTATTCCTTTTCCAAACTCTGGCTCTGTTTGCGTGGAACAACTTGTGCATATTTTATTTGTCCATTGCCCAAAATGGGCTATGTTGCAATATCTCCGATGAGTTTGTTTACTCACCGGAATCTTATTTTTCCAAAGTAGCTCTTGTTTCTCCTGGAAGGCCTTCACAGCAAACACTGTCTTCTTCCCTGTTAAAGTATTCAACAGAAAAGACCCATTCAAAGACTTATGCTCGAACTTGAATGAGAACTTCATCTCCACCATTGCCTTGATGCAGACGTACAAATCCCTCGCTCTTCGTGATGAGATCTGCTCTTCAGAAAATGTAGAAATCAATACTAGTTCCTTTCCAGAAGACTCCTTGATCCTATTCGATGCTGAAAAATCGGGTCCTCTTAACTTGATGAAATGGAAGGCCTAATGGTTGCCTTTCCCTACTGGTTCTGGGGCCGCACTAATGAAGTAAAGCTCCAATACATCGCCTCTGGATAGAGTCGAGTTATTTTCCCATGCCTTGAAAACTTTTTCTCCCAGCCAATCTGGAAGTTTTGCAAGTTTTGGGAAGCTTGGTGCAACAGTATAAATTGAGGCTAGTGCCCCAAAATCATACCACTGTTTTACATCATTTGAATTTGAGCCTTCTCGCATCCAAACTCGAGGGTATTACCCAGATGTATTCACCCGGTATTTCTCTGGTCGGATTCCTTGTATGGTGTTTAATTTCTCCCAGGTGGCCTGATATTCCTACCAATAAGAGAAATCAGCTAAGTTAATACCAACCTTAGCAATGCCCATCATAGGCCTAAGGTTGATCTCTCCCTCTTTAATCCCAGAGGTGCTGGGTTGACTCGTCGACTCTAGATGTGACTCCAAGTCTTCGATTTTTTCTTGGACCGGTTCTTCTTTTGGAGGTTCCAATCTAGGACTCATGCTAAGGGTACTTGAATCCCTTGCTCCGGGTTTAGAGCCCCATTCTCGACTACTCTCCTTTTGTCGATTGTTATTGCTATCAAAAGCCCGAAGGAGTGGCTCTCGTAATGACTCTAATAGACTCGCATTTCTGCAAATGCAATCTCGTATGCGATTAGACACTTTAGTCTGATCACTTTCTTGTATTCTTCCAGCACGCTTTGCATTGAGTGCCAGATTCTCGAATTCCCTTTGGAGCAACTCAAGGTTATCCATCAGGTGCTTTGAACCAGTCAGGATGGAGTCTATTTCAGCTCTCTCCATCTCTCGTCAGGAAATCTGCCAAAACATTATCAACAGATTTAATAATGACAATATTAAAATCATAATATTGGCATTTTTCTTGTCATCTTAATAGTCTAGCCTTTTTTGGTTTAGATTCAATTTTATTTTTCAAAAAGACTTTGACGCTTGTGTTATCAATTTTAAGGATAAATTTCTTCGCGAGAAGAAATAGCGGCCATTTTTTGAATGCATTCCGAACTGCAAAGAACTCTTTTTCATTGATGTGCCACCTCTTTGCTTCATTCTCCGCAAAGAGCCCGCTACAATATCTGCATGGCACTTCTCCTTCTGGTGTGGACTTTGTAAGAACTGCTGCCCACCAATGGTCACTGGCATCTGTGTATAGTACCAGATCATCCTCGTCATTAGGAATGGCTAACTTGGGGAGTTTCTTGCAAACCTCCTTTAGTTGTTTAACCATTGTTCGGTGTTATTCCTCCTATTTGAACTCAGCATTCTTTTTCAACAGAGGACTGAACACCTTCCTGTATTGTGCTAGATTGTTGATGAACATTCCAGCAAAGTTGACCACTCCTAAGAAACTTTGGAGTTGCTTCTTGTCTTTGAGATCTTCAAAAAATCCCTGAACCTTTTCTACAATATGAGGTTGTAGAATAATTTCAGACTCATCGATCTCGATTCCAAGAAACTCGATTTGTCTCGTTGCTATTACTGCTTTCTTTTCGGAAAGCACCAATCCTTCCTTGTGGCATACCTCTGAAAATACTTCCAAATGCACCAAATGCTCTTTCATGTTCTTTGAGACTATGAGGATGTCATCCACATAGACAAACATGAATGAGAAATAATCTTTGAACAAATTATCCATCTTCCTTTGGTATATTTGGGGTGCGTTCGCCAAGCCCATAGGCATGACATTCCAGATATAATGACCTTGTGGTGTGGAAAAGGCTGTGAACTTCTTGCTTCCTTCTTCCATCATAATCTGGTAGAACCCAGATTTACAATCGAACTTTGAGAATACCTTGGCATTCTTGATACAGTTGACCAAGCGTTCCCTACTTGGTATGTAGTATCCATCGAACTCCAAGAATTGTTGATCCCTTTGTAATTGATCATAAGTCTCGGCTTTCCCCGCTTGACTTCTCCATGATTTCGAACCAGAAATCCTGGACTGCTGTATGGAGATACTCCTGGGGATATCAACCTAAGGTCTAGGTGTTCCTTAAGTATTTGATGCATATCCTTCCAATCTTCTTGATTCATTAGGATAGGCTTGTATCTCACGAACTCATGCTCCTTTCCTTCTTTTACTTTGAGAGAAGCTTTGAGCTCATTTTTGCCCCACCAGGCTAGAGGATCCTCATTGAAGTTCCTCTGCATCTTTCTTTTGACGTCCTCGAAAGATGTTTGCTCTTCGATTGTGGCGTCTTTTTGTAAGCTTTCTCCAAGCTTGCCTTGAGAAGGTGAATCGTGTTTTCTTTTAGTTTCTCCATCTTCCATCCTCCTCTGGTCTCGGTTCTCATTTGAAGTACTGCTTCGCCATATCTCTTTCGATCATTCATCTTTGGATGGCTAAGTTTTCCTTCATCACCACGCTTGCTGCGAAATCTGATTGGCATTTTTTTAAATGCATTACGCAGTCTTGGTGCTATGATCTTATGTTCACAAAGGGTTGTGAAAATAAGCCTTCCTGTTGCATTTTCGTGGGTAAAACGCTTGAATGTCTGTAGGAAATTATTTCCTAATAGAATATCCGCTCCGGTGTCGTGAAAATATATCGGTGGAGTTTTCACCTTGTACCATGGGGTACAATCCGCTCCTCCGATCATGATCTCCACTTGCTTGATTCCTCTGTTAAATATTAGCACCCTTTGAGAGAAATCTTTTCCTAGTATTGTTGGCAATTATTCGCCTGAGTCTTTAAGAAAGACTCTTTCTTTTGCTGCGCAGATCCCGACTCCTGAATCAATGTATGCCGCAAAATATTCTGCACGATGCTCCTTATATATCATCCCGACAGTGATATATATTGAGAATGGACTTGTGGCCATAGGTAGATCAGTGCTTATAAGCCCGAGCCTCTACCAGTACACCTTGTATCTTTTCCCTTTGACCGTGAATTCCATTCCATCTTGTAATCTTTTTCAAGGTTTGTGATCCTCAAGAAACTCTAATCCCAGCACTAGTTGTTCTGGAAATTTTCCTGCTACTCCCTCGATTATCAGCTTAAGATCACCAAGTTTGAGTTGTCCTTGATATCTCTCAGTTGTTGGTTGTTGCAGATAATACAAGACATCACAAGGAATATAGTTTTCCTTTTTGGTGATATCGAATATTACTTCGACTCCTCTCCATCCTTCTGGGCATTTTAGTTCACCTTTTGTTGTGAACTTTTCCGGTTCCTGGATTACCTCCACGATTGGTTTCTTTCCCCATTTCTCGCTGATCATCCTATCTTCTAGGAAAGAAATCCTTCTTTGCTCGAATTTGAGGCTGTTTTGCCTACTCCAGGCTAGCTTATCCTTGATTCGCAGATCCATGTCGTTGATCGGCAGTAACTCCATTATTTCTGGCCTAGTTATGCATGCAACCCTTTCGAACACTTCTGGTATCTCGATATACTCTTTTATTTGGAAAAGATCCGAATATTGAGTGTTGGATAGAGCATATGAGATACTGTAGGTGATAGAGTAAGGCCTATTCACTTCTTTCACCAAATCTTTGTTTTGAAATCTTGTTGAAGGGTGAGTGCCCTACTGAAATCTTTATCTGCTAGATTATATGCAATCCTTGAGTAGATATAGGATGACACCTTGCCTGCGTACAGGTTTCCTGAGATTCCTCCCAGACATCCTTCTCTGGTATTCTTGATCCTCTTATCAAAGATTACGATATTAATTGGTGTATCGATACCTTCTTTGAAAGTAGCTTTGATGAGGATCCGAATTGCTCCTATATGGATCCAAGACATAGTCTTAGCCATTTCTTCCTTGAGTTTACTGAGCTCCCTTTTGATTTCATCAACATGGACTAGTTGCATTTCCATCACATTGCTCGTGAGCTCCATTGGGATGGCAATTTCCCCTTCGGTCACCTTATATATGATGTTATGCTTTCTCTTTTTGAACCTGAGGAACCGCTCTAGTCGTCCCACGGTAAATCCGTCGTATAGATTAAGTCTTAGATCCTCCTTCATGATTCTCATAAGGGTCCTATGAGAAATGGATGTCTGGGAGAAGAATCCCAACATGTCCTGTTGCATCACTTGTCTGAAGTCTTCTTCTTTATTCCGACTCATCTTCAGAAAATTCGTCTAGACTGAGGTATTCTTCTTCATAGATGCTTTTATCTGAGGGTATATCTTCAAATTGATATACCTGTACTAGATCTTGGAATTAAACAGCTTCCTCCATTTCTGGAGTTGTTTCAAACTGTTGTACTCCCCTCTTCTGGTTCTCCGGGCTATCTGGTGAGATATGCCCTCTTGCTTCACACGTGTAGCAGTTATAATCCTTAAATCTTTCATTAACTCGTGTGGCCGCTCTTCGGAACGTCTTTTTTGTGGGAGTTCTTTCGGTACTCCTCTAGTTTAACCCTAAGGATGAGGCTTGACTTCTTGAACTCCATCTCGATGGTCCAAATCTCTGCCCTGATTTATAGCTTCGGGCCTTCTGTTTAGACCAAAAGGATCTTGGTCTTCTGGACCTCCATCCTCCGCTCCTTTGTATGTAAGGATGGCTTTTCTTCATCCTTTTTTGCTTTCTTGGACTTCTTCCAATGATAGGTGGAAGATCATTATTTTCGCAACATAGGGTACTATCTTGTTGATTCCGCTTAATCTCTTGTAGTTCTTGTGTAGTGATGCTTGATGACAACACTCTGCAATCTTGGCTTTGAGGAAAGACATCCTCCTTGCTATCGAGTCCAGCTCGCATGGTTCATACTCTTTGATCAGCATTTCTCTCTATGGGCTTGGGATCTTGGCAAAGAACATGTGGAATACTTCCTCCTCCTTGACCTTTGATTTCCATCTATACTCTGTGAAGAGTTTGATGTACTCATCTATATGACAGATGCCAAGTAGTTCCAGGCTGTATAGGGCATTCCTATACTTCTTCTTTTTTCTTCCTCCATCCCTTCGAAGTAACCTACTTCGATAAAGTGGATTTTAAAAATCTTATCCATGCGATCAACAATATTGCTGAGATCTACGTCTTCCATAGCTTCCTTCTTGACTTCGTCTGAGAGCTCCACCCAGGCGCACTTTACTGATCCTTCCAGGCTCGAATCTTATGAACCCTTCTTTATCCAACTCTAGTGCACCTCCTGCAATCTTCATGGCATTCGTCCATTCATAGATTAGGGTCTCTCTATTCTTTAAGTCTAGAGTGTCGAGATTGAGGATCAATCCATATGGATTTATTAGTTCAAGGTGAGACCGACCATATAAGGTGTTGTGTAGATTAGATCCTAGAATTCGGCTTGCTCCTGTCGATAATCCCATCGTCTTCATTCTGAAGTTTCCTTGTTGTTGGGTTGTCTCTTATTGTCTTATTCCCTGGACTCCATGTAGTCCAGAGATTCCTTCTTTTTATCTCGAATATCGTTGTGTCGGAGCCTGCGATTGTTGTTGTGAGCTTGATATTTCTCCAACATTCATCTTTAGATCTACAATTGATAATCCTTGGAAGGACTCATGTAGATCTTTTAGATATTCAAGATTTGCTCTTTTCATCAGGGGATGTGGATTCTCCTCGAAGGATAGCAATCATTTTCTTGCTTTCGGATTTTGGCTTTGTGACCTCTGTCGTCTTCTCTTTTTGATGTAAAAGGGGTTCTAGTCCGAAAGTTAGTGGTAACCTTCCTCCTGGCCTTCTTCCTGTCACCTTGTTTTCCAAGGACTTTACTTGTTCTTCAACTTCATGATGAGGTCGAGTTGCTTGTTCTGCAACTTCTCCACCTTTTCCATCTTAAGACTGATCTCGAACATTGTCTTGGACATGCTCTGGCAATATTCTCCAAAGAATCTCACCGTATTCTGCAATTCTCTAAGATCTTGGTTTATCTTAGAGTTATCTGCCTCAATCTCCTTCCACTCCGTCATTCTATCCAATGTGAAAAGTGATACGGCTTGCAGATCTCTCTTGGGCCCCGATTGGGTCGTCTCCTACATTTTTCATGTTTGGGGACACGTCCATGGATCTCGGTGAAACTTCAGAGTTCCACTATGTTTCTTGATACTTCTCTGGAGTATCTTATCTACATCTGGCGTAGTTCTTCCAGATGTTCCTCCTTGGTGTGGTTGTCACGAATATTTGCCAACTCCCTTCTTTGGTTTACACCGTCCCACCATCGGTCAGCGTCCTCGTATTCTTTCTCTGCATATTGTCTATACAATACACAATAGTATTGTTGTATAAAATTGCTTGTTTCGTCATAGTTGACAGGCCAGAAGTCCCTGTTGCTCCAGCTTTGAACATGGTTGATAATCCTCTTACTCTCGGATGTCGAACTTTCATTCGGATCCATATATAATTGAAACTCTCCTCTCGTTAAGTGATATAAGTTTATAATAAATTTCCATTCATAAATAAATAAACCTAGGGCTCTGATACTATTTTGAAGCGTGTAGATATAGATGAAATTTGATTAGAAAATAAAATAAATATATATAGGTTAGGAAATTAAATATTCAGCACGTGTTGTAAAAGGTGTATTGTTGAAGAAGTGTTGTTAAAGTTTGGATTGGAATAGGCATATTTTGAGGATAAAAAGTCAATATGTCCATTTGTTTGATTTATAAAAGTTAAAGGGTGTATTTGACCTTGTTTTAAAAGATGGAGGGTATGGATGGCAAAAATGATAGTTGGGGGGCTTGGATGATCAATAGTTTAGGGCCTTCCTTGAACCTTTGCCCTTGTTTTTTTGAGAGAAAAATCTTAATCGATACAGTTTTAATTGGGATTAGGTGATTTTCTTGATTCACCGAGGGTAATTTTGTCCTTTAACTGCTAATATTCATATCTAATAATAATTTTTTGGTTTCATTGTATTTACGGGTAAATAAGGTTAAAAGTGTGTACCTTATAGTAATAAACTCTAATAAAATCTATTATTAGTATAATTAAATTTTATGATTAAAATCAAAGGAAAATCATATATCTTATGTATATTAAATTAAATTATAATATATTACATAAATATTGAATGATATATTAATGGAAATTAAGCATATATTGATTAAAAATTAATTAAATATACCAAAAATATCTTCTATATTTATATAAAATAAAAAGTAAAATTTAAATAATAAAATCCATTATTAGTATAATTAAATTTTATGATTGAAATCAAAAGCATTAATTGGACGATCGAAATTAAAATTGAATTATTTCTAAATAAAATAAAATTGAAAAAAAATTGAAAATAAAAGTGGAAATTTAGGTTTGTTTTTATATATGTATAGATAGATAGATAGATATAAATAGATAGATAGATATAGATAGATTTAGTGATAAATACATAATTTTTATTATAATTTTTTTAAGACTCGAATATATATATATATATATATATATATATATATATATATATATATATATATATATATATATATATATATATATATATAATATAAATCAAATTAAATCTTATTTAGAAACATAAAATTAAAAAAAATCTCTCCCACCCTATAAATAAGATTCTTTATTGATTCGTCACATAAATTATTCATCATGATTTCTAAAAGAAAGTTATTCATTTCTTTTTCTTTTTTTTTAATTCGAGTATTTTTTATTTTTTTTGGAGGATTACTACTAGATACATAAAAAAACCCTTAATTACTATGAAATACAAACATACAAAAATATAACTACTAACTACATAAATATATAGTGATATTCCAATATTATCCCTACAATGTGCTGCACATAAATGTTGTGTGCAGCAAAAGTTCGTGTGCAGCAAAAAAGTGGGGTGGTCCGGCAGAGCTCCGGCGACGAAGGCAGTTTTCCGGCGACCGGCCTGTGGTCTGGCGAGGTCCAGCAGAATTCTGGCGGTCCGGCAGAGCTCCGGCGATCGGCCGACGGCGGTCCGACAGGATTCCGACAGCAGTCCGGCGGTGGGTGAGAGTTTAGGGTTTGTGGTTTAAAAGTGTATGTGTTTAGTGTTATATTTGGTATTTTACTTTAATATTTTGTATGTGAGAGTAATTATTTTAAATCAATGTATCTTATAGTAATTAGGGGTACAAAGTATGTACCTATTAGTAATTATTCATTTTTTTAACCTTTTTTTAGGTTTTTTTTTTTTAAATTATTAGTATGTAATTTTTTAATCTTTTCATTTTTTTTCGTAAGTAACTTTTTTTCATGATTATTTTTATAATTTTTTTTAATTAGTTTTGTTGATCTTGGTTTTTTTTTTTTTTGCTTGTGTATTTTTATTTTCCAAATTATTCCAAATATTAATCAATTACAATACTCATCCGAGTGCTAGTCATCTAGGTCACTAGGTAAGTGTTTACTCTGGCTCTCAAGTGTAAAATATGTACACTTAAAGGGTTAGTATTTATGTTCATAATCAATTTATACATCCGCGTAACCATAAGTACGGCAAGGGTCTCAACAATATACTAATATTGTTTTAATACTAGGATCACAAAGGAATTATTTTTGGGTTGTAATGTTGGCTCTTTGGTAAAGATAGGAGAATTTAGACAAAGTGACTAATTCACTAGTAGAAAATTAATTACCTTGGAACTTTGTTTTTCATCAAATAGCTTCATTCTTCTTCTTCGTCAATATTCTATGATCTTTAGGATTCTTCTTTTCTCCTTCTTCACTTATAGGCAATATCTTTCTTCTTTTTGAACACAAGTGTACTGATGGGTGTTTTATCAACACACAATTAATCCCCAAGTATGAAGGATATCAATTGCAACTTAAGCAAGCGACCAAGTTAAATATCGAACCCAAAAGACGACGTATTATCAATTTAATTATTTACTAAATTAATTAAGATAAGGCAATAAGGTTGGGATTGAATTATTAAACTAATAAGCAGAATTATTAAATAACAAATAAAATAAAATATCACTAGAAGAATACAAAAGTGGATAAAGTAGGAGAATAGGTAGCACTAAGGTAATCCAGTTTCACTCATTAATCTCCTTTTCGTGTATCAATGTCCGACTCTACCTTGTGGAATATGGACGCATCACTAAGCCATGCATAAATACTCTATAGACACAAGTAAACATGCGTGTAACACGTGTGAATAACCTTAGAGCAAGGGATATAATTTCACCTCCTTTTTGGGTACTATCAGTATCAATTATTTTCCACGTTTGGAATCTAACCCGATATGATCTCCCTTTATAGGTACTATAAAATTACCCTATTTATCTTGCTTATTAACCTGAATTCAATTCAATTAATAAACATTTATATATGATAGTTCTAATGAAGCTTCGGTGTCCCTTCACTTTGAATCATAACATAAAACCTTGTTCAGCGGTGAACACGCTCAATCGACAACCAAGATATATATAATCAGACTCTATATAACAATTGAAGATGCACAAAACGACTCAGAATATGGATTAAAAATGCATAGTCATATATAAAATAAACCATAAGTAGTGTTGTACGGAGTATACACACGAAAATTTAATTAATTCATAAAACTTTCAAAACCTTACATTACAAAAATAGTTCTAGCCCATGCTATTACGAAGAATAATCATTAGGGTTGGATAGATATTACCCACAGTCTGGAAAATACAAAATAAATTAGGAAACGAATAAAACCCTAGATGTGGGCGTCGTCGTGTCCTTCTCCATCTTGAATCTTCCTCTTAGTTCTCCTCTTGATTCAATAGACAAATCTTCACAGTGATAGATAGATGGAGTAAGGGATGGATGTAGAGGATGGTGTAGGGTGTGATCCCCCCTTGTGGGTGGTGTAGCAGTCTCCGGTCTCTTTTCAGATGTAAACTGCATCCCTTTTATACTTGTAAAATCTCCTAACGGACCTTGGATGGACTTTTTAGATAAAAACACGTAGATACACGTAATTGGGATGTAAAACCCGACGAAACCTACTTCTGTGTCCCCACTCGACCAAACTGCTCTTAGTCGAGCAAGAATGGCTCCGGTCGAGCAGAGGTCGAGTGGCACTGCGCAGTCTCACTCTTTTGCGCATAACTTTCACATCAAAACTCTGATTTGAGTGATTCTTGAGCTCACACAATTCTATCTTCCTTGGATTTCTATGCATATAAAGAAATTAAAAAATCTCTAACATTTGTAGGTTTAACAAGTCATGCAAAATGGCACAGTCGTGCTGAGTAGAAACAGCTTGTGCGATGTCACCATTTTGATAATAACTTTCTCGTTTGGACTCTGATTGAGGTGTTTCTTGCGCCAAAAAGACCTTCTCTTTTGTGGCTTTCAAACCATGTATCACAATATCAGTTATGAGCTCCACATGAATAAAGAAAAAATATGTGCGTTTTTCAACATTCTTGCACAAGTTTTCCCTTTTCTCCAACTTTGCACTTTTTGATCATTTTTTCACCTAAAACACAATAAAACACCTTAAATGCATATTTTTCTCAAATATATCGAATATAAGACACTTGTGCTAATGTATAACAATAATTTTCATAAAAAGGTGTTAAATTAGACACTAAAACACGTTTATTTTCACTTTCATCAAATCCCCAAACTTATTCGTTTCTCGTCCCGAGGCAACAAAATAAAAATAAAAAGAGAGAGAGAGAGTAAGAAAATTAGCTGGGAAACAAGTGCTATGACCAATACTCTCTTCAAAATACAATTGTCATTAACTTAGGTCATGCAACTCTCATTACATGTAATAATCAATTCATAGCATACAAGTTAAGACAATCACCACCAATTCAAATGCCTCATTCACATGTTTTCACAGGAAGTATATATCACTCGCACTCAAGTGTAGAAGATGTACACTTATGGGTTAAGGTGTTTTCGCTCAGATTCAGTTTAAGTGCATGCATAACCATAAGCTTCCTATTGTCTCAACTCTCCTTTTACTTGTAGCTAGCAAATCATGAATCAAAAAGGTCTTTTTATTTGGTTGTAATGTAGGCTCTTTGGAAAAGGTAGAAAATATATGAATAAGTGATTAAAACTCAGATCAATCAAGCCGCAGTCTCTCTCTATCTTTCATTCTTTCTCATCACTTCAATCAAGCACAACATCCTCTTCAAACTCTCCCATCTTTCTCCTTCAACTTTTTCTGGCTCTTCAACTCCATCATTCTCCTTTTCTCCAATTTTTTTTCTTTTTTACTTCTTTTTTATCTTTTTTTCTCGAGGTACCAGTTTCGGGCACTACCTCTCTCATCCTCCATAGGGTACTAGATTTAAGCACTACCCTGAGGTGTTTGTTTTCATGTAGTACTAGATTTAAGCACTACTCTATGATTTTCCTTTTGATCCTTAAGATTCCTCCATCATCCTTATCATCACTCAAATCACCACTCTCTTCAATTAAGCTTTATTGGGTATAAAAAGAATGGATTTAAAAAGGTTCAAATGGGCTGACTAGAGATTTAATGAATTCAGGTAAAGAGTATGGGAAAAGATGGGCTATAAAAAGATGGCCTAATATCATTTCCATAATCCGCTAGACTAATCTTGAATATTCAAGGAGACTCAAGGCAAGTTCTAGAATACACGAACAAGAACGATACTAACCTGAAAAGAAAATATCATGTGATTATGTACATGATCAACAAGGCTCAAAATCTCACATGGGTTTTTAACAAGTAATAGAGAACTTTTCATGGTAAGTTATATCCCACAAGTAAACATAGAACTTCATACTACAATATAACTCAAGTACAATTCTTTCATCAATTCCATGAGCATATGAACTCTGGCATAATTAAAAAATATAAGCTCACATATCTATAAAACCAAGATCTCAATCCTTCCACTCTTACTAATTAAAAGCACACATAAAAATTAGAATAAGAAAACGAGGGCACCTGATTTCTCCTTCAAAATGTATGCACAAGCTCTTCGAATTGTTCAACTCGGTCAGGTCAAAGCCTCAGTGTAGAACTCGTCTTGCCACTCTAGTACCTTTTCGATCATCAAAACTCAAACACACTCATCATCACAGGATTCATCAATAATAAAATAGGAGACACCAGAAAAATAAAAAAATTAAAAATTAAAAACTCGACCACTAACACTAGGAAACACACAAAAACAACACACTAAACATTAGGTAAGTTGCAAAATATCGACATACCAACACAGGTTAAAATATTAATATATTACAAAAAATCAACCCCCTAACGAATAATCAACCAACGAAAGGAAAAATTGTACCCTCAGTGCTCATAAGATGAACATCACACCCCCAAACTTAGTAAGAATATAAGTCGAAACTAAGTTTGAAAAGAGATGTAATTACCAAAATGTGAGCATCTCAAATATAATATATCCTCACTCACACGATAGAAATAATAAAGTAATAACATGGAAGGGACAAGTCCTCAACAGATGCTCATGTTTAACGTCGGAGAGTCACGACGGTATGCAACCTTTTGAACTACTGGATCAGAGGCGGTCTTCTCGCACCCTCACCTTCAAATACTTTCTTTCCCTCTTCTTGTCTACACTCAGCACCTCACCTTTCTTAGTCACAAAAATATGATCCTTGGAATTTCTTCCTCCCATGGCTGTCTAGAATCCTCCTTGTCAATCTTTCACTCAAATTCAGAATCAATTGTCCTATTAAAATCAAGATTAAACAAGTTAGAAACCACATCTATGCTCTTGCATGATTGAGTCTTCATAGACATCTTCATTGCTTTATCAAGAGAGAAAATCACATCTTCATTATCCATCCACAGTCTAAGCTTTCCTTTTTGAACATCAGGTATATCATTCTGCTCATAAATCGGAGTCAAACGACCTTGCTCGACCGCCGCTCGACCAGAATGGTCTAGTTGGACGGGGTGAAATTAGTCGAGCGAGGACCTTATAATCGGAAGATGATTGTTCAGCTCAACAGGTGTCCGCTCGACCTCCGATCGATCAGAATGGTCTGGTCGAGCGAGGTCATTTTGGTCGAGTGAGGTTCCTATAAACTGAACGTGATTTTTCATCTCCTCAGAGTGTCGCTCGATCGTTGCTCGACCAAGGGATTTGGTCGAGTGATGAATTCGAAAACAAAGCATCATTTCTCTGTTCTAAAATGTGTTGCTTGACCGTTGCTTGACCAAAAAGCTTGGTCGAGCGGCGGTCGAGTGGGGACACTACGTCTTTGTTTTTGCCCACTGATGTCATCAGACCTTTGTACTGTGTTTCGGACCTTAACATGATGGCTTTGCACTCTTTCGTGTTTGTTATGCCTTGAGACGGGAACATTCCTTTCTCTAATGTTTGTGTCAATTAGTTCACGTTCCCGACCATCTGCCCCATTATCAAGGTAAGGTCCTTCAACTGCTTATACAAATCTGCATGGGTAGAATTTATAGTAGCCTCAAGTCTATCCACTCTTGCATCATTCTTAGCCATGTATCTATTGAAGGTATCTTCAATGCTAGCCTTCACTAGCTTGCTGCTGCTGACCAGACCCCCTTTGTGCCAACTCAATAATCTGCCTATGTTGGGATTCTAGTAGCTTGTTGATGTTAGCTAGACTAGAGATGAGCTCATCATCCCTGTTCGACTTCACCACTTGATGTTCAACCTGTGCTACCTTGCCAAGTACATATGATCCTCTTACTCTTTCCATAGACCAATCACTCATAGAGAAGTCTTCAAACGAATTTTCTGCTTCAATTTCTGTTCTAGATAACAGTGCTCCACCTGATGATGCATCAATAAGAATACGCGACTCACAATCCAATCCATAGTAAAAGATATTTATGTACAGAGCTTTAGACATCCCATGTTGTAAGCACCTCCTTAGCATATCTTTGAACCTATCCCACAACTCATGAAATTTCTCACCCTGATTCATAACAAATTGGGTGATGTCTTGCTTCATTCTTAAGATCCTTGAGGGTGGCATGTATCTCTCCAAGAACTTCTGCTACAGTTGGTCTCATGTAGTGCAATACGTGGCATCAAGAGTCTCATACCAATCTTCTGCCTTATCAATCAAAGAGAACTTGAATAAGGCGATCCGCCTAGCATTATCATTAGCTCCAGCACCCTTTTGAGTGTTTCCATAACCAAAGAATCTTTTGAGATGCTCATATGGATCTTCAAAACAACCTCCAGAAAAGGGATTCTTCTCTACCATGTTAATAAGAGCGGGATGTATATCAAAATCATCATCTTCCACCCTTACTTCTATCAACCCCATGTTACCAATTCCATTCTACATGAAAATTTCACGTATGGCAACATTATCCAGATTCTGCCTTGCTTCGGCCATGTTTGGCTCAGTGTGTTATTCCTTTCTTTCCTTCCTCTCCTTTTCCTAGTGCTCATATACTCAGAAAAATTTAAGGTTAGATAGAAATAAAAAATCACAAATAAAAGTCTTAATCAAACTAGAAATAATAAAATCAATAATAGCAACCGTCCCTGGCAATGGCGCCAAAAACTTGATGGGCGTTTTCTCAACACATAATTAATCCCCAAATATGAAGGATATCAATTGCAGCTTAAGCAAGTGATCAAGTTAAATATCGAACCCATAGGACATCATATTATCAATTTAATTATTTAATAAATTAATTAAGACAAGGAAATAAGGTTGGGATTGAATTATTAAACTACTAAGCAGAATTATTAAATAACAAATAAAATAAAATATCACTGGAAGAATACAAAAGTTGATTAAGTAGGAGAATAGGTAGCTCAAAGATAATCCAGTTTCACTCATTAATCTCCAATTCGTGTATCAATGTCCGACTCTGCCTTGTGGAATATGGACGCATCCCTAAGCCATGTATATTTACTCTATAGATACAAGTAAACATGCATGTAACACGTGTGAATAACCTTGGAGCAAGAGATATAATTTCACCCCTCTTTCTAAGTACTATCAATATCAATTATTTCACATGTCTGGAAACTAAACCGATATGATCTTCCTTTATAGGTACTATAAAATTATCCTTTTTATCCTGCTTATTAACCAGAATTCAATTCAATTAATAAACATTCATAAATGGTAGTTCTAATGAAAATTCGGAGTCCCCTCTCTTAGAATCATAACATAAAACTATGTTCAGCAGTGAACGCGCTCAATCGACAACCAAGATATATATTCAGACTCTATATAACAGTTGAAGATGCACAAAATGACTCTGAATATGGATTAAAAATGCATAGTCATATATAAAATAAACTACAAGTAGTGTTGTGTGGAGTATACACACGAAAGTTCAATTAATTCATAAAACTTTCAAAACCCTAAACTACTAAAACGGTTCTAGCCCATGCTGTTACGAAGAACAATCATGGGGGTTGGTTAGATCTTACCCATAGTCTGGAAAATGCAAGATAAATTAGAAAACGAATAAAATCCTAGATGTGGGCGTCGTCGCGTCTTTCTCCGTCATGAATATTCCTCTTAGTTCTCATCTTGATTCAACAGACGAATCTTCACAGTGATAGATGGATGTAGGAATGGATAGATGTAGAGGATGGTGTAGGGGGTGATCTCCCCTTGTGGGTGGTGTAGCAGTCTCCGGTTTCTTTTCAGATGTAAACTGCATCCCTTTTATACTTGTAAAATCTCCTAAAAGACCTTGGATGGGCTTTTTAGATGAAAACACGCAGATACACGCAATTGGGGTGTAAAACCTGACGAAACCCGGCTTCCATGTCCCCGCTCGATCAAACTGCTCTTGGTCGAGCAAGAATGGCTCTGGTCGAGCAGAGGTCGAGTGGCACTGCGCAGTCTCACTGATTTGAGTGATTCTTGCGCTCACGCGATCCTTTTTTCCTTGACTTTCTATCCATTTAAAGAAATTACAAAAAATCTTACAGTTGATGGTTTAACAAGTCATGCAAAGTGGCACAACCATGCTGAGTAGAAATAGCTTGCGCGACGTCACCATTTTGATGATAACTTTCTCGTTTGGACTCCGATTGAGGTTTTTCTTGCATCAAAACGGCCCTCTCTTTTGTAAATTTCTAACCATATATCACACTATCAGTTATAAGCTCCACACAGTTACAGAAAAAGTACGCAAGTTGAATGTGCTTTTTTCCGCATTCTTGCACAATTTTCCCCTTTTCTCCAACTTTGTACTTTTTGATCATTTTTCCACTTAAAATACAATAAAACACCTCAAATGCATATTTTTCTCAAATATATCCAATATAAGACACTTGTGCTAATATATAACAACAATTACCATCAAAAAGGTTTTAAAATGGATACTAAAATACGCTTATTTTCACTCTCATCAAATACTAATTTCGGTCACTACCCTTCTTCAACAGTCGGGGTACCGGTTTCAGGAACTACCCCCAAACAAAATTTAACCATGAATTTTTTTCTTCACTAGCACTTTCATCAAACCTTACTTCCTTTTTCTCTTTATTCTTCACTAGCAACTTATTTACCTTAACTCTCCACTAGTAAATAGGGTATTTAAGGCTTAAGTAAAAGGTTAATAAGAGGCTTTTTATTAAAGGCTCGATAAAGAAAAAGCTTAAAGGCTAAATGGGGCTTCCAATGATTTAAACATAATAAAGGAAGGTAAAATTTGGCTAAGTGGCTCAATAAAACAATAATGGCCTAAGATCATGTCCTAATATCGAACAATTATAAATCTCATGCGAGACTCCAAGTCAAATTCTAGAATACGAACATATGAATGATACTTACAATAATAAACTATCATGCATTGATGTAGCATGATTTCAAAAGGCTCAAATTCTTACATGGGTAACAGATTTCCTAAGCACTCTTCAACGCATGCAATCAATATCAATCTCTACATAAGCTACAAGTAATCTTCTAAACGATACATGCCCTTTATAAACAAAATCAACATGCATCAAATACAAGTACTCATGCATATAAAAGAGTTAATCATCTCAATATACTATCACAAATCCACATCAAATGTATCAAAGTATCTCCATCCAACACCATCAATCAATATCAAGTACATACCACCCACTCATGAATCTGAATCATACTCATACAACCACCAATACTCTCAAAACTCAACCTGTAAAGAGGAAAATAGAAGGAAAGTGACAGAAATCAGACAAAGACAAAAACCTGGCGCACTCTACTGCTGTGGGGCATCGTCATCATCCTTCATATGCCTGTAAACAATTAAAATTCACGGTCCAATCAAATGTTGACACGTGGATTTTCATGAGTAAATATCAATTTTAATTTATTTTGGAATTTAAATAAATTAATTCCTAAAATAGATTAATAAATAATTGTTAATTAATTTAAAACCCAACAAATTAAATGGGTGATGAGACTGGAAATTCATGTATTTTTTGGGTCCGATTTGATACCTCTTTGAGTGTTTAATTGCTATTATTTGTACAGATCTTAATACTTTGAATGATTATTGACTAAAAGGTACTTGAGAGGTATTTTGTTGTATTTTGATAGGAAAAATGATAAAAATGCTGAATTGGAATGAAGGGTGAATTTGTGCAAGATTTCAAGGAAACAGAGGACTGCATTTCGTGATTTTTTTAGTATTTCTGTAGAAGTCCAAATTGGTCATATGATACATGCTACAGAAGAGAGGGTTGCGGAGCACAAGAATCGCTTCAATCGGAGTCCGGATGAAGAAGTTATGATCAAAACCGTGAGGTCGCGCAGCTGCCGGCGAGAATTCCGAAAATATACGAAATTACCCTATTTTTCTTATTTTCTTGGTGGCCAAGTTATTTTCTAATTTAATATCCCTCCATATCTTCCATAATTATATTTTTCCTGATTTTTCAAGATCCCACATCGTTTTACTCCTTATTTTATTCCACTCTCACACCTATATATACCCATTCTCATCACCACTCAAAATCGTGGAGAAACCGCCTAATCTACCACCACCACATCACCTAGGGTTTTTAACCCTAGTCCACCATATCCGTCTTTCATCTTCTACCCATCATCCGCCCATCCACCATCTGGAGAGGATTCAAAAGAGTATTCGTCTACTTGATCGGAGACGGGAATTCTGGAGAGGACGAAGTTGAAGAAGGAGAACCAAACAAATAAGTTTTCTATTCTTTACTTTATTCTTTCTAGTTTTTAGACTCATGGGTAAGTTTTCTTCCAAAGACATGGTTGTTGAATGTAACACCATGGGCTAAGTATCTTGTTGGTATTGCTAGGGCTATATATTGTTTTGATTATGTGATTTGATTGCCCTAGACTTGGATTTCTTATACTGCAGTATGCTTATTTCCTTATTGAAGAGGATATTTTGAGACTTCATATTATTGTGTTTTGAGTCTTGATTTCCTTTAATTATTCATGACGGTATCACTGACTGATAGTTAATAGGATTCTTTTTTTCTGCATGATAGTTGTTGTTTCCTGTGACAGTCTCAGGGGATTGGCCTATAATACCTAAGAGTGTTAAACAATCAATTTGGAATATTAATTACTTGGTAAAACATCATTATTAGGTAATTGGTAAGGAGACAAAAGAGGTTAATAAATGCGTATCTAGAAAGGGAAGTCTAGTGCTCTAGCCTTTAATGGAATTTAGCGTGAAATACCTATAGAGGGAGAGAGAGTTAATTCCTTATCGATCCTAGGATTTGCAGCTCATTATAAGTGTTAGATCTTAGCCGATCAAGGTGGTCTAACTAGGCTTAGCGATCTTCTTATAAACGTCTGCAGGTAATTAATTTGGGTTTAGATAATCAGTCACATGATTAAGCTGGATTGTCCTTAGTGTTATCAGTATCTTATCTTGGAATACTTGATTATTTTCTTGCCAACGTATCTTATTTATTTTATTATTTATTATTTAATTTTCATAAATTGAGTTTGTCTTAAATAGAAATAGTCATATTAGATTTATTTGTCACTCTGATACTATCCCTTGGTTCGACATTTAACTTGGTCACACGCGCACTACAATTGATCCCTTATACTTGAGGGTAAGATTCATGTTTTTGAAAGAAAATAGCGATCAATGGGGTTAAAATTAAAAAAGGCAAGCCCAAGTCAAATAAAACCTGGAAGGTTCAAAGCCTGCATAATCAGGTCAAATCAATATTGACCAATCAAATTGCAAGGATGGAAAGGCCCAAGCCCGCAGAATCAGGTCAAATATGTCATTGACCAATCAAATTGCGAGTTATTTATGGGGCATCATCACCCTTCACCTATATAAAGAGCACTCCTCCATTCATCTCACACACACTAAAACATCTGAAGACGCAGACACTTCTGAAGAGATCAAGAATACGAGCAGTGCTCCATTGAGATCTTCAAGCATCTTCAAGCCAAAAACGGCTTGTGATCCGAGATCAAGGTTCTAAACCACTCTGATCCGGAATTTTTCAAATTAAGTTCTTCGGCGTTCTTCGTAGAAAGCTTCAAGAATAACATTTTAATCCGAACAAAGGCTCGACCCCTCCGGATTAACGTTATAAGCTTCAAGAATAATGTTTTAATCCGATCAAAGGCTCGACCCCTCCGCATTAACGTTATAAGTTTTAAGAATAACATTTTAATCCTAACAAAGGCTCAACCCCTCCGGATAAACGTTATGTTTCAAGAATAACGTTTTAATCCGAACAAAGGCTCGACCCCTCCGTATTAACGTTATAAGCTTCAAGAATAATATTTAATCCGAACAAAGGGTCGATGTCTCTAGATTAACGTTATAAGCTTCAAGAATAACGTTTAATCCGAACAAAGGCTCGACCCCTCCGGATTAACATTTTAAGTTTCAAGAATAACGTTTTAATGCGAACAAAGGCTCGATCCCTCCGGATTAATGTTATAAGTTTCGAGAATAACGTTTTATTCCGAACAAAGGCTCGACCCCTCCGGATTAACGTTATAAGCTTCAAGAATAATGTTTTAATCCGAACAAAGGCTCGACCCCTCCGGATAAACATTATAAGCTTCAAGAATAACGTTTAATCCGAATAAAGGCTCGACCCCTCTGTATTAACATTATAAGCTTCAAGAATAATATTTAATTCGAACAAAGGCTCGATCCCTCCGAATTAACATTATATCCGTGTCCGGACAAGATTCAATTGAAGATTCGACTCAATTCGATAAATGCAGTCAACATAGTCAGTGTAGTCAACACACACAAGTTAAAGTCAAAGTCAAGGCCAAATTGGTTCGAGAGAAGAATCAGAGGATAGATAGAGATTGTTTCCTAATTCTCAGGTTTAATCTATCTAGATTATTATTGTAATTCAATTTGTATTTATTTTCTTATAAATACAAAATTTGTTGTTATAAATTTTTGCACGCCCGGTGGGACCGTCTCTATATCTCATCTCTTCTCTCTACAAGCTCGAAGATATAAAATGACTCCTGCCAAGATCACTGTGGGAAGGACTGCTGCTTCTAAGCTCTCAGAGTCATTGAATGAATATGTTGCTATTGTAACGAGAAGCATGTCACAAAAAGCTCGGTCGGAAGCTTCATCTGGATCCAACCCTTCGATTGAGGAAGCTTCAAGAAAACAACTACCTTTTAAAGAAGATAGTGATGAAGATTCCGCATGCTCACGCTCATCTTCAAGCTCATCATCTGGCTCAATTGCAGCTCCAGTGATGACAACAAACACTACAACTGTTGAGGAACAATTAGCAAGCATAATGAAAGCTATCGAAGGGCTCACAATACACGTAGAAGCTCAAGATTCAAAGATCTCCAAACTGATGGAAGGAAGGGACGTCGCGGAGACTAGCCGTGCAAACGAAAAAGGAATTGTGGACAATAGTGAGGTGGAAGAGTTCACAAGACACCAAACTATTGAAAAGGAGCAAACTCAAGGAGCATTGCAGCTTTCAGCTGATAGAATGCTCCAAGTTGATCAATTGAAGGATATTATACTTGGAACAATAAAAGAAAGATTTGAAGAGAATTTCAAGCCCACCGTCACTTATGTCTAGCCATTCACGAAAAGAGTGGAAACTTGAAGTTGTCAGCTGGCTACCAACCTCCCAAGTTCTAACAATTTGATGGCAAAGGAAACCCGAGGTAGCACATAGCACACTTCATTGAGACGTGCAATAATGTTGGTACTCATGGAGACCATATGGTGAGGTAGTTCGTTCGCTCTGTCAAAGGAAATGCCTTTGTTTGGTATATCGACTTGCAAGCTGAATCCATTGATAGTTGGGCACAAATGGAGCATGAGTTCCTTAACTGTTTCTATAGCACGAGGAGAACTGTTAGCATGACTGAGCTAACTAATACTCGTCAATTGAAGAAGAGCCTGTGATTGATTATATCAACTGATGGAGGAATTTGAGTTTAAAAAGGAAGGATCGATTATCTGAAGGGTCCGCTATTGAGATGTGTATCCAAGGGATGGAATGAAATCTCCTTTATATAGTACAAGGAATTTGACCTAAGACTTTCAAAGATTGGCTACTAGGGCCCATGACATAGAATTAAGCATGACTGCTACTAGAATCAAACATTCACCAATGTCAGACACCTACAAGTCTAAAGATAAACAAGATTTCAAAAAAGGGGCCAAGCTCTATGCTAGAAATTCTAACAAAGAATCAATGGCCACAAATACTATGACGGTCAAAGTCCGAAAGAATAGAGATGATAAGAAAGACAAAGGGAAGCAAGTTGCCCAAGAATAGGGGCAAAGAAGGTTAACTCTAAAAGAAATGCAAAAAAAGAGTATCCATTTCTAAATTCAGACATTTCTGGCATATTTGATGATTTGATAAAAAAAATAAACTTCTTGACCTTCCTGAGATGAAACGTCTAGAGGAAGCCGGCCGAACTAATGACCCAAAATACTACAAGTATCACAGGTTGGTGGGTCATCCTATTCATGATTGTTTCGTCTTCAAGGAAAAGATCATGCAGCTGGCTAATGAAGGAAAAAATCGTGTTAGAAGATGAGGCAGTCACAAACTTCACTTCTGTAAAAAGCAAGTCATAATGAAGGCTTATGTCATGTCATGAACGAGGAGAACAATGAAAGAGAACAATCTGAAACTAAGGGTAAAGCTTACTCCATTAAGGTGACCTTCACGGATGAAGATATGTTGTTGGATTCGTAATCTCATAATCGACCACTATTTGTGACTGGTTATACTAAAGGGATGTGAGTGAATAACATACTTGTTGATGGAGGTTCGGCAGTGAACATTCTATCCTTGAGAATGTTGAAAAAGCTAGAAATACTGGTGGATGAACTCAATCATAGCTGATTAATGATTCAAGGGTTCAACCATGAAGGGCAAAGAACTCTCGATACAATTGTTCTTGATGTGTTAATTGATGACAAGCCGTTTACTGAAGCTGAAGCTTACTTTGCAGATGCCAAATATTTTTTCAAAAATATAAATGATGTGAAGCATGAAGAAACCCCAACTCGAGATGATGGGGGTAATAAACAAATAAAGGATGAGAAAGGTAGCACATCACCTGCCACTCTCAAGAAGAGCGAAGAGAAGCTTGAGAACTTGGAAGAGTTGACGTTGCCTTTAACAAAACTTGATGCGGGTAAACCTTCTTCTCCACTACTCAAAGGATTCACATGTCCTGTTGAAGGGGCAAAAACTGAACACGGTGAAGTATTTGAAGTAGGAATTGCTAAGTCATATAGTCCACAAGCTTACAAACTCCTCATCAAAGCCGGTTATGAGCCAAAGGAAAAGCCGATGGCGAGCAAGTTGCATCAAGAGACTATCAACCCACCAGAACACGGGCTTAACGCCACTGAAAAAATGTTGAAAAATGGCGGCCACACTATCAAGAATGCTAAGCTAGGTTTGGGATATGTCCCTCAAAAGCCAGTCCACATTGCAATTAGAAGAGTAAGTACAAATTATATCCATGGAAGATATGTTTGATACAAGTAGTAGGAAAATCAAGAGAATCTCTATCTTCGAAAGGCTTGGGAGTGTCTTCGAAAGGCTTGGACCCTATGGAAGGAACAAGTGTAGGAGGAAAAATAATTTCATGTCTCCCAACTTCCAAAAACTCTGAAGTCGAATTCCCTCTCACATGAAGAGACGAAATATTTTGACTGTGTCATATGAAAGAGTTATGAAAGCCAAGATGCCGACAATCGTCCTTACTAAAGAAGATAGTGATGAGGATAGAGAAAGTGTAGCTTCTACCAACCATATCACTGCTCTTAAAAATTCTCAAATGGATGAGGTAGATGCTGAAGATGCCCCTCCACAATTTGAAGAAGGAGTGAAAGCCACTGTTGATGAATTGAAAGAAATCAACTTAGGTGATGAAAATGACCCGCGTCCTAACTACATAAGTGCTCTGCTAGATGTTGAGGAAGAAGAAAAGTATATCAACATTTTATGAGAATTCAGAGATGTTTTCGCATGGTCACATAAAGAAATGCCATGTTTAGATCCAAAAATCGTCGTACACCACTTGTCCATTAAAAAGGGAACTCGACCAGTAAAACAAATGCAGCGTCGATTTCGACAAGAGTCGATTCTTTTAATTGAGGACGACGTTAATAAGCTTCTTGAAACAAGCAAGATTTGAGAAGTCAAATATCCTACATGGATTTCTAACATCGTGCCGGTGAGAAAGAAAAATGGGCAACTCAGAGTATGTGTTGATTTTCGAGATTTGAACATGTCATGTCCAAAAGATGGCTTTCCACTGCCAATTGCTGAAATCATGATTGATGTAACAATGGGGCATGAGGTCCTTTCATTTATGGATGGGTCATCTGGCTATAATCAAATTGGTCTAGCTCCTGAGGATGAAGAGAAGACAGTCTTTCGTACTCCGAAAGGAATATATTGTTACAATGTAATGCCATTTGGCTTGAAGAATGTTGGTGTCACTTATCAACGAGCCATGCAAAAGATATTAGATGACATGCTTCATAAGATCGTCGAGTGCTATATTGATGATATTTTGGTGAAATCAAAGGAAAAGAAAAATTATCTCTATGATCTAAGGCGAGTGTTCGAATGATTAAGAGAACATCAACTCAGGATGAATCCACTCAAATGTGCATTTGGAGTTACATCTGAAAAATTTCTTGGATTTATTGTTCACCGTCTAGGTATCGAAATTGAGAAAGCAAAGATTGATGCAATCCCGAAAATGCATGTGCCTCAGAACATACATGAACTCAAAAGTCTGTGGGGAAAGTTGGCATACTTGATAAGATTCATATCAAACTTAGTTGGCCGATGCCAACCATTTAGTCATCTCATGAAGAAAGGTATCATATTCAAATGGGATGAAGCTTGCAATAATGCTTTCAATAGCATTAAAGAATGCTTGATGAATGCACCAGTGTTGGGTGCTCTAATACCCGGGCGTCCATTAATCTTTTATTTAGCTACTCAATAGCGTTCTGTTGGAGCTTTATTCGCACAAGAAAATGATGATGGCAAAGAAAATGCACTATACTATCTAAGTAGAACCATGACTCCAAGTTCATACAGTTCGGCTAGTTTCGAAAGCCAACCCACGAAAGTTCGTCATGTCAAAGCCAGTACTTTCTGATTGACTTGCAAGAAACCTGAGTTACTCCCATACCATAAGTATGGTCAAAAGTTGATGGGTTGGCTCGGTGATGTTGATATTGTTGGCATTCGATCATTTGGTAATGTGAACCGCTAGGGTTTCATACATTTCTAACAAGCAGCGGAAGCAAGTAAACAAGAAACGTATTACCTTTCACCAGGGTATGTTGAAGACGATGAATTCTCGCCACCGGCCTGCGCAGCCTCACCGTTTTGGACATAACTCTCTCATCCAATATCGGATTTGAGTGATCTATATGCCAAAACGATCCTCTCTTCCGTGGCTTTTCGTTAATATATAATACGTACTATTCTGAAGTCTATATGATTTTATAAAAATCGTAGAAGGTGATGATAGCAGCAGTGAACAACCTTCCAGTCTTCTACTGTAATCCCAAGTCCAATCTCGACGTCGTGTGGGCGACGATCCTCGAGATCTTCTCAATTTGCTATTCTCTCACCCTCCTAACAGTGTTAGGCATGAATAATCTCATAGATTAGGGTTTTCGGACAGTTGAGATGACTTATATATGGGCTACAGTAGGGATCAGGAGGAGAAATTAGAGTTGGGCCTCCATTGGGCTTAAGTATCCAAGCTTAGCTCAAAGCTTATACTTAAGTCCAATAATAATAATATATACCACTAAAATATTATTACTGCACTACCGTTCTAATCCCATAATTACGTTATGGGCTCCTTATTATGAGCCCGTTAGTCTCCTCATGTTAAGATATACAATGTCTATTAATTAATTAAGTTACTGACAACTCCATTAATTAATATCTCATCCGAGAGTAGTACCACTCAACCTCATTATCAAGCCGGAATAAATTCACTTGCAGGATTTACATGATAATCCTTATTAGCTCCTCAAGGGGACATCATCAACCTATAACGGACACGGATTCCTTCTACAATCAACAACACACCATAGAGATAGCACTATTTCCCAACTCACCGAGTTTGTTGATTTAATTACATGTAAATCTCACCCATTGATGAATCAAAGAAATACATACTGCCCTACGTGTCAATGTTATTGTATAGGGATTAAGAGCACGAACATCCATATTAACAGAGATCAAGTTCTTCTATAAGTCAGTATAAGTCGAACGATCTCAAGTGGTCCTGCTCAATACTCACAAGTGCACTAATGTGATTCTATATTCAAGACAATCTAATACCAAATCACACTACAATCATCTTGATAGAGAGTCCCCGTCTATCTCGGTTGTGAGCATCTGTTTATACTTTATAAGGACACCGATAATATGATCTTTCGCGTGTTGTTGCACAACATATTATCTATAGTATAAAATAAATGGATTATTGCATCGTGCATATAAATAAATTATAAGACGCATTCATTTGATCATATGATTCTCATTTCAAATTAATTGTTATAACATTGTTCATACTAAAGCTAGACTTTTAGTATTCTATCTAGAAGAGAGAATAAGCAAGTTGATGCCCTCGCTAAGATAGCATCAACTATAGCTATGCCAGAGGCATAAATTCAAATACCGATGTGTAGAAGTTGGGTTGTACCACCAATCTTCAAAGATGATGATTATGAAGAAGTTAAAAATCATGTGGTGGAGTTTTTTGAAATTGAAGAAGAAGATTGGCACCAACCACTCATGGATTATTTGAAGTATGATAAGTTTTCAAGCGATCCACGCCAAAGGATTGGTATCCGCTATCGTGCAGCTTGTTTCATATATTTCAAAGGTACACTTTATAGAAGATTATTTGATGAAATCTTCTTGAGATGCTTGGGTAAGGAAGAAGCTATTCAAGCGATGGAGGAGGCTCACTCTGGAATTTGCGGTGCTCATCAGTCTTGGCCGAAGCTGCATTTCAGAATTAAGAGGATGGGCTACTATTGGCCAACATTGGTGAAAAATTGCATGGATTATGCACAAAGATGTCAAGCGTGCCAGTTCTATGGAAATTTGATTCATCAACTTCCTGAGCCTTTGCATCTTATAGTCGCTTTATGGCCTTTTAATTTTTGGGGTTTAGATGTGGTGGGGCTGCTTACAAAGTCATCTGGTGGTCATCTCTACATTCTTGCTGCAACTGATTACTTTTCCAAATGGGGCGAAGCTATGCCTTTGAGAGAAGTGAAGAAAGAAAATGTTGCTGATTTCATTCGAATCAACATCATTTATAGATACGGTCTTCCTCGCTACATCATCACTGATAATGGAAAGAAGTTCAGCAACAGTTGGATTGATAAGCTATGTGAGAGGTTTGATTTCAAGCAAAGGAAGTCTTCAATGTATAACGCAGCTGCTAATGGTCTTGCCGAAGCTTTCAATAAAACATTGTACAGTTTGCTAAAGAATGTTGTCTCTAAGTCAAAAAGAGATTGGCATGAAAGAATCAACGAAGCTTTATGGGAATATCGCACCACTTATAGAACACCTACTCAGGCTACTCCGTATTCCTTGGTGTATGGTGTTGAGACTATTGTGCCTCTTGAAAAATAAATCTCGTCTTTGAGGATGGCCATACAAGATGGCCTCATCGAAGAAAAAATGCAAAGTTGCACCTTCAAGAGTTAGAGGCGTTAGATGAAAAGAGGTTGGAAGCACAATAAAGGCTTGAGTGTTATCAATCTCGCTTTTCCAGAATGTTCAACAAGAAAGTGAAAATACGTTCTTTTCAAGTGGGTGACTTGGTGCTTGATGTGAGAAGGCCTATAGTAGTCACTCATCGTGTTGGAAATAAATTTTTATCTCGATGGGATGGCCCTTATGTTATGAAGGAAGCCTACACAAATGGTGCCTACAAATTGATCTCAGAAGATGGCGTGAACATTTGCCCTATACATGGGAAATTCTTGAAATGCTACTACGCGTAAATCAAATATATACATAACGCTCCTTGGCGCATGAGCCTAAACTGCATGTTACTCCTGGTTCGCATGAGTATAAACTATGTACGACGAGCTCCTGGTCTACATGGGTATAAACTATGCACGACATACCACAAAAGGTAATTATACGTGGTTAAACTGTTAATTCACCCCACTCAGGTATTTTAAGTGGTTAAAGCATTAAATACCCTACTTTGTATAAAGTGGTTAAAGAATAGTCACTCCTGGCCCGCACGAGTTTAAACTATGTACGGCACCCCCCATTCAAACTAAATCATGTCCCTTTAAACTACGTTATGACTTGATCCTTTTAGAAGAGGTACGTAGGCAACTTAGTAATTTGGTAAGTTCAGTCATGTCTCGATCTATTCGCATCAAGTTTGTGAGGCAAGCAATAAATTGAAATACAAAGGAGTTTTAGAAGCAAAAGTTGACAAAGAGAAGACGGTGGTTGAACACAAGATTGTATACTAAAAGTCTAGTCTTTAGTATGAACAATGTTATAACAATTTATTTGAAATGAGAATTATATGATCAAATGATTGCATCTTATAATTTATTTATATGCAAGATGCAATAGTCCACTTACTTTATGCTGTCGATAATATGTTGTGCGACAACACGCGGAAGATCATATTATCGGTTTTCTTATAAAGTATAAACAGATGCTCACAATCGAGATAGACGGGGACTATCTATCGGGATGGTTGTAGTGTGATTTGGTGTTAGTTTGTCTAGACTATAGAATCACACTAGTGCACTTAGCATGTAATGAGCAGGACCGCTTGAGATCGTTCGACTTGTACTGTCTATATAGAAGAACTTGATCTCAGTTATTATGGATGTTCGTGCTCTTAATCCCTATACAATAACCTCGACACGTAAGGCAGTATATATATTTATTTGATTCATCAATGGGTGAGATTTACATGTATTAAATCAACAAATTCGGTGAGTTGGGAAGTAGTGCTGTCTCTATGGTGTGCTGTTGATTGTAGAAGGAATCCATGTTCGACATAGGTTGATAATGTCCCCTAGAGGAGCTCATAAGGTATATCATGTAAATCTTGCAAGTGGATTAATTTCCGGTACTACTCTTGGAAGAGATATTAATAATTTGAATTGTCAGTAACTTAATTAATTAATGGGCATTATATCTTAAACATGGGGAGATTTTCGGGCTCATAATAAAAAGGAGCCCAAAATATAATTTTGAGATTGGATGGGTAGTGCAGTAATAATATTTTAGTGGACTATATTATTATTATTGGATTTAATTATAAGCTTTGGGCTAAGCTTAGTTAATTAAATCCAATTGAGGTCCAATTCAATTTCTCCTCCTGGTCCCTATTGTAGCTCAATATATAAGTTATCTCACCATCCTGGAACCCTATTATTCTGAACGCCTTTCAACGTGAATAGAGGGAAGGAGCAGATTGAGTGGATTCTGGAGATTGTTGCTCACACAACACCAGAATTGACTTTGGGTCATACAACATAAGATCAGAGGTGTTTCACTACTACTCATCCTCTACATCAACCCAAAAGAAAGGTAAATGCTTATTTTGCTTCCGTTGTAACTGTTTACTTGAATTCCTAATGTATCACGCTGAACCAAACGATCCAAAAGCCAACAGTTAAAGAATAGTCACTCTTGGCTCGCACGAGTTTAACTGTGCACGGCACCCCCCATTCAAACCAAATCACGTTAAACCAAAATGAAAGATAAATAACTAAATGAAAAAAAATCCTTTCACCTTCTCTGAAGACAATGCATCAGTGAAGACATTGCAAATAACCTGAATTAAGAAAAAAAAGACCCATATCATGTCACTCCTCAGCAAGAAAGGAAGATTTTCCTAGCACTTTACTTTGATGTAATGTAATAAAAAGTTATAGAGAAACAGATTAAACTAATCCACCAAGATTGTAAGCTAAGGAAAATAAATACGTGGCTTTCATACCCAATCAAAAAATGGATAAATAAGTAATTGCATCTATACATCAATTATAAAGTTGACATCACATTATCACTATAAAACTTTTTTTCACACTCCATAAACACTCCATTAACAATAATTATCAAAACACATGCTAAAAATTATCAGAAGGGAATTTTATATATATCTATGGTTGATGAGAAAGATTCTGAATTGAATGCGACTATCCTATTTTTGCTTCACATGTTGTAGTTGCTACATAATTCAGTACAGAGCAACCCCGTTCAAGAAAACATTATTAATGTAAAAAATATATAAATTAATAATGTTAACTCACTCTCTCCCCTTTTATTTATCACATGATTAAAAAATTTAAATTAATTAACATTGTAATAAACCAACTTCTCCTAAATATATGCCACTCATGCTTTGGGATATAAATATTACCACAAGCTAAAAATAAAAGTATGGCATCTTAAAGAAATTTAAAGGTACAATTTCAAACTTACTTCAAAGAATGTAAATTCTTCAAATTAATCTCCCAAGATGATAACTTATATGGGTAACATGATAAGTTATCATTAGTATAACTTATAAGGTAAAGGAGTACGAAAAAACCTATTAACCAGGCTCATCATAACTTCATCACAACTTGTAATGATAGAAAAAAAATGGTTAATTGTCATCTATATGTTATTAGAATATTATTATATATTATGCAAATCTATGAATTAAATTGAGCAAGTTTTCAATGTAGTTCTTATGAGGTTAGATCTCATTACCAAATTTTTGAAGTATATTGGGATTTTATAGAATCAATTTATATGAATCTAATATACATATTCACTTGTAAAATTTATAAGGATTCTAATGCTTATTATAATAATGAATTGAATACATATATCTCTGTATATAACAAATAGATCACTGATTGGAATAAACTATCCATAATAATATCAGAACAGATAATTGATAGGAATAAATAAATTTATCTATAATAATATCATAACATATTCACAATATACCTCATAATATCTGAGCACTCACGTATTGTTAAACAAAAAAATCGATTAAATTCTCCCACTATTACCTGATCCACTGTAAGCATTTTTTATTTAAAGGACCAACAAAAAAACATTATTCAGTTGCTCCTTTAAATTCTTAACCCTGATAGTCCTTCCAAATCTACCAAATTTTACCACTTAATTTTAAAGATTTTTTTTCTGATTTAACTTATGTGTCATGTGTGCACTAAGTTCTTTAGCATCATTTTCTACAATGAAATTATATTCTCCACCAGCACATATTGACTCAACTTGTGACTTTTATGTATGTAAAAGCAATAGTTTATGTTTTATGTATATATGAATTTTGAATAGACAGATTAAATTGAAGTTTGAGTTTGTACTCTCAGTTGCAAAGAGATTAAAATACATGTTTACAAAGAGATTCGAAGTGGAAGAGAGTTCATTGAGAAACAAAAACTAACAAATAATATTAGAAAAATACATAAATATTTATATAACTGAATTAATCCCTTTGATTCATTGATGAGAGGAGGGTCCTTTGATATTCGATGAAATATAAAATTGCAAAACTAACTTTTGCCATGGATAGACTGAACAGACATGATTCACTAATGTCCAGCAGAAATACACTAAAAAAAATTAATTACAAAACAAAATTATAATCTTGTATTCACGTTCGCCGCCTAATTATATTTTTATTTTCGAATCTTATGAAAGTAGGGAAATAGGTAATTAATACATCAAAACAAAAAAAAATCATATGGCCAAGGCAAACTATAATATTTCACAATTACAAAACATTCTAATGGGACATATGAAACAGGAATGTGCAAGAGGAGATTAAACTATGGAACCCCAGTGTTAGACAGATCTATTTAACATTAAAATTACAGAGACCTACAATCTTTAAAATTTAAATATCAAAACATAAGGCAATGAAAACTATAAAAATTAGAAGAAACAATCACCTTCAATTGGGCAGCACCCTTAAACTTGTCCGTGAAGACTCCACAATAAACTTAGCACCAACTTCAGCCCATGGATTCTCCTCGAGATTTCTAAGAACATACGTAGAAGATAAATTAAAAAGCAGCACAGACCCCATATACAATTAGAATAATCTAATCCCGTGAGTATGCCGATTGATTTTGGTGATAATGTGAATGATGCAGATGCATTACAACTAAATGAATAATGACAATAAATGAATAAATGATTGGTAGTGCTATAAAAAAGTCCTAGTGACATTAAAATTGCAGCTATTACTCTGAACATCACTCTTCTTCTTCTTCTTCAAATGTTTATCTTTTTCTTCCTGAAAACTGTAATCATCTTGCTGGTTCATCACTCCTAGTAATATCAATAACCCTCTGTATAGAGCCACACTATCAGTGTCTATTAGTCCATTGTTACGGAGGCGCTTGCAACATATTTTAAATAGTGAAATCACTTATATATATAATCCAAAAGCTGTAAGAAGGATGCTTTTGAAAATAAGTCATAATACCCAAAAAAAAACACTGCAAACAAATCTACAAACAATTAAGACATATCTTTTCAATCCCATGAAATTGAAATGAAACAATCTTTTAGTTAATCCTCTCTATGAAATTAAACAAATTCAGCTAACCAAGATGCATGAATAAATAGAAAACAAATAAACTAAAAAATAAACCATGTTTTAGTATTCAAACTTGAGTAGATTCCTTCTTCAATAAATTCGCTGATATTGTTCTATTTTCCACATCTTGCCACAAACTAAAGCATAAACAAAAATTAGGACAAAATTCGAATTTATAAGAGAGAAAATAGGAAATGCACCTACCGTCCAGCAAAGTAAAGCCAAGCTATGCAAGAAAAAAATCTCATTAAAAGAGATTCACACAAAGCTAACATCGATGCTATTTTTCTGCATATGCATACTCCCTCTGATGACATTGCAGTAGCACACATCAAATAAATAACAAAGGAAGTTATTTTTGTATACCATCGGAGGGAATGCACCCATAATTATACCTTTATTATCTCACTTTGCAAGCAATTGGTGTTGCTGCCATAATTTTTCAAGCACCACATGTGCATCCATAAATTCAGCCTATTTTCCCTTGATATCCTCCAGCCATCTAAATTTTAATGGAGAAAACATGTGTTGTGAATTAAGCAAGAAAATATTTATCACGTAAATATTAAAGTGATTAGGTATGTAGCTGCTAATTATCAATTAAAATCGCTTCAGCTTTAACATTGTCTTATTGAACCTCCTTGATTAATGAATGCAGCTGCTAATTATAAATTAAATTTTATCAATGAGTTAGAAATTTGGGTTTCTTACTCATACACACAATGACAAATTGAGGATAGCACTCTTTTCACTTTCTAATGCATAATATGTTTCTAACTTCTCTGCACAGACATGTTTATTCATTTTCTAAGCTTTAAAATATTTACAATATGAAGTCAAGAATTCAATTGTAAATATACTACATAATTCTTCAAATTCAGTTTTACACATCAACCGAACAGATACCTACGCACAAATAAACTTTACCTAAAGAACATGTGGAACTCCATTTCACCATCCAGATCCCAGTGTATCACACTACTTTGTTATATATGGGTGCAAATGAGTTTAATTGACTACTTAGATTAAGCCTTTAAATTTCACAATTTCTGAAAATGCATTCAGAACATGCATACCTCCAGAACCTATGTAATTCACATTATCTCAATACCCATATATAAACTGTCAATGATTTACAAAGATTGAGGTTAGATGAGAGAGTGCTTACATCCCAAAGATTGAGCTGCTGGGTGCGGAAGCACAAAAGACGTCTTTATTGGTGTACAAAATGACTTCAACAGTGGGAATTTCTCTGTTGTCAAGAATCTGTATAGCTTCATTGGTGATAATGGCGGGGACAAATTTATTCATGTGATCAGAGATGAAGAGCATGGGATTTGGCGTCTTTGCTCTGATGGCGGGGAAAGATTTATTCATGTGCAGCCATAAATTGTTAAGCGATTGATCTGTCAAATCCTTTCATATCATGATAAAATCGTCTCTAAATCTGTGAAATTGAAAACCTTATTCATGCAACTGAATATCATTTCTATTGGCAATCAAATCAAGGATTGTTGTTTACCTGAATTGAACGATGATCGATCTTGTGGAATTAGAATAGAGGGTCCCTTATATGTGAGGGATTTCTAATTGAGAAGAAGAATAGATTTCACATGTTGATGTTCATACGTGTTTCATAGATGGCTAAAAATCCTTTCATTATGATGAACAACGTAGGGTTTAATAAATTAATGAGATGTATCAATTGTGTGGATTTAATTATTTTAAAATGAATGGTGAAGATTACTTATAAAAGTTACCCATTAGATTACAAAAGTTATCCTAAGATGGTAAAATTGGTTTAAGAGGGAAAGATTTAATCTTAAATAGATGGTAAATTTGGTCTTATTATATATATAAAGAAGTTGACACGATTGCGATAAATTTTTCTAATCATTTTACTTTTGAATTTATACTTTTCTTTCTATGTAATATAATTTTAATTTATCTCCAACGTGTGTTATTCATTCAACCAATTAAACAAAAAGGATGTAGCACCAAAATATAACAAACATCGTATATATTTATAACATCAATATATCCAGGTTTAATAAATGCATACTCCCCTTTCAAAGGATCCTTTTTATCCAATTTGGACGTCCCGCCCAAAAAATTCCATTTTCTTTTTACACACATAAGCCCACAAACATTCACTAATACAATTTACACACTAATACAACTACTCACTACATAATAAATAATAATACTCATCTACATGTAAAAAGAAAAGGCACCTCTTTATGGGACGGAGGGAGTAATTAATAAGACGAAGTGAGAAGTAGAAAGAGAGGTGATGTAATTACCATTAACGATGAGTCTGAATTTAACTGGATTAATACTGCTGAAGTCTTGTATCCGGATCTTGTGGGAGAGCTCCATCTCCCATGTCTTGATTGCATTTTGAACCACCTCTTCTAAAGATCCTTTCGCCCACTCCTAAAAATTATTAATTTTAAAATAATTACACATAATAACAAGTAATTATCTAGAGAGAGAAAGAGGAGTGAGAAACATGCATTGGTGCCTTGCTCGAACAAGAGGTTAACGACGTCGTACTGGGGAGGGGCACCATGTCTCCACTCAATATTATTTGATTCATCGTGCAAGAAAGACCTGTATTTGTCTCTACCTATTTCACTGCTCATCTTTCTCCTTTGCTTCACAACTTTCTCCTTCAGATCTATTTCTCAGGGGCAGGGGCCGTTTCTTGCTATGAAATCAAATGACTTACAAATATACATCCCCTTAAAAAAGAAGTCTTTCTTTATAATATTACGGAATTATGAAAAAATTAATTTTTGATTAATTTTATTAGCTTTTAGGGCGTGATGTGATATTATAATTAATAAAAATTATAAAGTATTATGTGTAGAAACTATATATGATATTTTTTAAATTAATGTGTACTTTTAAAGTGTTAAAGATTAGATTGATATTTCTTCTTTTAAAGATGAACAATTATGTGAAATAAATTAAGGAGAAAAAAGTGAACGATCTTCAGTGTATGTGTATATATATAAAAGAGTGAACGATCTTCAGTGTGTGAATACATATATATTCAAATACTCCCTCTATCATATACGTATAATTTTGCCTTTTGCATATGATTTAAGGAGTATTATTATTTAATGTGTAATAAGTCTCATGTATTGTGGAGTGTGTGGGTCTCATATAGTATTAATTATATTAGTAATGTGTATGAGTTTCATGTATCTGAAAAGAAAAATGTATACTTTTGGTGCTAACGTACAAAATGACAAAATATATACGTTGTTGAGAGTATAAAAGATACACAACCTAATAATTCCTTCAAAAGTATCACATCTTTGTTTAAAAGAAAATTAATATTCATTTACATCTCATTGCTGTTTATTTATGAAATACATCAATATTAAGAATTCACATAAAATATAGATTGAATTGGGCAAATTTTCTAGCAGCACCTGCACTCGTCCTTCACGACTACAATTTCTGGTTTTGCGGATTTATCATATTTTTCATCATTTTCTACACATTTGATCCAAATATGATTACCATTCATCCATATTAACAAAGTATCAATGCTAAACCTATAAAACAACATTGAAGAAAAAAAAAATCTAAAATCAACACAAAATTCAGTATAAATTATGGGTTATTCCGTGGTGCACCGGTGCACCTGAAGTTAAGGGGTTAAATATAAGGGTTAGTGGGTAGTTATTTATTAAATATTTAATTATTTTTATTTTATTTGATGGTTGAGATCAAATTAAAATATAATCTAACGGTTAAGATCGTCCAGGTGCACCGTTGCACCAAGTGCATAGCAGTTGGACTAATAAATTGTAGATGAATATAACGATGATCAATTATACTACGAAAACAATTGCGTAGAACTGTCTCACGGAAAGAGTTCCATAAAACAAATAAAAAATGATACATTTAATAAAGTGATATCTAATTTATCAAAAGTAATAATCGTTTAGTTAATTATATAAAAATAGTTTGTAGTACAAATAAAAAATAACGATATTTTTAATAAAAAATATTTTATTATTTTTATAAAAATATAATCACTAATCTATATACATATATAAAATCAAACCTAAACTTCTACTTTTGTTTTCAATTTTTTGTTTTCAATTTTACTGTATTTAGAAATAATTCAATTTTAAACTTGACCGTCCAATTAATTTTTTTATTTCAATCATAAAATCTAATTATACTAATAATGAATTTTGTTATTTAAATTTTACTTTTTTATTTAACAATATAAATTTGATAAATATGAGAGATATTTTTAGCATATTTAACTAATTTTAATCAATATATGCTTAATTTAAATTAATATATCAATCAACATTAATATTATTATTATTATAATTTAATTTAATATACATAGGGCATATGATTTCCTTTAATTTCAACTAGTAATTCCAGTCCGTGCGTTACACGGAAAACATTTTATTATAGGATTATTGTTAATTAAATATTTTTGTTTTTATATTTTTATCTTGATGGATATATTTGTACTTATTTTGTCCATATTTTGTGTGGTTTGAATTTTTTTTGTAGCATTTTTGTTTTTATTTATGTTTATAAGTATCCCGTTTGTGTTTTGCACGGATACTATTATATTATATGATTAATGGTATACTATCATTGATATTCTTTCTTTTACTCTCATGTCCTTCTGTCTGGGTATCATTTTCTTTATCCAGGTTAATTAAGGAGTCTCCTCTTCGTCTATCATATTGGTTTTATTTTTCATTTTGGGCGTCGCATCCTAATGGTTTTATTTCCGTTTTTGGTATATAGTACCCACATAAAATAATTAAAATATCTCCATGGAACCCACATATCATACTAATCCAACTACCCAAACACATTTAAATATTATGTTTCTTAATCTTTGTGCAAAGAAGCAAATATAATCATTAGGATGAGACGAAGACAACATCCACCTTGATCTATAATATTCATCCTTAAAGAATGTTGAAAGACAAAAACTTATTAATGTTTAGTTTAAAGATACAACAATGCACGAATACGATCTTCGGAAACTGAAAATTTCTACCATAATTATATTCTCCAAACACAAATCATTGAGTAAAAACACGGCCTAATAAGATTCAGTAATAAATCATTAGAGAGGAGGACTTGAACCATTAAATTTATGTGTCTAAAATAAAATTTTAAAAATTCTGAATGCATAGGAAAAAAAATTAGCTCTATATGAACTTGGCAAAAACTCTTGTGCCTCCGGGCGCACGAATTTAGAACCGTGCGCCCAAGTTCGACCCTGCCTGTATTGAGTTTTTTTATTTTTTTAACTTATAAATGATCCGCTTAATAAATGGGGTAGGTTGGGTGCACGGGTCAAGTCCATGCCCCTGAACACACAAGATACTAACTCTACGAACTTAGTCTGAAAGACATACCTAATCCTGCATCAAGAAGATAGGAATCATACAAATCAAGGATAAATTTATTAATGTGTTTCACCTTCCATTGGCACGAGTTATTTTAAATTGGTTGCAATTAATCTATATCTATATCTATATCTATATAAAAGCAGAATAAATCCAATCCTGACCATTTATTTTTTAAACAAATCTCAGTCACCCATTAAAATAATTAAATAATTATAATTATGACATTTTCAAATTAGGAAATAAGATTTTATTTATTAAAAAATTAATAATATTAAATAGACCAATCAAATTGCAGGGATGGAAAGACCCAAGCCCACAGAATTAGGTCAAATAATCCATTGACCAATCAGCCCAAGCCCACAGAATTAGGTCAAATAATTCATTGACCAATCAAATTGTGAGTTATATATGGGGCTTCCTCACTCTTCACCTATATAAGGAGCCCTCCTCCATTCATTTTAAACACACCGAGAACGATTATCTAAGAAGATCAAAGACTTCAGAATTGTCTGAATAGTTCTTCGAATTCTTCAACGAGAATCAACTCAAGAACGGAATACATCTGTGTTTCAGGTTCTAAACCGCCTGGATCAAGTGTTCTACAGTCAAAAATTTGAACAGCCTATAATCTGATTTTAAACCATCTGGATTAAGCATTCTATAGTAAAAAATTTTGAACGGCCTATAATATGGGATATTAAAATAATTAAATAACTATAATTATGACTTTTCAAATTAGAAAATAAAATATTATTTATTAAAAAATTAATAATATTAAATATAAATCCAATTCCTAGCCATCTATTTTTCAAAATAAATCTAAACAAAAAATATCAAATCCTGGCCATCTATTTCTCAAATAAATCTCAGCCACCCATTGAAATAATTAAGTTAAATAATTGTAATTATAACTTTTACAAATTAGGAAATAATTAAATAATTATAATAAATCCTGACCCTAACCATCTATTTCTCAAACAAATTTCAGTCACTCAATAAAATAATTAAATTAAATAATTATAATTATGACTTTTTCAAATTAGGAAATAATTTAGTTCAATGTAGAATAAATCCAATTTTGGTAATTTATTTATTAAACAAATCTGCCCCATTAAAATAATTAAATAATTATAATAAATCTAATTCTTGCCATTTATTTCCCACACAAATCTCAGTCACCCAATAAATAATTAAATAATTATAGTTGTGACCTTTTCAAATTAGAAAATAGTATATTATTTATTAAAAAATTAATAATACTTCCTCCATCCTACATATTTTTACCTACTTTCCATTTTGGGCTGTCCCATATATTTTTATCCATTCCATTAATAGAAAAATGCATAATATTTTATTAACTACTTTTTACAATCCCAACAACTTTAATATCTTTTTTACACTTTATTCATCATTCCCAACAACTTTATTTACCTTTTCTTTTTAAATCACAAATTTATCCCTACTTTTTCTTACATAATATATTAAAAAAATAACACGTCTTAATCTCCGTACCCATAGAAATGGGTAAAAATACTCGAGACGGAGGGAGTATTAAATATAAATCAAATCCTAATCATCTATTTTTCTAACAAATCTCAATCATCTATTAAAATAATTAAATAATCATAATTATAACTTTTTCAAATTAGAAAATAATTTATTGTTTCCAAAGGTTTTAGGGTTTTAGGATTTAGGGTTTAAGGGTTTCAAGGTTTATCTTAAACAAATCTAAGCCACCCATTAAAATTAGACAATAATTTAATGTTTTCAAATGGTCTAGGGTTTAGACTTTTTCAAATCAGGAAATAATTTCACCAATTAAAATAATTAAATAATTATAATTATAATTTTTTTTAATTAAAAAATAAGATATTAATTATTAAAAAATTAATAATATTAATTCAATCCTGATCATCTATTTTTTAAATAAATTTCAACCACCTATTAAAATAATTAAATAATTATAATTATGGCTTTTTCAAATTAGGAAATAAGGTATTGTTTATTAAAAAATTAATAATATTAATCCAATCCTGACCAAGTCATCCATTAAAATAATTATTTAATTTAATATTTTCAAATAGTTTAGGGTTTAGTTCTTAAACAAAATAATTATAATTACGACTTTTTAAAATTAGGAAATAAGATATTATGTATTAAAAACACTAATAATATTAATCCTGACCAAACCATCCATTAAAATAATTATTTAATTTAATGTTTTCAAAGGGTTTAGGGTTTAGGGGTTTAGGGTTGATTTTAGGGGTTTAGGGTTTAGGGTTTTAGGGTTTTAGGATTTGTGGCATAATATTTCTATATGATCAAATCATGACCATCTATTTCTTTAACAAATCTCAGCCACCCATAATAAATCCAATGATGGTCATCTATTTCTCAAACAAATCTCAGACACCCTTTAAAATAATAAAATAATTATAATTATGACTTTTTCAAATTAGGAAATAAGATATTATTTATTAAAAAATGAATAATAAATTAGAAAATAAGATATTATTTATTAAAAAATTAATAATAAATTAGAAAATAAGATATTATTTATTAAAAAATTAATAATATTAATTCAATCCTGACCATCTATTTCCTAAATAAATCTCAGCCACCCACAATGTTTATCCACAAAAAAATGGTATGCATTTTTTAAGTTGAACTCAATTATATACTCCCTCCGTCCCACACTAAGGGTAATTTTTATTTTTTGGCACGTAGATTAAGGAGTATTATTATTTAATGTGTAGTGGGTAGTTGTATTAGTGGGAGTGTGGGTCCTATATTTTAATTGTATTAGTGGCTGTGTGTGGGTCCCATGTGTATAAAAGATAAAATTAAACTCTATGGGTGGGACGACCAAAATGGAAAAAATAGACCTTTGGATGGGATGAAGGGAGTGTTAATTTTTCAAAACAACTTATTCTGCAATAAACATCGAATATCTACATGTTTCAAATGAAACATTCTTTTATTTATATTGTAAATAATATTGCGTTCGAAAGGGTTCGTCAATTCACTAAGATGTGTAAACAATAAATGTTTTGAATTGTGTTTAGTAATATAGAATCTGATCCTATAATTTAGAAAAATAAAAATTTTATTGTTGCATTTTAATTTGTCATATTATGAGATAATTAAAAAAATAAATAAAGAAATAATATGACAACAAGATACAAATCACACCAAAATTGGATGAGAGAAGCTCAAATAAATCTCAACCACCCATTAAAATAACTAAATAATTATAATTATAACTTTTTCAAATTAGGAAATAAGATAATTAAATAATTATAATTATGATTTTTTCAAATTAAGAATCAAAATATTATTTATAAAAAAATTAATAATATTAAATATAAATCCAATCCTAACCATCAAAGGGTTTAGGGTTTAGGATTTAGGGGTTTAGAGTTTTAGAGTTTAGGGTTTTAGGGTTTTAGGGTTTATGGCATAATGTTTCCAGAGAGTAAAATCCTGACCATATATTTCTAAAATAAATCTCTGCAACTCATTAAAATTATTAAATAATTGTAATTATGAATAATCTCACTTCATATTCAAATAAATATTATTCGGTTCAAACATCATAAAATTAAATAAAATTATTATTGCCCTAAAAATAACACGTCCCGTGCAACGCACGGGTGCACATAATACCCATAATCCCTAATTTATTATAATTAATCATCTCCACATGTAAGACTAATTTCACTCACTTTAATTATTATTTAATTGATGATTAATTATACATACAACTCCAAGTGTTTTATTCTTGAGTTATTAATTGTGTGAGGATGGTAGGAAGTCATACGACGAATCTATATAATTTCGAAAGCACTACTATATCTGATGTTCGGAAAGCCAAAGAGAAGGGTGCAGATGGATCCTGGCTCTGGTGCGCCACCGATGATACAGTGTATGATGTTGTGAAGTCGATGACTCATCACAATGTTGGAGCTCTGGTTGTTGTTAAATCGGGGGAGCAGAGCTCAATTGCTGGAATTACCTTCGTTCCATAATACTTTTCTCACTTTTCTCATTTGTTTGCCCCACAAAACCTTTCACCCCCCAAAAAAAGAAACACCATTTTATCCAACAACTTTAAAAGTTACTTTAATTTCAAATTTGTCACTCCTTTTTCACACATATATCATTACTGTATACTTTTTTATTACCTAAAAATAGTACAATACCCTCCAAAGTCAATAAAGTTGGTCAAAAAGTGCAACTTTTCTTAAACAACATGAAACAGTAAAGGTGAAAAGTTTTTTGGGACGGAGGGAGTATAATTTTTGCAAATTAGGAAATAATTTAGTCCAATCTAGAATAAATCCAATTTTGACCATATATTTCTTAAACAAATCTCAGCCACCTCTCAGCTACCCATTAAAATAATTAAATAATTATAATAATCCAAGTCTGACCATCTATTTCTCAAACAAATCATATAATTCAAATAAATATTATTCGGTCAAAAATCATAAAATTAAGTGAAGTTGTTGCGCTAAAACTAACACATACCGTGCAACGCACGGGTTAGCTACTAGTTAATATAAAAAAATACATATATCATATTCGATTTATATAATAGGTAAGTATATTATTTATCTATAAATAATTTTATTGATTGATTTGATTCGTAATTTAAGATAAATATTAACTTTGTATAACTAATTATATTAAAATTATTTTATTTTAATTGATATTTATCTTATAAAAAAGTAGATATAATTTCTTTATAAAACTCAATTATTATTTTGCTTTAAAATAAAGATATATTTTACTATAATATATATTTTTCTAAATAAATAACATATGAAAAAAATAAAATGTAAAATATTATTTAATATAATAAATTATAAATATTAAAATAATATTCATAGAGACGATACTAACAAAAATAAAATTGAATAATGATAATATTTGAACATGAAAATAAAATTAAAAAGAAGAACAAAAGATAGAATATTAAAATAAAAAATAGGGTTCATAGAATTATTATAAAGCAAATACAAAAATTGAAGAAAAAAAAGATAGACAAAAAAAAGAATGATACCTCAAATGTGAATGATTGCATCGGGTGGTTTTCTTGTCCTCGGCCGATACTTGTGGATTCAAGGGTGCACGGAGGGGGACACCCTTTGCCGCTAAAACAGCAGCGGCTTATAGTGAAGAAAAAGAAAAAGCATTAGAGAAAAAAATAATGAAAAGAGGATTAAAAAGAAGTTTAAAAGATAGAATATTAAAATATAAAAATAGGGTTCATAGAATTATTATAAAGCAAACATAAAAATTAAAGAAAAAAAGATAAACAAAAAAAAGAATATTACCTCAAATGAGAATGATTTGACATACAAATAAGATCAAATATGAGAATGATTAAACCTAAAATAATATCAAATAAAAGGTTAAAAGAAGATAAAATAAATTAAATTATAAAAATAGAGTTTATAGAATTATTAAAAAAATAACACAAATATCGAAGAGAAAAAAATTACTAGATAACAAAAAATTAAAAAGTATAATGATACATTTATGGAGAATTATTAAACATACATATAAGATCAAATAAAAATATAAAAGACAAAACAAATTAGAATAGATTATTATAAATAATATGAAAGTAGATTCTGTAAAAGATAAGAAAAAGAAGAAGCATTAGAGAAAAAAAAGAGGATAAAAAGAAAAATAAAAGATAGAATATTAAAATATAAAAATAGAGTTCATACAATTACTATAAAGCAAACACAAAATTTTTAAAAAATAAACATAAAAAAGATTATTACCTCAGATGAGAATGATTGGTCCTATAAATAAGATCAAATATGAGAATGATTAAACCTAAAAATAATATATCAAATAAAAGTATAAAAGAAGATAAATAAATTAAATTATAAAAATAGAGTTTATAGAATTATTAAAAAATTAGAGATACCTTTAAGGAGAATGATTGCATCTGCATATATGATCAAATAAAAGTATAAAAGACAGAACAAATTAGAGTAGATTATAAATAATATGAAAGTAGGAATCTGTAAAAGAGAAGAAAAAGAAAAAGCATTAAAGAAAAAAATAAGAAAAAGAGCACTAAAAAGAAGAACAAAAGATAGAATATTATAAAATTATTAAAAAAACACAAAAATCGAAGAGAAAAAAATATGATAACAAAAAGTTAAAAAGTATAATGATACCTTTAAGGAGAATGATTGAACATGTATATAAGATCAAATAAAAGTATAAAAGACAAAATAAATTAGAGTAGATTATAAATAATATGAAATTAGAATATGTAAAAGAGAAGAAAAAGAAGAAGCATTGGAGAGAAAAAACAAAAAGAGGGAGAGAGTAAGAATTTGATTAGGTAATGAAAAGATTTATATAAAATGATTTTAAAGAATGAGCGATCGTAATTGAAAGCAAATATTCATAAAGACGATCCTAATGAAAATAATATTGATATATATATTGGTTAAAAATTAATCAAATTTATATTGTTAAATTAAATAAATAAAAAAAATAAAATTTAAATAATAAAATTCATTATTAGTATAATTAAATTTTATGATTGAAATCAAAGGAAAATCATATGTCTTATATATATATTAAATTAAATTATAATAATATATGAATATTAATTGATATATTAATTTAAATTAAACATACATTGATTAAAAATTAGTTAATTTGCTAAAAATATCTATCATATTACCAAATTTATACTGTTAAATAAAAAAGTAAAATTTAAATAATAAAATCTATTATTAGTATAATTAGATTTTATGATTGAAATAAAAAATATTAATTGGACGGCCAAAATTAAAATTGAATTATTTCTAAATAGAGTAAATTTAAAAAAAATTGAAAACAAAAGTTGAAGTTTATGTTTACTTTTATATATGTATATATATAGATCATAAAATTAATATATCAATCAATATTAATATTATTTTAATTATAATTTAATATATATATATATATATATATATATATATATATATATATATATATATATATATATATATATATATATATATATATATATATATATATATATATATATATATATAGGGCATATGATTTTCCTTTGATTTCAGTTATAAAATTTAAGTATATTAATAATGGATTTTATTATTTAAATTTTACTTATTTATTTATTTAATTTAATTTAACAATGTAAATTTGATTAGTTTTTAATTAATATATTCTTAATTTTAATTAATATATCAATTTTATTTTCATTAGGATCGTCTCTATAAATATTTTTTTAATTTAATTTATTTTATCTTCTTTTATACTTTTATTTGATATTATTTTTAATCATTCTCATATTTGATCTTATTTGTAGGTCAAATAATTTTCATTTGAGGTATCATTCTTTTTTTCTTTTTTTTTTCTTTCTTAATTTTGTTCAATTTTTGTGTTTGTTTTATAATAATTCTATGAACCCTATTTTATATTTTAATATACTATCTTTTATTCTTTTTAATCTTATTTTCAGGTTCAAACATTATCATTTGGGTGTCATTCTCTTTTTTTTTTGTTTATCTTATAATTTATGTTTTTTTTCTTTTTTATTTGTTTTCTTTATATTCAATAAACTCTATTTTTTAAGTTTTTTTTATTTTATTGTTCTTATTTTTATTTGATCTTATTTGCAATTTCAATCATTAAAATAATTCACCAGTATACTGCTTGTTCACCTTTTTCCATGTGTCCCCAAGTGTAGGGAATCAATTGTAGTTCAGCGTGTGACCAAGTAAAAATATCGAACCCAAGGGATTAACATTAAATAAGATACACACTAACTAATTCGCACCACTAATAATTAAGACAAAGTAACCTTTTCTGATTTTAGAAATTATTACACTAATTATGCAGAAAATAAATATTAAATAAAATAAACAAAAATAAAAACCACAAAAAATCACAAGTGTTTCAAGAGAGAAGACAAGATAGCTTTAGGAAATTCAGTTTAAATTTGTCAAATTAAATCACTAGACCATCGGTTATAATTCCTGCAGATTTTATGAAATCAATCACTTAATTATGTTAAATCCTTTTGGTAAAGTAAACTTAACACATAAATCTGGTTTAAACTCTCAGATGCAGAAGAATAATTCTTGCTCCCTTTCTAGGTACATCATGCAAAATTCCATTAAAGGATATAGCACTAGACTTCTCTTTATAGGTACTTAAAAATTAAACTTCGGTTTCCACCTAACAATCTAAGAAACCAAATCCTCTAGAATGGTAATTAATAGATATATTAAGTGTTCAATATTAATTATTCTAATGAATAAATGTTATATGGTTAAGTCTCCTTTACCCATAACAGATAGACAAATATAATTAATTTATGACAAAAGCAATAATCATAAATATGCAAAGGTGATTGACATCTTTATGAATAAGGACAGATCATATAAGACAAAGATATTAATCTCAATTCAAAACATTAATACTGAAATAAGAATACTGCAGAAATCCAAAACATAGTTTAGGTCATCAATTCAATCCAATTCAACCTTCAAAATCTAAAACTATCCAGAAAAGTACTAGCTCATGATGTTATAAGCAACACTCATGGTTAAAGATGAAAATTTACCCATGAGTCTATAAATCAACAATAAGAAATTAAAGAAGGAAGAAAAACCCTTGTCTTGAATAGTTCTCCGTCTTCTCTTTCCGTCTTGGTGATCCTCTCCCATTCTCCTTCTCAAGTAGCAAACACCGTGATTGAGTATGAGGGTGATAGGTGAAAGGCGGGTGAAGGGTAGAGATGGATGGCAGAAGGTGATGTGTTAGGGTTTAAAACCCTAGGTGATGTGGTGGTGGTAGATTATTCGGTTTCTCCACACTTTATGTGGTGATGAGAATGAGCAAATATAAGTGTGAAAATTGAATAAAATAAGGAGTAAAAGGATGTGAGATCTTGAAAAAATCAGGAAAAATATAATTATGGAAGATATGGAGGGATATTAAATTAGAAAATAACTTGGCCACTAAGAAAATAGGAAATAAAGGGTAATTTTCATGAATTTTCGAAATTCTCCCTGGCAGCTGCGCGACCTCACGGTTTTGAGCATAACTTCTTCATCTGAATTTCGATTGAGGTGATTCTTACGCTCACATGACCCTCTCTTCCGTAGATTTATAACCATATAAAGAACTCATAAAAAAATCTAACATTTGTAGGGCACAAGTCGTGCAAATGTGGCACCAGTCGTGCAGGATCGGCACATCTTGCGCGAATTCATCGTTTTGATCATAACTCCCTCATCTGACCTCCAATTGAGGTGTTTCTTGAGCCAAAATGACTTTCTCTTCAGTGGCTTTCCAACAATATATCACATGTCTAATTTGGACTTCTATACAATTACAGAAAAATTATGCATAGAGGACATGCGTTTTTCATAATTCTTTCACGATTTCACTCTTCATCCCAACTTTGCAATTTTAATCTATTTTCCTCCTAAAAATGCGAAATAATACCTCAAATGTACGAATATCTTAAATATATGAAAATAAACCATTTAGTGCTAAAATACGAACATAAATTCCACAAAACGGTGCTAAAACGGACTCTAAAACAATGCAAATTTTCACACTAAACATATAGTATCCAAAATTAACTCCAGAAATTTTAGAGTTAGAACCCAAAGTACATGTTAACTATTTTTTTATTTTTTATTTAATCTTTAAGATTAATGTATGAAATTTATTTTCGAAGTTTTGTAATTTTATACTATGTTTTCATTTAATTTTATTTTCAATAAGATAATATATATATATATATATATATATATATATATATATATATATATATATTCTTTTAATTTAATCTTTAGGATTAATTTATGAAATCTATTTTTTAAGTTTTGCAATTTATTTTAATTGTTCATTAAATTTTATTTTCAATAATATCGTCTCTATAAATATTTTTTTAATATTTCTAATTTATTAATTAAATAATATTTTATATTTTGTTTTATTAATATTTTATTTAATTAGAAAAATATATATTATAGTAAAATATATCTTTATTTTAAAACAAAATAATAATTAAGTTTTATTGAGGAATTATATCTACTTTTTTTATAAGATAAATATCAATTAAAATAAAATAATTTTAACTTAATTAATTATACAATGTTAATTTTTTTATTTAAATTCTGAATCAAATCAATCAAAGAAATTATCTTTAGATAAATAATAATGTACTTACCTATTATATAAATCGATATGTTTTTTTATATTAATTGCAACCAATTAAAATATTGTTTGATGGAATTAATTAGATAACTTTTCAACTTTATTTTAACAAATAATAAAAATATTAGTTAACTTCTTAATAATTAATATATTTAAATATTATACATAACTTAAGTTGTATTTATATACTCCCTCCGTTCCCCAAAGTATTTCACACTTTTTTTTTCATCCGTCCCTCAAAGTATTTCACATTTTACTTTTATTAAATTTGGCAAAAAATACATTATAACAATACTCACTTTTTACACACATCCCAATATATTACTTACTTTTTCACATCTCTCAACAACTTTACATACCTCCCAGTAACTTTACACACTTATTTCATTAAATCAACTAAAATATATATTCTCTTTCTTACTTTATACATAAAAATACAAAATTTTCTTAAACTCCGCGCACACTAATACGTGAAATACTTGTTGGGACAGAGGGAGTATTAAATATACTTTGATCACCAATAAATTTTTGTAGGATATTAAAATATTGTTTGATGGAATTAATTAGATAACGTTTCAAATTTTTTAATAAATAATAAAAATATTAATTAACTACTTAATAATTAATATAATTAAATATTATACATAATTTAAGTTGTATTTATATATTAAGTATACTTTGATCACCATTAAAATTTTTGTAGGATATTATAATAAAGAGTCTAATACCTAAATATTGAGTGCCTCAAAATATGTCTATAATTAACACTCCCTCAATCCCATAGAAGTTGACACACTTTCCCTCTTGGTTTGTCCCACTAAAGTTGACACATTTCATTTTTAATACATGGGACCTACACAAAAATAATTAATCTATTCTCATGGGCCCCACATATCACATCTAATACAACTACCCACTACACATTAAATATTATTTCTCTCACTTCACTTTACATTAAATTATTATACTCATTAATCTCCGTGCCCAAAAAAATTATATCAACTTCTCCGGGACGGAGGGAGTATTTCTTTATATTTTATTTTGAGAGTAAATTATCTATCTATCTATTTATACATACTAAATTTTTATTTTTATCTTCATTTTTCTTTTATCTTTTTAATTTTATTATATTTATAAACAATACATTTTTAATTTTGATAGTCCATTTAAAATATTAAATCTTAGCCATTAATATTATTTATTTATGCTAATAATAAAAAAATTTATTTTTTAATTAACAATGTACTAATAATTTAGTAAATATGAGTGATATTTTTGACATATTCTATTAATTGTCAAATCTATCTCCGTCCATCACAAAGAATCTTATTTTTTCATTTTGGGGCTCCGTCCCCAAGGGTCTAATTTCTCTTTTTATACATATGGTATCCACACACACTAATATAACTACTCATTACAAATTAAATAATAATACTTCTTAATTCACGTGTAAAAAGTAAATACACCATTTGGGGCAGACGGAGGGAGTAGTATTAAATGGATGTTTAAAATTAAAATTGAATAAAAACTATAAATTGTAAAAATTATGCATACAAGTAGTAGATATTTAAACGGATAAGATATCTCTACATAAGCGTGTAACCTATACGTTGTCATTTCTAAATATAAGTAAAAATTAATGTTATGAAAAAATAAGCGTATATACAATACTATTTGATTGATAAATATAAAATTACATTCTATTAAAAAAATTATATTTATATATATTATAGTATATAACTAATTAACCGTTTATAAGGGAGAGTATGTTTTTAGCTTGGTTTAAAGCAAATAAGAAATACCCCGAGGCAAGAAAATTGAGATATACAGAATTCCCACAACACTTTGTCTGGAAAAGAAACACGAGAGAATGGATGAAAAGAAAATTTGGTAATTGACCGTTGGTATAATTTTCTATGTTCCACCTGACAGAATGATGGGCAGTTGAAATTTTTTTGGCAAGTTTAAAAAAATTGATGTATACCCTATTAAATTATATTACTACATCTACACAATACACAAAAAATAATAATACTCCCTCTGTCCCGTCCTAATGGTTACATTTTCTTCTTGCACGGTGATTAAGAAATATAATATTTTAATGTATAGTGGATAGTTGTATTAGAATGGTAGGTGAGTCACATGGTTATGGTTTAATCTTTTAGTGTGGGTCCCATATACCAAAATGGGTAATGAAACCATTAGAAACTGATCCTCAAATTGAAAATATATGTAATTATAAGGCCGAGAGGACATATGAAGTATAAGAAAGAAAACCAGTTATAGATAAAAATATTTATAATTTTTTCGTGCAAAACACATATGAGATAATTATAAACATAAATAAAAAAAATAATACTATAATAAATTCTAACCAGACCAAAATATATTTATTTTCATACAAACACATAACACTAAATAAAAAATAGTACTGCAACAAAATTCAAATCAAACTAAAATCGGATGAGGAAAGCTCAAAAATATTCATACAAATACATAACACTATTAAAAAAATACTTCCTCCGTCCCATAAAGAAGTTCACAGTTACTGTAGATACGGAGTTTAAGAAAAAATTATTTTTGGGGGATAGTTTGGTATTTTTAGATAATAAATAAATTATAAAGTAAGTTATATGAGTTGTAAAGGGATGACAATTTTGAAATTAAAGTGAGTTGTGGGGTTATTGATTTGTGTGTATTTCCTTATTTGGGGGTGTGAACTTGTTTATGGGACAGACAAAAATAGAAAGTGTAAATTTGTTTATGGGATGAATGAAGTAACTAAAAATTCTATAATAAAATGCTTTCCGTGTAACGCACATGCAATAAATACTAATTAAGAATAATACTCCATCTGTCTGGTTCTAAGGTTTTCATTTTTTTTTGCACGTGGATAATTCTAATGTCTTTATTTATTTTTTGCAGGTGGATTAAACAGTATTATTATTATAGGTAAAATGGGTAGTTATATTAGAGAGAATTTTTTAGTGTGTCATATTGTGGGTGACTGGGTTGCTGGTCATGTGGTGCAATTATTAACGTTATTCTCTATTTTAATGATTTACTCCAATTAAGAGTTTATATCCTATCCAATTAGGTGTCGTTTATCTATTTTTATAATCTATACTCCATCCGTCCTAGATTAAGATTTACACTTTTCATTTTGGGTTATCTCAAGTTAAGGTTTATATTTTTTTTTTATCACGTTAGACTCACACAAAATAATTAATTATTTCATGTAGGTTCTACACATAACACTAATACAACTACACACTTTAATTACAGTAAATATTATTTCTCTCACATCACTACACATTAAAATATTATATCTCTTAACTCAGAACGAAGGGAGTATATATTTTTTAAGAATTACATAATTTTTTAAAATTCAATTATGTATTAAAAAGTTAACAAAAAAATTCGCTAATAAAGTGTATACATCTTTATTCATTAATACTCCCTCAATCCCATAAAGCCTTTCGCACTTTCCTCATTTGTTTGTCCCAAAAATCTTTTCACCCCAAAAAAGGAAACATCACTTTATCTTACAACTTCAAAAATAATTTTTATTTAAAATTTGCCACTCCTTTTTTATACACATTTTATTACATTATACTTTTTTATTACCTAAAAATACTACAATACCCTGCAAAGTCAATAAAGTTGGTCAAAAATACAACTTTTCTTAAACAACGTGAAACAATAAACGTGAAAAGTATTATGGAATGGAGGGAATATATAGTACATATTTTTATTTATAATAATGTACCTTGCATCCGAATGTACAGAATAATTTATTAATTAATGGAGAGCCCGCACAAGAGTAGCTCTATTAAAATTATACTACTAATAGTAATAAATTCTTTATTTTATTTAGTATCATTCAATTCGTTGTGCAGTTCTATTAAAATTATACTACTGTTATTTAATAGTAATAAATTCTTTATTTTATTTTCGTATCATTCAATTTCATTGTTTTTATGCAAAAATTTGTATGACACCGTTTTAACGTAAAACGAATAAAAAATATTAATATTATTATTACTTTTGCTTTTACTATAAAATATTATCACTTTTTATTTATAATATAAATTATTCATAAAATAGTTTATTTTTTATTTATATACTGCATCATTATCATTTTTTATTGATTGAGTATCAATTCCTATTAATAATGATATATTTTTTATGGTATCAAATAAGGATTTACAATCTGAGACTTGCCCTTATTTTTATAAAATTGAATTTAACAAAAGTTCACGTATTCTTCAATGTTTTGATATTCCTGCAATTCGATATTTTTATTAAGGCAGTAATTTGCATCCGCACAATCGCATAGATCTAGGTATTAATCCGATTTTTCATATTTTTTGCGCATGAAATTTCATACTCTTTCCATAAAAAAATATTTCATTCATCCCATACAAATGATTACGTATTTTCATTTGGATGTCACATAGAAAAGTTTATATTTTCTTTTATAGTAATTAAGACCCACTCAAAATATTTAAATATTTTTATAGTCCTACAACACTGCACTAATATAACTTACCCACTACATATTAAAATATTATATCTCACTTCAATCCACATTAAAATACTACTATACTCCCTCCGTCCCCTAAAATATTTCACACTTTCCTTTTTCATCCATCCCACAAAGTATTTCACACTTTATTTTTACTAAAAATGGTAAAAAATACACTATAACAATACCTACTTTTTACACACATCCCAACATAATACTCACTTTTTCACACATTCCAATAACTTTACACACCCTTTTCATTAAATTAATTAAAATACTTCTTTTCTTTCTTACTTTATATATAAAATAACAATTTTTTCTTAAACTCCGCGAACAACAATAAGTGAAGTACTTCGGGGACAGAGGGAGTATTCCTTAAATCCCCATAGCAAACGTAAACTTTGTGAGTATATGTTTAAATACTTTGTCCATTCACTTAAAAAACCAACTATTTCATTAATTAATAAAATTCTTCTATTAAGATCTAATACCTTACTAATAAATAAAACAATTTGAGAGAGTAATGTAGAACGAGTTCCATATGGAATTTTTGTAGCTCTTTTTTTATGATTAATTATAATTTTATACTTAAAATTAATATTGAATTAAAAAAAATTAGACTCATAGACAAAATAATCATAATCTACCGAAGAAGATAAGAAAAAAAAAATCCATAATTTTCCAAAAAAAATACACCCTTTCTATAAAGTAATAGGAGCATATAAAATTTTAGCAACTTTTATGTGAAATTGTTTCACATTAATTATCACTTTTTTTAATTATAGATATGGTAATTTACATTCACCGTTTATGAATAAGTCAAGTCTTATGTCAGACCATCTCGTGTAATTCTTCATGTGAGATAGATAAAAAATATAATATTATTAATAAAAATGAGATGCTCAATCGATGAAAAGTGATAATGGTGCGCTGAATTATTTCATGAACTATTTATAATATAAATAAAAAATAATAATATTTTATAACAAAAGTAATAACATTTTAAAGAAAATGATAATGATATTGTCCTAAGTGTGGTCAACACTTCGTAGAACACCGACTCATATCAGAATATAAAACTTGAATACTCTGTTCATCCCCTTGATAAGTGTCCGTTTTCTTTTTGCACGTGGTTTAAGGAGTATAATATTTTAAACTATAATGAGGTGAGATAAATAATATTTTAACATAGAGTGTGTAGTTGTAATAGTATTGAGTGCGGGCCCGATGTGTAGTGGGTTGAGTATAATAATATTATTGTGTGTGTCACATCAACCCAAAAAAAAGTGGATACTTTGTATTAGGACGGACCAAAATGGCAAAATGTACACTTGTCAAGGGGACGGATGGAGTATGAAATTGCAAGTTTAAACAGCAGAAGACTTAACACATGGATTGCTCAATCTTTCCACAAACTTAAATAAGTTTGTAGCGGTTTTATGACATAAATATCACTAACTTGGAAAAAGTGATTACAAAAATAAATTCTAAGAGATAAAAACATTCCTTCCACTCTTCAAACACAAAATCGTATAAAATCCAAACAAGAACCTAAATAGCAAACCTAGATTGTTAGATCTAAAACTACTTCAAGTATGCCCTTCCACTACCTATGAACAATACACACAAAACGTACGGGATAACAGTATATCTAACAAAGTGTTATAACATCAGTGAAAATACTATAGGAGAAATGTAAGGATAAACTCTAAGTGTAGCATCTCTCTATATGTAGGATCTCTCCAAGTTCTTTAGTTAATCTTCAAGGTCTAGTAGCTTCTACAAATAGTCGTGGATCATGCTCATTGGCGGATACACGTTGGGCCTAGGGGGCACTGATGAGAGTGATAATTCACGTATTTTGAGCTCTGATATATATAGAAATTGAGTATGATTTGGTCTATTATCGAGGCAAATCAGGATGTTTATGGAAAAGTCATGAATCAGATGCTACTAAGGTTATTTGAGCATATTTATATAGGAAAATAGTTCAAAAGTTCTCAGAATAAAAATACACGGTTTTTGAGGTGCCGCTCGATCACAGGAGGAGCCGCTCGACCAAGCCATGTTGGTCGAACAATAGCAGATTTGATCGAGCGATACCCTGGACAGAGCTTCAACTTACAAAGAGTCAGCTCGACCGCAGCTCGACCAAGGTCGATCCCGCTCGACTGATTGGTCGTTAATAGGCGGGGTGACCAAGCTACAAAATATCAAACCCAAAAGAATTTAGAATTCCTGGCCTTTATGTATAGCTCGTGATTAGTTAGGGAAGATCGAAGACGAGGTTTAAAAATAAAATAAAATAAAATAAAATGCATGGAAAAATAAATCTAACTACAATATTTTTGGATTTTCAATTACATGGTAGTTTTCATGATGCACTCATATAATCAATCATCCAACATCTTAAATTGTTTTCCATTTTTAAGCTAATCATGGTAAGGGCGATCACAATTTCCACCTACCCCCAATGACTATGGTGAATAAGATGTATATTGTTTTCACAACCCCTAAAAAGCTCCTAGGATCGATCCTACTTGCAATTCCCTTCAAGGTACTATGTTCGTATGGATGGGGTTCCCTTCACTAGTTTAATCCTCGGGCCTGAGTGATCTCCCTAGTGTTCATTAACGTTGTTCTAAACATAAGGACTCCTTGGCTAGGCTCCCCTTATATTAAACCCTCATGTAATAAATGAAAGAAACTCACATCTGATAATTATGCAAAACAACTAAGGGTAAAGCAACGACAACACATGTTGATACATAATACACAACCTAATCACTATACACTAATACCAAAGGTATAAATCCCATATTATTACAAGGCATGCGTATTTCATAAATGAAACCTAATCAAAGCCGGAAATTCAATAAAGACTTTTTCATAATTTAATCAATAATCTTGCCTTCAATCAACCACCAAAACATAGAAAATAGAAAAATAATAAGTGGGATTAGAAATATAATCTTGCGTATTACAAGGCATGTGCATGCTACCTATTTGCTGGCCCATATCAGCTCTGGCCCAACGTGAAGAATAGAACACGACAGAACAGGGTGATGTGACATTATCCTAAAAATTAGACCGAGGCAGAGTTCTTCGATCGAGTTTCTCTTACAGAGAATTATTCTCTATTCTGTTCATACGACAACAATTCCAAGGCCCTAAAAGACAACACATGAGCCATTGTCTATGCCTCTATTTCACAACGCCTAGAAAAGTGTTGTCGTAGCTCCCTTTAAAATCTGTTGTCTATTAGTCTGCCACCATTTTTTTTCGTCTTCATCCTGATTTAATTCTCGTTTCTTCCATCGCTCTTTTAAGCTCAAAAACACTCATTTTACTACAAAAATAAACAAAAATACCTCTCTCCATGTAATCAAGCAATTAATAGTATTTTCATTAAAATGATGCTTAATTATTGAATTAAATCCAAATAAATTCATTCAATTAAGCCCAAAAATTTAGGTGAATTTCAAGCCGATCAAAGACCTCAAACTTAAAGCGTTGCTTGTCCCCGAGCAAAGAAAGAAAAGAAAGAATGAGGAGGGGAATTATCCTAGAATTGAATCAAGATATTAATGAGATTGAGTTATTTCAAAGCTATTTCAATTCAATTAAAACAAGCCACAAGACATCAATTTAAATGCATACAAGTTAAGCTTAGGAAATATGCAAGCAAGTGAGACATTCACTACTCTCTAGATTTTGCATTACTCTCACACTCAAAAGAAGTGTATGGGAGAAGTGTATACTCTCAAAAATCAATTCAAATATATGACATTATCATATGCTTGCCATAAGTCTAAGCTTTCCACCACTTGTATGTCAAGTGTTAATTATTGAATCAAAAAGGTCTTTATAAGGAGTTGTAATGAAGGCTCTTTGGTATTGGGTAGGAAAAATATTTAGGAAAAGTAACCTTAAGATTAGTAAATAATTTAAGTTGACGGCCAATATTAACTCTCGCTCTCTCTATTATCAAATTAGTGAAGAATTCAAGTTGGTTGGTAGCCTCAACTCTCATTCCTACTTTTTTTCTTTTTCCACCTTAATCAAAAATAGAATTTATTCATCCAATCAAATTAAAGAACCTTTTTCTCCCTTTTGCATTATTGAGTTTCTTCTCTCTCGTACCTAAGGACTGTCTTTTCATTTTTCTAGTAGAGTTCCTTTATGCTTCTTTTATACAAGCTTCACTCAATTTTTCTTTTCACGCAATTTTCATTTTTTTTTCTTACTTTATCTTTTCTCCCTCTTTTCTTGCACTTTCACCATTTCTCTCTTTCCAAACTCTCTTGTAATCTCAATTCAACCACTTCATCCCCATTAATCCTCTACAAATCGACAAAGGTGATTAGGATATAAAATATGGATAAGAATGACTAAATTTGTAGGTTGCCAAAGAAATAAGGATAATAAGCTCATAGGGCAAACTACTAAATGATTTCATTTGGTAGGATAAATTTGGTTAAGTGAATTGTCAAAACAAAGATGATCTTAAATCATTTCCAACAATCTTCACACACATATAGCTTCAAGAAGACACAATGGCAAGTTCTAGAATGCACACAAAAGAATGATGCGCACACAAGAAAGGATATACCATTTGATTTAATGATTTTAAGGCTCAAAAGTTCTCGGGCTTATAGTAGTGAAAGACAATAAAAAAAAGCATAAACCATAGCTCAACAAGTACACAAACAACAATTCATCAAGTCACAAGTTCCAACCAAACATCATAGCCTCAAAATTCCTCACAATGAAGCACAAGAGAGCTAAGAAAGATTATCTCCTTATTGAAAACAAAATAAAGCAAGAAAAGTGCGGAAAAACGTAAACAACAAAATAGGAGAAAATATGTGCCAAAGAAAGGAGTAAGGACTTATACGTGCGCCGGTGCAATATGCTCAAGTACGAGTTCATGGATGCAATTTTATAATTCAAACCGTAGAAAAATCAAGTAACAAAGACGACATACCACCCAAACTTAAATTAGACAAAGTCGAATTTAAGTTGAGAAGATGTTCGTTACCTCAATTTGCACCACTCCTTTGCTCTTCAAGGCTAATACCATGGCTCCACGCTTTAGTCCCTAAAAACATAACCATAAAACGAAAAACAAATCAAAGCAAAAAAAATATCCCTATCCTAACCACTCAACGAACCCAAATTTTACAAATACAACTAAATTCCCCAGCAACAACGCCATTTAATTGGTCGATAATAGTCGGGGTGAACAAGAAATAAAATATCAAATCCAAGGGAATTTAGGATTCATGGCTTTTAGATATAGCATCATGATTAGGTAGGGACGATCGAAAAGAAGGTATAAAAGTAAAATAAAATAAAATAAAATGCATGGAAAAATAAATCTAACTACAATATTTTTGAATTTTCAATGACATGGTAGTTTTCATGATTCACTCATATAATCAATCATCCAACATATTTAATTATTTTCCATTTTTAAGCTAATCATGTTCAGAGTGATCACAATTTCCACCTACCCCCAATGGCCATGGTGAATAGGATGCAGATTGTTTTTACAACCTCTGAAAAGCTCCTAGGATCGATGCTACTTGCAATTCTCTTCAAGGTACTATGTTCGTATGGATGGGGTTCCCTTCACTAGTTTAATCCTCGGGCCTGAGTGATCTCCCTAGTGTTCATTAACGTTGTTCTAAACATAAGGACTCCTTGGCTAGGCTCCCTCATGTAATAAATGAAAGAAACTCACATCTGATAATTATGCAAAGCAACTAAGGGTAAAGCAACGACAACACATGTTGATACATAATACACAACCTAATCACTATACACTAATGCCAAAGGTATAAATCCCATATTATTACAAGGCATGCATATTTCATAAATGAAACCTAATCAAAGCCGGAAATTCAATAAAGACTTTTTCATAATTTAATCAATAATCTTGCCTTCAATCAACCACCAAAACATAAAAAATAGAAAAATAATAAGTGGGATTAGATTTCACTTTAATGAAGGTTTTACATCCACAATGATCATCTTTTTCTTAGTGTCCCCACCTTCTTGGAAAACAATAAATTCCTAATCTAGAAAAACATTTAAAACTAATCTAGAAAAATATTTAAAACTACGGATCCCTCACCTCGAAAGGAGGAGGGATCTCAACTTTGGAGATCTTTAGTTAAAAAGCTCTCTCAACTATTTAAATGAGAATTTAATGGATGAAGAATTGTTGTTTGAGTGAAATGGGTGTAGCCTCCAAAAATGAGGAATGGAATTGGGAGAGCTCTAAATATGAAAATGAGTGTATTTATGTGTATGGAGGTTCAAAGGAATTAAGGCAACATTTTGGTTCATGGGTATAAATGGAGAAATGGGCTTTTTGGGCTTAAAATTGGTTCTGAAAATTAGGAACAAATAGCATAATTGATGGTTTTATAACAAATCGAGTTCATAGTCTAGTGGCAGTGTGAGGTGCAAGCAAGGCAGAGGTCGCGGGTTCAAGTTTTGGACTCTGCGAAATATTTTTTTTAATTAAAGGGGGCCCTCAGCCTCGGCCGAACATGTGCATGCTACCTATTTGCTGGCCCATATCAGCTCTGGCCCAACGTGAAGAATAGAACACGACAGAACAGGGTGATGTGACATTATCCTAAAAATTAGACCGAGGCAGAGTTCTTCGATCGAGTTTCTCTTACAGAGAATTATTCTCTATTCTGTTCATACGACAACAATTCCAAGGCCCTAAAAGACAACACATGAGCCATTGTCTATGCCTCTATTTCACAACGCCTAGAAAAGTGTTGTCGTAGCTCCCTTTAAAATCTGTTGTCTATTAGTCTGCCACCATTTTTTTTTCGTCTTCATCCCGATTTAATTCCCGTTTCTTCCATCGCTCTTTTAAGCTCAAAAACACTCATTTTACTACAAAAATAAACAAAAATACCTCTCTCCATGTAATCAAGCAATTAATAGTATTTTCATTATAATGATGCTTAATTATTGAATTAAATCCAAATAAATTCATGCAATTAAGCCCAAAAATTTAGGTGAATTTCAAGCCGATCAAAGACCCCAAACTTAAAGCGTTGCTTGTCCCCGAGCAAAGAAAGAAAAGAAAGAACGAGGAGGGGAATTATCCTAGAATTGAATCAAGATATTAATGAGATTGAGTTATTTCAAAGCTATTTCAATTCAATTAAAACAAGCCACAAGACATCAATTTAAATGCATACAAGTTAAGCTTAGGAAATATGCAAGCAAGTGAGACATTCACTACTCTCTAGATTTTGCATTACTCTCACACTCAAAAGAAGTGTATGGGAGAAGTGTATACTCTCAAAAATCAATTCAAATATATGACATTATCATATGCTTGCCATAAGTCTAAGCTCTCCACCACTTGTATGTAAAGTGTTAATTATTGAATCAAAAAGGTCTTTATAAGGAGTTGTAATGAAGGCTCTTTGGTATTGGGTAGGAAAAATATTTAGGAAAAGTAACCTTAAGATTAGTAAATAATTTAAGTTGACGGCCAATATTAACTCTCGCTCTCTCTATTATCAAATTAGTGAAGAATTCAAGTTGGTTGGTAGCCTCAACTCTCATTCCTACTTTTTTTTTCTTTTTCCACCTTAATCAAAAATAGAATTTATTCATCCAATCAAATTAAAGAACCTTTTTCTCCCTTTTGCATTATTGAGTTTCTTCTCTCTCGTACCTAAGGGCTGTCTTTTCATTTTTCTAGTAGAGCTCCTTTATGCTTCTTTTATACAAGCTTCACTCAATTTTTCTTTTCACGCAATTTTTATTTTTTTTCTTACTTCATCTTTTCTCCCTCTTTTCTTGCACTTTCACCATTTCTCTCTTTCCAAACTCTCTTGTAATCTCAATTCAACCACTTCATCCCCATTAATCCTCTACTAATCGACAAAGGTGATTAGTATATAAAATATGGATAAGAATGACTAAATTTGTAGGTTGCCAAAGAAATAAGGATAATAAGCTCATAAGGCAAACTACTAAATGATTTCATTTGGTAGGATAAATTTGGTTAAGTGACTTGTCAAAACAAAGATGATCTTAAATCATTTCCAACAATCTTCACACACATATAGCTTCAAGAAGACACAATGGCAAGTTCTAGAATGCACACAAAAGAATGATGCTCACACAAGAAAGGATATACCATTTGATTTAATGATTTTAAGGCTCAAAAGTTCCCGGGCTTATAGTAGTGAAAGACAATAAAAAACAAGCATAAACCATAGCTCAACAAGTACACAAACAACAATTCATCAAGTCACAAGTTCCAACCAAACATCATAGCCTCAAAATTCCTCACAATGAAGCACAAGAGAGCTAAGAAAGATTATCTCCTTATTGAAAACAAAATAAAGCAAGAAAAGTGCGGAAAAACGTAAACAACAAAATAGGAGAAAATATGTGTCATAGAAAGGAGTAAGGACTTATACGTGCGCCGGTGCAATATGCTCAAGTAGGAGTTCATGGATGCAATTTTATAATTCAAACCGTAGAAAAATCAAGTAACAAAGACGACAAACCCCCCAAACTTAAATTAGACAAAGTCGAATTTAAGTTGAGAAGATGTTCGTTACCTCAATTTGCACCACTCCTTTGCTCTTCAAGGCTAATACCATGGCTCCACGCTTTAGTCCCTAAAAACATAACCATAAAACGAAAAACAAATCAAAGCAAAAAAAAACATCCCTATCCTAACCACTCAACGAACCCAAATTTTACAAATACAACTAAATTCCCCAGCAACAACGCCATTTAATTGGTCGATAATAGTCGGGGTGACCAAGAAATAAAATATCAAATCCAAGGGAATTTAGGATTCATGGCTTTTAGATATAGCATCATGATTAGGTAGGGACGATCGAAAAGGAGGTATAAAAGTAAAATTAAATAAAATAAAATGCATGGAAAAATAAATCTAACTACAATATTTTTGAATTTTCAATGACATGGTAGTTTTCATGATGCACTCATATAATCAATCATCCAACATCTTTAATTATTTTCCATTTTTAAGCTAATCATGTTAAGAGCGATCACAATTTCCACCTACCCCCAATGGCCATGGTAAATAGGATGCATATTGTTTTTACAACCCCTGAAAAGCTCTTAGAATCGATCCTACTTGCAATTCTCTTCAAGGTACTATGTTCGTATGGATGTGGTTCCCTTCACTAGTTTAATCCTCGGGCATGAGTGATCTCCCTAGTGTTCATTTACGTTGTTCTAAGCATAAGGACTCATTGGCTAGGCTCTCCTTATATTAAACCCTCATATAATAAATTGAAGAAACTCACATATGATAATCATGCAAAGCAACTAAGGGTAAAACAATGACAACACATGCCGATACACAATACACAACCTAATCACTATACACTAATACCAAAGGCATAAATCTCATATTATTACAAGGCATGAGAATTTCATAAATGAAACCTAATCAAAGCCGGAAATTCAATCAAGACATTTTCATAATTTAATCAATAATCATGCCTTCAATCAACCACTAAAACATAGAAAATAGAAAGATAATAAGTAGGATTAGATTTCACCTTAGTGAAGTTTTTACATCCATGAGGATCATCCTTTCCTTGATATCCCCACCTTCTTGGAAAACAATAAATTCATAATCTAGAAAAATATTTAAAACTAATCTAGAAAAATATTTAAAACTACGGATCCCTTACCCCGAAAGGGGGAGAGATCTAGACTATGGAGATTTTTAGTTAAAAAGTTCTCTCAACTATTTAAAGGAGAATTTAATGGATGAAGAATTGTTGTTTGAGTGAAATGGGTGTAGCCTCAAAAAATGAGGAATGGAATTGGGAGAGATCCAAAGATGAAAATGAAATAATTTATATGTATGGAGGTTCAAAGGAATTAGGGCAAAATTTTGGTTCATGGGCTTAAATGGAGATATGGGATTTTTTATCTTATAATCGATTCTGAAAATTAGGAACAAATAGCATAATTGATTGGTTTTATCACAAACCGGGTTCATAACCCAACAGCAGTATGAGGCACAAGTAAGGCAGAGGTTGCGGGTTCGAGTCCCGGCCTCTGCAAAAATTAATTTTTCTAATTTTAATTAAAGGGGGCCCTTAGCCTTGGCCCAATATATGCGTGTGGCCCATTTGCTGGCCCATATCAGCGCTGGCCCAACGTGAAGAACTGAACAGGGTAGAACAGGGTGATGTGGCATTGTCCTAAAAATTCGACCGAGGCAGAGTTCTTCAATCGAGTTTCTCTTAAGAGAATTATGCTCTGTTCTGTTCATACGACAACAATTCCGAGGCCCTAAAAGACAACACTGTCAGCTGTTGTCTATGACTCTATTACACAACGCCTTAAAAAAATGTTGTCGTAGCTCCCTTTAAAATTTGTTTTTTATTAGTCTGCCAAAATTTTTTTCGTCTTCGTCCCGATTTAATTCTGTTTCTTCCATCGCTCTCTCTTTCAAGCTCAAAAACACCCATTTTACTACAAAAATAAATAAAAATACTTCTCTTCATATAATCAAGCAATTAATAGTATTTTATTTAAATTAAAATGATGCTTAATTATTGCATTAAATCCAAATAAATTTATGCAATTAAGCCAAAAAATTTAGGTGAATTTCACGCCGATCAAACCCCCCAAACTTAAAGCGTGCTCGTCCCCAAGCAACAAAAGAAAAGATAGAACGAGGAGGGGAATTCACCTAAAATTGAATCAAGATATCAATGAGATTGAGTCATTTCAAAGCTATTTTAATTCAATCAAAACAAGCCACAAGTCATAAATTTTAATACATACAAGTTAAGCTTAGGAAATATGTAAGCAAGTGAACCTTCACTACTCCTCTCTAGATTTTACATTACTCTCACACTAAAAAGAAGTGTATGAGAGAAGTGTATACTCTCAAAATCAATTCAAATGCATGACATTACCATATGCTTGCCAAAAGTCTAAGCTCTTCACCACTTGTATGTCATGTGTTAATTATTGAATCAAAAAGGTCTTTATAAGGAGTTGTAATGTAGGCTCTTAGGTATTGGGTAGGAAAAATATTTACAAAAAGTAACCTCAAGATTAGTAAAGAATTTAAGTTGACAGCCAATATTAACTCTCGCTCTCTCCTTTATCAAATTAGTGAAGAATTGAAGTTGGTGGGTAGCCTCAACTCTCATTCCCACTTTTTTCCTTTTTCCACTTTAATCAAAAATAGAATTTATTCATCCAATCAAACTAAAGAAACTTTTTCTCCCTTTTGCACTATTGAGTTTCTTCTCTCTCGTACCTAAGGGCTCTCTTTTCATTTTTCTAGTAGAGCTCCTTTATGCTTCTTTTATACAAGCTTCACTCAATTTATCTTTTCACACAACCTCCATTTTTTTTCTTACTTCATCTTTTCTCCCTCTTTTCTTGAAATTTCACAATTTCTCTCTTTCCAAACTCTCTTGTAAGCTCAATTCAACCACTTCATCCCTATTAATCCTCTACTAATCGACAATGGTGATTAGGATATAAAATATGGATAAGAATGACTAAATTTGTAGGTTGCCAAAGAAATAAGGATAATAATTTCAAAGGAAAAACTACAAAATTATTTCATTTGGTAGGATAAATTTGGCTAAGTGACTTGTCGCATAAAACTCAAAAATCCAATTGTTGCGAAAAGTACTAGAGTACCTGAGAGATTTGAGAAAACTTCATTCTTCAAAGAATTGAGTGAGATTGTATGTGACAAGGTTTGCATCTTTCATTTTCCTTTCATGAATGACATCTTTCTTAGCAAACTTTTTGTATATGGCCTTACCATCATCAAATTAGAAATGGTCAGTTCCAAAGTTCTCAAGATCATAGTCAGATTCATCATCATTTTCATCAGCTTCATCAGCATCATTAGTCGGTTCATCGTCATCATCTCGGACATCATCATCATCAACATCTTCTAGAGAAACTTCATCATTGGGAGCAGGAACATCCTCATCATATTCATTAGAGGTAGCACCTTTCTCAGAATCCTCAAGTGCATCCTCTTCATCATCAGATGATGAATCAGGGTTAGGATTAGACGGATCTGCATCCGCATCAACAGGTGTCACCTTATCAGTGGCAACATCAGTGACAATATCATCAATTAACTGGTCCAGATCATCTTTAGCTTCCTCTTTAGGTGTTGCAATAGGGGCGACAACATTAGAGACAACTTTCTTGCCTCTTCTCCTTTTCTTCAGGGCTTTATAGAATTCAGTCATCGTGGGGTTCTCTCCAGAAACATCCACATCCATCGGAGCAGATTCATCATTAGAATCAGATAGAGAAATGGGAGATTTCCCTTTGGTAGTACTAGGAACATCCAGTGAAGCAACGGTTTAACCCTTCTTCCAGACACGGATAGACTAGTGCATGGGTGGATCCTTGTGCTTAGGAGCAATCTTCTTGGTCACCTTTGACATAATCAGAATAAGCGGTGATGACGAGGGAGAAGACATGAGAGGATTCGACAGTATGGATAGGAGAAGCAATGGATAATGATGTGAATGGTACTTGAACAGGGTCAGATGGTACAAAAGTTTCAGAGGGCTGAGACTCTATGGGTTTTTCAGACAGGGGAGCAGGATTTTGAGCGGGAATATTAGATGATGGAGTGGAAATATCATATTGGACAAAATTAGGAGGAGGTTCAAGCATTGGGATTTTGATTCGAGACTCAATAATACCTGAATCGGCAACCTGAGCCTGAAGCGAGAGAAGTACAGAGTTGGGAGTACCTTGAGGAAGGACAATTTTTATGGGTACGGCTGACTCTATAATAGGTCCAAGCGGCGGTGCAGCAGCATCCAGATCCACATTCTGAACAGCACCAGTCTCGACATTCTCGTCCATTGAAGCTAGGGTTTGGAGCGGAGTAGATTAGCGAAAGGAAGAAGAAGGTTTGGATGAAGAGGAATGCTTTGCTCTGGATAAGGGAAGGTTTGTCTTTGGAGGGGACATTGAGATAGTAATTTGAATTTTGAAATCAAAAGTATGTGAGAGAGTGTGATGTGTAATGATTAAACAACCAAGCAAACTTCACACCATATCTACTCACATTATACTTCGAGAATTTAAAGAGAGGAGAAGGTTTGAGAAGGGGTGTATGTCCATTAAGTGTAAACTGCTGATCGTGTAATGTAGGTGAATAAAAATGCAACAGTTACAAAATAAATCATGGCACATTACCTCATATGACTTAAAAATCGGCCATAATTAAATAAATGAGAAATAATATGCATAATTAATAAATAAACATATATAACATAAATTTCATCATTTAATGTATTGAAAATAATTAATTTAATAACACATTTTCATGAGCTAAAAACATTCTGAAAAAATAAATTAAGGTTGATTTTTTATGCAGGCACACATATACTATTTATACTTTTATAGAATTTTATGTACTTTCAATCTCAAGGAACTTACCACCTTTTGAAAAGATCACATCGTGGTTTTTAGTTTCGTGTGTCTGGTTACTCAGTGATAATACAAGAGTGTTCTTATTCCTTTTTTGAAACTATACAGCCTTTAGAAAAGAACACATTTTGGTTGTCAGCCCCGTGTGCCTAGTTACTCAGCATGTTTAGACCTTTGATTTTTTAGAACTAGTGCTTACAGCTGTGTATGTCCAGAATTTCACCTCAAGATTAAACCAGAATATAGTTAGCAATAAGAAAATATGCTACCAATCACTAATTTCGACATAAAATGACAAAACTTACAATATTGTCGCTTCGAGTGTCGATACACTCTAAGCAACATCATGCATGACTCATGGAATGCAAAGTCCCAGAGATTCCTAAGTGAAGAAAACCTCTCGAAATGTCAACAAGATGTTTCTCAGTGGAAATATACTCCAACTTAACTACTTTTTTCTCAACTAAGTCTCTAATGAAATGATATCTTATGTTGATATGTTTACTGAGCGAGTGCTGCATAGGATTTTGGAAATATTTATAACACTTGTGTTATTATAGAAAATAACTAAAGCATCTATCTCAAGCACATAATCATCTAACATCTTTTTCAACCAAAGCAGTTGTGTGCAACAACTTCCAGCAGCAATATATTTAGATTCAACAGTGGATTGTGGTATTCATTTTTAATTTTTTACTATGCCAAGAAACAAGATTGTTACCCATGTAAAAGCATCAACCACTCGTGCTCTTCCTGTCATCGCAATCTCTAGCCCAATCAGCATCGTTGTATCCAACCAGAGAGCTATTTGTATTTTTCGAAAACCATAGTCCCATCTCACTTGTTCCAGCAACATTTTGAATGATCCTTTTTATAGCTTTCATATGAGATTCCATTGGATTTGCTTCATACCTAGCACATACACAGACACCATACATAATATCAGGTTTGCTCGAAGTTAAGTACAGAAGGCTACCAATCATCGATCTATAAAGAGTGTGGTCAACATCTGGGCCGACATCATCTCTGCACATTTCTGTGATGCTCTCATAGGTGTGTGTTTATAGGCTTGGCATTTCAAGGCTAAATCTTTTCACCAAGTTCCTTGCATACTTACTTTGTGAGATGAAGATACCGCTTTCACTTTGTTTAATTTAGAGCCCTAAAGAGTAATTTAGGTCACCAACCATACTCATTTTAAACGTGGTAGTCATCGCCTTCACAAAGTTGTCCATCATGACCTATGATGTTGCTCTAAATACAATGTCATCACATGTATTTGTGCAATAAAAAAACCATCAGATTCATGCTTAATAAAAAGAGTTCTATCAGCCTCACCTCTAATGAATCCAAACTAAAGTAAGAAACCAGTTAGTCTACCATACCATACTCTAGGATCTTATTTTAGACCATATAAAGCTTTCTTCAATTTATACACATGATCAGGATGAAATGGATCAACAAAACCTTTCGGTTGTTCAAAAAAAGCTTCTTCAAGTAAAATACCATTTAAGAATGCAGCTTTAACATCCATTTGAAATAATTTGATACCAGCAATGCATGTGATGAGAATGATAATTCACGTATTTTGATCTCTGATTTATGTGGAAATTGAGTACAATTTGGTCTATTATCATGACAAATTGGGTTGTTTATGGAAAATCCATGAATCAGATGCTAATATGGCTATTTGAGCATATTTATACAAGAAAACAGGTCAGAAGTGCTCGAAATTAGAAAATACATTTTTCAAGGCGTAGCTCGACCACAGAAGCGTAGCTCGACCAAGTTCAGTCTGGTCGAGCTACATGATAAAAGTCGAGTTGGAGATGTTCAGTTTACAAAGTTATTGTTCGACCAAGGTCGTGTAGCTCGACCAAGAGCAATTTGGTCGAGCTACAGTAGTGAAGTCAAGCTGGGCACAAGGATGAAGTTTCAGTTTATAGCCACGCAGCTCGACCGTAGCTTGAACAATGGGGTCAAGCTCGACCAAGACCATTTTGGTTGAGCTATGACACGTCAGCACCTGAACATCGGGATTTCACCTCCAATGCATGTATTTTCGTATTTTCCAAGAAAAAGACTATTAAAGGTCCGTAAGGAGAGTTTACAAGTATAAAAGGGGATACAGATCACATCAAAAAGAGTTAAATTCCACTTCCATCCTACACCACATCCAAATTCTTACTCCATCCGCAGGAGCTGTAGAAAGAGATTCGTGAAGCGAATCAAGTGAGAACCAAGTGAAGATTCAAGACGAGCGAAAAACGATGGTGCCCACGTCTAGGGTTTATTTCGCAACTTAATCTTTCTTGTAATTTTCATTACTATAGGTAAGATCTATCCAAACACCATGATCGTTCTTCAAAGCGTTATGGGCTAGAACCACTTTGGTAGTTCTAGGATTTATGAAGGTTTTACTAGTTAATTAAACTCCATAAACTTCCTGAGTTTATGAAGGGTTCTAGGGTTTAATGGTTTATTTATATATGACTATGCATTTATAATTCATACTCAGAGTTGTTTTGTGCATCATTAACTGTTATATAGAGTCTGAATATATATCTTGGTTATTGATTGAGTGTGTTCAATGCAGATTAGGTTTTCATGTTATGATTCTAAGTGAGGGAACTCCGAAACTTCATTAGAACTATCTTATATGAATACTTATTAATTGAATTGAATTCGGGTTAGTAAGTAGGATAAAGAGGATAATTTTATAATATCTATAAAGGGAGGTCATATCGGGTTTGAGTACTTAGTGCACGAGAAATAATTGATACTGATAGTACCTAGAATGGGGGTGAAATTATGTTCTTGCTCTGAGGTAATTCACATGTGTTACACGCTTGTTTGCTTGTGTCTATGGAGTAGATTTGTATGGTTTAGTGATGACTCCATAATACACAAGACAGAGTCGGACATTTATATACGAAAGGGAGATTAATTGTGAAATTGGATAGCCCAAAGAGCTACCCGTCTTCTCACTTGTTACACTCTCGTTAATTCTCTACCATTTTCTAATTTATTTGCTATTTAATTATTTCGTATAATAGAATAATAATTACTACTCAATTAAATTGCCAAACAATAGTTTTAGTTAATTTAGGTAATAATAAATTGATAATCATCCATCCTTTGGGTTCGATAATATAACTTGGTCACTGATGAGTGTGTAAATTCACTAGTTTTGAGCCTGGATTCGTGTACTTATAGTGTAATTAATGATGGTAATTCGATGTGGATTGCTATACTTGGTGGAAAGTCACGAATCGGGGGTTTACAAGGCTATTTGAGCTGATTTTCGATGGAAAATGAGTTGGAAGTGATCGGATTCGGAAAGAGAAAGAAACAGGGATGGATTCGACCACGCCGGGGGTGGATTTGACCAAGAAAGAAGGAGTTCGACCAGCACCTCTGGTCGAACTGAGCTCGGAAAATTCGAGTTCGACCACGACAGTCGAGTTCGACCAAACCACTTGGTCGAACCTGAGATCGAACTAAAAGCCTAAACAGAAGTAGTGCCAGTTCGATTAGAAAATGTCCAGTTCGACCAATGCTCTGGTCGAATCTGAGATCAGAAGCCAAGTTATAGAGGAGTTTGACTAGGGATTCGACCAGCATGGTTGAGTTCGGCCAACTTGTTTGGTCGAACCGATGTTCGAAAACATACCAAATTCGTATTTTTACACCTTCAGTGCATGTGTTTGCTCAAGAAGCCCATCCAAGGCCCATAAGGAGAGTTTTCAAGTATAAAAGAAGAGTTTTCGCAGGAGAATAGGGATGAAGCATTCATCATCCATCCATCACCAAGCCCTACCATCATCCGAAGGAGTCGTGAGGAGAGATTTGTCCGGCGAGTCAAGTAAGATCATACCAACTAGCCATGATTATTCTTAGATCAATCATGGGCTAGAACCACTCCAGTAGTTCTAGGGTTATGAAAGTTTTATGAGTTAATTGAATTTCCATGTGTAAACTACGTACAACACTACTTATGGTTTATTTTATATAAGATTGTGCCTTTTTAATTCATACTCACGGTTGTTTTGTGTATCTTTAACTGTTATGTAGAGTCTGAATACATCTCTTGGTTATTGATTGGGTCATTCACCGCTGAGCAGGATTGTATGTTATAATTCTAAGTGAAGGGATTCCGAAGTCTTATTAGAACTATCTTATATAGATACTTGTTAATTGAATCATATTTGGGTTAATAAGTAGGATAAAGAGTATAACTTTATAGTACCTAAAATGGGAGATCAAATCGGGTTAGAGTACTAAGTGCATGGGAAATAATTGATTATGATAGTACCTAGAAAGGGGGGTGAAGTATACATCTTACTCCAAGGATATTCACGCATGTCATACGCTTGCTACTTGTGTCTTAAGAGTATGCTTGCATCGTTTAGTGATGTGTCCATAAAACACATAGAGAGGGAATTAATAAGTAAAACTGGATTACCTGACGAACTACTCTGTTAATTACTTAATCACCACAGAAGTTTCTCTATTGCTTGTTTAATTACTTTGCTATTTTAATTTATGTTATTTAGTTCAATAAACAAACCAAATCAATTTTTTCAACATAATCTTAGTTAAATAGAATATGATTGAATTGATAATAATCCATCATTTGGATTCGATAATTACTTGGTCACCTTTCGAGACTACAATTGATATCCTTATATTTAAGGATTAATTTTGTGTGTTGAGAAAACGCTCATCAGTCACTTATCAAAGCTAAAATTGCATCCTTCATATTTGAAGATTAATTATATGTTGAGAAAACGCCCATCAGCATGCAATAGCTAAGAGAAGCCTAATAGACTCTATTCTAGCTACGGGTGCACATGTGTCATCAAAATTTATTCCTTCAACCTGTGTGTATCCTTATGCAACAAGTCTAGCTTTGTTTCTTACTATGTTACCAGATTCATCAGTTTTGTTCTTGAAAATCCACTTTGTTTCAATCACAATAGTGTTTGTAGGCCTATGTACTAGACTCCAAACATTATTTCTAGTGAATTATTCAAGTTCTTCCTACATAGCCTCTATCCAACATTCATCTTTTAAAGCTTCAGAAATATTCTTGGGTTCAACAAAAGAAAAATAACACTCAGAACATACCTGATTGCATATGTTAGACATGCAAATCGATAGCACTACATCTCTCAATTTACCTTTTTCTTCTGGTTTGAACACCAACAGAGAACTCACCAATGATTTGTGATGAAGGGTGATCCTTCTTATATCTGTGAGCAAGAATATTTATCGGAGCTTTATGAAGTTGGTTCTCATCTTCTTCTGAATCAACACTCGATGTTGTAGGCGATGTGATCACATTCGGCTCAACATTGTTCACTGGTTCTGCAATTTCAACCAATTCAGAGATATCATCTTCCATCTTTTTACCTGCAATATTGGATGAATCATCAAACACAACGTTGACAGATTCTTGAACAGTTTGGTTCTAAGATTAAAGACTCTGTAAGCTTTGCTATTCTTAGAATATCCTAAGAAAAGACCTTTATCACTCTTAGAATCAAACTTTGTAAGATACTCTCTATCATTCAGAATGTAGAACATGCAACCGAACACATGAAAGTATTTCAGGTTAGGTTTCCTCCTATACAGTATCTCATAAGAAGTAATAGAACAGCCTTGTCTAAAATGAATCCTATTGGACACATGACATGTAGTATTCAGTGCTTCAACCCAAAATCTTTTAGACACATTTATTGAAATAGGCATGACTCTAGCCATTTCTTGTAGTGTTCTATTCTTTCTTTCAGCAATCCCATTCTGCTGTGGGGTTTTAGGAGATGAAAACTCTTGCATAATGCCTTTCTTTTCACAAAAATCACCAAACATGTTGTTTTCAAATTCTCTACCATGGTCAATTCTACTCCTACATACTCTAAGATTGAAAGCATTTTTGAACCTTTTGAAAAGAATTTTGAGCACGTTAAATGTATCCAATTTTTATCTAATAAATTCAACTCATGAGAATCTAGAAAAATCATCAACGACAACCAAAGAGTACCTCTTACCACCAAGACTCTTAGTCTCCATAGGACCCATAAGATCCATGTGAAGTAATTCAAAACACCTTGAAGATGTGCACTGTGATGTGATTTTGTGCGAGGACCTTACTTGTTTACCTTTTTGGCATGAACAACATACATGTGGATCTCTTAAACTGAGCTTAGACAATCCTTTAACAACCTCCAACTTAACCAATTTTTATAAATTTCTGTAATTTAAATGACCAAGTTTTTGATGTCAAAGTTCACTTTCATCATGTTGTGAAATGTTGCAGTAAATGTTGTTACCAATCAGATAATAATTATCAGCATACCGACTACCAATCATCACATAGTCATCAGTTTCATTTAGCACAAAACATGAATTCTTATCAAATTCCACATGCAAATTATCATCACTTAATTGACTTATGCTTATCAAATTAGTATGTAAATCTTCAACATGAAGCACGTTTTTTTATTTGGAAAACCTTTAACATTTAAAGTTCCCTTACCAGCAATGTTACCCTTAGAGCCACCACCATAATTAACTTTACCACCATCAAAAACTTCATAACTTTCAAGTATTCAACATTTTCGATCATATGGCTAGAATAACCACTATTAAAATACCATAGACCCGGTACACATGCTTGTAAAGAAGTAAATACAACATTACAAAGCAGTTTTGGTTTTTTGACCCAAGCAGATATAGGTGTATGTGAATACTTATGTGGTAATACTCCAGGCAACATTTTTCCAGAAAGCATATCATCTTTCAGTTTGAAGCAGTAAGGACGAATATGACCAGGGTTTGAACAGTAATGACAAACAAGGGTCATACTGCCTTTTCTATCAGGAAACTTTTTGAAAAAATCATTTGAATCATGTTTCAGAAATTTTGAATCAGGTTTCACAAACTTAACATGATTTTCAAAACTAAAAGGCATGCAATATTCAATATATCTAAGACCATACTATCAGTTTTTCCAACAGATAGAGCTTTATTCAAAACAGATGTACCTTTGCTATATTTTTTAAAGCTTAACGTGGAAGTAGCTAACTAATCTTGGAGTCTAGCAATCTCAGCATCCTTCTTAGTAAGATTTACCTCAAGTCTTGTTATGGTCTCAATTACACCATTATTCTCTTAGTTGACAGCTTTCAGTTCTTTCAGAAGTTCAAAAATCTTCATCTCTAGAGGTTTTTGTTTAGTACCTGCTCTAGAAGAGAAAGCATTAGTACAGTTGATATCAAGATCAGAAGTACAAATAAACCTGCACGATGTTGTTTCCGATGTTGGCACACCAGACTCAACATCTGAGTCAGACTTAAAGAAATCCTCCTTCACACATTGTGTTAAGAACGCAAGTTCTTCTTCGTTTGTATCTGGATCTCCTTCAAAATCATTATCACTCAAACAAGTATTTAGGCTTATCATTTTCTTCAGAAGAGTGTTAGCACATTAATTTGCATAATGACTAAAACTAGTACATTCATCACAAATGATCTTTTTCCTAAAATTAAGATCATACCTAAATTTTCTTCTTTGAGTGGATTTACGAACAGGAGTATGAGGGGAATTTTCTACCCTAGGCTGAATGTTTGCTTTAGACTTGTTCTTCTTTTGTCTAAGATAAGACTCAAATTTTTTAGCAAGTAAAGCAATACTGTCAGTGTCATCAGGAATATTGTCAATATTTTCATCAACTTGTTTAATATAAATTATGGTAGACGTCTTACTAGAACTAAAACTAGAACAAGCACCAGTTTCACCTTTAAAAACAACAATACCTTTTCTATCGTACACAGAATCATGTTGAGACAAGTTCATTTCATAAGTTTTCAAGATACTTATCAGTTTATTATGACTCAACAGATCAGCGTTCCAAGATTCTTCTATAGCACATATTTTACCATTAAATATCCTAGGAAGCGTACTCATAGTTTTGTTTACTAACCTGATGTTGGAGATAGGGTCTCCAAGTGATTGCATTTCATTTACCACCTCGTAGAGTCGCTCATTGTATGATAATATTGTCTCGTCTTCCTTCATCCTCAAGCTCTCGAATTGCGCATTCAGAATCCTTTCCTTTGCCCTTTTGACACTTCCAGATCCTTTGTAGTGCTCTTGAAGCCTTTTCCAAGCATCTTTTGCTGATGTACAGCTCTGGATCAAGTTGAACATCACTGTATCTACTGATGAGTTTATTGCATTGAGTGCTCTATAGTTCAACATTGACTAATTGTTCTCCTTAGCGGTCCATTCAAGCTCACTCTTGATGATTTGATCTTTATCTTTGTCTTGAACTGTGGGGGATGTCCAGCCTGCAAGAATGGTCTTCTAAGTACGTTCATCCAGGGACTTGATATAACTCCTCATCCGGTTATTCCACAAGGCATAATTGGTTCCATCAAGTATAGGAGGACGGTTGATCGATCCAGTGAAGTAATCCATTACACTTCAACACTTAACACCAGGAATCAACACTTAGTGCCATCAAGTGTTGGTTCTGAGGCCACGTTGTGCGGGTGTCTAGCGGGTATAAGTGTGTTTACGTCAGTGATGTTGTCCTAAGTGTTGTGACACTTTGTACAACACCGACTCTAATCAGAATATTAAACTTGAATGTACAGCGGAAGACTTAACACACGGAATTACTCAATCTTTCTACAAACTTATAAATAAGTTTGTAGCGGCCTCATGGAAAAAATATCACTAACTTAGAAAAAGTGATAACAAAATTAGATTCAAAGAGATAGAAACATTTCTTCCACTCTTTGAATACAAACACGGATATAAATCCTAAACATATTCCCAAATGGCAAAACCTAGATTGTTAGATCTAAGTCCTATTTCAAATATGCACTTCCACTGCCTGTGAACAGTACATACAAGACGTAAGGGATAATACCATACATATGATGCAGAACGAGATGTTAAAACACCAGTGAAAACACTACAAGAGGAACGTAGAGACTAAACTCTAAGTAGTCTGACGACTCTCTATGTAGGAACTCTCCAAGTTTTTTCGCGCGTCTGGAATGAAGTCTGACAGCTTCTATTTATAGACATGAATCATGCTGCAGCCTTCTTCAAATGAGTGGTCCACTAGGAGATATAAAAACCACCCATGATCAGCAAATAACCAACCCACTACATTGGGTAGTTATTTTCAACTTCTAGAATCTTCTGGACTTCTAGAACTTTCCAGATTGCTCTCCAGGCTTGTGGGTCCCTTTCTGCATGATATTCATTCAACTACCACAACCCTAAAAGCAACATCAAGCACAACACCACATGAATATGTCAGTTGTTTATTAATAACTGGTAGAGGATCGTTGAGATTCCAGATGTGATGAAATTGGTCTCAACACTTCACATCAACATACTGAATAAAACTAATAAAATTAGATGTACAGAAATTAACACCGTGCACTCAGAAATTAGATGTACAGCTCATATTTTATACTCCCTTCGTCCCAACAAAAGGTCTCCATTTTACTATATTGGGCGTCCCACTCAAAGTTTTCCAATTTTCTCTTTTAGTAAAAGGGCCCCACATATGGCTCACCACTCTCCACTAATACAACTATAACTATACATGAAATAATAATACTCATTAATCCACATACAAAAAGCAAATGGGGACCTATAGCCGGGACGGAAGGAGTACTTCGTATTATTATTTAGGCCCCCCAACACAAATCCTACGTCCGCCACTGATCATGCTGCAAACTCTTTCAACTGAGTACTAGGAGATATCAAACCCACCCATGATTGAACAAATAACCTCCCACTACTTTAGGTAGTTATTGTCAGCTTCTAGATCTTTCTAGGATTCTAGATATTTCCAGAATACTTTCCAAGTCTTCAATTCTGCATCCAACATGTACAATTTTCAACTTCTATAATCCTAAAAGTAACATCAAGCACAACACAAGTCGAATAACATAAATATGTTAGTGGTCAATCAATACAACTGGTGGAGGATCGGTATGATTCGAGATGTGATAACACTGGTTTCAACACTTCACATCAATAATCTCCCCCAATCACATCTATCCGCAACCACATAACTTGATGTAAGGAGAAACAAAGCAGAGCAAGATATCTATATAATACATATGATGTTGGTTCGACAGTTGTGCAAATAACTAAGCACATCTTAGAATAATTACCAAAGTGGTAATAAAAACAAACTACAAAATTAATGAAGTTCCTACGCTTTGTTCAGAGCTCAATAGAAAACAAATTGAAACCATAAGTATCTAACGAGTCCAGCAGAAAAATAAAATATCAATTTAATCATTCCAACACCATCAAATAGTTAGAGGGTTAGCAAGAGCAACAACAGTCCATCAATATTTGATATCAGCTACCAGCTTGATCTCTCCCTCACTGTGTGAACTCCCCCCTAAGTTGTCGCATCACTAGCAACATTAACAGCAGCACCTCCAGCATCTCCAGCAACATCACCTGTACCAATACTAGCATTTTTCTCATCTGGCTCTCCAGTGATATTGTTGATCACAACTCCCCTGAGCTTGAGCTTTCAACAGCAGCATTTTGGGCAATATCAGGTACCTCTCTCCCTGTGGGTGTGGATAGCAAATCAGTCCAGAACTGAGCTCTTTGTTCTAACTAGTCAGCTTGCCTATTCAAGGCAGAGGCTTGGAGTCTGAGATGAAACACTTGGCTTGAAAGGGCAACATCTTGCTCTTCAATGTACATGCGATTCACTGTGACAGGAACAACTTCTCCAGCATGTATAGGAGCATCGATGATAACAATAGTGTTGCAGCATCAGGGGCAACATTCTGAGGTTTTGGTTTAGGAGCAGGGATAGGGATAGGGACAGGAGCAGGGTCCACATAGGGCAGATCAATAATATGGTTACCTTCAAAAAGGGGTCTAGCAATACCTAACACTAGAGCATTCAAGGACAAGAAGTCACATTTACCCTTCTTAGCTCCTTGATCCGTCAACAAGCCATGGATCATGGCTGGATAGGGTAACTTGCTAACCTTGAAAATATTTCCACCATAACTAATCAAGTTCTTATAAATCACATCACCAAGGTTAAAGGATAGGTTCTTCCCTATTTTATAAATCAGCACAATATGATCGGTTGTGACCCTAGTAGTGTTAGAGGAAAGTAGCCAATTGTACACACATAACTTGTGCAAAACATGTAGACTTGTCAAACTTGAACTAGAGAGTTTCTTAGGCAAAATTCGACAAGCTAATTACTGGAATTCGACTCAATTTACATTGCAATCGACTCCCCTCGAGTCCTCAATGCAGTAAAAAACAGAGTCACCAAACTTTAAATCTCTATTCCTCAGCATGGAGAATTTCATCATGAGTAGAATCCATCATCCCAATTCATACACAATTACACACCCTCATTCGGGTGTGGTGTCGATGTCGGCAAACGAGATCCTATATCCCATCATCACATTTAATACCCTATTCTACTCCTAGAGCATTTCACATTTAATTTGTTGGAATGGAGACAGCTGAAGAATCTGAACAGATGTGAGAGCATAATCTTTTGTAAATAACACAGTGCTTTGAGAGTGGTTGGGGAAGAGAGAGAAGAGAGTCTCTATCGGCCTTGGAAAAGGGAGAAGTAAGATTGAAGTTTTGTATTCTTAAAACAACATCGTTTTATTTTGCAATTTTTTCAATAGTTGGAGGCTTTCGTGGACAAAAAAATGGATAGGTCAGCATTCGGGCAGGCCTTCCGCTTCCCGGTGGTTCGAGTTGCAAAAGGAGATAAAAGTGGGGTATTTAATTGTAAATTCTAAAAAGTTTGAACTAATTCACAATCGAAGTAAAGGTTAGGACTTTAACTGCAATTAACCCTTTAATTAATTAACATGATCAATTTATTAAATTTGATGCTATGTATTTTTTTTCAAAAGAATAAGTGTATGCTGTCGATGTAGTATAAAAAACCAAGTTAAATAATTGAATCATGAGATATAAGGTTTAAAGTTTAAGCGATCTCATGTCTTTCATCATTTTATAAAGATAATCACAAAGGATAGAGATTGAACAAATGAGGACAAGTCTGTAATTAAATTATAATATAAGCAATAAAATATATTAATGGAAGATGAATGAATGAATCAAATAGATAGAGAATGAGAGTAGTAATACTAGAGGTATGACTATTTTAGTAATCATGCAATGCACTTATATATTTCAAGGGCTAAGAATAAGGGCTATCACGCTTTCCACTTGAACTTTATATCGAGATAAAGAAGATGTTGACACTTACAAATATCCCAGAAGGTTATAGGATCGAGGCGTAAGTACACATCTCTCAATAGGTACTTATAAGACCAGAATTTCTTAAACAAGTACTATCTAAATCTACGTCCTTTTCTAGATACTATGATCCACTAAATGTTGGGTCTCCTTATGCGCGTTTTTTTTGCACGCAAAATTAATCCCCAAGTATTAAGGATATCAATTGCAGCTTAGCAAGCGACCAAGTGAATATCGAATCCAATGGATGGCGTATTATCAATTTAATTATTTACTAAATTAATTAAGACAAGTTGACAATTAAGTTTGAAGTTTGAATTATTAATCTACTAACAAAAATATTAAATAATAATTAAAATAAAAGATGACTCGAAGAATACAAAAATGGATCAAGTAGGAGAATATGTAGCATTAGGGTAATCCAGTTTCACTCATTAATTTCCCTTTCGTGTGTTGATGTCCGACTCTGCCTTATGGAATATGGACGCATCAATAAACTACGCATATATAATCTATAGACACAAGTGAACATGCGTGTAATACGTGTGAATAACCTCGGAGCAAGAGATATAATTCCACCCCCTTTCTAGGTACTATCAGTATCAATTATTTCCCTGACCAATTGGTACTCTAACTCGATATGATCTCCCATTATAGGTACTATAAAATTATCCTCTTTATTCTACTTAATAACTCGAATTCAATTCAATTAATAGGTATTCATATATGATAGTTCTAATGAAGCTTCGGAGTCCTCTCACTTAGAATCATAACATGAAATCCTGCTCAGCAGTGAACGCACTCAATCAATAACCAAGATATGTATTCAGACTCTACATAACAGTTAATGATGCACAAAATGATCGTGAGTATGAATTAAAAAGGCATAATCATATATAAAATAAATCCACAAGTAGTGTTGTATGGAGTTTACATACGAAAGTTCAATTAATTGGTAAAAACCTTCACAACCCTAGTTCTACCAAAAAGACTCTAGCCCATGATGTTACGAAAAACAATCATGGGTGTTGGATAGATCTTACCCGGATGTCCGGAAAATACAAGATAAATTAGGAAATGAATAAAACCCTAGATGTGGGCGTCGTCGTGTCCTTCTCCATCTTGAATTCTCCTCTTGGTTCTCCTCTTGATTCCACATACGAATCTTCAAAGTGATGGATGGATAGAGGAAAGGATGTAGATGATGATTTGGGGGTGATCCCCCCTTGTGGGATGTGGTATAGTTGTAGCCTCTCTTATGGCTCTCTTATTTTTCTTCTCTTTTTTTCTAATGGTGTGATCTACATCCCCTTTATACTTGTAAGCACTCCTTATGGACCTTGGATGTGCTTTTTCTTGAAAAACATGCAGAAACACGCACTTGGAGTGTAAAAATCTGATCCGAATGCATCCCAGGCATGGAATTCGACCTAGGTTTCTACCTAGGGCTTGGTCGAATCCTGGTCGAATTGAAATCGGTGATAATTTGCACTTCAGGCATTCAATTCGACCAAAATTTCTTGAATTCGACCAAGTGCTCAGGTCGAATTCAACTGTCGTGGTCGAATCCTACTTGCGTCATTTCACTGTTTCACGTATAACTTCCACATCTGAGCTCCAATTTGAGTAATTCTTGCGCTCACACGATCCTTTCTTTCTTTTCTTTCTATTTATATAAAGAAATCACAAGAACTCCAAGATTTGAATCTGTAACAAGCCATGGAAAATAGAACATCCGTTCTGTTCGGCATAGCTCGCACGATATCACCATTTTACTCATAATTTCCTCGTATGGAACTCGATTGAGATGTTCTTTACCCCAAAATGACCCTCTCTTCAGCGACTTTCAAACTATGTATCACATTATCAGTTTTGATCTCCACACGAATACAGAAAAATTATGAAAGTTAGCTGTGCGTTTTCAGTATTCTTTCACAAATTGCACCTTTTCTCCAACTTTGCATTTTTCATCATTTTTTCACCTAAAACACAATAAAACACCTCAAATGCACCTTTTTTCTCACATACGATGAACATAAGATACTTGTGCTAATATATAACAAGAATTTACATCAAAAGGTGTTAAAATGGACACTCAAACACGCTAATTTCCACTCTCATCAATCCCCCAAACTTACCCACTGCTCGTCCCGAGGCAACAAAATAAAAATAAAGCGAGAGAGAAAATTAGCGGGAAAATAAGAACTATGACCAATACCCCATTCAAAATACAATTGTCCTCAACTTAGGTCATGCAACTCACCTTACATGTAATACTCAATTCATGCATACAAGTGAAGACACTCACCACCAATCAAATGCTCCATTCACATGTTCTCACGGGAAGTATATATCACTCGCACTCAAGTGTAAAAGATGTACACTTTTGGGTTATGGTGTTTACGCTCAAATTCAATTCAAGTGCATGCGTAACCATAAGCTTGCCAAAAGTCTCAAACTCTCCACCACTAAAAGTATGATTCAACAATGGGATCAAAAGGACTTTTAATAGGATGTAATGTCGGCTCTTTGGTAAGGGTAGGAAACATATAGATAAAGTAACTCAATTAATAGAGAATTAAAAATCGGAGATCTTTTGTACTGCAGGTTTTTTACACTTCAAAGCTATCCAGCTTCACGCTCTTCTAATTTTCTTTTCTCTTCTTTTTCTTCAAGCTCAACATACCTTTTCTTTCCTTTCTTTTTTTTTTCTCGAGGTACTAGTTTCGGGCACTACCTCTAACTTCTTGGGGTACCAGCTTCGGGCACTACCCTTAAGCAACTTATTCTTCAGCTCATGATCACTTGTACAGCTACAAATATTTTATTCTTTCCAAACTCCATGAAAATCAATTTCACACACTTTGACAGCATTTAATTCTCTACTAAATATAGGAATTTAAGGCTCAAATAGGATATCAAAGTGGCTATCTTTGTAGGTTGCCAAAGAAATAAGGTTTTAGGCTCAACGAGGCAAACTACGGATAAACATCATTCAGTAGGAAATTATTTGGCTAAGTGACTCATAAATTCAAGGATGGCCTTAAATCATCTCCCATCATCTAACACACATACAGTTTCAAGTAAGACAAGAGGCAAGTTCTAGAATACACACACAAGAACGATACTCACCAGAAAAGAAAAATCATGTGATTATGTACATGAATAATGCTCAAAATCTCACATGGGTTTTTAACCGGTAACAAAGCACTCTTCATGGTAAGCAATATCCCACAAGCACACATAGAACTTCATACCACAATATAACTTAAGTACACTTCCTTCATCAATTTCAAGAGCATATGAATTTTAGGCACAATTTAAAAATATAGCTCACATGGATCACCACCTTAAACTTAATCCTTCCACTCCTATGAATTAAAAGCACACATAAAAATTAGAATAAGGAAACAAGGGCACCTGATTTCTCCTTCGAAATGCACGAGCTCCTCGAGTCAAAGCGTCTATGTAGAACTCGTCTTGCCACCCTAGTTACCTTTTTCTATCATCAAAGCTCAAGCACACGCATCATCACAGGATTCATCAATAATAAAATAGGAGAACTAGACGAAAGAATTAACTGACTATCTAATCGACTCCACACACTACAAAAACCACTAAACACTAAGCAAATTGCAAAAAATCGACACATCAAAACCGATTAAAGTTTCAATATACCGCAAAAAATCAACTCCCCTAGCAAACATTACAAAGAAAAGATTATACTCTTGGTGCTTTAATGAGGTAAGAACATCACATCCCCCCAAACTTAGTAAAAACATAAGTTGAAACTAAGTTTGCAAAAAGATGTAATTGCCGATTAGTAAGCATCTTAAATATAAAAATTTCTTACTCACACAAAAGAAATAAAGCAATAAAACAGAAGGGACAAGCCCCCAACAGGCGCTCATATTTAAAGTCGGAGAGCCACGACGGTAAAAGTCTTAATCAAAGTAGAAATAATAAACTAATAATAACAGCCGTCCCCGGCAACGGCGCCAAGAACTTGATGCGCGTTTTCTTTGCATGCAAAATTAATCCCAAGTATTAAGGATATCAATTAAAGCTTAGCAAGCGACCAAGTGAATATCGAACCCAAGGGACGGCGTATTATCAATTTAATTATTTACTAAATTAATTAAGACAACTTGGCAATTAAGTTTGAGGTTTGAATTATTAATCTACTAACAAAAATATTAAATAACAATTAAAATAAAAGATCACTCGAAGAATATGAAAGTGGATCAAGTAGGAGAATATGTAGCTCTAGGGTAATCCAGTTTCACTCATTAATTTCCCTTTCGTGTGTTGATGTCCGATTCTGCCTTGTGGAATATGGACGCATCACTAAATCATGCATATCTACTCTATAGACACAAGTAAACATGCGTGTAATACGTGTGAATAACCTCGGAGCAAGAGATATAATTTCACCCCCCCCTTTCTAGGTACTATCAGTATCAATTATTTCCCTGTCCAATTGGTACTCTAACCCGATATGATCTCCCTTTATAGGTACTATAAAATTATCCTCTTTATCCTACTTAATAACCCAAATTCAATTCAATTAATAAGTATTCATATATGATAGTTCTAATGAAGCTTCGGAGTCCCCTCACTTAGAATCATAATATGGAATTCTGCTCAGCAGTGAACGCTTAACAGTTAATGATGCACAAAAATGACCGTGAGTATGAATTAAAAAGGCACAATCATATATAAAATAAATTCAGAAGTAGTGTTCTACGGAGTTTACACACAAAAGTTCAATTAATTGGTAAAAACCTTCACAACCCTAGTTCTACCAAAAATGCTCTAACCCATGATGTTACGAAGAACAATCATGGGTGTTGGATAGATCATACCCGAATATCCGGAAAATACAAGATAAATTAGGAAACAAATAAAATCCTAGATGTGGGCATCGTCGTGTCCTTCTCCGTCTTGAATCCTCCTCTTGGTTCTCCTCTTGATTCCATATACGAATCTTTAAAGTGATGGATGGATGGAGGAAAGGATGTGGATGATGGTTGGGTGGTAATCCCCCCTTGTGGGGTGTGGTATGGTTGTGGCCTCTCTTATGGTTCTCTTGTTTTTCTTCTCTTTTTTTCTAATGGTGTGATCTACATCCTCTTTTATACTTGTAAGCACTCCTTATGGACCTTGGATGGGCTTTTTCTTGAAAAACACGCAGAAATATACACTTGGAGTATAAAAATCGGATCCGGACGCATCCCAGGCATGGAATTCGACCTATGATTCGACCTAGGGCTTGGTTGAATTCTGGTCGAATCGAAATCGGCGATAATTTGCACTTCAGGCATTCAATTCGACCAAAATTGCTTGAATTCGACCAAGTGCTCAGGTCAAATTCAACTGTCGTGGTCGAATTCTACTTGCGTCGTTTCACTGTTTCGCGTATAACTTCCACATCCGAGCTCCAATTTGAGTAATTCTTACGCTCACACGATCCTTTCTTTCTTGGATTTACATCCATATAAATAAATCACAAAAACTCAAAGATTTGAATCTGTAACAATCCATGGAAAGTAGAACATGCGTTCTGTTAGGCATAGCTCGCGCGATGTCACCATTTTGATCATAACTTCCTCGTTTGGAACTCGATTGAGGTGTTCTTTTTGCCAAAACGACCCTCTATTCAGTATCTTTCCAAATATATATCACATCATCAGTTTTGATCTCTACATGAATATAGAAAAATTACGAAAGTTGGCTGTGCATTTTCAGCATTCTTCCACAAATTGCACCTTTTCTTCAACTTTGTACTTTTCATTTTTTTTCCACCTAAAACATAATAAAACACCTCAAGTGCACCTTTTTCTCATATACGATGAATATAAGACACTTGTGCTAATATATAACAAGAATTTTCATCAAAAGGTATTAAATTGGACACTCAAACACGCTAATTTTCACTCTCATCATTCCCTCACCTAAATCATCCAAGATCTTGATTAAACCAACGAGGATTTCTATCAAAAGGTTCTAAGCATTGGAGGACATCTTTATCTCATCTTATAATTCTAATGCACATGAAGTTATGATGAAATGATTCAATTAATAATCTCAAACATATAATTGAATCTCATTCTGATTACATGCCCAAGATAATTATCCACACAAATTACATATATAAATCAAGAAATATACTTTAATGATAGAAATTCAACAAGCCCAATCAATACATGAATTTAATGGCAAATTCCTAAAATTGTCCAAAAACTATTCTGTTGCTAATTAGCCTACCATAGTCTTAAAGAAAACAACTATTAAATCTCCAAAATACATAATAAGATTGTAAACAAATTACATAAATAAGAACATAATTTCCCTTGAATCTCTTTAATAGAGCATCTTTTTCCTCTTCTTGCAATCTTCACTCACTTTCTTTCTCTTAATCACTTGAGTGGATTAATGTAGGATTGGATGTGGAGTGAAGTGTGGATGGATGGGTAAATGAAGATGGATGGAAGAGATGAGGTGAGTGTGAGATATTCTTAAAATTTTTTAAGGAAAATGTCTATACTCTGATATTTTTCCCTTAAAAAATTGAATTCTGAATTATTTATATCATCTCCCTTGGTTGCAAATGGAAATTGTGACAAAATGGAAGAGTTGCTGATTTTTTTCAAATATTCAATCCTAATTTCGAGAAATTAGACTTGAAAGTGTGTCGCTCTTTTCCACTTTTTAATTCGTAATTCAGCTTCATAAAAATTCAACTCGGATCTCAAAATATTCGACTTGAATTTGTAGAAATTCAACCTGAATTTCACTGGGAGATTAAATTTTTGTCACACCTCCCGAGCTCCTGTATTTTGTCTGGATAAAAAATCGACCCTTTTCTATGCCTAACTATTTGAATTGTGTATTGTTTAAATGAAATTCCAAGAAAAAAAATCTTTCCTCTCAAATTCAAGTGCATTGTGGCATATTTTCTACCTTAATTTGATTCCTGACTTCTTCTTATGTCTTCCTCTTCACCTCTATAATCCTATTTTATCTTGGAAAGAGTAAAAATAACACCAAAAGACCATTTCTCCAATAATCAAGTAAATAGGAAATATTATGATTAAAACCACACATAATTATATAAAATCATGCAAATAATTTGCAATTTATACTCTCATCAAAGCTCCAAAACATACAATGTTGTTCATCTCCAAACAATGTAAAAGGAAAAGAACATGCGACTAGAATTTGCATAGAATGAAAGTATGGAACGATTAAAGAATATAGTCATTGTCAACTAGTCGATCAAATCAAATCATATAGGCGGATATCAATCAACAATGCACAATATCATGGTGGAAATAATGCAACCATAATACTCATTTTCAGTAATTCTCTCAAGATGTGATTCACTCACTCTCAAAATATTTAGAAAATATGGACATGTATACACTCAAAATCAATTCACATACCTTCATTACCATAGACTTCCCACAAGTCTAAGATCTCTACTACAAAACAAATGTGTCAATAATTGAATAAAATATGACTTTTTATTTGGATGTAATGAAGACTCTTGTTTAGAGAAGGATAAATATAGGATAATAGAGTGACTAAAAGCGTGGAGAGATCCTATTTAAAAAATAGTCACCCTTATAAACTTTCTTTTTACATATTTTCATATCTATTTTGCTACCTTTTCCAATTTAAGCATTTTTCTTTCATGTTCTAACCATAAATTAATTCTTTTGAGCTTTTCTTGAAATTGTAAAAATAAGATATAACAATAACATCTGAAGTTCTTTCAAGGTGTTTTTTTAATTTTTTTTTTCATGCTCTTTTGCATCCTCTTTTTTTTCTTTCTATTTTTTGCAACACACTTCATTTTCCTCTTCTGTCTTTCTTCTTTTATGCTCTTCTACATCTAACATCCTTCTTTTGTTACACCTTTTCTTTCTTCTGCTATTTTTTCTCTTGTTTTTCACATAGTCTAACTATAGTTTCTCTAGTCAAACTTCACAAATAGGGTTCTTTCTTAGCGTTAAATAGTATTTGGCTTGATGATGTGTTTATCATTGAGTATAGGCTATAATGGTTCAAGTTGACTAGCAATGGATAATGTTGAAAGGTAGGAAAAATTAGTATTTAGCTCTAACTTTAACGATTAAAGATGGCCTAAGATTATTTTCAAAATTCTATACACAAACGCAGTCTCAAGCAAAACGAATGACATGTTCTAGAACACATACACATGAATGATACACACAAGAAAGGATGAACCACACAATATTTATGCATTCAAGGCTCATCAATAGTGAAAAATAAGTATCATGAAAGCAGATTTCCAACCACAACAATTACACAAGTTTATGTTAATCCAACTAACCCAACCAATAGTTTTAAATAATTAACTATCAAATAGGCTCAATAAGAGAAGAGCTAAATGATAAGAATCTAATGAAAAGCAAACAAAATAAGAAAATAAGAGAAACAAAAGGTGCGTCGGTGAAAAATGTGCTAGCTCAGAACCAAGATGAACAAGTAACAAAACAAGCATACATCCCCTCCCCAAAAAAATAAAATTTAAGTAAGAGTTTAATTTTAGTTTAGACAAAAAAATGTAGCAAATTTGTTGCACTTTCTTCACTTCAAGTCCATCATTGGAAAGCTCTTTCATGTTCCCACAAAAGATAAGAAGCAAAATAAAACTAAAACACACTAAGAAAGCGATAAAAGAAAACAATAAAGATAATGATAGGTTGTCTCCCATCCGGCGCTACCAGACAAGATTTTTATACTCATCTAAATGACCATAGATATCGGTCATTCTTGTCACCATATTTTAATCTCTGTACTTCTTCCTCAATTAAACAATGTCGCTTGTGATGACCTCGATAGCATCCTTGATACATTGCTTGAGATAATCTAATCTTCTAGTATGACATTCCATCAACATCGCCATTCTCGAGCATTACTTATTTCTACTTTTTATGTAAATCACCAACTTCTCCTCCAATTTTTGTCTCTAAGAATTTGAGAAGAATCAATAGGTAAAACAAAATTTATCTAAATACTATCAAGAAATTTATTATAACTTATAGAGTTTAAAGGTTTAGAATTGTTCATTTCACTCTTGAAGTTCTCTTCACTCGCTTTTCTTGACTTTACTCTTCCTATTTGTCTTCCTTAGCCTTAATAGGCTCTTTAATCACCTCTTTTGATTCTTCATCCCCTAAATTAGTTTCATCTCCATTCCTTCTTCAACCTTACTTTCATTTTCCCTTTCATCCTCTACAACTTCTTTACCTTCAATTTGTTGAAGGGTGCTCAAAGAACTTGCAAGTTAGCCTCATTACAAGAAAAAAAAAAGACAACAGTAGATAAAAAATATAGATTAGTTATATGTGTTGTCTTATGCTCTATATATGTTGTCTTAAAATAATGTGTTATGTTAAATTTTTTGGCACACATTAAGACAACACTGGTATTATTTTAATGTGTTGTCGCATATGTTATTTTTCATGTAAATTTATTATAAGACAAAATATATGACAACATATGTTGTTGTAAATTTTTTTACACTGATAGACAACATATATTCATTTATGTTAACCAAGTGGGCTGACCCACTTGGCCACTGGGCTCCTCACTAAGGTGAGTGACCTAGGTTCGATTCCTTTTGGGAACAAATAGGTGAGGAGTAATAAGGAGGATTGGATATAGAAGGGTGTATGGGTGCTTGGTGAACTAACTACTAACTATACTAGCAACTAACTTTGTCCCATAAAATATATATATATTCATTTATGTTGTCTTAAATTATCTTAATGTATTTTTGTTTAACATGATAGACAATAGACTAAATCTATTGTACCAAAGTGTTTATATCCAACCGGGTCAAAACCTAACCCATTTCTTGGTATATTTAATTCAAATTCAACCCTAATTGTCTAACTTTCATTCTACGCTCTCTCTCTCTTACCCATCTACTATTTCTCATAGTTGTTTTCTCTCTCACCACCATCGCTCTCTCTCCTTGGTGCCGCTTCACTTCTCTCTGTATTCCCACCGTCGAAGAGACTGCCATCACTCATCTCTCTCCACTGCATGTCGCCACACTTCTCTCCGTCACTTTTTTTGTTCTCTGATTTTCTCCACCACTCTCCCTGCGCTTCTATTCTACCCTAATTTTTTTGTTAATCTTGTCCAATTTTTACAATCATGTTCCATTTGTTTTCATTTACTGTTTTGAATTGAATTCTGAAAAATGATTGCTTTTAATTGAAAATCTCTTTGAAAAATTTTATCATTTGATTGTTGTGTGTTTTATCATTGTTGCAGCATGTTTTGTATGTTACTGGTAGATAGTTTCAATGTTTTGTTGGTAGAAATTTCAAATCAAGGTGAAAGTTTCATATCGAGTTTCGAAGAGTTTCAGATCTGAGTTTCGAAGAATTTCACCAATATCATTTTGACGAGTCTAGTTGGTAGAAGTTTCAGATGTTCAAATACTGTGAGATGAGGAACCTTGACATGACGATGAAGAACCGAGGCAAATGATTGAGTGATAAAGAACTTGCCAGCGAACAAGATCGAGTTTCAGATTTATTGACGAACTGTATACATGTTGATTACTAAGTGTATAAGTTTTTATTAATACATGTATATTTTATAAAAGCGCCAAAAGTCCTGACCTTTTTGCGAATTTCAAATTAGTTCAAACTTTTCAATATTTACAAATAAGTTCTCGACCTTTAATCCTTTTTGCAAATCAAGCCACCGGGCAGCTGGAGCCCTTCCCGGTGACTGACGTGTCCATTTTCCTTCCACGTGTATGCCTTCCACCAGTAAAAAAATTAAAAAAATAAAAAATAATAAAAATTATTGATCTACGTGTAGGAATTTGAGCATAATGAGGTCCACCTGTAAAAAAATTAAAAAAAAATAATAATAAAAATTACTGATCTACGTGTAGGAATTTGAGCAGACTGAGGTCGCTTGTGACGTCTTTCAACAGTGGGATGCCCCCATGGCCATATGGAAGCTTTCACCATTTACAACCAAAATTCATGGGTTTCAATTAGGGTTTACACATTACAAAATTAAAACCACGAAAATGCAATGCAATGCAACAACAACGAATTGAAGCAAAATCGAAATAGAGACGCAATCAAGGCAGATTGATATACAAATAGCAAAAAAAATCAAGAAATTAAAAATGAAATTAGGTTTAAACCTGGAGGAAGAAGCGGAGACGGCGGTGGGATTGTCGGTATGCCATTCGTAGAAGATATGGAATTGGGGAATCGAGAGGGAGAAAATATTTGATCGGAAAATTAGAAAGTGAATTCTAAAATTTTGGACTTACCGGAGGTGAGATCGGCGAAAGTGGCAGCGCCGAAGAGCTTCGCCTCCATTGATTACAAGCAGATAGAATATTAAAGGGGCGTCTTTCTCTACAACAGTAATAGTTTCTTTCAGACTTTCTTCAACTTAGGGCGGTGGTTTGGTAGGAAAAGTAATCCTTCCTGCACGTCTAGATATAATATGCGGTGGTGGTGGCGTTGTCCCTTCTGAAAGCGGCCAACATGATGCAATTTAAGATGGATCAAGGGGCCTGACGGAGATCTCGTGGCGAAGGATGATCTGGGAGAATAGGAGCACGACATCAGTTGGTTTGGCATCGCCGACTATATATGGGCTGGTGCAGTGCACGCCGGACCTGCTGGTCGGAGATTGCGAGGCGTGCTTGACGGCAGCGTGCAGTGCATTGAAACTTCTAGACGAAAGAGAGGGTGTTGAACTCCAGTCAGTATCACATTAAAGATTTAATTTTTTTTATAGGTGGAAGGCGCGTGGAATGGTGATGTGGAATGAAGGTGGACACGTCAGCCATCGAGCAGGCCTCCAGCTAGTGCAGTGCACGCCGGACCTGTTGGCCGGAGATTACGAGGCGTGCTTGACGGCAGCGTGCAGCGCATTGAAACTTCTAGACGAAAGAGAGGGTGTTGAACTCCAGTCAGCATCACAGTAAAGTTTTAATTTTTTTTACAGATGGAATGCGCGTGGAATGGTGATGTGGAATAAAGGTGGACACGTCAGCCACCGGGCAAGCCTCCAGCTGCCCAGTGGCTTGATTTGCAAAAAGGACTAAATGTCGAGAACTTATTTGTAAATATTAAAAAGTTTGGACTAATTTGAAATTCGCAAAAAAATCAGGACTTTTGGCGCAATTAACCTTTTAGAAAATGAGACTGTATTATTTTAATTTATTAGTGTATATGTAATATTAAATAAATATATTACCTTTTTTCTCAATTATATTATTATTTTAAATATGACTTTGTTCTATATTTATTCATCAGTTATTTTTAGTATTAAGTGTATAAGTTTTTAATAATAAATGTATATTTTTTTATAAACTTCGTACACAAGTTTTGTGTATAATCTTTTTTAAACGAAGTGTATAAATTTTATTGAGAAAGTGTATATAATTTTGTTAATAAGTGTATAGCTCATATATACTTTTCTCCCTAAATCTGGATATTTTACAATGAAAATTACATCATTCATAGATACAATAATTCACAATAGCTTGAAATCAAAACCTCTTTCACTCTTACCTTAATTAAATCACAATACAATTGATTATAACTCTAAATATAAAAAAATACATTTATTTATGTACATAAATGAATTACAACCAATACACATGTATTTCCAACCTTTCAACCTATTACATCTTCAACCTACCTAAACTTCAATTACACACCATCTCTGCTATTTAACAGAAAAAAGTACATTATAAATATAAAACTTATACACTTAGTCACTAAAACATATATAGTTAGTTATTTAACAAAGACCAGAAGATCTCTAAACATGACAATTATCAAAATAATTGTGGAGAAATTTAAATAAGGTAGAAATATGTATTGAAGATAAAAAAATTGCTCAGATCAAGAGGTCTTTCAAAGCAGATCTTTAGCTCAAACGACGTGACCAATGTAGATTTAAAAGAAAAAAATAAAGAAAAAAGATAGATCTCTAAGAAGCCAACGAATCATTGCAGGATAAAGGTAGATCTGAAGAGATGGAAGAAATGAGGATGGAGGTGGAGATGGCGCCGCATCTCCTTAGAACACCACCGTCAACCACCGCATCTCTTGAGAACACCACCAGCGGAAGGAGTGAGGATGGAGGTGGCGCCGGAGATGGAGCAAGCGGCGAGAAGGAGAGAAAAGTAGATTGCAGAAGAAAAGGCAAAAAAGAGAGAATAGAGAGGAAAAGAAATGAACAAATATGTTAATCGGGTTTTTTTCCTTTAATGTGTGACCCATTTTTAAATATGGGTTACGTACATTAGTTTACACTTATGTACAATAGATCAACTCTAGACAATATATAATAATGTATGTTGTCATAATTTTTTTACGTTGATAAATATTTATATTCATCTATATTGTCCTAAATTGTCCTAATATTTTATGTATATATATGACAATATGTGTTATGTATAGTATAATTATTTTCTTGATTAATTTATATTAAGGCAACATATATAATTAGGGAAGAGTCTTGTATGAGATCGTTTCACATATCCTTTTATATAGGACGGATCCCCACTAACCCAAATTGTATGAGACCGTTTCACATATCCTTTTATATAACGGATCCCCACTAACCCAAATTATTTGTTGATAGAGCCGCATGGTTCATTTACAAAGTAGTTGAATACCCGGACTTGGACCCATTCTTTGGTAGCGGGTCCGGGCCGCCCCGTGACCCGTACGGGGTGGAGCGGGTCCGCTCTATTTTTGGTCCATTTTGATTTTTTATTTTATTTTAAATATTTATATCTATTATAAATAGTGTGTAATATATATTATTTCATTTAATTAGTAATTATATAAATAGAAATATAATGTATTTTCTATTTAATTACTCAATTAAGCAAATATATCTTATAAATAATGAATATAATAAAAATATAAATAAAATATACATGTTGTACACATAATATGTTATATAATATAAATATTAAATGGGTCTAAATGGGTCCAAACGGGCCAAAATGGGGCATTACTGCTACCCAGACCTGCCCCATTCTTGATACGGGCCAGGTGGGTCCGCCCCAAATTCACTGGCCAAGGCGGGTCCGGGCGGGCCGGGCCATTTTTGACATCACTAGTGTGCGCTATTAATTAGTTCATCTACTAAATCTTTTTTTTCTGTCTTTCTCTTTTTGAATAAAAATTAATATAAATATTAAAAGCATGCTATTTGTACCTCCAAATTTCCTAATTGGCAAAGATTTATGCGAAACTGTCTCACGGATCTCATTCCATAAGATGGGTCAAATTTAAATCGATTAAGAAGCCGTGGATTGATGAGAGTGAAAATAAGCGTGTTTTAGTATCCAATTTAACAGCTTTTTGATAGGAATTATTGTCATATATTAGCACAAGTGTCTTATATTCAATATATTTGAGAAAAAATATGCATTTGAGGTGTTTTATTGTGTTTTAGATGGAAAAATGAATCAAAAGTATAAAGTTCGAGAAAATATGCAATTTGTGCAATGATGCTCTGAAATACACGTCCAACTTGTGTAATTTTTCTGTATTTGTATGGAGTTTCAAAGCTAGAAATGTGATACATCGTTGGAAAGACACAAAAGAGAGGGTCGTTTTGGCGTAATAAACACCTCAATCAGAGTCCAAATGATAAAGTTATGATCGAAATGGTGACATGGCGCAAGCTATTTCTACTCATCACGATTGTTCCAATTTACATAACTTGTTACATCTTAAAATGTAAACTTTTGGCAAGAACTTTATATGGATAGAAAGACAAGGAAAATAGGATCACGTGAGCGCAAGAATCACTAAAATTGGAGTTTGTACGAGGAAGTTATGCTCAAAATCATGAAGTCGCGCAGCTGCTAGCGAGAATTTTCGAGAATTTCTGAAAATTACCGAAAATTATCTATTTCTTGGAGTACAATTAATCTCCTTATCACATAATCCTCCATGATTCACTCATATCTTTTATTTCCTTATTTAATTCTCTTCTCACACTTATATATATTTTATATCATTATTCATGTGAAAAGACACCGCAACATAATCATCCTACACCCCACAAGGGGGGATCACCCCCCAACCATCATCCACATCCTTTCCTCCATCCATCCATCACTTTGAAGATTTGTCTGTGGAATCAAGAGGAGGACCAAGAGGTGGATTCAAGACAGAGAAGGACGCGACAACTCCCACATCTAGGGTTTTATTCATTTCCTGATTTATCTTGTATTTTCCAGACATATGGGTAAGATCTATCCAACCCCCATGATTATTCTTCACAACATCATGGGCTAGAACCGTTTTGGTAGATCTAGGGTTTTGAAAGTTTTATGAATTAATTAACTTCTCTTGTGTGTCCTCCATACAACACTACTGGTGGATTTATTTTATATTTGATTGCATGTTTTTAATTCATATTCAGAGTCGTTTTGTGCATCTTCAACTGTTATATAGAGTCTAAATATATATCTTGGTTGTTGATTGAGCGCGTTCACTGCTGAACATGGTTTATTGTTATGATTCTAAGTGAGTGGACTTTGAAGCTTCATTAGAACTATCATATATGAATATTTTTTAATTGAATTGAATTTGGGTTAATAAGCAGGATAAAGAGGGTAATTTTATAGTACCTATAAAGGAAGATCATATCGGGTTAGGTTCCAGACGTAGGAAATAATTGTTACTGATAGTACCTAGAAATTGAGTGAAATTACGTCTCTTACTCCGAGGTTATTCACAAATGTTACACGTATATTTACTTGTGTCTATAGAGTAGATTTGCATGGTTTAGTGATATGTCCATAGTCCACAAGGTAGAGTTGGTATACACTTGAGAGATAAGTTAAGTAGTAAAACTGAATTATCCTAGAGGTACCTATTCTCATATTTGATCCACTTTCGTATTCTTCTACTGCTATTTTATTTTATTTGTTATTTAATTTTAGTATTTTAGTTGATAATTAATTCTACAACTCTTATTGCCTTTCGTCTTAATTAATTTAGATAATAATTAAATTGATAATACGCCGTCCTTTGACTTCGACATTTAACTTGATCGTTTGCTTAAGCTGCAACTAATATCCTTCATACTTGGGGATTAATTTTGCGTGCAAAGAAAATGCGCATCAAGTTTTTGGCGCCGTTGCCGGTGACGGCTGTTATTGTTAGTTTATTATTTCTAGTTTGATTAAGACTTCTATTTCTGATTATTTATTTCTATCTAACCTTAAATTTTTCTGAGGTACTTGTGTACTAGGAAAAGGAGAGGAAGGAAAGAAGGAATAACACATTGAGCTAAACATGGCCGGAGCAAGGCAGAATCCGAATAATATTGTTATACGTGAAATTTTCACGAACTATGGGATTGGCAACATGGGGTTTATAGGAGCTAGGGGGAAGATGATGATTTTGAGATACATCCCGCTCTTATTAACATGGTAGAGAAGAATTCCTTTTTCTGGAGGTTGCTTTGAAGATCCATATAAGCATCTCCGAAGATTTCTTGGTTATGCAAATACTCAAAAGGGTTCTAGAGAAAATGATCATGCTAGGCGGATCACCCTATTCAAGTTCTCTTTGATTGATAGGGCAGAAGAATGGTATGAGACTCTTGATCCCACTGATTGCACTACATGGGACCAACTGCAGCAGAAGTTCTTGGAGAGATATATGTCACCCTCAAGGATCTTAAGAATGAGGCAAAACATCACTCAATTTGTTATGAATCAGGGTGAGAAATTCTATAAGGCATGAGACAGGTTTAAAGACATGCTCAGGAGGTGTCCACAGCATGGGATGTCTAAGGCTCAATACATAAGTATCTTCTACTATGGATTGGATTACGAGTCGCGAATTCTTATTGATGCATCATTAGGAGGAGCGATGTTATCTAAGACAACACTTGAAACAGAAAAGTAGTTTGAAGACATCTCTATGAATTCACGTGACTGGCTTACAAAGAGCGTTAGAGGAACTTATATAGTGGGTAAAGTGGCGCAGGTTGAACATCAAGTGGTGAAGCCGAATAGGGATGATGAGATCGTCTCTAGTCTAGCTAACATCAACAAGCTACTAGAATCCCAACAGAGGCAGATTGTAGAGTTGACACAAAGAGGGCCTAGTATCTAGTAGCAAGAAGTGAAGAGTGTTGAAGATACCTTCAATCGATACATGCCAAGGAATGATGCAAGGGTTGACCACATCGAGGCTACTATGAATGCTAAGCATGCAGATTTATCTAAGCAGTTGAAGGACCTTACTTTGATGATGGGGCAGATGGCTGTGAACGTGAATTAATTAACACAAACTTTGGAGAAAGGAATGTTCTCATCTCAAAGTATAACGAACCTAAAAGAATGTAAAGCCATCACATTGTCTGGAACGCAGTATGAGGGACCGATGATGCCGAAAATGAATTTCGAAGTTCCAGGAGCTCGATTCGACTAGGGTTCGTCCAAGCCAGCAGGTCGAACCACATCCCGAAGGTCGAACCAAGCACTGGGCAACCTCTGGAGCATCTAGATAAACGGTTCGACCAAGACCACCCTGGTTCGACCAACACTCAAGGTCGAACCGAGGTCGAATCAACCTGTCTGTGACCCTCTGTTTTCTCTGAAGTTGGGTTTGACCAAGATCATTCTAGTTCGAACTATCTTGTCCGACACCATTTTTTGCACAGAATGCCTAACCTGATGTTGATGTTACTCCAGTGTCATCCTAAGGTCAGAATACTAAGCTTATAGTGGAAAAGAAATGGGAAAGAGTAAAGAGGTTGAGAGCTGAGAAGCTTAGATTGCAGATGGATAATGAAGATATAGTTTTCTCTCTTGATAAAGCAATGATAATGCCCATGGAGACTCAATCATGCAAGAGCATAGATATGGTTTCTAACTTGTTTAATATTTATTTTATTAAGAAAGATAATTCTGAATTTGAATAGAAGATTGACAGGGAGGAGTCTAGACAGCCATTGGAGAAAGAAAATTCTGAGGATCATATTTTTGTGACCAAGAAAAGTGAGGTGCTGAGTGTAGACAAGAAGAGGGAAAGAAAGTACTTAAAGGTGAGGATGCGAGAAGACTGCCATCTGATCCAGTAGTTCAAAAAGTGGTATTCCGTCGTGACTCTCCGACGTTAAATATAAGCGCTTGTTGGGGGCTTGTCCCTTCCGTTAATTTTTTTTGTGTGAGTGAGGAGTTATTATATTTGAAGTGCTCACGTTTCGGCAATTACATCTCTTTTCAAACTTAGTTTCAACTTACATTTTTACTAAGTTTGGGGGGTGTGATGTACTTACCTCATCTTATGAGCATCGAGGGTATAATTTTTCCTTTCGTTGGTTGTTTGTTTATTAGGAAGTTGATTTTTTGCAGCATATTGATACTTAACCAGTGTTGGTATGTCGATTTTTTTAACTTACCTAATGTTTAGTGTGTTGGTGTGTCTAGTGTGTGGAGTCGATTAGATAGTCATTTGAGTCTTTCTTATAGTTCTCCTATATTATTAATGATGAATCATGTGATGATGAGGTGTGCTTGAGCTTTCATGATAGAAAAGGTAAAAGAGGAGGCAAGGCGAGTCCTATATTGAGGTTTTGACCTGATCGAGTTGAACACTCGAGAACTCATAAACGTTTTGAAGAAGAAAAATCAGGTGTCCTCATTTCCTTATTCTAATTTGTATATGTGCTTTTAAATCATGAGAGTGGAAGGATTAAGATCTTGGTTTTAGTGATCCACATGTGAGCTTATATTGTTTAAATTGTGCCTGAAATTCATATGCTCTAGAAATTGATGAAGGAAGTATACTTGAGTTATATTGTGATATGAAGTTCTACGTGTACTTGTAAGATATTGCTTACCATGAAAAGTGTTCTATTACTTGTTAAAGACCCATGTGAGATTTTTTTGAGCCTTGTTGATCATGTATATAATCACATGATATTTCTTTTCTGGGGAGTATCGTTCCTTTGTATGTATTCTAGAACTTGCCTCTTGTCTTACTTGAAACTACATGTGTGTTAAATTATAGGAAATGATCAAAGGCCATCATTGAATTTAGGAGTCACTTAGCCAAATAATTTCCTCCCAAATGATGTTCCGTAGTTAGCCCCATTGAGCCTAAAAACCTCATTCTTTGGCAGCCTACGAAAAATGGCCAATTTGAGCTTCTGAATTTTTTTAGCCTTGATTCTATCATGACGAGAATTAATGGCTTTTCAAAGTATGATGATGGAGTTTGATAACAGCTTGGGAATGAATGAAATTGGTGTTGAAACAGTGATTGAGCTTGAAAATGCATCTAAAGAAAAGCATAGAGAGTGCTTAAATTTAATACTCCATTGAATCAAACAACTTAGGGCAGTGCTTAAATCTAGTACCCTATGGAGGATGCACGAGGTAGTGCCCAAAACTAGTACCTCAAGAGAAAAAAAAGAGGGAAGAAAAAGGGGAGAAAGAAAGAGAAGTAAAAAAATGTTGTGCTAGAAAGAAAAAGAAAAGTTGAAGAGTTGAGGAGGATGTTGTGCTTAATTGAAGTGAGTAAGAAGAATGAAAGATCATGATGGAGTGCACGCTTGATTGATTCGAGTTTTGAGTCACTTATCCATATATCTACCTTAACCAAAGAGCCAACATTACATCCAAAAGAAAATTCCTTTTTGATCCCATTGTCGAATCATACTTTTATTGGTGGAGAGTTTGAGACATTTGGAAAGCTTATGGTTACGCATGCACTTGAATTGATTTTGAGCGTAAACACCTTAACCCATAAGTGTACATCTTTTACACTTGAGTGCGAGTGATATATACTTCCTGTGAGAACATGTCAATGGAGTATTTGAATTGGTGGTGATTGTCATATCTTGTATGCTATGAATTGATTATTACATGTAATGAGAGTTGCATGATCTTAGTTGAGGACAATTGAATTGTGAATGGGGTATTTGTCATAGTCCTTATTTTTCCGCTAATTTTCTTACTCTCTCTCTCTCTCTCTTTATTTTTATTTTGTTTTCTCGGGACGAGCAACAGGTGAGTTTGGGGCATTGATGAGAGTAAAAATAAGCGTGTTTTAGTATCCAATTTAACACCTTTTTTATAGGAATTATTATCATAGATTAGCACAAGTGTTTTATATTCAATATATTTGAGAAAAATGTGCATTTAAGGTGTGATTTGTGCAAGGATGCTCTGAAACGCACGTCCAACTTGTGCAATTTTTTTGTATTTGTGTGGAGTTCAAAATTAGAAATGTGATATATCGTTGGAAAGACACAGAAGAGAGGGTCATTTTGGCGTAATAATTACCTCAATCGGAGTTCAAACGATAAAGTTATGATTGAAATAGTGACGTCAAGCTGATTCTACTCAGCACGACTGTTCCAATTTACATGACTTATTACATCTTCAAATGTTAAAATTTTGCTAAGATCTTTATAAGGATATAAATTCAAGAAAAAGAAAATCGCGTGAGCACAAGAATCACTAAATTCGGAGTTTTTACGAGGAAGCTATGCTCAAAATCGTGAAGTCGCGCAGCTGCCAGCGAGAATTTCCGAGAATTTTTGAAAATTTTCGAAAATTACCTTTTTCTTGGAGTACAATTAATCTCCTTATCACATAATCCTCCATGATTCACCCATATCTTTTATTTCCTTATTTAATTCCCTTCTCACACCTATATATATTTTACATCATTATTCATGTGAGAAGACACCGTAACACAATCATCCTACACCCTCCACAAGGGGGGATCACCCCCCAACCATCATGCACATTCTTTCCTCCATCCATCCATCAATTTGAAGATTCGTTTGCGGAATCAAGAGTACCAAGAGGAGGATTCAAGACAGAGAATGACTCGACGACTCCCACATCTAGGGTTTTATTTGTTTCCTAATTTATCTTGTATTTTTCAGACATATGGGTAAGATCCATCCAACCCCCATGATTGTTCTTCGCAACATCATGGGCTAGAACCGTTTTGGTAGATCTAGGGTTTTGAAAGTTTTATGAATTAATTGACTTCTCTTGTTTGTCCTCCGTACAACACTACTTGTGGGTTTATTTTATATATAATGGCCCATTTTTAATCCATATTCAGAGTCATTTTGTGCATCTTCAACTGTTATATAGAGTCTGAATATATATCTTGGTTATTGATTGAATCATGTATGAATGTTTATTAATTGAATTGAATTCGGGTTAGTAAGTAGGATAAAGAGGGTAATTTTATAGTACCTATAAAGGGAGATCATATCAGGTTAGGTTCTAGACGTGAGAAATAATTGATACTGATAGTACCTAGAAAGGGGGGTGAAATTACATCTCTTGCTCTGAGGTTATTCACACGTGTTACACGCATATTTACTTGTGTCTATAGAGTAGATTTGCATGGTTTAGTGATGCGTCCATATTCCACAAGGTAGAGTCGGTCTGCACTTGAGAGGAAAGTTAAGTAGTAAAACCGGATTACCCTAGAGCTACCTATTCTCATACTTGATCTACTTTCGTATTCTTCTACTGCTATTTTATTTTATTTGTTATTTAATTTTAGTATTTTAGTTGATAATTAATTATACAACTCTTATTGTCTTTCGTCTTAATTAATTTAGATAATAATTAAATTGATAATACGTTGTCCTTTGGGTTCGCTATTTAACTTGGTCACTTGCTTAACCTGCAATTGATATCCTTCACATTTGGGGATTAATTTTATGTGCATAGAAAACGTGCATCATGATCTACAGGAAACTTGTTACCTTGATTATCCCTAAACACACATAAGGTCACTCAATTTAACTTAATTCATTTTTCTTCTGCTAGTTTTTTTTTTTTTTTAACAAATGAATTAGGCTTTGTTTTATTTTATTATAATTTATTAAAACATATTCTATTATTCATTATTACATCTATAATATTATTCGTAAATAAAATAAGAAAATATTTTTCTTAGGAACACAATCGTTGATGTAATTAGTGTCTATATAGTATATAATTGACAAAAAGAATGTATAATAACTTTATTTTTTATTTATTATATTAATAGTTAATGAAGAAAATAATTTAAATAATGATCGCTTTTCCTTTATTAGGTATCATTTTTACTAAAAATGTAATCACTTTTATTATTAGTAGTAATGCCCCGCGCGATGCACGGAATAATCGTACAGACAAATATTACGTAAATTATTTTATTAAAATTAATAATAAAATAAATAAATAAAAATAAATAAATGAAAAAATCTCTTGTAAACCTGTGATTATGTGAAACAGATTTAATTTAAATGTAATTAATATATACATATATAAAATATGTTTATTGATGATATATATATATATATATATATATATATATATATATATATATATATATATATATATATATATATATATATATATATATATATATATATAATATTAAATACATTCTTTCAATACAGATCATTTTTTAAAAAAAATTCACATCCCCTACCATAAGTATAATACTCTATATTGTATTTAATGCTTATTTTTATATTTTGCATTCCTCTTTTCATATCAAAATTATTGGTTGTATCTTCCTATGAAAATGAAACCATATTTTCCTCTTGAAAAATATCATAATCCTATATGATTGATTCTATCATTAGTTTTTGAGTTGGTTTCTTGTGCCTTCGGACACATCGTGCACCCATATTTTTTAGTATTAAATTGTATGGGCACACAAGTTTTTGCCTTAGTTTGAGGTTTTTTTTTTTCTACAATATTAATTTTGATCAATTTTTATCCAATTTTAGTCTTTTCTTTTTTTTTTTTTGTCATTTTTTTAAAATTTGGTTCTTCTTTTGTCCACTTTTTGATTTAAATTTTATACATTTTAATATAAAATACTCATTTTGGATAAACGAATTGAACTAAATTGAGCAAAAAAAGGCCAAAATTAAAAAAGTAACTAAACCAATTATTATATGGCAAAAATTTGTGTGCGCCGGGGGTCACGGAGGGCACATGGGGCACACTCCGTGTGCCTTTAGAATTTTGTGTTAAATTGTATACCTTTTAATATAAAGATGTTTACTCTTTATTTTTTTAAGAAAAATAAAAAAAATATTAATGAAAAGTATATACACTTTAGAACAAAATGGTGTAACCTTATTAATTAAAGTTTATACCCTTTAGAACAAAATAATGTACACTTATCCATAATACTAAATTCTAAAGGCGCACGGTGTGCATCCGGGCGCACACAAGCCTCACTCTTCTTATATTTTCTTCTTTCTTCCTCTTTTTAAATTCTTCAATTTTACTAGGAGTTCTATATAGAATAATTTTTATTTTTATTTTCATTTTCTTTAAAATCAATAATTTATCTATTTATTTTGTATTCATTATTGGTATTTCTTTCTATGGAGATATGTGTTCTCTTCATTCTTTTTTCTTTTTTTTTTTCAAATCTATTTTGTAGAATGAAATACAATCTATCAATTCAAAAGTGTACAAAAGAAGAACCGAATTTTGATTCAAAAGTGCACAAAAGGCAAATTTTGTCCTTTTCATTCAAAATTTTTATACATTTTAGATATTCACTTATTTCCAATGACGGTATGATTTGCCTTTTCTTTTCTTTTTTTTATTCACTTTTTTTTATTTTTTATATTCACTTATATCCGATGAGTTTCAAATAAGTGATGCCTCATAAATTTCAAATAAGTGATGCTTTTTTTTCCTTCCACGTTGTACTTTCTTTTTACTTTTATATAAAAAAAATTATATTTTCACTTATTTCTGATAAATTTCAGGTTTTTTTTTCTTTCACATAGCATCTTTTATATATACCAGTAATTCTCCCGTGCGTTATATATAAAATATTATTATTAATTGTAAACTTAAATATTTTTATTGTATTCCTTAAAATATTATTATCATGAATATAAGTTTTTTTTAAGATAATTTAATCTTTTAAATATTAATATTGTGTGTTAATAACATATGATCATTTTAAAATTAAAGTGTATCGGTGAGATTATTGATAATATAATACAGAAATGTGTGATTTAGACAAAAATAATATAAAATAATTTTTTTTATACATGAATATGAGATAAATATGATAAAAAGAAATAATACTCCATCCATCCGCTTTTAAGAGTATCATTTGTTTTATGCTTATTTTTTTGGGTTAATTACGTTAAAATACATCACCTTTTCACTTTTCTCAATTTAATCACGAACTATTTTTTAATCAAAAAAATACACGGCCTTTCCATTTTTTTCAATTAATCATGAACTTTTATTTTTATCAATTAAATACAATTTTTTAATATTTTCTCAGTTTAATCATAATTTTTTTCTTTTATAATACATGATCTTATATATTTCACAATTTAATCATATTTTTTTAATTAATAAAATATGACAATTTCAATTAAAAATATTAATATACATAACATTTATTAAAATATAATGTATACATTACATATTACAAATATAAAAAAATAAAATAAAATAATTGATAACCAATATTGTCTAAGTATAAAAGAAAAGTTGAATTAATTACAACTGTAATTAAATTAATTCCCGTCGAAAGGAAAAAAAAATCCATGTGTTAGAAAATTAACTTTTATTTTTAGAATTTATTATTCTTTTTAAAATTTATTTTCAAATTATTTAAACTTATACAATGTTTACGTTACGTAGATTTAGAGAATGGGGGCAGTTGTAATTTTAAACTTAAATTTTTATATTTTTATAATTTAATCACAAAATTTTCTATTAATAAAATATATAACTATCTTATAATTAATAAAAATCACGCATGTTAAATCTTTAAAATATAATGTGCATGAATTTAAATATTAAAAATATTAAAAAAAGTATTCATAAAAATCCATGACTAAATTTATTTAATAAAAATAAAAAGGTCATGATTATATTAAAAAATACAAAAAGATATTGTATTTAATTAATAAAAAGATAGTTCGAGATGAAATTAAGAGAATATAGAAAGGTTGTTTATTTTTTTATTAAAAAAATAATTCGTGATTAAATTGAAAAAAGACGAAAAGATTGTATATTTCAATGTAATTAACCCTATTTTTTTATGTGTGGTGCGTAATTTATTAGTGAGGTGTGAAAATTAAGATTTCCACTAAAAAAATTAATGTAATTAAATAAAAAAGAAAAGTAATGATTTTTAAATTTAAATTTTACATAAAATATTTATATAAAAAGTAAAAATATAAAATTAATTTTAGGCTAATATTTTTAGTTTTTATAAGTTCAAGAATTAAGATACCATATAAATGAGTAACTAAACGACCAATATTCTTATTTTAAAAATCCAAGTTTTTATTTTAAAAGTCCAAGAATTAAGATACTATATTATATAAATGAGTAAATAAACCACCAATATATTTTTTTTGTTGTTAAAAAACCCAATAATTAAGCACAATAATATTTTTTATCAATCTAATTTCTAACCTTGATGGCATCAAATTTCCTTCTCTCTCTTTGGATTGTGTACACATCCAAGAGGGCCTGTTTATCGCCAAAGTGGTGAAAACAAACAAAAATAAAAACTCCATACTCTATATCCAGAAACTGTATTGATATACCATTGAAGAGGTATCCATTTCATCTGATACAAAATGATTTCATAGCTTAAGTTTTCAGTCCATGCGTCAAAATAGCCAGTGAAGAGAGACCAAAATGCCAACTATAATGAGTTAAAGAAATTTCCAGCTCTGGTTGTTCCATAGGGGACTGGTTGGTCTTTAGGTGCTCCATCATCCTTTGGTTCTATTAATGGAATATATATCCTCCCTGACAGTGAACTCATTTGTTGATGTCTGGTTTTTTCGCTTCCTATTTATTTAAGAGTAAACACATTGTGTTCAACACATAATACAATAAACTAAAAGTTCAACTTCAAGATAAGTATCTATTACTTCACACTTCAATTCAAATATGAGTACTTTTTTTTCTCTCTACAGATTCCAAAATTGACAAATGATCCAAATAAGAGAGTAGTATATTACCTCTAGACATGAATGTTTTGAGATAGCCATTTGGGCTGCATATTTCCATAAAAATGAAAACAGAAATTTTAGAGAAATTAAAGAAAACTCAAACATGAATCCACAATCAAACAATCTAACCTTGTGATTGGCCTATGTGCTAGCATTACAGCATTCTTATCACAAATCCCATTTGGCCTGCGATTCAAAATTTTAAATAAATAATTACTTTATTCTCATAATAACTTTGCCTCAGACTCATGTTTCCATCTATTTTGATGAAGGGCTGCCACAAAATGAAGGAGTATCAATGGAATTGAACATGGATGCAATTAACAATTTCAGAAAGAAGCATGTGCCATATTATTATGGTCATTTTGAATAATTTGTGATAGGGCTTTCCACACCTAATGTCTGAACAACTTGCTTCTGCTCCAGGACCTGCCACCGCCTCCGGCCACCACAATGACCGACCAATATTGCAATATCTTTTTTTTTTCAATTATTTTCAGTATATATATTGTATTCCACCACAGGTATATATTTACAGTTGCGAGGAGTGCACCGGAAGCTTCCTCTGACACTATATTCACACACGCAACCAAACATGGTTTCTTGGACAGAATTTATTGTACACAGTATAAAAATTGGTTTTTCTCCTTTGACTATTAAATATTTTTTTAATGTATTTTACACATATACCCTTATTTTGGGAGGGAATTTGACTATTCTTGTATATAAATTTTTTTTAAAAAATAAAATAATTTAATTAAACATTTATCACTTTTTTTTATCAGATATCACTTTTTATTAGAAATTTTTTCGCTTTTTATTCGTCTTATTAAATAGTTTAATTGGATGTCAATGTGTATCACTTATTTTTTATGAAATATCACTTTTGATTGAAGATATTATCATTTTTGTCTTTCTTATAAATTATTTATGAAATAAAATTGATTAGTCGAATATCACTTTTCTATGTTCATATATTACTTTTTGTTAAAAATATTATAACTTTTTAATTTATAAATTTTTTTATGAAATAGTTCAATAATAAGTGTCACTTTTTTTTAAGTCGAATTTTCAATTATCACATTTAATTTTCTTAATGATCACCTATACTTTAAATATTACTTGTAATTATTATAATTAATAAGATCATTATAGATTTTAAAATGTATAAAAAAATAAAAAGATATTACAATTAATTAATTAATTAGTTGCAAAATATGACGTTCATGAATGTGCCATTTCCGTGGAGTTTGCCCAGGTGACCGGTAACAGCCGCCTATTTCTTTATTGTTTATTATTTTTATTATACTAATTGATAAATGAATAATCCGTCTCACGGAAGAATATTAGTAAGACGGTCTCGCACAAGACTCACCCTACTTAATATACCCTATAAATATTAAAATTAAAATGTTTTTATTAAAAAGACATACCTTATAAAAAATATTATATACTACTAAACATACAACAAAACCCATTAAAACTATCCAAAATTATTAGAATGTTGCCCATATAGAATTTAATAAACCCAAAAATCGGGTTTGGATCTTCTATGCCACTTTGATTTGACATCTCTTGTGCTACTCCGTTCAATGAGTGACACGTAGAAGAGAGAACGGAAACTATATCCTAAGTCAACCAGTAAACTATTGGACAAGAGATTGGATTTCTCCACCCCACCACGTGTCATTCAATGAGGAAATGTTACAGGACATGGTACACCAAAGTGTCACAGGACATCTCGTACCCCAAAATAATATAATTATCGACCTAATTGCAACATATCCATGTAAAACATTACATACCTTCGTTATAAACATAAAGAATAATACAAAAATAAGTAAATAATAAATAAATAAAAGAGCAATGGACCCTTCTCTATATTAAAGCAATCTCCGATCCCACTATTTTTTTTTCAATTTTTGTTTTTCATTTTTCTTCTTCCGTTTAAGATAATGTTCGAGGAATAAAACCTTGTTTTCCAAAATCTCATCAAGAAAACTTCAAGCATGTAAATAATATATAATATTATTTATATTTAATATACAAGTATATAATAAATAAAATCCACATATGAATTATAGTGGATAAGAGAGAGAGGGAGTTAATAAAACAGGTTTTTAACTCCCATCTCCTTGGAATAAAATATACTGCGCCATGCAGTTTTCAGACACGCTGAAACACGCTTAAACGCGTTACAGAACGCTGAATGCTGAAACGTTCATGCGCGAGACAGAATGTTGAATACATCTCTCTTGTTTTCTCTTCCAATTTCACAATACGAAATCCAATCATCACATTCCACTATTAATACAATATCGTGGAAATATAATCTACAACCCCATGTTGTGAGATTTGATCCAGAGATCACGGTTTAACAACGTGGGTACCAATAGGTTCGTACGTATTCTTCCGCTGCTTCATAATCTTACGGTGGGAGGTATGTGTTTTCTCTTTGTGTATGAATAGAGATTATGTTTTAGGAATGTGAGTTTTCCAACATTGGTATCAGAGCCAATGGTTGGTACTCCGTAAGTCTTCTGGATTAAAATATTTTCATGGTTTCAGTTTTCTGCTTTTTATGGTTTATATGCTCATACATGATTTGTGATGAATAGAGTGTTGGCTATTGGATCGTTTGGCTCAGCGTGATTCGTTAGGGATTCAAGGAAACAATTACAGCGGAAGCAAAATAAAAGTTTACCTTTCTTTAGGGTTGATGTAGAGGATGAACAGTAGTGAACCTCCTCCGATCTTCTGTTGTATGACCCAAACTCAACTCTGGTATTGTGTGGGCAACAATCTCCAGAATCCACTCAATTTGCTCCTTCCACTCAACACGTCAAAAGTGGCACTATGTTAGGGTTTCAGGAAGCTGAGCTGACTTATATATTGTGCTACAACATGGACCAGGAGGAGAAATTGGATTGGGCCTCAATTGGATTTAATTAATCAAGCTTAGCCCAAAGCATATTATTAAATCCAATAATAATAATATAGTCCACTAAAATATTATTATTGCACTACCTATCCAATCTCAAAATTATGTTTTGGGCTCCTTCTTATTATGAGCCCGACAGTCTCCCCATATTTAAGATATACAACGCCTATTAAGTAATTAAGTTACTGACAACTCAAATTAATTAATATCTCATCCGAGAGTAGTACCACTCAACATCATTATCATGCCGGAAATTAATCCACTTGCAAGATTTACATGATAATCCTTATGAGCTCCTCAAGGGGACATCATCAACCTATAACGGACATTGATTCCTTCTACAATCAACAGCACACCATAGAGAGAATACTATTTCCCAACTCACCGAGTCTATTGATTTAATATATAAATCTCACTCATTGATGAATCAAAGAAATAAATACTGTCTTACGTGTCGAGGTTATTGTATAGGGATTAAGAGCACGAACATCCATAATAACAGAGATCAAGTTCTTCTATATAGACAGTACAAGTCGAACGATCTCAAGCGATCCTTCTCAATACACACAAGGTGCACTAATATGATTCTATAGTCAAGACAAACTAATACCAAATTACACTACAACCATCCCGATAGATAGTCCACGTCTATCTCGGTTGTGAGCATCTGTTTATACTTTATAAGGAAACCGATAATATGATCTTCCTCGTGTTGTCGCACAACATAAATGGACTTTTGCACAAACATATAAATAAACAATTTATAATATGCAAAACATTTGATCATATGATTCTCATTTCAAATAAAATTGTTAAAACATTGTTCAATACCGAAGTAAGGCTTATAGTATAAAATCTAACAATCTCCAACTTATACTAAAAGACTAGGCTGCCATATCTGCTGACACTCATCTAATCTCATTCCTTCTACATGCCCATCGAATGCTTTCGCTGGAAGGCTCTTAGTAAAAGGATCAGCAAGGTTATCCTCAGATGCAATCTTAGCGACAACGACTTCCCCTCTTCTAACGATGTCTCGTATCAGGTGGTACTTGCGCTCAATGTGTTTACTCGCCTTATGGGCTCGTGGTTCCTTCGAGTTTGCTATTGCACCACTATTATCAAAATAAATTATGATTGCTTTGGGCAAACCAGGAATCACATCCAAGTCCATCAAGAAGTTCCTGAGCCATACTGCTTCTTTAACTGCCTCAGAGGCTGCTACATATTCAGCTTCCATAGTGGAGTCCGCAATGCATTTCTACTTTACACTCCTCCATATTATAGCTCCTCCTTCAAGAGTATATTCATAACTCGAGGTGGATTTATTAGCATCCCTATCTGACTGAAAATTCGAATCAGTATAACCCAAAGGTAACAAAGTATTCGGTCCGGTAAACCAGCATATAATCCCTAGTTCTTCGCAGGTACTTCAAAATATGCTTTACCGCAGTCTAATGTCCTTGTCCTGGATTACTTTGATACCTACTGACCATGCCCATGACATAACAGATATCCGGTCTCGTACATAGCATAGCATACATGAGGCTTCCTACTGCCGAAGCATAAGTGACCAGCTTCATTGCCTCTATTTCCTATTGTGTCTTTGGACACATTTCCTTAGATAGAGGTATTTTATGTCTGAAAGGCAGAAAACCTTTCTTGGAATCTTGCATACTAAAACGAGTCTGGATTGTATCAATATATGAAGCTTGGGATATGCACAACATTCTTTTCTTGCGATATCTTATTAATTTGATCCCAAGAATATGTCCGGCTTCTCCTAAGTCCTTCATCTCAAACTGCTTGGACAACCATATCCTTACGCAAAACAATATCTTTACATTGTTTCCAATGAGCAGAATATCATCCACGTAGAGTACAAGAAATACCACTACGTTTCTGTCACACTTTTTGTACACGCATGATTCATCTGGACATTGAATAAATCCATATGACTGGATTACATCATCAAAATGGATGTTCCATGATCTTGAAGCTTGTTTCAATCCATAAATGGACCTTTTAAGCTTGCACACAAGATGCTCTTCGCCCTTTGCAATGAATCCTTCTGGTTACTTCATATAGATGTTTTCCTCAAGACTTCCATTAAGGAAAGCTGTCTTGACATCCATTTGTCATACCTCATAATCCATATGAGCAGCAATAGACAAAAGAATCTGGATTGACTTAAGCATGGCCACAAGCGAGAAGGTTTCCTCATAATCGATTCCTTCTTTCTGAGTATATCCTTTAGCCACAAGCCTTGCTTTAAAGGTTTCCACCTTACCGTCAGATCCTCTTTTTCTTTTATAGATCCACTTGCATCCAATAACTTTTACACCATCAGATGGTTCTACAAGCTCCCAGACTTGATTAGAATACATGGATTCTATTTTAGATTTCATTGAGTTTTGCCATAATTGAGCATCTTTATCTTGCAGTGCCTCGTTGCAATTCCATCGGTCGATTTCATGTTCACCAGGGACCAAGTCAGAAGACTCTCCCAATCCCATAAATCTATCCGGTTGTCTCACAACACTCCCACTATGACGAGGCTCCGCAGGCAATTATGTACCAGGTGTGACACGCGGTGCAGTGTCCCATGGTATATCCTCTTGTACAGATGGTATTATGTTTGGTGTTTCCTCTCTTACTTCTTCTAGAACAATTTTACTCATGGGTTTGTGATTCATAATATAATCTTCTTCCAAAAATTTAGCGTTCGTACTCACGATCACCTTTAGGTCTTTTGGATTATAAAACAAACCACTTTTTGTTCCTCTAGGATATCCTATAAATAGACAAACTTCAGTACGTGATTCTAACTTATCAGCATCCGCCTTCAACACATGTGCCGGGGCACTCCAAATCCGAACATGTTTGAGACTAGGCTTACGCCTATCCACAGTTCTGTGGATGTGGAGGCTACCGATTTAGAAGGTACTAAGTTTAAAATGTAGGTTGTTGTTTCTAAGGCATGTCCCCAAAACGAATTTGGTAGTTCCGAATAACTTGTCATTGATCTTACCATTTTCATAAAAGTCATATTCCTTCTTTACGCTACACCATTCTGTTGGGGTGTGCCCGGTGCAGACAATTGAGATTCAATCCCTTACTCCGGTAAATAATTCCTAAACTCTCCCAAGAGGTATTCGCCACCACGATCAGATCGCAGTGTCTTGATATATTTTCCAAGTTGCTTTTCCACATCAGCCTTGTACTTTTTGAATTTATCAAAGCACTCAGACTTGCGGCGCATCAAATAAATATATCCGTATCTAGAATAATCGTCAATGAAAGTGATGAAGTATTCATAACCACCTCTTTTGCCTGGACAGACATAGACCACATAAATCAGAAAGAACCAATTCCAACAGATCCTTGGCTCTATTCCCCTTTGCCTTGAAAGACATTTTGGTCATTTTTCCTTCCAAGCAGGATTCGCAAGTTGGATAATTTTCCACTACTAATGAACTCAGAGGTCCATCAGCTATCAACCTTTGAATCCTACTTAAGATAATATGACCTAGTCTCAGATGCCAAAGATATGTTTTGTTCATTTTAGAAGGTTCTTTTCTCTTACTAGTAGATGTATCATTCGTTTCAATTTGTTGAACTGTGGGAGTAATTGGATTAAGAGTATACAAATTATCTATCAATGCACCATCACATATTAAAATTTCATTTTTCCTTAAAACAACCTTGTCATTGAAAGAAACAGAATATCCATCCATAAACAATTTAGAAACTGAAATTAAATTCTTTCTAAAATGAGGTACATAAAGACAATTCCTCAGAACAAGAGTTTTATTCTTATTGAAAAATAAATAAACGTCTCTCGCTGCGACAGCTGCTACTCTTGTAGTATTCCCCATGAGTATGGTAGTCTCTCCATCACTAAGCTGTCGGGTTTGATGGAATCCCTGCAAAGAATTGCTGACATGGTCAGTGGCTCCTGTATCTACACACCAAGTGTCAGCAGATACAGCCGCTAAACACGATTCAACAACTAGTATAAAAGACTTACCATTCCTGTTCCCCTTCAGAAGAGGGTAGTCAGCCTTGTAGTGTCCCGACTGCTTGCGTTTGAAGCACTTGCCTTTAGGCTTCTTGACCGCACCAGTCTTTGCTTTCACTTGGTTCACCGGTGCTGAATTTCATTGCTTCTTCATATTCCTACCGCCTTTCGGCCTAGGATGAGCAACATTTTCAGCAATATGAACCTGAGGAACTCTACGAAATAGTTCTTCCGCCGCCACAAGTTCTATCAGAAGTTCCACCAACGTGTACAAATATTTGTTCATACCATAGTTCAGGCGAAACTGCTCCAAACTCCTAGGCAAGCTTTGGAGTATGATATCGACCTGGGTTTCCCCATCGATTTCAGCTCCAAGAACTTCCAACTCATTGAGTTGCCTCATCATCCTAAGGACATGCTCCCTTACGGGAGTTCCCTCAGCCATTTTGGTGTTCATTAGAACAGTCATGCCCTTCGACCTAGCAGGACGACTCTAATGCTCGAAGAGTTTCCTAAGATTATGCATCATATCATAGGCGGTCTGCATAGCTTGATGCTGAGTTTGGAGTACATTTGACATAGAAGCCAAAATGTAGCACTTAGCCATCCTATCAGCTTTGACCCACCTATTATAAGCAACTCTTTGCTTTTCGGTAGAGTCATCATTAGGTGCCGGAGGACATTCCTCAGTGAGAACAAAGATATAATCTTCAGCAGTTAAAACAATATCCATGTTCCGTTTCCAGTCAACATAATTAGTGCCAGTAAGTTTGTGCTCTTTAAGTATAACAGAAAGCGAGTTGAGTGCCATTTGAAAATCCTGAGAATCATAAATAATAAACAGATCAAACAATTCGAATTAATCAATTTATATTAAATCCCTCAAAATAATATAAAATAAAATTTACCAAAATCTCAAGCACCGTGAGTCTGCATGTCACGATAGTGTGGACGTATACAAACCCGAACATTTACAAAAGAAGGTTTTACCCAATAATTTCATTTGTCAACCTAACTTTATGACAAAATAATTAATAGTCGGTTTCTCTTTAGCCATGCAAAAAACAGCAGTGACTCCGACGGGGAGGATATTTATTATTTACACCTAAGTGTATACCATTATTTAATCTCAAGTCAGCAGCCCAAGCTTGTGTGCCTTACAGATGGAGAAGTCACACACGCTCGGATAACTTCCTACGATTATCATAAAGAAGTTCGTACTAGTGATCCGTGAATAAACTCATCCGATGGGGAGGAAGGTCTATGCCAACACGCAAGTTTATTCACATCACTTACGAACCAATAATGGAGGCTGCCCGAATTAATTACCAATCCCCTCTCCCACTTAGTAATTTAACACCGAAGGTTTTTAACATGCATATAATATTTCAATAATAAAATATACATCCTAACATGCTTATATTTTAAGTAATTTAAAAAAATAAACCACATAGAACATGCCACATATATAACAATTAATTGTCAAGTAAAAATAATTAAATCAATTATATATATAGGGATTAATAGCATAATAAGTGAATTAATCAAATGGGCCCAAGAGCAACAATGGCACAAAATTTAGCAGCCCATAAAAATAAATAAATAAGCCCATTTTCCACCTCCTATTATACACAGCCCAAAATCAAATTTATGAAATTGAGCCCAATAGCCCATCCTCCACATAACAAATTGGTACGACATCTGCAGCCCAACAGAATCGCGCAGCTGCCTTTTCACGCCGTCAACATTGTCTGATTCGCCACCGCCTGCATCCGTGCTGGCATCAGTGCAGCCACCAGCCACCAGTCATCGACAATCAACGCCGAAGCATCGCCAAGACACACCCACGCCAGCGTCCATCTGCAGCGAAAGACATTTAGCGCCGGCTCAGTCGCGCGCTACTGATCTACTCCGTCACGCCGTTGTGCATTTCTTCATAATCTGGTTGGAATAGTCCGGGTCCTTCTGTCCAGGTCTGCCGCCGCCGTTCGCTGCCTGAATTGGCCCAGCACCACTTTCTTCCGACAGCGCTGCTTTCTACAGTCTGATCGCCATCATGTTGGCCCGACAGCCATCAGGCCTCCAGCCCATCGCGGTCGTACGATAACAGCCCATTATCCATGGTGCAGCGGTGTGTGTATCATGTCCAGGGTGTGTGTATCGTATCCAGCGAGTTTAATCAAAACGATCACATAGGGCAGATAATGCATATAGAGTTTCATGATAATTCACAATTACACAAACCCTAAAAACATGCTTTCTATCATGTGATTATATCCCGATAAAGTCAAATAATACATAAGCCCTATCATACATGCTATTAAATCGACAATCAATACATGTATGGTCCAAAAACCCCACCTAACGTCTCACGTTTCACCACGAAACCAACGCTCTGATACCAATTGTTTGCTATTGGATCGTTTGGCTCAGCGTGATTCGTTAGGGATTCAAGGAAACAATTACAGCGGAAGCAAAATAAAAGTTTACCTTTTCTCAGGGTTGATGTAGAGGATGAACAGTAGTGAACCACCTCTGATCTTCTGCTGTATGACCCAAAGTCAACTCTGGTGTTGTGTGGGCAACAACAATCTCCAGAATCCACTCAATCTGCTCCTTCCACTCAACACGTCAAAAGTGGCGCTATGTTAGGGTTCCAGGAAGCTAAGCTGACTTATATATTGGCTACAATAGGGACCAAAAGGATAAATTGGATTGGGTCTCAATTGGATTTAATTAACCAATCTTAGCTCAAAGCTTATTATTAAATCCAATAATAATAATATAGTCCACTAAAATATTATTACTGCACTACCCATCCAATCCCAAAATTATGTTTTGGGCTCCTTCTTATTATGAGCACGACAGTCTCCCCATATTTAAGATATATAATGCTCATTAATTAATTAAGTTATTGACAACTCAAATTAAATAATATCTCATCCGAGAGTAGTACCACTCAACTTCATTATCATGTCGGAAATTAATCCACTTGCAAGATTTACATTATAATCCTTATGAGCTCCTCAAGGGGACATCATCAACCTATAACGAACATGGATTCCTTCTACAATCAACAACACACCATAGAGACACTACTATTTCCCAACTCACCGAGTCTATTGATTTAGTATATAAATCTCACCTCACTCATTAATGAATCAAAGAAATAAATACTGTCTTACGTATCGAGGTTATTGTATAGGGATTAAGAGAACGAACATCCCTAATAACAGAAATCAAGTTCTTCTATATACACAGTACAAGTCGAACGATCTCAAGCGGTCCTGCTCAATACACACAAGGTGTACTAATGTGATTCTATAGTCAAAACAAACTAATACCAAATCACACTACAACCATCCCGATAGATAGTCCCCGTCTATCTCAGTTGTGAGCATCTGTTTATACTTTATAAGGAAACCGATAATATGATCTTCCGCGCATTGTTACACAACATATTATCTAGTATAAAGTAAATAGACTTTTGCACAAACATATAAATAAATAATTTATAATATGCAAAACGTTTGATCATATGATTCTCATTTTAAATAAAATTATTAAAACATTGTTCAATACAAAAGCAAGGCTTATAGTATGCAAATCTAACATAGAGTATGAATGTTGGTTAGTATGATGATGACTGATCATATGTATGAGTTAAAAGGCAGATTTTTTAATGTCCAGTTGCTATTCCATGTTGTTGACGAATTTTAGCCTTCAAATTATTCACGGGTACTTATTTTCGTCAAAATTTTCATGCATAGAAAGCATGTTTTATTTACACCACTAGAAAGATCTCGTCGAGAGGAGTCCTTCAATATTTTTTGTGCATTTTTGGCCTTCTAAAACTCCAGTTATGATTTTTTGAAGTTTTTCATGAAATTTGGCTTAATTTGCAAAGTTGCAGAAAATTTGGGGGGTCGTTTTTTGAAAATTAGAGAAAATCCAGGGAACTTTCTGTAATTAAAAATAACTAGTATTGGGTCGGACCGGATCAAACAGATGGGTCAGCCCAGAACCAAAGACCACTAGAAGGCAGGCGATCGGCGGAGGCGAGTGTAGAGTACGCTCCGGCAGACGGCGGCTCCGGCAGTGGCACGTGGACGTCACGCGCCGGCAACCGGCCAGCTCTGGCAGTGGCACGTGAAGTACACGCACCAACAGACACCTTTTCCGGTGACGGCGAGTGTGGTACATGCTCCGAACAGCATACTTTCGGCTACCAGCGCATCACGGCGCGTGGGTGCGCATTCGGATGCGTGGGTGGCACATGTAGGCACCTGCCGGTACGTGGAGGTGCGTGTGATTCTCCTGGTAGCGCGTGCAGGTGCGTGGAGACATTTTTTGGTGACCAAATGACGTTTTCCGATGTGTTTCGTTTCATGGATTCCAATGGTGATGTTTTCGAGAGCGTTTGATGTCATCTTTTAGTGTGTATGTGTAGTTTTACTTCATTTTGTGATATATTTGTTGAATACGAACCTATGGGGTGGCTATTTGGTTGTAATTTTTATAATAATGCATCTTAATATGTCATGTATTTCTAAATTCAGGGTGTTGAGTGATGTTAGAATTATTCAAATTCCTGTAGCCTATGAAAGTGGGAGCCAAAGTGAGTTGGACTGATTCACTTGTAATATACTTATTGCATCTTGGAAAGTTATTTCCATATGCATTAAATTGAGGGAAAATTCATGTGATATAGTTTGACTAACACTGGTATGTTTGTTTTTGGTTGCTCATTTTCTCAGAGGCATGTCAGGACGGGGAATAATTTCAGATGAAGATATTAGGACTAAAGATGAAGTCCTCCATGAATTTCTGAATTATAAAATGAAGTCAACACACAATATAAGGGACCACGCAATTGAATTGATTGAACTCTACAACCGATTGTTGCCTTTAATTTATAGCAATTCGATTCCACGTGATAAGTATTTCCAAGTTTCCAGTCCTGAGACCTGGGCAAACACTTTGGCTCCTTACCTACAATAGGATTTTTGGGTTCAGTGGGAGACTTATGAAGTGAATCCTAATGGTCAACAAATTATGCAAAATTTAGTCGATGCTTCTGTAGCAAGAGATAGGACACAAGTACTAAGATCAGTCTGCTTAAGGATGGGAAGGATTCGACGTTCTGATTCTTTTAGACTGAATGGTCGAGAGAAGCTTCAGATAAAGAATCCTCATATAGATCCTCTAGGGCAATCTATCTATAGTGTGGGGACTAAGAAATTTGATTATGAGCATCGATGGAAATCTAGTGATGATAAATTAGGGAGATTAATCCATAGATTTCCTTAATTCATTTCCACTATATTTTCTAATTGGTAACTCAGAGAGTTCATTAGAATTTTATATTCATAACTTATCAGACTTGGTGGTTTTTGCTATTGTTGATGGTTGTTTAAGTTCAACTTATGAGTGGATGTTCAATGTTTTTGATTAATTACTTGAACAATGTGTTTTTACGTTTTAAAATAAGAATATAGTATTATGGCACTTGATGAGATTGATGATTAGTAGTCTCCGAGCTATTTTTCGATATCAAGTCTTGTGTTATTTATTGAGATGTCTATGTTTAACTTAACATAAAACTTAATAAAACATTATTAACATACTGAATCACTTTAATCTCTATCAAAGATTATGGCATCGAAATCTATTGTCGCTGAATTGAACAAAGGTGAGAAACTCAATGGTGACAATTATGACACAAGGCGTAATAAAATTTGGTACGTATTGTATGAAGAAGATGCATTGGATGCTATAAACCAAGTGATGACCGATTCAGGCGCGGGAATTGAAAATCAAGGGAGGCGTGACTAAGAAGCGTACCGGGCATGAAAAAAGAAAAATTCCATTGGGCGTGGTATCCTTGTAAGCTTAATAATCGATCCAATGATCCATGAATGTGAGCAACATCCCACCGCACATGATTATCTGGGTGTATCTGCGTGAGAAGTATGGTGGTACATCAGTTACGAGGCTTAGGCAGTTGACCATTAAGTTCGACCCTTACAAAAGGAAACCTAATCATAACATTAGACAACATCTCAGGGAGATGTCTAATATGATTATCGAACTTAAGACTGCCGGTCATACACTCTCTGATGTACAACAAATCCAGTCCTGATCCGCTCTTTACCTGATCGTTGGGAACATCTAAAAGTCAACTTGACTCATAATGAAAGTATTAAGACTTTCAATGATGCTGCTGGTCATATTGAGCTGGAAGATGAGAGGCTCGGAACCTCAAAGCCTTCTTCTGGGGCCTTCTATGCCTATTCTACTTTCAAGGGAGCTTCGGACTTCAAAAGGAAAAGGAATTGGAAGAAGAGAAAGAAGGGATTACGATCTAACGGTGGTAGTGGTAACCTGAAAATAATCCAACTAAAACTGATGAATAGAAAAAGGAAAAGAAGCGTGTCACATAGAATAAGAAGGATAAAAGCAAGATGTCATGTTACAATTGTAGTAAGCTTGGTCATTATGCGCGTGAATGCCCTGAGACCGGGAGGGATAAGGTAGATTCATCTTATTTTGTTTTACGTGAAATTAAAGTCTCGAGTACTGTCTTGTTGTCTGATTCTTATTCATTTTGGATTATAGAGTCAAACGCAACGGACCATGTGACGAGAGACAGAGGAGCTTTTGTAGATTTCTGTCATGTTCTGAAGGGGACTAGGTGGATATATATAGGAAACAATGCACGAGTCGAAGTCAAAGGACTTGAGACATGAAAATTGGACCTTGACAATAGTCGGACCTTTATTCTACATGATGTTCTTTATGCTCCGGAGATCACGCGAAATCTAATTTCTATTTTAGTTCTGCTTAATTTGGGTTATGATGTATTATTCACTAAAGGCACTGTGATGATTAGCATTGATGATACTTGTTATACGTCTGGACATATGACTGATGGCTTCATGGTTTTAAATTGTAACAGAATGACATTTAGTTATTATGATGATTATTCATATTAGCTAAATGCTTATTCTTCTAGTAATGCAAATGTGAATGATGATATTTGGCATGCTAGATTAGGTCATATTGGGTAAGATAGGATGAATAGACTTGTGAAAGAAGGATTGTTGAGTCTTTCTTCTAAAGTTAAATTATCCAAATGTGAACATTATCTTGCTGGCAAAATGACTAGAAAACCTTTTGGTGAAGCTATTGTGTCTGAATCTCCATTAGAAGTAATTCATTCTGATATATGTGGTTCTGTAAATGTTAGAGCACGATGGAGCTCACTATTTCATTACTTTCATTGATGATTATTCACGTTTTGGATATGTCTATTTGATATCTCATAAGTTTGAAGCATTAGATTGTTTTAGACGATACTTGAGTGAAGTTGAAAATCAAAAGATAAATCTATCAAAGTTTTAAAAACTGATAATGGACGTGAATATCTGTAAGAACTATTCAAGGAATTTTGTAATGAGAAGGGTATAATCCGATAATTAATTGTTCCTTATACATCTAAACAAATGGAGTTGCTGAAAGAAGGAATATGACTTTGTTGGAGATGGTTAGTACTATGATGGCACAAGCTAATCTACCGATCTCTTTTTGGGGAGATGCGTTACTTACAGCAGCATATGTGCTTAATCGCGTGCCTTCTAAGTCAGTTGCTTCTACTCAATATAAACTTTGGACGGGTACAAAACCTGACTTGAGTAACTGATGAGCGTTTTCTCAACACACAAAATTAATCCTCAAGTGTAAGGATATCAATTGTAGTTTCGATAGGTGACCAAGTGATTATCATACCCAAGAGACGGATATTTATCAATTCAATTATATTCTAATTAACTAAGATTATGTGGCAAATTGGTTTTGATTTTGTTATGAAACTAAATAACATACAAGTAAAAATAGCAAAGTAAATAAACAAGCAATAGAGAAAATTCGGTTGTGATCAAGTAAGTAATAGAGTAGTTCTTCAGGTCATCCAGTTTTACTTATTAATTTTCTTTCCATGTGTTGATGTCTGACTCTACTTTATAGTTTATGGACACATCACTAACCCATTCAAGCGTACTCTATATACACAAGTAAACAAGTGTATGACACGTGTGAATATCCTCGGAGCAAGAGATATACTTCACCCCCTTTCTAGGTACTATCATTATCAATTTTTCCCGTGCACTTAGTTCTCTAACTCGATTTGATCTCCCTTTTTAGGTACTATAAAGTTATACTCTTTATCCTACTTATCAACCCGAATAAGATTCAATTAACAAGTATCTATATAAGATAATTCTAATAAGACTTCGAAATCCCTTCACTCAGAATTATAACATGCAATCCTGCTCAGCGCTAAACACACTCAATTAATAACCAAGAGATGTATTCAGACTCTACATAACAGTTAAAGATGAACAAAACGACTGTGAGTATGAATTAAAAAGGCACAATCTTATATAGAATAAACCACAAGTAGTGTTGTATGGAGATTATACATGGAAATTCAATTAACTCATAAAACTTTCATAACCCTAGAACTACTGGAGCAGTTCTAGCCCATGATTGATCTAGGAACAATCATGGCTAGTTTATATGATCTTACTTGACTCGCCAAACGAACCTCTCCTCACGACTTATTCGGATGATGGTAGGGTTTGGTGAAGGATGGATGATGAATGCTTCTTCTATCTCCTGCAAAAGCTCTTCTTTTATACTTGTAAACACTCCTTACTGGCCTTGGATGGGCTTTTTGAGCGAACACACGCACTGAAGGTGTAAAATACAAATTTGGTAAGTTTCTGTACACCAGTTCGACCAAACAGGTTGGTCGAACTCTTCTAGGCTTGTCAAACTCCAGGTCGAATCTGCCTTTAACTCGGCCTCTGATTCCAAATTCGACCAGAGTCCTGGTCGAATCGGATACTTCTTAGTCGAATCGGTACTGCTTCTGTTTAGGCTTCGAGTTCGACCATGGTTCGACCAAGTGGTTTGGTCAAACTCGTCTGTCGTGGTCGAACGACACTTTTTTGCGCTCAGTTCGACCAACAGTGCTGGTCGAACTCCCTCCTTCTTGGTCGAATCCGACCCCTGCTTGGTCGAATTGCATGCCTGCTTCTTCCTCTTTCCGGATCTGATCACTTTCAACTTGTTTTTCTTCGAAAATCAACTCAAAAAGCCTTGTAGACACCTGATTCGTGACTTTCCACCATATATATCGATTCACATCGAATTACAACCATTTACCATACCATAAGTTCACGAATCCGGGCTCAAAACTAGTGAATTTACACACTCATCAAACCCTCAAACTTACATGTTGCTCGTCCCGAGGCAACACAATCAAAACATAGAGTAGTGTAAAGTTCACCAACTGCCTATACAATTCATACTCACACATGCAATTCATCAATCGAACACAAGTATTACTAGCATCATATGCATCATTCATGCAAAACATCACTCATTTACAATACCTTTCGGAGTACAAAATCATCTAGCTCACAAGATAACTATTTACTCTCACTCTCAAGTGTAAAAGATGTACACTCTAACAGGGTAGTGTTTACGCTTAAATTCAATCCATACTTCCGCATAACCATAAGCTTGGCAAGGGTCCCAAAACTCAACTTATAATCAATTCCTTACTAGGATCACAAAGGATTTGCTTTTGGGTTGTAATGTTGGCTCTTTGGTAAAGGTAGAAGAATTTAGGTAAAGTGACTAATTCACTAGTAGAGAATTACCTTGGAGTTTTGCTTTTAATCATATAGCTTCGTCGTTTTCTCCATCTTCTTCTCATAAACTTCATAGTTTGATTCTCCTTCTTTCTCCAAGCATCAACATCATCTTTCTTCAATGAGCAAGGGTACCAATTTCGGGCACTACCCTTCTAAGCAGTAGGGGTACCAGTTTCAGGCACTACCGCTAAACAAGATTTAACCAACGTCTTTCTTTTTCATACTTCTCAACCAAGCTTCCACCTTTTCATTCTTTGAAACACTTACGCACCTCAACTGTCTACTAATGAATAGGGTATTCAATAAGGCTAATGTAAAGGTTTAATAAGGTTTTTAACAAGGCTTGCCAAAGAAAAAGCTTTTTAAGGCTCAAAAGGGCTTACAATGATACATATATTAACAGGTAAGGTAAAATTTTGGCTAAGTGACTCAATTACACGATAATGACCTAAGATCATGTCCTAGCAATTCCTCAATCATAAGTTTCACACAAGACGCCAAGCCAAGTTCTAGAATACGGTCATACGAATTATTCCCTCAAGAATAAATCATCATGAACTAGCATGATTTAAATGGCTCAAATTCTCACATGGTAAATAGATTCCTAAGTACTCCTCAAAGTAAATAACCAAGATCAATTTCACAATGAATCCACATACTTATCAAGCATACATGCTTCTAATCAATAAAGATTAACACATGTAAAATACGAATGCATCATACTAAACCAAGAACCCTCATAGCAAGGCAATCCATACAAGTATAACCACTCTCAAGTATCTCAACCTAAATCCAATCATATCAATATACGTAAATGCCACTCACACCACAAATACCCATCCTGTAAAGAGAAAAAAAGAAGGGAGATGAGATGAAACAGACAAAGAACAAAAACCTGGTGCATCCTACTCCTCCGAGGCATCATCATCGCTCGTACCCCCTTCGTCATCACCATCACTCATCTCCGAGCGCAATCGATCCAAATCTCTATGAAGACTGTTTAACTTTCTATCCAACTCGCGCTCATGAGCATACATCATCTCCAACCTCTTATCCATCTCCTCATAGTTATTTTGCAGCGTGTTGTACTTCCCATCCAGCGCTGCGTAGTTCGCATTTGCTAATTCCAACTGCCTATTCGTCTCTTGTTAGTTCGCATTTAGTGTAGCGAACTGCTCATGAATCAACTGAAACTGCTCCTGCAAATAAGCATTCGAACTAGCCCAATGCTGCTGTGGCACCGCTGGAATGGGTCATGGTGGCATCTCATGTGGCTGTAGATCTCCCATCTCCGAATCCACCTGATCCTCTCCAAGCTCCTGCTACTGTGGATATGGCTGAAAACGCCCCTCGTCTACATTCCTCTATAGCTCCACCATCATTCCCTCATTATATATCTGAGCTACAGTCCTCCAATCACCCTTTGTCAAGCAAGTGATGGAGAGAGCAGTGTGCCCGAGTGTGTTCATCAACATATTCCCCTCATTCCTGATAGTAGTCAACAGACTCACATCAAAAGAAAACATGAAAGTAAAAGGCTTTGATCCCCTCGTGAAGAACCAATCTCCATCCCTCAAATGGGTGAATCCACCCTTCACACATGTACTCATAACCAAATTGGGATCCTCCAGGATGGGTGAAATGCCGGCGAAGTCTATATGATAGTACTCAGCTACCGAAGTAAGCAACCCTCATATATTCACTCTCTGAAACGGAGAGCACCTGAATCTCCATATATGATTAATTAAATAAGAGCCCACATTGAACCTCACTCCATTGAGCATGCACCAGAGAGCGTACAACTCTCCTCTCGCCACACAGCTTCCTTCAGATCGTGCGAACAAAGTATTGCTCAATATTCTATCCATATACCGGATCATTGGATTCTGAGTCAACGAAGCACGAGCACTGCTAGTCTTGTAATCCACATCCTAACCAGAAATCTCCCTCCAAAATCTGTTTGCATTGAAATACCCATTTTCATTCCTTTAAATCCCCCTAGGAGTCTGAAACAAGATATTCAAATCCTCTGCTGACCATGTCCTCTTCTCACCTCCAAGCTGGAATGAACACTCATACGGAAGATGGATCGAAGCCTTCTTCATAGTAATCAAACAAATGACTTCCGCAGTCACATGGAAATAAGTAGGCTTTTTCAACTCCATGAAGTGACGAATACCAACTTGATCAAACATCCACTGAACATCATCGCGAATGTGCATAGTAACCATCGCTCCATCATCTTGATACATCGTTCAAGCAATCTTATCTAATACTTCTCCCCATTTCTCCTTGATCTCATCCCATTCATTCATCCGAATCTTGAAATTCATGGGCAACTGCTCCTTAAGCCTTAGCTTCTTGTCACAGCATCTTCCCGAGACGGTCTATCTTGCCTTTTCTTAGATCAAACCTCGGCTTCCTTTCCTTTTCCTGAAAACAATACTTCAATACAAATAACCAAGGAAGGAAAACCAGGCTAATGCATTTAATTCTACTCAAGACTTTAAGTTTTCAATGCATAGCCGAACCAAACAAGCATATTCCATCCTAATGATCCAACAATTCAATCCACATGCTTATTCATCCTCATTTCAATCATAAATAAGATTAACAGGCGATTAAACTAACCACAAGCATGCATTACTACTCAAACTCAAACACTTTTCCCGAAATTCAACATGCTTCATCCCAAACTACTCACATTCCTCATAACTTCCATAATTAACAGGGTTTAATACAATTCAAATAATCAAAATCGAACCCATCAACAATTCATCCTAAATTATGCACAGAAATTCAAACCACACCATGAATCCATATAGAACATAGTTTAATCAACATACTCACTTATAATCAACGATTAGAACTTCATTCCTAGGGCAAGATGGTTGAGAAAACATACCTTTTGATCCAGACATGGCTTAGAATGAACAAATGTGACAACTCCCAATTTTCGCTACAGAACCCTCGTTTCACAACCAAAACAGTCCGAAATTGCAAAGAATTGAGTGGAATGTGTGTGGATTGTGGTTAGAACTGGGCGAAATCAACTAATTTTGGAATTTGGAATGAAGGGTTTTCGATTCGAAAGGAATTCGAGTGGAGGTGGAGTGTAAAGTGCTCGAATGAATATGAAAATCGTGTTTAAAATCAACTTATCTGGCCTAGATTCGACCTACACGAGTGGTCGAATTGGATTGACGTGGTAGAATCCATGGTCAAACTCCCTTACTGGACAATCCATCATCACGATTCGACCACCGTTCGACCAAGTGCTTTGGTCAAACTCTTTAGTCGTGGTCGAACTCTACTGTTTAAAACTTTTAGGTTCGTAATTCGACCTCGATTCGATCAAACCATTTGGTTGAACCGATCTCATACGAGTCGAATCTGCCTGTACAACTCTCTGATCTCCAGTTCAACTTCCTTCTTTGGTCGAACCCGTGGTCGAACTTTCCACTGCTTGGTCGAATCGACCTATAACGAACTCTCTGATCTCCAGTTCGACCAGGGCTTTTATGTTCGACCTGCATGTCTGGTTGAACTGACCTCCTGATGCTCCAAACTTAAATTTTCATCAACCCCTGCATACTTTAAGCTCAAAACGAACATTAAGTACTAAAATAGATCAAAATTAACTCGAGAATCAATCTTAAACTTGACATCCATGAGTAACTCCGCATATGATACTCAAAAACAACACCAAACACCACAAAACAATAGGCAAATTGCAAAAAAAATTGACACACCGCAACCAATAAAAGTTTTGATATGCCGCAAAAAATCAACTCCCCTAATAAACGTTACAAAGAAAAGATTATACTCTCAATGCTTTAATGAGGTAAGTACATCACACCCCTCCAAACTTAGTAGAAACTATAGCGAAACTAAGTTTGTAAAGAGATGTAATTTCTGAATGATAAGCACGTCAAATATAAAAATTTCTTACTCACACCAATGAAATTAAAGCAATAAAATGGGAGGGAAAGCCCCCAACAGGCGCTTATGTTTAACGTCGGAGAGTCATGACGGTACCAATCTAGTGCAAGGTATCCTCAAAGACGATGCAAGCATCATCCGACGACTTGTAATGCTTCAATCGATGCCCATTCGCTGCGATAATGTCCCCATCTTTGTCCATAAGCTCAAAACTCCCCCCTCCGCAGGCTCTATGGATAATGAACGGCCCCGTCCACTTTGATTTCAATTTTCTTGCGAAAAGCTTCAAACTAGAGTTAAAAAGTAATACCTCATCACCTTTCTTGAACTCCTTGTATGAGATCTTTGAATCATGTCATTTCTTCATTCTCTCCTTGTAGATCTTCGAGTTCTTGTAAGCTCGATTCCTAAACTCATCCAATTGATTAATATGAGTCATCCTCAACTCTTTTGATCCTTTAAAGACAAGTTCAAACTCCTCAATGCCCAAAAAGCTTAGTGTTGAATCTCTACGGGTAAGTGGCACAGCTTCCCATAGACGATTTGGTACGGTGACATATCCAACACCGTTTTATAAGCAGTCCAGAAACCCCACAAAACATCACCGAGCTTCATAGCCCAATCCTTCCTATTGGTTCTGACTACCTTCTCCAAAATTTGCTTCACTTGTCAGTTGGAGATTTCAGCTTGCCCATTCGCTTGAGGGTGATAGGGTGTAGTAACCCTATGCTTGACTTCATAATCCTTAAGCACCTTTTCAAGAAGTATATTGACGAAGTGAGACCTTCCATCACTCACTAATGCTCTAGGAACTCCATAAAGAGCAAAGATATATTTCTTCAAGAAAGATAAAACAGTCCTTGAATCATTCACGCGAGTGGGAATGGCCTCCACCCACTTCGAAACATAATCCACCGCTAACAGAATGTAAAGAAATCCATTAGATGGAGGAAAAGGCCCCATAAAATCGATCCCCCATACATCGAAGATCTTGACAACAATGCTTGCGTGAAATGGCATCTCATCCCGTCGACTTATGTTCTCCATTCTTTGACATCTATCGCATGTCGCCACATAGGTTTCACAATCTTTAAACAAAGTCGGCCAATAAAGAGCAGATTAAAGTACCTTTGATGCCGTCTTATAAGCCCTGAAGTGCCCCCGTTAGGTTGTGTATGGTAAAAATCGAGAATACTCTCCATCTCCATCTCGGGCACACACCTACGGATTGTGGAATCGTACATATCTTGTAGACAAACGGATCATACCATATAAATGTCTCAACATCCCTCTTGAATTTTGCAAGTTGATATCGGTTGAGATCTCTCGGAATTTCTCCTACGGCAATATAATTCACATAATCCGCATACCATGGATCCATCCTTGGGCAGCCACAACACATGCTTTTTTCGCTCCTTCAACAAGCACTGCCATTATCTTCTCATTAGGGAACATCTCTTCAATGTAATCGAAAGAATCATCACAATGCTCCCTTGTTTCCAACCTTGATAGGTGATCCGCCAAAACATTCTGAGTACCCTTTTTGTCTCGCATCTCCATATCAAATTCCTGCAAAAGAATGATCCATCTAATGATTCTTGGCTTCGTTTCCTTCTTCCCCATCAAGTATCGGATCGCAGAGTGATCCATATACACTATCGTTCTCATGCTAACCAAATACTGTCGAAACTTATTGAATGCATACACCACAGCTAGAAACTCCTTTTCAGTTACCATGTAGTTCTTTTGTGCAGCATCAAAAGTCTTACTCGCATAGTAAATGACGAAGAACTTCTTATCCTTCAACTGCCCAAGCACCACTCCATGTGTTAAATCACTCGCATCACACATAAGTACAAGCGGCTGAGTCCAATCCTGTGTGATCAAGATAGGTGCAGTAATAAGCGCCTCTTTCAAAACCTGAAAAGTTGTTAGACATTCTTAATCAAAAACAAAAGGAACATCCTTTTCAAGTAAATGAGATAAGGGCTTGGAGTATTTCGAGAAGTCTTTTATGAATCTTCTATAAAAATCGGCGTGTCCAAGGAAGGACCGTACTCTCCTTTCATTAGTAGGTGGAGGAAGCTTCTCAATTGCCACCACCTTTGCTCTATCTACCTGCAATTCCTTGGCCAAAATATGATGGTCAAGAACAATCTCATCTCTTACCATGAAGTGACACTTCTTCAAATTCAAGACAAGATTAGTATCTTGGCATCTCTTCAAAACAGTAGCAAGGTTAGATAAACAAATATCAAAAGAGAAACCAAACACAAAAAAATCATCCATAAACACCTCCATGATCTTTTCTATCAACCCATCAAATATGGCCATCATTCAACGTTGAAATGTAGCAGATGCATTACATAATCCAAAAGGTATCTTCCTAAAGGCAAAAGTTCCATAAGGGCAAGTAAAAGTAGTCTTTTCTTGATCCTCGAGTGCAATCATAATTTGATTATAACCAAAGTACCCATCCAAGAAACAATAAAACTCATACCCTGCTAGACGATCAAGCATTTAATCCATGAAAGGAAGGGAAAAATGGTCTTTGCATGTATTTTCATTCAGTTTCCTGTAATCCGTACACACACGCCATCACGTAGGAATCCTAGTGGCTAAAGTCTCACCATCTCCGGCTTTCACTATAGTCATGCCCCCCTTTTTAGCAACAACATGCAATGGACTCACGTGGGGACTATCACTAATAGGATAAATAATTCCTGCATCTAGCCATGTTAGGATTTGCTTCCTAATCACTTCTTGAATAGCAGGATTCACCCTCAGCTGATTCTGAATGCTACTCTTGGCCTCATCTAACAATCTTATTCTATGCATGCAATAGGAAGGACTAATCCCCTTTAAATCATCAAGAGACCAACCAATCGCAGAAATACTTTCTAAGCACATCTAACAATTCCTTAAATTGATCATCATCGAGGGAAGAAGATACAATTACCGTATATTTTTCATTGTCACCTAGGTAGGCATACTTCAAGTGTTCCGATAGCGGTTTCAACTCCTCCTTCTTCTCTTCTTGAGGTGTACTCTCTCTATCCAATAGCAAGTACTTCCTAGTCCACTCGACCTCTTCAGTTTTGGTCCTTGTCGACTCATACCTGTCATCACCCAAAGCAAGCAAGTTTTCAAGAAATTCAATATATACCTCATTAGAGAGTTCATCTAGATCAGTAGTGGGAAAAGTAAGAGACTCCACCAAACACGTCTCAAGAGCATCCTTCGACAAAATCAAAGACATGTCTTCATTAATGATCTCCTCCACCATATCAATACTGTTACACTGTGTCTCCATTGGCATCTTTAAGACCTCTTCTTTATCCATCCTTAGCCGCAACTCACCCTTCTGCACATCTATCATGGCTTCCGCAGTAGCAAGGAAAGGACTCCCTAAGATAAGAGGGACATTATCCTTGTCATCTTCCATCTCTAGCACAAGAAAATCCACAGGGAAGACAAGCTTCTCTACTTTGACAAGAACATCTTCAATAACACCCTTCGGAAAAGTCATAGACCTATCTGCTAGTTGTACAACAACTTTTGTGGGAGTTAATTCCCCCAAACCAAGCCTTTGAAAAGTGGACAACGACATCAAGTTGATGCTTGCCCCATGATCACACAAGGCTCTACATGTCGGCCCCTTTCCAATCTCACATAAAATTGTGAAGCTTCCCGGATCCTTTAACTTAGCTGGCAGCTTCCTCTGAATGATCGAGCTACAGTTCTCAGAAAAATTCACCACCTCAATTATGTTTAAGCTTCTCTTCTTCAAAAGAATATCCTTCAGAAATCGGGCATTATACGACATCTCCAATATTGCTTAAGAGAAAGGAATGTTCAAGCTTATTTTGTTTATGATTTCTGAAAACTTCTTGAACTTCTCTTCCAATCCCTTCTTAACTAGCTTGAGAGGAAAGGGCGAAGGTATCCCATTCATCACGTTAGCCTTCTCTGCTTTATCCTTTCCGGCTCTCAATCTCTTAGCTCTTTCCCACTTCTTTTCTACTATAATCTCAGTATTCTGCTCTTTGGAAGACACTAGAGTAGTTTCAACATCATGCGGAGCATTCAACATGGAAAACGGTGCAGAACATGTGGGTTCTACCTGTGAGTTCGACCTGGGTAGGTGGTCAAACTCGGTGAATAATGGTCGAACTGAACACCTGAAAGTTTGTTCTCTCCCTTACAGGCCGGTTCGACCAAGGTTCGACCAACAGGGTTGGCGAATCCAACTGATCGTAGTCGAATCGGGCTTCAGACAAAATAGAGTGCTCTGAACAGTGGAGTTCAACCTCAGTTCGACCAGAGGCTCTGATCGAACTCACCTATTTTTAGTTGAACTGACCTTCTGACTCTTCAGGACGTCGCCCAGGCGCCCTGTTCGACCTCCCCTATTCAGTTCGACCTTCATGTCTTGTCGAATCGGGCTCTTGACGCTTCAGAATTTGATTCCGGCTTCATCGGTCCCTCATATTGCGTTCCAGACCTCAATGTAATGGTGTGACAAGACTTTGGATTCTCAATACTTTGCGAAGGTAACTTCCCTTTCTCAATAGTTTGAGTGAATTTGTTTACATTTCTAGTCATCTCCCCCATTAGCAACGTAAGGTCTTTTACTTGAGTAGACAAATCCTTATGATGATCATCAATCTTCTTCTCTAACTTGGCTTCAAGACTGTCTACTCTTGCATCATTCCTTGCTATGTACTTGTTCACAATATCCTCAAAGTCAGGCTTCCCTTCTTCCACCTTAGCTCCCGGATCAACACCGATAGGAGGCTGCAATGCATTATTCGGATTGCTCCATGAAAACTTCGATCTCATTGATTGTTGATAACCACCCGGGGGACCATGATTGTTGCAGTTCCCTTGATAGTTTCGGTTTCCTTGATTTGGGTACCTAGTTCCTTGAATACTTTGACCCATGGCGTAATTTGCCTCCTCGATCTCCTCTTGGCTAGCTCCTTCATAGCCACCATCCTGCTGCATCATTGGTACTCTCTGAGATAAATCCGTGATCTACTTTTGCTGAAGCTCTAGTAGCTTGCTAATGTTAGTCAGACTAGAGACAATCTCACCATCTCTTCCTGACTTCACCATAGTATGCTCAACCTGTGCTACTTTACCAAGGACATAAGTGTCTCTCACTCTATCAGTCGGTCAATCTCTTGAATTCATTGAAATATCTTCAAAAAGCTTCTCGGCCTCATTGGGTGATTTCGTAAGTAATGCTCCATTAGAAGAAGCATCAAGTAAAACACGAAAATCACAATCCAACCCATTGTAGAAAATATTGATATATTGAGCTTTAGATAGCCCATGCTGAGGACACTTCCGAAGCATGTCCTTGAATCTGTCCCAAGCTTCATGAAACTTCTCATTACCATGGATAGAAAATTGATTGATTTCTTGCTTCATCTTGAACACCTTTGAAGGTGGCATGTATCGCTCCAAGAATTTCACTTTCAACTTCTTCCATGTATCACATTCAGCAGCATCAAGATTATCGTACCAATCTCTCGCATTTTCATTCAGCGAGAACTTAAACAATAAGATCTTCCTCGCATCCTCATGAGCTCCTGCGTCTTTTTGTGTACTTGCATACCCAAGGAACTTATTTAGATGTTGCTGAGGATCTTCAAATGTTCCCCCAGAAAAGGAACTCCTTTCAATCATGCTGATAAGAGCAGGGTGTAAATCAAAATAAGCTCCAGTTCCCCTTGCCTCTAACAGTCCAGCATTGCCAGATCTGTTGTTTTTAAAGACTTCCTGGATAGCAAGTGTATCAGGATCCCCTGCCATGTTGATTGCTTCTACCTCCAAATTTACTTCGGTTGCAGCTTCAATCGTTTGCGAATTTAGCACGTCAACTTCAACTCCTAAGTTAAGAGCTTCAGTTGGGTCTACTTTCTTGTTCTTATTCTTCTTCTTTTTCTTTCTCGACGATGCTCCGATCTCTGGATTATATGGCTCTAATTCACCTTTTTTTGATCTAGTGAGCATACACCTAAGAAAAATAAGAGTTAGAAATTAAAAACAAGAATAATATAATCTCAATTAAACTAGAAATAATAAACTAATAATTAATTCCGTCCCCGGCCAACGGCGCCAAGAACTTGATGAGTGTTTTCTTAACACACAAAATTAATCCTCAAATATAAGGATATTAATTGTAGTTTCGATAGGTGACCAAGTGATTATCATACCCAAGAGACGGATAATTATCAATTCAATTATATTCTAATTAACTAAGATTATGTGGCAAATTGGTTTTGATTTTGTTATGAAACTAAATAACATATAAGTAACAATAACAAGGTAAAAAAACAAGCAATAGAGAAAATTCGGTTGTGATCAAGTAAGTAATAGAATAGTTCTTCAGGTCATCCAGTTTTACTTATTAATTTCCTTTCCATGTGTTGATGTCCGACTCTACCTTGTAGTTTTACACAAGTAAACAAGCGTATGACATGTGTGAATATCCTCGGAGCAAGAGATATACTTCACCTCCCTTTCTAGGTACTATCATTATCAATTATTTCTCGTGCACTTAATACTCTAACCCGATTTGATCTCCCTTTTTAGGTACTATAAAGTTATACTCTTTATCCTACTTATTAACCCGAATAAGATTTAATTAACAAGTATCTATATAAGATATTCTAATAAGACTTCGGAAAACCTTCACTTAGAATTATAACATACTGCTCAGCGGTGAACGCACTCAATCAATAATCAAAAGATGTATTCAGACTCTACATAATAATTAAATATGCACAAAACTTCCGTGAGTATAAATTAAAAAGGCATAATCTTATATAGAATAAATCACAAGTAGTGTTGTACGGAGTTTACACATGGAAATTCAATTAACTCATAAAACTTTCATAACCATAAAACTACCAGAGCGATTCTAGCCCATGATTGATCTAGGAACAATCATGGCTAGCTGGTATGATCTTACTTGACTCGCCAGACGAACCTCTCCTCAGGACTTCTTCGGATGATGGTAGGGTTTGGTGAATGTTGGATGATGAATGCTTCTTCTTTCTTCTGCGAAAGCTCTTCTTTTATACTTGTAAACTCTCCTTACGGGCCTTGGATGTGCCTTTTGAGCGAACACACGCACTGAAGGTGTAAAAATACGAATTTGGTAAGTTTTCGTACACCAGTTCGACCAAACAGGTTGGTCGAACGCTCCCAAGCAGGTCGAACTCCAGGTCAAATCCGTCTGTAACTCAGCCTCTGATTCCGGATTCGACCAGAGTCCTAGTCAAACTGGATACTTCCTGGTCGAATTGGTATTGCTTCTGTTTAGGCTTTGAGTTCGACCACGGTTCGACCAAGTGGTTTGGTCGAACTCGCCTATCGTGGTCGAACAACACTTTTCCGCGCTCAGTTCGACCATCAGTGCTGGTCGAACTCCCTCCTTCTTGGTCGAATCCGACCCCTGCTTGGTCGAATCGCATGCCTGCTTCTTCCTCTTTCCAAATTCGATCACTTCCAACTCGTTTTCCTTCAAAAATCAACTCAAATAGCCTTGTAGACACCTGATTCATGACTTTCCACCATATATATCGATTCATATCGAATTACAACCATTTATCATACCATAAGCACGAATCTGGGCTCGAAACTAGTGAATTTACACACTCATCAGTAACCTTCGAGCTTGGGGATTAGCAGCTTACGTACATGATTCATCGAGTTAGTATGAAAAGTTGGGTCCTAGAGGCAAAAAGTGTATCTTCATAAGATACTGTGAAAATTCTAAGGGTTACGTGTTCATAGGAGATCACGATGGGAGCTTAACTAAGACAGAATCACATAATGCTCATTTTTTGGGAACTGAATTTCCTAGTATAGGGGCATCAAGGATGCTAAACCTATTTTCGAGATAGTAGAAAATCAATACCTAAAAGATCCAAATAGGAGTAGTTTAGCTAATGGTATGGATCTTGATAGATATTTGCCGATTGAGGATCAGGCGACTGTTATGAATCTTGATAGATATTTACCGATTAAGGATCAGACGATTCCCAATAAGAGAATTTTGTCTACAGAAGACCATCAACGACTATCTCAGAAAAATTTTAGGAAACATATGCCCAAAAGGCATTATGATATTGAAGGACGTGCCTTCTTTGTTTCACCAGAAAAGGGAGATGTTTCTCATGCTGATGAGGAAGAGCCCAGAAATGTTAGAGAAGCTTTGAGTTGTTCGACAAAGGAGAAATAAATGAATGGATGAAAGAGAAGATGGTGTCTATGAGTCAAATCAAGTCTGGGAACTTGTAGATCTTTCGAATGGACGAAAGGTAATTGAGAATAAATGGATTCTCAAAATCAAGAGGAAGGCTCAATAGAGAGGTACAAAGCTTGTCTGGTGTAACAAGGTTATACTCAATAAGAGGGTATTGACTATGAAGAAATTTTTCCACCTGTAGTGAGGTTTGCCTCGATTCGTCTATTGTTGGCTATGGTAGCTAGGATGGATTTAGAATTACACCAAATAGATGTTAAGAGCGCATTTCTCAATGGAGAATTAGAAGAAGAAATACATGCAACAACCTGTAGGATTTATTCTTCGAGGTCAAGAGGATAAAGTTTGTAGATTGAAGAAGTCGATCTCCGGACTTAAATAACCCTCCAGACAGTGGTATTTGAGGTTTCACACTACGGTCATCTCATATAACTTTGTTATGATAAACGAAGACCACTGTGTTTACATTAAACAATCTAATGGTTGTTTTGTGATTCTATCTTTGTATGTGTGTGACTTACTACTAGCTAGAAATAGCAAAGAGTATCTTGAAACTATAAAATGATGGTTATCTTCAAAATTCGAAATAAAAGATATGGGTGAGGCAGATTACATTCTTGGTGTGAAGATCCATAGGGATTGTTCAAAGAAATTATTGGGTTTTTCTCAAGAGACTTACATCAAGAAACTTTTAGAACGATTCAAGATGGACACCTGCAAACCTATAGATACTCCTATTGTGAAAGGCGAATCATTGAGTCAGCAAATGTTTCCCAAAACTCAAGATGAAAAGAATGAAATAGCCAAAGTACCATATGCCAATGTGATTGACTGCAGATTATTCTCTCTGTTATCAAGGGAATAACAGTACACTGAATGGGTATACAGACGCTGACTGGAATGGTGATTTAAATAAATGTAAATCAACTCCCGGTTATGTCTTCTTGCTCAACAATGGAGCAATCTCATAGTGTAGCAAGAAACAGACTTGAATAGTACTGTCCACTATGGAAGCTGAGTTTGTGGCATGTGCGTCTGCAGTTCAAGAGGCTATTTGGTTGAGAAGATTCATAAAATATTTGGAGGTCTCAAACACTCCAGTGGGAGCTGTTTTAATTAATTGTGATAATCAAGTAGCTATTGCTTACACAAAAGATCTCAAATATCATGGAAAGACCAAACATATTGACACAAAGTTCAACTTTGTTAGAGATATTGTAGATAACAAGAAAGTGATTCTTAGTTACATTTCTAATCGTTTGATGTTAGTAGATTCTTTTACCAAACCAATTCCTAGATATGTATACATAGAACATGTTAAGGGATTGGGTTTGCGAAGGATTTAAAATGATGTATTGAATATGTTTATATATGTTAATGGAATAGTTAATGGCTTAACTATACATATATGTTTATAAATTATATGTGATGGTTCATATATAATAGTATGTCGGCAAGTTATAATTAGCTCTCTCATACAAAAAATCACCTCTGGTTAAGTGAGAGCGCAGAGATGAGATTATGATGATTAATGTAATCCGGATAGTTTTTGCCACGAATCTGATCCAACTTGTTGTAAAACTAAATCGACGGAAATCCTATACATTGGAGGGAGGATATCCGAGTTAACTGTATGGGACACACTTGAACTTTGATTTACACTATATCTAAATTAAATGAAATACGATATACGCTTTCTTGGAAGAAAGTTAAAGACATTGTGACATGTGTTTTAGGAAAATGACATGTGTTAAGTTGACCCCAACAGGATTGAGGAAATTTCCCTATTTTCTCAAAAGAATGAGTCATTTTCTATTGGCCCTTATGACTTTCTACTATATTCTAAATCTTCACTTTGGTGTTGCTACTTTAGCATGTTACTAAAAGAGCTATAGTTAATAACGGCGATGCGGTACATGTCTAGGAAAGCAGCTACAGTGGGAGACTGTAGTTACTTAGTGAGATAGGAAGAACGTTTTAATTTAATATATACTATTATGATTCATTCACTAGTCAATCAAGCAGGGTCTTGATTATGAATACATAGTTTTTTGCAAAAGGGTTGAATATGCTCTGACAAATTCAGGGATCGAAAAGAGATATGTCAACTTATATTAAAAGTTCAAGAGTTCTGGGGTATAGCGAGCTTGTTGAGTTTCTTTGATAAACTGGTTGAGTTACTATATATCTCTAACAAGTGTATAGCGATTAAAACTCATATCTCGTGGGTCACACGATGTATTAATCTGTGCGAGACTATGATTCATGAAGGAATTGAGTCAGGCGACTTTTTGACTTCATATGTGAGTGGAAGATGTAAATAATATATAATATTATTTATATTTAATATATAATTATATATTAAATAAAATTCACATATGAAATATAGTGGAAGAGAGAGAGAGAGAGGGAGTTAATAAAATATGTTTTTAACTCCCATCTCCTTGGAATAAATATACTGCGCCATGCAGGTTCAGACACGCTGAAACGCGTTACAGAACGCAGAACGCTGAAACATTCATGCGCAAGGCTAAACACTGAATACATCTCTCTCTTGTTTTCTCTTCCAATTTCACAATACGAAATCCAGTCATGACATTCCACTATTAATACAATATCGTGGAAATATAATCTACAACCCCGTGTTGTGAGATTTGATCCAGAGATCATGGTTTAACAACGTGAGTACCAATAAGTTCGTACATATTCTTCCGCTGCTTCATAATCCTACGATGAGAGGTATGTGTTTTCTCTCTATGTATGAATAGGGATTATATTTTAGGAACGTGAGTTTTCCAACAAAGCAGATGGGGAAATTACTCAGATCAGAATTCTTCTTCTTCGTCATTTTCTCCACTAAGAGTTAGTCTCCTATAAATCGAGTTTATGGTGTAAATCCTATGATTCCCCTCTAATTTAAAACTTAACAATACATAAATACAATAGGATGGAAAGAAGGACTACATAGTTTACAAAGTGAACCAATTTATACAAGTATTTGCCCTCAACTGAACATGTTCTAAATGATTTAGTTTTAGGCATTTATTAATGGAACTCTGACACGTCAATCACAACACAAACCAAGTTAAACGTTGGAAGTGGAATGGCGTTCCACATACGCCAACACAATAGGAAATTTAGATTTTAATGGAAAATTGATCAACAAAGCAGAGAATTGTGAAAATTTTAACTCATACATTAGATAAGAAATAAGGGGGTGGGGGCACATGAATTTAGCAGACGCGGCGGTGGGAGAAGACTCAATACTGCATCGTTTGTGGGATGGTAACTCACTTGTGGTCTCGTTTATGTATTTTTGTTTTGGGCGTCCCATAAAAGATTTACATTTTACTTTTTAGTAAATGAGACACACACAAAATATTTAAATATCTACATAGACCCATAAAACTACACTAATACAATTACCCACCATACATTAAAATATTATTTTTCTCACTTTAAAACACATTAAAATATTATATTTTTTAATTTTCGTGCAAAAAGTAAACGTAAATATTTTTATGGGACGAAAGGAGTATTTAATGGTAAGTTTAGTAATGGTGGTATGTTTATGAATATATAATGAGTATGTTCAATAATTTTGGTATGTTTAAGAATATATTTCTTATAAGCATATTTAAGTTATATACTAATTTAAAATATTTTTATTTTAATTTTGGGGATATGTCTAGTAATTTTGAGAATATGAATAGTCGTACATTAATTATCAATTTTTTATTATAGATAGAGCAAGTCATGTGTGAGACCGTCTAAAGTGGGCCTTTATATGACACAGATAAAAAGTGATAACATTATTAACGAAAAGTGATACTCAATCAATGAAAAGTGATAATGGTGTAGTAAACTATCTCATGAACAATTTATGGTACAAATAAAAATTTAAAACATTTTATAACAAAAATAATAATGATATTATTATGTTTTATTCATTTTACGTAAGAGCATGAGACACTCTCACACTAAATCTTTGTCTTATAGATATTGTAATTTACATTCACAGTTTATAAATAAGTTAATGGGATGCGCGATTGTATTTTTCCAGTGCACGTTAGGGGGTGGTAAGGACGCTGCGGACCCCGATTACTGAGAGTAGTTGTTGTATTACTGTTATTTTTATGGAAAAACGCGTCAGTCTCTCTCCTTGGCCCATTGGCAGACCATCTCGAGAAGTGCACCGTCCAACCTCCTTTGTATTGGAGACACTTGCTTAAAAGGTAGCCTTTGAATATTGTTTTTATTTTTATTCAACGGTTTACATAAAAAATAACTTGATCCAATACTCATATTTGAGCAGAGATGATCACGAGTTATCAAAGTAAGCATCTAATTTTTATTAAAAGTTTAATCACTTCATGTTTATCTTACAAAACTCAATTCAAAATGGCAATAAGCTTTTGTTAAGGACTTTTTCTTTATGTAATTATTACTTCCTCCGTTCCATAGAAGTTGACACACTCTCCTCTTTAATTTGTCCCATTAAAGTTGACACATTTTTTTTAATACATGGGACCGACATAAAAACAGTTAATCTACTTTTATGGGTCCTACATATCACATCTAATACAACTATCTATTATAAATTAAATATTATTTCTCTCACTTCACTTTATTTTATTTTATATTAAATTATTATATTTTTTAATCTCAATACCAAAAAAAATTATACCAAGAGGACGTAGGGGATAGTTTTAATAGTTACAATTAGGACTTTTTGTTCCACAAGTCACTTCAGAACCAATTTTATGGTCAGTATTCTATTTATATTTAAATAGTACATGTTACATTTTTTCAACGCCGTTGTCATACTGCTGCAGATTAATAAATATAAGGGAAAAAGGGTCATTTGAGCCATTATTCTTACTCAATTGGATCAACTAACCCCTCAAAATATCTTTTTGTTCATGCAACCCACTTATCTTTCTTGATAGTATCAAATAAACCCTTTATTTTTTAAAATAAAAAATAAAAGCACCTTTATTATATTATATACTACATAAATAATGGATGAAACTTCAATTATGACCGGTTATTGACGTTGATGTTCGAGTTTTTATTTTTATAATTTTTTTATTATTAATTATAACTTTAATCATATATATATATATATTATCATAGTCTATGACCTATTTTATTATTATTTATAAGTTTGTCGTCTCTTTTCCTTACAATTTAGTATTTGTCTTTCCTAAAATATAATTTAATTTCACTCTTGTAAAGTATGTAATATTATACTTTTATATTTTTTTCTAAAGATATAATTAATCCTATTGAATAAGATAAATATATGGTAGGATAAAAACGAATAAAACACAAACAACAAGATTCATAAATGAGAAATAAAATATATTATGAACAATGGTAAAATATTATATATATATATATATATATATATATATATATATATATATGCAATATATATATATATATATATATGCAAAAGGTCGCATAAACTCTTCATCTTTACTTTCAGGATCAAATTAGTCCTCCAACTTATTTTTTTGTCACTCAAATTTTTTACTTTTCTATTTTAATCAATTGAACCCCTCACTTACTTAAATTAAAACAGTGACACCCTTCAGTTAAAAATGAATATTGTTGTTAGAGAAGTGGCAGTATATGGTCAGGATGCGTTCTTCTTGGAGGCTGAGGAATTACCACCAGAAAACCCTATTTTCCAGATTTTAAATCGCAGAGCTGCAGAGCTTGCAATTGAATATGTTCGAAGCTTTGATGTAGCCATGGACGATCTGTGGGGAGCACTATACCCTTTTCCACCCATTCCAATGGAGGAGCGGATTCCGACGTCTGACGACACCACCACCACCCTCCGCCAACGCCGAATCCCGCGAAACCTACGTCGTCCATGTTCCCCGTGATCAAATCTACTGCATTCTGCCGCCAGAGCACGCCCTCATCATCGAGGAACACAAGCACATCTAGGATGCCAATCGCCGGAGAAAAGTTTGCTCCTACACCGCCGCCGCCGTCCTACTCTCTGCCGCCGCCCTAGTCATTGTCTTCATCGTCCGTGCCACGCTGTACTTCCCCCTGACGCTTGATTTCACCGTCATTGGCATTCAGGGCAGGGATTTGGAACAGAAAAACAACTCCCACAGCGGAGAAAAGTCGTCGGAGTTCAGGATCAGGATCCAGGCGAGGAATCAGAACATAAGATTTCAGACTCCTACAAGGAAGGAGGAGGAGCGTTCCTGGATTTCAAGGATAAGAGATCGGGCAGGGGAAGGTCCCAGCATCGATCGAGGAGGACAGAAGCGGCGCCGCGGATTTCGCGGTGGTTGAGGCGGCGAACGCGGCGGAGATGAAGAAAAGCTTGAACGCAGGGAAGGAGAAAACGATAGGAGATGAAGAAAAGCGTGAAGGAGAAAGTGGTAGTCTTAACACCGTTTTATTAATTTTTAAAAGAAGGGTATTACTGTTTTATTTTAAGAAGGTGGGGGGTTTAATTGATCAAAAGAGAAACATAAAGGGTTTCAATGATCAAAAAAATAAGATGAAGGGCTAAGATGAGGATCTCATCTGACCCTTTGCCATTTTTCTATTCATTCGTGGTTTATTTTGTCCTTACAATTTAATATTTATTTTTAAGTTTAATTTAAAAATATAATTTAATTTCACTATGTAATATTGTACTCTTATATTTCATTCTAAGAGTATAATTAATTCCATTGAATAAGATAAATAACTGAATTAATTATATTTTTAAATGAATTACTGGGGTATAATATTATATAAATCACAAAATAAAATTAAATTATAGTTTTAAAATTAACTTTAGAAATATTAAATTGTAGGAAAAAAAAACTACAAACCACAAGATTCTATAAATAAAAAACTAAAATAGGTGATGGGATAATAAATAAAAAAATATATAATTAATAAAAAAATTTTTTAAAAAAGATTAAAAACTCGAACTGCCAATAATAACAATAATAACCGGTATAGCCAGTCGCAATTGAAGTTTCATGAATTATTTATCTATTATTTAATATAGAGGTGCTTCTATGTCTGATTTTTAAAAGGTAAAGGGTTCATTTGATCTTATCAACAAAGATAAGTGGTTTGCATGAACATAAAGAAAGTTTGAGGGTTTAATTGATCTCATTGAATAAGATAAGGGGCTCAATTGACCCTTTTCCCTAAAAATAATTAACTAGTCATTTTTTATAGGCAAATACTTCCTGTAATCAATGCCATTACGTGGGGATCTAAGAAATTTTTTTTATTAATGTAATTATAAAAATATTATTCTTTCTATTCTAATAATTAAATACTCCATGTTTTTTTCATGAAGATTAAAATATTTTTTTATGTTTAAAGATGTGTAAAGTTATTGTGGTATACGCAAAAAATAAATATTATCTTAGATAATTTAATAAAAAAATATATATAAAATTGTTGGAATGTGTGTAAAAGTAAATATTATATTGAAATGTATTTTTACAATTTCTTAGTTACGTGTTGGGATAGATTCAAAAAAGGGTGAAGTAATTCGTGAGACATAGCAAATATTATATATTCAAAATCGTATAATAAATACATCAAAACAAAAAAGTTATAATATTTTTGACACCATCGAATTTTTATTCATAACAAACAATTTAAGACATTATTTTCATAAATTTATAGTATAAATTTATAAAAATATTAATAAATAAAATATACATTTTTGTTGTAGTTAATGTTTCGAAGATATAAACTAATTTATATATATAATATTTTTTTTAATTGGGGTGGGGGTAGGGGTGGGGATGGGGGACGAACATCTTTATGATTTATTTTATTGTTGATGGTGTATTTTATTCTTAGCAAAGATGTATGTGAAATCGTCTCACGTAAGTCCTTACGTGAGACGGATAAAATGTGATAATATTATTAACAAAAATTGATATTCAATAGATGAAAAGTGATAATGGTGCAGTGAACTATTTCATGAACAATTTATAGTATGGAGTAAATAAAAAGTTATAATATTTTATAACGAAAGTGATAATATTTTATAGAGAAAGTGATTATAATTTTATTATTTTTTAACTGTCTCACATAATAACTTATTTGAGACGGTCTCACACGAGACCTACAATTTAATTTTAGTTAATGTCATATTTTAGTAATAGGTTTAATATTTATTTTTTTTTAAGAATTTAATATTAACTTTTACGGTAGAGCTTGGGTGAGACCGTTTCACGGAATCTCTTATATGAGACGATCATCCAATTACCCCATTAAATCAATTAATCCACTCAAACAGCGACATGGACCTCCCCATGCATTAATCCATTCCAGAGGCGCGTGGCCGTCGCTGCATTTGCGAAAACGTTCTGTTCTTTTAGTTTTTACCTTCTTCAATTAGATTCTAAAATATTTTATTATTATAAAAATTTATTTAAAATTATAGAACTATGTTTTATTATTATTTTTATTAATATTATCACTTTTAATGACGAAGGGTTACTATTTATTAATTTGAGATTTGTAAGATGATTTGACATAAACGTTTCATATTTTTATATTATTTTCTCGCTCTTTTAATTATTAATTAAATATTTTATTCGAACAATTATATTTTTTTATTAAAAATATTATTATTTTTTATTCGTCCTGTTAATTGTTCACAAAATATATAATTTATTGTTTATTATTACTTTTTCTTAATTAGATATCACTATTTACTAAAAATGTTACTCCCTCCGTCCCATAAAGAAGTTCACAGTTATTGTAAATACGAAGTTTAAGAAAAAGTTGCTTATTGGGAGTAGTTTGATATTTTTAGGTAATAAATAAATTATAAAATAAGTTACGTGAGTTGTAAAGGGGTGACAATTTTGAAATTAAAGTGTATTGTGGGGTTATTAATTTGTGTGTATTTCCTTATTTGGGGGTGTGAACTTGTTTATGAGACGGACAAAAAATAGAAAGTGTGAATTTGTTTATGGGAGGGAGGGAGTATCAATTTTTATCTATCAAACGAGAAGTTTATAAAATAGTTCAATTCAACTTTAATCACTTTTTCTTTATCCCGGTGTCACTTTTTAGTAAAAATATTATCACTTTTTATATATTATTATATAGATTGTCCATGAAATAGTTCAATTGAATGTATAACACTTTTCTTTCATCAAGAATCACTTTTTATTAAAAATATTATCACTTTTTCTATTCTACGAATTGTTCATGAGATAGCTCAATTCAACAGATTACACTTTTCCTTTATCTGGTGTCACTTTTTATTAAAAATATTATCACTTTTTATATATTCTACGTAACATTGTTCATGAAATTATTCAATTAAATGTATATCACTTTTCTTTCATCAAGTATCACATTTTTATTAAAAATATTATCACTTTTATATTCTATGAAATAATTCAATTCAAAGACAACAACTTTTCCTTTATCTGATGTCACTTTTTGTTAAAAATATTACCACTTTATATATATCTTATAGATTGTTAATGAAATAGTTCAATTAAAAGTATACTATCGCTTTTCTTTCATCAAATATTACTTTTTATTAAAAATATTATCATTTTTCTATTTTAAGAATGGTTCATAAAATGTTCAATTGAACATAATTATCTTTTCATGATCAATCATTTTTTAAAAATATTATCATTTTATTATTTTATGAAATTATTAACTAAAATTAAATAATTTAATGACGTTTAAAATTATAAAATCAATACATTAAATAAGAATATTATATATATAAAAAATAATAAAGAGAAGTACTTTAAAGAAATTCAAAGAAAGTAAATTTCTTAGCACCGCATTTAATTAACAAAGAAAACATGCGTGGGATAAGTTAGTGCCGCATCTGTTCCATGAGCATGCAAATGGAGCGTGTATTTATGTAATTGAGTAATGGGCTTGGATGGATTCATCTTCCGAAATAAGATTCGTTAAACGGTCTTGCACTAATTTTTTCCTAATTTTTAAGATATTATATTATAATTTCACTCTTATTGTTAATGATGTATTTTATTTATAATTATGGTTTATAGTGTATTATTACTTTAGCAATTCATGTCAAACCCTAAAGTTTAATATTTAATATTAGAAATTATTAATATATAATTATAATTTGGATCTAAATGCTTGAAAGTTGATTAATACCGTAAATTATAAGTTTAAGTCGATACGAGATATTCAGGTTTTTATTTTGTAACTATACTCAAAAGGAAGGCATTGATGTTAGGGGGACTATCTCTCTAGTTTCTAAGAAAGACCATTTTAATTAGGATAATCGTGGCATTAAAAGTACAGTAAGATCTTGAATTAAACTAGATGGATGTAAAGATATACTTTCTTCATTCCACCGAAATGTCTTCATTTTACTATATTGAGTGTCTCATTCAAAGGTTCCAATTTTTCCCCACAAATGGCCCACCCCTCACTATTAATACAACTACTCACTATACATAAAATAATAATACTCCTTAATCTACACAAAAAAAATGGTAACCTTTCTGTGACATGGAGACAGTAGTTTCTTGATGGCAACATTGATGGAATGATTTAAATAATATAAGGATTAAAAGAAAATCCATCTAATACATTCAGTAAACTTTCCATAAAAGAATCACAAGTGTCATCATATAGAGTAATTATTTCATTTGGATTTGAGACTAATGTAGATGGTAGTGTGATTCAGTGGAAGAAGACTTAAGTAAAAGTAATGGAGACAAGTTCAGTTTCAATCAAGTGCCCAAAGGTTAAACTTCAAATTTATATATAAAAAAAAGGGTATAATATTCCATATGCATTGGTAGTTGGAAGTTGTTGTATGATGAGGTCTGTACAAGACCTAATTTAGCTTTTATTGTTGGTGTATTGAACAGATATTTAAGTAACTCTAATATGAATTTTTATAAAGTATTTATAGAGAACTAAAGATTACATGTTTGCTTATCAGAGGTCAGATTTGTAGGAGATTATAAAGAATTCCTATTTTGAGTTTGTTGGATACCAATACGGTATAAGATCCACTTTAAACTATATTTTTGTTTGTCAGGAGAGCCATGTCATGCAGAAGTGTATAGTAGATACTTGTAGCTCATTAACCATGACAACATAGTTAGTAGCGCATTAAGGGGCATCCAATTATGCAATAAGGCTGCGAATTTTTATCACATAAAGTTTATCATGACAGTTAGTTCACAATAAAGTATTTAATAACAACAAGAATACTTATAAGTCAAGTCTATTGACATATAATTCTAGGTTGTTAAAGAAAATGTTTTGTGAATAAAATTTTAATAGAGTGTATTATGATAGACTTCAAATGAGGATACACTAACTATGTATTTAACGCCCGGAGATTTTAATGAGCTATGTACTAATGTGGGTGTGATTTGGTTTTATAATACATTAGTTTAGCGGGGGTCTATATTTATTACTCTTTAATGTTTTTAAGACACTTTGATTTTGATAATTCAGTTTTCTGCAAAATAAAGTTGATGATTTTGAATTCATTATGAATTCACAGTAGTTTTTCATTTTGTAATATTTTAAATTATGAATTGATCTCACTAAAAATTAAAGTTGGACCAGTTGAAAATATACATGACACCAATTACATTACATCTAATTTTCATGTTAATCATCATATTTGATTTATGTCATTGAGTATATTGATATGGTAATTATCGGGGTTTAACCACAATTTGTAATATAGTGAATATCGTGATAGTTTCATTATTAGTATATGAGATGAACCAGATTGTTAAGTATAGTTTGAAGAAAAATAGCATAAAAATGCGCAAATAAGGACTTATATAATTGCTTTGGGAACAATATATAGCCCAAGTGGAGATTGTTAAGTTTTATTTCCTGTATAATCTAATTATGAGCAATACTCCCTCCGTCCAGGGTTAACGTTTACGTTTACTTTTTGCTCATAGATTAAGATATAATATTTTAATGTGTAGGGATGTGAGAGAAATAATATTTAATGGAAAGTATTTTGTTGTATTAGTGTTGTGTGTGGGCCCTGCATGAAATAATTAATTATTTTGTGTGGGCCCAACTTATTAAAAAAAATAAATGTAAACCTTAACTTGGACAAACCAAAATGAAAAGTGTAAACCTTAACGTGAGGCGAAAGGAGTATATTATTATGAAATTATATTAGTTATCCAATTAAATTATGGATTTAATTAAGTGATCATATTAAAGTAAAAATTTATGGGCTATAATAATAATAATATGGGTAATTTAAGTAGATATGAGACAAATCAAAAAGAAAAGTGTAAACCTTAACGTGAGACGGAAGAAGTATATTATTATGAAATTATATTAGTTATTCAATTAAATTATGAATTTAATTAAGTGTCAAATTAAAGTAAAAATTCATGGGCTATAATAATAATAATATAGGTCATTTGAGTAGATACCCAATACTACACGACTTGATGATTATAGGTGGTCTGATTGAGTAGTATATAAAGGCTCCATATGTTATGGTCCCCAGTATACTAAATCGTACACAGTTTTCTTTTCTCCCCATATGAAGGGATTATGACAGTCCCATAAAGAAATAAGAAGGTTTAGTTGAGTAAGACCATAATACCATTAGATCAATAGTCCGTGTTCCTTCTTGAGAACTCAATTGATCAATGTACGCTTCCACTTTACAGTTTAGATATCAGTTAATCGTCATTGAATTTAAGGTTTTAGAATCTATGAATTTATTTCCTACACATTAATCTAATTTTTTTAAAAATAAATTATAATTATTTTAAAAATGGTATGTCTTGCGTGAGACCATCTTATGGTCTCACGTGAAACCATTTTACATTTTTTAAAATATTTATTACTTCTGCTATAAAATATTATCACTTTTCATTTATACTATAAATTGTTCATTAAATATCATTATCACTTTTCATTCATTAAGTATCGTTTTTTATTATAAAAGTTATCACTTTTTATTCGTGTCACGTAAACTGTTATGTAAGACGGTCTACACAAGTCATTGAATCATTTCATCATACACTTCGTGTGCATTAATTTAGAATGAGATAGAGATATCATTTTAGATATAAAACTTTTGATAGAACACCTCGTTGGCTTAATCGAGAGATTGATTGATTAGGTGAGAAGACCCAAACTATTAGTGAATTCATAAGACCTAGAAAGTGAATATTGTCTATGATTTAGTACTTAATTAGGGGACTTATAGAGTAATTAGTACCTATTTGGAGGTGTTCACTTTGATTTCGATCATAGGAGCTTTTGGGAGCCTTGTTAAGGGTCTACAACTTAAGTAACCAAGAGAGAACTTATGATACTTTTGTGATAGCTCCTATCCCTTATCCATGATAGATTAGAATTAGTTGCATAATTTCTTTATTTTCATGTCATGATTGTTGCTAATCTCATCTTTACATCATTTGAAATCCATTCATTCTTCCACCCATCATATCTTTTATTTCTTGTATTACTTTAATTGCTTTTCTTTGCATGTTTATTTATCATCTTCTTCTATCGTCCTTATAAAATCACAATGAACGTGATATTTTTAAAACTCTAAATTGCTTGATTTCTCTTAGGTTCGAAGTATATTTCTACGATGATCGAGTATATTTTCTCGTGAGTGGAACATATTCAATCAATATTCATTCTATTTAATTCATACTCTCTCATTCTCGCGTTAAAGTTTACATTTTTCATTTTGGTTTGTCCAAAATTAAATTATATTTTTTTGTCAAGTGGGATACATACAAAATAATTAATTATTCTACATGAGACCAATACACAACACTAATACTACCCACTACACATTAAATATTATATTTTTGAACTCACTATCTATTAAAATATTATATCTCTTAATCTACGTGCATGAAACCCATACACAATACTAATATAACTATTTACTACAAATTAAATATTATATCTCTCAACCCACTATCTATTAAAATATTATATCTTTTAATCTACTTGCAAAAGCAAACGTAAACGTTAATATGAAACGGAGGGAATAGTAATTAAAGGCACGCCTCTTCCAAGGCTATAGCTTTTGCGCCTCAATCTTTGTTTTCAAGGCACAGAGTTCACAGGCGTGCCTTTTTGCGCCTCGAGGCGTGCCTTCTAAATATTCATGTTTTTATACCCTCCGTCCCACGGCAAGGGTAGTTTTTACTTTTTGGCACGTGGATTAAAGAGTATTATTATTTAATGTGTAGTGGGTAGTTGTATTAGTGGGAGTATGGGTCCCATGTTTTAATTATATTAGAGGGGATGAGTGGGTCTCATGTGTGTAAAAAAGGAAAGAGGACCCTTTGGGTGGGACGACCAAAATGAAAAAAAGAGACCCTTACTGTGGGACGGATGGAGTATTGTTTTTCATTATTGATGATTGAAGTAATACTTTTATCAGTAAAATAAGAAATTTAATAAGAGTAGAAACATATCAAATGCCTAAAACAAAAAATATTCAACATATCACAAAATTTAAATTAGAGAGTTGAGAGTTACGAATCTAGGTTCACTGTTTACCACTCCACACCAGCTATTACAACTGCATTCGTCCGCCACGCGTCCGACTGCCGCTGCGCCCAACACTCTGCAGCCCGTCGCCGGCCATAGGAGTCATGTATGATTTACATGAACTCATTGATCCAATCTCATTAAAAGGTATTGATGATTGCAATGAATGGTTGAGTGGTATGATTAATGAAGAAACTAAAGATAATGAATTGGTGTTTGAGGGGGATGACTTTACATGGGATATGCATGAGTGCTAAAGCTTGTAGAGTTAAAGAGCCAAGATATCAAACTATAGGGCAAAAATTATTGGGGGCAACTGCCATTAGTTCCAAAGAGAAAGACAAAGAAGTAATAAGGAAAAAAGAACTATTTTAAGATAATTAGATGAAGAGGATGAAGAAGAAGAAAATTTTAATAAGGAAGAAGAACTAATTGATGATGAAGAAGATGATATTTAGAATATGAGTGACACTATTTCCAACCGGAGTTTTATTGAAGGCACCCGTAATGAAGACAAAAAATATGTGAAAGTTCAACTATATCCTCATGTATTTTTTATTTTTTTTAAACATTAACCCATTTATTACACTAAAAAAATATTTTGCTTTGTACATCTATCCACCATTACAATTAAAACACACTAAAAAAAAGAAATTCACACCAAAAACACACACTCACTCGCACAAACCACACGGCACAAAGAGAGAGAGAAGAGAAGGGAAGGAAGTAGAGATCCTCACTCACACCCAAAACATTATTTTTGATAGGGAACAACCAAATAATTGATCAAGAGTAATTTTATACTACATTCTTTCTCAAAATCATGCTTTGTATTATAGGACTTGTGAGTTAGTGAAATCGTGTAGTTAATTAAAAATTATTGATAGATTAGTAAAATTAAAGATATAATTATAGTTTAAAAGATAATAGCAACATAAAATAAAATTGTATATTGTTTTGGTTTTGAAAAATCATCACTGGTCTACTGAAAATTTTGTTAAATTTAGGCTGGAGGTTGCTGAAATCTTGAAAAAAATTCATTCTGCCGAAAATTTTGTAAAAAAAGTTTAATGGGATGTTGTTGAAAATTTTGAGGAAGTTTAGTGGGCCTAAATAAAGCAACTAAACTAATATAATAGTATTGGGCATACTTATCAAATTAAATTGAGCTATCTAAGTCCAAATAGAGTCCACTGTAAATCTTCTCCAATTATACAACATTAATGACTTGTAAATCTCTAAGGTTGTTGAATTTTTTGCCTAAATTTTCGAAACTAAAATTTCGGCTACTACCGATCGAAATTTGTGAATTGTTTTAACAAACCAAACATGAATTTTTATTTATTTATTTATTTTGCTATTTTCACCATTTTTAACAAAAAATAATACAAAAACAAAAATAATTTAATACTCAAACTTTTAGGAAAAAATAACTTAATAATTACAATTTTTACTAGGTGATTATCTCATGCTCCATAATACTAGGAAATTATTAGAATTTAAAAAATTTAAATTATGGGTCATATCATTTTTTATCGGATGAAAAGAAATATTGTGAGGATTAAAATATTTCTATATATTTGAGGTAAATCAATAAATTTGCAAGAATTACGAGGATTGGTGAGGTTTAGTGTTATTTCTTTCAAAAAAAAATATTTCTTCTTCTACTTTCTTCCTTCTTGTATCAGTTGTGATGCGTGTGTGATTAGTGTGTGTTTTTTATGTGTGTGTATTTTTTGTATGTGTTTTAGGCGTAAGAGGTGGGTGAATTTACAAAGCAAAATGTATTTTTTCTTTTGTGTAATAAATAAGTTAGGGTTTAAAAAAATAAGTAAGGATATAATTGAATTTTCACATATTTTTTTGTCTTCAATAGAGGTGTCTTAGCAAAACTTCAGGCGGTGATAGTACTGCCTTTAAAATATACTCCCTCCGTCCCACAACAAATAGTGCATTTTACCATTTTCGTCTGTCCCAACACAAGAGGTGTATTTCCCTTTTTAGTAAAAGGGACCCACACAAATTAATTTTTTCTCTCTCCATAACCCCACACTTCACACTAATACACATACTTAAAATATTATTTCTCTCACCTCAACTACCCCATTAAATATTATATCTTTTAATCTACGTATAAAAAAGTTCCGCCACTCTTGTTGTGGGACGGAGGGAGTATTTGCTATTAGTATTTTGTTGTATGATGCTTTGATTGACTTTTTTTATTTTAATTAAGATGAATTTTCTTTTATGCATGTTTAATTTTGGTGTCTATGGTTTATTTCATGTATCATACTCATATAATTTTTTTTATGATATGCGTTTTAAACTAATAAATATATTGTATACGAGTTATATTTAGTATAGAATAAACTACCATGTATATTACACATTTATTTTGAGGTTCGCCACACTCGGAAATGTCTTAGTGTCCCTTACACCCTTAATAATAACTATGCTTTAATTATTGTCATTGCTGCTAGAAATAACGAAGTTGCGTAATAAGTTAGAAGCATTGCATGATTGAGGATGATTATTACATAATAATATTGAATTCAATTTTACCCAACCACCAACACCACAACTAAACATGACACCAACCATTGATATAAAGAAGTAAACCCCACACACACACACACAAAAGGTACTGATGAAGGCAGAGGGTAATCACTAGATTACCTGTTTATGAAACCAAACAACTTTATGAAATGAAAAAGTAGGCAGGCTCTGAACAGAGATGAAGTACTACTATTCTCAAATCCACAAGGTATATATATACAAGAATCAATAAATAAATAAAATGAAAGCATAATAAATAAATAAAATGAAAGCATAGTTACCAGATGAAGAAATTGCAGCTCGGAATTGCTCAAGATTCAATAGTCTCCACTTCCCCACCAAATTTCATGTTATATACCTCTTCTCCACGAGATTTTTTCAAAGCAACTTCTTGAGCATGAAAGAAAGATTCAGCAACCTCATTGTCATCTCATAATCTCTCACAGCTTCACTCCACCTTAAAGCTAAAACATGCATTGTTCATAACATTATTAATTTAATGAACTTGAAAAAGAACAGTGTTGGATATCTGCAGCTAAACGACATATGTATATACCATACCTTGCTTTTTAATGTAACTAGGCTGGATTCGGAGGGCTTGATTGCAATCATCCACCCCACTGACCAAGCTTAAACCAACAACCTGCTCTGTTGCAGTAAAGTACAGAGTTTGAAGGATCAAGTCTGAGACCTTCCCCATATGCCGATCGAATTCCCTATTCCATATTTTTTTAATAATATTATTTTTTTAAATTTTTTAATAATACTAATTTTTTAAATTAATTTTCATATTTAGAAATTAAATTAAATACATTTTCTATAAAAGAAATTACATTTTACATAGAAATTAAATTATAAAAAACTTATTAAACATAGCTTATGAATAAGAGATTTAATTCTTTAAAAAAGAATGAACAATAACAGATTAACATATCAAAAAGGTCAACAAGTCACAAAATTATGAAAAATGTATTTTGCAAAAAATTTAATAATACAGAGTATTATTAAATTAAATTAAATTACATATTTAGAAAATTAAATTAAATATATTTTTTATATAAAAAATTACATTTTACATTGAAATTAAATTATAAAAAACTTATTAAACATTGGAACAAAGTATTTAACTACAATAAATAAGAATGAACCAATAATACATTAATACATATAAAAAAAAGTTAACAAATTCACAAAATGATAACATATGTATGATTAAAAAATCTTATTTTAAAAAACTACTTCTAAGTTAAATATATTAAGATATTTTGATAAAGAGTGAATATATTCTACAAATTGGAAAACATTTTAGAAATGTATTCTCGGATGTAGATTACCTATCACACTATTTGGATGACTAGACTATAAATATAACATCAAATTGAGGAAAACAAACATTAAAACTTTACCCTCTAATAATATATTTAAATAATTAAAATTTATATATTTAAAGTACCTTCAAAAAGAATGTAATGCCAATGTTGAATTACTAGTCCATACATCCATTAATAATTCAAATACATCCATCAATAATTCAATAACTTTTTTATAAAATACAATAATGAAATGGTTAATTTCAATCTAAGAATCCCAATATGAAAATTTCCTCATTATTGCTTAAGATTGTGTAGTCCAACTGCGGCATTAGTAGTCAAACACAGTAACCTCACTGGGTTGGAGATGATTATAAAGTTAAATATTGAGTTTTCATAATTTTACTGTGGTTGGAAAATATTATAATTTAAAAGTTTTATTAATAAGTAATTTATTATGTATTTCATTAATCTTTTGAGCCATAACCTCAAACAAACACTGGTTGGAGATGATTATAGAGTTAAATATGAGTTTTCATAGTTCCAGTCACGTTGGAGAATATTATAATTTAGAATTTTTATTTATTAGTAATTTAATATGTATTTCATTAATCTTTTGATTATAGATATGAATATATAATATTTTAAAATAATTATTTTTTATTTTAATTTTAATTAAATAAAAACTAATAAATATTATTTAGATATATATTTGGTGGTGTCATATTTCAAATAATTAATTAAAGATTATTTTATAATTAATTAAAAAATATTTTTTGATTATAGATTTGAAGATGTGATATTTAAAAATAATTAAATTAAACTAAATATATTATAAATAATTAAATTAAGAGTTGGTCTCATGTGTCTCGGGACACACCTGCCTTCATGGGAACACAAGAATTTAAGACTAATTTGAAGACGACACAAAAAAAAACTATATTAAGAATAAATAATTAATTGCAAAACAAAATTTACATTCAATTCATTATTATTATTTTTTTTACATATATATTTTTGCGATAGATTTAGATATACAAATAAAAATTGAGGTATTAGCAAAAATACAACATTTAATAGTTCATTTTGTAAAACTGAAAATTTTAATACTTTCTCCGTCCGATTTTAAAATATCCATTTGATTTTTGCGAATATTATTATTATATGTAAAGTGGGTAGTTGTGTTAGAGGGAAGTGGTGGACTGTGTACTTTTTTACCAAATAGGGAGAATGGATACATTTGAAGTTGACGCCAAAAATAGTAAAATGAATACCTTAGAAGCGGACGGAGGAAGTAGTTCATTTTATAATTTTTATAAGAAAAATGATATTTTTTAAAAAGAATTTGGATATAATTAACCCTAGTTTGCGATCTCTTATACAACTACATCATGTAAACCTACACGCGACCCTACACGAAATTAAATGTGCGATCTTATACGCGATTATAATTTCTTAATTAATTTTCATATTTAGTAAATTAAATTAAATAATATTTCTATATTAAAAATTACATTTTACATTGAAATCAAACTATAAAAGACTTATTAAACATAACTTATGAACGACGTATTTAATTGCAATAAATAAGAATGAACTAATATACATTAACACATAAAAAAAAGTCAACCATCCACAAAATGATGACACATGTGTTTTGCAAAAATCTACTTCCTCCGTCCATCGCAAAAGTATTCGTTTGTTTTTTTACGTAAATTAAGGAGAATTATTATTTTATATAAATTGTATAGTTGTACTAGTGGTGAGTGGTGGACCACATATATACCTTTTTACTAAAAAGAGAACATAGATACTTTAAGATTAGACGAACCAAAATGACAAAATTGATATATTTGTGATGGACGGAGGTAGTAGTATTTTAAGAAACTACTCTCAATTACATATATTAAGATAACGTGCAAACAATTGTAAGTACGAGTTATATCTTGTGCACTCGATATACACGTGCATCCATATGGTATATATTTTTATTTAATAGTATATATGTGGCCTTAATAATTGTATAGATTTTTTTTACATTAGTTTTTCATTAAAAAACCTAACAGAAAATTTGCTAACAATATGTATATATTTTTAGAGTGAGACTCCTGTGCACCCGGGCGCAAGGAGCACATTCCATGCGCCTTTACAATTTTCATGTCCCTTAGCAATACATAGGTTTAAATAGGATTGGAGGGAGAGGGTTGTGATCACATGGGGACACGGAGTATCCCTCCGTATCTCGGGTGTGCAGGAGCTTTTGCGATATTTTTATTCATTAGTGTATACTTTCTCCATCTCGCATTAATGTTGACATTTACTTTATATACGTAGATTAAGAAATATAATATTTTAATAAATAATGGGTAGAGAAATATAATATTTTATGTGTAGTGAGTAATTATATTAATGTTGTGTGTGACTCTATATGAAATAAATAATTGTTTGTATGAGTTCCGCTTAACAAAAAAAGAAATGAAAACTTTAACTTAAAATAAACCAAAATAAAAAAAAAAACATAACTTTTAACGCGGAATGAAGGGAGTATGTTTTTATTAATAAGTGCATCAGTTTCAGGAAGTGGGTGCACGGTGCACCACGGTGCACAGTATAATTGGCCTTTACTTACTCCTATTAATGAAATATGCATAAATATCTTGTAATTCTGGGGTGAGACATCTCACTAATCTAATTTGTGAGGCGGATTAATCATTGAATTAATTAAATATAAAAAAATTATAAGAATAATGCAAGGACTTGGATGAAACCGTCTTACAAATTTCCTTATGTGAGATGGAAAACCATTAATCCTATAATTTTAAAGGACCCTATTTGATTGTCATAAAATTAGAAAATTGAATAATTAGTCATAGAGTAAAATTAATTGGGCATAAATAAATTTAAAGGGTCTTGTTCAGTTGATATTAAATTAAAATATTATAAAATTAACTATGAAAGGAAAATTAATTGGGCCTTACACACACACACACACACACACACACACACATATATATATATATATATATATATATATATATATATATATATATATATATATATATATTTTCTATGTTTTTCTTATTAAATTTATATTTTCATTATTTAATTGTGCCTAAATAAAATTTAAAGGGTCTTGTTTGGTTGTTATTAAATTAGAAAATTTTAAAATTAATTATGAAGGAAAATTAATTAGGTCTTATATGTAAATATATTTTTTCTATGTTTTTTCTTATTAAATTTATATTTTCATTATTTAAAATATAATAATTTAAAATATATTATTCATTTAATTTATTTTTTAATTTAAATATTATAAATTTATAAAATGTGATAATTATTTTTAAAAAGTAGTAACATTTTTTTATATATAAAAAACTACTGATCAAATAAAAGTAATAACTTTTCATTTGAATTATATTATGAATAATTCATTATGTTAATTACTTATGTGAGTCCGTCTTACGAATGACTTCCATGAGAAAGATAAAAAGTTATAACATTTATAAGGAAAAGTGATAGTCAATTGATGCAAAGTGTTAACGGTGATGTGAACAATTACATGAACAATTTACTCCCTCCTTCCCCTTGAAAGATATCCATTTCACTATTCCTGGCATCCGCTTCAAAAGCATCAATTTCCTCTATTTAATAAAGAAAATACATAATATGACCCACCACTTCTCTCTAATACAATTACCCACCTTATCTATAATAATAATACTCCTTAATTTATGTGCATAAAATAAATAAAGACCTTAGAACCGTCCACGTGCAAACAGTAAACGAGTACCTTTCAAGGGGACTGAGGGAATATACAATAAATGAAAGATGATAATATTAAAAAAACATATTTAATAAAAAATGATAAATAATTACAAAAATAAATTTCACTAACAATTATAGAATTTAAAAAAATTTGATAATATTTTTAATAAAACTGATACTAAGAAAAAATGATAATTGATCAATAAAACTATTTCATAAATAATTAGTGGTCGAATAAAAAATGATAACATTTTTAATAGAAAATGATATGTAAACAATGAAAAGTGATAATCATCTAATTGCACAATTTTATAAATCATTCATGAGATGAATAAAAATTGATAAAAATTATAATAAAAAAAAGAGATCTGATCAATAAAGGTGATAATTAATTAAGTAAACTATTTTATGATCAATTCGTAAAATGAATAAGAAGTGATAATATTTATAATAAAAAGTGTTACTTTATTATGAATTTTTTAAAAATAAAAATAAACAAATATAAAATTTTAATACTTAATAAAATAATTTATCTATTAAAATAATAGAAAAAATTACTATTAGGTACACACTTTGTATCCCTAATTGCTATTAGATACATTGATTTAAAATAATTACTATCACATACAAAATATTAGAGTAAAATACTAAATATAACCCTAAATACATACACTTTTAAACCACGAACCCAAACCCCCCACCCACCCTCAGACCACCACTGGACCACTGCCGGCCGATCGCCGGAACTCAGCCGGACCATCCCACTTTTTTGCTGCACATACTTTTTTTACTGCACATACTTTTTTTACTGCACACAGTTTGCTGCACATGAACTTTTACTGCACACAACATTTATGTGCAGGGGTAATATTGAAATATCACTATATATTTTTGTAGTTAGTAGTAATATTTTTGTATGTTCGTATTTCATAATAATTAAGGATTTTTTTGTACCTAGTAGTAATCCTCCCATAATAATACAAAAGTTAAATGTTTCCATTATACTTATTATAAGAAAATGGCAACAACGCCTGCTTGGTTGCTTCTTTCGTCCAAATCAACTTTTACTCTTAATCATAAGTCATAACGAGCGTTTGAACCCGTGCGTTGTACGGGACAAAGGCGTTCTCATATTATTTAAACCCAAAGCGTTGCATGATCACGCATTTTTATAAAATAAGTATATCTTGATTTAAAATTTAATTTCAACCTTAGTATGAACTCTAAATCCTGCCAATAAATATAAAACCCTCGGGGGAATTATGCTCTAAACCATTGGATAAAAGTATACCCGTTCCATTATTGTAGCATGTATAATTATAAGTATACACTTTTTTATACCCTTTCCATGTGTTGCATGATCACGCATTTTTATAAAATAAGTATATCTTCACATAGAGTTTATCTGAATTGGAATTTTATATAAAACAATCCTTCAATCCATGCTGAGATGTTCCTTTTTAGCAGTAAGAAGATTAAGAAAATGTGTATTTTAAATATATAACGAAAGAAAGTGGTTGTAAATATTGAGTGTTTTTATAAAATAATTATATTTTTTTGAACATAATAAATAATTTTATTTATTAATTATGTTAGATACTTATTTATTTCGTAATATTCGTACCCGTGTATAAATAAATATCATTTAAAAATTAATATTTTAAAAATTCATTGCAATATTCGTATTCGTACCAAAGTCTTTTATTTACTTATACCCATTTGATACTATTTTTTAAAGTATTTTTTTATTAAAATTAATATTTTAAATCAACTTGTAGTATTACTAGTTAAATATAAAATAAAATAATATAATTCTTTTACAAAAATATGATAGAAAAATTTACAATTTTTTATTAAATATATAAAATATTTCTTAATATATAAATTATATATGCAATTTCATACACAAAATTTTCCATGCAACCTTACACGCGATTTTATGTGCGGCTAATGCATAATTTATTTACTAAAACATGTGTGTTGCTATGCACGATTTTACGTGCGACTATGTATTAGTTTATATATTTATGACTAAAAATCAATGTTTATTAGCTCCTACTTTTAACATTAGTGGCTTCAACATCGATTGAGCGTTTTAATAATATATATATATATATATATATATATTTTAACATAATAAATAATTATGTTTATTAATTATGTTAGATAATTGCTTATTTCGTAATACTCGTACCCTTGTATAAATAAATATCATTTACTATAATTAATATTTTAAAAAATTATTACAATATTCGTATTCATCCCAAAGTCTTTTATCAATACCCATAAATTACTCATACCCATTTGATACTATTTTTTATTTATTTTGACTATAGTCTCTTGTGAGACGGTGTTTATAAGGAAATATTAACTTGTGAAAAATCGGTATAGGGGTATGTTGTAGTTTATAGGGGTATAGTTTGAGATATATTATATTTTAATGTACAATAGGTAGTTGTTATGGATAATATTCACTATAGGGGTATCTGTATATAATCATATCCATTTAAATATAAACTACTCATATTCGTACCCGTTTCATTAAAAAAATATATTATGATACTCATACATATCCCAATCCGGTTTATCAATACTCGTTGATTACGCATACCCATTTAAAAATTATTAAGATGTTAGAACCAATAATATTAATTCAAAATTATTAATAATGAAGAAAATAATTTAATAATAAATTAATTGTTAAGTATTCGTATACATTTAAACCTAAACTACTCATATTCGTACCCTTTTCATTAAAAAAATATATTATGATACTCATACCCGTCCCAAACACGTTTATCAATACCCGTTGATTACACATACCCATTTAAAATTATGAAGATGTTAGGACCAATAATATTAATTCAAAATTATTAATAATGAAGAAAATAATTTAATAATAAATTAATTGTTAAAACTACATTATAGTTTCAAAAAATTCGTAAAGTGAATTTTAATAATATTAATTCAAAATTATTAATAATGAATTAATTGTTAAAACTACATTACAGTTTCAAAAAATTCGTAAAAGAAATTTATTTTGTTAACAATGAATAAAATAATTTAATAATGACTTATAATTGGTACTAACATTATAATTATAATTACAAAAATAAATCATAATATAAACATAATTGTTAGTACCATAAATAATAAATTAAATTTTTGTTGAAATAAATAAGAAGAAAAATTAAAATGGACATATAAGGAATTATTTTAAATAAGGTATCATTTTAAATTAAATAAGGTATCATTATTATGATAAAAAAAAATTAATGGCCAAGATCTAATAACAAATGTAATGAATGGATGATATTGAAAAATGTGATGAATGAATGAGATTAAAAAATGATTAGTAATAAAAATCAATGTTGTAAATTAAAATTTGGTTCAATTTTGACTTTTTCACTTTACTATTATATTACTTTAGATTAGATTAAATTAATAAACATAATCAAATAGATCCTTCTTTTTATTTAATTAATTTTTAATTTAATTTGAAATATACTTCTTTTTATTTATAAATAATTCATTTTACATAAAAGGATTCACGATCTCACCAAAAACCTACCTTAAGAATAATAACAAAAAAAATGTGCAGTTATTTTATCCCAATCAACTTTTACTCTTAATCATAATTAATAAACATAATCAAATAGAGTCTTTTTTTATTTAACCATTTTTTAATTTAATTTAAAATATACTTCTTTTTATTTATTATGAATAATTTGTCGGGTGCCCAATGGTGCAAAGTGTGTTTTTGGTATGACGTTGTCCTAAGTGTGATGACACTTTGAACAACACTGTATGTATCAGAATGTGACTTGACTAAGTATAAAATAAGTTGTAAATCAGCGAAAGACTTAACACACAGATTACTCAATCTTTCCACAAACTTTTGCAAGTTTGTGGCGGCCTCATGTCATAAATATTACTATTGGAAAATGTGATTACAAAACAGACTCTTAGGTGTGGAAATAATTCTTCCACCCTTCGAATACAAAATCGGATTTAAAATCCAAACACATTCCCAAATGGCAGAACCTAGACTTGTTAGAATCTAAGCATACTTCACATGTAGGCTTCCACTGCCTGTGAACAGCGCACACAAAACGTACGGGAATAATAGTAGACAACTGATGTTGAACCAAGTGTTACAACACCAGTACAAACACTATGACAAAAACCTATCTAGGATCTTTTACACTGTATAGTGAGATTGCCTTTTTGATCACTTGATTTGGCAACTAGCAGCTTCCATTTATAGATGGCTGCAGGCTCCAAATGATGAGTGGCCCACGTAGGAGATGTAGAAATCACCCATGCAGGCTCAAATAACCGCCCACTAAGAGAGGTAGTTATTTTCACCTTCTAGATCCTTCTAGAGCTTCCGGATATTTCTAGTTTGCTCTAGGGTCTTCAAGGTTTGCGTTTGACTTGGTCTTTGCATCCAACACGTTCAGCACTTCAACCGCAACAACCCTGAAAGCAACATTAAGCACAACACCAGTCGAAACAACAAAATAATGTTAGTGGTTAATAAAACAACTGGTGGAGGACAGATGTGATTCCAGATGTAATGGCACTGGTCTCAACACTTCACATCAACAATCTCCTCCAATCACGTTTATCCGCAACCACATAACCTGATGCAAGAAAACAATGCAGAACAAGATATCCAAAGTAATATATTAGATGTTAGTTTGACAGTTGTGCAAAAGTAACTAAGCATTCTAAAGCGTAATTACCAAAGTGATTACAGATAACCACTTAAGTAACATATAAGTCTAGAGCTTAGATCAGAGTTTAAACAGAAAATAAAGTATCCAGTCACCATCAGAAAATAAATATCAGTTTAACATCCCATCATCAAATAGTTAGAAAAGTTAGTGAGGTAGCAGCAGCTTTCAGTCATCATCAACAACAAGCATGAGCACTTTGATCTCTTTGCTGATCTCCCCCTCACCATGTGAACTCCCCCTAAGTTGCAGCAGTACCAGCACCAGCAACATCACCTGCATCAGGAACATTTCCAGCAACATTTCCTTCTTTTAATTCATCAATGATGTCCTCAATCACAATTCCTCCAGAGCCAGAGCTTTCAACTGCAGTAGGTTGAGCAGCAGCAGCAGGTATATCTCCTCCTGTGGGTGTGGATAGCAGCTTACTCTAAAACTGAGCTCTTTGTTCTAGAATGTCTGCTTGTTTGTTCATAGCATTGGCTTGGAGTCTGAGGTTCGAGACATGACATGTCAGGGCAGTAGCTTGTTGCTCAATGTACTTGCAGTTCAGAGTAACAGAGATAACTTCTCCAGCTTATGCAGAAGTGTCAGTGCGAACCAAAATGTTAGCAGTATCAGGAGCAACATTCTGAGTATCAACAGTAGCAGGGGCAGGAGCAGGGTTCACATAGGGTAGATCAACTACACGGTTACCTTCAAGCAGTGGTTTAGTAATACCAAGAACTAGAGCACTTGAGGAAAGAAAATCACCTTTACCTTTTTTAGCACCTTGACCAGTTAACAGACAGTGAATCAAGGCAGGATAAAGTAACTTAACAACCTTGGAGATATTTCCACCATAACTGATCAGATTCTTGTAAATCACTCTACCAAGGTTAAATGACAAATTCTTTCCTATCTTATAGATCAACACTGCATGCTCAGTGGTCACTCTAGTGGTATTGGAGGAAGGCAGTCAATTGTAAACACATAGCTTGTGCAAGATTGCATATAAACTAGTCAAACTTGGACTAAACAACTTCTTAGGCCAACTAACAATTAAACCTCTAGTTATCACAGACACAATCTCATCCATATCATCAATTTCATCATTGCTATCAGCATTCACAGTCCCTAAACACTCATTAATCTTTGTAGGAGAAAAATCATAAATCTCACCCCTAAAGAAAATTCTTCCAAATTTGGGACTTGTACTCTTAATCATACTAACACAGATGTATGCATAAAACTCACATGCCCAATTAGTGTAGAATGAGGTAGAGTACCTGAGTGATTTCAGCAAGCTTCTCTCTCTGAAGAAGTTGTTGAGGTTGTATGGAGTGAGGTCGGCATCCTTCATCTTTCTTTCATGAATTATGTCCTTCTTGGCAAACTTTTTGTATCTGACTTTGCCATCAGTGAAGTAGAAGTCCCAACTCCAAAGTTTTCAACATCATAGTCAGAGTCATCAGATATATCATCAGCTTCATCAGGGGACTCATCACCATCATCATCTTTGGCTTCATCTTCACCATCAGAACTTTCAACATTTTGAACATCAGCATCCTTATCAGATTCATCAGATTCTGCCCCTTCGTCAGCATCTTCAGGTGCATCATCTTCATCATCAGAAGATAAAGATGAATCATGGTTAGTATCAGAGGGTTCTGTATTTGCATCAGTAGGTATTGGCACTGAGCCAGCAACATCTGTGGCAACATCATCAATCAGCTAGTTCAGATTAGCATTTTCCTCATCAGATTAATCTGGTGTTGCCTCAGGAGCGATAACATCAGACACAACTTTCTTTCCTCCCAGTCTCTTCTTCAAAGCTTTGCAAAGATCAGCGATAGTAGGATTTTCATATGTAGCATCTACATCCATAGCAACAACTTCATCAGAATCAGAGATAGAGATAAGGGACTTCCCTTTTTCATAGGTGGTTGAATCCTGTGTAGTGGCTTTCTTGCGGTGTCTAACCAACCAACGCTGTGGAGGCGCTTTATGCTTTGGAGCAGATGATTTAGCAACCTTTGATCTGATTAGAATCGGTGGTGATAACGAGAGAGAAGACACTTGTGGATTCTGTTCAGCACGAGTAGGTGATGCATTTGGAGATGTAGGGATAAGAACTTGATCAGGATTCCGAGTCTCAATATTCTCTGAGGGTAGGCTTTCTTCAGGAGTCACAAAAGGGATAAAAGTGGATTGGTTAGGAATATCACTGGGAATTTCAGAGTGGACTTCAGTGGGAATGGATGGTTCAAGGATGGGATTTTCAATTCTTGAAACAGTAACATTCGACCCAGCGAATGGAGTTCGAAGAGATTCAAGAACTGAATCAGGTGTACCAGCTGGAAGGACGATACTCTTAGGTAGAGGTATTCCAAAAACAGGAGCAGTCGGTTGTGTAGCAGCATTCACATTGACATCTGGTGCAGCATCTGACGCGATATTATCAGGCATATCAGCTAGGGTTTGGAATGGATTTTGTGAAGAAGGTTTGGATTTGGAAGTGGAACGGATTGCTTTTGGAGGTGCCATTTGAAATGTGAAAGAGAAAGGCTTTATTGATAACAGTGAGTGAGAAGATGAAATGGGAGATCACACTCAAGCACACAGGCATGTCACATCAAACATTATAAACCAAGTTATATAGAGAGAATGAACAGTAGTGGGATGGAGGTTATTTCCACTAATTAAAAACTGCAAACAACGTGTGAAAGAATATATAGTGCAGCAGATTATGAGAACTCATGGCCACTAACGCATATTTTCTTAAAAATCGGCCATGATCAAATATGAAGAAACAATAATGCACGAAAATTAAAAAATACAGAATAATAAATAAATACTATATGTTCTATCACTTAATGTATTGAAAATAAATAATTTAATAACAATTTTGTTAAGGCTAAAGACATTCTGGAAAAATCAATCAAGGATGAATAATTTAGGCACACATACACTTTTATCCTTTTGTGGATTTTTTGATGTACTTAATATCAAGATTTCATACTACCTTTTGAAAGATCACATCGTGGTTGTCAGCCCTGTATGTCTGGTTACTCAGTAGCGGCTCAAAAGTGTTCTTTATTCTCTTTTTGAAATCATAACAGGCTTTTGAAAAGAACACATCGTGGTTGTCAGCCCCGTGTGCCTAGTTACTCAGCATGTTTGGACCTTTAATTTTTTTAAGAACTGTGCTTTTAGTATATGTCCAGTAATACCTCAAGATTCAATCAGAATATAGGTCACCAAATCACTTAATTTCGACATAAAATGGCAAAACTTACAGTAGTGTTGCCTCGAGTGTCGAAACACTCTAAGCAACATCATACATGACTTTATGGAATGCAGAGTCCAAGAAATTTCCTGAGTGAAGAAAACCTCTCGAAATCAAGTGCTTTTGTGAATATGTCAGCAAGTTGTTTCTCAGCGGAAATATACTCCAATTTGACTACTCCATTCTCAACTAAATCTCTTAGAAAATGATGTCTAATGCTAATATGTTTAGTGAGTGAGTGTTGAACTGGATTTTTTGAAATGTTTATAGCACTCCTGTAATCACAGTAAATCATTAAAGTGTCAGTCTCAAGCACATAATCATCTAGCATCTTTTTAGCCAAAGCAACTGTGTGCAACAACTTCCAGCAGCAATATATTCAGATTCAGCAGTGGATTGGGATATGCAAATTTTAGAATGCCAAGAAACAAGATTGTTACCCATGTAAAAACATCAACCACTTGTGCTCTTCCTGTCATCACAATCACCAGCCCAATCAGCATCACTGTATCCAACCAGAGAGCAGTTAGTGTCCTTTGAAAACCATAACCCCATGTTGGCAGTTCCAGCCACATATCTTATAATCCTTTTCATAGCTTTCATATTAGATTACTTGGGATTTGCTTGGTACCTAGCACAAACACAGACACTATACATAATGTCAGGTCTAACAGCAGTTAAGTATATAAGGCTACCAATCATAGATCTATACAGAGTGTGGTCAACATCAGGGCTAACATCATCTCTGCACAGTTTCTGTGATGTTCCCATAGATGTTTTCATAGACTTAGCATTTTTAAGACTAAATCTTTTCACCAAGTTTTTAGCATACTTACTCTGTAAGATGAAAATACCACAATCACTTTGCTTAATTTGGAGCCCTAACAAGTAATTTAGGTCACCAACAAGACTCATTTCAAAAGTGGTAGTCATGGCTTTCACAAAACTGTCCATCATGACTTGAGATATTGCTCTAAATACAATGGCATCAACATAAATTTGAGCAATCAAGAAACCATTTGATTCATGCTTAAAAAGAGATCTATCAGCCTCACTTCTAATGAATCCAAATTGAAGTAAGAAGTCAGTTAGTCTACCATACCATGCTCTAGGAGCTTGCTGTAGATCATATAAAGCTTTTTTCAATTTATACACATGATCAGGATAGAAAGGATCAACAAAACCTTTTGGTTGTTCAACAAAAGCTTCTTCATTTAAAATTCCATTTAAAAAAGCAGCTTTAACATCCATTTGAAATAGTTTGATACCAACAAAGCATGCAATAGCCAAAAGAAGCCTAATAGACTCTATTCTAGCTACATGTGCAAATGTTTCATCAAAATCTATCCCTTCAACCTGTGTATATCCTTGTGCAACAAGTCTAGCTTTGTTTCTTACTACATTACCAGATTCATCAGTTTTGTTCTTGAAAATCCACTTAGTTCCAATGACATTAGTGTTTGTAGTCCTAGAGACTAGACTCCAAACATCATTCCTAGTGAATTGTTCAAGTTATTCATGCATAACCTGAATCCAACATTCATCTTTTAAAGCTTCAGAAATATTTTTGGGTTCTACAGAAGAAAAATAACATTCAGCATATACCTGATTACATATGTTGGACATGCAAATTGCATTTACCACATCTCTGAATTTACCTTTCCTTCTGGTTTGAACACCAACTGAGGATTCTCCTATGATCTGTGAAGAAGGGTGATCCTTCTTATATCTGTAGTTAAGAGAATTCATGGGAGTTCTGTGGATCTGATTCTCATTGTTTTCTGACTCATTCTCAGATGTTGTTGGTGATGTGATCACTTTTGGCTCAACATTGTTCACTGGTTCTGCAATTTCAATCAGATCAGAGATGTCATCTTCCATCTTTTTACCTGCAATATTAGATGTATCATCAAATACCATATTTATAGATTCTTGAACAGATTTAGTTCTAAGATTAAAGATTCTGTATGCTTTGCTATTTTTAGAATAACCTATGAAAAGACCTTTATCACTCTTAGAATCAAACTTTGAAAGATACTCTCTATCATTCAGAATATAGCACATGCAACCAAACACATGAATGTATTTCAGGTTAGGTTTTCTCCTATACAGCAACTCATAAGATGTAATAGAACCACATGGTCTAAACAAAATTCTATTAGACACATGACATGCAGTGTTCAATGTTTCAGCCCAAAATCTTTTCGACACATTCATTGAAGTAAGCATGGCTCTAGCCATTTCTTGCAGAGTTTATTTTTCTTTCAGCTATACCATTTTGCTGTGGGGTTTTAGGAGATGAAAACTCTTGCACTATACCTTTCTTTTCACAGAATTCAGAAAATATGTTATTTTCAAATTCTTTACCATGATCAGTCCTAATCCTACAAATCTTAAGATTAAAAGCATTTTTGAACCTTTTGTAAAGAACTTTAAATACTATAAACACATCTGATTTTTCTCTAATGAATTCAACCCATGAAAACCTAGAAAAATCATCTACCACAACCAAAGAATACTTCTTACAATCAAAACTTTCAATCTCCATAGGACCCATAAGATCCATGTGAAGCAATTCAAAACATCTTGAAGATGTGCACATAGTGGTGATTTTGTGTGAAGACCTTACATGCATACCTTTTTGGCATGAACCACAAATGAGAGGGTCTTTGAAGCTGAGCTTAGGTAAACCTTTAACAGCTTCCAACTTAACCAAATTTTGTAAATTTCTGTAATTTACATGGCCAAGTTTTTTATTCCAAAGTACACTTTCATCATGTTGTGAGATGTTGCAGTAAGTGTTGTTACCAATCAGATATCAATTATCAACAGATCGATTACACACTCATGAGTTTCATTCAACACAAAGCATGAATTCTTGTCAAATTTCACATGCAAATTATCATCACATAATTGACTTATGCTTATCAAATTAGCACGCAAACCTTCAATATGCAGCACATTCTTCAAATTTGGGAAACCTTTAATATTTAAAGTTCATTAACCAAAAATGTTACCCTTAGAGCCACCACCATAAGTAACCTTACCACCATCAAAAGCTTCATAATCTTTCAAATATTCAATATTTCCAGTCATAAGTCTAGAACAACTACTATCAAAATACCATAAACCAGGTACACATGCTTGTAAAGAAGTACAAACCACATTATATAATACTTTTGGTTTTCTGACCCAAGCAATTTTTGGTGTGTGTGAATACTTGTGTGACAATATTTCAGGTAATAATTTTCCAGAGAACAAGTCATCTTTCAGTTTAAAATAAAATGGACGAATGTGACCAGGAACTGAACAATAATGACAGATAAAAGTTCTCTTTCTTATCTGTTTTGGAAACTTTTTGAAAAAACTTTTTAATTCAGGTTTCACAAAATTTACAAGTTTTTCAAAACTAAAAGGGTTAGAGCTTTCAGAAAATCCAAGACCACTCATATCAGATTTACCAACACACAAAGCTTCATTCATGACAAATGTACTCTTAGAGTATTTTTTGAAACTTAGTGTTGAAGCAGTCAATTGTTCTTGGAGTTTTGAAATTTCAGCATCCTTTCTAGTAAGATTTACCTCAAGTCTTGTGATAGTTTCAATTAAACCATCATTCTCTTGGTTGACCTTTTGAAGTTCTTTCAAAAGTTCAGCAATTTTGCTTTCCAATTGCTCTTCAGATGTACTTGCTCTAGTATAAAAAGCATTACTACATTTCACATCAAAATCAGAAATAGACTGAACCTTGCTTGATGTCGAAGTAGATGTTGTCACATCCAACTCAACATCTGTGTCACTTCCAGAAAGTCCTTCACTTACACATTCTGACAGAAATGCCAGCACTTCATCCTTTGTCTCTTGATCACCTTCAGATTCATCATCACTCAATGACACATTTAAGTTCATCATTCTCTTCAAAAGAGTGTTAGCACATTCATTTGCATAATGATCAAAACTAGTACATTAACTACAAATGAGGGTCTTCCTAAATTCAGGATCATATTTAAGTTTTCTTTGAGTGGGTCTACGAGTAAGAGTTTGAGGAGTACGAGTTTGAGGAGTATGAGGAGAATGTTCTATCATAGGTTGAGTATTTGCTTTAGACTTGTTTTTCTGATTTCTCAAATAGGCATCAAATTTCTTAGCAAGTAAAGCAATATTATCAGTGTCATCTAAAATGTCATCAACATTTTCATCAATTTGTGAAATTTTAGTAATGGTTGATGTCCTTCCGGAACATGAAGGAGCATCACTTTTAAATATAACAACACCTTTTCTATCATACGTAGAATCTTGTTGTGACATATCCATTTCATAAATTTTCAAAATGCTCATAAGCTCATTATGACTCATAGTATCATTATTCCTAGCTTTTTCTATAGCACAAATTTTACTATTAAATCTCCTAGGAAGTGTACAAAGTGTTTTGTTTACTAACCTGGAATTGGAAATTGGGTCACCAAGTGATTGCAGCTCGTTTACGACATACAGCCTTTCATTGTAAGAGTTGATGGTCTCATCTTCTCTCATCCTCAAGCTTTCAAACTTCGTGCTCAACAGCCTTGCCTTTACTCTTTTGACACTACCAGAACCTTCACAGTGTTCTTGTAGTCTTTCCCATGTATCTTTAGCAGATATGCAGTTCTGAATCAAGTTGAATATCGCTGGATCAACCGAAGAGCTGATTACATTGAGAGCTTTGCAATTGTGTGCATATAGAGTGCTCTCCTCGGTAGTCCATTTCAGTTCATCTATGATAATCTGATCTCCATCTCTGTCTTCTTCAGTGGGAGGCTTCCATCCAGGCAGAATGATCTTCCAAGCTTTATCATCACATGCTTTGATGTATGACCTCATCCAGATTTTCCACAAGGCATAATTTGTTCCATCAAGAATGGGGGGATGAGTGACGGATGCAGAGCAATCCATAATAACTCAACACTTAACAAAGGAATCAACACTTAGTATCATCAAGTGTTGGCTCTGATGCCACTTGTCGGGTGCCCAATGGTGTAAAGTGTGTTTTTGGTACTACATTGTCCTAAGTGTGGTGACACTTTGAACAACACTGTATGTATCAGAATGTAACTTGACTAAGTATAGAACAAGTTGTAAATCAGCGGAAGACTTAACACACAGATTACTCAATCTTTTCACAAACTTTTGCAAGTTTATGGCGGCCTCATGGAATAAATATCACTATTGGAAAATGTGATTACAAAAACAGACTCTTAGGTGTGGAAATAATTTTTCACCCTTCGAATACAAAATCGGATCTAAAATCCAAACACGTTCCCAAATGGCAGAACATAGACTTGTTAGAATCTAAGCCTACCTCACATGTGGGCTTCCACTGCCTGTGAACAGCGCACACAAAAGGTACGGGAATAACAGTAGACAACTGATGTTGAACCAAGTGTTACAACACCAGTACAAACACTATGACAGAAACCTATTTGGGATCTTTTACACTTTATAGTGGGATTGCCTTTTTGATCACTTGATTTGACAACTAGCAGCTTCCATTGATAGATGGCTACAGGCTCCAAATGATGAGTGGCCCACGTAGGAGATGTAGAAACCACCCATGCAGGCTCAAATAACTGCCCACTAAGAGAGGTAGTTATTTTCGCCTTCTAGATCCTTCTAGAGCTTCCAGATCTTTCCAGTTTGCTCCAGGGTCTTCAAGGTGTACGTTTGACTTGGTCTTTGCATCCAACACGTTCAACACTTCAACCGCAACAACCCTGAAAGCAACATTTAGTACAACACCAGTCGAAACAACAAAACAACTGGTTAATAAAACAACTGGTGTAGGACAGGTGTAATTCCAGATGTGATAACACTGTTCTCAACACTTCACATCAACATAATTCATTTTATATAAGAGGATATGTGAGACGGTCTTATCCAAGACATACCTATGAATAAAAAAACATGTGCAAATATATTAATTAATTATTTATAATTAAAAAGACATGTGCGATTATATTAATTAATTAATTATAATTAAAACTGAGGAATGAATTATGAATGAAAAGAAGAAAAGGTCGAGCACTAGGCCATGGAAACTTCTTTTTTCTTTTATTTTGTAATAGAACTTCATTAGATTATTTTATTAATTATTAAAAACTTATACTCCCTCTGTCCCTCTAATAAGTGTATATTTTATCATTTTAATCCGTTCAAATACAAAGTGTCCATTTTCTTTTTGGATTGATGTGATACACACAATAATATTATTATACTCAATGGTTGATGTGACACACACATAATATTATTATACTCAACCCATTATACATGGGGCTCACACTCAACACTAATACAACTACCCACTATACATTAAAATATTATTTCTCTCACCTTATTACACTTTAAAATATTATTATACTTCTTAATCCACGTACAAAAAGAAAACTTTCACTTATTAAGGGGACAGAGGGAGTATATATTTGTTATTATTTTAAAAATAAATCATAATCAAGAACCACTTTTTATTATAAATGTTATCACTTCTTGTTTATCTCAAGAATTACTTATAAAATAGTTTATTTGAGTGTGTTGATGTGTGTTCTTAGCTTGTTATAATTGGAATTAATGAAGAAAATATATTTGATTAATAGAACTAAGAACGAGCACAACAAACTCAGTAATTTTGCCGGTTGCCCCCTTAATTGGGAACCCTTTCCATATATTGATATTTGCCTTTAAGGTTCCATGGTGGAACACGTTACATTTAGAGATAGTTTATAGAGAGAGAAATACAAAATGAGTTTCTTCAGGAAGAAGATGAAGTTGGAGTGAATTGGGAACCAAGTAGCTTCGTGTGTTTCCTTTGATGCAGATGTGTTTTCTAACAGTGGAGATATTTTAGGTGGATGGTTCCCCATGAGATTTCCATGTGCTGCCATGTGTCCCTCCAAGGAATTTTATCTGTAAGAATGTACAATAAGATCCTGACAGGTTATCCTCATGCAGAATGTATGGTGCTCTTTGGTTGGCTGGACATGCTTATTGGGCCTATGGTGATTCCTGGTGGGCCGAGATCCGATGACAATAGGCCGATGTAAAGGGTCGATGGCCGAGACTGAGGGCTGATCTTATCCTCAGTGTCAGCATCTACCACCCGCCTTCTTCTTATGCCCAGTTAGCATGTTGGTCGGCTTCTTCTGCCTCAATTCTTTCTTGGGCGTAGGTTCAAATCTCACTCTTATCTTTAGCATCAACTTATTTTCTGGGTTGCACCGCGTGTATAAGTCACACCTTATATGGGGTATAAATACCCATAACATTAGCCTCCGAGGTTGCTTCTTGTGTGAAACTACAAGGAGCAAGCTCGAACTTGAGTTATAAAATTCCATCAGCCTCGTTAAAAACCTCCATACGAGAAAACCCAGTTGGAAAAACTCATATGTAGGAAAAAGAGTACCTTAAGAACTTTAGAACTCTGATGTAGAATGGACCCTCTTCTATCTAGTTATCCATCAGCGTGAGTGCCACACCTGTAATGATCAGAAGTTTTTTCTTTTTTCTGCTTTCCTTTATCCAATCGTTAATATCGGCCTTATCGGCTTCTTTTTCCATGCTGTAATAAATTGAGTTATATGATTTGATTTTCCTTCTTCAGCCCCTGAGTGTCTGAGATGTAGTCTCAGTTTCTGAATCTTCTTCCCATCGGATACTTACTGGATCTTATCTTCAGCTCTGTGCCCAATCTCGGGTTCTGATTTTTGCAGCATCGGTATCTACCGCCCTTTTGTTTTAGACATAAGTCTCTCTATAAAATTTCTCTCTGTTTTCTCTTTTTGAGTGTTGAAATCTTCTTCTCCTTGATTTGAGATTTCATCCAAGCTCTAAACAACTGAGTTATTTCCTCTAAAATTTGTTGGCATCGGATCTTCAGCCCCGAAGTGTAAACACGGGCTCTGATTTTTTATTTTCTTTCCATCATGTAAAACTGAATTAATTATAATAAATTTAACATAATTTCAATTTACTTGATTTTGAAATATCATGCCGATCTAATCCCATTTGTTTTTAACCTTGCTCCCATTGAGTATTTGACCTACACACTCTAACCAACCAAGCCATCTCTCTTTATAGAGAGTGTATTCATATATTTTTGAATCATATTCACTTTTGATCGGCTCTTGGCCCCTTTTATATTGGAAAGATCATATCGATCTGATTCCATTTGTTTTTAACCACTCCATTTAGTTCCAGCATTTGAAAGGACAACCGTTCCATTTGAGATTGTTCATATTGTGAGTCCCCGAGATATTCCAAACTTTGAAAGGACAATCGCTCCACTTGAGTATTTGAGCAAAATGCTCTAACCAACCGAGCTATCTCTCCTCATGGAGAGATTATTTCCCATCACAATTATGTTGGAAAATGGAAAATTATGTTGGAAAATTTTATTGATTCCATAGTACCATGATTTTCCTTAAATCCCAATAACATATAATTTTTGTAAATTCCGGTAAGATTTTTCTTTCATCATAAAATTTTCCATCCGTAAGATTTTTATACCAATATCAAATTTTCCATCATAAGATTTCCCCTTTTATTTTTTAACGCTCTAACTAGCTACCTCAACCAATCCTTTCTCAACAAATGTTGAAGCTTTTCTTTCGCATGTTGATCAACTGCGCGATAAGAAATCCGACGTTTTCTTTCTTTGAAAATTGAAACCGAGTTAAGACCAGCACGCTCTAACCCATCGAGCTACCAATCTTTCTTTCTCTTTACTTACTGAATCTTTCCCTTTCTTTAAGACTTCACATTGATTTTTTTGTTTGAATTCTTCTTGACTGTTAAGAAACCAACCAATTACAATGCTCCAATTCTTGAGCTATTTAACCTCTTTTTGGTTGAAGGATAATTCTCATTAATTTTTGTTTTGAGTTGACACTGCCCTTCTATTGTTGATAGGTTATGTTGGAGTTCTGCATTCTTTTCCATCATTTACGCACTAACCAATTGCGCCACCATCTTCTCGAATTAGATTGGAGGAATTGGATTTCCTTTTTCCTTTATTCTGACTTCTCTATTCTGTTGAGATTTCATCTTGCCGAGAATACCTTTATGCCAGATATAATTGAGCATATTTTTCTTCCTTCTTATTCGGACCGTGATTCCATGCTTTAACCCATCGAGCTACAATCTTTTTCTCATTGTGGACTGGAGTTTTTTATGAAGCTGGATCAAATTTGAAGTCTGGCCTATTCCTTGAGGGATGAAGTTGACTTAAATAGAGGCTAAAGTTCCACTCTTATCTTGTTGAAGGATGATGCTGATTGATCTTTCTTGAACTGCTGATGAAAGAAGCTGAATATTTCTTTTTCAACTGCCTCTGTTTTCTTTCTTTTCTGCACATCCGAACATTTGACGTCTTTGTATCCGCCCTATGAGGGCAGAATATCTGATCTCCAATGGATGATGTCGGATTTCCATTTCAATCCACACTCTAACCAACTGAGCTAGCTTGCTTGCTTTATTTCTTGAAGATTATTACATGACCATGACCTCCGCTGACCTCCGAAGTAAGAGAGTAGAACATTCGACCACTCATGGATGGATGAGGTTGGATTTTCCTTTCAATCCACGCTCTAACCAACTGAGCTACTTTTTTATTTCTTTCATGAAGCCACGTGTCTGACCTCAGAGGTTTGAAGTTGGATTTTCTTACATCCCTTCTTCCTTGCATTCTTGCATGATCCGTCCTCCTCTTTGTTGTAAGAAGGCGGAACACATCTGTCCTCCGAGGATTGAACAACCGATTTTTTTATGCGTGACGTGTCTTTTTCTTCTCAGATTTTGGCAGTTATTAGTCAACCCTCTAACCAACTGAGCTATATTCCAACCACATTTAACCAATGCTCTAACCATTTGAGCTAATCTTATATGTTTTCTTCTTACATTCCTCCTTACACGCCATTTTCCTCAGTATCATGTACTCATTTCCTTTCCTCTTCCATTTAAAAACACATCTTCTTCATACCCAGCTGGATAGAGACCTCGGCCTCGAAATCTCCAACTGGAATATTTATTTATCACATGAAATCTCATCCATGTTCTAATCAACTGAGCTATACCTCGGCCTCGACATCTCCAACTAAAATCTTTATTTATCACATCAAACCTCATCCACTACATGTTCTAATCAACTTATCTATATACCGACCGATTTCTTTCTTGCTTCTTTGCATCGTCGGACCTCTGCCCTCGGTCTCATGCATTTTGCTTTTCTTTCTCATTCTCCTTCATTTTTGCCTTTTATTTCATGATTGACATGATTTATTTTCTTTCACGCTCTAACCAATTGAGCTTATTGACATCATTCTCCTCAAAATTTTAATTTCAACTCCCTTTTATAATGGATACTCCACCATGGCTACCAACTTCAACCAATGTTGTTTAGTCGCTGGGTGTTTCAACGTCAGCCCTCCCTACTTTTTTCATGGAGTCCACATCTTTGTTGGCCACTGATGAGAGTGAAAATAAGCATGTTTTAGTGTCCAATTTAACACCTGTTTGACGAGAATTGTTATCTTATATTAGCACAAGTATCTTATATTAAATATATATGAGGAAAAGGTGCACTTGAGGTGTTTTATTGTGTTTTAGGTGGAAAAAGGGATAAAAAATGTCAACTTGGAGAAAAGGTGCAATTTGTGCAAGGATGGTATGAAACGCACGTCCAACTTGTGTAATTATTCTGTATTCATGTGGAGCTCTGAATTGGATGTGTGATACATGGTTGGGAAGCTATAGAAGAGAGTGTCTTTTTGGCATAAAGAACACTTCAATCCAATTTCAAACGAGAAAGTTATGATCAAAGTGGTGACATCGCGCAAGCTGTTCCTGCTCAGAACGACTGTCCACTTTGTATGACTTGTTACATATTAAAATGTTGGATTTTCTAAGGGTTATTTATATGTATAGAAATACAAAGAAGAGAGGATCACTTGAGCTTAAGAATTACTCAAATTGGAGGTTGGATGTGAAAGTTACGCGTGAAACGGCGCAAGCTTGCTCGACCAGAATTATCTTGCTAAACCAGAATCATCTTGGTCGAGCGGATGAAGTTTGGTCGAGCAAAATGACCAAAAACTTACAGAGAGCTTCCTCGACCATTGCTCGACTTGGAGGCCTTGCTCGACTTTTGAAGGTCAAGTCTAACAAAATGTAGTTGGTTCTATTATTGGTAGTTTCGGGTTTCTTTTACCAAATTTGGCGTATGTCTCAAGTAAAAGCCCATCCAAGGCCTATAAGGAGAGCTTACAAGTATAAAAGGGGGTGTAGATCATATCATATCAATAGAGTCATATTGCATTGTAGAGAGGCCACAACAATACTACACCCCACAAGAGGGGTTCACCCCCCAACCATCATCCATATCCTTTCCTCCATTCATCCATCACATTGAAGGTTCGTCTGTGAAATCAAGAGGAGAACCAAGAGGAGGATTCAAGATGGAGAAGGACGCGACGACTCCCAAATCTAGGGTTTATTTCATTTCCTAATTTATCTTGTAATTTTCCAGACATCCGGATAAGATCTATCCAACACCTATGATTGTTCTTCGTAACGTCATGTGCTAGAGCCTTTTGGTAGAACTAGGGTTGTGAAGGTTTGTATGAATTAATTTAACTTTCGGATGTAAACTCCGTACAATACTACTTGTGGATTTGTTTTATATATGACTGTGCTTTCTTAATCCATATTCACGGTCGTTTTGTGCATCTTTAATTGTTATATAGAGTCTAAATATATATCTTGGTTGTAGATTTAGTGCGTTCACCGCTGAACAGGATTTCATGTTATGATTCTAAGTGAGGGAACTCCGAAGCTTCATTAGAACTATCATATATGAATACTTATTAATTGAATTGAATTCGGGTTATTAAGTAGGATAAAGAGGATAATTTTATAGTACCTATAAAGGGAGATCATATCGGGTTAGAGTACCAATTGGCCAGGGAAATAATTGATACTGATAGTACCTAGAAAGGGGAGTGAAATTATATCTCTTGCTCCGAGGTTATCACACGTGTTACACGCATGTTTACTTGTATCTATAGAGTAGATATACATGGTTTAGTGATGCGTCCATATTCCACAAGGCAGAGTCGGACATCAACACACGAAAGGAAAATTAATGAGTGCAATTGAATTATCCTAGAGTTACCTATTCTCGTACTTGATCCACTTTCGTAATTCTTCTAGTGTTTATTTTATTTTAATTGTTATTTTATATTTTTGTTAGTAGATTAATAATTCAAACCTCAATCTCAATTGCCATCTTGTCTTAATTAATTTAGTAAATAATTAAATTGATAATACGTCGTCCTTTGGGTTCGATATTCACTTGGACGCTTGCTTAAACGGCAATTGATATCCTTAATACTTGGGGATTAATTTTGCATGCAATGAAAACGCTCATGAAGTTCTTGGTGCCATTGCCGGGGACGGCTTTTATTGTTAGTTTATTATTTTTAGTTGATTAAGACTTTTATTGTGATTATTTATTTCTAACTAACTTTGAATTTTTCTGAGGTACTTGTGCACTAGGGAAAGGAGAGGAAGGAATAACACATTGATCTAGACATGGCCGGAGCAAGGCAGGATCCAGATAATGTTGTCATACGTGAAATTTTCACGAACTATGGAATTGGTAACATGGGGTTGATAGGAGCAAGGGGGAAGATGATGATTTTGAGATAAATCCCACTCTTATTAACATGGTAGAGAAGAATCCCTTTTTTGGAAGTTGTTTTGAAGATCCATATCAGAATCTTCAAAGATTTCTTAGTTATGCAAACATTCAAAATGGTGCTGGAGCTAATGATAATGCTAGGCGAGTCGCCCTATTCAAATTCTTTTTGATTGGTAAGGCAGAAGCTTAGTATGAAAGTCTTGATGCCACAGATTGCACTACATGAAACCAACTGCAGCAAAAGTTCTTGGAGAGATACATGCCACCCTCAAGGATCTTAAGAAAGAGGCAAGAGATCATCCAATTTGTTATGAATCAGGGTGAGAAATTTCATGAGGCGTGGGATAGGTTCAAAGAAATGATCAGGAGGTGCCCACAACATGGAATGTCTGAGGCTGAATACATAAGTATCTTCTACTATGGATTGGATTGTGAGTCACATGTTTTTATTGATGCATCCTCAGGAGGAGCGATGTTATCTAAGACAACACTTGAAGCAGAAAAGTTGTTTGAAGACATCTCTATGAATTCACGTGACTGGCCTGTAATGAGAGTAAGAGGATCATATGTACTTGGCACTTTGCAAGTTGAACATCAAGTGGTGAAGCCGAATAGGGATGATGAGATCGTCTCTAGTCTAGATAATATCAACAAGCTACTAGAGTCCCAGTAGAAGCAGATTACAGAGTTGGCACGAAGAGGGCCTAGTACGCTGCAGCACGAAGTAAAGAGTGATAAAGATACCTTCAATCGATACATGGCTAAGAATGATGCAAAGGTTGACCGCATCGAAGCGAGAATGAATGTTGATCATGCAGATTTATCTAAGTAGTTGAAGGACCTTACTTCAATTATTGGGCAGATGGCCGCGAATGTGAATCAATTGACACAAAGGTGGGAGAATAATGTCATCACATTGATGTCTAGAATGCAGTAAGAAGGTCCGATAAAGCCGGTGAGCAAAAATGATAAAAATAGGAGAACTGTTCGACTAGCACCATCTATTCGACCAGAGTATTTTAGTCAAAAAGAGGTCGAACAACCTCCAGAAAAATAGAATCCCGATGCTCTATTTTCTGTCCTGCCATTCGACCAACACACATCTGTTCGACTAGACCATATTGGTTAAACACTAGTCGAATAACACAGGGGGAAGATGACTTCACGATCACAGCCACCGTTCGACCAGAGCATTGCCGTTCGACTAGACTACCTTGGTCGAACGGTGATCAAACAACAATCGGAGAAAGTGAGTCCTCGATCAACCAGTTTATTTGACCAAGAGCAATCTATTCGACCAGACCACTTTGGTCGAACAGAGGTCGAACAGCTTCATGCACTGCCCATTTTGATACCGAATGCTACACCGAATGCTATACCAGTTGTTCAGAACACTGCAGAGCCATCCCAAGAGCAGAATACTGAGCTTATATTAGAAAAAAGTGGGAAAGAGCAAAGAGGTTAAGAGCCGAGAAGCTTAGACTACAGATGGATAATGAAGATGTGGTTTTCCCTCTTGATCAAGCAATGAAGATGCCCATGGAGAATCAATCATGCAAGAGCATAGATGTGGTTTCTAACTTATTTAATCTTAATTTTAATAGGACAGATGATTCTAAATTTGAGTGGAAGATTGACAAGGAGGTGTCTAGACAGCCATGGGAGGAAGGAAATTATGAGGATCATATTTTTGTGACTAAGAAAGGTGAGGTGCTGAGTGTCGATAAGAAGAGGAAAAAAAGTACTTGAAGGTGAGGATGCGACAAGACCGTCCTCTGATCAAGTAGCCTACAAAGGTTATATCCGTCGCGACTCTCCGATGTTAAACATGAGCGCCTGTTGGGGGCTTGCCCTTTTGTTTTATTGCTTTATTTATTTCGCGTGTAAGAAATTTTTATATTTAATGTGCTTACTAATCGGCAATTACATCTCTTTGCAAACTTATTTTCAACATACGTTTTTACTAAGTTTAGGGGGAGTGTGATGTTATTACCTTATTGAAGCATTGAAGTACCAAGAGTATAATCTTTTCCTTGTAATGTTTGCTAGGGGAGTTGATTTTTTACGGTATGTTGAAGCTTTAATTGGTTTTGATGTATCGATTTTTTGCAATTTGCCTAGTGTTCAGTGGTGTTCCTAGTGTGTGGAGTCGATTAGATAGTCAATTGAGTTATTTTATAGTTCTCCTATTTTATTATTGATGAATCTTTGATGATGAGGTGTGCTTGAGTTTTGATGAATGAACAGATAAAAGAGTGGCAAGACGAGTTCTACACTGAGGCTTTGACCTGACCGAGTTAAACAACTCGAGGAGCTCGTGCATACGTTGAAGGATGAAAATCAGGTGCACTCGTTTCCTTATTCTAATTTTTATATGTGCTTTTAATTAGTATGGGTGGAAGGATTGAGTTTATGGTTATGATCCATGTGAGCTTATAATTCTAGAATTGTGCCTAAAATTCATATGCTTTTGAAATTGATGAAGGAAGTGTACTTGAATTATATTGTGGTATGAAGTTCTATGTGTACTTGTGAGATATTGCTTACCATGAAAAGTGCTCTGTTACTTGTTAAAACCCATGTGAGATTTTGAGCCTCGTTGATCATGTACATAATCGCATGATAATTTTTCCTGTGAGTATCGTTCTTAGGCGTGTATTCTAGAACTTGCCTCTTATCTTACTTGAAACTACATGTGTGTTAGATGATGAGAGATGATTTTAGGCCATCCTTGAATTTATAAGTCACTTAGCCAAAAAATTCTCTACCTAATGATGTTTATCCATAAGTTAGCCCCGTTGAGCCTAAAAACCTCATCATTTGGCAGCCTATAAGAAATAACCTATTTGAGCATCTGAATTTTTTGAGCCTTGATTGTCCTTCTAGAAGAGAATTAATGACTTTTCAAAGCGTGTTGATGGAGTTTGATAACAGTTTGGGAAGGAATGGAATTAGTGTTGAAATAGTGATTTAGCTTGAAATTGCATCTAAGGAAAAATCATGGAGTAATGCTTAAATCTAGTACTCTATGGAATCAAATATCCTAGGGTAGTGCTTAAATCTAGTACCCTATGAGGATGCGCAAGGTAGTGCCCGAAACTGGTACCTCGAGAAGAAAAATAAAAAGAAAGAAAAAAAGGGTGAAGAAAAGGAGAATGATGGAGTTGAAGAGCTAAAAAAGAAGGAATGAATGTTGTGCTTGAAAAAGAAGTGAAGGAGATGAGGAGGATTTGTGCGTGATTGAAGTGAAGAGGAAGAATGAAAGATCATGATAGGCGCTTGATTGATACGAGTTTTGAGTCACTTATCCATATATTTCCTACATTAACCAAAGAGTCAACATTACAGCCAAAAGAAAAGTCCTTTCTAATCCCATAATCGAATCATACTTTTAGTGGTGGAGAGTTTGAGACATTTGACAAGCTTATGGTTACGCATGCACTTGAATTGAATCTGAGTGTAAACACCTTAACCCATAAGTGTACATCTTTTACACTTGAGTGTGAGTGATATATACTTCCCGTGAGAACATGTGGATGGAGCATTTGAATTGGTGGTGATTGTCTTATCTTGTATGCAATGAATTGATTATTACATGTAATGAGAGTCGCATGACCTAAGTTGAGGACAATTGTATTTTGAGTGGGGTATGTCCTTGTTTTCCCGCTAATTTTCTAACTCTCTTTCTCTTTATTTTTATTTTGTTGCCTCGGGACGAGCAACGAGTAAGTTTGGGGGATTGATGAGAGTGAAAATAAGCGTATTTTAGTGTCCAATTTAACACCTGTTTGACGAGAATTGTTGTCTTATATTAGCATAAGTATCTTATATTCAATATATGTGAGAAAAAGGTGCACTTGAGGTGTTTTATTTTATTTTAGGTGGAAAAATGGATCAAAGTGCCAAGTTGGAGAAAAGGTGCAATTTGTGCAAGGATGCTCTGAAATGCACGTCCAACTTGTGTAATTATTCTGTATTCGTGTGAAGCTCTGAATTGGATGTGTGATACATGGTTGGAAATCTACAGAAGAGAGGATCGTTTTGGCATAAAGAACACTTAATCCGATTCCAAACGAGAAAGTTATGATCAAAGTGGTGACGTCGTGTAAACTGTTCCTGCTTAGAACGACTGTCCAATTTGTATGACTTGTTACATAATCAAATGTTAGATTTTCTGAGAGTTATTTATATGGATAAAATGCCAAGGAAGAGAGGATAGCTTGAGCACAAGAATTACTCAAATTGGAGGTTGGATGTGAAAGTTATGTGCGAAATGGTGAGATGGTGCAAGCTTGCTCGACCAGAATTATCTTGCTCGACCAGAATCATCTTGATCGAGCGAATGAAGTTTGTTCGAGCGAAATGACCAAAAACTTACAGAGAGCTTGCTCGACCATTGCTCGACTTGGTGGCCTTGCTCGACTTCTGAAGGTCAAAGCTAACAAAATGTCGCTGGTTCTATTTTTAGTAGTTTCGGGTTTCTTTTACCAAATTTGGCGTATGTCTCAAGTAAAAGCCCATCCAAGGCCTATAAGGAGTGTTTACAAATATAAAAGGGGGTGTAGATCATATCATATCAATAGAGTCATATTGGATTGGAGAGAGGCCACAACAATACTACACCCCACAAGGGGGGTTCACCCCCCAACCATCATCTACATCCTTTTCTCCATCCATCCATCACTTTGAAGGTTCATCTGTGGAATCAAGAGGAGAATCAAGAGGAGGATTCAAGATGGAGAAGGACACGACGACTCCCAAATCTAGGGTTTATTTCGTTTCATAATTTATCTTGTAATTTTCTAGACATCCGAGTAAGATCTATCCAACATGCATGATTGTTCTTCGTAACATCATGGGCTAGAGCCTTTTTGGTAGAACTAGGGTTGTGAAAGTTTTTATGAATTAATTGAACTTTCGTGTGTAAACTCCGTACAACACTACTTGTGGATTTATTTTATATATGATTGTGCTTTCTTAATCCATGTTCGCGGTCGTTTTGTGCATCTTCAATTGGTATATAGAGTCTGAATATATATCTTTGTTGTAGATTGAGTGCGTTCACTGCTGAATAGGATTTCATGTTATGATTCTAAGTGAGGGGACTCCGAAGCTTCAATAGAACTATCATATATGAATACTTATTAATTGAATTGAATTTGGGTTATTAAGTAGGATAAAGAGGATAATGTTATAGTACTATAAAGGGAGATCATATCGGGTTAGAGTACCAATTGACCAAGGAAATAATTGATACTAATAGTATCTAGAAAGGGGGGTGGAATTATATCTCTTGCTCCGAGGTAATTCACACGTATTACACGCATGTTTACTTGTATCTATAGAGTAGATATGCATGGTTTAGAGATGAGTCCATATTCCACAAGACAGAGTCGGACATCAACACATGGAAGGGAAATTAATGAGTGAAACTAGATTATCCTAGAGCTACCTATTCTCATACTTGATCCACTTTCGTAATTCTTCTAGTGTTTATTTTATTTTAATTGTTATTTTATATTTTTGTTAATAGATTAATAATTCAAAACTCAATCTTAATTGCTATCTTGTCTTATTAATTTAGTAAATAATTAAATTGATAATACGCCGTCCTTTGGGTTCGATATTCACTTGGTCGCTTGCTTAAACTGCAATTGATATCCTTAATACTTGGGGATTAATTTTGCATTTAAAAAAACGCGCATCAGCCACATTCTAACCAACTGAGCTATGTCAAATTCTTTCTGACTTCTTCTCCCATGTTTAATATCAAATATGGCTAATAACAACGCTCCAATCAACGAAGCTACCCTTTGTCGATACGGGATCTTCGCTCCTTCATCCCAATTGGATTAAATTTAGACTTCTTATTCTTTGCTGGAGAGTCGGCCATTATATGCTCTACCATATGAGCTATGTTTTTCCTTTCTTATTTTCTCATCTTCACTTCTTCACCTAATTGAAATGAACACTGGTTTTTCATCTGACTAAATTAATAGTCTTTTTTCCTTTTTTCATCTATGTTCAGCCATCGTCTGTTCTAACTGACTATGGTGGAGCCTCAACTTCTATTCTCGGACGAAACATCAACTACGACATCTCATCTAGATGGAACATCAGCTTCTACACCTTAGCTTGGTGGAGTCTTCATTTCTACATCTCATATGGGTGGAGCCTCAGCTTCTAGACCTCACATGGATGGAATGTGCTTCTACACCTCAGCTGGATGGAGCCTTATTTTTTTACCCAATCTGTATGTAACCACACTCCACGCTTTAACCGATTGAGCTATCTCTTTTCTTTTCCCATTTCTTATCTTCCTTATTTCCTTCGCTTCTGACTTTCTTCCTTTCTTATCAGTATCTGATACTGATCTTTTTTCTTTCTTTCTTTTCTGCATCGGTCGATCTCTATCAAATAACATTGGCCTCAGTTATTTTTTTACACCTTTTCTACTTTTATGTTCCACCTCTCGGTATCTATCCGAGATAAACCCTCGGCACCTTTGTGACACATCACCCTTTTTATGGTATTTTAAAATACCTTTTCTGCTTTTCTTATCTCTCTTTCTTTCTTCTGCCACATGTGTCGGCTTCTTTCTCGGCCTTGGCTTCCCTTTCTGATTTCCTCATTTTCTTTTCCTCTCACCCGACATTTTTATAGTTGATGAAGAAACACGCTCTAACCATTGAGCTACACATCGCCTACGTATTAGTTTTGCTCACATTCTTTCTTTCTTATCGGAGAAGCGACTCGGCCTCAGCTTGTATTCTGTTTTTCTTTTCCTTCTCGACAGTTGATGAGAAAAACAAGCTTTAACCTACTGAGCTACACATCACCTGGGTCAGCCTCTTTCCAAATATCCTCAGTCTCGGTATTGCAACATGGGTTGGTTCTTCCCAAATATCCTCGGCTTTTCAATGATTTTCTCGTTTCCATTTCATTCTCTTATGGGCCTCACCCGACATGCTTACTGTTGGTGAGAAAAACACGCTCTAACCAATTGAGCTACAAATCATATCTTCCTTCATCTTCAGACGACTGTTTCCTTTTCCACCTCTTTTTCCTCTTCTTACTTTCCACATGGGTTCATCTCCGAAAGTTGAACTTCGGCATCCTTCCGAAATAAACTGAAGCCGAAATTTTCTTTCACGTTTGGCATTAAACATGAAGAATTCGTAAAACATGCTTTCTATTCCAGATTTAGCATAACACACATACGTAAACTATGCTTTCTACTTCTGATTTAGCATAACACATACGTAAAACGTGCTTTCTACTTCCGATTTAGCATAACACGTGAGAAAATACGTGAGAAAATAATAGAACATGCGACATTCTTCTTATTCTATTGTTTTGCATAATTTTCCTTGATTTTTGCAAATTTAAGGTTGGAGATTTTAATATTACCTCAAAATCATCTATTAAGATGAGTCCTTCATCTTCTACCCGTGGAGAAGTTCAGCCTCTTCTCTGGAGGAATGTGCTAAACATCCTCAACCTCATTCTTCCGCATGTGGAATCTCGGATCTCGCTCTTCTTTCTTACCGTGATGAGCAACCTACGCTCTAACAAACTGAGCTATACCCAATCTTTTTCTTCTTCTTTCTTTCTTTTTATCACAAATACTGGTGCTTCCACTCCACGAATACTGCCTAAGCTCAACCTTGTCGGCTAAACCGGGGGAGCTGAGGCATATTCATGGATAATAGTCTATCTTCTTTCATTAGGAGGATCGATACCGGCCACTCCACGAACATCGTCGAAGCTCAACCTTGTCGGTTGAACCGGGGGAGCTGAGGCATATTCATGGATAATGGTCCATCACTTCTTCCATGGGATCGATTTTTTACATTCTTCTTAGATCTTTTTAGATAGTAGTGGCACACGCTGTAATAAATCGAGCTATCTCAGTCTTCTTCTTTCCTCAAACTTGGTTTCAATTTTGGTATAATTGATTAGAGCAAGTGTACTCTATCGCGTAGAAGACCGTAGTGACCAAGTGCAAAATTTATAATATCGAACCCAAGGGCAAAAGTCAATGTATCCATGTTTGAGAAATGTTTTGCTCTAGTAGGACTAACCAATAAAGGAGGGGGTGTTTAACAACTAGGAAACAATTAAATATAGAAAATGTACAAATGGTATAGAGTATGGATGAAGGTGAGCAATCTAAGAAGTATGTAAGGCAAGGAATATTCATGGAAAAGGCTCATGTAGACTCACACACACACATGCATTAAAGGTCTTCATGTTACGATATTAAGGGCAATCACTTATGTACCCCTAATTCCTATGGCCAAAGAAATTAGGTTCTCAACTCTTTTAAAAGTTTAAATCTCCTAGGATTGTGTCTTAATCTCAATTCCCATGAATATACTATGATCATAAGTTGGGTTCCCCTCACTAGTTCATCACTAATGTCCTATCATGAGGTTCTAAGTACAAGAAGGGTATGACTTACCTCCCCTCACACTAACTAAGTCATCTCATGCAATCAATGATATAAACCACTAAGCATAATATTGAAATGGCCATCCTAATACTATGAATAGAGAATTTAATCACCCAAATCATACATAAAATGAGAATAAGCATTGGTGATAGAAAATATTCATAACAATCATTTCATCAAACATGTGGTGTGCAAAATCTACATAATCCCTAACCAATCATATTGCTAGCCTCAAATGAGGGCTAGCCACTACAAATCATGATAAAATCAATACAATTCATGATATGCTCCAATTGAGCCAAATAATGAAGAAAATAACAAAATAAAGGCAAGCCTTTGATGGTGAACTTTCTCCTCCTTGATCATGCTATAATCTTCAACCAATGATGAATTCCTCTTCCTAGATTGATGGATGGATTTGAGAAAATCAAGTGGATTGGATGGATGAAGGGTATGGAGATAGATGGAATGGAGTTAGTGTGTGAAAATGTGGTGTAAAATGTATGTGGAACTGATCCAAAATGATTCATCCCGTAATTTGTGGTCAACATCCCCTGGAAGCTTCTAGAACATGTGCACAACTTAACACTGATTTCTGAGCTAGCTCGACTCGAGCAGCAGAGCTCGACTCGAGTTGGCTCACTTTTCTAGGCGTGTTCTGCGTATTTTACGAGGCACGACTCGAGTTCGGCACACGGCCACAGCATGGGCGAGCAGGTGTTTTTTATGCTCGCGCACGGCTACTGTTACAGGCCCGTGTGTGGTGCACGACCCAAGCTCGAACAGAGGCTCGACTCGAGCTCTAGAGCGCTATTCGAGTTCTGTCGAGTTCTATCCTCCTCTTTCGTTTCAGCTCCCGACTCCATTTCTCTCTATTTTTTATATGTATTTCATACATTTAAGCTCATTTTCACAATTTATCAATTCAAAACAATAATCTCCATCTCATAATAAAACACCACTAAAAGATACACAAAACGGATAAAAACACAAGAAAATACATAAATAAAAGATACTAAAGTCTAGGTGAAAATGACACCGATCAATAGACATATACAATTTCTTCCAGATCTAGTTCTTTGCTTGGCGATTTTTTCCAGATCTGTTTCCTTTTCGCATCTTCTTTGATGAATCTTGTTTTCTTCTTTAGGTAACAAGAGATGCACGCGCTAACCAACTATAATACCAAGTTTTCTCCTTCTTCTTCATCTGCAAGCTGAAGTAAAAGGCCTTGTAAAATATTTTCATGGAAGATGGCTAATAGCTTCAAGATCTCCACCCACAAAGTAGGATTGGGGGCGTTAGCTTGATTTTTAAGTAGAGAAATGAAAGATTTTTTAGAGTAGGTGGTTGGATCTTTGAAACATTGAAGTTCTGTGCCCAGATCTCTCTTTGGTTTTAGAGAGATAAATAATGGAATATTTAAGTTTTCTGGGTTTTTTCAATTACAGAATGAACAAAGAATGGTGGAAATAGATGAACTCCAGTGGATGACAACGGCGGCGACGATGGAGAAAACTACAAAATCAGGATATAGCGATTCCCAACGATGGCGCCAACTGTTGATGTGTGTTCTTAGCTTGTTATAATTGGAATTAATGAAGAAAGTATATTTGATTAACATAACTAAGAAAGAGCACAACAAAAACAGTAATTTTTCCCGTCGCCCCATTAATTGGGAGCCCTTTCCATATATTGATATTTGCCTTTGAGGTTCCATGGTGGAACACCTTTCATTTAGAGATAGTTTATAGAGAGAGAAATACAAAATGGGGTTCTTCAGGAAGAAGATGAAGTTGGAGTGAATTGAGAACTAAGTAGCGTCGTGTGTTTCCTTTTTGCAAATGTGTTGTCTTATAGTGGAGATATTTTAGGTGGATGGTCCCCCATGAGATTTTCATGTACTACCACGTGTCCCTCCAAGGAATCTTATCTGTAAGAATGTACAATGAGATCCTGACAGGTTATCCTCTTGCAGAATGTATGTTGCTCTTTGGTTGGCTGGACATGCTTATTGAGCCAATGGTGATTCTTGGTGGGCTGAGATCTGATGACAATAGGCCGATGTAAAGGGTTGATGGCCGAGACTGAGAATTGATCTTATCCTCGGTGTCGGCATTTAGTTCTGCCTCCTCGGTGTCGGCATCTTCCACCCGCCTTCTTCTTATGCCCAGTCAGCATGTTGGTCAGCTTTTTCTGCCTCCATTCTTTCTTGGGCGTAGGTTCAAATCTCACTTTTATCTTTAGCCTCAACTTATTATCCAGGTTGCACCGCGTGTATAAGTCACGCCTTATATGGGGATATAAACACCTATAACAGAGTTACTATCAATTTTTATTGATTAGATATATTTTTTTATTAAAAATAGTTATAACTTTTTATTTATTTCATAAATAATTCTTAAAATAGAGCAATTGGACGGTTATCACTTTTCGTTGATCAAATATCACTTTGTATTAAAAGTGTAATCACTTGTTATCCGTCGTATTAATTATTTATGAAATGGTTCAACTGGTCAGTTATCACATTTCTTTAAAAATGTTATCACTTTTTATCCATCCTACTAATTATTCATGAAATAGTTCAATTGATCAGTTATTAATTTTCATTGATCCAAGATAACTTTTATTAAAATATTATCATGTTGTATCAATTCCATAAATTGTTGTGAAATTTACTTTCGTAACTAGTTATCACTTTTTATCAAAGATGTTGTCACTTTTTATTTATACATAAATTTTTTATAAAATAATTTACAACATTGTTATCATTTTTCATTAATTGGGTATCATTTTTCTTTATAAAGGTAATCATTTCTTATTTTCTTATGGTAATCTTTCTGTAAGACCAGACCGCACAATTCTTTCTTTGACATTATGAATTATTCATGACATAATTTAAATTAAAAAATCATTTTATTTGATCGGTACTCCCTCCGTCCCATAAAGAAGTTCACAGTTACTGTAAATATGAAATTTTAGAAATTTTCTTTTTGACTTGCTTGTAGGGGTAGTTTGATATTTTTAAATAGTACTCCCTTCGTCCACTGTCAATCTATCCATTTTACTATTTTGGCCCGTCCATCCTTAATCTATCAATTTTCTTTTTTGGACTATGGGACCCATACATACAACTACCTACTACACATAAAATAATAATACTCCTTATTCCACGTGCAAAAAGCAAATGGATACATTGGGGATGAACGGAAGGAGTAAATAAATTTAAAAGTAAGTTATGTGAAATGTAAAGAGCTATCAATTTTAAAATTAAAACGTATTGTTGGGTTATTCATTTGTGCGTTATTTCCTTATTTGGGAGTGTGAACATGTTTATGAGACAGAGTAAGTGTAATTTTTTTTTATTTTTTTTAAGGACAAGGTGTATTTTTTTATAGAAAGAAAATGTTAATTACAAATTTCAAATTATTATATCTTTAAATAATAAAAATATAAATAAGAAAAAATGTAAAAAAATTCATATACATGCAAAGCCTAATTGATTTCTTCTCATAATTTATTTTTTAATATTCTATTTTTTGATAACAATAAAAAAAAACTCTTTAAAATTATTTAATTTGGTTAATGGATAATTCGTCTCACGAAGTAGAATCATGAGACGGTCTCACCGGGACACATGAAAAATCTGCATAAATATAACGGAGAGAGTAATTTATTGGGCAACACGTAACCGTTTTTTTTAATAATTAGTTATCATTTCTCAATAAAAATATTGTTATTACTTTTTTATTAAAGATGATATCACTTTTTATATAATTACTCTACACATTTCCCTTTCATCCGTCTCAGTACTTATGTACATTTCTAAAATTAAAAAATCACATCTAAATGCTCACCTAATTCATATTTGCAAGGAGAAAAGGATTTGAACTCGTTAAAAGTTCTAACAACTCTTGGAATTGATCCAAAGGCTCTCAATTCCCATTAAAGTTATATGATCCTATTGGTTGGGTTTCCCTCATTAAGTGAATTAATTAATCTAATATTCTACCTTAGTTTTCTAAGTACAAGAAGGTTTTTGGCAAGCTCCCTTCACACTAACATGGATAAATCCTAAAATGAGATGATTCAATCAAACCACTCTAATATCTTATTGGAATGAGCATCCTAATTAAATGAGAGGATAAATCAACTACACAACTCACAATAGAATTTAAAAAATACAAAGTTATTATAGAAATATCAAAGATCAATTCAATAAACCATCATAAGCCATAAATCTAGATATTCTCAATCCATCGTGTGGCTAGCCTCGTTAACAAAACTAGCCTATTACAAAGTTCATGCCATTACCTACAAAAGTATTACATGAATTCATAATAGTTTCTCAACAAATTGGATTACTAAATCTAAGAATACTCTTCCCTCAATTTCTTTGGAAATTGTCTTCTTATCTCTTGCAACCACTTCAACTTTTGATGGTGGATTCATCATTTTTTACACACATTCCAATTACTTACACATCTTCATATATATATATATATATATATATATATATATATATATATATATATATATATATATATATATAGCAGAAACTTTTTTGTTGACGTGTCGTCTCCAAAACGCTTCAATATGACGTGTAATTTTCTCAATTTTTTAGAATTTTTAATACTTTTTTAATATTTTTCTTATTTACTTTTAATTAATTTCCTTATTTAATATTTTACTTATTAAATAATGTGTTTCTTATTTTTAATAATGATTAAATTTTTAATATTTTATTTATTTATTTGGGTATCATTAATTAATTATTACTTAATTTTTTAATGTAATAAATTAAATAATTAATATCCATATAATATTCTCTCTCACCCAACTATAAATAAGATTTTTTTGTTATTCATTCTAAATATTCGATTCTCCAAAAGGAATATGAGCTTTCTTCAAGTTCCTCTAGAGAATTGATTTATGAGAGTATACAAATTTATTTCGATAGAGCGAATCAAGTAGAGATTCGATCTACTTCTAAAAAATAGATTCAAGTATTTTTCAAGAGGAAGAGAATTGATTCACGTATTCTTGAATTGATTTACCTCTTAAGAATCGATTCTTCAAAAGGAAGAGAATCAATTAAAGTATATTTGAATAGATTTGCATCTTAAAATTAATTTTTCAAGAGTAATATGATCGAATGAAGTATTCTTGAATCAATTTACATCTTAAGAATCGATTCTTCAAAGGAAAAAAAATCGATTCAAGTATAACTTCTTAAGAATCGATTCAAGTATTCTTTAAGATCTACCTCTAAAGTATTTATTCAAGTAGTCTTCAAGATCTACCTTTAAAGTATTGATTCAAGTATTCTTCAAGTGAAAGAGGATCGACAATTCAAGTATCTTGAATCGATTTATCTCTAGAAAATAAGAGGTTAAAAAAATAATTCATGTATAGAATCGAATGCTTTAGTTCTTTAAGTTAAATCATTATTTCATATCAAATAACATTAAAATTGAGTTTGTAAATATTTGTTAATTTTTTTAAAGTTAGTATATTAATATTTATTCACATATATCTTAATTATTCAATTATGACATATAAGTTATAAAATTTGTTTTCTTTATTTGTTTATATAATTTAAAACAAATAAAATTAAATAAATAAAATTAATAAATTCATTACAAATTTATGAATATTTAAAATGATAATATATATATAAATAAATTTTTTTATATTATATATATTTTTTACATTATTTACTTTTAATTAATTTTCTTATTTAATAATTCATTTTTTAAATAGGGTAAGTCTTGCGTGAGACCGTCTCATGTGAGATAATTTTTCACTTTTTAAAATATTTATCACTTTCGCTATAAAACTTTATCATTTTCTCCATAAAATATTATCAATTTTTATTTATATTATAAATTGTTCATTCATGAGATAATATTATCACTTTTCATTAATTTATTATCACTTTTCTATATAAAAGTTATCACTTTCTGACCATCTCACGTAAACTCTTATATGAGACGGTCTCACACAAGTCTTTGCCTTTTAAATAATGTCTTTTTTATTTTTAATAATGATTAAATTTATAATATTTTATTTATTTATTTGTGTATCAATAATTAATTACTAAATCTTTTAATGAAATAAATAAATAAACTAATATCAAATTAAATTATATATATAAAGGGAAAAAAGAATATTTCGTATAATACTCTCTCTCACCCCACCTATAAATAAGGCTTTTTGGTTATTCATTCTAAATACACTCATTCGATTCTCCAATAGGAATATAAGTTTTCTTCCTCTACAGAATTGATTTATGAAAGAATAAAAATTTATTTCGATAAAGCGAATCAAGTAGAGATTCGATCTACCTCTAAAAAATCGATTCAAGTATTTTTCAAGAGGAAGAGAATCGATTCAAGTATTCTTAAAATAGATTTGCATCTTAAAAATTGATTTTTCAAGAGTAAGAGCATCGATTCAAGTATTCTTGAATTGATTTACAAATCTACCTCTAAAGTATTGATATTCAAGTATTCTTCAAGTGAAAGAGGATTGACGATTCAATTACACTTGAATCGATTTAGCTATAGAGAATAAGAGGTTGAAAAATTAATTCATGTATAGAATCTTCGAAAGCTTTAAGTTCTTTAAGTTAAATCATTATTTCATATCAAATAATATTAAAATTAAATATTTGTTAATTTTTTAAATTTAGTATATTAATATTTATTTATTTACATATATCTTAATTATTCATTATGACATATGAATTATAAAATTAATTTTATTTAGTTGTTTAAATAATTTAAAACTAATGAAATTTAAAAATTCATTACAAATTTATGATTATTTAAAAGAATTTTAAATATAAATTAGTTATATATATATTACATTAGTTTCTTAAAAATAACAATTAATGAAAATAGAATTGTTATTATATACTTATAAGAAATACTAAATCATAATCATGAGTAAAAGTAATACTCTATTTAAATATTATTATTTATAATATTACATATATCTTTAAAAATATTATATATATATAGCAACTATTTAAAATATTTTAATATTTTTTTAATTAAGTATAAAATGTTTGACCTTATTTTTCATAAATAACCAATATATATATATATATTAAGTATAGTATATCAAAGTCCTTCGTCATTTGATTCATTCACGTATAGTCTTACTATTTATTTATTTTTCCTATACACTTATTATGACTTATTTACTTTAGTATCATTAATTGCAATGTATAAATAAATCATTTGATATAAAAAAATTAATTAGTATAAAATCAAATCATGTATGGAAAAAAATTGAGATTTTTTTATATATAATTGATATTTATTTTAGACAAACCGTAAAATTAAGGATTTATTACTAAGATTTACACATTTTGATCATAATTGCACTTTTACAATGAAAAAAATAAAATACTAATAATTATATAAATATACAGCAAAGAGACAAAATCGCCTCTATGTGAAATTGGTAAATATTATTTCACTGAAAACGTTTACAAAGTACTTACGTATTATGCGATTACATGTCAAACCAACCTATCTAATCTAGCTAAGCGAAAAGCTTAGGGTGAGTACATCAAGAATTCAAATACAACGATGCTATCTGTTTGCTGTATGACTCGGAGACAGCATCCTCAAACCAAACTAAAGAGCATTCATTTCTATCCAAATATGGTAGATTAGTGTAGCAAAAGTGATGTATATGAGTCTTCGTGATTTTGTGTTGTTTCGTGTATCTGCATTTATCTTCTGAAAAGCATCAGTAACGGATGTGATACTCCTCCTTCTCCACCCTATTTATCTTTTTACCTCCTCCCATATTTGCTTGGTATAAGTATAATGAAAGAACAGATGTGGCACTGTTTCGAGATTAAAATAAAATCCACATTTTCTATTGTCTCGTGTGCACTAAGCACTATCCTTTATTGTCAATCTCTCTCTATGGACTAGCCAGAGCCTAAAACTATACTTTTTTACAATCCATTTGTGCCATATTTGCTTGTAGACAAAGCTAGAGTCGGCCTCATGACTGTTCCTCAAAAGCATGTACATACGACTTGCTTTGAAGACTCCAACTTCACAACAACTCTCCATAATTTGATCCACTCCTTCATCTCCTTCTGCCTCACGCTCAATTCTGTTACGGATGCTGATTAGTGTTCTCTACATGTATGTGGAATTCGCCATAGGGGAGATCACTGTCCAATGCATTGAAGTAAGATAGACTGAGTGAATCTATTTAACCCAGAGTGAGGAGGCTTCTTTGTGTACATCCCAAAGAGCAGCGAAAGTAATGATTTATTCTAAGTAGTAATATCCTTCAACCTCAATCCTCCCGAATTTTTAGGTTGTATGATATCCTTCCAACTCACTGGACTCCCCTTCGTACCCCACAAAAATCTACGAATCAATGCCTCCACTCTATGTATCACCACATTAGGAATTTTAACAATTCCACCCAGAAAGATAAAATGCCATAGATCCCTGAGGTGATTAGTTCCAATCGACACGTGACAGATAGTAATTTCAAAGACCAAGACTGAATCATGTTGTTGATATAATTCAATAGAGGTGCAAAGTCCTCCACTCCTATCCTCTTGCTACAAATTGGAATACCAAAATATTTAAAAGGAATGGTACCTGTATTGAATAGAATGATCTGAGCAATTTGTTCACGTGTTCGATTCGGAATTCCTGAAGTAATGAGGTTTGATTTCTGTGGGTTCATGACGAAACCCGAGACATTGGCGAAGCCTTTCAAGAGCTGATCGATAGACTTAGCAGTTGCAATGTCTCCATATCCCAAAATAAGTAGATCATCCACAAAGATCAAGTGTGAAACATCTACACGTTTACAGATTCTAGAGTGGAATCTATACTCATGTAGGTTCACAGCTTGTGTCATCAATCTACTAAAATACTCCATGCATATGACAAAGAGGAGGGAAGAGATTGGATCACCATGACAAAGACTCTTTTTGCCTTTGAAGAATCCTTCCGGTTTACCATTGATTACTAGGGAGTAAGAAGTTGTAGTAACACATTGCTCAATCCACTTTCGAAATTTAGAAGGAAAACCTAACCCCGTGAGCAAATCAAAGAGAAACTTCCATTTTTTGAGTCATAGGCTTTGGAAATGACAACCTTAATTGTCATCCTAGGGGAGATAGTCCCCTCCTTCCTTCCATAACCTCTGAAAATCTCCTCTGCAAGTATAACACAATCCCACAACTTTCTTCCTTTGATAAATTCAAAAACTGAGACATATTAATCAATGAAGAAAGACATAATCTGAGACAAGCTGCCAAGATCTTAGAGATAATCTTGTACACGGTGTTGCAACAAGAGATAGGTCTAAAATCCTGGACTTCCTGCTCGTGCGTCTTTTTCGAAATTAAGGAAACAAATGTAGAATTGATTTGTTTGAGTATTTTTTTCTTTCCAAAAAAATTCCTTCACTGCTACCACTACATCTCCACCTATCACATTCCACGCACTCTGGAAGAAGGCCGAAGTATATCATCTGGCCCCAGAGTTTTATTCTTATTGATGGACCACAATGCTTCCTTCATCTCGTCTTCATCTACAAACTCCTCTAATCTACATGCTTCCTCACTAGAAAGTCGAGGGCCTCCGTCTAACACCTCCTTCTTAACTGTATCAACAACGGGTATCTATTCGCCAAGAATTGATTGATAATAAGAGATAAATGTATCAATCACTTCCTGGTACGAAGAAGTGGGGCCGCTGTAGTGTTTAGTGAATGAATACTATTCCTTGCTCCATTGCGTCGTATAAGAGAATAGAAGTACATGGTAGGACGATCTTGGTTCTTAATATGTTTGTGTTTGAGAACTTGCATTAAAAATTTAGCTTCACAATCCTCCAAATGCTTCAACTTGTTGATCTCATCACCTATCTCCAAGTGTAGTTCATGATTCCTCAGATCTGAGATAAATAGAGATTGGAGATGGATCAAACGGTCTCTTCCTCTTTTCACTCTCTCAGAGATATGATGGTAATTTTGTTTGTACAACTCCTTCAAAGGTTTCTTAAGTAACTTCAACTTCTGACAGAGAGAATATTGTTTGGAACCTGCAATGAGACCTGCCAATGAAGAGATGTTAGAGCAATAAAATTATCATGGTTAGTCCAAAAATTGTAAAATCTTAAGGGTCTTATATAGTGAGGGCTAGGGTTTTTAAAGGAAGTGATAGAGGGACAATGATCTGATTGAGTCCCTTGAGGAAGAAAAATGGTTTGAAGATCCCAACCCATACTCCTCCACAACTTGCAAGTCATAACCCTATCAATTTTGGAACATTAGTTCCATTCGACCAAGTGTAGAAGCAACTGGTTGAGTAGGTGTCCTCCACACCCATGATAGCACAAAAATCATGCATATCTCTCCTCCCCGTATTTTGAGAATTTCCATTTTTCACCATGAAATCTAACACAATTGAAGTCCCCTGCTATAATCCTTGGCATATAGTTCGAATGAAAGAGAGTGAGTAGGTGTTGCCATAAAGATCTTCTTGCAACATATCTATCGTGGGCATAGGTCACAGTAAGAGTAAAATCTTTCAAAGTAGTGAGACATCTAACATTTGCAGTAATGGCTTGATCAAGGAGAACAAAGTTATCCAATTGAAGTCTCAATGGATTCCATACAAAAATAATTCTACCACCATTACAATGACCAAAGTTATGTGAGTAACTCCACCCCGGGAACACCTTTTTTACAATGACATCAACATTATTGGTAACTAGCTTAGTTTCCACTAAGCCTGTAAGAGCAACATCATGATCGCGCGCAAGTTTTTTTATTACGTTGTGGGTTGGCGTGTGCCCCATCCCACGCACATTCCAGATTAAGAGGCTCATGAAGAATATTCAGAGGAAGGAAACCTATCCTCTTCAATATTTTTTCTTATCCAATCTCCATAATCTTTCAAGTTTCCAATGGCTGGATCAATAACTCCCACTGATTTTTCTTTTTTGTAGTTCCTTCCTATTGAGGCAGATGACTGACCACTGCTAAGAGTAGGAATCCAGTATGCCTTTCCTTTCAGAGCTCCTCGGCCAGCTGAAGATAGTTGAGTCCCATGTTGAATTAGAGTGCATTTTGGATCCACTATAGGGGCTCTCTGATGAGATTCGTTTCCAGTCTGAAGCTGCTCCTTTGAGGGAGACTAAACAGGCTGAACAAGAGGTGAAGTCCGAGTTGCTTTAGGTTTATTATGCTGGTGATTTACGTTTGGATGTCTTCTTCCTCAGTTTCTATTTCTGTTCCTTTTCTGACGAGCATTATGGAAGGTCTGCTCTCCCATAGGATTTTGTTGATCATCCTGAGCAACATTCTTGTTTCTACACTCATGAGTAACATGCCCCAAGGTGTTACAGATGCTGCAAGACTTTGGAAAAAATTCATAGATGATCCTCTGTTTGAATCCTCCATTAACAGTCTTCACCCATAGTTCTTCGTTCAACTGTTTTGAAGCATCAACGTCAACAAGAATACAAGCATAGGATACTCATTGTTTGTTGGCAGTATAATAATCCATCACCATTGGTTGACTGATAGTAGATGTGATCAAGCTAAGTTTATCAGGTGCCCAATTTTTAAGAGGAAGAGAAGGAAGTTGTATCCAAACTGGAACCGTAGATATACCTAATTCATCAAATTGGAAATCTTCATACATTCTTCTTAACATCAAATATCTCAAGTTTTCATCATAGGGACTGTTTTGTAGAACTGATTGGACGTCATCCTCACTGGTCAGTTTAAAGATGAGCTAACCACTATCATGGATGAAGATAGAAACCTCCACTCCCCATCGATTAGTGATTGTCTTGACTGCTTGAAACTCGAGAAATCGACCAGCAAAGTATCCAATCAATGTATAGCTCCACTCATCATCTGAGTCATCAAAGTATCCAATTAACGTGAACCGTTATGGTTCCATAATTTTCTAATTCAGCGGAAGCAAGAAAACAAAGAAACGTATTACCTTTCACCAGGGTATGTTGAAGAAGAAGAATTCTCGCCTGCAGCCTGCGCAGCCTCACCGTTTTGGGCATAATTCTCACATCTGATGTCTGATTCGAGTGTTCTTGCACTAAACCGATCTTCTTTTCAGTGGCTTTCCGTCAGTATATCACACAAACAGTTTGGAGAACGAAATGATTTTTTATAAAAATTGTAGAAGTTAACGGACAACAGCAGCAAATAACCTTCCGATCTTCTGCTGTAATCCCAAGTCCAATCTCAACGTCATGTGGGCGAAAATTTTCGAGATCTTCTCAATCTGCTGTTCCCTCACCCTCCTCACAGTTTTAGGCGTGAATAATCTCATAGATTAGGGTTTCCGGACAGGTGAGATGAGTTATATATGGGCTACAGCAGGGACCAGGAGGAGAAATTAGAGTTGGGCCTCCATTGGGTTTAAGTATCTAAGCTTAGCCCAAAGCTTATACTTAAGTCCAATAATAATAATATATACCACTAAAATATTATTACTGCACTACCGTTCTAATCCCATAATTACGTTATGGGCTCCCTCTTATTATGAGCCCATAAGTCTCCCCAGGTTTAAAATATACAATGTCCATTAATTAATTAAGTTACTGACAACTCTATTAATTAATATCTCATCCGAGAGTAGTACCACTCAACCTCATTATCATGCCGGAATAAATCCACCTGCAGGTTTTACATGATAATCCTTATGAGCTCCTCAAGGGAATATCATCAACCTATGTCGGACATGGATTCCTTCTACAATCAACAACACACCATAGAGACAGTACTATTTCTCAACTCACCGAATTTGTTGATTTAATTACATGCAAATCTCACCCATTGATGAATCAAAAAAAATCTCACCCGTGAGAATAATAAATAATTTTCAATTGTATTATGTTATAAAATAATACTTAAAAAAAAATACAAGTTAAGATTCTTTCAAATAATTAAAATATATATATATGTTAACTTTTTATATGATTTAGTTATACGTTATATTATCAATAGTCAAATGTTATAATTTGTTGCAAATTTTAATATTAATGAAAGAAATTGTCTAACTATAAAAAAATCTTATTAATTAATGTTGTTATGTTATATAATGCGGATTATTTAATTACAAAAAATAAGAATAATTAAATAAATGATCTCGTTGTACGCGAGTTTCATACTAGTATATACTGTATACAATAAAAAAATTAAACCCAACGCACAAAAAATACGTATACTTTCCCAAAACAGATGGAGTAAATTTTTTTTTATATATCAAATAAATGTTTCAAAGATAAGTACGATACATATTAAAATATTTATTGATTTGGGAGAAAATATTATAAAAAATTAATAAAGGTAAATAATAAATAAAAAATAATGTTTACCTTTTAAACATAAAATTAATTTTCAAAACCATAAACAAAATATTCTTAAATTTACTGATAATTTTAAAAATATAATAGTTTATTACTAAATTTTTGGTTATAATTATAATAATTCACATTTTCTCTATTTTGTCACTGATGTTAGAATTTACCTGAGTATTAATTTATATGATATACTCCCTCTCTCATGTTTCAACTTTCACGTTTAGTGTTACGCATTGTTTAAGAAAATTTATTTTTTTATCAATTTTATTGACTTTTAAGGGTATTGTAGTATTTTTAGGTAATAAATAAAGTATAAAGTAATGTTATGAGTGTGAAAAAAGAGTGACAAATTTGAAATTAAAGCAACTTTTGAGGTTGTTGAATAAAGTTGAGTTTCCTTTTTTGGGGTGTGAAAGTTATTGTGGGACAAACAAATAAAAAAAGTGTGAAAACTGTTATCGGACGGAGGGAGAAGTTATCTTTTAAAACTTTATTTTGCCACTGATGTTAGAATTTATCTGAGTACTAATTTATATGATATATTCACTTCATCCCGTATTAACGTTTACGTTTACTTTTTGCACGTACATTAAAAAATATAATATTTAATGTGTAGTGAGGTGAGAGAAATAATATTTAATGTAAAGTGAGTAGTTGTATTTGTGTTGTGTGTGAGCCCTACATGAAATAATTAATCGTTTTTTGTGGGCCCAACTTGACAATAAAAGAAAACGTAAACCTTAACTTGGGATAACTCAAAATGGAAAACGTAAACCTTAGTGCGGGATGGAGGGAGTAATTATCTTTTAAAACTCGTGTTTAAAAAAAGGGGCACTCTCTTGTGAGACATGTATTTGTGAAATTTGTAAAATGAATTGTGAAATAGGTAGACTAATTGTTAAAGTATAAATGTCATATAAATAAAGTATGTTTATTGATACTTAAAGTGTGTTTATCGCAAGTCGTACGATAACACTTTAAAAATATATTTTAATTCATTATTCATCATACTTTTACTATGAATTAATATACTTTATCTATAACGGCTTTTTTAATTTAATATTGTAGTTTTTAAAAATTTTTAATCAAATACTCCCTCCGTCCATTCTCAATGTACCCATTTACTTTTTGCACGTGGATTAAGGAGTATTATTATTTTATGTGTAGTATGTAGTTGTATTAGTGGAGGGTGTGTGTTGGGAAATTTAATTGGTTAGTAAGGATTAATTTAATAAATTAATCATCAATTAAATAATAATTAAAGTAAGTGAAATTAGTCTCACATGTGGAATTGATCAAATATGATAAATTTGATCAAATATGGTAATTGATCAAATATAGTAGTGATCACGATCACTAATTAAAAATAGCAATCCTACCATATGAGAGTGGTCTCTGGAACCTATAAATAGGGTCGTTGTACATTCATTCGAAACACATGAAAAATACTTTTGACATCAAAAAACATAAAGCATCTGCATACACTTACATAATGCATAGTCTAGATGATCTAGTCCTCCATTATTTTTTAGTTCGCCGGAGTTCCTGCGATAGCGGTGCTGCTTCGCCGGAAATGAAAAGTCGTTTCACCTTTGGGGAAGATCCGCCAAGACCGGAGCACTACCGGGGCGTGTTTCTTCTTATGGGAAGAGTTCTACTTGACTCGACTTCGTCTATCATCCCGAGACGTTCAAGATTCTAGATTCGAGATCCAGATCTATAAGAAAAGGTTAGTAATTTTCTACTTTATTTCAATATTCATTGTAATAGTGATTGATTGGTGTATCAACAATCGCAAGAAGAAACATATAGCCTCCACACCCCCTACAATCACTATGACTAATCCAATGGATATTGACGGGATTGAAACATCCAATGTTAATAACTCCAAGAGAGTTGATGCTGAGATTCCTAGGGACTGATTCCCAAAGGATGTATCCTCCAATGAGGATGTCGAGACCATTCATGGTTCCGGCTCCAGCGGAGAAGCCCGAAAAGTTTGGGTGCAAACTTCAAGAGATGGCAGCAAAAGATGTTGTTCTACCTCACTACGCTGAATTTGGTAAACTTCTTAAAGGATTCTGCACCAGTGGTGGATGAGAATGAGACTGATACGCAAAAGCGTATAGCTCTGGATCAGTGGACCTCCACTGATTACTTATGCAAGAACTATATCCTTAGTGGACTTAGTGATGCGCTGTACAACGTGTATCTAAGCACGAAGACATCCAAGGAACTGTGGGATTCCTTGGAGAAGAAGTACAAGGCGAAAGAATACCGGTATGAAGAAGTACTCGATAGCCAAGTACTTAGAGTTCATGATGGTGGACTCTAAATCTGTGGTTGAACAAGTGCAGCAGTTATAACTGATAGTGCGCGAAATCCTCTCCGAGAGAATGATGCTTCCAGTTCCAGAAGCATTCGTTGTCAGCTCTGTGATTGAGAAGTTACCTCCATTATGGAAGGACTTCAAATGCTATCTCAAACACAAGTGAAGGAGATGTCTCTAGAAGACTTAATTGTCAAGTTGAGGATCAAAGAGGACAACAGGAAGATGGATGAGAAGTTTGACCAATCCACAACTGAGGCAAAGGAAAACTAAACTAAACATCATGTGGGATCCTCCAAAAAGAGGAAGATGTCCGAAGACAAGGGCAAGAAGCCAATGCAAATGCCTAAGTTCAGTGGGGATTGCTACAACTGTGGCAAGCCCAACCACAAGGCCAAAGACTGTCGCCTACCAAAGAAGAACAAAGGCAAGAACCACAATGCTAACGTGGTTGAACGGGACTTAACTGATGGCGACATGACTGCTGTGGTCTTTGAAGCCAACTTGGTGGTAAAACCAAATGAGTGGTTCGTAGACACAGGTGCCACCTGCCACGTATGCTCGGAGAAAAATGCCTTCTCTACATATGTGCCCGTTGAAAGGAGGAAACTGCACATGGGAAACCATGCCTCCTCTGAAGTAGCAGGTGTTGGGAGCGTGACTCTAAAGCTCACCTCCGGAAAAGAACTGAAGTTGAAGGATGTGCTGAATGTCCCAAACATCCGCAAGAACCAGATCTCAGGCTCTCTACTAGTTAGTCATCAGTTAAAGCTTGTATTTGAGTCTGATAAACTAGTGCTTAACAAATTTGGCCAATTCTTGGGCCGTGGCTATCTAGATAATAGGCTTTTTAAGCTCAATGCTATGGTTGTAAGCCGTGAAGGCAGGAAAGTTATGAATAAAAGTGCTTCTACTTCTGCTTATATCGTTGAGTGTTCCTCAATATGGCATTTAAGATTGGGACATGTAAATCTTAAATCGATCAAAAGATTAAATAATCTTGATTTACTTAAAGTAGCAAATATTGAGACTTCAAATAAATGTAAGGTGTGTGTAGAAGCAAAGATGACAAAACAACTGTTTCTAACAACAGAAAGGAGCACTAAACCTCTAGAGTTGATCCACACTGATACGTGTGATTTAAAATTTTTGCAAACTAGAGGGGGGAAAAAGTATTTCATTACTTTTATTGATGACTGTACAAGATTCTGTTATGTGAATCTCTTGAGAAGTAAAGATGAAGCTTTAGAAGCATTCAAACGCTACAAGAATGAAGTTGAAAATCAACTTAACTCTCGAATTAAAGCAATTCGAAGTGATAGAGGTGGCGAATACGTAGCACCTTTTGAACAAATATGTGCCAAATCTGGCATCATACATCAAACAACAGCTCCTTATTCACCTCAATCAAATGGCGTTGCTGAGCGCAAGAATAGAACTTTGAAGGAAATGATGAACGCAATGTTAATCAGTTCAGGATTGTCTCAGAACATGTGGGGGGAAGCTATCCTGTTAGCTAACCACATTCTGAACAAGATTCCACACAAATCTAAGGATCAAACTCCTTATGAAATGTGGAAGGGACGTAAACCATCATACAAATACCTCAAAGTGTGGGGGTGTTTGGCTAAGGTTGAAGTGCCTCTACCTAAACAAGTTAGAATCGGACTTAAAACGGTTGATTGTATATTTGTAGGGTACACACTTAACAACAGTGCTTACAGATTCCTGATTCATAAATCGAAAGTACCTGACATGACTGAAGGCACTATGATAGAATCAAGGAATGCAATATTCTTTGAAGACATATTTCCTAGGAAAGGAAATACACAAATGACATCTTCTAAGAGACCACTTTTAGATACTACTGCGGTTCAATCTACACAAGAGAGTGTAGAACCAAGACGTAGTAAAAGAGTTAGAGTAGAAAAAGACTTTGGTCAAGACTTCTTCACCTACGCGGTTGAAGATGAGCCCAAATCCATATTTGAAGCTCTATCTCGTCCAGATGCACCATTCTAGAAAGAAGCTATAGATAGCGAGATTGATTCCATTATGCAAAATAATACATGGGAATTGGTAGATTTACCAAAGGGTTGCAAGACCTTAGGATGCAAATGGATCCTTAAAATAAAATATAAAGCTGATGGGTCAATAGACAAATATAAGGCCCGGTTGGTGGCTAAAGGCTTTAGACAAAAGGAAGGGTATAATTTCTTTGATACCTACTCATCAGTGACACGAATTACGTCTATTCGTGTACTTATAGCAATTGCTGCATTGCACAATCTAGAGATCCATCAAATGGATGTGAAGACAGCCTTCTTAAATGGTGAGTTGGAAGAAGAAATATACATGGACCAACCAGAAGGCTTTATAGCACCTGGTAATGAGAAAAAGGTGTGTAAATTCTTGCGATTATTGTATGGACTTAAACAAGCTCTAAAACAATGGCATGTGAAGTTTGACAACACAATGATGTCAAATAGTTTTCGAATCAACGAGTGTGATAAATGCGTGTATGTGAGAAATACACCAAAGGGATTTGTCATGGTCTGCCTCTATGTAGATGATATGCTTATCATGGGAAGCAGTAATGACATAATCGTTGACACTAAACGAATGTTGAATTTGAAACTTTGACATGAAGGACATGGGTATAGCAGATGTGATACTTGGAATCAAGATTCAAAGAACATCTGATGGAATTGCTTTGTCACAATCTCATTACATTGAGAAGGTGTTGAAGAAATTTGAAGCATTCGTTGATTCACTGGCTAAAACACCCACGGATCCAAGTGTACACCTTAGTAAGAATAAAGGTGAATCAGTGGCTCAATCTGAGTATGCAAGGGTTATATGGAGCATAATGTACATAACCAATTGTACGCGTCTTGACATAGCATGCCCAGTTAACAAATTGAGTAGATACACGAGTAACCCAAGCAATGAGCACTAGAAAGCATTAAGAAGATTGTTGAGATATTTGAAATACACTCTTGATGTGGGGCTACACTACTCAAAGTATCCAGCAGTACTCGAAGGGTACAGTGATGCAAACTAAATATCTGACACAAAAGACACATTCTCCACGATACGTATTCACTATTGGAGGCAGATCAGTGTCTTGGATGTCAACAAAACAGACCTGTATATCCCGTTCCATGATGGAATCTGAGTTCATAGCTCTAAATAAAGCTGGGGAAGAAGCAGAATGACTTCGTAATTTCCTTGAGGACATTCCATGTTGGAACAAATCGGTCCCTACGGTGATGGTACATTGTGACAGTCAGGCCACAATTGGAAGAGCTCTTAATGATATGTACAACGGAAAGTCTAGATATATCCGTAGGCGACACAACACGGTGAGACAATTGATCTCAAGTGGTGTAATGTCTATTGATTACGTGAAGTCAAAAGACAACATAGCGGATCCGCTTACAAAAGCAGTTAATCGAGATTAAATAAATAAATTGTTAGAAGGAATAGGGCTAAAATCCACAAAGTAATGGGCCAAAACAGTGGAAACCCAACCATGATGACTGGAGATCCCAAAGGTCAAGTGGTTCCTAAAAGGTCAAGTGATGTTAAGTCTATGACTTTTAATGATTCCTAAAAGGTCAAGTGATGGTTGGTTGAGTATAACGGGGTACTCAAGATAGGAGATCACCTATGTAAGTGTGAAGTGAGTGGCCGCTTCAAAGTAAAACACTTATGAATCCAAAGGAGATCCATGATCGAAACGGACCAAAACGTGAAAACAAGGAGAATGCGAGACATTGATGCGTTCGCAATGTTGTCTCAGTATACGCTAAGGAGGAGTAGTTCAAAGACATCATGTCTACTAAGCCACCGGTATACTCGATAATGTTGGACTACGGAAGGTTCAAAGTCCCGACCTACCTATCCGGATACATTAATATTTCATGAGGACTAGGTTGTGTGTCTGCATTTTATAGGCACCGAATTCCACTCATGTGGGAGATTGTTGGAGAATTTAATTGGTTAGTAAGGATTATTTAATAAATTAATCACCAATTAAATAATAATTAAAGTGAGTGAAATTAGTCTCACATGTGGAATTGATCAAATATGGTAATTTGATCAAATATGATAAATTTGATCAAATATGGTAATTGATCAAATATAGTAGTGATCACGATCACTAATTAAAAATAACAATCCTACCATATGAGAGTGGTCTCTGGAACCTATAAATAGGGTCATTGCATTCATTCAAAACACATGAAAAATACTTTTGACATCCAAAAATACAAAACATCTGCATACACTTGCATAGTGCATAGTCTAGACGATCTAGTCCTCCATTCTTTTTTAGTTCGCCGGAATTCCTGCGATAGCTATGCTGCTTCGCCGGAAACGAGAAGTCGTTTCACCTTTGGGGAAGATCCGTCAAGACCGGAGCACTAGCGGGGCGTGTTTCTTCTTGTGGGAAGAGTTCTACTCGACTCGACCACGCCTATCATCCCGAGACATTCAAGATTTTAGATCTGAGATCCAGATCTATAATAAAGGTTAGTAATTCTCTGTTTTATTTTAATATTCATTGTAATAGTGTATATTGGTGTACCAACAGTGTGTCCCATATTTTATTTGTATTAGTGGAGGGTTTAGGTCCCATAGTTCAAAAAGGGAAATGGATAAATTAAGGATGAGCGGCCCAAAATGATAAAATGGATAGATTAACATTGGACGGAGGGAGTATTATAGTTGCATGGATTCTTAATAAAATAAGTAAAGTTGCCCCTTGTAGAGGCAACTTTGGTGAGGTGGCATATTCCAATAGTGAAGTTGCATTTGACAAAGGTAACTTTTGGTTACATGACATAGTATCAGGTGGGGAAACCTTTAAATAGTGAAGTTGCCCATAGTAGGGGCAACTTTGATTTATTATTATATTTATTCTATCATATTACTCCCTTCGTCCCATTGAAACGTACGCATTTCCTTTGTAATTGTACGCGTTTCCTTTGTAACGTTTAAATGGAATGGAGGGAGTATTATATTATGTTGTAATGATTTATTATTTTATTATAATTCATAAGTATATATTATTATAATAATGTAGTAATTTAAAGAGTAATTTTTTTTGATGCACCGGCATCCGATCCGTAGATCGACTAATCCGGGTGATGCCAGAACCCACCGTCCACTAGCAAGGATCCCCTTTTCAAGCCAGAGCTTTGCGCTCTGTATGGACTGACCCCTCAGTGGTTGATCACACCTGCGGGTTTCGAACCTGATACCTTTGGAAGTTTCACACTTAGGCACCTCAAGTCCTCACCGGTAGGCCAACCCCTGGGGGTTATTTAAAGAGTAATTTTTATATTTAGAAGAGTAATAATTTATGTCTTTAAAGAGTAATTTTTCATGTATTAAAGAGTAATAGTTGAAAATAGGGTTCACGTGTGAATACGGTTCACACAAATGTTTGTCTTATATAATTATACTGTATTATTTTTATTTACTTAAAAAGTAATTATAAATAAAAATTTTAATTTATCTTATTATATTATATAAGTATTTAATTTTGTATCTACGTACATACTATTATTTTCATTTTCTAAAATGGAAGTAAAATTTTAAATTTTTATAAATAAATATAGACATATTATAAAAAATTGGAATATTTTCAATCATGTGTTTTCGTAATTAACAATATATTCTCATACTTGTGATAAATTTATGACCTCCTATATCACAGTTAGGAGGTTGTCTTTGTCGAGTGCTTCGCCGTCTGTTTATTTTTTCAGTATCATGTTGTATTTGCATTCTCATGATCATCTGAAACAAAAGATTATGTCTCGTGTCCTCGAAAATGCCAACCAAAATCAAAACTATAAGGTATTACTTATAAGCCACACCAATATGGAATTAGGCATTAAATAATCTGTGATAAATAATAAGATAATACATTGTTAAAAATTATAAATACTTAACTTAATTAATTTAATGAAATAATTAGTTAATTTTATAGATTTCATACCATTATGTCCGTAAGGTACGTTTGAGAAGATCTAGGCATCTCAATTAATATTTTACAACATTATTATTTACACAATATGCACTTATGAATTATAATAAAATAATAAATCATTACAATATACTCCCTCTGTCTGCTTCAAAGGTATCCATTTTACTATTTTTGACGTCCGCTTCAAAGGTATTCATTTCTCATATTTAGTAAAAAAGTACACAATATGGTCCACCACTTCCTTCTAATACAACTACCCACTTTACATATAATAATAATACTCATTAATTCACGTGCAAAAAATAAATGAATACCTTAGAACCGGATGAAGAGAGTAATATAATAATAAATCAAAGTTGTCTCTACTATGGACAACTTCACTATTTAAAAGCTCCCCCACCAGGTACATGTCACGTAAGCAAAAGTTGCCCCTGCTAAAGGCAACTTTACTATTGAAATTTGTCACCTCACCAAAGTTGCCCTTAGGGCAACTTTTTGCTTAATTCATTAAAAGCCCATGCAACTATAATATTTGGTTAAAATTTTTTTAAAACTACAATATTTAATTGAAAAAACCCTATATAACTAACATACTTTAAAAACGGGTCGACCCGTCTCATAACTCGTCTCACATTATTATCATCTCACAAGAAATTTTTTCTTAAAAGAATTATACATACAACCACACTCATCAACTCTTGTACATTTAATTATTGTCATTGCTGCTAGAAATAACGAAGTTATGTAATAAGTTTGAAGCATTGCATGATTGAGGATGATTATTACCAATTTTATCCAACCACCCTCACCACAACTAAACATGACACCAACCATTGATATAAAGAAGTTAAACCCCACACACACACACAAAAGGATACAGATGAAGGCAGAGGGTAATCACTAGATTGCCCTGTTTATGAAACCAAACCACTTTATGAAATGAAAAAGAAGGCAGGCTTTGAACAGAGACGAAGTACTACTGCTCTCAAATCCACAAGGTATATACAAGAAACAATAAATAAAATGAAAGAAAAAGAAAAAATTTTATTGATTAAATGATTGAGAAAAGAAACATTAATATCAACGACATCATATTCATCCTTCTTTCACTAACCCAATACCTAAGTACCCACCACACAATTCATTTCCTTCAATGGGCCTCCAATGTTGTATTATCATCATCATCACATATATACAAGTACACATCTTTCTTTCATTTGAAGCCAAGGACAACCCACCACTCTTTCTCTCACTAAATTTCAATAAACAACTCAATGTAAATAAATTTATACATCCCTCACTACTCTCTTCTCTGATGAAGATTTACTAAGAAATGGCTGCCCTATATGGAAATGGTAAGAGAATATCCCAAAAAATTGTAAATGATAAAGGTGAAGGGGGAATCAGATGAAAGAATGAGTTGGAAAGAGTAAAAGTTACTAATCTACTTCTTTGATTCCACTAGCATTTGGCAGGTATGGCTCCTACTGAGATTATTAGGTAATAGCTTTAATTAATGTCACAAGTAATTGAATAGCCGTCACGGGTGGGTGGAAAGACGATTGTTTTCGAATAACTGGGGCCTTTGGGATGACGCAAGAGGAAGCACACGACAACAAGGCAAAGGGGGGTGTATACATAAATGATCTAAGAACTGTAATGCCTCACCGATGCTTCCAACACTTCGGGACTTGGGCAGATTGTTTTCGAATAACTGGGGCCTTTGGGATGACGCAAGAGGAAGCACACGACAACAAGGCAAAGGGGGGTGTATACATAAATGATCTAAGTACTGTAATGCCTCACCGATGCTTCCAACACTTCGGGACTTGGGCAGATCATTTCCTTCACTCGGATACCCCTTTTGTATATCTTGAATGTAGGTACCACCCTTACATTTTCAGCATGAGCAATTGCAGTGCTCTCTTCAATATCCACCTTCAATTAAAGATGACAAAAGATAGTAAGTTTTTTGCTGACATGTTCGAGACAACATGACTAAGAGTCCTTGTAAGGAAAAGGATTGTGCACATCAGGTAACATGACAAGCATCATCATAGTTCACCATCCATATTAAAAGCCAAGAAATTTAATGCTGCCTGTTCAGGTAAATAGTTGGATGTGTGAGACATAACATAGAAAAAAGAATGACAAATCAAAAAGGGTAATTTCTACCATCACTTTAATGCCATGTATCATACATTAGTACGAAAAGTGTTCAAGTAGCATGGAACCACCACTAAAACTCCAACTTTTATTTTCTCATGATAGTGCTCACCACATAAACTATTTGGCTTGATAAGGAACACAGGCTCCTCATCAAAACTCATACATAGTATAAATGATTGGAAAAGAAGGAAACCGACTGTCCTCTGAGATAAAACACATAAAATACAAAGTTCATTGCAGGTCGCCTACCTTGAGAAAATTAATAGATGGGTATCTGGTGCATAAAGCATCCAAAATTGGAGATATCTGTTTGCATTCTACATTGGGACCAGTTTTGAAAAGAACCACAGATGCACCTGCATTTCCTAATTTTATGAACCACTGGCATGGCAATGAAAACCAAGTTTAAAAAATGAATTGCAAGATATTTACCAGATGAAGAAATTGCAGCTCGGAACTGCTCAAGATTCAATACAGTCTCCACTTCCCCACCAAATTTCATATTATATACCTCTTCTCCACGAGATTTTTTCAAAGCAACTTGAGCATGAAACAAAGATTCAGCAACCTCTTTGTCATCTGGGAGTTCCCTTCTTAAAACCTCATAATCTCTTACAGCTTCACTCCACCTTTCGAGCTATAACATGCATGGTTTCACAACATTTAATGAACTTGAAATGGAACAGTGTTGGATATCTGCAGCACGACAATGTCTATAAACCATACCTTGCTATTTGAGGCAGCCCTTCGAAGTATAGCTTTAATGTAACTAGGCTGGATACGGAGGGCTTGATTGCAATCACCCACCGAACGCTCCCACTGACCAAGCTTAAACCAACAAGCTGCTCTGTTGCAATAAAGTACAGAATTTGAAGGATCAAGTCTGAGACCTTCCCCATATGCTGAGCACGCCTCAGTAAACCTTTCTGATTTGAATAAATCATTCCCTCGAGCCCGAGCTCTGCCCACCAACCGCACATTGTTAAGTAGAGTTGAGATCTCAACATTACAAGGGTCTATTTGCCCAGCTTTCTCAATGGCTGTAAGTGCACTTTCAAACCTGCAACAATTCATCATCCATCTCACACTTTAAAACCCATAATCTATTTATCTAATGACATAAGCAATTATTTCTCAAATTCACCTTCCCCTGGCCAGCTCAATTTGGGTTGTTACAAAGTAGAGGTATGCTTCGGAAAGCATACCAAATATCTTCAACTGTGGTTGGATGTTTAATTTAGGGTTATTTGGCAAGGCTAGAAATGCAACATCTTGCTGACAGAGTTTCAGGAGAGCTTCTGCCCTACATGCACAGAGCTGTAAATTCATATTCAATCAGAATTTATTTTTATTTAAAATAGACAAATGAATTTTCAGTTAACAAAGGATTTAAAGACATGCCTCAGGAGAAGCATCAGCGCCAGATGCAATGGCAGCATCAACTTCCCTCAATGTAGTTCTCCAATCACCAACTCTCCGTGCATCAGCACTCTTGCTCATATGCTTCTCCACAGATAGTAACTTCTGCACTTCCGCGGAATCTGGTTGATGACCAGTGATAAAAATATGCTTCCTTGCATTCTCAATATGTCCTAAACTGTGATTAAGAAGGAATTGTAAAGTTTACAGTGCAGTAAATGTTAAACAACACCAACTCCAGAAAACCAAAGCCAAAACACTCACACACAATTGAAACATTTACACGAAACTGAGAACCATAATCACAAACTTTCAAGAAAAAAATCAAAGCAAATTAGAGAAGTTAAACAATTGACGGTGATATGGACCTATATTAAAACCTTTATAGCGTCCCTAGATAATTGTATTTCAAGCATAATTTACGTTACAATGATACACTCGAATTAACAGATAAAGAACAAAATAGCTGATAGACCTAAACAATGTGAAACAAAAAATGAGATCGCCAACACAATTTTTTCGTTTTAAAGAAAGGAGGCAAACTGAGAAAGAGAGGCCAAACTAAAAGTTGAAGAATTGAAAATATGAAGGAAACTAATGCAATGCGATTGGTGCCATATAGTAGTTGCGACAACGACCTAGCTACAAGATAACAAACTGTCAGAACCATCCTGATAAGAACTGAGCTGAACCAGATGATGTAGGATAAAGAAAGCCAATCAATCAAAAGCAGACAGATCAATCCTTGCATCATTCCAAAATCAGTACTCAAAATAACCATTACAATAGTTCTATAAAAGTTTCCATCAGAAGCTAGTTGATTCCTTCAAAAGCTAGTTTCACCTATCTATTCGGAATCAATACATACCATAAAAAATACCAGCATTGTAGAAATCATAAAACAGATGAAGCAAAACAGAAAAACAAATAAAAATCCCATGCATCAAGATTAGACCATTATTGCAAAATGCAACCAAGATTCGAATTTCGAACTTTAACAACAAACTCACCTAAGAAGTAAAGAGCCCAAACGATGGTGAGCTCTTACATAACTCGGATCCAATCTAATGGCCTCCTCACATTCCCTCACAGCTTCCACCAAACGCTTTAACCCCATCAAAGTTGCAGCCCGATTAAAATGGTATGCTGCATTTCCCGGTAACAATGCAATTGCCTTATCATAAAGGCGCAACGCCTCTGCAAAATTACCCTTTCTGTAATTATCATTCCCTAATCTCTTTAGCTCTTCGGCATCACTACTGCTGCACACTGCCGATTTCTTTCCTGGATCTCCACCTACCATTAGCCCTCTAGAGTAATTAGACGGCCCGCTATCGAGGACCGATTTAGATGAGAGACCACCCCGCATTATACTACCATGGCCATAATTCACAGAGCCAGAGCCCAAAACATCGGATTTCGGCGACCTGCTCGCCATGCCGGTTTTCAAAACCCGGCCCGATGGGCAAATGTTGCCGGTGGGAAGCACATTCACGGCGGGGGATGTGACGGACCCCGATAGCGGATTTGACCCAACGGAGTCGGACCGGGTATGACCCACCTTGAAATTCGAGGCTTTAAATGGAGAACTCTCGATGGAGAGTTCGCCGGAATGACTGTCGGGATTGGATTCTGTCTTTCTGGGTAGATTCCAGTTAGGTCCACCCAAGTTCCGACCCGAAACCGATCCGGATGAGCTGGAACTGCTACTCGTTGTTGTGGTGGTGGTGGTGGTGGTGGTAGTGTGCCCCCCACTGGTTCGGGTTCGAAGCGGAGAAATGGGCGAGCCTAGATCAAGTTCCCGGAAGTCCGGTTTGTTGACGTCATCGCCGCCACTATCATCGTCGCAGGCGAAGGTATTCCTCAACCGATCTGACAGCGATTCAAGCCCTAATTCCGGTTTAGCTTTCCCGGACTCGGAAGACATTTTCCAGAGCCAGAGAACCCCCTTCCTCCGTACACTGTCAACTGCGTATCTCACTGTACACCGTTTCAATTCCTCCAACTGTACTCTCAGCAATGCGACAATGGCGAAGTAGGGAGACAGAGACGAAGGTTTTTGAAGACAGCATTAACCGGTGGAAGTGAGAGGGAAAGAGAAAACGAGGTGGGGATCTCGTGATTCAAAAGGGAGAAGCAAAGAATGAATGTGAATGTTAGAGAGAGAAAGCTGCCCTGAATTTCTTTAGAGAGAGAAACCAAGGGGGGTTTTACAGAGAGAGAGGAAGGAGGAAGAGAGAGAGAGAAGAGAGAAGGAAGAAAGAGAAAAAAGCTTTATTATTTTCTTACCTGCTGCTTCACGAGACAGGTTTCCCTTCCCTCAGTCCCTTCCATTTACTCTTGCTCCTCCCCATTATTTTTCACTCTCTCTAAACCATTATTACTATTCTTTGCTATTACACTGTTATTTATTTCATTTTTATACTGCAATTTATAAATATGTAAATATATATAATTAGAATACTTTCCTAAAACAGAAAAAGAAAGAAAAGGGGAAGGATAAAAGGCCTTTAATTAAGATGACATATTGATTTACAGTACAGTTGAGTTGGGTTTGTAAGGAAAAATAAACTCTTGTGGGGGTAATTTGGAGATAAATAATGGGGCTAAAATGCAATAGTAACATTGTTTACCCTGTATATACGATAAAAGGCCTTTAATTAAGATACGTAACCTCCGTCCCGTCCTTATAGTTACGTTTGCTTTTTGCACGGGGATATAAGATGATGAAAGATGTTTTTAATATATTGTGAGAATAATACAGACGTATATATAGATTGAGAGAGAGGTACAACAATTTCCTTAAATCTCTCAATCAAACAATCAATCTAAGATTTACAAGATAAACAAATATATGAAAATATATTCTTCATTCCTTAATATGCCCCCGCAAAATCGACGTTCCATCAGCGACTGAGAGTTTTGATCGAAGAGTCTGAAATCTCGGCCTAGGTAGTGACTTCGTAAGCAAGGCAACTAGTTGATCATCTGTGTGAACATAAGCAACCGATAAACAGTTCCTCGAGGCAAGATCCCTGACGAAGTGAAGATCAATTGCAATGTTCTTCATTCTTAAGTGTTGGACTGGATTGTGGGCAAGGCGTGTGGCACCCATGTTGTCACTTAGAAGCCGCGGATGTGAGGTGAAAGGAAGGCCAAGTTCACCGAACAGGTGTTGTATCCAGCATACCTCAGACGAGGCGGAAGCTAGAGCACGGTATTCGACCTCCGTGGACGAGCGAGCAACACCACGTTGCTTTCGAGAGCGCCATGATATTGGATTCGAGCCAAGGAATATTACATAAGCAGAAGTTGATTTGCAGTCGCTCAAGTCCCCACCAAAATCCGAGTCAGTGTAGGCAGTAAGCTACAAGGAGTGCCTAGGAAAAGCTTGCTGCATTAATAGACCATGATGTAGAGTGCCCTTCAAGTAATGGAATAGACGCTTTACAGCATCCCAATGAGTGCTTGAAGGAGAAGACATATGCTGAGCTAGTTTGTTGACGGCAAACGCGATATCCGGTCGCGTGAATGTAAGGTATTGAAGTCCACCGATTGCACTTCTATACTCTGTGGCATCAGTAGAGCCATGTGAGGGAGGCAGCTTGTGAGCCATTGGTGTAGCAACAGGCTTCACGCCCTCCAAGGAAAACTTCTTGAGGAGATCAATGGTGTATTTATGTTGTGATAGAAAGAGACCCTCTCGGCAAGAAGCAACTTCGATGCCCAGAAAATATATCAGTGGCCCCATGTCTTTGACTAGGAAAACCTTTTGTAGATGCTTCATGACCTCAGAAATGGTGCTAGCGCAGGAGCATGTGATGATTAAATCATCAACATATGCAAGAATGAGAATTGTTGCTAACCTTTGTTTGTAGATGAAAAGAGAAGAGTCAGCTCGTGACTGAATGAAACCAAAGGACAGAATAGCCGAGCATAGGGCCGTATTCCATGCTCGCGGTGCCTGTCGTAGCCCATATAAAGTGCGACGTAGAGACACACATGGTGTGGAGAGTGTTGATCAACAAATCCCGGTGGTTGACGCATATAGACAGGAACATCTATATTACCGTGGAGAAAAGCGTTGCTAACGTCCATCTGTCGCAGCGGCCATTTGTAGTGAAGTGCAATGGATAGAACAATACGTATAGTTGCCGGTTTGACAACTGGACTAAACATCTCACGAAAATCAAGACCCTTTGCAACAAGACGTGCTTTGAACCTGTCAATAGAGCCATAAGGGTGTCGCTTGACTCGAAACACCCATCTGCATCCAATAATGTTAGCACTGGAAGGAGGTGGAACAAGATCCCAATTGCCGAATTTTTGCAAGGCGTTGATTTCTTCTGCCATAGCACTCCTCCAAAGTGGATTTAAAAGTGCCTGTTTGACGGAAGACGGCTCGATTGTTTCGGGAAGGGGTGCTTATTGGCCATGTAAAACTGTTTTGGTTTATGAATGTTGTTAAGGCTCCTCGTTGTCATGACATGCGTACGAGTAGCATGCCGATCCGAGTTATCAGTTGAGTTCACCTCATTGGCAGTAGGAGCGGGAGACGGAGAAGTCGGCATATGAGTAGTGGTCGATGGTGGTGAGGTGTTATGCAACACGGTGGAGTCCGAAGAGGGCATAACTGTGGGAAGAACAGAAATTGTGAGTGGACGTTGACACTGTGACTAAGATGGCGGAGAAAATCCCGGAAAGACATCCTCAACAAAATGCACATGCCGCGATAAATACATCCTGCCAAAGTTTGCATCATAACACTTGTATGCATTTTGAGATAAGGAATATCCAACAAAGATGCAAGGAAGAGAAGGAGGAGTATGTTTTCCAGGTAAGTACGGCCGTAGCTAAGGGTAGCAACGACAGCCGAAAATGCGGAGTTTTTGATAATTTGGTGCCTTCTCGAACAAAGCATGAAATGGGCTTTTCTGTTGCAAGATTGGTGTTGGCATTCTATTGATTAAGTAGACGGCAGTTTGAACAGACAGTGACCAGAAAGATGATGGCAAAGAGGCCTTGTGAATAAGCGATCGGCTCACCTCCAATATAAGTCGATTGCGCCTCTCAACAAAACCATTTTGTTCCGGTGTGTGAGGTGCAGTTGTGAACCAAGAAATCCCATGTTGATTGAGATACGAGCGTAGAGCAATGAATTCTTCCCCATTATCAGAATATAAATTTCGAACAACATGCCCAAAGTACTTCTCAACCAAGCTACGAAACTGAGGGAATAAAGTGGCTACCTCCGATTTAGCACGTAGCGGATACACCCAACAATAACAGGTAAACAAGTCAATGAGCAACAAGAAATATTTGGAACCATTAATAGAAACAACTGGCGTAGGGCCCCAAAAATATATTCCAAAGGATGAGTAGCAGTAAATGATGACTCCAAAAATGGCAGTTTATGAGATTTGCTTAAAAGACAAGATTCACATTTTCTGGTGCCCAAAGTATACTGTTTTATTACAGGCAAACGAAATGAATTTATTATAAAAGAACTGGTGTTCATAGATGGGTGCCAAAGTCGATCATGCCATGATGAAAAAGAGCTGCGAGTTCCAGTCATAGTGAAGGCAGTAGGTCCGCCCAACACCATGGAAGGAAACAGCCAGTACACGCCTTGATGACAAGGCCCTTTAACCAGATGTGCTCCCGTTTTGAGATCCTTGATCACATAATAAGAAGGGAAAAATTCCATAGAGACATTATTAGCTTCCTTAAATTTGCTAACAGACATTAGGTTTTGCTTAGCTGTAGGAGCACACAACACATCAGTTAAGAGAAATTTATGAATATGGGATGTACCAATATGAGTAATCGGCAGACTAGTGCCATCCGCAATCTGAACCTCATCCGTGCCATCGTATTCGGAGTGAATTGATAAATTACTTAGATCCGGGGTGAGATTATGAGAGGATCCTGTGTCGACAATCCAAGGTAGACCAGCGTGTATAGGTGGAGATGGGGCGGCGTTCGCCGTAGGCGGAGGACGACGACAATAGAGAGCCGTGTGCCCTGGTGTAGCACAAAGTTGACAGACAACATTTGATCTAGTATACTGATTGAAATTACCTGGGTTGGAGGAACGATTGCCAGAATTCCGTCGGTGTGGAGGACCTCTCGGAGAGAAGGAATTGTTGCCCCCACGATTAGAATAGCCTCTGTTAGAGGGAACACCCTGTCCAGATTGCTGCTGAGGACGATAGCCTTGGTTAGGGTTACGAGGTTGCGATCGAGCTGTGTTAGCCGTAGCAATGAGTTGGCGTTTAGCAGATTCCTGAGAGTTCAAAGACAGATCATGCTCGACGAGGAGATCATGGAGTTCCTCGAATTGAAGGGGAGTTTCACGAGCTCGAATAGGGCCGACGATGGTAGCGTATTCGGGACCAAGGCTGTTAATGACGAATAGTGTCAAATCATCAGAGGACACCGGCTGGTCAATAAGGGCTAGTTCATCAGCCTTCACTTTGACATGGTGTAGGTACTCGGTGATGGACCGATCACCCATCTGCACACGAAATAAATCACTCTTTAGTTGGTTCACGAGATCGCGATTTTCCAGCGAACAACCGAGCGAGAACGGCCCAAGCCTCGGTAGATGTGGCGGCAGATGCAACAAAGGGAGAACAGTAGTGGAGAGAGATCCAAAAATGGCCGCAAGGAGCAGTTGGTCTTGACGAGTCCACTGCATAACATCCTCAAGGTTGGATTTGTCTGGAAGTAGAGTAGGGCATTTGTGGGTGCCATCCACAAACCCTAATATGTTATGGCCACGTAGAAGGGCAACGAGATGAGCCCTCCATGAAGGATAGTTGGTATGATCAAGATGAATTGGAAGATGGTGATGGGCAGTAATGGGGACGATAGGAGGGCGGGTGGTGGTGGAGGATGTTCGTGTGCTCAGACATGGTGATTCAAACGTAGGTTGTGGTGGGTGAAAGAGAAAAGTTAGGTCGAAACCCCTCGTGATACCATATAAGATGATGAAAATTATTTTTCATATATTGTGAGAAGAATACAGACGTATATATAGATTGAGAGAGAGGTACAACAATTTCCTTAAATCTCTCTCAATCAAACAATCAATCTAAGATTTACAAGATAAACAAATATATGAAAATATATTCTTCATTCCTTAATAGGGGATTAATTTATAAAGTATTTTAATATGTATTGAGGTTAGAGAAATAATAATTTAATGTAAAGGGGATAGGTATATTAGTGGAATATGTGGGTCTATGGGGGAGAAGTAATTAATTTGTGTGGGTCTCATATGCTAAAAAAATGTAACCATTAGGATGAGACACCCAAAATGGAAATATGTTAATGTAATCATTAGGATGAGACGGATAGAGTATTGATTTACAGTACAGTTGAGTTGGGTTTGTAAGAAAAAATAAACACTTGTGGGGGTGTAATTTGGAGATAAATAATGGGCCTAAAATGCAACACTAACACTGTTTACCCTATACTCCCTCCGTCCCTTGGTAAGAGTCCCATTTGTTTTGGGCACGTGAATTAAGAAGTATTATTATTTAATGTGTAGTGGGTAGTTGTATTAGTGAGTGTGTGGGCCCCATGTTTTAATTGTATTAGTGGGTGTGGATGGGTCCCATATGTCCAAAAAAAGAAATAGGATCCTTTGGGTGGGACAACCAAAATGTTAAAATGAGATTCTTATTTAGGAACGGATGGAGTATATACTACTCATTAGTCACTAGAAAGCTTTGCAAGACGAAGAGTGAATTTGAAGGCTATTTACCAAATTTTGTTAAAAAGCATCTCCAAAACCTTGTCTTGAAAGAAAGAGTAGGAAGTGTATTCCTTTATTTTTTTTTAAAAAATATTTATGATAAATTTTTCTAATCTTTTATTAAAAGTAGAACTGTTACACGAAACGAGCTACTTGAGAGCTCAGTTCGGCTCGTTAAAACTCAAGCTCGACTCGTGACTACTCGAGCTCGAGTTCGAGCTCGCCCTTATGCTCATTTCCATAACGACTCGAGCTAGGCTTGGCTCATTTAGGCTCGATAACAATAATAATAATTAATTAATCAATATTAATAATAAATATTATTTAATTATATAACATTAATTATTATTAAATATAATAAAAATTAAATAAATAAAGCTTGATAGGCTCGATAAAGCTCGAAAAACTCGACTCGTTTTGCTTAACGAGTCGAGCTGAGCTCGATCTCGTATATAGCTCGTTTCCTAATCGAGACGAGCTCGAGTATGTGATACTCGGGCTCGCTCGGCTCGTTTAACAGGCCTAATTAAAAGTATAAAATAGATAAATTTTTCTAAGCTTTTATTAAAAGTACAAAATTTATGAGTTGAAATTATTATTATTATTATTTTAATTAATTATCTCTTTTTATTAATAATTTTATTATTTTTCTTTTAAAATATTACTATTACTTTTCATTTATATTATAAAATGTTCATGAATTAGTTCGCAGTACCATTATCAATGTTCTTTGATTATTTGTCACTTTTCATTATAAAGATTATCACTTTTTATCGTCTTATAAAAGTCATTCCATGAGATGATTTTATACAATTCTCTGCATTATTAAAATTTAATGTAATTGGACTCCTACTAATTGTTTTAGATAGTGTATATTCAAAAGTTGTTTGAGATCATTCTCAATTGTATGAACAATTTTTATTTGATTGTAAAATTATTATTCAGAATGCATTTTTTAGAAATTGTTAATCAAGATTACAATTGATTTTGGGAATTGATTTTATTTTATTTTACAACAAATAAAACTTATATTCAAAAGTTAGAATGAGTTTGATATAAAGAATTTAGCTGAAGAGAACCAAGAGTTCTCACATATAGTAGTACAATGTTTTGCATAAAATGCTAATTCATAAGTAACTAAGTCTTGGAACGATACGCCAAAAGAGGCCGAGAAAAGAAATAATTGTAAAGAGGAATTTAATTTCATCAAATATTGGGAAGTTTGTTGCTGCACAGTTTGCTTCACCTATAGCTGCAAGAGTAATGTGCTCAGCATCGCTTAAAATAGAATTCGGTTGGAAGTGGGGATACTTGAGAATAAGAAGACATTTTCTAAGAGCAAGTAATTCAGCAGATTTGACATTCATGACACCGAGAAACTTCTTGGAAAACCTAAAGTGAAAGTTGTCATTTTTTTAATTTTTTTTGTGACATAGATACTGCAAACAACATGAGATAATTGAATTGAAAGTGCACCATCAAAGAAGATTTGGAATCCATCAACTAGAGGGGATTTCCATGGATGCTTGATAAGCAATAAAGAAATTCTTTATGGCCATTGATTTGCAGTACCGAAATCAGAGAGTATCTTTGTTGCTGATCCAACAATCATTTTCACATCAAGTTCTAGGTCCTTAAAGAGTTTTCTATTCCGATGAAATCAGATGAAGTAGCAGAGGACAACAAAGTAGTTAACCATATCAGTGTCTAAAAGAATAAGATCCTAAAACTAGCTTATAGTAGTCTATTGGGAGCAAGATCTAATGAAGTCAGATAGGATCGTAGTCTCCAAATAGATTTTGCATAATTACAATCAAATTTAAGAACATGTGGGTGGGAGAGGCTTCTTGAGAGCCACAAAGATGGCAGATAAGATCATATTACGCCTCGGACAACAAGGTTATCAGCAAGAGTGAGTGAGTTGTTGCAGCATCTCCACAAAAATTTGCTATTGGAAGAGGGATTTTGATTTTCCAAAGTTTTTTCCAAGTTCAATTTCGGACCACTACTAGAAGATAGTAACATATTTATCACAGAATCTCTTAAAGCGTGATAAGCAGATTTAACAAAGAAATACCCCGATTTAGTAAAGTGCCATGCCTATCTCCGGTGCCAGAGAATACCGAATACGAATGGACAAGATATGTGCAGCCTAATTTGGATGCATTGACGAACTCAAATTTCCAACAATGGTTATCATTATCCATAAGACATGAGACAAGATAATTCTCATAAAGAGTATTGGGGATGAAAGTGGCACGACCATCATACTCCCTCCGTCCCGTGTTAATATTTACGTTTACTTTTTGCACGTAGATTAAGGAATATAATATTTTAATGTGTAGTGAGGTGAGAGAAATAATATTTAATATGAAGTGAGTAGTTGTATTAATGTTGTATGTAGGGCCTATAGAATAATTAACTGTTTTGTGTGGGCCCAACTTAACAAAAAAAGAAATGTAAACCTAAACTTGGGAAAAACCAAAATAGAAAATGTAAACCTTGATGCGAGACAGAGGGTGTATGTATTAGGAAGCCAACGATGCAAAAAAATCCAAGTGTTTGTACCTGAGCAGATCAACCTACGATACCCTGTTAACAATATTATCCTACCCTCCCAAAATACTTCTTCAAATCCGAAAAGACTTATGACACAACTGTCCATCAAGAAATGAAGTAGTCCGGAAGTATTTAGATTTGAGTAAGCACGCAAGAAAAGAGTTTGGTTGATTCAATATTCTCAAGCCTTATTTAGAAAGAAGAGGAAGATTAAAAGCTCTAAAATCTCTAAACCCTTGTCTACCAGCATCATTTTGAAGTGTTAGCTAGGACTATGCAACCCATTTAATTTTCTATTCGTAATTCTTTGCACCCCACCAAAAAGCTCTGATCATTGAATTGATATCATCAAGAACACTATTCGAAATATCAAAATAAAACATACTGAAAGAATGGATAACTTGAATTTTGAATTTAATAAGCACCACTTTTTAAGCTCGGGACAGATTCTTCATTCCAACTAGAGATACGTTTCCAGATTTTATCCTTGATGTCATTAAAAAATATCTTTCTTCTTTTTTCCAACAATAGATGGACATCCCAACTATTCTCCATGTAAGTCTACTTGTTGCATGCCCAAAATGATCTTTGAGATAGAAAAGACAAGTTCAGCAGATGTGTTAGGACTAAAGAGAATACCCAATGTTTTGTAATTGATTTATTATCCTGAAACTGATTCGTTTACGTTGATTGATAACTTGAAGTCGCCAATTGTAGCATGGCCCAAAAGTAAAGTATCATCAGCAAAGAAGAAGTGTGAGACACTTTGGGTTGTTCAAGATACTTTAATCACATGGATTCTCTGACAACATTGAAGATTCTATAAAATAAAAGAATACACTTCCGAGAAGATCATGAATAATTAGGGTGATAGGAGATCACCCTATCTCAATCCTCTTTGAGGAGGCTGGCTAAAGGAGCAACCATTCGACAAGAAAGAAAGTGTTGAAGAAGATATACACTTCAAAATCAAAGACACAAAATGATTTTGGATGTTTAATGCATTTAAGACAACACATAAGAAACTCCATTAAATTCTATAAAAAACTTTGCTCATATCTAGTTTCACATATATCAAAACATTGGGACTAATGAAACGATTTTTCAAGAAATGATGGGTTTCATAGGCAATAAGGATGTTATCAATTAATCTATCAAGGACAAATGCAGATTGAGATTCAGAATGATATAAGGAAGAATACTACTAATGCGATTAGCAATGTATTTTGATGCCAGTTTGTAAAAAATGTTATAAAGACTAATTGAGCAGAAATGGGATACAGACTTGGGCTCTTTTGTTTTTGGGATAAGGACAACAAAAATTCTATTGATAAAAGAATCTAGGAGCAAGATTTGAGAAATTCAAGCACATAAGATATAACATCAAGATTGATAATGTGCTAGAATTAAGAAATTTGACTCATACCATCAGGGCCAGATAATTTGAAGGGATGCATGGACATCAGTGCTTTCCTGACTTCATCACTAGAGAATGGTTGTTGGAGTAGAGTCTTATTTTCAAAATTAACCTTATTTTTAAGTCTATGGATGACTTGTTAGATATCAGAATCAGGAGGTTGAGATGAAGTAAATATATAGCCAAAATACTCCAAAATCATCTTTTATAGATTTTCTTTTATATGCTTTAAAGTTCCATGATCATCCAAAAGAGAAGAGATATAATTGATATCCCAATATTTTTTCCATGAGTGTGAAAAAACTTGTATTCTTATATCCCTCGTTATGCCAATGTAGCTTGGCATGTTGTTGCCAACTAAGGCTCTCTTGTTCAAGATAGAATCCAGCTAGGAATGCAAATCTACAAATCTATTTTTTATATCAGATGTGATGACTGCTGACTTCTTCAAATAAGAAATTTTCTTTCTCACTTCTTCTCTTTAAGTTTTATAAAATGTGTTGCTCCCCACATCATCAAACTAGCTGAACATTTGTTAATTTTCTTAGTGAGAGATAATATATCTATGCTCCAATTATCCTTATGACCTTTTAACATTCAATCTTTTTGGCCTAAAATGATTGAAAACGAAATGGTTTGCCACTCCTCCAATATGCATAGAGAGGATTCCGAGTGCTTAACTGGAGATGTAAGGAATGATGATAAGGAAAGAAAATTTGGATATGAGTCACCTTCATCCAAGTGAAATTGTCCTCCTGTTGCAGTGTTGTTATAACCGAATTGGAGATTGAACCGGTGTTCCAAATGGTTTGAGGTTCAACCGATCGGACCAGCGATTCAATCGAAAGAATAAAAAATTACTTTTGCGCACTTGTAATCGCTGCTTATTCCGGTGGAGATTTATGAAGAAATAAATTTAGATTTTATATAAGAATTACCACGATCAATGACCATGGACTATTTTCTGGCGGTGGTGGATCGATACTCTAAATATGGGCACTTCATTAGATTAAAGCATTTATTCACTGCCAAAAGAGTGGCTGTTCACCAAAGAAGTGGTGCGCTTACATGGGATACCACGTTCCATTATCTCGGATCGGGACCCCTTTTCATGAGTAATTTCTAAGCTGAAATGTATAAAGCTTCTGGAACCAAGTTGAAAATGAGCTTGGCCTACCATCTGAAGATCAATGTGTAAACTAAAGTCTTAAATCATTGCCTGGAAACTTACCTACATTGCTTTGTTTGTGAGCATCCTCAGTAGAGGAGTAAATGTCTTCATTGGGTAAAGTACTGTTACAACACTTCCTTTCAATCAGCAGCTGGTCAGACACTTTTCTTATATGTATATGGTCATCCTCCATAAACATTGCATCAATTTTTGCCAGGCGAAATCCGTGTGAAGGCAGTGGTGGATGAACTGCTAGAACAAGATAAAGTGTTGAGAATTCTGAGTCAGAATTGGAGCGCGCACAACAATGAATGCAAAGGGTATCAAATAAGCATAGACCAGTTCTTTTCAAGTGGGTGACACGATATTTCTAAAGGCATATCCATTTCAGTAACAATCACTTCAAACTCAAGGAAATGTGAAGCTTGCTCCTCATTTTTATGGACCTTTTGAGATTATTGGGAAGATGGGAGCAGTGGCATACTAATTGCAATTACCAGATTCCTCTAGAATTCACCCGGTATTCCATGTCTCTCAACTGAATCCATCAATTGGAAACCACGAGGCCATATCTACTCTTCTTCCCCATCTTATCATTGACAAACAAATTTTTGAACCTGAACATATTCTCTAGTCTCGTTCAGTTTGGAGGGAGGAGGATAGAGTGCCTTAGCTGTTGGTTCAATGGCGAGGTCAATCTATAGAGGATGCTTCATGGGTAGATGAAGCTGATTTTTGAGGCCAATTTCTAGAGTTTAGCCTTGAGGGTTTTCGAACAGGGGAGTAATTGATAAGGTCAATCAAGCTTAATTGCTTTACCTTAAAAGGGAGATCCACAGTGCAGGCAGTCATTAACCAATTAGAGGAATAAGGGTAATTAGCCATTTGTAGTCGGGATGACTAATTAAAGAATTATCGAACCACAGGGAGGAATGTACTAGGGTTTAAGCGATCTCGTGTTTATCATAGTTTTATAGAGATGATCATAAAGGGGAAGGATTAATCAAGAAATAATAATAAAACAATGGGATAGATGAATGAAAGATGGATGAATGAGCCAAGTAGATAAAGAATGAGACTAGCAATACTTAAAATATGAAAATCTAGGCATCATGCAACAAATTCATATATGTCATGGATTAATAACTAAGAATCAACACAAATTCCACCTAAACTCCCTCTCGAGATGGATAGGATGTAGATCCTTTACAAGGTCTCAAAAAGGTTATAAGGTTGGTTCTCAATCAAACAATTCCAACTAGGTACTAAGTTCAATTAGAGAGTCCCTTCACACGATCAATTGACCTCTCGGTCTAACAAATAACATGTTCTATCAAAGGGTTCTAAATTTCAAAGGATATTTCAATCTCTCTAAAACTTATAATGCACATGAAGTGTATGATGAAATGATTTAATGAACTATCCTAAACATATAATTGATTTCTCAATCTAATCACATGCCCATGACAATTAATCACACAAATCAACAATATAAATCAAGCAATTAATAATCAATGATAGAAAATTAACGAATCCAATCAACATATGAATTCAATTGCAAATTACCCAAAATTATCCAACACAATTCATATTGCTAATCTCACAAAGGAGATTAGCCTCTTATAGTCTCAAAGAAAACAACATAGGCAATTGAATCTCCAAAACACATGATTGAACTACAAAGAAGTCTACAAAAATTAGAATTAAAACTCCCTTGAATAGCTTCAATGGTGTTTCTCTTCCTCTTCTTACAATCTCCACTCCCCCTTGCTTCTCTAACTACTTGGATGATGGATTGGATGGTGGGATGAAGGTAGATGGTATATATGAAGAATAGATGAAGATGATGGTATAAAATGGTGGAAATGGTGTGTGAGGTCTGTGTAGGGGTGAAATCCTCGCCAAATCTGATCAAATATTGAAGTATTGGGTATTATACCCCTTGGGAAGTTTCTAGAAGATTTCTGATTTTTTTTTCTAATTTTGCACCTACACGGCTCGTGTGCATGCACACGAATCGTGTGCGTGTACACGGCCATAGGGTAGTCGTGTAGGTGTTTTAGGTGTCGAAACATGGCCACCCCTTATAGGGCTGTGTTCGGAACACGGCTCGTGTATGTGCATGCCCCTGTTTTTCTTCTTTTATTTTGGCTCGTTCTCCCTCGTTTCAACTCCGAATTGAGATCCGCTTTTTCCTACGTCTTTCTTTTCACATCTAGGATCTATTTTTACATGAAAATCATACGTTTAAGCTTATTCTCACACATTTCCATAACAACACAAAACACAACTAAAATACACATAAATACGAATAAAATAATACGAAAACGGATATAAAAAGATACTAAAATCTAGGTGAAAATATCACTCATCACACCCCCAAACTTAAAGTGTTGTTCGTCCCCGAACAACGTAAATGATAAAATAAGGGGGAGAGATTTTCACCTAGGAAAAGACTAAACGAACATGAGTAATAACACATCATTATCAATAATAACTAAAAACTATGCTAAGTCATCCTACAACATTTAATTCATAACATGAAAAATTAACAAGTTTAATTAAAAGAGAATAAGTATATAGTCCCTTTTAGTCCAAGCCTCACATAGGTTATCAATTTCACTCTACTCTCTATAAAGTGAGGTAAAACAACACTCATCAATCGATTGGCTCGACTCGCTATAAGCTCGCTCGTGGACTACATTCACAAACCACCAAGGTTTCAACTAGTGATAAAAAAGGTCTTTAATTAGGATGTAATGATAGACTTTTTGGTAGGGTAGGAAGAATATAGGTAAGAGTGACTAATCAAGTGTAAGTAATCGAAGAGATGATTAACTTCCTCAACTTCTTCACATTCTCTTTCTTCCTTTCTTATCTTTGCTAATCACAAGCACTACTCATCAGCTTTCCTTTGATTGAGCTTTTATGATGCATGCTTCCTTTCTTTAAACTTTTATTTTCTTGAGCATATTTTTGTCGCTTTGCTCATTTTCTGGTTTTGAGGTTGCATGCCCATTCTTATTTGTGCTCTTTTCATCCTTTTTCTTTCTTGCTTGTTTACCATTTCCTTTCTTCTTTTGCTTTCACATCAAACTTTTCAAACCACATATCCTCAATCACTCGCACAAACGGATAAATATATAAGGCTCACGTGGGTAATCAAGGCTTGTAATGCTTATATCACAATAATAGGCTTTAAGGCTCAAAGTGGTTGACTAAAGGATGATGTTTATGGTAATGAAATATATGACAATGACTATAAATAACAAGGATGGCCTAAAATCATGTCACTAATCTCCACAAATCGGGCTCATTCCTATAGTCCTTGAGCAAAGTTCTAGCTTATCAAATACAACCAATCCACTCATGAAAAAAAATACCATGTATACACGGTTGAGGATCAAATACTCACAAGCTTATGCTCGGACCTTAAGAAACTTATTACACCACATTCTTCTCAAAATTGAACAAGTTAAATAGAACATGTCACAATTCGAAAGTGTAGAGATTCTTAATCATAACTTGTCATCATTTATCACAACAACATGTCATCATTCACATTCAAAAATGACTCACAACATCACAAAAATAAACCACCAAACAATCCCTAAACAAGAATAAAATACACACAAAACATATAAGAAAAAAGACTCACTAAATAAGAAACAAAACGAAAAGACATAACATGCAAAAACAACACAACCATCCATCAATAGACAATGAAGCACACATTCATATCATCCATGATCGAGTAAGCTCACAAACATCCCCATCTTTGGTTGAAAAAAGAAATCCTAAATTTTGAAAATAAACTTCCTTCAAACATAACAAATAAAGTAGCACGCTAATCAAACAAAAATCCAAATCAATATCAAAGCATGCTAAGCACATAGAGGTGATGAGATGTAAAGTGAACTCCCTTAGAAAGGCATTTGGTAGTGGAAATGGTTGGCACGGGCATCCGGATTGAATGCACATTGAATCTCGACTTGATCTCTGGGCTCAATTCGTGATTCCACTATACTTCATTTATGCTAAAAAAACTCATCAAAACCATTATCTCAACAATTAGAATAAGAATATAGACTATCATGTACTTCAACACAACCAATCGGACCAAAATCAATCCCAAACTCATGAGAAAATTTTAAAATTGCCCCAAAAATACGAAAAGTATATGCCTTCAAAACAAAGTATGTCACACCACGCCATATCCCCCTAAACTTAAATTAAAACAAAAGTTTCAAGTTAAGTTTGCAAAAAGTGGTGTGACTTACCTATACACTTCAAATCAAGCACTTCTCGTATCTCCAATACGTATTTTCCTTATGAGCACAATCAACCTACAAACCAAAATTGCAAAACAAAATCAAATCCATCATACTAATTGAAAGCAATAAATAAAGCAATAAAGATAATGATGGGTTGCCTCCCATCTAGCGCTAAGTTTAACGTCTTCAAGCCGGACGGGATATGGAGAACTCATCGGAATGGCCACAGATATCGTTCATCCTTGCCACCAAATTTTAACCATTGTGCTTCTCCTCTAGTAGGCACTTGTGGCAAGTGACGGCCTCCGTTGTATCCTTCTAGCATGTCTTTAAAAATTCGACTCTCTTGAGCTTACACTCCATTACCCTCTCCATTATTGAACACCACTTATTCATCTTTACCAAATAGAATCCCAACATCTCTTCGAGTTTTCTTTTATTTCTAAGAATATGAGAAGAATCAATGGGTAAGACAAAGTCAATGTAAACAATATTATGAAATTCAAAGCAACTTAAAGAGTTTAAAGTTTTAGAAATGCTCATTTCACTCTTCAAGTCATCATCACTTGCTTTTCGATTTTGTTCCTCTTTATCAACATCATTCGCCTCAATAGGCTCTTCAAATACCTTCTTTAATTCTTCATCTCCCAAATACTCTTCTTTCTCCAACTCTTCTTCAACTTTGCTCTCCTCTTCACGTTCTTCAACTTGTTGAAAATTGGTCAAAGCACTTACAATTTGGCTTACTTGATGCTCCAAAGCTTCTAACCTCTTCTCAGTTGCCTCATTTCTTTTCTTGTCCTCCTCAAGGCTTGCTTCCATCATCTCAATCAAGACTTCTATAGATGATTTTTCTTCCTCCACTTGTTGAAAGTCTCCTCCCTCTTGGTTGTCAATATTCCATCCTTGAATTGGTAGATAATTCCCATGAAAACTTCCATTATAGTTGTTTTAAAAATTTCCTTGGAAATCATCTACTCCCATGAAATAAGCATCTCCTACTTGATGGTTAGGCATCTCCACTCTTCTTGCTTCATAGGACTAGGAATCGACACACCTTGCACATTTTGACCACTCCCCAAACTTTTACTATGCACGACTTGACCATAAGCTCCTTGATTCATCATCCTTATTTGTCTTGTCAATTCCAAGATAGCAGGGGAAATTATCTCGGAGGATTCATTACAAAGAAAACTTGATTGAAAATTTTGCAACGGAGAATTGGTGTTGGGATTTGGTAATAATAAGCACATGCTTGATAAGGGTGGAATGTATTTGAAATGTAAGCTTGTTTCCATTCTCCATTTCTTACTTGATTGTAGTATTGAGTGCTATCTTGATCCATTTGGAAATTGTAATCGTAGTTGCTCTCATTCATGTAGCCTCTGGATCGTGGCGGTGGAACCCTTGCAATTTGATTCCCGAAAATATCAATCAAGTATTGGTTCCAACCTTCCATTTAAATGCTCTTCTCAAGGCTTACTACAATTCTTCTTCAAACTTTCTATTTTTGGCTTTGATCCCCCTTCTTCTTCTCTCAAGGTAGTCCAAGTAAGTACCTATCAAAACGAACGAGAGGGATAAAAAATTTTACAAAGCAAATAATAAAAAGCAATAAAAATATCTCCAGTAATACCAAACAAAATACTCCTTTGTTAAACAACTAGCAACCGTTGCCTCCCCGGCAACAACGCCATTTGATTAGCCATTTGTAGTCGGATGACTAATTAAAGAATTTATCGAACCACAGGGAAAAAGATACTAGGGTTTAAGCGATCTCGTGTTTGTCATAGTTTTATAGAGATGATCATAAAGGGGAAGGATTAATCAAGAAATGATAATAAAACAATGGGATAGCTGAATGGAAGATGGATGAATGAGCCAAATAGATAGAGAATGAGACTAACAATACTTAAAGCATGAAAAATTTAGGCATCATGCAATGATTCATAAATGTCATGGATTAATAACTAAGGGTCAACACGAATTCCACCTAAACTCCCTCTCGAGATGGATAGGATGTAGATCCTTTACAAGGTCTCAAAAAGGTTCTGAGGTTGGTTCTCAATCAAACAATTCTAACTAGGTACTAAGTTCAATTAGAGAGTCCCTTCACACGATCAATTGAGCTCTCTATCTAACAAATCACATGTTCTATCAAAGGGTTCTAAATTCCAAAGAATTTTTCAATCTCTCTAAAACTTATAATGCACATGAAGTGTATGATGAAATGATTCAATGAACTATCCTAAACATATAGTTGATTTCTCAATCTAATCACATGCCCATGATAATTAATCAAATAAATCAACAATACAAATCAAGCAATTAACAATCAATAATAGAAAATTTACAAATCCAATGTACATATGATTCAATACCCAAAATTTATCCAACACAATTCATATTGCTAATCTCACAAAGGAGATTAGCCTCTCATAGTCTCAAAGAAAACAATATAGACAATTGTATCTCCAAAACACATGATTGAACTACAAAGAAGTCTACAAAAATTAGATTTAAAACTCCCTTGAAAAGCTTCAATGGTTCTTCTCTTCCTCTTCTTGCAATCTCCACTCCCCCTTGCTTCTCTAACTACTTGGATGATGGATTGGATGGTAGGATGAAGATAGATGGTATGGATGAAGAATGGATGAAGATGATGGTGTAAAATGGAGAAAATGGTATGTGAGGTATGTGCAGGGGTGAAACCCTCGCCAAATCTGATCAAATATTGAAGTATTGGGTATACCCCTTGGGAAGCTTCTAGAAGATTTTTGGTTTTTTTTCTGCTTTTGCACTTACACGGCTCGTGTGCATACACACGGCCACAGGATGGTCGTGTAGGTGTTCCAGGTGTCGAAACATGGCCACCCCTTACAGGGCTGTGTTCGAAACACGGCTCGTGTAGGTGCATGCCCTTATTTTTCTTCTTTTGTTTTGGCTCGTTCACCCTCGTTTCAACTCCGAACTGAGATCCGCTTTTTCCTACGTCTTCCTTTTTTTTCTAGAATTTATTTTTACCTGAAAATCATACGTTTAAGCTCATTCTCACACATTTCTATAAAACACAAAATACAACCAAAATACACATAAATACGGATAAAATAATACGAAAATGGATATAAAAAGACATTACAATACATATATGTCTTGGACAATAAATTAGGGATACAAAAGGGATTGAATAAGGGGGATAGGTGTGCAGTGTGCAAAATCCTTATTGGAGGCAGAGTCTAACAGGAATTATCCCTATGTATTCTTCATTTCACAAATATAATCTTTCAATCCATTTCAATATGTTGTTCTTGTTCTTCACTCTATTAATACTAGACAATTTTTACACATTTAGGACTATTTTGTTTATTTTAAAAGTTAACAGATCAATTTTTAAATTTTGGAATATTATTGACAAAATTTTAAAAGATACAGACTTAAGAGTCTAAAATTTTTATTTTTCTTGTCACGTGGCGTTACTGGTTAGGTGACCTGCTCAAGTCGGTAAATGGACTAAGTTATCGATTTTTGAAAAGTTAATGAATTAATTTTCAAAACTACAAAATGTTTGAACTAATAAAAAAATAGGTTAACGGACTACAAAATTATTTTTCATTTATTTTGTTATGAAGTTTTTTTTTTCATGTAGTTTTTGTGAATTATAGTCTAATAACTTTGTTTTTCATTTATTTTGTTGTGATGTTTTTTTTCTCATGTTATTTTTGTGAATTATAGTCTAAAAAATTTGTAGTTGTGAAACTTAATTTTTATTATTTAATTTAAATTTTTATATGAACTAAATTAATCCCATTAGATTTTAATTAATTTTATTTATTTAATATTTAGTGATTTTAAATGAATAATATAATTAATTAATATTTTAATAATTAAAGTACATATATATATATATTAAGTATACTATAGCAGAAACTTTTCTTGCTGATGTGTCGTGTCCAGAGCGCTCAAATGTGACGTATAATTTTCTCAATTTTTGGATCTTTAATTATTTTTTAAATATTTTCTTTATTTAATTTTATTTAATTTCCTTATTTAATATTTTCTTTTTTTAAATAATGTGTTTTTTATTTTAAATAATAATTAAATTTTCAATATTTTATTTATTTATTTGGGTATCTTTAATTAATTATTACTAAATCTTTTAATGCAATTAATTAATTAATATATCAAATTAAATTATATATATAAAGCGAAAAAAGAATATTCCATATAATGTTCTCTCACCCCACCTATAAATAAGACTTTTTGGTTAGTCATTCTAAATACATACATTCGATTCTCCAAGAGAAATAAAAGCTTTCTTTAAGTTCTCTAGAGAATTGATTTATGAAAGTATACAAATTTATTTCAATAGAGTGAATCAAGTAGAGATTCGATCTACCTCTAAAGAATCGATTCAAGTATTCTTCAAGAGGAAGAGAATTGATTCAAGCATTTTTGAATCGATTTACCTATTAAGAATCGATGAATCGATTCTTCAAGAGGAGGAGAATCAATTCAAGTATTCTTGAATAGATTTACATCTTAAGAATCAATTCCTATTAAGAATCAATGAATCGATTCTTCAAGAGGAAGAGAATCAATTCAAGTATTTTTGAATAGATTTACATCTTAAGAATCGATTCTTCAAGAGGAAAAAAAATGATTAAAGTATTACCTCTTAAACATCGATTCAAGTATTTTTTAAGATCTACCTCAAGTATTTTTTAAGATCTACCTCTAAAGTATTGATTCAAGTATTGTTCAAGCGAAAGAGGATCGACGATTCAAGTACTCTTGAATCGATTTACCTCTAGAGAATAAGAGGTTGAAAAACTAACTCATGTATAGAATCAAAAGCTTAAGTTCTTTAAGTTAAATCATTATTTCATATCAAATAACATTAAAATTGAGTTTGTAAATATTTGTTATTTTTTTAAATTTAATGTATTAATATTTATTTATTTATATATATTTTAATTATTCAATATGATATATGAATTATCAAATTTGTTTTCTTTAATTGTTTATATAATTTGAAACTAATAACATTAAATAAAATCAATAAATTCATTACAAATTTATAAATATTTAAAAGAATATTATATATAAATTAATTTTTTTATTACATCTTAAGTATACTATAGCAGAAACTTTTCTTGCTGACATTTCGTCTCTAGAGCGCTCCAATGTGATGTGTAATTTCCTCAATTTTTTGGAATTTTTAATATTTTCCTTATTTACTTTTAATTGACTTCCTTATTTAATATTTTATTTTTTAAATAATATGTTTCTTATTTTTAATAATGATTAAATTTTCAATATTTTATTTATTTATTTGGGTATCATTAATTAATCACTAAATTTTTTAATGCAATAAATTAATTAATATCAAATTAAATCATCTTATATATAAAGTTAAAAAATACGTTACATTATTAAAATCAAATGCTATAATTTGTTGCAAATTCTTTACATTAATAAAAGAAATTGTCTAGCTATAAGAAAAAAAATCTTAATAAATGTTGTTATGTTATATAACAAGGATTATTTTATTATTAAAAATAGTAATAATTAAATGATCCTACGTTGTACGCGAGTTTCATACTAGTATATATATATATATATATATATATATATATATATATATATATATATATATATATATATATATATATATATATATATATAAAGAGAGAGAGAGAGAGAGAGAAATTATCATATTTGAGCCTATAAGTATACCAAAATTTGTATTTGATCTTTTAACTATTGCAATTTTTAATTTTAGTCATTTTTTGTCCAATTTTGATTATTTTTTGTCCAAATTGAACAAAGAAAGACAAATTGAAAATTGTATCAAATGTGGATTTTGTGATAACTTGACAAGATACTTAAAGAATCAAATGTGATGATTTGATCAAAAAAAAGTTATAATTTCTCTCATTATATTAAAACTCTCACAATATCTTAATATGAATATTCAAGGACATTATATTACCTTCGATCTTTAAAAAATAAAACATTATCAATGAGGAATGGTTACATTAATATTATTTCAACCGACCCTTTTAAGAAAAATACTTATATATCAATGTTGTTATAACCTAACTAGAGATTGAACTAGCAGAGACAACCGTTGAGGTTCAATCGAAAAAAATAAATTTTAAATATTTTTAATTATATGTTTTACAGAATCAGTACTATTCATAAAAAATGTATAATTAACAACATTATTTAAAGTTAAAAAATCAATTTAAATAAAAAATATAATGAAATAAAAATATTTGTAGTTCATAATTCATACTTCATACATAGTTATAATATACATACATAATATCATAATTCATATTTTAATCTAATATTTAAATATAATCATTTTTTTAAAAAAAAGTGAAACATCATTAACAGAAATTAAAAATTGAAAAAGATTTTTTTTAAAAGATGACAAAAAAAATCTCTTGTGAGATGTCTTTACGTGAGACGGATCATGAGACAGATCAAATTGGTATATTATCCATAAATTAAATAATAATTTATAATTAATTTTTTTGGCAACTCCTTAATTATAGAAACTTCTTAATTTAATTAAAGGTGCGGCTATTTGCACTCCCGTAATCGCAAGACGAACCCCGATTACTAAACGTATCCCACTATAATTGAATCTTACGTATTTAAACTACTAAATACTCCCCATACAAAAACGACTTTACCATTTTAATTATTTATACCCAAATTAAAAAAAAAAACTAATTAATCACAAAATAAAAAAATGAAAAAAAATGTTCACTTACACAGGAACGGCGCTGGTGTGTTCTGCCACGACTCACCGCAACCTTTTAGAAGAGAAGGGAAGAACATCTTCTATCCACTGTCAAGACTTCGTCAATGTCAAGTAAGTACCATGTATTCTTTGTCTTAGCCATTTCGCTTCTTCATTCTGAAGTTGACACAAAATATAAGGTTTAGGTTGGTTTCAAATTTGAAAATTAAGCATGGGTAATTTGAATTTGTATTTCTGTAGTGTGTGGTTGTACTTCTCTTGTAATTTTGGATTGAATTTTTCATGAATTAGAAACAATTAGATAGGTTTCTGAGCAGTTGGTATGTGAATTCCAAAAATCCATTGAACGTTGTTTGTTCTACCGCTGCAGTCGAACAGGGTAGCCTGTTTGGTTGTTACAACCAGTGTTGTCGAAACTCGACTGGACCGGCCGGTGTGACCGGTTGAATCCGGAACCAGCATGGAAACCAGTCCAGAAACACATATAAAACTGCTTTTGCGGTTAAACTGAGAAAAATTGGTTCAAATCGGTAAAAACCGAGAGAATCGGATGAACCAAAAATAGCCGCTTTGTGTATTTTTTAATTATTTTTTTAATTAAACCGAGTCCTAGGCTTAAACATAACCCTCACCAATCGAAAATTTGAAAGAAAATTGAAAAATAGAAGACTGAGAAGAACAAAAGATTGAGGAATTTATGCATATAATTTCTTTCTCAATGGATTTACCCATTAAATCCAAAACAAGAACACTCGAATTAAAACGTAATATCGTAAATTAGGACATGTCTTGCTGCTTGTTAGATTCGATGCAAGCTGAAGAGAGAACACCATCTATTTGCTAAGGAGAGAAAGATGGAAAGAGAGAGTGTGAGAGTTGGAGAGAGAACTGCAGAGAAGAGAGATGTAGATAGAGCGGCGCAGCTGTCTGTTTGAATGTTGAGGATGGAGGAAATAAGATTGTAACCCTACTTATCAATCTTTACACGAGTGGGCTTTATTCTTTTTTTTTTTAACAGAGTGAGCTTTATTCCTTTACAACAATATGGGCTTTGGGCTTTTATTTCATAGTTGAACAAATTATTTTGTTTAGAAAATTTTATTTTTTTTAATGGTTATTTTAAAAAATAATTAAAAATATATGAAATTTAATTTTTCGGTTGAACCACCGATTGAACCGGTCCGACCGGTTGAACCGCCGATTAAACCGGTCCGACCGGTTGAACCGCGAACCGTTACCTTCACCGATATTCGATCTTCGGTTCGATTATAAAAATACTGGTTGCAACTAAACAAGGTGTTTTCTAATACTTTATCCCAAAAATCTCCTCTAATCTTCATATTTAATTCCCTATCTCTTATAATATCTTTCAAAATACACCAAATCCTCCTCATTGCCTGGAGATAAATTACCAAAACTTAATTATTAATTACTTCAACAAATTATATTTCTAGAGAATGCTAATTAATTACCTTGACAACCTTTGAATAAGCATTCCTTGGAATGTACACAAGAAGAGATACAAAACCTATTATGAAAGTGATAAAATCTCCCCATATTTTTGCAGTTATTGGATCCTCAGGATCTGTGCTTAGGAGATTTTCAGCATCAAACAAATTTTTTACTGCATAAAAAATGCATATATATATATATATATATATATATATATATATATATAACTATGTTTGTTCTCCATAGCTTAGGAATCATGAGATGCATCATTATGTGTAGTTTGTATTGCCATAGTTCAATGGGATTTATTGTCATTATTTGCAGTAGATATTAAACTACCACATAAAAATCAATTTCTTGTTTAATAGGAGAAAAGATATTAATGTTTTTATTTTTTAAATAAGGAAAATAAAATTTTAAGAATGAATAATATATCTGTTATAACTTATACATGATAACTATAACATGTATATATTAAAGAATAACTATAACATAATCAGTTTCTTTTGATTACAGAATAACTATATGTATATATTATATGTTTTTTAGAATCTCCTTGAAAGTAAAAGAATTGCATAAATAACTCCATATTTATCTCCCATATTCCTTTACCGATAACATGTCTTACTTCTTATTCATGTACCTATAACATGTATTTTCAGCGTCACGTGAGGATGATCGGGATGATAGTGGTGATGAGGGGGTGCTCAAAAGGCCTTTCCAAGTGGTCCAATAAATCCATCTTTATTGCCTAGTTTTAAAACACATGTAGCTGCTAGGATTTGAAATGGTGAGAAACGAGAGCTTTTAAAGGGTCATTGCCACGTGACAAAATTATTGGAGTGGAAAATTCCATAAAATAGTACCTTTAGACCCTTATTTAGGAGTACAAATATGTTGCATTGCATGGTTTTTCGTATCGTAGTGCGAACAAAGCTCTTATCGGTGTTTCTATGGAGAGGTGGCATCCTGAGACCAATACTTTTCACATGCCATTTAGAGAAATAATCACGTTAGATGATGTTTATTATTTGACTGGTTTGAAAATCGAGGGGGCTCCTATAGACCTTCCAGAGGTGGATGAAGGTGATGAGATGAAAGATGAGGAAATATTAATTGAACGATTGTTAGGAGTGAATGCTCAAGATTCTGTTCCTGAGTTGAATAAGGTTTGGAGTAGCGCCGTTAGATTGTCATGGTTGAAAGCAAATTTACATGATAAAGTGGCATTTAATAATTCAGATGATCGCGAACGTTCAGTTCAAGCATATCTAATGTATGTGTTTGGTTATGTTTTATTCCCTGATAAAAGTGGGAAGTTGGAACATACTTTTTAAGAGTGTTGAATTTTGTTGAAGATGCATGTGAAATTGCATGGGGTACAACTATTCTAACTTTTTTATATAAACAATTGGGACTAGCATCTAGATATGGTGTGAAGTAGATTGGAGGATTCATTCCATTATTAAAGGTAATTTATTATACACATATTACTTTCTGTATTTTTTTCCTTGCTTATATTAAATCTCGTATTTATGTTGTCTTACTTTATCTTAAAGGCATGGATATATGAACATTTTCCATCCACTCGGCCTCCGCGTATCGTGATGTATAGTTCAGAGAAACCACTTCCAACCAAATGGTCTTCCCCGAATCAATATGGATCTATATTTGTAGATCAAGTGGCTTGGAGAGAAATACTCGATAGTCTTTTTATCTCACAAGTAAGAAATTTATTCATCTTATTTTGATAAATTTGATAGGTTACCCGCAATGATGTTAAGTTTACTGCTTACTTTCTAATCTATTTGATAGATTTGCAAAGTATGAGCTTTACACTATAGATAAGCAACTAATTTTCCATTCATTTATCTTTCTTTTATGACTTAAATCGTCAGGTGGAATGAAATCCTTGTCTTGTCGTTTGTGATAAGTTTTCTTTGATGGAAGTTGTATTTTTTCAAGGATGTATTCGTTCATTTGATATTGTTGAGCCATACCACCTGGATCGTGTTTTGAGATAGTTTGGTTTTATCCAAAGGATCCTGACTGACCCCATTGCTCCCACACTCGCTCGCAGGCCTTCCAAAGATGTAATTACACACTCACATTTGATGATGATATGATTGAGAGTTTCAGTAGGTGGGATGACTATAATCATCCATGAGATTGTTCACCTGATTATATAGAGCTGTATCAATTTCATTCGCTTCCTATTATGCAGAATCCTAGTAGAGTCTCGAGATTAACACGTCCATCTATGATCACTGTGGATGCTGGTCAGCTTTGGGACTAAACTCAGACTGCTCTTACTTTACATGAAGTGCCTGTGCACATTTGGAGAATCCAAGATTCAAATCTTACATTTCCTGAAACTATGTCATGTCTGGAGCAAGCGTACTTGGCATTAGGAGAGGAAGCGAGAGAGGCTGGACCTACTGACGATGATGATACTCCCGGACCATCTTCTGGACCATGAGTGCGAGTAAGAGGGAGAGGATCTCGACGTCATAGGCAAGAGTGATTTTTGTGTCAACTATTATGTATTTTGCTATAAGTGTTATGAATTTTACCTTTATTATGAATATTTTCAAGTTAACAAAACCATGTTTGACTGTTATTCAATTATATATTGTTTCACTTGTTTTTACCATTATAATACATGAATTTATCACTTCTTATTGAATTGTTCTCTTTGTTCTTATTCTCTTTGTAATGAATTGTTATCTGTATTTAAGAAAGATACAAAAAATGAGATTTTTTTACAATAGCAATTGTTTAAGCTAGGAAGTCAAAATGGGAATGTCCTAATCCAAAGTTACAATATCTACATTATTCCCTATAGGAGAGTGTCCTACTATATCATCATACATAATAAATTGTTGCTTGCACACACATCCCATTCTTTTGCACAGTCAGCGCAATATTCATGCCACTTAGCCAGAGTGTGAACTTAGTCTCAATTTTGGTGCAAATTGATAAGAGTAAGTGTACTCTATCGTTGTGTGTAGACGTGGTGACCAAGTGCAAAATTTATAATATCGAACCCAAGGGAGAAAATGATGTATCCGTATTCGAAAGATGTTTCACTCTAGAATGACTAATCAATAAAGAAGATGTTAATTAACACTATAACCTACTTAAGAAAGCAATTAAAGATAGAAAATGTACATATGAGATTGATGATAGGTGATGGTGAGCAATCTAAGTAGTATGCAAGACTTTACCACAATCAAGATCTAGACATCACCTAAACATGCAAGTTTCTAATGGCAAACATCATTGAAAATGGAATAGAAGCAATCACATATGTTCCCCTAATCCCTATGGCCAAGACAATTAGGTTCTAAACTTTTTACAAGTTTGCAAGCCCCTAAGATTGATTCTTACTCTCAATTCCCTCAAGGGTACTATGATTATAAGATTGGTTCTTCTCACTCAATTAAAAACCTACTTAGATCTATTAATTAAGTGTCCTCACATGAATGTTCTAAGTATATAAAGATGCTACCACATACTTCACATACTAACATACACTATCCATACTATAACATGATTCAATTAAAACCCTAGTTACAATATCGAAATGGCCTTCCTAACATCATAAATAGAGATTTCAATCACACAAATCATAATACAAATATAGTGAATCATAAATCATGTGATAAATTCCAAAATCAATTCAATTAAACCATTAAAAATCCTACATATCTAGAATTGTCTCAATCCATCATGTGGCTAGCCTCACATGAGGACTAGCCACTACAAATCATAATAAAATCAATATAATCCATGGCTTGCTAGCTCCATTTGAGCTAAATAATGAAGAAAATAACAAATCAAAGGTTGATTGGCTTCCCTTTTGAAGTTGGCCTTATCTTCCTTCAACATGCTCCAATCTTCACTCCGTGATGTTCTTCCCTTCCTTAGATTGGTGGATTGGTGGATGGATTTGAGGAAATAAAGGGGAATGGATGGATGAATTGAAGGATAGAGGGATGAGATGGAGATGGATGAAGATGGAAGTGTAAAATGGCTAGAGTGGTATGTGATGTGTGTGGGCAGCCAAAACCCTTGATTTTCTGGTGCAAATGGTATAATTGGGGCTATTTATACCCCCTTGACAAACCTAGAAATCGCACTTGAAAATTCACAGAATTACAAAAAAACACGATCGTGTTTTTATGTATTTGCCCGTGTTTTCCTGCATCAGCACTTTTTAACAATAAAACACGCCTTTTCGCCGAACAACAAGAAAACACGAGCGTGTTTTCTTATTCCGCCCATGTTTTCATGCACTTTTTCAGCCCTCTGGACATAATTCACATTTGCATAAAAACACGGGCTCGACATAAAAACACGGGCATGTTTTTACGCCATTTTGGCAATTTTCAAAATTCTATTACTATCTCCATTCTTCATGCTTTTCTTCACCACTTATCTTCATAATCACCTATTTCAAGACATGAAAATGCATCATCATCATTAATCCTCAATTTCCCATAATATGATATAAAAAGATACACAAATACAAACAAAAGAAAGAAAACAAACACAAAAATAACACAAAATCTAGGTGAAAATAGCGACGATCAACCCCCCAAACTTAAAGTGTTGCTCGTCCTCGAGCAATGAAAATGATAAAACAAGAGGAGAAGTTTTCACCTAGAAAAAGACCTAACGAACATAAGCAATAACATATCATAAGCAATATAGACTACAAATCATATCAAGTCACCCTACAATATTAAACTCATAACATGAAAAATTAACAAGTTCAATTCAAAGAGAATAAAGAGTAATATAGTCCCTTCCGATCCAAACCTCACATTGGATATCAAATGCACTCAACACTCTATCAAAATAAGGTAAATCAACACTCATCAACTGATTGGCCCGACGCACCATAGGCTTACTTGTGGACTACATTCACAAACCACCATGGCTTCAATTAATGATAAAATAGGACTTTGCTTTTGGATGTAATGATAGGCTTTTTGGTAAAGGTAGAGAGAATTTGGATAAGAGTGACTTATCAAGGTAAGTAATCGAAGAGATGATCAACTTTTTCAACTTCTTCACGTTTCTATCTTCCTTTCTTTTCTTTTCTAAACACAAGCACTTATCATTATCATTCTTTGTGTTTCTTGAGCTTCTTTTGATTGTATGCTTCCTTCTTTGACTTTCACGATTGCATGAGCATATTTTAATTTGTTGATTTGCTCATTTTTCTTATTTTGAGGTAGCATATATATTTGCTTAAGCTCTTTTCATCATTTTCTTGCTTGTTTACCATTTCCCTCTTTCTCTTACATAATTCTCACATCAAACCGTGTATACCACTATCCCCTCAATCACCCACACAAAAGGTATATATATAAGACTTAAGTGGGTAATCATGACTTGTAATGTGCTTAATTCATAATAAATAGGCTTAAAGGCTCGAAGTGGCTAACTAAGGATGATGTTTGCATAAGGAAATTTATGGCTATGACTTTAAATAATAAGGACGACATAAGATCATTTCACTAATCTCTACTACTCGGGCTCATTCCTGTAGTCCATGAGCAAATTCTAGTTTACCAAAGCTCAATCGATCCACTCATGAAGAAATAACCATGGGTGCACGGTTGAAGCTCAAACGCTCACAAGTTTTTGCTCGGACCATGAGGAACTTATTACACCTCAATTCATCTCAAAATTGAACAAGTTAAATAGAACATGTCACAATTTTAACTAGTAAAGATCCTTAACATAATTTGCCATCACTTATCACAAATAACACATCATCACTCACATTCAAGAAAACGACTCACAACACAAGAAAATAAGAACATCACAAAACACAAAAACACAAGACACAAGACATAAGACACAAGGAAACCATGTGCGCCGGTGCAAATGTTCGTAATATGAGAACTATGAGAGCATAAAAAAATCGACCCCCAAACTTAATTCTTAGCTAAGGCTAGAATTAAGTTTGAGTCAAAGAATAGGTACTCCATTTGAAGCATCCCTCGTAGCTCTTCTCGTAATCCAATATTCTCCACATCCACACCAAGCACATCATATTTCCTACACAAAACATCAACAAACATAAAAATCAACCTAACAAACCATCATCAAACCAATCACCCTTATTGAAAGCAATAAAGAAAATAATAAAAAAACGATGGGTTGCCTCTCATCAAGCGCTAAATTTAATGTCTTCAAGAAAGACGGATCATGGAGAACTCATCGGAATTGCAAAGGATATCGTTCGTTCTTGCCATCAAATTTTAATCTCTGTGCTTCTTCCACTATTAGGCATTTATGGCAAGTAACAACCTCAGTTGCCTCCTTCGAGATTGACTTTAAAAATTCTACTCTTTTGAGCTTACATTCCATCAACCTTTCCATTCTTGAGCACCACTTATTTCTTCTCTCCACATAGAATTCTAGCATGTATTCAAGTTCCCTTTTGTCCTTAAGAATATGAGAAGATTCAATGGGTAAGACAAAGTCTATAAAAATAACATTATGAAATTTAAAGCAACTTAAAGAGTTTAAAGGTTTAGAAATGCTCATTTCTCTCTTCAAGTAATCATCACTTGCTTCTTGACTTTGTTCCTCTTCATCAAGCACCTCCTTTGATTCTTCTTCCCCCAAATTCTCTTCAATTTTGTCTTCCTTATCCTCAATAAGATCAACATCTCTTGAGTCTTCATTATTCAAACATTCTTCTACCTCTAACTCTTCTTCAATCTTTTCATCAAAATTCTCCATCTCGTAGAGAGTATTCCGTTCACTTATCATTTGACTCATTTGACATTCAAGGGCCTCAAATCTCCTTTCATCTTCCTCTTGCTCTTTCTTCCTTTATTCTCTCTCTTTCTTTCTCTCTTCGTTCATTTCTCTTCTTTCTTTAAGAATCTCATTGAGCATATCCATAAGTTGCCCAACTCTATATTTTACAGATGGCTTTGCTTCTTCACTTGGTGGATGTCATCTTTGTTCTTGGAGATAATTTTCTTGATCATTACTTTAGAAATTACTCCCTTGCATGTAAGAAATATCCTATACTTGAGAACTAGGCATCATCCACTCTTGTTGCACCGTAGGGTAAGAAGTTGGCATACTTTTAGTATATTGAGACCCATAACTAGAGAGACTTGGTTGAAAACTTTGCCTTATCACTTCCAAGAGCATATCTTCTATACAACTCAACTAAGGCACTATTTTCATATGTAGGGGTTACCATAGGCACAAGGTTATTGTAGGGACTTGATGTAGAATAAGTGTTTCCTTGATAAGGTTGAAATGTATTTACATTACAAGCACTTTTCCATCCCACATGTACTCCATTATTGTACCATTGATCCATATCTATGCTCTTCTCCTCAAGATCTACTATAATTTTCTTCACTTGCTATTTTTTGTTGCTCTTTCTTCTCTTCTATCAAGGTTGATGTATCTTTCAAGAAGAACAAGTCAGAATAAGTTTTTTCAAAGCAAAAAAAGAGCAAAAATAAGAAAAAAATTGTCCTAAGTAGAGCTAACAAATCCAAACACGTTACATCGAAGCCTTTCTCCCCGGCAACGGCGCCATGAACTTAGTCTCAATTTTGGTGCAAATTGATAAGAGTAAGTGTACTCTATCGTTGTGTGTAGACGTGGTGACAAAGTGCAAAATTTATAATATCAAACCCAAGGGAGAAAGTGATGTATCCGTATTCGAAAGATATTTCACTCTAGAAGGAATAATCAATAAAAAAGATGTTAATTAACACTACAACCTACCTAAGAAAGCAATTAAATATAGAAAATGTACATATGAGATGGATGATGGGTGATAGTGAGCAATCTAAGTAGTATGCAAGGCTTTACCACAATCAAGATCTAGACATCACCTAAACATGCAGGTTTCTAATGGCAAACATCATTGAAAATGGAATAGAAACAATCACATATGTTCCCCTAATCCCTATGGCCAAGACAATTAGGTTATAAACTTTTTACAAGTTTGCAAGCCCCTAAGATTGATTCTTACTCTCAATTCTCTCAAGGGTACTATGATTATAAGATTGGCTCTTCTCACTCAATTAATAACCTACTTAGATCCATTAACTAAGTGTCCTCACATGAATGTTCTAAGTATATAAAGATGCTACCACATACTTCACATACTAACATACACTATCCATACTATAACATGATTCAATCAAAACCCTAGTTACAATATCGGAATGACCTTCCTAACATCATAAATAGAGATTTCAATCACACAAATCATAATACAAATATAGTGAATCATAAATCATGTGATAAATTCCAAAATCATTTCAATTAAACCATTAAAAATCCTACATATCTAGAATTGTCTCAATCCATCATGTGGCTAGCCTCACATGAGGACTAGCCACTACAAATAATAATAAAATCAATATAATCCATGGCTTGCTAGCTCCATTTGAGCTAAATAATGAAGAAAATAACAAATCAAAGGTTGATTGACTTCCCTTTTGAAGTTGGCCTTATCTTCCTTCAACATGCTTCAATCTTCACTCCGTGATGTTCTTCCCTTCCTTAGATTGGTGGATTGATGGAATGGTGGATGGATTTAAGGAAATCAAGGGGAATGGATGGATGAATTGAAGGATAGAGGGATGAGATGGAGATGGATGAAGATGGAGGTGTAAAATGGCTAGAGTGGTGTGTGTGGGCAGCCAAAACCCTCAATTTTCTGGAGCAAATGGTGTAATTGGGGGTATTTATACCCCCTTGACAAACCTAGAAATCGCACTTGAAAATTCGCAGAATTACATAAAAACACGGTCGTGTTTTTATGTATTTGACCGTGTTTTCCTACATCAGCACTTTTTAACACAAAAACACGCCTTTTCGCCGAACAGCAAGAAAACACGAGCGTATTTTCTTGTTCCACCTGTGTTTTCATGCACTTTTTCAGCTCTCTGGACATAATTCACATTCGCATAAAAACACGGGCTCCACATAAAAACACGGGCGTGTTTTTATGCCATTTTGGCAATTTTCAGAATTATATAACTATCTGCATTCTTCATGCTTTTCTTCACCACTTATCTTCATAATCACCTATTTCAAGACATGAAAATGTATCATAATCATTAATACTCAATTTCCCATAATATGATAAGTCACCTGCAACATAAATACATATACTTGTCAACCTTCAATCAACAGCAAAACATAATAAATAACAAGAACAAAAATTGTAGATTAATATCGAACCGCGATAAAATGATCCTTGCTATCGAGCAATGTTATGCAAATGCACTTGAGTTTCGCTGAAATTGCTATTCTTAGGGGTAAGAATATAAAGCAACCGGAATGTGATAGTGTGACAAAAATAACATTGTATGCAGATGCAATCAAGTGACCTATCTCGGGCAATGCAAACCAAAAAGGTTTTTGAGCGAAGATGGTATCAAAATACTATAATGCTATTTTATATCATTAACAATACCTTCTCGAATAAAAACATTTTCATATAGATCTGTAACTCGTCAATGATATCATGTCGAACCTTACCCCATGCATCTTTTCCTAACCCCATGGCATGAGCTATAGATTGAAAGCCACAATGTCCATCCTCTAGCATATTGGTGGTCTGTGAGACATACTTGCGAAAAAAATTTTAGAAACTCCGTTATTAACTCATTTGACTTTTTTTTTCTGCTGGACTACCTGTTCAAATATATACCATACATGAATCATCAATGTATATAATATAAATCACTTTAGATAAATAAAATATTATTTCTACCTGTTTCTTTCTCTACAAAGTGTGGTAAATATCGGTTTAACACCACTTGGTCTACTAATGAATATTGACTCCGTTATTGGGGAACAACTATACTTGATAGATTCAGCAACATATTTGATGAGAGTGATAATTCACATATTTTGAGCTCTGATTTGCGTGGAAATTGAGTACGATTTGGGCTATCTTCAAGGAAAATTGGTATGTTTAGGGAAAATCCACGAATCAGATGCTATAGAGGCTATTTGAGCAAACACGAGTTTCGAGATGCCACTTAACCTTAGGAAGAGCCGATCGACCTGCACTACTTGGTCGAGCGAGTGTCTGTATAGAGTTTCAGCGAACAGGGAGGCCGCTTGACCTAGCCGAAGTCCACTCGACATCACCAGTTTTGGTCGATTGGGGACACGCGCGCCTATTTTTGATAATTCCGATCCTCCTATGCGTGAATTGACGTATATAAAAAGGGACGCCAATCACATCAAAAAGAGAGTTGGATTCCACATCCATCCTACACCACATCCAAACCCTAAATCCATCCACATGAGCTCTAGAGAGAGATTCGTGTAGCGAATCAAGTGAAAACCAAGTAAAGATTCAAGACAGAAGCGAGAAGTGACGGCGCCCACATGTAGGGTTTATTTCGCAACTTAATCTTTCTTGTAAATTTCAAGACTATGGGTAAGATCTATCCAAATACCATGAACGTTCTTCGAAGCGTCATGGGCTAGAACTACTTTGCTAGTTCTAGGGTTATGAAGGATTTTATCTAGTTAATTGAACTTACATGTGTATACTCTGTACAACACTACTTGTGTATTTATTTTATATAAGACAATGCTTTATTAATTCATACTCTGAGTTGTTTTGTGCATTTTTAACTGTTATGTAGAGTTTGAATACATATCATGGTTATTGATTGAGTGCTTTCACTGCTGAGCAGGATTTTATGTTATGATTCTTAATAAGGGGCTCCGAATTTTCATTAGAACTCTCTTATATAAATACTTATTAATTGAATTAAATTCGGGTTAGTAAGTAGGATAAAGAGGATAATTATATAGTATCTATAAAGGGAGATCATATCGGGTTAGAGTACTTAGTGCACGGGAAATAATTGATACTGATAGTACCTAGAAATGGGGTATAATTATGTTCTTGCTCCAAGGTGATTCACATGTGTTACAAGCATATTTAATTGTGTCTATTGAGTAGATTTGCATGGCTTAGTGATGCGTCCATAGTTCACAAGGCAGAGTCGGACATTGACATACGAAAGGGAGATTAATTAATAAAACTAGATGGCCCCGAAGAGCTACCTATCTTATCGCTTTAGCTACTATCGTTTATTTTCTACAGTCTTTATTTTATTTTTATTTAATTACTTTGTCTATTAGATTAAACATTAGTCTCCGCTTAAATTGCCAAACAATAGTTTCTCTTAGTATAAATAATAATAAATTGATAATCAATCGTCATTTGGGTTCGATAATATAACTTGGTCACTTATCTAAGCTACAATAACATCCTTCATACTTGGGGATTAATTATGTGTTGAGAAAACACCCATCAATATTTAAAAGCACTCTTGTCTCATTTTGTGAATGTAGACTATCGTTGTCAAGACCCTTTTGGACGTCCATGAGTTTTTTTTCACAACAGGTTCAATCATTGGTGTTGTCTCTGTAAATGAAATTTTCCTAAGCCTCTTGATCATAAACCATTTTTCAGTGTCACTTGTCTTAGTGAACTGATTATTCGCCTCATCAAATGCCTTCAGCCACAAAGCCTTAGAGTTATAACGTTTGTATGAGCTGCTTGGCAACAAATCCAATTTCCTCCAAAAACTATCAATTCGATCCAATAGAATTGGAGCATCCACACATTGAAATTCAATGATTTCATGTGCACAAGGTAGTCCGCATGTCTTCCGTAAGATGCAACCACAAACAAAGTAATGGATCAACACCAACATTATTCACACAATCCATCTCCTCCAAAATCTTATCCAATGCACTGCTTGCAGTCTCTCCTCTTAAAATCTTAAACATAGATGGTTATATCTATATTTTACTAAATTATAAGACTTTTCAAATGAAGTCTTGACATTAACTATCGACGTCTCAAGAAGAGACTGAATTTGTTCCCAGCAAGTGACAAAATTTTCCCGACTCGATCCTATATACCTCTTCAACTTTGAATGACTGACTTCAACCCTACAAAAATTATGAATGATTTAATGTATAACATTGTTGAAACAATAATTAATGATAAACCTATTTGATGTGATGTTATTGTAATGCATAATGTTGTTTGTCCAAGATGCAATAAAATTTTCCTTGTATTGCTTAATCCATTGATTTATGCATTACTGTACAGCCTCCTTTGACCATTTTGTGTCATGTTCAAATCTTGTAAGCAGATCAATGAAACTAATTTCATCTCTTGCATACATCAATTCGTTAAATGCACTTTTAAACAACTTTCATTCCTCATCATCATCATATAGTTTCCTGCCATTTGTGAAAACATTTTTCAAAATGTGCCACCTACATAAAATATATCTTGAAGAAGGAAATATTTTTCAATTGCATTCATCAATGCCAACTCCCGATCAGTGACAATCACAGTAGAAAACTTTGATTCTTCCATCAAGTCTTTCAATGGTATGCATGCCCAAAAATAGTCTTCCTCACACTCTGACTCCATATAAGCGTAGGCAATAGAAAATGTCCTATCTGTGGATGTCACTCCAACCATCTCCAACAATGGCAAGGCATATCTATTGTTCTTGTATATATAATCCATCAACAACACATTCGGAAAAGCTCGCAACATCTCCACATTGGTAGGATGGGCAAAATTAAATCTTTTACTACATTAGTCTTAGGACATTACCGGTCATGGAAAATATATCCATGCTCCTCCAATTTCCCTTTTAAGAACTGGAGTTAAGATCGACCCTTTTGTTGTGTAACTCTATGCTTTTGCCAAACATTATAAATTGTCCTGAGCGTGGTCACACTTCCAGGATACTCCTTAAGTAATGCTGCCCAAATCTTGCTAGGACGAGTATTCGTCATCGATAGTTCATGAACAAATTCTTCCTGTTCAGGAGTTAATTGACTAGCAAATGCATGACCCTCCAAATAATTGGGAACTGTATGGTTATGGATACCATTTATAACCTCCAACTTCCACTTCCCAACTTTGTGTATTTGAACGCCTCATAGTGAAAATGGGCAACCACACTTCTTAGTTCCAGTTTTTTGAGATTTGCTCTTACCCTTTATATCTGCCTTATTATCAACCTTCAATCGATCTATATTTTTTTATCTTTTTTTTAATTTTCCTGAATTATCACCACGCCCGCACCACAGATTTACACGAGGTGTTCTTGAATTTTCATTTATGTCAGATCTCCTTATAATAATCACCATGTTGTTTATTAATCCTGTGGCACGAACCTATCTGACTAACTCCTCTCTTGACTAAAAACATCTCCGTTCGTGAACAAATATCCATAATCCATAACTAGTTCTAGGTCATTCTTCACCTAAAAGTTAATGAATACGTACATAAAGTGAAGGGTATATAAAACATAATTAAGAACATAGTTGCATGGATGATAACACACATAAAGAAAACAATATTCTGATGTTGCCGAAAAAGAAAGAAACAAAAAAAAGAAAAAAGGGTGTTTTGTCACTACAACCGAACACAATTAAATCTGTAGGTTATAGGAAGTGAATGATACGGGTTTTCTTTGCAAACAAAATAAATCCCCAAGTATTTAGGATATCAATTTCAACTTAAGCAAGCGACCAAGTTAAATATCGAACCCCAAAGGATGGCGTATTATCAATTTAATTATCTACTAAATTAATTAAGACGACGATGCAAATAATGTTTAAGGATTATTATTTAAAAACTACTAAACAATTAATTAAAATAACAAACAAATTAATTAAGAACTAGAAGAATACGAATGTGACTCAAGAATGGAGAATAGGTAGCTCTAGGGTAATCCAGTTTTACTCATTAATTTTTCTTTCGTGTATCAATGTCCGACTCTGCCTAGTGAAATATAGATGCATCACTAAGCCATGCAAATCTACTCTATAGACACAAGTAAATATGCGTGTAACATGTGGGATTAACCTTAGAGCAAGAGATATAATTTCACCCCCTTTCTAGGTAATATTAGTATCAATTATTTCCCAGCGGGTTTGGTACTCTTACCCAATATGATCTCCCTTTATAAGTACTATAAAATTACTCTCTTTATCTAGCTTATTAACCCGAATTCAATTCAATTAGTAAACATTCATATATGACAGTACTAATGAAGCTTCAGAGTCCCCCTCACTTAGAATCATCACAATAAACCATGTTCAGCAATGAACGCGCTCAATCAACAACCAAAATATATATTCAGACTCTATATAACCGTTGAACATGCACAAAAAGACCTTGAAATATGAGTTAAGAAAGCGCAATCATATATAAAATAAATCCACAAGTAGTGTTGTGCGGAGTATACTCACAAAAGTTCAATTAATTCATAAAAACCTTCAAAACCCTAAATCTACCAAAACGGTTCAAGCCCATGGTGTTACGGAGAACAATCATGGGTGTTGGATAGATCTTACCCATATGTCCGAAAAATTACTAGATAAGTTAGGAATTGAATGAAACCATAGATGTGGACGTCGTCGCGTCCTTCTATGTCTTGAATCCTCCTCTTGGTTCTTCTCTTGATTCAGTAGACAAATCTTCAAAGTGATGGACGGATGGAGGAAATGATGTGGATGATGGTTGGGTGGTGATCCCACCTTATGGGGTGTAGGATAGTTGTGTTGCGGTGCCATCCTTGGTTTGATCTGCATCCCCTTTTTATACTTGTAATCTCTCCTAGTGGATTTCAGATAGACTCTTTCTTGGAAAACACAAAAATACATGCATTGGGGTGTAAAACCTGTCAAAAATAGATTTCCGTGTCCTAGTTTGACCAAAGTGGTTTTGGTCAAACTGGAAGGCCTTGGTCGGACTACTGGCCGAGCTGCATTGCGCATTCTCACTGTTTCGCGCATAACTTCCACATCTAAACTCCGATTTGAGTGATTCTTGCGCTCACGCGATCCTCTCTTCCTTGGATTTCTGTCCAGTTAAGAAACTCACAAAAAATCCAACATTTGAATGTATAAAAAGTCATACAAAGTGGCACAGTCGTGCTGAGTAGAAATAGCTTGCACGACATCACCATTTTGATCATAACTTTATCGTTTGGACTCCGATCGAGGTGTTTCTTACGCCAAAACGATTCACTCTTCTATGGTTTTCCAACCATTTATCACACTTCTAGTTTTGAGCTCCACACAAACACAGAAAAATTACACAAGTTGGACATGCACCTTTTCAACATTCTTGCACAAGTTGCACCTTTTCTCCAATTTGCACTTTTGATCATTTTTCCACCTGAAACACAATAAAACACCTCAAACGCACCTTCTTCTCACATATATTGAATAAAAGACATTTGTGCTAATATATAAAAATAATTCCCATAAAAAAGGTGTTAAATTGGACACTAAAACATGCTTCTTTTCACTCTCATCAATCCCCCAAACTTACCCGTTGCTCGTCCCGAGGCAACAAAATAAAAATAAAGAGAGAGAGTAAGAAAATTAGTGGGGAAAAGAGGACTATGACTCATACCCATTTAGAATATAATCGACATCAACTTAGGTCATGCAACTTTCATTAAATGTAATAATCAATTCATAGCATACTAGATAAGATAATCACCACCAATTCAAATGTTCCATTAACATGTTCTCACTGGAATTATATATCACTTGCACTCAAGTGTAAAATGTACAGTTATGGGTTAATGTGTTTACGCTCAAACTCAATTCAAGTGCATACGTAGCCATTAGCTTGACCATTGTTTCAACTCTCCTTTTACTTGTAGCCTAGCAAATCATGTATCAAAAAGGTCATTTATTTGGTTGTAATGTAGGCTCTTTGGAAAAGGTAGGAAATATATGGATAAGTGACTCAAAACTCAGATCTATCAAGCGGCCGTCTCTCTCAATCTTTATTTTTTTCTCATCACCTTCTATTCAAGCACAACATTCTCATCAAACTCTCCCATATTTCTCCTTCAAGCACAACATATTTTTTTTCCAACTTTTTTTTCCTTCTCTACTTTTTCTCTCGAGGTACCAGTTTCGGACACTACCTCATGCATCCTTCATAGGGTACTATATTTAAGCACTACCCTAGGGTGTTCGTTTCCATGGAGTATTAGATTTGAGCACTACTCCAGGAATTTTCCTTTTGATCCTTAAGATTCTTCTTTCATCATCCATATCATCCCTCAAATCACCACTCTCTTCAATTAAGCTTTATTGGCTATCAAAAGAATGGATTTAAAAAGGCGCAAATGGGCTGACAAAGGATTTAATGAATTAAGGTAAAGTATATAGGAAAAGATGGGCTATAAATCAAAGATGGCCTAATATCATTTCCATAATCCGCTAGACTAATCTTGAATATTCAAGAAGACTCAAGGCAAGTTCTAGAATACACGCACAAGAATGATACTCACCAGAAAAGAAATATCAGGTGTTTATGTAGCATGATCAACAAGGCTCAAAATCTCACATGAATTTTTAATAAGTAACAGAGCAATTTTCATGGTAAGTAATATCCCACAAGTACATATAGAACTTCATACCACAATATAACTCAAGTACACATCCTTCATCAATTTTAAGAGTATATGAATTTCAGGCACAATTTAAAAGTATAAGCTCATATTGGTCACAAAACCAATATCTCAATCCTTCCACTCCTACTAATTAAAAGCACACATAAAAATTAGAATAAGAAAACAAGGGCACCTGATTCTTTTTTCAACGTATGCACGAGCTTCTCGAGTTGTTCAACTCGATCATGTCAAAGCCTCCGTTTACCTTTTTCTATCATCAAATCTTAACATTCCTCATCATCACAGGATTCATAAATAATAATATAGGAGAACTGTAAGAAAGGCTCAATTGACATTCTAATCGACTTCAACACAACACACTAAACATCAGGTAAGTTGCAAAAAATCGACATATCAACACCGGTTAAAATATTAATATGCCGTAAAAAATCAACCTCCTAACAAACAAACAACCAACGAAAGAGAAAATTATACCCTTGGTGCTCATAAGATGAGGTAAATACATCACACCCACCCAAACTTAGTAAAAACGTAAGTCAAAACTAAGTTTGCAAAGGGATGTAATTGCCGAAGCGTGAACACCTCAAATATAATAACTCCTCACTCACACGAAAGAAATAATAAAGAAATAAAACGGAAGGGACAAGCCCCCAACAGGTGCTCATGGTTAACGTCGAAGAGTCACAACGAAATACCATTTTTTGAACTACTGGTTCAGAGGACGATCTTCTCGCATCCTCACCTTCAACTACTTTCTTTCCCTCTTCTTATCTACACTCAGCACCTCACCTTTCTTGGTCACAAAAATATGATCCTTAGAATTACCTTCCTCCCATGGCTGTCTAGACACCTCCTTGTCAATCTTCCACTCAAATTCAGAATTATCTGTCCTATCAAGATTAAACAAGTTAGAAACCACATCTATGCTTGATGCGTGTTTTCTTTTCACGCAAAATTAATCCCCAAGTATTAAGGATATCAATTGCACCTTAAGCAACCGACCAAGTGAATATCGAACCCAAAGGACGGCGTATTGTCAATTTAATTATTTACTAAATTAATTAAGACAAGACAATTCAGTTTGAGAATTGAATGATTAACTAATAAACAATTAATTAAAATAACAAATTAAATAAATAACACTAGAAGAATACGAAACTGGATCAAGTAGGAGAATAGGTAGCTCTAGGATAATCCAGCTTCACTCATTAATCTCCCTTTCGTGTGTTGATGTCCGACTCTGCCTTGTGGAATACAGACACATCACTAAACCATGCATATCTACTCTATAGACACAAGTAAACATGCGTATAACATGTGTGAATAACCTCGGAGCAAGAAATATAATTCCACCCCCCTTTCTAGGTATTATCAGTATCAATTATTTCCCTGGCCAATTGGTACTCTAACCCGATATGATCTCCCTTTATAGGTACTATAAAATTATGCTCTTTATCCTACTTAATAACCTTAATTCAATTCAATTAATAATTAGTATTCATATATGATAGTTCTAATGAAGCTTCAGATTCCCCTTCCTTATAATCATAACATGGAATCCTATTCAGAGGTGAACGCACTCAATCTACAACCAAGATATATATTCAGACTCTATATACCAATTGAAGATGCACAAAACGACCGTGAATATGGATTAAGAAAGCACAAATATATATAAAATAAATCCACAAGTAGTGTCGTACGGAGTTTACACACGAAAGTTCAATTAATTCGTAAAAACCTTCGCAACCCTAGTTCTCTCAAAATTGGTCTAGCCCATGATGTTATGAAGAAAAATTATTTGTGTTGGATAGATCTTACCCGGAAGTCTTGAAAATTACAAGATAACCTAGATTTGGGAGTCGTCGCGTCCTTCTCCGTCTTGAATCCTCCTCTTGGTTCTCCTCTTGATTCCACAAACGAATCTTCAAAGTGATGGATGGATAGAGGAAAAGATTTGGATGATGGTTCGGGGTGAACCCCCCTTTGTGGGGAGGTGTATGATGGATGTGGCTCTCCCCAATGAATAATGATGTAAAATATATATATGTGTAAGAAGGGAATTAATTAAGGTAATAAAAGATATGGGTGAATCATGGAGGATTATGTGATAAGGAGATTAATTGTGTTCCAAGAAATAGGTAATTTTCGGAAATTTTCGGAAATTCTCGTCGGCAACTGCGCGACCTCACGATTTTGAGCATAACTTCTTCATCCGAATTCCGATTTGAATAATTCTTGTGCTTACGCGATCCTCTCTTCCTTGGATTTCTATCCATATAAGGAACTTACAAAATCTCCAAGAATTGAAGGTCTAACAAGCCATGGAAAATGATACGGCCGTTCTTTTAGGCACAGCTCACTCGATGTCACCACTTTGATAATAACTTTCTTGTTTGGAATCTAATTGGAGTTTTCTTTATGCCAAAATGGCTCTCTCTTCTGTAGCTTTCTAACCATATATCACACATCCAATTCATAGCTACACATGAATACAGAAAAATTACACAAATTGGACGTGCGTTTTTTTAGCATTTATACACAAATTGCACCTTTTCTCCAACTTTCCACTTTTGACCCTTTTTCCACCTAAAACACAATAAAACACCTCAAGTACGCCTTTTTTTCACATGTATTGAATATAAGATACTTGTGTTAATATATAAGAATCATTCCCATCAAAAAGTTGTTAGATTGAACACTAAAACACACTTATTTTCACTCACATCAATCCCCCAAACTTACCTGTTGCTCTTCCCGAGGCAACAAAATAAAAATAAAGAGAAAGAGAGTAAGAAAAATAGTGGGGAAACAAGGACTATGACACATACTCCATTCAAAATACAATTATCCTCAACTTAGGTCATATAACTCTCATTACATGTAATAATCAATTCATAGCATAAATGATAAGACAATCACCACCAATTCAAATGCTCCATTGATATGTTCTCACGGGAAGTATATATCACTCGCACTCAAGTGTAAAAGATGTACACTTATAGGATAAGGAGTTTACGCTCAATTTCAATTCAAGTGCATGCGTAACCATAAGTTTGCCAAACGTCTCAAACTCTCCACCACTTAAAGTATGATTCCACAATGGGATCAAAAAGGACTTTCATTAGGATGTAATGTTGGCTTTTTGGTAAGGATTGGAAACATATGGATTAAGTAACTCAATTAATAGAGAATTAAAACTGGAGATCATTTGTACTGCAGATTTTTACACTTCAAGGCTATCCAGCTTCATGCTCTTCTAATTTTCTTTTCTCTACTTTACTTCAAGCTCAATATTTTTTCCTTATTTTTCTCGAGGTACCAGTTTCGAGCACTACCTCTAACATCTCGGGGTATCAGTTTCGGGCACTACCCCTAAGCAATTTATTTTTCAGCTCATAATCACTTGTACAACTACAAATATTTTATTCCTTCCAAACTCCATATACACTTTGACAACATTTAATTCTCCACTAAATATAGAAATTTAAGGGTCAAATAGGATATCAAAGTGGCTATCTTCGTAGGTTGCCAAAGAAATAACGTTTTTAGGCTCGACGGGGCTAACTACGGATAAACATCATTTGGTAGGGAATTATTTGGCTAAGTGACTCATAAATTCAAGGATGGCCTTTGATCTTCTCCCATCATTTAACACACATGTAGTTTCAAGTAAGTCAAGAGGCAAGTTCTAGAATACACACACAAGAACGATAGTCACCAGAAAATATATCATGTGATTATGTAACATGAATAAGGCTCAAAATATCACATGGGTTTTTATCAAGTAACATAGCACCTTTCATGATAAGTAATATCCCACAAGTACACATAGAACTTCATATCGCATTATAACTCAAGTACACTTTCTTCATCAATTTCAAAAGCATATGAATTTCAAGCACGATTTAAAATAATATATGCTCACATGGATCACCAAAACATAAACTCAATCCTTCCACCCATACTAATTAAAAGAACATATAAAAATTAGAATAAGTAAACGAGAGCACCTGATTTTTTTCTCCTTTAAAGTACGCACGAGCTTCGTGAGTTGAAGCCTCAATGTAGAACTCGTCTTGCCACCTAGTTACCCTTTTCTATCATCAAAACTCAAACACACTCATCATCATAAGATTCATCAATAATAAAATAGGAGAACTCAAAGAACGACTCAATTGACTATCTAATCGACTCCACATAGTAGAAACACCACTGAACACTAGACAAATTGTAAAAAATCGACACATCAAAACCGATTAAAGTTTCAACATACCGCAAAAAATCAACTCCCCTAGCAAAAATTACAAAGAAAAGATTATACTCTTGGTGCTTCAATCAAGTAATAATATCATACCCCCCAAACTTAGTAAAAACATAAGTCGAAACTAAGTTAGAAAAGAGATGTAATTGCCGATTAGTAAGCACCTTAAATATAAAAATATCTTACTCACACAAAATAAATAAAGTAATAAAACGGAAGGGTAAACCCCCAACAAGCGCTCATGCTTAACGTCGGAGAGTCACGAAGGATCTAACCTTTGTAGGCTATTGGACCAGAGGACGATCTTCTCACATCCTCACCTTCAAATACTTTCTTTCCCTCTTCTTGTCTACACTCAACACCTCACCTTTCTTGGTCACAAAAATACGATCCTCAAAATTTCCTTCCTCCTATGGCTGTCAAGACTCCTCCTTGTCAATCTTCCACTTAAATTCAGAATCATCCATCCTATTAAAATCAAGATTAAACAAGTTAGAAACTGCATCTATGCTCTTGCATGATTGAGTCTCCATGGGCATCTTCATTGCTTGATCAAGAGTGAAAATCACATCTTCATTATCCATCTGCAGCCTAAGCTTCTAGGCTCTCAACGTCCTTGCTCTTTCCCACTTCTTTTCAAGTATAAGCTCAGCATTCTTCCCTTGGGATGGCCCTGGAGTATCCCAAACATCAGGTATAGCATTCTGTGTGAAAAATGGTACAGAACGATTGGGTTCGACCTGGATTCAACCAGGGCTGCTGGTCGAATTGGGTGAGTTGTGGTCGAACTGAACACCTGGAACTTCATTCCCTCCCTTACAGGCCGATTCGACCACGGTTCAACCAACATGGTTGGTCGAACGGTAGTGATAGTGGTTTAATCGGGCATCAGACAAAATAGAGCATCCTGAACAGTGGTGTTCGACTTGAGTAGACCAAAGCTTATGGTCGAAGCGACCTATTTTTGGTCGAACTGACCCTCTGCTTCTTCCGGATGTCGCCTAGGTGTCTGGTTCAACTTTCCCTACATAGTTTGACAACCTATGATGGTCGAACCGGGGTCAAATTGGGCTTTTTTTGCTTCAGATTTTGATTTCGGCTTCATCAGTCCTTCGTACTGCGTTCCATAGCTCAATGTAATGACGTAAGAAGACTTTGGATTCTCAATACTTTGAGACAGAAACTTCCCCTTCTCAATAGATTGAGTTAATTTTTCACGTTTCCTGCCATCTTCCCCATAATCAAAGTTAGGTCCTTCAACTGCTTAGATAAATCTACATGACCATCATTCATTCTAGCTTCGATGTGGTCAACCCTTGCATTGTTCTCAGCCATGTATTGATTGAAGGTATCTTCAACACTCTTCATATCGTGCTACGGCATACTAAGCCCCCTTAGTGCCAACTCTGTAATCTGCTTCTGCTGGGACTCTAGTAGATTGTTGATATGAGCTAGACTAGAAATGATCTCATCATCCCTATTCGGCTTTACCACTTGATGTTCAACTTGCGCTACCTTGCCAAGTACATATGATCCTATATCTCTCTCTACAGGCCAGTCACGTGAATTCATAGAGAAGTCTTCAAACAACTTTTCTGCTTCAAATGCACTCTTAGATAACAGCGCTTCTCCTGATGATGCATCAATAAAAACACGCGACTCATAATCCAATCTATAGTAGAAGATGCTTATGTACTCAGCCTTAGACATTCCGTGCTGTGGACACCTCCTGAGCATGTCTTTGAACCTATCCCACGCCTCATAAAATTTCTCACCGTGATTCATAACAAATTGGGTGATCTCTTGCGTCATTCTTAAGATCTTTGAGGGTGGCATATATCTCTCCAAGAACTTCTGCTGCAGTTGGTCCCATGTAGTGCAATCTGTGGCATCAAGAGTCTCATACCCTATCAATTAATGAAAACTTGAATAGGGCGATCCGTCTAGCATTATCATTATCTCCAGTACCCTTTTGAGTGTTTGCATAACCAAGAAATCTTCGGAGATGCTGATATGGATCTTCAAAACAACCTCCAGAAAAGGGATTCTTTTCCACCATATTAATAAGAGCGGTATTTATCTCAAAATTATCATCTTCCACCCTTGCTCCTATCAACCCCATATTGCCAATCACATAATTCATGAAAATTTCACGTATGACAACATTATCTGGATTCTGCCTTGCTCCGGCCATGTTCAGCTCAGTGTGTTATTCTTCATTTCCTTCATTTCCTTTTTCTAGTGCACAAGTACCTCAGAAAAATTCAAGGTTAGATAGAAATAAATAATCACAAATAAAAGTCTTAATCAAAATAGAAATAATAAAATCAATAATAACAGCCGTCCCCAGCAACGTCACCAAGAACTTGATGCGCGTTTTCTTTGCACGCAAAATTAATTCCCAAGTATTAAGGATATCAATTGCAGCTTAAGCAAGCGACCAAGTGAATATCTAACCCAAAGGACGGCGTATTATCAATTTAATTATTTACTAAATTAATTAAGACAAGGCAATTCCGTTTGAGGATTGAATGATTAACTAATAAACAATTAACTAAAATAACAAATTAAATAAATAACACTAGAAGAATACGAAAGTGGATCAAGTAGGAGAATAGGTAGCTCTAGGATAACCCAGCTTCACTCATTAATCTTCATTTCGTATGTTGATGTCCGACTCTACCTTGGGAATATGGACGCATCACTAAACCATGCAAATCTACTCTATAGACACAAGTAAACATGCATGTAACACGTGTGAATAACCTCGGAGCAAGAGATATAATTTCACCCCTTTTCTAGGTACTATCAGTATCAATTATTTCCCTGGCCAATTGGTACTCTAACCCGATATGATCTCCCTTTATAGGTACTATAAAATTATTCTCTTTATCCTACTTAATAACCCTAATTCAATTCAATTAATAATTAGTATTCATATATGATAGTTCTAATGAAGCTTCGGAGTCCCCTCCCTTAGAATCATAACATGGAATCCTGTTCAGCGGTGAACGCACTCAATCTACAACCAAGATATATATTCAGACTCTATATACCAATTGAAGATGCACAAAACGACCGTGAATATGGATTAAGAATGCACAATTATATATAAAATAAATCCACAAGTAGTGTTGTACGGAGTTTACACACGAAAGTTCAATTAATTCGTTAAAACCATCACAACCCTAGTTCTACCAAAAAGGCTCTAGCCCATGATGTTACGAAGAACAATCATGGTTGTTGGATAGATCTTACCCGGATGTTTGGAAAATTACAAGATAAATTAGGAAACGAAATAAACCCTAGATTTGGGATTCGTCGCGTCATTCTCCGTCTTGAATCCTTTTCTTGGTTCTCCTTTTAATTCCACAGACGAATCTTCAAAGTGATGGATGGATGGAGGAAAGGATGTGGATGATGGTTGGGGGGGTGAACCCCCCTCCTTTGTGGTGTGGTGTAGGATGGATGTGGCTCTCCCCAATGAATAATGATATAATATATATATATATATAGGTGTGAGAAGGGAATTAATTAAGGTAACAAAAGATATGGGTGAATTATTGAGGATTATGTGATAAGGAGATTAATTGTGCTCCAAGTAATAGGTAATTTTTGGAAATTTTCGAAAATTCTCGTCGACAACTGCGCGACCTCACGATTTTGAGCATAACTTCCTCGTCCGAATTCCGATTTGAATAATTCTTGTGCTCACGCGATCCTCTCTTCCTTGTTCATTTAAAGAACTTACAAAAACTCCAAGAATTGAAGGTGTAACAAGCCATGGAAAGTGACACATCCGTTCTGTTCGGCACAGCTCGCCTTATGTCACCACTTTGATAATAACTTTCTCATTTGTAATCTAATTGGGGTGTTCTTTACGCCAAAACGACCATCTCTTCTTTAGCTTTCAACCATATATCATAATTTCAATTCATAGCTCCACATGAATAAAAAAATTACACAAGTTGGACGAGCATTTTTTTAGCATTCATACACAAATTGCACATTTTCTCTAACCACCTTTTTCTCACATATATATAATATAAGACGATTTTGCTAATATATAACAATCATTCCCATCAAAAAGTTATTAGATTGGACACTAAAACACGCTTATTTCACTCTCATCAATGCTCTCGCATGATTGAGTATTCATGGGCATCTTCATTACTTTATCCAGAGAGAAAACCACATCTTCATTATCCATCCACAGTATAAGCTTTCCTTCTTGAACATCTATCATGGCTCCAGCTATGGCAAGGAACGACCACCCTAAAATAAGTGAAATGTCATCCTTGTCATATTCCATCTCAAGTACAAGAAAATCCACGTGAAAGACCAACTTATCCACTTTCACCAAAACACCTTCAATTAAACCCTTTGGACAAGTTATGGATTTATCCGCCAACTGAAGTGCAATTTTTATGGGTGTCAACTCCCTCAAAACACGCCTTTTAAATATGGACAAAGGCATTAAATTGACACTTGCCCCCAAATCACACAAGGCTTTATGTGCCGTCCCTTTTCCAATGTCACAAAGAATAGTGAAGATTCCCGAAACCTTCAACTTTGCAGGCAGCTTTCTCTAAATGATCAAGCTGCAATTCTTTGACGGGTTCACCATCTCCACTCCGTTCAAGCTTCTCTTCTTGGATATAATATCATTGAGGAATCGGGCATAGTATGACATCTCCATTATTGCTTCAGAGAAAGGAATGTTCAGGCTTATCTTGTTCATTATATCTTGAAACCTCTTGAACTTTTCTTCCAATCCCTTCTTTGCCAATCTTGAAGGTAACGGAGGAGGTATCTTAGTCTTTGGTCTTCCTCATTCATCACGTTCAACCTTGTTCGCTTTATCCTTCTCGGCTCTCAATCTCTTTGCTCTTTCTCACTTCTTCTCAACTATAAGCTCAGCATTCTGCTCTTGTGATGGTACTGGAGTGTTATGAACAATAGGTGTAGCATTCGGTACGGAAGCGGGGCTCGATTGATGTAGCTTGACCTTAGTTCGACCATAATAGTCTGGTCGAACGAGATGAGTTTGGTCGAACTGCGTGCCTGAAAATGGGATCAATTTATCCAGTTCAGAAAGTGCTGGTTCAATCGTAGTTCGACTAGAGAGGTCTGGTCGAACTGAAGTTTTGGTCGAACTTGGGCTCTATAAACTGAACTCGATCTTTCGACTCAACAGGTACTGGTTCGATCGTAGTTCGACCAGAGAGGTCTGGTCGAACTGCAGAGCTTTGGTCAAACTGTGAGCCAAAAAATAGAGTATCGTTTCTCAATTCTTTCCCATGTTGTTCGGCCATGGTTCGACCAAGATGTTTGGTCGAACTGTGTTTGAACTGGCTCGTTGTCTCTTCATTTTCGCCCACCGGCTTCATCGGACTTACGTACTGCATTCCAGATGTTAACGTGATGGCTTTACACTCTTTTGGGTTTGATATGCCTTGAGACGGGAACATTCCTTTCTCCAACGTTTGTGTCATTTGATTTACGTTCCTGGCCATTTGCCCCATCATCAAAGCAAGGTCCTTAAACTGCTTAGATAAATCTGCATGATTAGAGTTCATAGTAGCCTCAAGACGATCAACCCTTGCATCATTCTTAGCCATGTATCGATTGAATGTATCTTCAACACTCTTCACTTCGTGTTGTTTCATACTAGGCCCTCTTTGTATCAACTCTGTAATCTGCTTCTGCTGGGACTCTAGTAGCTTGTTAATATTAGTTAGACTAGAGACGATCTCATCATCCCTATTTGGCTTCACCACTTGATGTTCAACTTGAGCCACCTTACCAAGTACATATTGATGCGCATTTTCTTTGCATGCAAAATTAATCTCCAATTATTAAGGATATCAGTTGCAGCTTAAGTAAGCGACCAAGTTAAATATCGAACCCAAAGGACGACATATTATCAATTTAATTATTTACTAAATTAATTAAGACAAGATGGCAATAAAGTTGTGGAAATAATTATATCTACTAAACAATTAATTAAAATAACAAATAAAATAAATAACACCAGAAGAATACGAAAGTGTTTCAAGAATGGAGAATAGGTAGCTCTAGGGTAATCCGGTTTTACTACTTAACTTCCCTCTCAAGTGAGGGCTGACTCTGCCTGTGGATTATGAATGCATTACTAAACCATACAAATCTACTCTATAGACACAAGCAAATATGCGTGTAACACGTGTGAATAACCTTGGAGCAAGAGATATAATTTCACTTCCCTTTCTAGGTACTATCAGTATCAATTATTTTCTACGTCTAGAATCTAACCCGATATAATCTCCCTTTATAGGTACTATAAAATTTCCCTCTTTATCCTGCTTACTAACCCGAATTCAATTCAATTAATAAGTATTCATATATGATAGTTCTAATGAAGCTTCGGATTCCCCTCACTTAGAATCATAGCATGAAATCCTGTTCAGCGGTGATCGCACTCAATCTACAATCAAGATATATATATTCAGACTCTATACACTAATTGAAGATGCACAAAACGACCATGAATATGAATTAAAAATGCATAATCATATATAAAATAATTCTACAAGTAGTTTTGTATGGAGGACACATAAGAGAGTTTAACTAATTCATAAAACTTTCAAAATCCTAGATCTACCAAAATGGTTCTAGCCCATAATGCTTTGAAGAACTATCATGGGGTTTGGATAGATCTTACCCATATGTCTGGAAAATACAAGATAAATTAGGAAATGAATAAAACCCTAGATGTGGAAGTCGTCACGTCCTTCTCCGTCTTGAATCCTCCTCTTGGTTCTCCTCTTGATTCAACAAATGAATCTTCACAGTGATGGATGGATGGAGAAAAGGATGTGGATGATGATTGGGGGGTGATCCCCCCCTTTTGGGGTGTAGGATGATTGTTTTGTGGTCTATCTCTAATCCATAATGATGTGATCCTCGTCCCCTTTTATACTTATAAACTCTCCTTAATGGGCTTTTAAGACGAAAACACGCACTAGGAGTGTAAATATAAGGATTTGGCGCTGTCCAGGCATTTGGTTCGACCTATGGGCTTGGTCGAACCATGGTCAAATTAAAATCGGCGATTTTTCGTACTTTCAGGCTTCTGGTTCGACCACAATGGCTTGGTCTAACCATTCTTGTAGTGGTCGAACCACTCGTGTTTTGGTCGAATCAGCTTGCGCGGTCTCACCGTTTCACGTATAATTTCCACATACGAGCTCCGATTTGAGTGATTCCTACACTCACGCGATCCTCTCTTTCTTGGCTTTATATACATATAAGAAAATCATAAAAAAATCCAAGATTTGAATGTGTAACAAGACCTGGAATGTGATATAGCTGTTCTGTTCGGTACAGCTCGCACGACGTCACTATTTTGCTCATAACTTTCTCGTTTGGATTCCGATTAAGGTGTTCTTTACTCTAAAATGATCCAATATTCTGTGGCTTTCCAACCATGTATCAATCCAGTTCACAGGAATACAGAAAAATTACACAAGTTGGATGTGCATTTTTTAGTATTCTTGCACAAGTTGCACATTTTCTCCAACTTTGCACTTTCGATCCTTTTTCCACCTAAAATACAATAAAACTCCTCAAGTGCACCTTTTCTCTCATATATTGAATATAAGACACTTGTTCTAATATATGACAACAATTCTCATAAAAAAGTATTAAATTGGACACTAAAACACGCTTATTTTCACTCTTATCAATCCCCCAAACTTACCTGTTGCTCATCCCGAGGCAACAAAATAAAAATAAAGAGAAAGAGAGTAAGAAAATTAGCGGAGAAAACAAGGTCTACGACCAATACCCCATTCAAAATACAATTATCCTCAACTTAGGTCATGCAACTTTCATTACATGTAATAATCAATTCATGGCATACAAGTTAAGACAATCACCACCAATTTAAATGCTCCATTGACAAGTTCTCAAGGGAAGTATCTATTACTCGCACTCATGTATAAAAGATTTATACTTATTGGTTATGATGTTTACGCTCAGATTCAATTCAAGTGCATGCGTAATCATAAGCTTACCAAAAGTCATAAACTCTTCACCACTAAAAGTATGATTCGATAATAGGATCAAAAAGAACTTTTCTTTTGGATGTAATGTTGGCTCTTTGGTTAAGGTAGGAAATATATAGATAAGTGACTCAAAACTCGGATCAATAAAGCCTGCAGTCTCTCTCGATCTTTCATTCTTCCTCTTCACTTCAATTAAGCACAACATCCTCCTCAACTCTTTCACTTTTTTTTCAAGCACAACATCATTTCCTTCTTTTTTTTCCTTTTTTCTCGAGATACCAGTTTCGGGCACTACCTCGCGCATCCCCCATAGGGTACTAGATTTAAGCACTACCCTATGGTGTTTAGTTCAATGGAGTACTATATATAAACCCTACTCAATGATTTTCTTTAGATGCAATTTCAAGCTCAATCACTGCTTTAACACCAATTTCATTCCTTCCCAAACTGTTATAAAACTCCGTCTACACACTTTGAAAAACCGTTAATTCTCCACTAGATAGGGCAATCAAGGCTCAAAAAATTCAGATGCTCAAAGTGGTTATTTCTCGTAGGCTGCCAAAGAATGAGGTTTTTAGGCTTAACGGGGCTAACTACGGATAAACATCATTCAGTAGGGAATTATTTGGATAAGTGACTCATAAATTCAAGGATTGCCTTAGTGTTGGGGTTGTCAAGAATAAAAAGAGGGGTTTTCTTTTATTTCTTTGTCCCATATCGGATGAAGAGTAAAAGGGGAGGAATTTCTTAGGCTATATAAAAAGGTCCTTGGACTTGAAGTCAAGTGCACCAATCAAGTACACTTTAATCTTTGTGTTTGATTCTAGTTAAATTACTTTCTTGGATTCTCGGTTGTGAGAATGGGGAGAAAGGTGTGGATTAGTCAAAGATTTGTAAGAGTGTAGGGATTAGGGTCGGGAGAGAGAAATTCTGTGTGATTGTAAGAAATTTTCACATAGTGGTATTTTCCATGTAAATTCTTGTGTTGTGCTTTTTATGCTCTTCTTTATTTATCCCTTAGGAATGAATGGGGATCTGCTTATCCTAATAAATGGTATCAGAGCTTGGTTCGGGCACTTATAAAGTTCTTAGTATGCTCTGTGGTTGCAGCACAGTCTGACCTTCCACATCAGAAAAGACTTTATGACAGGAAGAGGGTTATTCATTGGGCTAAGGGTGACATGAAAGAAATGGGAAAAACTGGTGGCACAAGGGGGTCAGAAGATCAGCCAGATGCAGTGGCATCTCATTTCTTGTGGTGAAACATGCCGGACTGTGGCGTGGCAAGGGATAGGATTTACAGGACAACAGTTTTGGCGGAGTTCTTAGACCTGCAGCAATGTGAATTGCTGGGATTCCCAGTGGTGGATTTGGCTTAACAGCGGCATGGGGTTTTTCATGGTGTCGGCTCAAGAAGGTTTGAAAGGAACATGTTTTATGGTAATGATGGTGGCGTGGGAAAGCGGCGATTCAATGGGGAAGATGGTGATGTGGTACTTGGTATCGGTGGGGCTAGATCGGTAAAGAGTAGCGGACCGACAAGGGGGAAAACATCGTGTATTCTGTAGGGTTGAAATCAGCTTCAAGTGACGACACTTTCAGTAGGAAAAGGGTTCAGACAAACCTGGTGTAGCATGGCCGTTAAAAGCAACGACATCATGTCGGTACATAAGGTTTTTGCTCAAGGTGTAGTAATGGCACGGTAATTGCTTACGGTGGAGTAATGGTGACGTTGCTGGTCAAGGAAGAGTTACTGCGGCACCAACTCTGAATGTTGAGTTAATATTATTGGGGATCCTTATGACATGTTCGGTTGTCATGGAAATTGTATAATAATATTAGCTAGTCCACAAATTTGCACACGGACATTGACTTGGCAGGTGATGTTGGGTGTGTGGTGGATGTATATCGATGGCTGATGGACTTCCAAGGGAAGCTAAGAGCTGGAAGTAGCACCATAAATATCAACAGGTGTTTTTCGATATGTGTCGTATGAAATTCTTAGAATGGTTTATTCTAAGTGGTCTACTTATATGGTGGAGTAGGATTCTCGGGGTTGATAATGGATTGTCGGTGAAGACAATGATTCTTAGAATGGTTGATTCTAAGGGATTCTCAAGGTTGAGAATGATTTTCGGTAAAGACAATGTGTCTTCTTTTATTTTGACAAGGTGGAGTTGTTGGGTTTGTCAAGAATAAACAGTGGGGTTTTCTTTTATTTCTTTGTCCCACATCGAATGAAGAGTAAAAGGTGAGGGATTTCTTAGGCTATATAAGGAGGCCCTTGGACTTGAAATCAAGTGCACCAACCAAGTACACTTTAATCTTTGTGTTTGATTCTAGTTAAATTCCTTTCTTAGATTCTCGGTTGTGAGAATGGGGAGAAAGGTGTGGATTAGTCAAAGATTTGTAAGAGTGTAGGGATTGAGATCGGGAGAGAGAAATTCTGTGTGGTTATAAAATTTTTTCACATAGTGGTATTTTCTCGGTCGGTGGTTTTTCTCCGATTTTGGAGTTTTCCACGTAAATTCTTGTGTTGTGCTTTTTATGCTCTTCTTTATTTGTCCCTTAGGAATGAATGGGGATCTGCTTATCCCAACACTTAGATCATCTCCCATCATCTAACACACATGTAGTTTCAAGTAAGACAAGAGGTAAGTTCTAGAATACACACACAAGAACGATACTTACCAGAAAGAAATATCATGTGATTACATACATGATCAACGAGGCTCAAAATCTCACATGGGTTTTCAACAAGTAATAGAACACTTTCATGGTAAGTAATATCTTATTAGTACACATAGAACTTCATATCACAATATAACTTAAGTACACTTCCTTCATAAATTTCAAAAGCATATGAATTTTAGGCACAATTTAAAAATATAAGCTCATGTGGATCACTAAAACCAAGATCTTAATCCTTCCACTCTCATGAATTAAAAGAACACATACAAATTAGAATAAGAAAATGAAGGCACCTGATTTTTCTTCAACGTATGCACGAGTTCCTCGAGTTGTTCAACTCGATCAGGTCAAACCTCAGTGTAGAACACTTCTTGCCACTCTTTTACCTTTTCTATCATCAAAGCTCAAGCACACCTCATCATTACAGATTCATCAATAATAAAATAAGAGAACTATAAGAAAGACTCAATTGACTATCTAATTGACTCCACACATTAGACACACCAACACAACACACTAAACATTAGGTAAGTTGCAAAAAATCGACATATCAACACCGGTTAAAATTTTAATATACCGTATGAACTTAGTCGCATTTTTAGTAAAATGTCAAGAGCAAGTGTACTCTATCGTTGTTGTATACGCGTAACCAAGTGAAAAATTTATAAGATTGTCGTCCCAAGGGAAAGCAAACATTGGCTAGTATCCAAATTATTCATTGACTTATGCTTTGTAAAGATGATATGTTTGAAAGTATGGTATTAAAGCTAATGCTTAAAGTTCTACTCAAATAACTAGAATGTAAACTAACGAAGTAAATGATATAACGAGCAAATGACTTATGGAATGGATATAGAATATACTTGAGAAGAGAGCAAGACTAATCATACTCATGGTTAAGACTTGAGCTAGATATGCAAAACCCTTGATGGTGATTTTCATTAACTTGTGGATTAAAAGCAATCACAATTTTACCCCTAGTCCCTATGGCCAAGGCAACTCGGTTCTCGACCCTTTTACAAGTCTTAATCTCCTAAGATTGTCTTACTCTCAATTCCCTTAAGATACTATGATCATAAGTTGGTTCTTTTCACTTAATTTCTTAAATGTCCCTCTATGAATGTTCCAAGCCTAAGGAGGGTATGACTTACCTCCCCTTATACTAACATACATGCACAATTCAATATATGATTCAATATCCACTCACAATATTGGAATGACCATCCTAATACTATGAATAGAGAATTTAATCACACAAACATTGAAATGAAACATGATTGATATATCATTGAAGAAAATCCACAAATCAATTCAATTCACTACTCAAGTTCTACATATCTAACTCTTCACCTCAACCACTCATAAGACTAGCCCTACTATAAAACTAGCCACTAAACATGGTAATTAATTCAATACAAATCAAGCTTTACTCCATTTGAGCCATAATAAGAAGAAAATTAACAATTGGAAAGTAGATTTGCTTCCCTTGCATAAGAAAAGCCTTCCTTCTCTTCAATTGATCAACTTCTTCAACAAGTGGTGCTCCAATCTTCTCAAACAGTGGTAGGATGGATGGAATGAATGTTTTATGGATTGAAAATGTAGATCAAATGGTGATTTGATGGATCTAGATGGTAGAGATGGAAGATAGATCTACTATGTGAGGAAATGTGGTGTTTTGGTGTGTATAACTACTCTAATCTGATTTCCATTCAATTCTCCTCTAAATTTCGCACAACTCATGGTTTTATATCACTTATGGTCCTTCTAGAAGCTTCCGGAACATTCTGAAAATTACACAGGATTTTGCACCTACACGGCCCATGCTGCAGCGCACGGCTCGGGTAGGGCACATCAAATTCGGCGTGTTGTGCGTGCTTCCAGACACGGCTCGAGCTGTGCTGTACTGCCTTGGGCATGGCAGTGTAGCATTTTCTGACGCCAACGCATGACTTCTTCTTACAGGTCTGTGCTTCCCACACGAGTCGTGCAGCATCGCACGACTTCTTCTTACAGGTCTGTGGTCCCCACACTAGTCGTGCAGCATCGTACGGCCCGTGCACCAGCGCACGGCCATCTTCCTGGGCGAACAGCGAGTTCTGATGGCACTACACGACCATTGGTTATAGGGCCGTGTTCCGCACATGGCTCGTGTACCAATATTCCCTGTTCTTGCATCTCTGTTTTGCTCCCGACTCCGTTTTTATCCATTTCTTGACCTGTTTTACATATATTTAAGCTCATTTACACAATTCTATTAATTTATACCACTTTTCTCAAAATTACAATAACTCCACCAAAAGTAACACAAATATGGATAAAAACATCCGAAAATACACAAATAAAGACACTAAAATCTAGGTTAAAATGACTACGATCAACCCCCCAAACTTAAGGTTTTGTTCGTCCTCGAACAGTGAAAAATGATAAACAAGAGGATTAATTTTCACCTAGGAAAACACCTAACGAACATAAACCACAACACATCATGAGTAATAAGGACTACAAAATCACATTAAGTATTCCTACATCATCAAACTTATAACATGAAAGATTAACAAGTTCAATCTTAAGAATGAAATTAGAGTACTCAAATCCCTTTCAATCCAAGCCTCTCATAGATTATAGTTTTCACTCAACACTCTTTATGATAGAGTTTTTATCATCACTCATCAACCGGTTAAAACCGACTCACCTAGGCTTGCTCATGGACTATGTTCACAAGCCACCCTAGTTTCGACAAGTGATCAAAAAGGTCTTTATTTTTTGATGTAATGTTTAAGCTCTTTGGTAAGGTAGGAAACTTTTGGATAATAGTGACTAATCAAGTGTAAGTAATTGAAGAGATGATTCATTTCTTCAACTTCTTCACTTTCAAGCTTCCTTTACTTTCATATTTATTCACAAAAACTTTCCATTATCATTCCTTGGATTTCTTGAGCTTCTTTTGATTTGCATCTTCCTTTCTTTCAACTTTTGAATTCCTTGAGCACTTTTTTTCTTGTCTTTGAGGTTACATGTACATTTTGTTTAGCTCCTTTGCATCCTTTTCTTATTTTGTTAACCATTTCCTTTCTTTTCTAGCACAATTCTCACATCATTCCTTGTAAACCACCATCTCCTCAATCACCCACACTTAGGTTATATATATAAGGCTCAAGAGGGTTTTAAAGGCTTGTATTGTGCTTTAATGACAAAGAAATAGGCTTATAGGCTCAAAGTGGCTTACTAGGGATGATGTTTTTGGTAAGGAAATTTATGCCTATGACTCACTTATCAAGGATGTCCTAAGATCATTTCACAAATTTTAACCATTCGGGCTTCGTTCCTATAGTCCATGAGCAAGTTATAGTTTTTCTAAGTTCATCTGGTCCTCTCATCAAGAATTAACCATGGAGGCACGGTTGAGGCTCAATTCTCACAAGCTTTTGCTTTGGACCAAAAGAAACCTAATTACCTTTCATGCTTCTCAAAATTGAACAAATTATGTGATTCATGTCACAATTTCAACAAGTCGAAATCATTAACATGCTTGTCATCACTCATCACACATAATGCATCATAGTTCATATTAAAAAATGACTTACTCCTTCCCAAAACATTCCACCAAACCAAACATATACAAGAAATAAAATACATCAAACATCACATACTAATCAAAGGATCAACAAACTATACAAAAATATATAACATGCATAAATCAAATCATCCATCAAAAGTATCAACACATCAAATCACATCCATAACAATAAAGATCAAATTCCCATCTCATCCAAACAATAAAAAAAATCAAACCAAAATACCAAAATAACTAAAAGAAAATCACATAAAACTGAAAATAAAGAAATCCCAAAATACGAAACCTTCCAAAAACAAACAATCTATGTACAATCCAATCGAATCAAATCAAATCAATCTAAACATTCTTCCAACAATCTATCATGGCTAAGATGAATGGACAAAAGTGCCAAAGACTCAAAATACTCCCTTCATTGTTCTGGAGGAAGGAGGAGGTGGATGATAGGAGTTCCACGGAAAGTAGGCACGAGGATTTGCAGGAAACTAGAAGTTGAACATCATGGTTATCATCTCCTCCATATTGTTGGAGTGCACCCTTGATCGTTCCTCATAGTACTCCCTCCGAAGTTGTCCAGCTCTCAACTCTTCAATGTGCCTTCCATGCTCTTGCTGGACCTCGCGGATCTCCCTAATCTGTGCCCCATAAGTCTGCTGCACATGTCTCATGTCACGTACCTCATCCATCATATAGTTCCACCTTTCATCTCCTTAGCCTGGTCCCATTGGTGGCTGTGCCCCTTCTTCCTCAAACTGTAGTGGATCAGGGCCCTGCTCCTCAAACTCCACTTGCTCCGGTTGTTCTCCTTGCTCATCGCCCTCCATTGGCACTGACTCTGCTCTCAAGTTGGCTAACTCTTCATTCTCTTCAACTCTCATTTGTCTAATAACCTCTTCTATTTCATTCATGTTTCTTCTATAAAAAGCTTTCACCACTCTAGAATGGTTCACACTTCCCATAGCCAAGTTAGCAAGCCTTCTTCTTGTGTACACCGTAGTGAGCTCCAACATTGGCAAAGGAAATGGAGCTCCTTTCTCCTGCCTCAAACAATATTGATTCCCCACCATAGTTAAGAATTCCATGCTCATCAGTTGTTGGTAGTTCACCCCTTCACTAACCATCTGGTTCTCCATTCCTGCAAGATTAACTCCCAATCCTTGAGCTATCATAGTGATCATCCCTCCAAGCATTAGACCTTGAGATGATTGTCTCTTTGCAACTCTCTCAGCATTTAGCAAAAAGTGTGCTGCAACATTCAGTAGTAGCTCCTTGTATAAGCAATACATAATATAAAGCTGCTTCTCTCTAATAACTCCACCTTCAAACCTCCCTAAGATTGTATTTGAGATGATTTTCTCTAAGTATCTCATTACCAGATTTCGGATGGCCGACCCTTTGAAGCACTAGGGACGTACCCTGCTCTTTCAGTTCTGTCATTCACTAAGCTCATCCACCATTCCTGCTGATTGAAAGTAACTCCTGCATAAAAGCTCTGATGAAATTCGTATGGTGAGCACCCAAAATACTCATTCAAAACAGCCAACGTGACCTTTTCTCTCAATACATTATCCAATTGAAATGTCACCCACAGGGGAAACTCATTCTGATCCTTCTTTACTTGTAACGTGCTCATGAACTCAGCAGTTAAATGGAAATAGATTGGTGGCCTCTTATCAAAGAATGCTTCCATTTGGGCAAATCTGAAAAGCTTCTTCAAGTCCTCCTCAATTCCTAATCCTCTCATTGTCTCTGTGTCTTGGAAATGAATGGCCTTGATCTTTGGAGCTAACGTTTACCAACGAAGCACGCACTTTCCCCAAAAATCTTCAAACTCAACCCCAAATTCTTCCGAATGTATTCCTTCTATAGTCAACTGTTCATCCAAAGTAGCCAACTCTCCTGGATCGGTTATCACAATGAAGTCCTCATTCCTGGGTCTAACTCTCCTCTCGGCCATCTACAAAACAATAATTCTCAAGTTATAACCAATGACATTTATATGAATGTTAATGCACCTAATTAAATTCCACCATAGTTATTCAACTTAGTATGGAACCTATTATGCATCAACATAGCTCATTCATATCATTAAACCTCAAACTTATTCATACCAAGCACTTTATTTACATTCATCTCAACTATCAACAATTCTAACCAACTTCTAATCATTTTCACACATATGAATTCCAAATTCAATCATCATCAAACATTATTCATATATGATCATCAAATTCTAACAAAATTCTCTCTTAGGCATTTCATCGAATACTTAGCATGCACAAAGTTTACACATCTATTCAATATACAATTTACCAAGCCTCATGCCCAAATACTCAATATCTAAGGCTAATTTAGCACAAATAAGCATCATGTTTATGTAATCAATTAGCACAACACAATTATACAAACTCATGATTCTCACACAATCCCCAAATTATTCCTTATGAACCCTAGTTCATCTTTTCAACAATTTAAAAATTCATATTGAACATGTATGAATATCATCAATTAAGCATACAATTCCTTTTAGAACAAAGCCCATACATCAATTCAATCAATTCATATCAAACTTTACAAGTTAGGGTTAAAGAAGTTCATACCTTTTGACAATTGGATGTGGAGAAGTGTTTTTGATGTACAAAATTGACGAACTTCACTCAAAATCACTCCAACTAACCTTGAGGATGATACGGATGTGAATTAAGTGTTTTTGGGTATATACAGAGTGTGTACGGATGAAGGAGGACGTGTGGAATGAGTACGGAACAACCCCTTTTTAAAACCTGGAACAGACCCTGCACAGCCCGTGTTACGCTGCACGGCCTCAAGTGAGGCCATGTAGCGTTTTCTGATGCCACTATACGGCTCGCTGTTATAGGGCCGTGTGCGGAACACGGCCCGTGTACCTTCTCCTACATGGCTCGAGCTACGGAACTCAGCCTTCCTCCTGGCCGTGTAGCATTTTCTGATGCCACTACACGTCCAAGTGCTACAGGGCCGTGTGCAGAGCACGACCCGTGTAGCAATTTGCCCTGTTTCTCTATTTTTCATACTTCACTTCATTCTTGCCCTGTTTTTTCACTTTCACACATCCTATTCATGCTCAACGCATTTCTTAATATCATTCACATCATAATTATGATAAAAAATGGATTGAAATGTACTCAAAACACCAGCAAACATACCAAAACTAAACTAACTCATGAGAAAAATTTCAAAATTGACCATTTGCAAGACAATACAAGATACAAGATATAATACAAGATACACATGGTTTATCAAACTAATAAACAAAATATAGGTCACACCACGCACTTTCCCCCAAATTTAAATCGAAACAAGTTGCGAATTAAGTTTTCAAAAAGTGGTGAGACGTACCTTTGTCATTTTCTTAATGCTCTTTATGAACTTTTCCCCCGATGACTCTTGTGCATCTCTCTCCTTTCGTATGATCAAGTATGACCACCTCGCAACCTCTCCCCAACTTAAATTAACACAAGTGTTAAAATTTAAGTTTGTAAAGAGTGGTGAGGCATACATCATCATTCCATCTTTAGCATCCTTGTCCTTCATCTTATGCATTCTTCTCACAAACTTAACCACCTTCATACCAAAAATACAAGAAGAATACAACTAAACAAGCAAACTAACAAAATGAGTTGCCTCTCATTAAGCGCTCGATTTAACATCGTCGAGCTAGACGCATTGAAGCTCTTAACAATCGGAGAAATCCAAGACCCCGTCGGGCCTCATCTTCACTTTAAACATCTCCTTAACAACCTTCTTATCAACACTTCTTGCTCCTCTAACACTTGAACTCACTTCATTTTCTCTCTTTCTCACGTTTTCAAATCTCAGAGGCCCTTTATCAATCTTCCAATTAACTTGTGGATTTCCCCCAAGCTTGTTTCTATTTGAATAAACATTTCCTGCAAATTCAAGTAAAAAATTAGTTAAATCTTCATCTTTCAAAATTTCACTTATCACTCGATCTCGATCTTCCGGAGGCTTAATGGGTGGCTTCAAATAAATATCTCCCCCTTTCAAATTCTTGCTTGATAACACCAATTCATTTTCATTTGATCGGAGTATGAGTTTCTTTTTATCCATGTTAAATTTTGCTCTTCCGGTTGCCAAAAACTGTCTTCCAAAAATCAATGGGATCAACGGATCCACTTGCTTCTCAACAAACATAAAATCCATCGGAAATACAAAATCCTCTATTTTCACAAGCATATCCTCCACAACTCCATGGGGCTTTATTCTTGAACCATCCATTATTCCAATTTCCACATCCGTTTCCTTTAACCTCCCAATGCCAAGTTTTTCAAACATTTCTAAAGGCATCGCATTAATGCTTGAACCAAGATCACATATAGAATTAAAATATTCCCCATTTCCAATTTTACAAGTAAGAACAAATTTACCAGGGTCTTCAACCTTTGATGAAGCATCAACTTCAACTATTTCATGATCTTGTTTCAACATCACCTCTTCATCACAATTACTTTCATCATCAAACAAAGACAAAAATTCATCAATTATCTTCTCATCATCAAAAGACAAATTTTTATCAATGGCAACTTCCTCAATATCAACTACCTCCTCCACTTTAGACACGACTTTATCACAAACTATTTCTTCAACATTTGAAACAATGTTTGTTGTTTCCACCAACCCTTTCTCCACCTTAATTTCCATATTACACACGGTAACATACAAACATTGCTCTTTAGGATTAATAATAGTAGTGGAGGGAACTTACCCTTTCGATTCATTTCTCCTTGCTCGGTTGCCATTTGACTCATTTGTGTCTCCAAGGCCTTGAATCGACTCTCATTCAACTCATTTTCTTATTTTATGAAATCAAACCTCTTATCATTCACCTCTTTTTCTTGCTTCATAAATTCAAAAATTTTTGTGAATTGATCTTCATTTGTAGCCTTTCCTTCACCATTTGGAGCTTTCTCCCCCTGATTAATGCCCGATGGAAGAGTAAGTGCATTCCCTTGATTTCCATAAGACAAGTTCTCATAACTACAAGGTTGATTAAAATTCCCTTGAAAGTTTCCTTGGCCCCATCCTCCTTTCCTTTGTGGATATCCTCCTCCATGACTTCCAAAATTTCTACCATAATTTCCTTAGAAGTTCCTTCCTTGCATGAAGGCAACTTCCTCAAGCGTCATATCCGGTGAACACCATGCATCTTACATTCCAAATTAGAGGACATACCTTGTTGAGGCATGGAGGTAGGCATTTGACAACTTTGAGAAGATTGACCCATATTAGGCATCGTCATGCCTTGTTGAAGATTAGAAAACACTTATTGATTCATCAAAGGCAATGACATACCTTGTTGAGGACTTGCAAGAACTTGTTGATTCACCATAGGTGTCGAATTTGGAGACACTTGCATGTTAACATTCATCCTCTTTAATATCTCCGTGATTGCCTTGTCGGTCATATCTTCCTTAGGCATTTCCACCTTTTTCACTTGTTGCAAGCACACTTCTTCTATCTTAGCAATTTTCTCCCTGTCATACATTCCCGGTGCACGATCCATAGGCCATTGACCCGTATTCAAAGCTACTTCTTCACATATAGCAATTGCTCTTTCCAGAGTTTGTCCCAAAATTGAACCTCCCGCTGAAGCATCAATGAGCATCCTTTCACTTCCGTGTAAACCGGCATAGAAAAATCTAATTTGTTGCTCTTCGGAGAATCCGTGTTGTGGACACTTCCTTAGCATCTTTTTTAATCGGTCCATACTTCACTAAATGCCTCAAGTGACATTTGCTTGAATTGAAAGATTTGCCCTTTGAGATGCAACATCTTTGAAGGGGGAAAATACTTGCTCAAAAATCTTTGTGCCAACTCTCTCCATGTGGTGTAGGATCCCAGTAGTATAGTATGATACCAAGCCTTAGCTCTATCTCTTAATGAAAACGAGAAAAGCTTCATTTTAACAACATCCTCACTTACCCCATTTATCTTTATTGTGTTGGCTAACTCCGTAAATTGGGCTAAGTGAGCATTTGGATTCTCCATAGCACCACCACCAAATTGATTTGCTTGCACCATATTGATCAATCCCGTCTTGATCTCAAAATTATTCACATTCAATGGTGGGCTCATTCCATAATTCCCATATTGCGGTTGAAAGTGATCACGAATGTTCATTCCACCTCCATTATGTCCATTTCCACGGGGTTGGTTTTGCACCACCGGAGGATTATTCCTTACTTCTTGTTGTGCCATCAAGTTTTGAATAATAGCTTGCATTTGTTGGTTTTGCAAGTGCAATTATTGAGCATACACTTGTGGCACAAATTACGGATTATTATAACCCCCTCTAGCATTATCACCTCCATGAAAATTCCTCATATTGCCTACTTCATCAACCATGTTGGTATTACCCCTTACTTCTTCCATACTTTCTTCCATAGGCTCTAACACTCATCGTCTTTGTCTTCTTAAGGTAGCTTCTAATTCCAAGTTCAAAGGTTCAATAGAGTGAGACCTTGAATGCATTTGCATGTACCTTCAAGAATTTCCAAATTAGCTCCCAAAACAACCAAGACAAGTAAACAGATAACAAATAAAAGAAATCCTTATCAAAACTAATCAACTTCAAACTTGTTACAGCCAAATGTTTAACATTTCCCTGGCAACGGCGCCATGAACTTAGTCTAATTTTTAGTAAAATATCAAGAGCAAGTGTACTCTATCGTTGTTGTATACGCGTGACCAAGTGCAAAATTTATAAGATTGTCATCCCAAGGGAAAGCAAACATTGGCTAGTATCCGAATTATTCATTGACTTATGCTTTGTAAAGATGATATGTTTGAAAGTTTGGTATTAAAGCTAATGCTTAAAGTTCTACTCAAATAACTAGAATGTAAACTAACGAAGTAAATGATCAAATAATGAGCAAATGACTAATGGAATGGATGTAGAATACACTTGAAAAAAGAGCAAGGCTAATCATACTCATGGTTAAGACTTGAGCTAGATATGCAAAAAACTTGATGGTGATTTTCATTAACTTGCGGATTAAAAGCAATCACAATTTTACCCCTAGTCCCTATGGCCAAGGCAACTAGGTTCTCGACCCTTTTACAAGTCTAACTCTCCTAAGATTGTCTTACTCTCAATTCCCTTAAGGTACTATAATCATAAGTTGGTTCTTTTCACTCAATTTCTTAGGTGTCCCCCTATGAATGTTCCAAGCCTAAGGAGGGTATGTCTTACCTCCCCTTATACTAACATACATGAACAATTCAATATATGATTCAATTAAACATTCACTCACAACATTGGAATGGCCATCCAAATACTATGAATAGAGAATTTAATCACACAAACATTGAAATGAAACATGATTGATATATCATAGAAGAAAATTCACAAATCAATTCAATTTACTACTCAAGTTTTACATATCTAACTCTTCACTTCAACCACTCATATGACTAGCCCTACTATAAAACTAGCCACTAAACATGGTAATTAATTCAATACAAAACTTTGCTCCATTTGAGCCATAATAAGAAGAAAATTAACAATTGGAAAGTAGATTTGCTTCCCTTGCATAAGAAAAGCCTTCCTCCTCTTCAATTGATCAACTTCTTCAACAAGTGATGCTCCAATCTTCTCAAATAGTGGTAGGATGGATGTAATGAAGGTTTATGGATTGAAAATGTAGATCAAATGGTGATTTGATGGATCTAGATGGTAGAGATGGAAGATAGATCTACTATGTGAGGAAATGTGATGTTTTGGTGTTTGCTCTAATCTGATTTCCAATCAATTCTCCCTCTAAATTTCGCACAAGTCATGGTTTTATATCACTTACAGACCTTCTAGAAGCTTTTTGAAACATTCTGAAAATTATACAGGATTTTGCACCTACATGGCCCGTGCTGCAGCGCACGGCTCGTGTAGGGATACCTACTTCGGCGTGTTGTGCGTGCTTCCAGACATGGCTCGAGCTGCGCTGCACGGCCTTGGGCATGGCCATGTAGCATTTTCTGACGACAATGCATGGTTTTTTCTTACAGGGCCGTGCTCCGCGAACGAGTCGTGCAGCTTCGCCCGGCCCGAGCACCAGCGCACGGCCATCCTCCTGGGCGAGCAGCGAGTTTTGATGGCACTACACGGCCATTGGTTATAGGTCCGTGTTCCGCACAAGGCCCGTGTACCAATATTCCCTGTTCTTCCGTCTTCGTTTCGCTCCCAACTCTATTTTTGTCCATTTCCTGACATGTTTTACATATATTTAAGCTTATTTACACAATTCTATCAATTTATACCACTTTTCTCAAAATTACAATAACTCCACCAAAAGTAACATAAATACGGATAAAAACATAAAAAAATACACAAATAAAGACACTAAAATCTAGGTAAAAATGACTACGATCAACGTAAAAAATCAACCTCCTAACAAACAGAAAACCAACGAAAGGAAAAATTATACCCTTAGTGCTGATAAGATGAGGTAAATAGTGTTGGATTGTTTACTAAAAGTCTAGCTTTTTGTATGAACAATGCTTAACAATATTTGAAATGACAATCATTGATCAAATGATTGCGTCTTATAATTTATTTATATGTTCGATGCAATAGTCTACTTACTTTATAATGTTGATAATATGTTGTGCGACAACACACGGAAGATCATATTATCGGTTTCCTTATAAAGTATAAACAGATGCTCACAACCGAGATAGATGGGGACTCTCTATCGGGATAGTTGTAGTGTGATTTGGTATTAGTTTGTCTTGACTATAGAATCACATTAGTGCACCTTGTGTGTATTGAGCAGGACCACTTGAGATCGTTCGATTTATACTGACCATATAGGAGAACTTGATCTCAGTTATTATGGATGTTCGTGCTATTAATCCCTAAACAATAACCTCGACATGTAAGGCAATATATATTTCTTTGATTCATCAACGAGTGAGATTTACGTGTAACTAAATCAATAAACTCTGTGAGTTGGTAAATAGTGCTTCTCTATGGTGTGCTGTTGATTGTAGAAAGAATCCATGTCCAAAATAGTTTGATGATGTCCCCTTGAGGAGCTCATAAGTATTATCATGTAACCCTGTAGGTGGTTTTATTCCGGCATGATAATGAGGTTGAGTGGTACTACTCTCGGATGAGATATTAATTAATGGAGTTATTAGTAACTTAATTAATTAATGGGCATTGTATATATTAAACATGGGGAGATTAACGGGCTCATAATAAGAAGGAGCTCATAACGTATGTAACCCTAACAGTTTCCGTTAAACAAATGATCGAACGCTAACAAGTATATCACACCCCCAAACTTTAAAAAAATATAAGTCGAAACTAATTTTAAAAAGAGATGTAATTGCCGAAACGTGATCACCTCAAATATATTAAATCCTTACTCATACGAAAGAAATAATAAAGCAATAAAATGGAAGAGACAAGCTCCCAATAGGTACTCATATTTAATATCTAAGAGTTACGACAGTTTACCGCTTTTTGAACTACTGCATCGGAGGACGGTCTTCTCGCATTCTCACCTTCAAATACTTTCTTTCCCTCTTCGACACTCAGCACCTCACCTTTCTTAGTCACAAGTATATGATCTTTGGAATTTCATTCCTCCCATGGCTGTCCAGATTCCTCCTTGTCAATCTTCTACTCAAATTCAGAATCATCTATTCTATTAAAATCAAGATTAAAAAAGTTAGAAACCACATCTATGCTCTTGCATGATTGAGTCTCTATGGGCATCTTCATTGCTTAATCATGAGAGAAAACGACATCTTCATTATCCATCTGTAGTCTAAGCTTCTCAGGTCTCAACTTCTTTGCTCTTTCCCACTTCTTTTCCGCTATAAGCTCTGCGGTGAACGCACTTAATCTACAACCAAGATATATATTCAGACTCTATATACTAATTGAAGATGCACAAAATGATCGTGAATATGGCTTAAAAATGTGCAATCATATATAAAATAAATTCACAAGTAGTATTGTACGTAGGACACACAAGAGAGTTTAATTAATTCATAAAACTTTCAAAACCCTAGATCTACCAAAACGGTTCTAGCCCATGATATTGTAAAGAACAATTATGGGAGTTGGATAGATCTTACCCATATATCGGGAAAATACAAAGATAAATTAGAAAATGAAATAAGCCCTAGATGTGGGCGTCGTCGCGTCCTTCTCCGTCTTGAATCCTCCTCTTGGTTCTCCTCTTGATTCAGTAGACGAATCTTCAAAGTGATGGATGGATGGAGGAAAGGATGTGGATGATGGTTGGGGGGTGATCCCCCCTTGTGAGGTGTAGGATGATTATGTTCCTGTCCTCCTTTGGGTGATCTACATCCCCTTTTATACTTGTAAGCTCTCCTTATGGACCTTGGATGAGCTTTTTCTTGGAAAACAAAAAAATACATGCACTGGGGTTTAAAACCCGTAGAAATCAGAATTCTGTGTCCCAGTTCAACCAAAGTGGTTTTGGTCGAACTGGAAGGCCTGGTCGAATTGCATGTCTGTAAGCTGAAACTGCATGTGCAGTCTCACCGTTTTGCGTATAACTTTCAGATCCAAACTCCTATTTTAATGATTCTTGTCCTCACGCAATTATTTCTTCATTGACTTTCTATTCATATAAAGAAATCACATAAACTCCAATATTTGCAGGTTTAACAAGCCATGAAAAGTGGCACATCCGTTCTCTTCAGGAACAGCTGGCGCGATGTCACCATTTTGATCATAACTTTCTCGTTTGGACTCCAATTGAAGTGTTCCTTATGCTAAAACAATCCTCTCTTCTGTGGCTTTCCAACAATGTATGACACTTTCAGTTCAGAGCTCCACACAAATACAGAAAAAATACACAAATTGGACTTTTGATCCTTTTGACACTTTCAGCATTACTACACAAATTTCACATTTTCTCAAATTTTGTACTTTTGATCATTTTTCCACCTAAAACACTTCAAGTACACCTTTTTCTCACATATATCGAATATAAGACATTTGTGCTAATATATAACAACAAATTTCATAAAAAAAGTATTAAATTGGACACTAAAACACGCTTATTTTCACTCTCATCAATCCCCCAAACTTACCCACTGCTCGTCCCGAGGTAACAAAATAAAAATAAAGAGAAAGAGAGTAAGAAAATTAGCTGGGAAACAAGGACTATGACGAATACCCCCTTCACAATGCAATTGATTTTCAACTTAGGTCATGCAACTCTCATTACATGTAATAATCAATGCTCCATTCACATGTTCTCACGGGAAGTATATATCACTTGCACACAAGTGTAAAATATGTACACTTATGGTTAAGGTGTTTACGCTCAAATTCAATTCAAGTGCATGTGTAACCATAAGCTTGCCAAATATCCCAAACTCTCCACCACTAAAAGTATGATTAGACAATGGGATAAAAAATGACTTTCTTTTAGATGTAATGTTGGCTCTTTGGTTAAGGTAGGAAATATATGGATAAGTGACTCAAAACTCGAATCAATCAAGTCGCGATCCATCATGATCTTTCATTCTTCTTCACCACTTCAAGTAAGCACACATCCTCCTCAACTCCTTCACTCTTCTTTTTTTCTTTTCAAGCACAACAATTTTTCCTTCTCTTTCTTTTCTTTTTTCCTTCTCTCTTTTTTTCTCTCGAGGTATCAGTTTCGGGCACTACCTCGTGCATCCTCCATAGCGTACTAGCTTTAAGCACTACCCTAGGGTGTTTGATTCAATAGAGTACTAGATTTAAACACTACTCCACGATTCTCCTTAGAAGCATTATCAAGCTCAATCACTGTTTCTACACCAATTTCATTCATTCCCAAAATGTTATAAAACTCCATCAACACACTTTGAAAAGCCATTAATCTCTTCATGAGGGACAATTAAGGCTAAAAATATTCAGATGCTCAAAGTTGTTATTTATCATAAGCTGCCAGAGAAAAAGTATTTTAGGCTCAACGGGGCTAACTACGGTTAAACATCATTCGGTAGAAAATTATTTAGCTAAGTGACTTATAAATCCAAGGATGGCCTTAAATCATCTCCCATCATCTAACATAACAAGTAGTCTCAAATAAGACAAGAGGCAAGTTCTAGAATACACACACAAGAATGATATTCACTAGAAAGAAAATATCTTATTATTATGTACATGATCAACGAGGCTCAAAATCTCACATGGGTTTTTAACAAGTAACAGAGCACTTTTCATGGTAAGTAATATCCCACAAGTGCACACAGAACTTTATATTACCATATAACTCAAGTACACTTCCTTCATCAATTTCAAAAATATATGAATTTCAGGCACAATTTAAAAATATAACTCATATGGATCACCGAAACATAAACTCAATCCTTCCACTCCTACTAATTAAAATCACACATAAAAATTAAAATAAGGAAACAAGGCCATCTGATTTTTCCTTCAAAGTATGTACAAGCTCCTCAAGTTGTTCAACTCGATCAGGTCAGGCCTTAACGTAGAACTCATCTTGCCAACTAGTTACCTTTTCTATCATCAAAGTTCAAACACACCTCATCATCACAGATTCATCAATAATAAAATAGGAGAACTATAAGAAAGACTCAATTGACTATCTAATCGACTCCTCATACTAGACACACCAACACAAAACACTAAACATTAGGTAAGTTGTAAAAAATCAACAAATCAACACCGTTTAAATGTTAATATGCCGCAAAAAATCAACCTCCTAATAAACAAACAACCAACGAAAGGAAAATTATATCCTTGGTGCTCATAAGACGAGGTAAGTAGATCACACCCCCCCAAACTTAGTAAAAACGTAAGTTGAAACTAATTTTGAAAAGAGATGTAATTGTCGAAACGTGAGCACTCCAAATATAATAACTCCTCACTCACACAAAAGAAATAATAAAGCAATAAAACGGAAGGGACAAGCCCCAAACAGGTGCTCAAGTTTAGCATCGGAGAGTCACGACGGTTTACCACTTTTAGAACTACTGGATAGGAGGACGGTCTTCTCGCATCCTCACCTTCAAATACTTTATTTCCCTCTTCTTGTCTACACTCAGCACCTCACCTTTCTTGGTCACAAAAATATGATCCTTGGAATTACCTTCCTCACATGGCTATCTAGACTCCTTCTTGTCAATCTTCCACTCAAATTCAGAATCATCTGTCCTATTAAAATCAAGATTAATCAAGTTAGAAATCACATCTATACTCTTGCATAATTAAGTCTCCATGGGCATCTTCATGGCCTGATCAAGAGAGAAAACCATATTTTCATTATCCATCTGCAGTCTAAGCTTCTCGGCTCTCAACCTCTTTCCTCTTTACCATTTCTTCTCCACTATTAGCTTAGTATTATGCTCTTGTAATGGTACTAGAGTGTTCTAAACAATACGTGTAGCATTTAGCATGGAAACGGGGTTAGACTGTTGCAGTTTGACCATGGTTCGACTAGAATGGTCTTGTCGAACAGAATGAGGCTGGTCGAATTGGGTACTTGAAAATAGGCTCAGTTTGTTTAGTTGTGGTTTGACTATAGTTAGACCATAGAGGTCTGGTCGAACTACAAAAGTGTGCTCGAACTGGGACTCTATAAATTAAACTCGATCTTTTTGCTCTACAGGTGCTGGTTCAACCATAGTTCGACCAGAGAGGTCTGGTCGAACAGGAATGCTTCAGTCGAACTGCGAGCCAAAAAATAGAGTACCATTTCTCTATTTTTCTGAAAGTCGTTCGACCATCAGGTATGGTCGAACCTCACGGGTCTGGTCAAACTGGATCCCTGCACTCCTCTTTTTCATCCACAGGCTTCATTGGTCCTTCGTACTGTGTCCCGAACCTCAATGTGATGACAGTATTCTCCAACGTTTATATTAATTGATTCACATTCTCGGCCATCTGCCCCATCAACAAAGTTAGGTCATTCAGCTACTTAGACAAATATGCATGATTAGAATTCATAGTAGCCTCAAGTCCATCAACTCTTGCATCTTTCTTAGCCATGTGTCGATTGAAGGTATCTTCAACACTAGCCTTCATTTCTTGGTGCTTCATTCCTTTATGTCAACTCTGTAATCTGTTTTGGCTGGAAATCTAGTATCTTGTTGATGTTAGCTACACTAGAGACGATCTCATCATCCCTATTCGACTTCACCATTTGATATTCAACATGTGCTACCTTCCCGAACACATAATATCCTCTTACTTTTTCTGTAGGCCAGTCACGTGTATTCATAGAGATGTCTTCAAACTACTTTTCTACTTCAAGTGTTGTCTTAGATAACAGCGCTCCTCCTACTGATGCATCAATAAGAATTTGAGACTCACAATCCAATCCATACTATAAGATTCTTATGTATTGAGCCTTAGACATCCCACGTTGTGGGCACCGCCTGAGCATGTCTTTAAATTTGTCCCACACCTCATAAAATTTCACACCCTGATTCATAACATATTGGGTGATGTCTTGCTACATTTTTAAGTTCTTTGAGGTGGCCTGTATCTGCCTAAGAACTTCTACTGCAGTTGGTCCCATGTAGTGCAGTTTGTGGCATCAAGAGTCTCATACCAAGCTTCTGCCTTATAAATCAAAGAGAACTTGAATAAGGCAATCTATCTAGCATTGTTATGAGCTCCAGCACCCTTCTGAGTGTTTGCATATCCAAGGAATCTTTTGAGATGCTGATATGGATCTTCAAAGCAACATCCAGAAAAGAGATTCTTTTCCACCGTGTTGATAAGAGAGGGATGTATCTCAAAATCATCATCTTCCCCCTTGCTCCTAGCAACCCCATGTTGTCTATCTCATTGCACTTTAAAATTTCATGTATGATAATATAATTCGGATTCTGCCTTGCTACGGCCATATCTAGCTCAATGTGTTATTCCTTCTTTTCCTTCCTCTCATTTTCCTAGTGCACAAGTACTTTAAAAAATTTAAGGTTAGATAGAATTAAATAATCACAAATAAAAGATAAAAAAAGTCTTAATCAAACTAGAAATAATAAAATCAATAATAACAGTCGTCCCTGGTAACGACGCCAAAAACTTGATGCGTGTTTTCTTTGCAAGCAAAATTAATCCCCAAGTATGAAGGATGTTATTGTAGCTTAGATAAGCGACCAAGTTAAATGTCGAACCTAAAGGACGGCGTATTATAAATTTAATTATGTATTAAATTAATAAAGACAAGGCAATTAAGTTTGAGGTTTATAATCTAATAACTAATATGATGAAAATTAAATAACAATAAAAATAAAATAATACTGGAAGAATACGAAAGTGTCTCAAGAATGGAGAATAGGTAGCTCTAAGGTAATCCAATTTTACTACTTAACTTTTCTCTCAAGTGCAGGCCGACTCTGCCTTGTGGACTATGGACGCATCACTAAACCATGCAAATCTACTCTATAGACATAAGTAAATATGCGTGTAACATTTGTGAATAACCTCAGAGCAAGAGACGTAATTTTACCCCCTTTTTAGGTACTATCAGCATCAATTATTTCCCACGTCTAGAATCTAACCTGATATGATCTCCATTTATAGGTACTATAAAATTACCCTCTTTATCCTGCTTATTAACCCGAATTCAATTCAATTAATAAACATTCATATATAATAATTCTAATGAAGTTTCGGAGTCCCTTTACTTAGAATCATAATATGGAATCATGTTCAGTGGTGAACGCACTCAATCTATAAGCAAGATATATATTTAGACTCCATATACCAATTGAAAATGCACAAAACTACCGTGAATATGGATTAAAAACATGCAATCATATATAAAATAAATCTACAAGTAGTGTTGTACGGAGGACACACAAGAGAGTTTAATTAATTCATAAAACCTTCAAACCCTAGATCTACCAAAACGGTTCTAGTCCATGATGTTGTGAAGAACAATCATGAGGTTTGATAGATCTTACCCATATATCTAGAAAATACAAGATAATAGGAAACGAAATAAACCCTAGATGTAGGTGTCGTCACGTCCTTCTCTGTTTTGAATCCTCCTCTTGGTTCTCCTCTTGATTCAGCAGACGAATCTTCAAATTGATGGATGGATGGAGGAAAGGATGTTGATGATGATTGGGGGTGATCCCCCTTGTGGGGTGTAGGATGATTGTGTTGTTGTCCTCCTTGGTGTGATCTACATCCTCTTTTATACTTGTAAGCTCTCCTTATGAACCTTAGATTGGCTTTTTTTTGGAAAACATGAAAATACATGCACTGGGTGTGAAAAACCCATCGAAATGAGAATTCCGTGTCCCAGTTCGACCAAAGTGGTTTTGGTCGAATTGGAAGGCCTGGTAGAACTACTAGTCGAACTGCATGTCTGTAAGTTGAAACTGCATGCGCAGTCTCACCGTTTCGCGCATAACTTCCACATCAAAACTCCAATTTGAGTGATTCTAACTCTCACGTGATCCTTTCTTCATTGGATTTCTATCCATATAAAGAAATCATAGAAACTCTAATATTTGTAGGTGTAACAAGCCATGAAAATTGGCACAGTCGTTTTGTTCAGGAACAGCTAGCCCGACGTTACCATTTTGATCATAACTTTCTCGTTTGCACTCCAATTGAAGTGTTCCTTATGCCAAAACGATCCTCTCTTCTGTGGCTTTCCAGCCATATTTTACACTTCTAGTTCAGAGCTCCACACAAACACAAAAAAATTACACAAGTTGGACGTGCAATTTTCAACATTTCTACACAAGTTGCACATTTTCTCCAACTTTGCACTTTTGATCCTTTTTCCACCTAAAACAAAATAAAACACCTCAAGTGCAAATTTTCTCACATATATCGAATATAAGACATTTGTACTGATATATAAAAATAATTCCCATAAAAAGTGTTAAATTGGACACAAAACACGCTTATTTTTACTCTCATCAATTACCAAGGAATCTTTTGAAATGCTGATATGGATCTTCAAAGAGACCTCCAGAAAAAGGGATTCTTTTCCACCATGTTAATAACAGTGGGATGTATCTCAAAATCATCATCTTCCCTCCTTGCTCCTATCAACCTCATGTTGCCAATCCCATCGTACTTAAAAATTTCACGTATGGCAACATTATCCGGATTCTGCCTTGTTCCAGTCATGTTCAGCACTGTGTGTTATTCTTTCCTTCCTCTCATTTTCCTAGTGCACAAGTACCTCAAAAAATTTTAAGGTTAAATAGAAATAAATAATCATAAATAAAAGTCTTAATCAATTAGAAAAATAAAATCAATAATAGCAACCGTCCCCGTCAACGGCGCCAAAAATTTGATGCGCATTTTCTTTGCACGCAAAATAAATCCCCAAGTATTATGGATATCAATTGCAGCTTAAGCAAGCAACCAAGTTAAATATAGAACTCAAAGGAAGGTGTATTATTAGTTTAATTATCCACTAAATTAATTAAGACGAATATGGAAATAATGTTTAAGGATTATTATTTAGGAACTACTAAACAACATTCATATATGACAATTCAAATGAAGCTTCGGAGTCTCATCACTTAGAATCATAAAGATAAACCATGTTTAGTAGTGAACACGCTCAATCAACAACCAATATATATATTCAGACTATATATAACAGTTGAATATGCACAAAACGACTGTCAATATGAGTTAAGAAAGAGAAATCATATATAAAATAAATCCACAAGTAGTGTTGTACGGAGTATACACACGAAAGTTCAATTAATTCATAAAAACCTTTAAAACCCTAATTCTACCAAAATATTTCTAGCCCATAGTGTTACGTAGAACAATCATGGGTGTTGAATAGATCTTACCCATATGTCTAGAAAATTACAAGATAAGTTAGAAAATGAATGAAATCCTAGATGTGGGCATCGTCATGTCCTTCTCCGTCTTGAATCCTCCTCTTGGTTCTCCTATTGATTCAGCAGATGAATCTTCAAAGTGATGGATGAATGGAAGAAAGGATGTGGATGATGGTTGGGTGGTGATCCCCCCTTGTGGGGTGTAGGATAGTTGTGTTGCGGTGCCTTCCTTGGTGTGATCTGCATCCCCTTTTATACTTGTAAGCTCTCCTAATGGATCTTGGATGGGTTTTTTCTTGAAAAATACAAAAATACACGCACTGGGGTGTAAAACCCGTCGAAAACAGATTTCCATGTCCTAGTTTGACAATAGTGGTTTTGGTCTAACTGGAAGGCCTTGGTCGAACTACTGGTCGAGCTGCATTGCGCAGTCTCACTATTTCACGCATAGTTTTCACATCCAAACTCCGATTTTCTGTCCATATAAGAAACTTAAAAAAATCCAACATTTGAATGTATAACAAGCCATGCAAAGTGTCACAGTCGTGCTGAGTAGAAATAGTTTGCGCGACGTCACCATTTTGATCATAACTTTCTTGTTTGGACTCTGATCGAGGAGTTTCTTACCCCAAAACGATTCAATCTTCTGTGACTTTTCAACCATTTATCACACTTCCAGTTTTGAGCTCCATAAAACCACATAAAAATTACACAAGTTGGACATGTGTTTTTCAGCATTCTTGCACAAGTTGCACATTTTCTCCAACTTTGCAATTTAGATCCATTTTCCACCTAAAACACAATAAAATACCTCAAACGCACTTTCTTCTCACATATATTGAATATAAGATATTTGTACTAATATATAATAATAATTCCCATTAAAAAGGTGTTTCATTTGACAATAAAACATATTTATTTTCACTCTCATCAGTGAACAGAGAGAAAACGACACCCAACTGTTCGATCACAAATGTCGAACATATTTAATTGTTTGATTATTGTCATCGAACACTATACAATAATGGGCTATTAACTAAATGATTCAGCATGTTCGCATTAATCAACTACGTAGAATCTATTCAACTCAACATGTTTGCAGTAATCAACCATATAACTCTTAATCCCTATTTGTTTGTTGTGGTCGAATATGATAATTTTCAGAATAAAAAATTATAAATCACGCTGTGTATACTATCTACTATTCTACAAACTAAAACTTCTATTAAACTAAAATTTAAAAACAAACACTGACCTCATCACCCTCATCATGATTATTCACCTACTTTACGATTATTGCTTATTCTGGATGATTATCATTCTCAGTTTTTGCTTGTTCCATGACACTACGCTGATGCAGAAGGGTTTAGGGTTGATCGTGGTTTAGTGATTATAACAATGGGATGCATTTAAAAATCTTACAGGGGTGCATTTAGAACTTTAATTATAATTAATCTTATTTTATTATTTATATAAGGGTATTTACGTCTTATCACAATTTTATATTTTAATTCTATAAATTATTGGGGTTTGTCTAGCGATTCCAGGGGTGCAAATAGCCTCCCTTTTAATTAAATCTTTTCTGCAGCTTTCTTACAGATGTGAACAAAATTAACCATGTAAATTCAATTTCTTATGACCATAGCCATCTATACTGTCGTTGGATCACCATTGTCTGCACAGTCATCTACTCAGTCATTCAACCTTCATCGTAAACATAGTTTCTATATTTGATTGTGATTAGAAATCCACCGTAAATCATGGATATTGCGTTGTATTTTAAAGAAGAAGAATACTTTAAAGATAAATGTGTGTTTAAGTGTATTATATGTATAAATATGTTTAGGATATGCTAAAGTATGTTGATTTAGTGTTACATATTCAATATTACAATATATCATTGAATACTGTAAAGTTAACATTTACATTATAATATTTTAATGATATAGAAAAAAATTTCTCTATTTCATATAATGTATGCCTGTTTTGTGTTAAAGTATTGTTGTGTAAAGTGTATTCAGTGCATTCTAAAATATGTCGATTTTGTGTTAAAGTATCGTGGTGTAAAATATGCTTAGTATGCTAAAATATGTCGATTTTGTTTTAAAGTATCATTGTGTAAAGTATGCTAATTAATACATGCTAAAGTATGTTAGTTCTGCTATAGAGTATGATATTCAATGCTGGAAAGTATGAATTTATACTATATTGTACAATATTATAGAAAAGTTTCTCTATTTATATTAAAGTATAGGTGGTTTTGTTTTAAAGTATTGTGTATATAGTATGTATTGTGGATGTTAAATTAATTTATTTGGTCAACTCCATTCAAATCTATAATAATTCATATTTCACATCCGTAAACATCAATTGCATAAAGAAAATTCCTATAATTTAGTTGTTAGTTCCTATAATTAAAGAAACTAATATAAACTAATTATAGATTATTACTTGATTTATGGATAGTATAAAGATTTGATCTGTCTCATAGCCCTTCTTTCTATAACCCGTCTCACAAGAGAGTAACTCTAAAAATTATATATACAGAACTGATTGGAACGGTTCAAGCAAATTTCCCAGTACAACTCATCTCAATCTTATAATTGATTTTTTTGGGTGTTCCGGGTAGGTTCCAGCTTCAGGTTTCAATCGAACAGATCGGCCCAATAAGATTTTTATAACATTACTTTAAATATAATATCCTTGAACACTCATTTTATGACATTGTCATAGTTTTAATATAATGTGAGAAATTATATTTTATCTAGTAAAATTATTACATTTGATCATTTAAGTATATTTTCAATTTTCACAAAATCTGCATTTGGTCATTTAATTATTGCAATTTCAATTTTAGTTATTCTTTATCTAATTTTAGTCCCTCATAAGAAAAATGAAAAAAAAGAACAAAAATTAGAAAATAAATTAATAAAGACTAAAATTGAAAACTATTATAGTTAAAGGATCACATGCGGATTTTGATATATTTGTAGGATAAAATATGATAATCCCTCTCTATACACGGGTTGTCTTGAGTAAGACAGTCTCACAGAGCTCATTCCGCGAGATAAATCCTAATCCAATCCATTTGTATTATTTTTAAAGTAGGCGCTACCCGTCCCCTAATCTTAATTTAATTTATGGCAAGTTTTTTTGTAAGATGGATAAAAAGTTATAATTGTAGGAATTAAATGTATAAATCCATAAAGCCTTAACACTATTATAATTAACCGAGATCTTAACTGTAAAACAGAAGCGTACCTTAATCCATTGAGTTGTCTAGGCATAACACGAACTCTGATCTAGTGTATAATGGTCTTCCTCAACTAAGCCTCTTTATTTCCTATGGGACAGTCGTGATCTCTTCCGATGGGGAGAAGGAGAAAACTATGTGCGGCTTAGTGTATTGGGGATCATAATTTGGGGAACCTTTATATACTACATAACTGGGCCACCCATAATTCCTAATCATGTAGTATTGGATATCTACTCAATTGGCACATATCATTATTATTATAGCCCATGGACTTTACACCTTAATTGGATCAATTAATTAAATCCACAAAATAATTGAATAGCTAATATAATTGCATAATAATATATTGCCCAAAATTAGATTATGCAGGAAATTAAAATTTTTTCTAACAATAACATCATTAATGAAAGTGATACTCAATTGTTAAAAAGTGATAATGGTGCAGTGAACTATTTCGTAAACAGTTTATAGTATAAATAAAAAGTGATAACGTTTTGTATCGAATGTGATAATGATGTTATCTTTTTATCCTTCTTATGTAAAGGCTTACGTGAGATGGTCTCACACAAGTATTTGCCTTTAATTTAAACTCCTGATCTCCTCCTCTTACTTTTCCTTTTATTTTTTCATTGCTTTTAATATGATCCATTCTAAATTATTTTATTTAATTTTACTTAATTAAATGTAAACAAGAATATTAAATATGAATTTTAATTTAATATATTTTTCTAATGAATGAGTTAAATAAAATAAATATTATTTTTCCTTAATAAGATATCACTTTTTATTATAAATATTGTCCTTATTTGTTTATCCTATAAATTATTCATGCATGAAATGATTCAATACACAGTTATCACTTTACCTTGAGTATAACACTTTATTAAAAATTTTATCATTTTTTTTATTCTTCATATGAATTGTTAGAAATAATTCCTTTGGATGAATATTACTTAACATTGAACATGTATCATTTTTCATTATAAATGTTATCACTTTTTATTCAACCTGCGAATCATGAAATATCAAATGGAAGAATATCACCTATACTTGATTAGTTATTACTTTTTATTAGAAATATTATTACTTTTTATTAATCTTGATTGTTGATGAAATAGTTTAGTTGATAACTATCACTTTTTTATGATTAATTAAGCATCACTTTTTATTAAAATGTTACCACTTTTTATTCGTCATAAAAATGTTCATGGAATAATTTAAGAGTTGATCTAATGTACACATTTGTACACTAACAACAGGATCCATATTTAAAAATTGGTCAAATATATAAAATATAACAACCTAGTTGATTCATTCCTCACAATTTGCAGAGAGAAATACGTACAATTCTTTCTCTGGTTCTCTTTGCCTCGCCTATTCTCCTTGCCTACATCATTGACAAAATTTTTCTTCGCCTCCGCCCTCACTCTCCACCTCTGATGACTTCTTCCATTGTCTCAGATTTGAATCTCCTCTCAATCTCTGCTCCGTCTCCCTTAGATTTTCTTTACGCATGCAGCCTTCATCCAGATTTCAACCACTTTGACAGATCTGAGATCTCAACCTCCACCCACAGCCTTCGTCTCACACTTAATATATATTTTTAAATATTTATTGAGAAAAACATATACATTTTTAAATTGCAACTACTCCACATTTGATTATGAAAATACATATAAAAAATTAATTAAATTTAATACAAACTTTGTTTTTATATATAAATTTAATAATACATTTAAGAGTAAAATTTAATACATTTAAGAATAAAATGTTATACATTTATACGATCAAATGTATACACTATCAAATTAAAACCGAAACTTTAAGAGTAAAATTTAATACATTAAAGAGTAAAATGTAATACATTTATATGATAATACGTATACATTATCGAAATAAAAATAGAAACTTTAAGAATAAAATTTAATACATTTAATATTAAAATGTAATACATTTATCCTAATCCTAATATATTAAAAGTGTCTTGCACTTGTAAATCATTTTTAGACACTTTTGTCCTCACTTATTTTAATTTACTACATTTACACCACCCTTCTTAATGACTATTTGTAGCATCTCTCGCTGTGCAAAATGTTCCATTTAAAGTCTAACTTTTCATTCTCTTTATTTAAATTCTAATAATAACTTTATTAATTGCTCCACACTCTTTCCATCATCTCTCACTGTCCACAATGTTCAATTTATTTAGTTAACAATTAAATTCTACCTTTTCATTCTCCCTCCTTTAAATTCTAACTTTTCATTCTCCATTTCTCTCCAACCTTTCTATCAGCTCACTCTGTCGACTCATCCCTTGCTGTTATCATCTCCACCTCTTTAATTGACCCTGCAAAATTAAATAATGAGATGTCACAATTACGATGGTTGAATTTTCTAACATTACTTCAGAGTTATCATTTGTAACTCATACCATTAATTATTATTAATAACTTTTATCTCTTCATATGGTAGAGGTGTTATATATATATATATATATATATATATATATATATATATATATATCATGTGTTCTTCCATGAGTTCAAAAATCACCTCACTTGTATCACATAAAAATGCAGAAAAGTTGGAAAGATGCAATCACCTCAAAAATTAGAAGGTAAAATTTCTTATCTAATAGGCATGATTCAATTTATTCATAAACATTTTGATTTTGATTTACCTAATATTAACTAATGTTATTATTTTAATTTAGATGCAATTGTGGAAAAGAAGGTAATTAAAGAGTTATCAGCTTTTGAAGACGATTGTTACAACAATTTTAGGATTGCACCCAAGTGTTCAAGAGAAGTCTATCAAAAATAGAACCGGAAGACAGAAATTTTAAAGTTTATCCTAATAGATCGTGAGGTGTATTTTTCCTTTTTAAAAATTTTTCGTACTTAAGTCAAACATCCAATGTTCAAATCAGATGATATGATGATATATGCAATACTATTAACATATATAGCAGTTTATGCTTTTATAAAGGTGACTAACTTAATCTTTTAGTCTTTTAGACAAGGTTGTCACCTACAATTTCAAAAGAATAGAGAACATGCCATAGAATTAAACTGACAAATCATATATGCAATTAGTAATCATTATGAATCTCAAGGAACAAAGAAACATGTCACTCCATTTTTTCAGTGTAATCCAAATTCCCATGTTAAATCAGCACTTCTAATACTAATATTTGTTCTTTCTCTTATGTATGTAAGTCAAATTCATGCAGTCTTACTCAATGAAATCATTGATAAATTTGATGGAGTGATAGAAAGCGGACAATCTTATGCTATTTGAAAGGCCAACATAATTCATCCAGACTACAAAAACAAATATATGAATGATAGAATAAAGGTCTAGACTCAGAAAAACAACAATGGTTAGAAGAAAATTTTTTTTGTAAGAAAGTTGTTTTTTTTTTTTTTTATTTCAGGGACATTCCAGGTTTTTTTGTATGAAAACAAAACAATAGGTACTTTCTAATCTTTCCTTTAATACAAGATCAAATTCACCTGAGTAAAACCAGCGCATACTTTCTATTTCTTTCTTTTGAAAAAATTAGTCATTTGGCCGTATTAAATTATACTTTCATATTATCAACAGATGTCACAGGTATGGTACTTAAAGTAAATCATGCATTCCCTATGAAGGTGAAGACACCTACAGATCAGACAACGCCTAAACATGAAGTCATCCTTCTAGATAATATGTAAGCACATGAGAAATTTATAAAGCACATTAATTTAAGAAAGCATTAAGTGTAATTTATCACTAACTTCTCATATTTTTAACTCAGATCCAACATAATGAGCTTGAATTTGTGGAGAGAGTTGGAAACAATATATCTTGGAATACATGATCAAGCAAAGAACAATAATTGCTGCTTTAAATGTCATAGTTAGCAAATATGATGATAAATAATTCATATACTTTATGACCTATTATTTAATTTTCAAATATTATAACTCAAAAATTAACAAATCATAATTAATATTAAATTTTTAGGTGAAATTCATCTAGTAACTTCAAATGCAAACATTATTAAGATTAACCCAAAATTGGATGAAACCGAAGCTATTGAAAAAAGGCCAGCAATTTTTGGCAAGGGGATTTTCGGCAAATATTTTTGGATTCTCTAATCATTGAATTCTTTTCCTACCTGCAGTTTTCAATAATTGAATAGTAAAGGAGGAATAAGTCAGATTTTTGGGCCATCAAAAAGGATGAAAGAATCAATTGATGTGTCTTTAAAAGATAACATTGCAAGCAGGGTTGATAAAATATTCTGCATATTTGTTGGAGAGATTGTAACGGTAGAAAATCTGAACAATCCATGGTATAAGACGTGTGCTCAATGCAATACAAGAGTTTATCCAGAAGATTCAAAAGAAACTCTCGCGCAACAAACGTTTAGGAACTGAAAAAAATGAAGAAAATATCTGCTAAGCTTGACACTAACCGATAGGGTCGAACAATTTTCTACCACCTTTTTAAGACAGCCGAAAAGATAATTGGATGCTCTGTTACGGAATATGCTGAAAGCATTTTAATGGTATTTATAGACTTTAATTACAATGTTAGATTGAAATCCTAATGTCTGGTTAATTAAATTTTAATTTATGATTATTCACTTTTACGAGGGGAAAAAAGAAAAGAGCAACTATTATAAGACTTTGGTTTACAGTCAAGGAAAAAAAATACAAATTTTTGAATAGGATGGATGAAAAAAAAAAGAGGAGAGGGCAAGAAAAAAATTAATAGTTTATGAAGTCATAAAGATTGATGAGAAGAGGGATGATGAAAGAGCTTCAACAAAGAAACTTAAACAATAGAATTAGATGGTTTTAGGGTTAAAGCATGAACAAGAAAATGAATTTTTTTTCCTCTTTTTTTCTTAAACTTTTATTATGAGATGCAAGCTTTAATACCTAAAAGCCTAAGTTTTAATTCAATTTCACAAAACTCCGGTACTAATACATCACTTTATATTTCAGATAAATATTGACAAGATTAAGAGTAAGATACTCCCTCCCTCCATCCCAACTTAAACTTCACATTTTTCATTTTGGTCACTCCCAAATTCAACTTCACACTTCCATAAAAAGAAAAAGTAACAAACTAATATTCCCTCTAACATATTTTAATTTCAAATTTACCATCACCTTTTTAACCTACATAACATACTTTATCATTTATTTATTACCCTAAAATACCATACTACCCTCAAAAGTAAATAAAAAAGTGGACTTTCTTAAACTCCGTATCTATAGTAAACATGAACTTGAATTTGGGACGGAGGAATTACTTTATTTTATTTAGATTATTATTATTATTTTTTAATTTTACAAAGTTGAAATTCCCACAAGGACGCCACGTATAGAAATTTCATGGCAAGGTAAAAAAAATTTACCAAAAAAATACTAACAAATAAAAAATCAGACATCTCACTATCAAATAGTTCATTCAAATTATGTGGAGTGATAAAAGATTGCAAATATTGGGTGGTCAAGAATTCTGACCTGAGAAGAATTTGGAAAGTGTAGCTGGAAATCAATGCCCTTCCAAATGAGGTAGCTTGAGAAAATGCTAATTGTGTACGATCAAGAATCGAGCCTTTAAAAACTCCTCCTATCACCAAGAAAGATGCATCAGATGCAATTGTAGTTCTTATGAACCAGGTTTAAATTCATGTTAGCATATGCATAGGGTAAGAGTAAAACTCTTAAAAAATGAGTAAACCTCTTAAAAAGTCAAACATTATCATAATCAAGATTGAATTCGCAAGAGTAAATATATAGTAATAGATAGACCTTCGCAACATGAGAAAGTTGAATAAGAAATGAATACACCCTCCTGCACCAAGTAGAGAACTGCAAATCTGTCATGTCTTTCTATGTGATGTAATAAATAAGTACATCTGCCATCATGTAAAGTGCAAAAATAATTAGGTACAGCTGCTATGCTGCATCAAGTATACTACTGCAAATCTGTCATGGCTTTCTAAGTGATGCAATAAATAGGTACATCTGCCATCATGTAAAGTGCATAAAATTTTAGGTACAGCTGCTACCATATAAAGTGCATAAAATTTTTGAATCGTAAAGCAAACTCAAATCATACAGACTGAGACTTTAACTACTCTTACCATTAGAACGTACAAAGACCAGAACCTGAAACTGACCCTGCCTCCTTTATCGTTGAGTGGCTTTTATAAGTCAAATTCCACAGAGAGTAAATCAGAAGAAACCTAAACAAATATAATAAGATTCAATGATTAATAAATCTGATTTACTTCATGAATCTAGAAACAAATATACCCTTGCACCAATTAAAAACACTACATTATGTATATTTTCCAACATAACTTTAATCATTGCAGAAGTCTACTTGATGTTCGTCAGAAACTTACCATGCTTAATATCAACAACTTTAATCATTATAGAAGTCTACTCGATGTTCGGGCAAAAATTCCATCTTCTTCACAACAGCTTCTTGAGCCAGCTGACCAAGCTGCTCCTGAATCAGTGCAAAGTGAGATTAATTGTCTACAACATGATAAATGCTAAAAGAAGTTTATTATAAATTGTAAATAACAAATCAATAGATTAAGACTAAGAAGCATATACTGCAAACATTACTAAATAATCAAATAAACATGATTATGGAAATTTTGGTAATATTAATATATTAAATCAACATTCTGTTAATAGATTTAGTATTAATTAATTTACATGTTATTTTCAAATTGTCAAAGTATTATATTGCCAAGACTAGATTATGTACATTTTCTAGCACAACTTTAATCATTGCAGAAGTCTGTGTCATGTTCATCAAAACCTTGTCATGCTTTCGAAAGCTCTGGCAGAAATTCAATCTTCTTCCCAACAGCCTCTTGAGCAAATGAAAATGCTGTTATATTAATTATTTTGATTTTAAAAAAAAGGTGGTCTGATAGATGGATATATATATATATATATATATATATATATATATATATATATATATATATATATATATATATATATATATATATATATATATATATAATAACACATGATAGTCCGAGATAAAGATACACATCAAAATTTCAAGATGCAACGTTAATTCAAATAATCTTTAAAAATTCCAAAACATTGATTAAATTCTTATTTTAAGTAGAAAAGTCAAGATTTAATTGATAATACGTATTCCCTCTATCCCCAATATGTTGCCAACGAGCATTAATACAAATATTGAAAAAAATATATATAACATTTTAACTTACTTTATTAAGATTAAGTGTATATAGCATGATAAAGACTAAAAGAAATAATTGCATAAATAAAATATATTAGGTAGAAATTACTTTATTAAGATTAAGTGTTTATAACATTTTAACTTACTTTATTAAGAATTAGTGGTCGTACAAGCACTCAAATTTGATTTACAATCCGTAGATCCTATTCCAGAAATAATTGCATCTTGCTAAGATATCACATTTTTATTTTTGTAGTGTTTCGTCGTATCTGTTGGTCAATTCCATGTTTACTAGGGACCCAGTGTCACAACTCTCCCAAAACTTAAATTTTTCGGATTGTAAAACAACTCTCTCACTATGATAGGGCACTACATTCAATTGTGTAACAGATGTAACACGTAATGCAGTTTACTTGTGGTATATCCTCTTATACAATTGATACTAACACTTTGTGTTTTCCCTCTCACTTCCTTTAGAACAACTTACGCATGGGTATGTGATTTATTACATAGTCATTTTCCAAAAAATCTAGTGTTTGTGTTAACAATCACCCTTCGATCTTTTGGACTAAATAAATCATCACCCTCCATTTTTCTAGAATATCCCACAAACAGACAAACGTTATACGACATGCTGTTTCTAGGGCATAACCATAAAATGAATTTAGTAATTTCAAATAATTCATCATCTATCTAATCATTTCCATAAGATTATTTCTCTTATTAGGATTAGAAGACTTGTTATTAATTATTATTTGTTGCATTCGTGGGATAAACATGATTTAAGAGTGTACAAATTGTTCACCAACATACCACAACAGATTATAGCTCCATCCTTCGTTATAAAGACCATGTCATTTAAATGAAATTGAGTATCCATCCAAAAAATATAGAAATTGAATTCAAATTCTTTCTATGAAATCGTACGTAAAGACAATTTCTCATAATAAAACGTTTATTCTTATCATAAGATAAATAAACAACTCTCACTGCAACAACCACTACTCTTGTAGTTTTACCCATGTCTATAATAATTTCATCATCACTTAGTTGCAGAAATTTAGTGATTTCGGTATCTGTACACAACGTGTTTGTAAATGCGATAACTAATCATGCTTTAACAACTAATGAATAAGATACTAACCTTGTTCACATCTTGATGAAAATTGATTTCCTTCGCCACTTGTAAATTGATTTCCCTTCAATTTCTATCCATGTTTTTCAATTCATTCATCAAGTCAACCATGACCTCCCGCCTATCTTTCTTACTCAAGTATCCGTAGAGTTGCATGAGAGCATCATATTTCTATGAACCTCTCACCTTTCCACTTAGAGACTTAAATAGGCATCATATGATATTCTTAGTGAGAACACATTTGTATTTTCTCAAGCTGTAAGAATTAAAACCAAGATTCTTTTCTAATCATCTAATTCTGGACCAGTAAATATAATTTTTTTTAAAGAAAACAATAAGCGAGAAAAAATATTCAAAAATTCAGAGAATCATAAATAAATACACTAATCAAATACTTCGAATTTATCTATTTATATTGATTCCCTCAAAATAATATAAAAATAAAATCACCGACATCTCAAGCACCGTGAGTCTGCATGCCACATTAGGGTGGACGTATACAAACCCGAACATTTACAAGAGAAGATTTTAGCCATTAATTTCATTCGTCAACCTAACCTCATGACAAAATAATTAATAGTCGGTTCCTCTTTAGCCATGCAAATAATATCAGTGACTCCGTTGGGGAGTATACTTATTATTTACATCTAAGTGTACACCATTATTTGATCCCAAGTCCGCTGCCCAAGCTTATGTGCCTTACTGTTGGAGAAGTACACACGCGCTCAGATAACTTCCTACAATCATCATTTATAAGTTTATACCAGTGAACCGCATATAAACTCATCCGTTAGGGAGGAAGACACTATAGCCAACGCGCAAGTTCATATGCATCACATTACAAACAATAATTATTTAAAGAAGTCTGTACCAGTGATCCGTGAATAAAGTCATCCATTAGGGAGGAAGACACTATAGCCGATGCTCAAGTTTATTCACATCACTTACAAACCAATAATGGAGGCCGCGGAAATTATTAACCAATCCTCTCTCCCACTTAGTTATTTAACACCGAGGGTTTTTACATACATATAATATTCAAAATAAAATACGCAACCTAGCATACTCCTATTACGGCACATAAGGAAGTAAAGCACAGAGAATCATGCATAATATATATAATAATAATCAAATAATTAAATCAAATTATAACAGTTATATATTAGCAAATTTGATTGTTCGCCACCAAGCACGAATGCGGGTAAAGACTTCCAGATTATCAAAATTTCAAAACCATTGATATCGATCGTCGATATCGTCTAGATTATCAAAATTATCAATATCGACCAGATTATCAAATTTTCGAAAAACTTTTAGATTATCAAAATTTTAAAACTATCGATATCGACCGTCAATATCATCCAGATTATCAAAATCATCGATATCGACCAGCAAACATATATAACAATAATAGATAATTAAATCAATTATGGTAGTTATATATCACGAATTAAATGCAAAAAATGTCGAATTGCAAAAACGAGCCCAGCAAGCCCACGAATAACACCTGCATGGCTCGAAGAGGGTATCAGCACAAGCCGTGGCCCCTAAGCATGCCTCCTGTCTCTCTGTCGTGCACTGTATTATACGTGAAGCCGCGTTTTATCTCTCGCACGCTAGTATTCGTGCACGCTACGCCTGCAGCGTACCATCATCCGTGCGCGCTACGCCTGCAGCGCGCTATCCGTCCGCACTACGCCTGCAGCTCGCCATCATCTGTGCGCTATACACCTGCAGTACGCCAACATCCGTGGGCCAAAAATTCTCTCACGGTAATCCATTCTCTCATACGGAAGCGAACGTGGGAGACTTTCTCCTTACCAGGTAGTCAGCGTGCCAACGTGCACCCTCCGTGCATACTCTGCAAAACCAATGTGTCCGCCTTTGGGCTCCAACACATGGCAACAAATGTGCGAGACTTTCTCCTCGCCTGATAGGGCGCCCGCCAGGTTGTTCAGCGGGCCTCTATTCGCTAGCCACAACGCCCGGCTAATCACCCGCCAATCTGCCTGCCACCGTGCGTGGTCTGCCCGACAGTCTGCGTGTCTGCTGCTCGCTAACGGGCACCATCACACGGTTGTGTCTAAACACCTTTAAACACTCACACGTCTGCACACTTGGCAATGAGAGCCTTCGCCCGGTGAATATGTGCTTTCATGTATAGTTAGGGTGTTCACCAAGAAACCAAGTTCTAAAACCCTAATCACATATAAAGCACATAAACCCTAGCCTAACGTGACATGCTTTACTACGAAATCGAAGCTCTGATACCAATTGTTGGCATTTGATCATTTGGTTAACATGAACTATTAGGTTTCCATAAGATTCAATATTCATCGGAAGCAAGAAAACATAGAAACTATTACCTTTCACCAGGGTATGTTGAAGAAGAAAGATTCTCGCCGGCAGCCTGCACAGCCTCACGGTTTTGGACATAACTTCCTCATCTGATATCTGATTCAAGTGATCTACATGCAAAAACGAACAGCAGCAGCAAATAATCTTCCGATCTTCTACTGTATTCTCAAGTCCAATCTCGACGTCGTGTGGGCGACGATGTTCAAGATCTTCTTAATCCGCTATTCTCTTACCCTCCTCACAGTGTTAGGCGTGATCAATTATCATTAGGGTTTCCGAATAGCTGAGATGACTTATATATGGGCTACAGCAGAGACCAGGAGAAGAAATTAGAGTTGGGCCTCCATTGGGCTTAAGTATCCAAGTTTAGCCTAAAACTTATACTTAAATCCAATAATAATAATATATACCACAAAAATATTATTACTGCACTACCGTTCTAATTCCATAATTACGTTATGGGCTCTTTCTTATTATGAGCCTGTTAGTCTCCCCATGTTTAAGATATACAATGTCCATTAATTAATTAAGTTACTAACAACTCCATTAATTAATATCTCATCCAAGAGTAGTACCACTAAACCTCATTATCATGCCGGAATAAATCCACCTGCAGGGTTTACATGATAATCCTTATGAGCTCCTCAAGGGGACATCATCAACCTATTTAATAGGACACAGATTCCTTCTACAATCAACAGCACATCATAGAGACATCACTATTTCTCAACTCACTGAGTTTATTGATTTAATTACATGTAAATATCACCCATTGATGAATCAAAGAAATACATACTGCCTTATGTGTCAAGGTTATTGTATAGGGATTAGGAGCACGAACATCCATAATAAAAGAGATCAAGTTCTCCTATATAGTTAGTATAAATCAAACGATCTCAAGCGGTCCTGCTCAATACACACGAAGTGCACTAATGTGATTCTATAGTCAAGACAAACTAATACCAAATCACACTACAACCATCCCGATAGAGAGTCCCCGTCTATCTCGGTTGTGAGAATCTGTTTATACTTTATAAAGAAACCGATAATATAATCTTCCGCGTGTTGTCGCACAACATATTATCTACAGTATAAGTAAGTGGACTATTGCATCGGACATATAAATAAATTATAAGACGCAATCATTTGATCATTGATTCTCATTTCTAATAAATTGTTAAAACATTATTCATACTAAAACTTGACTTTTAGTATGCAATCCAACACCATCATCTTGAGCTACGTGGACAGCTGCTCTGTGATGTTTGCTCCCAAAATTGTATTTTCTTATTTATTTTTACAAAATAAAAAGCGATTATATTACGAATTGTAATTATATTTAAAGCAAAATAGCATACCTTTGTCCCATCATTTTTCGACGATATATTGGGTATCCATCCTTTCTTTGCATTGTGGTCATAGAGAAAGGCCTGGGGTATTTGAACCTATAAAAATTGTCAATCATGCATGTGCATCTTGGGTTATACTTTCCACATAGATCATACAACAAATGTTTTACAACGGACTGATACTATAGAGCGGCAGTTTCTTTGTTTGGGATTTCTACACTCACGTACTTATCATATTGATCAGCATTTGTGATTTTATAATGAATTTCCAGAATTATCAACATGTTAGCATGTGGAAGCCTTCGCTTTTGGAATTCAATGACATAAACAAACGCTGCAACCTTGCAAAAAATTTCTTTTTTCAAAATTTGATCTTTCAGGTCAATCAATTTTCCTTTGAAAAATCTTGCAGCGATATCCGGCATGTCTTGCGAACTTTGCCCTGGTAGAAGAAGATCTTTGATTTCCTTCCAATCTGGATTAAATGTCATTGTTAAGAAAATATCAGGCTTCAACAACGACTTTCGAAAGCTCTGGTAGAAATTCAATCTTCTTCCCAACAGCCTCTTGAGCAAATGAAAATGATGTTATATTAATTATTTTGATTTAAAAAAAAAGGTGGTCTGATAGATGGATTGATATATATATATATATATATATATATATATATATATATATATATATATATATATATATATATATATATATATATATATATTAACACATGATAGTCCGAGATATAAACACACATCAAAATTTCAAGATGCAACGTTAATTCAAATAATCTTTAAAAATCCAAAACATTGATTAAATTCTTATTTTAAGTAGAAAAGTCAAGATTTAATTGATAATACGTATTCCCTCTATACCCAATATGTTGCCAACGGGCATTAATACAAATATTGAAAAAATATATATAACATTTTAACTTACTTTATTAAGATTAAGTGTCTATAGCATGATAAAGACTAAAAGAAATTTCTTATAAATTGTAAATACCAAATCAATAGATTCAGAATGAAAAGCATATACTGAAAACATTACTAAATAATAAAAAAAATGAATTTGGAAATTTCGGTAATATTAATAAATTAAATCAATATTCTCTTAATAGATTCAATATTAGTTAATTTCCATGTTATTTTTTAGTTGTCTAAGTATTATATTTACAAATTACTTAACCAATTTTCCTTTTAATGTAAACCTTTGTAGATTAATAGAATTAAATAACACATTCAATACTTATTGAAGTTGAAGAGTTTTGATCAACACTGCTGCTTTAAACACATAAGAATTGTGATAAACAAACAACAAAACACATTTAATACGTTGATACTTTTCTTAAACTCTTGAAATCCATTCACACTAACATCAAATTTACTCCATATTTCATACCATTGCAACGTTACAATTCTTAGAACAACTTCTCTTCAAGAAAATTAATATTCCTACTAATTTTAATGACGGGTTTCACACTAGCATCTTTGAAAAGCAGAGAAATCACCAAACCATCTGAAGAAATATAAAGGTAAGCCTTTTTAGTAAGTTTAATATGGTTCTCGGATTACAAAGTTTGCATATATAGCAAAGTTATTGTTTATACTTTAATATATATGATTATGCAACACACATGTAAAATTAATAATATATACAATATGTCATGTTAGTCGTGTAATATGTCATTATGTGTTGTTAGCTTCCAACTTCTCTTGAAACAAAATACACATCTAAACACTAACATATAGGATTTTGAAATTTTATAAACCCCTAAACTCAGTTTATCTTCTGAAAGGTCACAATCTTCCACTACATCCCATTTTTGTTTTCTATTGCTATGAACTCCTTCCTCCTAAGGTCAAACCATCTGCAATATAACTTATTTTTGTTTGGTGAATCTAGAGAAACATAAAATAAAAGAAAAAAAAAGTTTAACTGATCTATATTACTTGCAAAACTTAAATTAATATTTAGATCTTGAGAAAAGATCTTATATTTGGAGTTATATTATTAGTAGAGTTGATATCCGGTGCATCCGGGTACAATAGTACACCCATATGTGTATAACTTTTTATTCTATATGTATATATGTTTCTTAATAATTGTATACTTTTTTCACACTCAATTTTTCATTAAAAAAACTAGCATCCATATGTGTATAACTTTTTTTCAATAGTGTATACATATTTTTTAATAATTGTATATTTTTTTCACTCAATTTTTCATTAAAAAAATAACAAAATCACAAACAAAGTGTATACATTTTTGTTCATAATTGTATATGTTTTTGTTTATAATTGTATACGTTTTTGAAAATGGGTGCACCGTATCTTGGGTGTACTCAGGTGCACAGTAGTATTAGCCTAAGAAATATAATCTGTAATAGTAATCATAAATAATCTTAAACATAATTTATTAATTTTATTCTTAATTAATTAAATTATTAATATATTTGACTATTAAATTAAATTGAAATGAAAATAACAGCAACATAAAAACTTTGTTTATGTACAAAATTCGAATTTTTTTAACAAGTTTACTTCTGAATAAATTGGTTACAAATAATAATCAAACTTCTCACAAATACAGGTTCGAAACCAATTGGAGGCTAGCAAATCAATTTATTTATTTTTCAATTATTATTATTTAATTATTCAATCTATTTATTTTTTTAATTATTATTATTAAATTAATGTTTAATTAAGTGTAGTCTAAACTAAAATATTAATTAAGTGTAGTCTAAACTAAAATATAATGACAATAAAATATGTATTAAAAGCTAATGAACTATTACTACATTACAATAGATGACACTTTATAGAAATGTATTATTAGGTAAAATATATTATTAATAACTCTTACACTACATATATCAATGTCATAAAAGGTAATTTTTCTAATAGTGTTTTTTTTGCAAATTTTCAAAAGTGAGTATTAATTTGCTTTAAGATTAGAGTTCATGGTTTTTTTCTCCCCAATAAACGATATAAAAATTAAAATATTTATTAAAATATACATACATATAATTAAATAGAACTAAAATAGATATAGATGCTTGGCCGGATATAAATTAAAAAAAATTGATAAGATTTGAACAGATTAACAAAATAAATTTTCAAGTACTTGGCTCAAGCTCCCATACGACTAATGCATTAGTCGACATAAGTCGAAATCCCCTTGAATTTGGATGTAATATGAGTAAATAGAAATTATGACCTTACAAAGAAAGGAAAAAAAAAAGCATAAAAAAAAATCACCCAAACACACACACATATATATATTCCTTTAGCCTAAAAAAAATTAAACTTTCCATTTTACTAATTTAAATAGAAAATATGGACCGCACAAACAAAAAATTAAACTACTTAATGTTATCACAAGAAGAAAGAATGCGAAAAATTTAAAATAGCATTGACTCAAGAAATAAAAGACAAAGAAAGGATGCTACAAACTTTAATGTCGCTTCAACATCAACTCATGCACAATCACGAGGTAAAAACTAAAATTTTCTCTAATAATACACCACCAATAAGATTCAACACAATTTAACAAAAAAAGTACATGTGTCGGATGAGACTTCGTCGGTGCCTTTTACCTCACCAATTTATGAATTGAAAATTTAAGGCGAGTGTAAATGTTGTGGAGCTATAAAGTTTGAATCTGAAACTCCAACTTTCTGCTGCCAAAAGAGACAGGTACATAAAGAAAACAATATAAATTAAAATTTTGAAACATTACTTAAAAAAATTATGTGTACATTTATATAATACGACTTCAAATCTTCAATTTGAATTTCAGGTAGAACTTGTGGAGACAGAAGCACTCGAACAAAATTTTATCAATTGTTCTTGTCTCAATCCAAAGAAGGAAAATAATTCAGGAAAAACATTAGAGGGTTCAACAGTGTTTTCTCATTTACTTCATTTGGAGTGAACTTGGATAAAAATCTAGCCAAAGCAAATATAGGAGTTTACACATTAAGAGTTAAGAGACAGACGTACCATGATCTTCCAGCTCTTCTGCCAGAGAAAAGGTTAATATTATTTCAATTATACTTTTTCGACACAGACCATAAAGTAGAAAATAGAATCAACGTGTTAAGTGAAGCTACATTAGAGAGGCCAGGTACAAAGACTCCTGCATATAATGCAAGAAAATCCTTATGCTAGATTTTTTCGAGCTATTACGGATCAACCAACACTTGGAAACGTCAAGATTCATATTGCAAGCAATGTCAAAGTTGACCAAAGAGTGTGCAACATGCTAACAGTGGATTAAGCAGCAACTCTTTGGATTGAAGGAAATGACAATCTAATTCCATTTGAAAGATATAGTTGTACATGCTCATTCGGGAAACCCACATAGAATACAACATTATTTCAGTTGTTATGATTCACTTCAATATCTCATACTTTTTCCAAGAGAAGAGGCTGGTTGGCATCAAGACGTTAAGAGGAATCAACCTAGCATTACTTCAATTAGCCAGCTAAGAGAAAGGAGAACAGTTGAAGAAAGATTTTTTGAAATACACAGTGCAGAAGATGTAATTCAAAACGAAAATGAATGTGCCATTTTTTAAAGAACTTTACATATCATTTTTTTGCTAAATGTATATTTAAAAAAACAGTTAACTTAATTAAAACAATGATAAATAGAAACATCTCAAAGACGAGAGTCAAAAGTGTCGTGTCGAGAATACTACTGTTATAAGCTACAAATTAAGCACGTAAGTAAATCAACACTTATGCTAACAAAAAAACTACTACAATAATATGTCGTAAATATGTACTTAAAGTTAGAATCAACGAGGCTTGACTTTTTTAGGAATCAACAAAGGTTGATTAGAGCATAGCTGTATCAAGAAATCGTTGACTCAATAAATTCAGCAAAACAAGTGGGGACAAAGTCGGATTAAAAATAGTACTTCCACCATCTTTCATTACAGGTCCAAGGGACATGCGTCAATGTTATTTGGATACAATGGCATTTGTGAAAAATGCCGAAAAGCCTGATATTTTCTTAACAATGACATTTAATCCAGATTGGAAGGAAATCAAAGATCTTCTTCTACCAGGACAAAGTTCGCAAGAAATGCCGGATATCGCTGCAAGAGTTTTCAAAGGAAAATTGATTGACCTGAAAGATCAAATTTTGAAAAAAGAAATTTTTTGCAAGGTTGCAGCATTTGTTTATGTCATTGAATTCCAAAAGCGAAGGCTTCCACATGCTAACATGTTGATAATTCTGGAAAGTCATTATAAAATCACAAATGCTGATCAATATGATAAGTACGTGAGTGTAGAAATCCCAAACAAAGAAACTGCCGCTCTATAGTATCAGTCCGTTATAAAACATTTGTTGTATGATCTATGTGGAAAGTATAACCCAAGATGCACATGCATGATTGACAATTTTTATAGGTTCAAATACCCCAGGCCTTTCTCTATGACCACAATGCAAAGAAAGGATGGATACCCAATATATCGTCGAATAATGATGGGACAAAGGTATGCTATTTTGCTTTAAATATAATTACAATTCGTAATATAATAGCTTTTTATTTTGTAAAAATAAATAAGAAAATACAATTTTGGAAGCAAACATCACAGAGCAGCTGTCCACGTAGCTCAAGATGATGGTGTTGGATTGCATACTAAAAGTCAAGTTTTAGTATGAATAATGTTTTAATAATTTATTAGAAATGAGAATCAATGATCAAATTATTGCGTCTTATAATTTATTTATATGTCCGATGCAATAGTCCACTTACTTATACTGTAGATAATATGTTGTGCGACAACACGCGGAAGATTATATTATCGATTTCTTTATAAAGTATAAACAGATACTCACAACCAAGATAGACGGGGACTCTCTATCGGGATGGTTGTAGTGTGATTTGGTATTAGTTTGTCTTGACTATAGAATTACATTAGTGCACTTCGTGTGTATTGAGCAGGACCGCTTGAGATCGTTTGATTTATACTGACTATATAGGAGAACTTGATCTCTGTTATTATGGATGTTCGTGCTCTTAATCCCTATAAAATAACCTCGACACATAAGGCAGTATGTATTTCTTTGATTCATCGATGGGTGATATTTACATGTAATTAAATTAATAAACTCAGTGAGTTGGGAAATAGTACTGTCTCTATGATGTGCTGTTGATTGTAGAAGGAATAACAGATTAAGAAAATCTTGAACATCGTCGCCCACACGACGTCGAGATTGGACTTGAGAATACAGTAGAAGATCAAAAGGTTATTTGCTGCTGCTGTTCATTTTTGCATGTAGATCCTTTGAATCAGATATCAGATGAGGAAGTTATGCCCAAAACCGTGAGGCTGTGCAGGCTGCCGGCGAGAATATTTCTTCTTCAACATACCCTGGTGAAAGGTAATACGTTTCTATGTTTTCTTGCTTCCGATGAATATTGAATCTTATGGAAACCTAATAGTTCATGTTAACCAAATGATCAAATGCCAACAATTGGTATCAGAACTTCGATTTCATAGTGAAGCGTGTCACGTTAGCCTAGGGTTTATGTGCTTTATATGTGATTAGGGTTTTAGAACTTGGTTTCTTGGTAAACTCCCTAACTATACACGAAAGCACATGTTCACTACATGGCAGTATTCACGCCGGTTAATGTCACCGGGCTATTTCTTGGTTGGCGCACGGGTTGCTTCACGATGACGAGCTTACCGGGCATTGCTGACGAGGACTGTTCCTATTCTGGGCGTAGGCTCTCATTGCCAAGTGTGCAGACGTGTGAGTGTTCACAGGTATTTAGACACAACCGTGTGATGGTGCCCGTGAGCGAGCAGCAGGCACGCAGACTGTCGGGCAGACCACGCACAGTGGCAGGCAGATTGGCGGGTGATGAGCCGGGCGTTGTGGCTAGCGAATAGAGGCCCACTGAGCAACCTGGCAGGAGCCCTATCGGGCGAGGAGAAAGTCTCGCACATTTATTGTCGTGTGTTGGAGCCCAAAGGCGGACACATTGGCGTGTAGAGTATGCACGGAGGGTGCACGTTGGCACGTTGACTACCAGGCAAGGAGAAAGTCTCCCACGTTCACTTCCGTATGAGAGAATGGATTACCGTGCAAGAATTTTTGGTTCACGGATGTTGGCGCACTGCAGGTGTATAGCGCACGAATGATGGCGCACTGCAGGCGTAGTACGGACGGATAGCGCGCTGCAGGCGTAGCGCGCACGGATGATGGTACGCTGCAGGCGTAGCATGCACGAATACTGGCATGCGAGAGATGAAACGCGGCTTCACGTATAATACGGTGCATGACAGAGAGGCACGAGGCATGCTTAGGGGGCACGGCTTGTGCTGATACCCTCCTCGAGCCATGTAAGTGTTATTCGTGGGCTTGCTAGACTCGTTTTTACAATTCGATGTTTTTGAATTTAATTCATGATATATAACTACCATAATTGATTTAATTATCTATTATTGTTATATATGTTTGCTGGTCGATATCGATGATTTTGATAATATGGATGATATTGACGGTCAATTTCGATAGTTTTAAAATTTTGATAATCTGGAAGTTTTTCGAAAATTTGATAATCTAGTCGATATTGATAATTTTGATAATCTAGACGATATCTACAGTCGATATCAATAGTTTTGAAAATTTGATAATCTGTAAGTCTTTACCCGCATTCGTGCTTGGTGGCGAACAATCGAATTCGCTGATATATAACTGTTATAATTTGATTTAATTATTTGATTATTATTATATATGTTATGCATGATTCTCTGTGCTTTACTGGATTATGTGCCGTAATAGGAGTATGCTAGGTTGCATATTTTATTTTGAATATTATATGTATGTAAAAACCCTCGGTGTTAAATAACTAAGTGGGAGAGAGGATTGGGTAATAATTTCCGCGGCCTCCATTATAGGTTTGTAAGTGATGTGAATAAACTTGCACGTCGGCTATAGTGCCTTCCTCCCTAACGGATGAGTTTATTCGCAGATCACTGGTACAGATTTCTTTAAATAATTATTGTTTGTAATGTGATGCATATGAACTTGCGCGTTGGCTATAGTGCCTTCCTCCCTAACGGATGAGTTTATATGCGGTTCACTGGTATAAACTTATAAATGATGATTGTAGGAAGTTATCTGAGCGTGTGTACTTCTCCAATAGTAAGGCACATAAGCTTGGGCAGCGGACTTGGGATCAAATAATGGTGTACACTTAGATGTAAATAATAAGTATACTCCCCAATGGAGTCACTGATATTATTTGCCTGGCTAAAGAGCAACCGACTATTAATTATTTTGTCATGAGGTTAGGTTGACGAATGAAATTAATGGCTAAAACCTTCTCTTGTAAATGTTCGGGTTTGTATACGTCCACCTTAATGTGGCATGCAGACTCACGGTGCTTGAGATGTCGGTGAATTTTATTTTTATATTATTTTGAGGGAATCAATATAAATAGATAAATTCGAAGTATTTGATCAGTGTATTTATTTATGATTCTCTGAATTTTTGAATGTTTTTTCTCGCTTATTGTTTTCTTTAAAAAAATTATATTTACTGGTCGAGAATTAGATGATTAGAAAAGAATCTTGGTTTTAATTCTTATAGCTTGAGAAAATACAAATGTGTTCTCACTAAGAATATCATATGATGCCTATTAAATTCTCTAAGTGGAAAGGTGAGAGATTCATAGAAATATGATGGTCTCATGCAACTCTACGGATACTTGAGTAAGAATGATAGGCGGGAGGTCATGGTTGACTTGATGAATGAATTGAAAAACATGGATAGAAATTGAAGGGAAATCTAGGTCAATTTTATTCTCCATAATTTGCCTAGATTATCAATTTTCATGAAGATGTGAACAAGGTTAGTATCCTATTAATTAGTTGTTAAAGCATGATTAGTGATCGCATTTACAAACAAGTTGTGTATAGATACCGAAATCACTAAATTTCTGCAACTAAGTGATGATGAGATTATTATAGACATGGGTAAAACTACAAGAGTAGTGGTTGTTGCAGTGGGAGTTGTTTATTTATCTTATGATAAGAATAAACGTTTTATTATGAGAAATTGTCTTTACGTACGTTTTCATAGAAAGAATTTGAATTCAATTTCTATATTTTTCGGATGGATACTCAATTTCATTTAAATGACATGGTCATTATAACGAAGGATGGAGCTATAATCTGTTGTGGTATGTTGGTGGACAATTTGTACACTCTTAAATCATGTTTATCCCACGAATGCAACAAATAATAATTAATAACAAGTCTTCAAATCCTAATAAGAGAAAGAATCTTATGGAAATGATTAGATAGATGATGAATTATTTGAAATTACTAAAATCATTTTATGGTTATGCCCTAGAAACAGCATGTCGTATAACGTTTGTCTGTTTGTGGGATATTCTAGAAAAATGGAGGGTGATGATTTATTTAGTCCAAAAGATCGAAGGGTGATTGTTAACACAAACACTAGATTTTTTGGAAAATGACTATGTAATAAATCACATACCCATGTGTAAGTTGTTCTAAAGGAAGTGAGAGGGAAAACACAAAGTGTTAGAACCAATTGTATAAGAGGATATACTACAAGTAAACTGCATTACGTGTTACATCTGTTACACAATTGAATGTAGTGCCCTATCATAGTGGGAGGGTTGTTTTACAATCCGAAAGATTTATATTTTGGGAGAGTTGTGACACTGGGTCCCTAGTAAACATGGAATTGACCCACGGATACGACGAAGCACTACAAAAATAAAAATGTGATATCTTAGCAAGATGCAATTATTTCTGGAATAGGATCTACGGATTGTAAATCAAATTTGGGAGCTTGTACTACCACTAAATGGTGTAAAAGCCATTGGAAGTGGTCATACGAAATAAAAGAGGTTCATATAGTAAGGTGAGAACCTTGGAAGCAAAACTTGTTGCGAAAAGGTATACTCAGAAAGAAAGGACTTGATTATGAGGGAACCTGTTCACTGGTAGCTATGCCTATGTCTATCCTAACTCTTTTATCTGTTGCTACTCATATGGAATATGATGAATAGCATAAAGATGTCAAGACAACTTTCCTGAATGAAATTCTTGAGGAAAACATCTATGTGAAGTAACCAGAATGATTCATTGCAAATGGCTAAGAGCATTTTGATTGTAAGCTTAAAGGTGTCCATCGATGGACTAAAGCAAGCTTTAAGATCATGAAATATCTGTTTTGATGAGAAAATCCATGCATATAGATTTATTCAATTCACGGATGTGTCTTGCGTATTGAAAAGAGTGATGAAAATGTGGTGGTATTTCTTGTATTGTACGTAGATGATATATTGCTCATTGGAGACAATGAAAGAGTATTGTCGGGCGTATGGGTATGGTTGATAAAGTAGTATGAAATGAAGGACTTAAGAGAAGAAAAATATATCCTTGTGATCATGGTGATCACAAGATATGATGTTGTGCTTATCTCAAGTTTCACGAAATGATACAATCCTTACTCTTTTTAGCATGTGACTTTATCTAAGGAAATGTGTTTTGATACAAAAGAAGATAAAGGAGATGAAAGCGGTTCCTTATGCTTCGGCGAATAAGGAAGCTTAATTTAAGGAATGCTATGCACGAGATCGGATATTTATTTTGCCGAAGGTATGATCAGTGAGTATTAAGGTAATCCAAAACAAGAATGATGAATTGTGGTAAGACATATACTTATGTACCTGCAAAGGACCAGTAATTATATGTGGATTTACCGAAGATTCACTGCTTTTTATGGGTTACATAGATTCAGATTTTTCAAATCAGATAGAGACGACAGTAAATCCACCTCAAAGGTTATGTGTTTAATTTTAGGAAGTAGAGTCATAAGATAGCTGAGTGTTATATAGAAATATATTTCGAACTCCACCATTGAAAGATGATAAATTGGAGCCTCTGAGGCAGCCAAAGTATTTATATGACTCTAGAAACTTCATGATGAACTTCGAAGTGTTTCTAAGTTTGCCAAAGATTATCATAATTTATTGTGATAATAATGGTGCAGTTGCAAACTTGAATGAATCACGAGCCCATAAGCAATTAAACACATAGAGCGCGAGTACCACCTGTTACGAGAAATTGTATTATAAGGGGAAGGTTGTTGTCGCCAAGATTACATCGGATGATGACCTAGTAAATCCATTTACAAGGACCTTAAGGCTAGAGATTTTAATGGTCGTGTAGTGGGAGAGAGAATCAGATGTATGGCAGAAAACATGACAGCATAGTCTTTTAGTATAAGTAGGAGATTGTTGGATTGTATACTAAAAGTCTAGCTTTAGTATGAACAATGCATTGACAATTTATTTGAAATGAGAATCAATGATCAAATGATTGCATCTTATAATTTATTTATATGTACGATGCAATACTCCACTTACTTTATACTGTAGATAATATGTTGTACGACAACACGTGGAAGATCATATTATCGGTTTCCTTATAAAGTATAAACAAATGCTCACAACCGAGATAGATGGGGACTCTCTATCTGGATGGTTGTAGTGTGATTTGATATTAGTTTGTCTTGACTATATATTCACATTAGTGCACTTCGTGTGTATTGAGCAGGACCGCTTGAGATCGTTCAATTTATGTTGACTATATAGGAGAACTTGATCTCTGTTATTATGGATGTTCATGGTTTTAATCCCTATACAATAACCTCGACACGTAAGGCAGTATGTATTTCTTTGATTCATCAATGGGTGAGATTTACATGTAATTAAATTAATAAACTCGGTGAGTTGGGAAATAGTGATTTCTCTATGGTGTGCTGTTGATTGTAGAAGGAATCTGTGTCCTATTAAATAGGTTGATGATGTCCCCTTGAGGAGCTCATAAGGATTATCATGTAAACCCTGCATATGGATTTATTCCGGCATGATAATGAGGTTGAGTGGTACTACTCTCGGATGAGATATCAATTAATGGAGTTGCCAGTAACTTAATTAATTAATGAACATTGTATATCTTAAACATGGGGAGACTAACGGGCTCATAAAAAGAAAGAGCCCATAATGTAATTATGGATTAGAACGGTAGTGCAGTATTAATATTTTAGTGGTATATATTATTATTATTGGACTTAAATATAAGTTTTTGGCTAAACTTGGATACTTAAGCCCATTGGAGGCCCAACTCTAATTTCTCCTCCTGGTCCCTACTGTAGCCCATATATAAATCATCTCAGCTATCCGGAAATCCTAATGATAATTAATCATGCCTAACATTGTGAGAAGGGTGAGTGAACAGCAGATTGAGAAGATATCGAAGATCGTCGCCCACACGACGTCGAGATTGGACTTGGGAATACAACAGAAGATCGGAAGGTTGTTTGCTGCTGCTGTTCGTCAACTTCCATAATTTTTCTAAAATTTTGTTGAACTCCAAACTGAACGTGTGATATACTATTGAAGGCCACTGAAGAAAGGATCGTTTTGGCGAATAGATCACTCAAATCAGATATCGGATGAGGAAGTTATGCCCAATACCGTGAGGATGCGCAGGATGCCTGCGAGAATCTTTCTTCTTCAACATACCCTGGTGAAAGGTAATACGTTTCTTTATTTTCTAACTTCCTATGAATATAGAATCGTATAGTCTAACGGTTCACGTTAACCAAATGATCAAATGCAAATAGATGGGAGCAGACCAATAAACGAGGTTAAAGAATTCCAATATGTAAGATGGGTATCAACACAAGAAGCTTTATGGAGAATTTACGAATTCCCTTTAAATGAAATATCCCCGGCAGTAATCACACTTCTACTGCAGCTACCGAATCAACAGTTAGTTGCATATTAGAAAAACAAGATTTAAGAAACGTGGTTCACTATGACAGGGCAAGCAAGAACATGCTAACAAGATTCTTTAAGATGTGCAAAAAAGATGAAAACACAAGAAAACTTCTGTATATGAAATTCCCATGGCATTACATGTGGAACAAACAATCACGTGTTGGACAAAGAGGCAACGAGGAAATGTTAGCTCAAGGATAGTAAGTGCAAACACAGGTGAAGGTGAGAGATATTATTAAAGAATATTGCTCACTCATAAGAGGGGACCTAAATCATTTGAGGACCTAATGAGTGTAAATGGGACACAATATTGGACATTCAAGGAAACATCACAGGAAAGAGGGCTTCTAGAGTCAAATGAAAGAATTATTGGTGTTTAAATGAGGCAGCTGCATTCCAAATGCCTAGAGAATTCAGAAGACTATTTGCAACAGTGCTCACACACTGTGCACCTACCGACATAAGAGAATTATGGAATAATTTTTTTGATTATTTATCTGAAGGCTACCAAAGAAAAAGCCACAGTTCATCAAAAACATTGCAGAACCATACACTTCAAGATATTAGATCCTTTCTTGAATCAATGGGTAAAATATTAAGGGCATGATTGGTATAATGGAATGGGGTGGGAATGGAATCGTCATTCCTAATTCTATTCTCATTCATGTGATTGGTATGTTTTTAGTAATGAGAATCCTGATTCCAAAGGAATGTGTATTCCCTCATTTGTGGGAATGAGCATTTCTCTCACCCCCATGGTATTGCCCATTCCATTCCCTTCCCCCCACCACCACCCACCCTCACTCACACACACACACATATAATTATAATTATAAATAATATTATTTTAATTTATACAATATTTATTTATAATTAATGTATTAAATTATTTAATAAAAGATAAAATAATAAATCATTTAAAATCTAAATAAAAAAATTAAATATTTTCATGTACTCAAATCGGCAAAAAAATATATAACTAAATTAAATTCTTAAAATTTTTAAATATAAATGTATATAATTATTTTAATATTTATTCAAAATAAAAATTAGTAAATTATATATAAAAAATTAATATTTTTAATTAAATTGAATATATACATGTAATATAAATATAAATATAATTTTTTATACATAGTATAATATTTTATAATATATATAATTTTTTTTATTTATATTTTAAATTTTATTTATATTTTAAAAATATTAATATTTTATTTTATTTTAATTTAATATTTTTCTATAATTATTAAAATATATAAAATCTTCATTAAAATTTTAATTAATTTAATTTTTTATATAAATTAAATTTAAATGTAATATTATAAAAATACTATGATTGAGATTGAAATTAATTAAGGAATATAAATATGATAAAAATCATGATAAAAATACTATTAATGAGATTGAAATTAATTTTTTATATTAATTAAGTTATTTCTAAACGATACCAATCATGATAAAAATAATTTTTAATCATTCAATTCCCATTACTATTACATTCATAAGTTCATTCCATTCCCCTGTTATTCCATTCAGTCATACTAATCTAGCAGTAAGTTCATTTGACTTGCCAAAAATAAATTTGAATGACACACGAGAAAATCGTGGATCATCCAAAGACATTGCGGATGAGCTTGATGTTGAGACATCTGGACATGATTTGAAAAATGCATATCCCCTGAATGAAGACCAAAGAATTACATATAACATCATACTCGAAAGAGTGCATAATAAGAAGAGTGGAGTTTTCTTTGTTGATGGAACTAGAGGCACAGGGAAAACATATATTTACAGAGCATTATTGGCGAAGATAAGAGTAGATGGGATGATCGAGCTGGCCACTGCGACTTCAGGGGATGCAGCTTTTATATTACCAGGAGGTAGAACGGTGCACTCAAGATTCAACATTCTGTTACATGCAAATGAATCAACGATTTGTAACATTTCAAAGCAGAATGGCCAGACAGAATTAATAAGAAGAGCATCACTGATAATATGGGATGAAGCACCAATGGCAAAGAGAACTACAATTGAATATGTTGACCAAACATTTTTGGATATAATGGAAAATACATAAACATATGGAGGAAAGGTATTAGAATTTGGAGGTGATTTCAAATAGGTACTCCTAGTTGTCCCAAAGGCAACAACACAACAGACAATAAGTGAGAGTTTGGCTCAATCGTACCTTTGGTAAACCATGAAAAAAATAAAACTATCCAAAAATATGAGAGCCGCAGGTGATAATGACTTGGCAGAGTACTTGCTAAGGATAGGAAATGGGACTGAAAGACACATGAAAGATGAATACATCTCAGTGCCTAAACAGATCACACTACCTCCTAAAGAAGGCATCTCTCCACAATTCCATTTAATTAGTTCTATTTACACTGATATGGAGTAAAATGCAGGATCTTGTGAGTACTTACGCAGAGAGCCATCCTAACTACAATAAATGAGAATGTTGATGAACTAAATGAGATAATGATTGAAAAGTTTCTAGGAGAAATTAACGAGTTCATAAGTTTTGACAAAGCTGACGATGATTCAGGAAATCAGTATAAAGAGGAATTTCTAAATACACTCTTACCAAATGAAATACCACCTCATCGTCTATTGTTAAAGAAAAATTATCCCATCATGCTGTTGAGAAACTTGAACCCGCCAAATGGATTGTGCAATGGAAGTCGATTGATATGCAAGATCTTTACTAAGCATTTTATACGAGCAGAGATTGCTACTGGAGAGCATACAAAAAAAGAGTCTTCATCCCATGCATACCATTGAGTCCAGCAAATGATGAGGGATACCCATTCAAGTTCATCAGGAAGCAATTTCCAATCAAACTTTATTTTACAATGACAATAAACATGGCACAAGGACAAACAATAAAAAATGTTGGAGTATATCTCCCACAATATGTATTCTTGCATGGACAACTGTATGTGGCAATATCTAGGGGAATATCCACGTAAAATACTAAAGTTTTTATTGGATCGGATGATCATTATAAGACAAAAAACATTGTGTACAAAGAAGTTTTAATGTAAATACAAGCAAAAATATGTGGATAAATCATACAATTAAAAAAAACCTACACACAACACAGACCACAGAACAACTAAATGGAAAGGATAAACGATTTTTTTTAAAAAAATCTTAGACAATAAAAAAAATCACTTTAAAAAAAATAAAATGACAACAAATGCTTGCGTGTCACGTATTTACAGAAAAAAAACACACCAAATGAATACACTGTAAAGTATGACATGCATGCGACGTGCATCGTATGTCTTAAAAAACTAGTATGATAAAATGTATACACTATCAAATTAAAATAGAAACTTTCCACACAATCTCCATCCAACATTTCTACAGTCTTAAAATTATCAAAATTAATTGAATGCTCAACAATCATCATAATTACTACCTTTCTTTTCACCAGATCTACACAAAATTAAGAATTGAAGAAAAATAAACAAATTACACAATTTTAAAAAATTAAAAATATAAAAATTTCTGAATGAAGGATCCATAACCAATGCGCTTGAAGAAGATCTCGAACACAGGCGCTTGAAGATCTAAAAGGCTTGAAGAAGATCTCGAACACAGGCATTTGAAGATCTAAAAGGTGTGCGTACAAAAGGAGACACGGAGAGGAGAGGCAATGTGAGGCAGAGAATGAGAGTGGACGAGAGAGAAGGGAAAACTAGAATTCGTGAACTTGATGTGGAAGAGAATCAGCGTTTCCCATCGCATGGAGGAGAAACGGCGTTCGCCGTCACAATGCGACTTTAGGTTGTCGAGATCGGAAGAAATTAGAAGGCATCAAGATCGGAAGAAACCAGTCGGAAAGAAAACAAATGGTGGCCTAAGAGATACAAATGGGATAAAGAGAGGGAAAGAGTGAAAGATTCTAGAGAGTGAATGAGAAGAAACGGTGGAATGTCCCATTTGATTAATTGGAGCATAAATATCCGAGTCATGGATTAATTTTATCCCGGTTGGACACTAAAAACATTGTACAATAGTTTTTGCCATAATTTAATTGATTGAAAATCACTTTTTCTTCTCACTTTTATAAAAATATGTTACCACTTTTTATTCGTTTGACGAATATTGAAATAATCCAAATGAACGGATACCACTTTTACTTGATTATGTATCACTTTTTATTAGAAATTTATCTCTTTTATATTAAACTTATGATTTATTTGTGAAATAATTTAATTAGATGATCCTCACCTTTTCTTGATTAAATATAACTTTTTGTTAAAAATATGATTACTTTTTTTCTCATCTGGAAACAATTCAGAAGGATATCACTTTTACTTGATTAAGTATCACTTTTATTAATCAACATTTAAATTTCATAAATTAACATATATCATTAAAAAAATATTAAATTTAAATATATATATATATATATATATATATATATATATATATATATATATATATATATATATATATATATATATATATATATAAAGAGAGGATATAATTGTATAAAAAATTAGATCAATATCTATAAATATATAAAAGTATACCTGAACTTCTACTTTTGTTTTCAATTTTTTTTCAATTGTACTCTATTTAGAAATAATTAAATTTTAATCTTGACTGTCCAATTAATATTTTTGATTTCGATCGTAAAATCTAATTATACTAATAATGGATTTTGTTATTTAAAATTTGCTTTATTATTTAACAAAAAAAATTTAGTAAATATGAGAGATATTTTTAGCATATTTAATTAATTGTTAAAAGTTATACACTTTGTAATTAAAACGTATACACTTTCTTATTAAGAAAAAATATTTACTCTCTTAAAACGTATACACTTTCTTATTAAGAAAAAAATATTTACTCTCTTAAGATATAATGCATGTATTAATGAAATTTATACAATTTAACTTAAAATTTGGACAATATAAAAATAAGAGTTGATATTCTGTGCACATGCATCCATATGAGTATAACTTTCATATTTAAATGACTTTTTATTCAGTAGTGTGTATATGTTTCTTAATAATTGTATAATTTTTTTTACATTCAGTTTTCATTAAAAAAACAAAAGAACAAAAAATTTTGCTAACAGAATGTATACATTTTTATTCATTAGTGTATATATTTTTATTCATAAACGTATAGGTTTCTGGAAGTGGTGCACATGATAATTTGCCTAAAAATAAATACAACAAACAACATACACTTTTGATTTAAAACGTATACACTCACTTATTAAAAGTAATACACTTTCTTATAAAAATAATATTTAATTTCTAAAGAAGTAACAAATTTATACAGTGAAACATCAGCTATTAATGAAAAAAAATTAATGATTCAACGAAATACCAAATTAACATCATCCAATGTCAATTTGAGATTGAAACGACAAGTAGAAAAAATAATTACATTATACTAATTTAACATCAACCAATGTACCAACTGAGGTTGGATCTGTAAATTGAATAAACAAATTTTAAAAATAATTATTGAATAAAATGCCATCAGGAATGTATAACATGAAGAGTGCTGAACTAGGAGAGAGACTCTGAAATGTGTTGGTGATCCATCTCTGAGAAGAAACGAAAGGGAGTAGTAGAGGCGCTATACGCGGAGGTGCTTCACCTCTGATGGGAGCAATGAAGGAGCAATAAAAATATATATCTCTGAATCTAATCCGACGACGAGAATAGATCTAGTAAGATGGATAGTGAGCTGATCTGAAGTGATGCAGATGTTGAAGAGCATATCTAGAGTGATGAATGTGATTTCCTGGGCATTGTTGACTTTGATCATACTGTAAGATTGAGAAATATGATTTGGGATGCAGGTGAGAGAAACCTAGAGAGAGAAAGAGGCCGTAAAGAGTGAAACATAAACTGATGTAAATTACCTTATATATGACCTATTTTATAATACGGATCTTATTTTTAGTGTACATCAATTGTACACTAGATCAACTCAAGTATAAATTAGATATTATAAATATATAAAATAATTTACAAAAGATATTGAGAAGTTAAACTAATTAAAACTGCTACTTAATTCACGTCTAAAGAAAAATAACATAGTAGTGTGTCAAAATTTTAAATGCTGTTATTAAAATAAAAACACAGTAGTGTGTCAAAATTTTAAATGTTGTTATTAAAATTTAGGTATACTTACTATTAGGTACAATTCATTTCTTATTATTACTATCTGATACATGGACTTCAAATTATTACTATGAAGTACAAAATTATATTGTGCAAATTTACAATTGGAATAAAATATTTTTTTGCCCCATAAGTTTGGCCATATATAATTTTTGCCTAAAAAAAGATAAGATTTGGGCATTTATCCCATTAACTTTATAATTGCGCCAATGTTGCCCCGTTTTCGTTGGAATATGATATTGTTGCCTAAATCGATCACGTGTATGTCACGTGATCATCAGATTTAGCATTTCCCGACAGGATAAAATATTTTTTACCCTATAGGTTTTGCCATGTACAATTTTTTACCCTAAAATAGATAAGATTTGGGCATTTATCCTAATATCTTTATAATTGCGCCAATTTTGTCCCGTTTTTCCAGAAAATTAGAATTTTCACCATAATCGATCACGCACATGTTACGTGATCATCGGATTTGGCATTTTTTGACGAATTTTCTAACTTGGCGACACACTGGCATTCCCGTTAACAATAATAATAATAATAATATTTTATTGATAATTTAATTAAAAAAATACCCTTAATTGATGAACTCAATTCTCACGTGCCACTTGGTAGGGCGAGTAACCACAGGATATCGGAGCCATGATGAGGGAGGATGGAGTCGTCGGCATTTTTAGCTCTGATTCAGTCCTTATCACCCCACCGAATAACGACTGATTCATTATCAATCTCTCGCTTCTGATTGGCTGGAGATAGATATCTAGTGCGCGCATCCCCACGTGGTAGACCATGTGCTGTCGGTGCTATTTTCCATTATGAAAACTCTAGAAAAGTCGGTGAATTCTTTTGATTCAAGGGTTGGCATTGTGGCCGATGAGTATTCTCCGGTGCTAGGCATTACTCGACGGAAGCAATGAGGAAAGGAACGTGAGCAACTATATGGTTGCATGACTTGTGAAAGAACGCAGCGGTGGCGCTCAAGAACACAAATCCTCCTCCATGGAAGTAGATGATGAAGGGAGCTTGGCGGCGGGAGTAGGGTGTCTCGAGCAGAAGATTCGACAGCTGTTGCCCATGGTGGTGAGAGGGTACACGGGGGATCCCCTAATTGACAAGAAGAGAGAGTTTGCAATGATGGTATATGGAGGGCACTTGAGAACTGAGTGCATCGATGGAGGGTATTTTTAATTAAATTATTATTAAAATATTATTATTGTTGTTGATGTGGATGCCACTATGTCGCCAGGTCAGTAAATTCACAGAGAAATGCCAAATCCAATAATCAAGTGACATACATGTTATCGATTCCGTTGAAAATGTTAAATTCTAATAAAATGGGACAACGTTGGCGCAATTATAAAGATATTGGGACAATTTGATCGTCGTAATTTTCACCTGGATTTTAGTGTCTTTAATTGTGGATTTTTGATATTTTTACCCGTATTTGTATAATTTTTGGTAGAGTTTCATGTTAAATTGGAGAAGTGTGATATAGATTAATAAAAGTGTGGAAATGAGCTTAAATGTATCTAAAACATGTCAAAAATAGAGCAAAACGAAGTCGGGAGCTAAAACGAAGAAGGAGAACAGGACACGCCTGTACACGACCCGTGTTCAGCGCACGAGTCGTGCTCGTACACGAACACGAGCCGTGTGCGACACACGGACCTGTCCGAAGTAGCCATGCACCTGCATCTGAAATGCCTACACGCCCATGCCGAGGCCATGTGCTGCTACACGAGCCGTGTCCTGTCAGCACGTAGAACACACTGAACTGTGTGCGCACTGCTCGAGCCGTGTGCTGTTACACGAGCCGTGTAGGTGCTGAATCCAGAATAAGTTGTGCACGTGTTCTAGAAGCTTCCAAGGGGTATAAATACCCAATTTGTGCAAAAATTAAGAGAGAGAGAGAGAGCCATTTGATAGTAGTTACAAAGATCAAACACACACGACCACACCATTTTCCTCACACACACTCTCTCCTACATTCAAATCCACAAAATTCATCCATTTTTACCACTTTGAATCCATAATTCTCTCCATACATCTTTCACCTACACCATCCTTAGAGAGATTTGAGGCTTATAAGAGTGGAAAGCTTATGAAGGAAGGAGATCAACTCTCAATTGCAAGGGAAGAACTTCTACTTTCATTTTGTATTTCTTTTGATTTGAAGTTAGCAATGGAATTTTATTAACTTTGTAAGGTTTGTAAAATGATTGTTGTTGGCTAGACCTCTTGTGTGGCTAGCCACATGATGAATTGAGGATAATCTAGATTTGTAGGATTTTTTTAGTAGTAAATTGAATTGATGATGGATTTCTTCTTATAAATTGTGATTCATGATTCATTTTATTAATTGTGTGATTGATTTCTATATACATCATGTTAGGATGGCCATTCCGATATTATGTGTTAGGGGTAAAATGAATCAATTAGTGATATGATCATGCATGTTAGTGTGAGGGGAGGTAAGTCATACCCTTCTTATGCTTATAACACTAATAAGAGGACATTTGAGTAATTGAATGAGAAGAACCAAACTTAGAATCATAGTACCTTCATGTGAATTGATAATAAGACCAATGTAAGGGGATTTAATCTTGTAAAAAGGATGAGAACCTAGTCACCTTGGCCATAGGGATTAGGGGTACAATAGCGATTGCTTCTAGTCCATTGTTGATAATGTTTACTACTAAAGTCTTACAAGTCTAGGTAGTTTCCTTGATTTTGATTGTGGTTAGCCTTGCATTCTTTCTAAGATCTATTTCATTTATTCCATTCCATTCTTGCTCCTTGATAATCATAGTTGTTACTTGCTTTTCTAGGTAATTGCTTAGGATAATTGTAGTTTAAAACCAAAACTCAAATTCTATCACTTTTACAAAGCATGATTGAAGGCAAATCCGGATACACCTTGATTTTACTTTTTTCTTGGTACGATATTCTATAAATTTTATGCTTGGACACTACGTTTACAATAATGATAGAGTTCTCTTACTCTATCTTATTTTAACAAAAAATGGGACTAAGAACATGGCGCCGCTTGCAGGGGAAATGTTAAAATCTTGGTTGTAATGAATTTGAATTTGATTAGTTTTAATAAGAGTATTTCTTTTATTTGTTTACTTATTTACTAGTCTTGGTTATTTGGTGAGGTAATTTGGTAATTCTTGTAGGTACATGCGAACTCGTTTGAGGTCTCAATCCGTTGAGCCTTTGAATTTGAATTGGAAGCTACCTTAAAAAAACAAAGAAGAGAAGTGTTAGATCCTACGGAGGAAGTTATGGAAAACGGAATAGATAATGCCAATATGGTAGATGAAGAAGGTCATATGAGGAATTTTCCACAAGGACTTGATAATGCTCATGGGGGACATGTTAACCCTAAGTTTGTGCCGTAAGAAAATGCTCAACAAGTGTACTTGAAAAACCAACAATTGCAAGCTATTATTCAACACTTGCTGGCACAACAAGAGGTTAGAAATAATCAACAAGCTCCTCCGGTAGTGCAACGTCAACCTCGAGGTCATGGATATAATGGAGTGGGGATGAATATCTTAGATCATTTCCAACCTCAATATGGAAATTATGCTATGGGACCGCCATTAAATGTCAACAATTTCGAGATCAAAACGGGATTGATTAATATGCTGCAAGCGAATCAGTTTGGGGGTAGTGCAATGGAAGACCCAAATGCTCACTTATCTCAATTCACAGAGATAGCTAATACTATCAAGATTAATAGAGTGAGTGAGGATACTATCAAGATGAAGCTCTTTTTCTTCTCATTAAGTGATCGAGCTAAGGCTTGGTATAATACTATACCTCAAGGATCTTGCACTACATGAGGAGAGTTGGCTCAGAGGTTCTTAAGCAAGTTTTTCCCCTATCAAAGATGTTACATCTAAAAGGTCAAATATTCCAATTTAAGAAAATGCCTCTTGAGACTTTTAGTGAGGCTTGGGATCGGTTCAAGGAGATGCTAAGGAGGTATCCACAATATTGTTTTCCCAAAGATCAATAAGTGGGATTTTTCAATGCCGGATTGAATGGAAGTGAGAGAATGCTTATTGATGCTTCGGCGGGAGGTTCTATATTGGGGCAAACTCAGAAAAAAGAGCTATTGCTATATGTGAGGAGATTGTTTTGAATACGGGCCAATGGCCTATGGATAGAGCTTCGGGAATGTATGAAAGGGAAAGAATTTCTAAGATGGAAGAAGTATGCATGCAACAAGTGAAGAAGGAGGAAGCAGCTAAGGAGGATGTAACCGGAAAGACAATTTTGGAAATACTTAAGAGGATGAATTCTAATTTGCAAGTGTCTACGAATTCTATGCATTTGATGAATCAACAAGTGTTTCTAAATCCTCAACAAGGCAATTCTATGCCTAATTTGGGTCAATCTTCTCAAAATTGTCAAATGCCTACACTTATACCTCAACAAGGTATGTCTCCTAATTTTGGATTTCAAGATACTTGGTGCCAACCGAAAATGTCACTTGAGGAAGTTGTTTTTATACAAGGGAGGAACTTTCAAGGAAATTAAGATGGTAATTTTGGTAACCATGGAGGGGGATATCTGCAAAGGTAAGGAGGATGGGGTCAAGAAAATTTTGGAGAAAATTTTAACCAACCTCGTAGGTATGAAAACTTGTCATATGGAAATCAAGGAAATGCCCTTACTCTTCCACCGGGAACTAATCAGGGGGAGAAAGCTCCAAATAATGAAGGGAAAGCTACAATGGAGGACCAAATGAACAAGATATTTGACTTTATGAAGCAATAAAAAGAGGTGAATGATAAGAATTTAAAGCATTGGAAACACAAATGAACCAAATGGCAAGTGAAAAGGGGGATGCTCATCACAAAGGGAAGTTTCCATCTACAACTGTTACTAATCCTAAGGAGCAATGCAAGGCTATTGAAATTCATAGTGGAACAAAATACAAAGGGCCTTCTATGCCAAAGGAAATAGAGGGAGTAGAATGTGAACTTGACCCTATGGATGAATGGATGAAGAAGAGAAAGAGAAAGAAGTTGAAATTGTTGAAAAAGATGAAAGCCCCCTACACTTGAAGAGGAAAAAGTGAAGTCTCCAAGGAAGTGGGAAAGATGCAAGGAAGTAAAATGTAAAGAGAGGGAGTAAAACTTTGAAAGAGATGAATGAAGAATACCTAAGTTGCTCGTAGCAATTCCATTTCCATAAAGATGCTTGAAAAGGGCTTAGAGGAGAAATTTGCTAAGTTTGTTGAGATGTTGAAAAAGATTCATATAAATATTGTTGGCGTTTGGATCTTTTAGTTAACGTGAACCATTAGGGTTCCGTGCAACTCTACAACAGCGGAAGCATAAGTGTAGAATCGAATTACCTTTCGCCAGGGTTGATGTAGAGGCTGAATTCTCTCTGGCAGCCTGCGCAGCCTCACCATTTTGGCCATAACTCCCTCATCCGATCTCCGATTGGAGTGATCTACACGTCAAAATGATCCTCTATTCCGTGGCTTTCTACCAGTATATCACAAGTCCAGTTTTGACATCTAAATAATTTTATAAATATCGTGGAAGTTAACGGATTGAAACAGCAAACAACCTTCCGGTCTTCTATTGTATTCCTAAGCCACGTCTTGACGTTTGTGTGGGCAACGATCTACAAGACGAACTCAGTCTACAACCCTAATCTGTCTTTCACATGTTTAGGCATGTGATTCAGATATCCGGATTGATGAGATTGGCTATTATATAGGCTACAACAGGGACCAGGAGGAGAAATTAGGGTTTGGGCCTCCCATTGGGCTTAAGCATCCAAGTTTAGCCCAAAACTTATACTTAAGTCCAATAATAATACTCCCTCCGTCCCGGAAACAAACTCACAGTTACTGTAGATATGGAGTTTTAAAAAAATAAAGTTTTTGACTTTTTAAACCTAAAAAGCAGCGGTATTTTTGGAAAATAACTGTAGCATAAATGGGAGGTTAACTTTTTCATTAAAATTAACCTTTCCCACCAAAAACAAACTTTTCCCACCTAATCATACATAGAAAGTGCCAAATATTATTCAATCTGCCGAACAAAAAAAATTATATAAATTCAACTGCCAAATTATAACTCACCCTACTTTGAATTAAAAATAAAATAAAATAAAGTCAACTTATACACTAAATTAAAAGTTGTTACAGACATTCTAAGTCATAAATTTAACACAAAATACAACAACCTTAATTGAATTTTGAAATTTTAGCTCCAAAATAATTGAACTTCCCAATAAAACAAATCACGTCCAACCAAAGCATTAATAACAGGTTTGCAATTTCCCTCCAATTATTTTAGTTTTCCTCTTAGATTTTCCACCTTTTTTCCTGTTATAAATACACAATAAGGTTAATAAATGCATCATTTACTCACCAACCACAATATCACATACATTAATGTCAAATACAAAAAAAAACTCACAGTTGAGGAGAGAAATAGAATAGCACAATATTTACTTTGTCATAGTACTGATGGAGTTACTCACTATGGAAAAATTGGAGAGGTTGCTAATCTATTTGGAGTGTCAAGGAGGACCATCCATGTTCTTTGGAGCTCTGTAAAAAAACAGTTAAATGAAGGTTCTGCAATAAAGTTTCAATCTAATATAAAGGGTATTCCAAAGGCAAAAAGGGTCTATATTGACACCAACTTAATGCGAAGCATACCCTTCAATAACCGTTCAACAATCAGAGACTTAGCTGTGGGGCTAAAGGTTAGCAAGAGCAGCATAGGAAGACTGGTGAAAAATGGGCAGATTAAGGCGCACACCAATGAAATTAAGCCTGCGCTTACAGATAAACACAAGCTACAAAGGATAAACTTTTGTTTGAGTGTACTTGTAGCTGATGAAAATGCCAACAAGATACACTTTTCAAGTATGCATAATGTTGTTCACATAGATGAGAAATGGTTCTACATGAGTAGAACCACTGAGAGATACTATATTTTAGAAAGGGAAACAGAGCCACATAGATCATGTGAAAGCAAAAATTTCATCCTTAAGGTCATGTTTATGTGTGGAGTATCAAGGCCTCAATATTCAGATGACGGTGAACTTATATTTGATGGAAAAATTGGTATGTTTCCTTTCACATATCAAACTCCAGCGCAAAAGAACTCAAAAAACAGAATAAGAGGTACAATAGTAACAAATCCATTAGATTCAGTTACAAAGGAGGTCATTAAAGACTGCATGATCAACAAGGTAACAATTTTTTTTTATATTCCAGTAAGTAAATTGATAGATATTAAGTCAACATTCAGTTTTAAATCTCATTAAGGCTCTATATCATTATTATGCTAATTTGTTGGTGAGCTTAATGTAGTTTAATCTTCTGAAAATGTCAGATCATTCCAGCTATAAAGCAAAAATGGCAACCAAATGCATGTAGGGACATTATCATCCAACAAGATAATGCTAGGACACACATTAACAGCAATGATCCAGAGTTTAGGTCAGTTGCAATCTCGGATGGGTTTAATATCACCATTGTTTGTCAACCACCTAAAAACCCTGACACCAATGTCAATGATTTGGGTTGGTTTAGGTAAATTCAATCCTTTCGAGTGGACACAAGGTCTTACACTATTGATGAATTGATAAAAATGTGCAAATTTCATTTGATGCCTTAACAGCTAAGACTCTTAACAATGTATTTCTGAGCCTACAGTCTTGTTTAGTGGAAATCCTAAAGGTTTCAAGCAGAAACAACTAGGAAAAGAAAGGATGGCTAGACAGAATATGCTGCCAACAAACTTGGAGGTTGATGAAGAGCTTGTAAGCCTATCTATCCAACATTTGATGGAATTTGAAGACATTGAAAAACTCGATTATGATATAGGACCTCTATTATCATATTTAGGTCACTAATTAAGACTATGGAATTGTATTTTGTTGGATTTGCAGCTTGATTACAGATTAAACATAGGATTAGATCATGAAGTTCTTTTTGTTGCCTATATTGTGTTTAAGCTGTTATCAAATAAATTAATCTGCAATCTCAATTTAGTTTTTGTTACTATCTCGTTTGTTCTTTTTCTCATCTAAACCCTACAAAAAAAGTTCATCATTGGGAAACAGATTATTGAAATGAATGTCTCCTAAATTATAATGAATCAAGTGGTGATATTTAAGCAGCAACAGATTACCAACACATGCACCATGATTGCTAGATGTTATCATAAAAACCAACACAGATACTAGTATTATAAAACTTATCATAAGAATCATATACAGAAAAGGATAAAAGTACTCCCAATAATAGACCTCTGTAGAAAACTCTTTGCAGATGGGATCCACTCTAAATAGTTGTCAACATAATGTCTCTGGGCTTCAGCCGATTTGTATTCATGTGCATTGCGTGTACCAAATAATAGGGCATAATCATCATCGGTTGGTAACGATCAGTATCAGTGACCATCGTAGGTAAGTTTTCTCCCTGGGCCACCGTCATCAAGAAAACTCAAACGGTCACCATCGATGAGGCAGCATCTCCATCGAACGTCGGCAGGGATAAACTCTCTAGATCTATAAATAATTGAGTCGATCTGGTCACTGTCACAGAGGTAGAATCAGGAATTACCATCGGTGAGGCGACGCCATCTTGAATCGTGTCTGATTCAAGAAGATTCATGGACTCTATGCTTGGAAAATACAAGCTTTCACTAGAATCCATACTCACGATCGCTGAATCAGGGATTTTCATCGGTGAGGCGATACTATCTTGAATCATGTCTAATTCTACAAGAGCCATAGATTCTGTGCTTGGAAAATAAAAGTTTGAGTTGGAATCCATACTCAAACAATCGAAAGAAGAAATTAGCAAAAGTAACAACAAAAATATTCTAGATTCTCACATATTATGGAGAGATCTTGCTAGATTTATTCTAAGATTTAGAACAATGAAAAAATGAGATCTGTTTTTATTGTTCAGCTGGGTTTGAGATTTATTTAGAATAATTTTTGACTCACGGGTGGCTTTGGGATATGGGAAAGGTGAATCCCTTTTTAATTCATGGTCAATAATTGATGTTGGGTTTGAAATTTGAATTAATTACTCTGGTTAGAGTTTAAAATTTAGTTTAGGGACTTAATTTAATTGTGTTGGGTGCCTAATTGTAATGGCATTTTTTGTAATTAAGAAAATTTATGAGGTTGTTATTGTGATATTTATTTCCTTATTTGGGGTGTGAACTTTTTTATGAGACGGACAAAAATGGTAAGTGTGAACTTGTTTATGGGACGGAGGGAGTAAATCATTCTACTAAAGAAATATTATTGCACTGCCACCATAATCCCAAATTACATTTATGGGCTCCTTATTATAAGCCTGTTAGTCTCCCCGTGTTTAAGATTCAATGCCCATTAATTAATTAAGTTACTGACAACTCCATTAATTAATATATTTATCGAGAGTAGTACCACTCAACCTTATTATCATGCCGGAATAATTCCATCTGCAGGGTTTACATGATAATCATTATGAACTCCTCAAGGGGACATCATCAGTCAATTCCATTAGGACACAGATTCCTTCTACAATCAACAGCACATCATAGAGACAACACCATCTCCTAACTCACCGCGCATATTGATTTAATAATTAAATCACACCCATTGATGAATTAAAGAAATAAATATTGGCTTACGTGTCGAGGTTATTGTATAGGGATTAAGAGGACGAACTTCCATAATAACTGAAATCTAGTTCTATTATATAGTCAGTATACATCGAACGATCTCACCGCGGTCCTGCTCAATGCACTCAAAGTGCACTAGTGCAATTTTATAGTCAAGACAGACTAATGCCAAATCACACTACAACTATATCGATAGATAGTCCCTATCTATCTCGGTTGTGAACACTGTTTATACTTTATAAAGAATCGATAATATGATCTTCCGTGTGACGCCGCACACCATATTATCTAGAGTATAAAATAAATTGACTTTTGCAATAACTTAACTGTAAACGTTTGATCACATGATACCCATTTCTAATATTATCTAAACATTGTTCATACAAAAAGCTAGACTTTCAGTATACAATCCATCAATCTCCCACTTATACTAAAAGACTATGCTGCCATTTCTGCTGCCATACATCTGATTCCCTCCCCCACTACTTGACCATTAAAAGCTCTTGCCTTAAGGTCCTTGTAAAAGTATTTACTAGGTTATCATCCGATGCAATCTAGGTGACAACAACCTTCCCCTCATCGTACGATTTCTCGTATCAGGTAGTACTAGCTATCAATGTGTTTAATTTCCTTATGGACTCGTGATTCCTTCAAGTTTGCAACTGCATCATTATTATCACAATAAATTGTGATAACCTTGGGCAAACTCATAAACACATCTAAGTCCATTACGAAGTTTCTAGAACCACACAGATACTTTGGCTGCCACAAGGCTCCCATATTATCATCTTTCCATAGTGGAGTCCGAAATATATTTCTACATAACACTCCTCCATTCTATGGATCTACTTCCTATTTTAAACACATAACCTTGAGGTGGATTTACTACCGTCCCTATAATTTGAAAAACCTGAATCTAAGTAACCATCAAGAAGTAATGAATTATTCCGATAAGCTTACATATAATTTCCAGTCCTCTTCAGGCACTTCAAATATGTCTTACCATAATTCAATATTCTTGTTCCGGGTTACCTTGATTCTCACTGACTATGCCATTGACAATACAGATATCCAATCTCGTACATAGCATTCTATATATTAAGCTTCCTTATTGCCGAAGTATAGGGAACCGCTCTTATCTATTTTATCTTCTATTGTGTCTTTAAGACACAAATCCTCAAATAAAGTCACATGCTAAAATGAGTGAGGATTGTATCAATTTATGAAGCTTAAGATAAGCACAACATCCTTTCTTATGATCAATATCACTATGATCACAAGGATATACTTTGCTTCTCTTAAATCCTTCATTTCATACTGCTTTATTAACCATACCCATACGCCCGACAATACTCTTTCATTGTATCGAATGAGTAATATACCATCTACGTGCATACAAGAAATACCACCACGTTTCTGTCACTCATTTCAATACACAAGATCCATCCGAGTATGGATTAAATCCATATCACTGGATTTCCTAATCAATATGAATGTTTCATGATCTTGAAGCTTGCTTTAGTCCAGCGATGGACACTTTTAAGCTTACACCAAAAATGCTCTTAGCTCTATGCAATGAATCACTCTGACTGTTTCACATAGATATTTTCCTTAAGACTTCCAATCAGGAAAGTTGTCTTGACATCTATTTGCCTTACCTCATATTTAATATGAGCACAACAAATAAAAAAATCTGAATCGACATAATGTAATCGATCCTCTTTTAATTTTGTAGACACACACATCCAATGGCTTTTACACCATTTGATGGTTCTACAAGCTCCCAGAGATGTTTTTGAATTCATAAATTTTATTTCAAAATTTATTGCAACTTACTAAGATTCCGCATTTTGATCTTGTAGTGCTTTTTCGTATCCATGGGCTGATTTTATGTTTATTAGGGACCAAGTCTCTCGACTTTCCCAAAACATAAATCTATTCGTTTGTGAAATAACCCTCACACTATGACAAGGCACTACATACAATTGTGTACAAATGTGATATGCGATGCAGTTTACTTGTGGTATATCCTCTTGTAATCTTGGTACTAAAATTGTGTTTCTCTTCTCACACTTTGAAGACCAATTTATACATGAATTTGTAATTCATTACATAGTCCTTTCCAAAAATCTAGTGTTTGTATTAACAATCACTTTCAAACTTTTGGACTATTAAATAAACCACCCTTTATTTTTCTAGGATTTCCCACAAACAGACAAACATTCATACGACATGTTATTTCTAGGGCATACCCAAAAAATAAATTTAGTAATTGCAAATAATTCATTTTCTATCTAACATTTTCCATAAGAGTCATATTCCTTCTTTACATCACACCATACAGTTGGGGCATGCCCGGTGTAGACAACTTGGGATTCAATCCCAATCTCCGATTAAAGCTCCTAACTATCCTAAGAGGTACCCGCCATCACGATTAAATCATAATGACTTAATATATTTTCCATGACGTTTTACCGCATTAGCCATACACTTCTTGAATTAATCATAGTACTCAGGCATGTAGTGCATCAAATAAATATATCTAATTTCCAGAATAATCGTCAAATATTCATAACCACCTCTCGACAGGATAATCTTAGGATCGCTTAAATCAGAATGAACCAATTCCAACATATCTTTACATTTCTCTATACCCCTTCGCCTTGAAAAGATAATTAATCATATTCACTTCCAAGTAAGACTCGCTTTTGAATCATACTTAAATAAAATGATCTAATCTTAAATGCCAAAAGTATGTTTAGTTCACCTCTAAAGGATCTTTTCTCTTACTAAGATTAGAATATGCATTGTTAATTACTATTTGTTGCATCCGTGGAATAAACATGATTTAAGAGTATACAAATTATCACTAACGTACCATAACAGATTATAGCTCCATCCTTTTCATTTTAATGACTATGTCATTCAATTGAAATAGAGTATCCATCCGTAAAATATAAAAATCAAAATTAAATTATTTCTATGAAAAATGTACGTAAAGATAATACCTCAAAATCAAACGTTTATTCCTATTATAAGATAGACAAACAACTCCCACTGCAACAGCCACTACTTTCGTAGTTTACCCATGTATTTAATTATCTTATCATCACTTAGTTATAAACATTTAGTGGTTTAGATATCTACACACAACGTGTCAGTAGATGTCATCACTAATTAAGTTTCAACAACTAGTGAATAAGATACTATCCTTGTTCATTTCTTGATAAAAGCTTTCCTTCGCCACACGTTTTATCAGAAGTTTCCCACCATATACAACTTATTATAATTCAGGTGAAACTTGCTCAAAACGTTTAGGCAAAATATGAAAAATAAATTGAGCTAGGTTTGCCCTTCAATTTCTATTCCAAGTATTTCCAATTCATTCATCAAGATACCATGACACCTCGCCTTTCTTTCTTTCTCAAGTATTCGAAGAGTCGCATGAGACCATCATATTTCTATGAACCTCTCACCTCTTCACTAAAGACTTAAATAGACATCAGAAGGTATCCTTAGTGAGAACACATTTTAATTTTCCTAAGCAGTAATAATTAAAATCAAGATTCCTTTCTAATCATTTATTATGGACTAGTAAATATGTTTTTCTTTAGTTTACAATAAGCGAAATAAACTATTCAAAAAAAATTCAGAGAATCAAATAAATAAATACAGTGATCAAATACTTCGAATTTAAATTTTATATTAATTCCCTCAATAAACAATACTCCTATAAAATAAATTCACCGACATCTCAAGCACCGTGAATTTGCTTGTCACGTTAGTGTGGATGTATACAAACCCGAACATTCGCAAGAGAAGGTTTTACCCATTAATTCCATACGTCATAATTAACCTTATGACTCAATGATTAATAGTCGGTTGTCCTTTAGCCATGCAATTTAATAGCGGTGACTCCGTTGGGGAGGATACATATTAATTGCACCTAAGTGTATACCATTATTTGATATTAAGTACGATGAATATTAGTTATTAGACATGAGAATATTAGTTATTAGACATGAGAGAAATTTCATGAAGCTTGGGACAGGTTCAAGGACATGCTTCAGAAGTGTCCACAACATGGGCTATCTAAAGCTCAATACATCAGTATATTCTACAATGGGTTGGATTGCGATTCTTGAGTTTTACTAGATGCTTCATCAAATGGAGCATTACTTACAAAGACACCCGTTGAGGCCGAAAAGCTTTTTGAGGATATTTCGATGAACTCAAGAGATTGGTCAACTAATAGAGTGAGGGGAACCTATATACTTGGAAAGGTAGCGCAGGTTGATCATACGATGGTAAAGTCAAGTAGGGAAGATGAGATCGTTTTTAGCTTGGCAAATATCAACAAGCCACTTGAATCCCAACAAAAGCAAATAACAGAGATGTCACACAGAGTACCAATAATGATGCAGCAGGATGTTGGTGAAGAAAGACCGATCCAAGAGGAATTTGAAGAAGTAAACTATGCCATGGGTCAAAGTATTCAAGGAACTAGATTTCAAAATCAAGAAAACCAGAACTACCAAGGGAACTACAACAATTGTGGTCCCCCAGGTAATTATCAAGAACTAAGGAGGCCGTAATTTTCATGGAGCAATCCAAATGCAGCAATCAAACCTCCTATGGGTGTTAATCCGGGTGCTAAGATCGAGAAAGGAAAACCTGGTTTGGAAGATACTGTGAATTGATATGTGGCTAGGAATGATGCAATGGTGGATCGTTTGGAAGTAAAGATAGACTCAAATCATGATGAATTATCCAAGCAGATGAATGACCTTACTTTGTTGATGGGGGAGATGGCAGGGAATATGAACAAGCTCACGCAAACGGTTGAGAAAGGTAAATTTCCTTCTCATAGCATAACAAACCCGAAATCTTGTAATGCCACCATCACTTTGAGGTTAGGAACGCAGTATAAAGGTCTGATGCTCCATTTGTAGAAAATAAAGAAGTCGTGTCTCCGCTCGACCACCACTCAACCAAGCCACTTGGTCGAGCTGAGGTCGAGCGACATTCTGAGGTCCAAAGAAGTCACGATTAGAGTACAGACAACCCGCTCGACCAAGACAGTACCACTCAACCAAACCTGTCTAGTCGAGCTGAGGTCGAGTGAACCTCTGTACACTTGAACAATCAAAGTCAGATTACAGGTACCTCGCTCGACCATTACTAGGTCGCTCGACCAAATCTTTTTGGTCGAGTGGATGTCGAGCAAGGTGTTCTATAATAGCACGTCACACCTGCAATTTCCATATAGGACGTCACACCTGCAGTTCATAATACTTCAGTACCATCCAAAGAGCAGAATACTGAGCAGATAGTAGAGAAGAAGTGGGAGAGAGCAAAGCAATTAAGAGCCGAGAAGGACAAAGCTAAGGAGGTTGAACACAATAAGTGGGGAATCCCCAAAACTAAGATACCTCCTCCGTCTCCTTATAGGTTAGTGAAGAAGGTTTGGAAAAGAAGTTCAAGAGGTTTTTGGATATTATGAACAAGATAAGCTTGAACATTCCTTTCTCTGAAGCCATCATGGAGATGCCGTACTATGCCTGATTTTTAAAGGATATCATATTGAAAAGAGGAGCTTGAACGGAGTTGAAATTTTTAATCTATCTGAGAAATGTAGCTCGAACATTCAGAGGAAGCTGCCAGCAAAGTTGAAGGATCCGAGAAGCTTCACTATTCTATGTGAAATTGTAAAGGGGCCCCGGCACGAAAAACTTTGTGCGATCTTGGTGCAAGCATCAACTTGATGTTCTTATTTATATTTAAGAAGCTAAGTTTGGGAGAGCTCACTCCCACAACAGTGGCTTTGCAATTGGCAGATAGTTCCATGACTTTTCCAAAAGGGGTGATAGAAGATATACTTGTGAAAGTAGAGAAGCTTGTCTTTCCTCTGGATTTTCTTATGCTAGAGATGGAAGATGACAAGGACAATGTCCCTCTTATCTTAGGGAGGCCATTCCTTGCCACAGCTGGAGCTATGATTGATGTTAAAAAGGGAGAGCTTAGTCTTCGCATGGATAATGAAGAGGTTCTGTTCAACCTCGACAAAGTAATGAAGATGCCTATGGAGACACAATGTTACAACATTGATGTGGTGGAGGAGATCGTGAAGGAAGACATGTCCTTGATTCTTTCAAAGGATCCCTTGGAGACATGTTCGGCAGAATCTCTTACTTTTCCCACTACGGAGCTAGATGAGATCTCCAATGTGGTATGTATTGAATTTCTTAAAAACTTTCTTTCTTTAGGTGATGATAGGTTTGAACCAAAAAGAACCAAGTTTGAAGAGGTGAAGTGGACTAGACAGTACCTTCATTTGGATAGAGAGAGCACACCGAAAGAAGAAAAAAAGGAAGAGTTGAAGCCATTACCGGAACACTTGAAGTATGCTTACTTAGGCGACAATGAAACTTATCCGGTAATTGTATCTTGTTCCCTTACTAGTGAGCAACTTAAAGATTTGTTAGATGTGCTTAGGAAATATGTTTGCTATTGGATGGTCTCTTGATGATTTGAAAGGTATTAGTCCATCGTATTACGTGCATAAGATAAGATTGCTAAATGAAGCTAATGGATGTATTCAGAATCTGCGGAGGGTTAACCCCGCGATTCAAGAAGTAATTAGGAAGCAAATCTTAACATGATTAGATACAGGAATTATTTATCCCATTAGTGATAGTCCCACGTGAGTCCATTGCATATTGTAGCAAAAAAGAGGGACATGACTATTGTGAAAGCAGATGAAAGGGAAACATTGGCCACAAAGATTCCTACGGGATGGCGTGTGTGTGCTGATTATGGGAAACTGAATGAAAATACATGCAAAGACCATTTACCTCTTCCTTTCATGGATCAAATGTTAGATCGTCTAGTAGGGTATGGGTTTTATTGTTTCTTAGATGGGTATTCAGGTTATAATCGAATCATGATTGCACAGGAAAAGACTACTTTTACTTGCCCTTATGGAACCTTGGCTTTTAGAAAAATGCCTTTCACATTGTGTAATGCGCCTGCTACATTCCAAAGATGCATGATGGCCATATTTGATGGGTTAATAGAAAAGATCATGGAGGTGTTTATGGATGATTTTTCTATTTTTGGTTCCTCCTTTGATAGTTATTTGTCTAATCTATCTACTGTTGTGAAGAGATGTTAAGAAATTAATCTAGTCTTGAATTGGGAGAAGTGCCACTTTATGGTGAAAGATGGGGTTGTTCTTGGGCATCATATTTCGGCTAAGGGATTGCAGGTTGATCGAGCAAAGGTGGTGGCGATTGAGAAGGTTCCACCACCCACTAATGAGAAGGGAGTGCGTTCCTTCCTTGGACACGCCAGATTTTATAGAAGATTTATCAAAGAATTCTCAAAATGCTCCAAGCCCTTATCTCACTTACTTGAAAATAATATTCCTTTTGTTTTTTATGATGAATGTCTAACAGCTTTTCAGGTTATGAAAGAGGCGCTTATTACTACACCTATCTTGATCACACCGGATTGGACTCAGTCATTTGTACTCATGTGTTATGCAAGTGATCTTGCACTTGGAGTAGTGCTTGGGCAGTTAAGGGAGAAGAATTTCTGCGCCATCTACTATGCGAGTAAGACTTTTGATGCAACAAAAAGGAACTACACTGTTACTGAAAAGGGTTTCTAGCTGTTGTGTATGAAAGGAACGGAGAATGTTTTAGCAAATCACCTATCAAGGTTAGAAACAAAGGAACATTGTGATGAGCCATTCGAATACATAGAAGAGATGTGTTGGCGTTTGGATCTTTTGATTAACATGAACTGTTAGGGTTCCATGCAATTCTATCACAGTGAAAGCATAAATATAGAATTGATTACCTTTCATCAGGGTATGTTGAAGAAGAAGGATTCTCACTGGCAGCCTGCGCAGTCGCACGGTTTGGGGTGATCTACGTGCCAAAATGATCCACTCTTCCGTAGCTTTCGAATGGTGTATCACACGTATAAATTGGACTCTCACACGATTTTAGAAAATTTGTGGAAATTGATAGACAGAAACAGTAAACGACCTTCCGGTCTTCTGTTGTATTCCTAAGCCACGTCTTGACGTTGTGTGGGCAATGATCTACAAGACGATCTCAGTCTACAACCTTAATCTATCTTTCATGTGTTTAGATGTGTTAAACTTATATTCGGATTGATGAGATTGGCTATTATATAGGCTACAACAGGGATCAAGAGGAGAAATTAGGGTTTGGGCCTCCCATTGGGCTTAAGCATCAAAGTTTTGCCCAAAACTTATACTTGAGTGCAATAATAATAAATCATTCCACTAAAAAAATATTATTACACTGCCACCCTAATCCCAAATTACGTTTATGGGCTCCTTCTTATTATGAGCTCGTTAATCTCCCAGTGTTTAAGATTCAATGCCCATTAATTAATTAAGTTACTGACAACTCCATTAATTAATATATTTATCGAGAGTAGTACCACTCAACCTTAATATCATGCCGGAATAAATCCACATGCAGGGTTTACATGATAATTATTATGAGCTCCTCAAGGGGACATCATCAACCATATCCATTAGGACAAAGATTCCTTCTACAATCAACAGCACACCATAGAGACAACACCATTTCCCAACTCACCGAGCATATTGATTTAACTTTTAAATCTCACCCATTGATGAATTAAAGAAATAAATACTGGAATACGTGTTGAGGTTATTGTATAGGGATTAAGAGTACGAACTTCCATAATAACAGAGATCAAGTTCTATTATATAGTTAGTATAAACCGAACGATCTCAACAGCAGTCCTATTCAATACATACAAAGCGCACTAATGCAATTTTATAGTCAAGACCGACTAATGCCAAATCACAGTACAACCATACAGATAGATAGTCCCCTTCTATCTCGATTGTGAATATCTGTTTATACTTTATAAGGAGCCAATAATATGATCTTCCGTGTGACACCGCACACCACATTATCTACAATATAAAGTAAATGAACTTTTGCAATAAATTAATTGTAAACGTTTGATCACATGATTCTCATTTCAAATATTATCTAAACATTGTTCATACAAAAAGCTAGACTTTTAATATACAATCCAACAATCTCCCACTTATACTAAAAGATTATGCTGCCATATCTTTTGCTATACATCTGATTACCACTCCCACTACATGACCATTATAAGCTTTCGCCTTAAGGTCATTGTAAAAGGATTACTAGGTTATCATCTAATGTAATCTAGTCGACAACAATCTTTCCCTCATAATATGATTTTCGTATCAGGTAGCACTAGCTATCAATGTGTTTAATTTCCTTATGGACTCGTGATTCCTTCAAGTTTGCTACTGCACCATTATTATCACAATAAATTATGACAACCTTGGACAAACTTAAAATCACATCTAAGTCCATTACAAAGTTTCTAGAACCATACAGATACTTTAGCCGCCAGAAAGCTCCAATATTATCCTCTTCCCATGGCAGAGTCCAAAATATATTTTTTATGACACTCCTCTATACTGTGGATCTACTTCACACATAACCTTGAAGTGGATTTACTACAGTCCCCGTGATTAGAAAATCCGAATCTAAGTAACAATCAAAGAGTAATGAATTATTCCGGTAAATTTATATATAATTTTCAGTCCTCTTCAGGCACTTCAAATATGTCTTACCATAATTAAATATTCTTGTTTCGGGTTACCTTGATACCCACTGACTATGCCATTGGCAATACAGATATCCAATCTCGTACATATCATTTCATAGATTAAGCTTCCTTATTGTCGAAGCATAGGGAACCACCTTTATCTATTTTATCTTCTATTGTGTCTTAAGACACAAATCCTTGATAAAGTCACATGATAAAATGAGTGAGGATTGTATCAATTTATGAAGCTTGAGACAAGAATAACATCCTATCTTGTGATCTTTATTACCATGATCGCAAGGATATATTTTGCTTCTCTTAAGTCCTTCATTTCATACTGCTTTATTAACCATACCCATACGCCCGACAATACTCTTTCATTGTCTCCAATGTGCAAGATACCATCTACGTACATACAAGATATACCACCACGTTTTTGTCACTCTTTTCAATACACAAGATCCATCCGAGCATTAATTAAATCCATATTACTGGATTTCTTAATCAAAACGAATGTTTCATGATCTTAAAGCTTGCTTTAATCCATCGATGGACACTTTTAAGCTTAAACTCAAAATGCTCTTAGCTCTATGTAATGAATCACTCTGGTTGCTCCACATAGATGTTTTCCTCAAGGCTTCCAATCAGGAAAGTTGTCTTGACATCTATTTGCTTTACCTCATAATTAAAATGAGCAGCAATAAAAGAATATGGATCGACATTATGTAATCGATCCTCTTTTAATTTTGTAGAGCCTAACATCCAATGGCTTTTACACCATTTAATGGTTCTACAAGCATCCAGATTTAATTACAGAAAATATTGCAACTTGCTAAGATGCCGCATTTTGATCTTGTTGTGCTTCATCGTGCCCATGAGACGATTTCATGTTTACTAGGAACCAAGTCTTATAACTCTCCAAAACATAAATCTTTTCAGTTGTGAAACAAAACTCCCACTACGACCAGACACTACATGCAATTGTGTATCATATGTGACACGTGACGCAGTTTACTTGTGGTATATCCTCTTGTAATCTTGGTACTAAAATTGTGTTTCCCTTCTCACACTTTTAGAATAACTTATACATGGATTTGTAATTTATTACATAGTCCTTTCCAAAAATCTAGTGTTTGTATTAACAATTAGTTTTTGAACTTCTGGACTATTAAATAAACCACCCTTTATTTTTTTAGGATTTCCCACAAACAGACAAACATTCAAACGACATGCTGTCTCTAGAGCATACCCATAAAATAAATTTAGTAATTGAAATTATTCATCATCTATCTAACCTTTTCCATAAGAGTCATATTCCTTCTTTCCACCACACCATACACTTGGGGAATGCCCGGTGTAGACAACTTGGGATTCAATCCCAATCTCCGATTAATAGCTCCTAACTATCCTAAGAGGTACTCGTCATCACGATTAAATCATAATGACTTGATATATTTTCCATGACGCTTCACCGCATCAGCCATGCACTTCTTGAATTAATCATAGTACTCAGGCTTGCAGTGCATCAAATAAATATATCTTGTTTCTATAATAACCACCTCTCGTCAAGATAGTCTTAGGACCACATAAATTAGAATGAACCATTTCCAACATATCTTTTCATGGCTTCATACCCCTTTGTCTTAATAGGCCTTATAATTTTTACTTCCAAGCAAGACTCTCAAGTCTGATAGTTTCCACTTCCAATAAACCTTACGGTCCACTGGCTATCAACCTTCAAATCTTACTCAAGTAAAATAATCTAGTCTTAGATGCCAAAGGTATGTTTAGTTCATCTTCGAAGGTTCTTTTCTCTTACTAAAATTAGAAGATATGTTATTAATTACTACACATTGCATCCATGGGATAAACATGATTTAAGATTAGACAAATTGTCACTATCGTACCACAACAGATTATAGCTCCATCCTTCATTGTAATGACGATGTCATTTAAATGAAATAGAGTATCCATCCGTAAATGCATAAAAATTGAAATGAAATTCTTTCTATGAAATTGTACGTAAAGACAATTTCTCATAATCAAACGTTTATTCCTATCAGAAGATAAATAAACAACTCCCACTGCAACGACCACTACTCTTGTAGTTTTACCCATATACTTAGTAATCTCATCATTACTTAGTTGTAGGCTAGTGATTTCGGTAATAACACACAACGTGTCAGTAAACGCCATCACTAATCATGTTGCAACAACTAGTGAATAATATACTATCCTTGTTCACCTCTTGAGGAAATTGGTTTTCCTTCGCCATACGTTTTGTCAGAAGTTTCCCAACGTATACAACATTTTATAATTCAGGTGAAACTTGCTCAAAACGTTAGGGCAAACCATGGAAAAATAAATTGAGCTAGGTTTCTCCTTGAATTTCTATTCCAAGTATTTCCAGTCCATTCATCAAGTTAACTATAACCTCTTGCCTTTCTAACTTACTCAAGTATCCGAAGAGTCTCATGAGTCCATCATATTTCTATGAACTTCTCACCTCTTCACTAAAGACTTAAACAGGAATCAGAAGGCATCCTTAGTGAGAACACATTTTAATTTTCCTAAGCAGTAAGAATTAAATTCAAGATTCTTTTCTAATCAATTATTTTGGACAAGTAAATTTATTTTCTTTTAGTTAACAATAAGTGAAATAAATTATTCAAAAATTCAGAGAATCAAGTATATATAAATATGACGATCAAACTCTTCGAATTTGAATTTTATATTGATTCCCTCAATAAACAATATAAAATAAATTCACCGACATCTCAAGTACCGTGAATTTACATGCCACGTTAGTGTGGACGTATACTAACCATAACATTCGTAAGAGAAGATTTTACCCATTAATTCCATACACATAATTATCCTTATGACTTAATGATTAATAGTTGGTTGTCCTTCAGCCATGCAATTTAATAGCAGTGACTCCGTTGGGGAGGATACATATTAATTGTACCTAAGTGTATACCATTATTTGATATTAAGTACGTTACCCAAGTTTGTGTGTCTTACAGTTGGAGAAGTCCACACACCCTCAAATAATTTCCTACAATCACACTACAAGAAACTGTCGGATTATCGATGGATTTACCGATGGAAAATAATCGTCAGTAATTACTGACCGTTTATCGATGGATTACCGATGTTTTTCTTGATTAAATGTGATTTATTTTTAGAAAATCATCAATATAAATTTCTGTCGGTTTTTGTGACGGATTATCGACGGAACTAGCGAAGATTTTTTCCGTCGCTATATCCGTCGCTATTTTGGAGGGATTACTTCCCGGAATATTACCGATGGAAATTTTCCGTCAGTAAATATATATAATTAATAATTTCTAAGAATATTTTTAGTCTTTAATTTACCGATGGATTAAATCCATCGGTAAATATATAGAACTTTATTTTTAAAAAATTAATTTTAGTCTTTAGTTTTTCGACGGATATAATTCATCTGGAAATATATTAAATTTAATTTTTTTAAAAAATAATTTTAGTCTTTAATTTACCGACGGATTAAATTCGTCGGTAAATATATAAAAAAATTTAAAGAAAATTAATTTTTGTCTTTAATTACCGACGGATTAAATCCGTCGGTAAATATATTAAATTTTATTTTTTAAAAAAAATAAATTTTACCGTCGAATTTAATTCGTCAGTAAATATATTAAATTTATATTTTTAAAAAATAATTTTAGTATTTAGTCACCGACGGAATTAATCCGTCACTAAAATATAAAATTTTATTTAAAGAAATAAAAATAAAAAGCACATTTTCAGTATTTTTTTAACGTAAATCGTTATTTGCTTTTGAAACCTAAAATATTCACCCCACTCAGAATTTTGACATATAACAGAAATTTTAAAAAAAATTAAATTAATCCCTAGGTACTAAATTCCCAAAATCGATTTTAGTGTAGAAGAACTCCAATATTCCCGCCGATGAAATCGAAGAACCCCCACCACTTCTCGCCTCCGATCGCTCTCCCAATAGCCGCTCGCGACGTCACCCAGTCCCAATCGCGAGCCTTCCCGTTCACGACGCCATTCCCAGTTGCTCGCGAGCCTCGCGATGCCACCCGCGGCCCTTCCGTTTGCAATGGTGCAAGAGCTTCCAGGCCACCGCCGTTCACCGCTCGCGACAGGTTTTACCCACAGCCCTCCCGTTTGCGACAGCTTAAGCGCTTCCAGATTCCTCGATGCTTGCACCGCTTATTTAACATATATTCCGAAGAGGTAAGCTAGGATTTTGTTCCTCTATCCAATTGATTTTGAAATTTAAAATAATTTATAATTTCTTCTGATTAGGGTGATTATGGTAATTTCCAATTAATGCTGTTGTAATTGTGTTTTTTATGGATCTCGCTTCAATTTGGAGAACCTGCATTTATTTATTAGTTTCAATTTAACAGGGTTTCCTCTTGCTTTGACTATAACTGTTGTCTTCTCGGTCTTTGAACATACCTGATACTTTTCTCCACTTTATTTGTGAATATCTGATGAATGATTTATTTTGGGTTAATTTAATTGAAATTAGACAAAATTTATAGTAGGTCTTACCTGTATTGTAATGGTATCTTACTTGTGTTATTAAATCTCACTATACTTCTTTTTTTGTTTCTTTCAGCTCCAAAAGAACAACTGACATAATTTATATTGTCTCTCCATGGTCATGTTGCTTCCCTTCTTCGGCATATGGTTGACTCACTAGGTATAGTGTTAATGTTTCAAACATCAATAACTAATATTATGATTCTGAACATCAATATTGGTGTTATGTGTTTAATATCTACATAGGAAGTGGTTTGACTTCTTGTAGTCATGGTTTCTTAATTGATTTTAATTTAAAAGTAATCGTGACCTTTTGAATTGCTCCAATTTTAAAACTTGTCTTTGTAGTTGTTGAGCGCGTTCATTATCTTGGGAATGCAAGTCAGAAGCAAGCTCTTCTTGTTGAACCATTTTCTCCAGAATTTCAATTATTTAAATATTTGGTTACTATGAAAGAGAGCAGGTAATGTACTTAATTAAGTACTATGAAAGTAAACATTCATTGCATTTATGTGATAATGACTTGTGGTTACATTGGAAAATGGTAATTTTCTTTCTGTCAAATGGAACTTTGAAAGGGCTTGTATCTTTTGATGATGAAGTCTTACATATTGAATTAGATATCTATAATCTATAGTTTATGTATATTTCTTAATTCTTAAAATGATGAAACTTTCACTTTCATTTCACCCATTGTTTGGGTGTCTATCCCTGAAGTATGATTAGTATGTTGTATTTTTTTTTTTTGTCAAGTTCTGACTTTTTTTTTTGTTTCCTTGACACCCTTCTTTAATTATGTTTTGACTTTGCATTTCACCCGCCTTTGTATACTTGCAAGAGCTTTCGAGCTTTATGTTCAATCACTGTTTCAAGTATTCAATCGTCTGCTTACTTTCTATTGTTGATGACACAAAACTTTGTGTCGAAGGTCTGGTTTATCATAATATTTTTTTTAAAAAAAAGGCTTTCTGTTTCAGTTGACGTAAATCGTGGACAATTATGTTCATTGTTCCAGATTATTTATTCGTGAGCTTGAGCAAACTTTGAAGGAGCTTCTTTTAGATCAGGTTTGTTAACATTGTATAAATATATATCAATTTTAATTATTCACTTACTGATAACTTATCTTTTTCATTCTTACATGAAGTATTTACATATATTTGTGAAAAAGTTGCTTGTTTAAACTAAATACATAATTATGTTTACTAAACTAGCCTGTTTCTTGATAATTTCCTTTGCAGAATGCAATACGCCTATTTTTGCAGCTTCTTTATCCTGACTGTGCCCGATATTTCAACCCAGATGATTTAACATCATTGAGCCTGTCAATTCCATGCCTCTGAAAAATAAGGTAAAGCAGCTTCATTTTTTGCTCAACTATGTCTTCTTATAGAATTGAAGTACCTTGGAGTGTTGACTAATTAAACAGTGCCTCGTCTGTTCTTAATTACAGAGGGATCCTTGATGATTAAGTCATGAGCTGCTATTATATTTTCCAGACTGAAAAATTCCAGCTGGGGCTTATGGCGGTTGTTTCCCTATTTTGATTCCACCACTGGAATTCTATGTCGATAGGGCTACCCTAACTTGTTTGAAATTATGTAGAGTGTTTTGAATTTTAATATTATATAAAATAAAGAATTTATATTATTATGTTTTTTTTTAAATTTATTTAATTGGAATTTTTTTTTAAATTTTTCCTTTTTCATTTTACCGATATCCGTCGGTAAATTTACCGACGGAAAAATCCGTCGGTAAGCTATTTTTTAAAATTTTGCATTTTGAATTTACCGAGGGATTACCGACGAATATTTCCATCGATAAAAATGTCACTATGTTCCCACATCCGACGAATTCACATTGAATGATTATCGATAATTTTTTTTACCGACGTCAAAATTCATCGTTAATTACTGACGGATTTCAATTTTCGTCGGCAAAAAATTACCGATGCATAATATTGCGACAGACTCATTTCTGTCGGTAATCCATCAGTAAATTAGTTAGCGACGGATTTTTTATATTTTACCGATGGGTTTTTTCGCCGGTAATCTCGCAGTTTCTTGTAGTGTCATCAATTATTAATTTGTACCAGTGATCCACAAATAAAACTCATCCGTTGGGGAGGAAGACATTATAGCCAACTCATAAGCTTACTTGCATCACATTACAAATAATAATTATTTCTTGAAATTTATTCCAGTGATCCGCAAATAAAACTCATCCATTGGAGAGGAAGGCACTAAAATCGACTCATAAGCTTACTTGCATCACTTAATAAATCAATAATGGAGACCGCGAGATCATAACCAATCCTTCTCCCACTTAGTCATTTAACAAGAGAGTTTTTGCATGCATACAATATAACAGAAATAATTATGCAAATAATATGCTATTATTACGACAAATAAGACAGTAAATCAAATAGCACATGCAATCCAAATATATAATAATTGGCAAATAAAACAATTATAAGAATTATATATAAGGAAATAAAAAAATGCCAAAAATAGAATTGACTTAGTCAACTCACAAGGAAATTAACTGACTTGCAGGAGAAACAGATATTTCTTGGGCCCCAAGACAAATAGCCCACAAACGCATTCGCTGCAGGAACCGCTCATGCATCGGCCCATAACTACCCTGCCATGTCATCACCCTCACACATGGATCCTCAACTGCTGATATGTCGCTCCAGCCGTGCTAATCCTTTGTCCACAGGAAAATAGCTATTCGTTGAAGGACTGTCCTACGCTGGAAGCCCCGTAACTATAGCCACCGACTTGTTTACAGCCTTGTCATCCATGCAGTCGACCATCGGAAAATTCATTGCTGGAAGCGCAACAAACAGCCACAGGTAACATTAGGCGCTACCTATCCGACGCTACATCAAGAAAAAGTGATCGGTGTCGTCTGCTGCAGCAGCATCGCCGGCAGCGGTTATCGATCGTCACTCCAACTCTCCCTGCCATCGCCGACAACCTACCATCAACTACACAACCACAACTACGTTCAGCGATCAGCACTCCTCGCCTGATCACTGCCATCCCATGCCTGGCCAACGAAGTACGACTTTCGACAGGCGCGCCGAGCACCAGCGAGAACCGTGCCAACCGCCGTCGTGCTTCACTTTTAGGTGACTGTTGTGCGTCATCAACCTCCCGCGATGAGAACGTTCATGTCACTGTGTTATACTCCATCTGTTGGCATTCGATCGTTTGGTTAATGTGAACTGTTAGGGTTCTATACGTTTCTAACAAGCAGCGGAAGCAAGTAAACAAGAAACGTATTACCTTTCGCCAGGGTATGTTGAAGACGATGAATTCTCGCCACCAGCCTGCGCAGCCTCACCGTTTTGGGCATAACTCTCTCATCCGATGTCGGATTTGAGTGATCTACATGCCAAAACGATCCTCTCTCCCGTGACTTTCCGTCAGTATATTACACGTCCAATGCTGAAGTTTGTATAATTTTATAAAAATCATAGAAGGTGGCGGACAGCAGCAGCAAACAACCATCTAGTCTTCTGCTGTATTCCCAAGTCCAATCTCGACGTCATGTGGGCGTTGATCTTCGAGATCTTCACATTCTGCTGTTCCCTCACCCTCCTCATAGTGTTAGGCATGATTAATCTCGTAGATTAGGATTTTTAGACAGCTGAGATGACTTATATATGGGCTACAACAGGGACCAGGAGGAGAAATTAGAGTTGGGCCTCCATTGGGCTTAAGTATCCAAGCTTAGTCCAAAGCTTATACTTAAGTCCAATAATAATAATATATACCATTAAAATATTATTACTGCACTATCGTTCTAATCCCATAATTACGTTATGGATTCCTTCTTATTATGAGCCCGACAGTCTCCTCATGTTTAAGATATACAATGCCCATTAATTAATTAAGTTACTGACAACTCCATTAACTAATATCTCATCCGAGAGTAGTACCACTCAACCTCATTATCATGCCGAAATAAATCCACCTGCAGGGTTTACATGATAATCCTTATGAGCTCCTCAAGGGGACATCATCAACCTATAACGGACACAGATTCCTTCTGCAATCGACAACAGACCATAGAGACATCACTACTTCCCAACTCACCGAGTTTGTTGATTTAATTATATGTAAATCTCACCCATTGATGAATCAAAGAAATACATACTACCCTACGTGTCGAGGTTATTGTATAGGGATTAAGAGCACGAACATCCATAATAACTGAGATCAAGTTCTCCTATATAGTCAGTATAAGTCGAACGATCTCAGGCGGTCCTGCTCAATACACACACAAAGTGCACTAATGTGATTCTATAGCCAAGACAAGCCAATACCAAACCACACTACGACCATCCTGATAGAGAGTCCCCGTCTATCTCGGTTGTGAGCATCTGTTTATACTTTATAAGGAAACCGATAATATGATCTTCCGCGTGTTGTCGCACAACATATTATCTACAGTATAAAGTAAGTGGACTATTGCATCGTGCATATAAATAAATTATAAGACGCAATCATTTGATCGTATGATTCTAGCATCATACGATTTCTCGTAACAGATGGTACTCGCGCTCCATGTGTTTAATATGGACTTGTGATTCATTCAAGTTTGCAACTGCACCAATATCATCAAAATAAATTGCGATAACCTTGGGCAAACTTAGAATCACTTTGAAGTTCATCATGAAGTTCCTAGAGTCATACATATACTTTGGCTGCCTCATAGGCTCCAATTTATCATCTTTCCAAGATGGAGTCCGGAGTCTGAAATATATTTCTTTATAACACTCTTCCACATTATGGCTCACTTCCTAAAATTAAACACATAACCTTGAGGTGGATTTATTGCCGTCCCTATCTGATTTGAAAAATCCGAATCTACGTAACTCATAAGAAGCAGCGAATCTGTCCAGTAAGCCCACATATAATTTCTAGTCCTTTTCAGGTACATAAATATATATCTTACCACAGTTCAACTGTCACGCCCCGACCACAGCAAAACGCGACAACCGCCACGTTAACCATAAATTTCGCAGAATGGGTGCATTCCACTCCACAAAGTTTATAGAAAACGTAAGGCTTGCTATCAAGTACCTGTAGAGCTGAACAACTGATAACAACGGGTACAACTCGAGGACATCATCTCAAAAAGTATCAACAAGGATTTACAAAGGTACAAAATACAACGGTGTAACTTAGTTTAAAGAAAATATACATGAACGATATAACATCGCGAAGGTACAAAAAGAACATCAAGGGGGGTCACCAAATATAAACTATACAATCTCGCCAATGAATCCGTCAATTTACATAAAAGAGAAAGTACCCAAAACACGGATTGGATGATGAGCAAACGATAGGAAAACCTCCAACCAAAACGATATCAACAGCCTGAAAAGGAAAGAATGATGGGGGTGAGCAAAACCACTAGCTCAGTGAGGTGATAAGCCGGTCACCCCGACCCTTATACGAAACATGTATTCCACTCGCGGTTCATAACATAAAATCCCACATTTCGTCCCACAATAACTATTTCTCACTCAGTATACATATTAATGAAAATAAAAACCTTAGTGCACATTTACGAATAACACAATTAGTTCAAACAACATGTTATCACATAAAAGACGCGTGGGTAGTCAATATCCTCCTCGAACTGAGCTCTCCATCGAGAGACAGTCCAAGCCCGTCACCGTTACTCTAGATAAAATGCACATTAATATTCTTTCTCAACACGCCGAGTGCTAAAGTTCACAATTCAATATCGACGTGAATACTTGAAATGATCAAATATATAAACATATATGACATGCATGTCCCACACCGGTGACGTTGACTGAGCCTATAATAGACTGATCCATCTAACGATCACCCTCCAGAGTATCAGTATTTGGCAAATGGACAGGTGCCCCGTTAGATCTAACTCACCCGGGTTTGCCAATCACGGGCAACTTGATTGTCACTCTAACTCACCCGAACCGCGATAATTCGGGCTACTTAATCAATGTCGCTCCAACTCACCCGAACCGTGACCAATTCGGGCTACTTAACCTTGGTACCAGGCATACATATGCATGTGCATCATAAGATGAATAACGACTCAGGTTAGAGTCTTAATTGGCACATAAGAATAACCAGAAATCAATAATACTCATAAAATGGCTAACATGACTCTAACCAGAGCAATCGAGCCAATCAGGCTCTTTACCACATAACATAATACCAAATAATTTTCTTATCAATTAACTAAAACTAAAATAAATGCACATTTATCGAGGGTCCACACTTCCCACAAGAGAAGGCGTTCCCGAATTATCAACTCACAAGGAACTATTAACTGTCTCCGGAATCTGAAGTCGATCCCTTGCCCTTCGTCGATGGTTCTTTACCTAGAAAGGAGATGAGCAATTAAAGACAAATTAAATATAACTAACTATTAGCGGTAACATCCCTTTCATTGCTAAAAACAAATCCTAATCAAGTTCGAATGAGTCGATATTAAATAAAAATGGTATGTAACTCCTTAACATCAGTTCCCAATCCCACATAACCGTTTCAATACATTAACTAAACGAAACGATAAAAAAATAAGTTTGAATTCGACATAAAAATTCTGAAATTTTCCAGCTAGCGGCAGTTTACGAGAAAAATCATAACTAATTGTAGAATAATCGGATTGAGGCGTTTCAAGTGGCTACGGAAAGCTAACGAGTTCAGCTATGTACAGAAATTAAGTTTGCAAAGTTTCAAGGGCAATAGCTATGTCAAAATCAGTTCGAACAGTCTGCGAATTACCCACATACCAAAAAGAAAAACACCACAAAATTACAAAACCATGGAAGAAGGAAGCTTAATTCACACACCACTTACCTCAAAGCAACTTAGAAACCACCTAGGATGAGGGTTGTAAGGGAGAATTTGATCAACAAGGGTTTCTCCTCTTCACTCTCTTCTTTCCCCTCTTTTGCTTTTCTTCTCCCGTTCTTCTCTTTCTTTTTTTTTTTAACTTTAGCCTTACTAATTATATATCAGGCCATTTAAGTGGGCTGAAACTTTGGGCCACAAAATAAATAAATAAATAAGTTTGGGCTTTATAAAAAAATTCTAGTTGGGCTAGGATAGGGCTGACCTTTTGGGCCATAAAATAAATAAATAGGTTTTGGGCTTTCTAAAAAAAATCTAGTTGGGCTAAGATAGGGCTGGCCTTTTGGGTCTTAAAATAAATAAATAGGTTTTGGGCTTTCTAAAAAAAAATCTAGTTGAACTAAGATATTATATCAACATTCTTATTTCGAGTTACCTTGATACCCACTATTCATGTCATTGGCTATACAATTATCAATTCTCGTGCACGGCATTCCTTAGATTAAGCTTCCTTATTCACTGAAGCATAAGGAACCGCTTTCATCACCTTTATCTTCTTTTTTATCTAACGACACATTTTCTTAGATAAAGTCACATGCTTAAACAAATAAGGATCGTATCATCTCATGAAGCTTGAGACAAGCATAAAATCCTTTTTTGTGATCTGTATTACTGTGATCAAAAGGATGTTTTTGCTCTTCTTAAGTCCTTCATTTCATACTGCTTTATTAACCATACCCCATACGCCCGACAATACACTTTCATTGTCTCCAATGAGCAATATATCATCTAACGTATAATACAAGAATTACCACCATATTTCTGTCACTCTTTTCAATACACAAGACTCATCCGTGCATTGATTAAACCCATATACCTGGATTTTCTCATCAAAATGGATGTTTCATATTCTTGAAGCTTGCTTTAGTCCATCGATGGAAACTTTAAAGCTTACTATCAAAATGCTCTTAGCTCTTTCTAATGAATCACTCTGGTTTCTTCACATAGATGTTTTCATCAAGACTTCCAATCAGGAAAGCTATCTTGACATCTATTTGCTATCCCTCATATTTTGTATGAGTAGCAACAGATAAATGAGTCCTGATCAACATAGGCATAGCTATCGGCGAACAGGCTTCCTCATAATCGAACTTATTCTTTCTGATTATACATTTTCGCAACAAGCTTTGCTTCCAAGATTTTCACCTTACCGTTTGATCCTCTTTTATTTTGTATGACTACTTCCAAGAGTCCATCTATTCTATTTCAGAAACCATTGCACTTGCTAAGACTCGGTATTTCTATCTTATAATGTTTCGTCACATCCGTTGGTCAATTCCATGTTTACCAGGGACCAAGTCTCACGACTCTCTCAAAACATATATCTTACGGGTTTTTAAACAACCCTCCCACTACGACAAGGCACTACACGCAATTGTGTATCAGATGTGACATGCGTTGCAGTTTACCTTGTGGTATATCCTCTTGTACACTTGGTACTAATACTTTGTGTTTTCCCTCTCATTTCCTTTAGAACAATATATACATGGCATTATGATTTAATACATAGTCCTTTTCCAAAAATCTAGTGTTTGTGTTAACAATCACCCTTCGATCTTTTGGACTAAATAAATCATCACCATTCATTTTTCTAGGATATCCCACAAACAGACAAACATTCATACGAATTACTGTTACTCATCATCTATCTAACCATTTCTATAAGAGTCTTTCTCTTATTAGGATTAGAAGATGTGTTATTAATTACTATTTGTTGCATCCGTGGGATGACCATGATTTAAGAGTGAATAAATTGTCGCCAACGTACAACAACAGATTATAGCTCCATCCTTCATTACTATGACCATGTCATTTAAATGAAATGGAGTATCCATCCGTAAATGCATAGAAATTGAAATGAAATTCTTTCTATGAAAACGTACGTAAAGATAATTTCTCATAATCAAGTGTTTATTCATATCGTGAGATAAATAAACAACTCCCACTGCAACAGCCACTACTCTCGTAGTTTACCCATGTACCCAATAATCTCATCATCAATTAGTTACACGCTTTAGTGATTCCAGTATCTACACACAATGTGTTAGCAGATGCCATCACTAATCATGCTTCAACGACTAGTGAATGAGATACTAACCTTGTTCACATCATGATGAAAATGGCTTTCCTTCGCCATATGTTTTATCAGAAGTTCCCCACCATATACAACATCTTGTATTTCAGGTAGAACTTGCTCAAAACACCTAGGCAAACTACGGAGAAATAAATTGATCTAGGTTTCCCTTTCAATTACTATTCCAAATATTTCCAATTCATTCATCAATTAAACCACGACTTCCCGCCTATCTAACTTACTCAAGTATCTGAAGAGTCGCACGAGACCATCATATTTCTATGATCCTCTCACCTCTTCACTAGAGACTTTAAAAGGCATCATGGGATATCCTTAGTGAGAACACACTTATATTTTCCTAAGCAGTAATATTCAAAACCAAGATTCTTTTATAATCACCTAACTTTGGACCAGTAAATATGTTTTCTTTTAGTTAGCAATAAGTAAAATGAAACCATTAGAAATTGAAGAGAATCATAAATAAATACACCGATCAAATCTTCGAATTTATCCATTTATATATAGTTCCCTCAAAACAATATAAAAATAAAATTCACCGACATCTCAAGCACCGTGAGTCTGCAAGCCACGTTAGTGTGGGCGTTTACAAACCCAAACATTTCCAAGAGAAGGTTTTACCCATTAATTTTATTTGTCAATCTAACCTCATGACAAAATAATTAATAGTCGGTTCCTCTTTAGCCATGCAAATAATAACAATGACTCCGTTGAGGAGGATACTAATTATTTACACCTAAGTGTACACCATTATTTGATCCCAAGTCCATTGCGCGAGCTTATGTGCCTTACAGTTGGAGAAGTACACACGCGCTCGGATAACTTCCTACAATCATCAATTATATGTTTGTACTAGTGAACCGCATATAAACTCATTCGTTAGGGAGGAAGACCTATTGCCAACACACAAGTTCATGTACCACATTACAAACAATAACTATTTAATGAAGTCTGTACCAGTGATCAGTGAATAAACTCATCCGTGAGGGAGGAAGACCTATTGCCAACATGCAAGTTTACTCACATCACTTACAAACCAATAATGGAGGCCGCGGGAATTAATTACCAATCCCCTCTCCCACTTAGTTATTTAACACCGAGAGATTTTTACATGCATAAAATATTCTAAATAATATACGCAACCTAGTATGCTCTTATTACGACAAATAAGACAGTAAATCACGGAGAACATGCATACATATATAACAATAATTAGATAATTAAATCAATTATTAATAGTTATATATCAGCGAATTTGATTGTTCACCACCAAGAACGAATCCGGCAATTGTGACTATGCGGGGATCGACCTGCCTGGTCAGGTCGCGGGGTGCGGGGCAGTGCCCCGAAGAAAAATTTATCCGCTGGGCACACCACACGAATTTTCCTTGTCCGCCAACCTGCTTCACCATTCCGGCACCTTGCCCAACATCCTCACACCTAGCCGTCTTACACTTATCGCCAGTGCCGCTCACATCCTGAATGCCATCTCGCACGACTCGTGCCGACAATATTCTTGAGTTGTGCCGACATTTCCTCCAAGTCGTGCCGAAAATGCCTGCGGGTGTGCCATACAACCCATGCGCCAAGATACCCAGCATTCCGTGCGCCATAGTGCCCAACAGCTGCGTTCCAACCGATCGCCCAGCCTGCCATCGCGCCTAGTCCGCCATCATGGCCAGTCCGCTATCGTGCACCAACATGCGAAAGATCCAGCGCTCAGCACACGCCTGACCTGTCACTGTGCACCGTCATCGGCAGACTCGCCTAGCTTGGCCAATGAAGTGCGACTTTCGACAAGCGCACCGAGCACCAATGAAAACCATGCCAATCGTCGCCATGCTTTACTTTTAGGTGACTGTTGTGCGTCAGCAACCTCCCGCGATGAGAACATTCTTGTCGCTGTGTTACACTCCATCCGCAGACTCACTCGGCATAAGGAGAGACTCAATCATAATCAATTACAGACCTGCTGGTAATTAGCAGACTCGATCGAAAATCGTGGAAGACCCGACCGAGAACTGGCATGACCCGCTTAGAAATACACTGCTTCAGCTGCCTGGAACTGCGTCAGTTTTTCCTGGAAACTCGCTGGTCCAGCCCTGAAATGCCGTGAGACATCAACACCCACGGATCCTCCCACAATATCATGACACCATCGAGCCCTACCGAATGTGACTAGGCATCATTCTCTTGCAACCGGTGCCGACATGATTGTCCAGCAACTTTTCGACAAATACGCTAGCAACCAAAAGCTTGCCTTGTCGTCGTATTCCAGCAGCCATCGACAAGCATCACTGCTTTCCAAAAGCGCCACGTTTCCGCAACCGTGCCATCTCTGCCCACCAGGTCGCAAGCCTTCAGCAAACCACCACCGTACGCCCATCGCCTGAGAATTTACACGCCACAGGGCAGCAGCAGGGTGTCAACAAGCGCATTCGCTCATCACCCGCCTGCTTCCATGCCCTCTCCGCACATCACCGTGCACCACCACCACCATCTTGTTAACACATCGTGAGGCATCAACCATGATCAACTAAGTTGTTGCCGGCAGCCAGCCTTTCATCACATATCACATACTCGCGATGCAGCCGTGAATCATAATATAGGGTTTTCTCTCACAAGCCACGTGTGAAAAACAGGAAAGGTATTGACAATGATTCACGTTCACCATCAGATAATTACACGTAGGGTTTTCACAGGATATCCATCGATTACTCAATAAATCTAAACCCTAATTTCATGTGATTCTATTCTAAATAAAAACACATAATTCATATAAACCCTAGCCCAACGTGTCATGTTAAGACATAGAACCTACGCTCTGATACCAATTGTTGGCGTTTAGATCTTTTGGTTAACGTGAACCATTAGGGTTCCATGCAATTCTATCACAGCAGAAGCATAAACATAGAATTGATTACCTTTCACCAGGGTATGTTGAAGAAGAAGGATTCTCGGCGGCAGCTTGGACAGTCGCACGGTTTTGGCCATAACTCTCTAATCCGATCTCCGATTGGAGTGATCTACGTGCCAAAATGATTCTCTCTTCCATAGCTTATCAATGGTGTATCACGTACAATTTAGACTTTCACACGATTTTAGAACTCATGGAAGTTGACGGACTGAAATAGCTAATGACCTTCTGGTCTTCTATTGTATTCCTAAGCCACGTCTTGACGTTGTGTGGGGCAACGATCTACAAGACAATCTCAGTCTACAACCCTAATCTGTCTTTCACGTGTTTAGGCATGTTAAACTTATATCTGGATTGATGAGATTGGCTATTATAAAGGCTACAATAGGGACCAGGAGGAGAAATTAGGGTTTGGGCCTCCCATTGGGCTTAAGCATCCAAGTTTAGCCCAAAACTTATACTTAAGTTCAATAATAATAAATCATTCCAGTAAAGAAATATTATTGCACTGCCACCCTAATCCCAAATTACGTTTATGGGCTCCTTCTTATTATGAGCCAGTTAATCTCCACGTGTTTAGGATTCAATGCCCATTAATTAATTAAATTACTGACAACTCTATTAATTAATATATTTACCGAGAGTAGTACCACTCAACCTTATTATCATGCCAGAATAAATCTACCTGCAGGGTTTACATGATAATCATTATGAGCTTCTCAAGGGGACATCATCAACCAATTCCGTTAAGACAAGATTCCTTCTACAATCAACAACACACCATAGAGACAGCACCATTTCCCAACTCACCGAGCATATTGATTTAATTATTAAATCTCACCCATCGATGAATTAAATAAATAAATAATGGCTTACGTGTTGAGGTTATTGTATAGGGATTAAGAGTACGAACTTCCATAATAACAGAGATCAAGTTCTATTATATAGTCAGTATAAACTGAGCGATCTCAACAGCGGTCCTATTCAATACACACAAAGTGCACTAGTGCAATTTTATAGTTAAGACCGACTAATGCCAAATCACACTACAACCATACCGATAGATAGTCTCCTTCTATCTCGATTGTGAATATCTGTTTATACTTTATAAGAAGCCGATAATATGATCTTTCGTGTGACACCGCACACCACATTATCTACAATATAAAGAAAATGGACTTTTGCAATAACTTAATTGCAAACGTTTGATCACACGATTCTCATTTGAAATATTAACTAAACATTGTTCATACAAAAAGCAAGACTTTTAGTATACAATCCAACAAGATGTTCCCAAATAAAAAGATTATGGTAGTGTTTGCTGAAGCAGCGGAAAATTTTTTTATAGTAGCTGCTCAAGGAATGGATCCATGGTATGCAGATTATGTCAATAATAAGTCCTAATTTGCCATTGTTATTTTAAGTTAAATCCTGTCTTTTTGATTGGTTTATGGGTCCATTATATGTCAATTATGACTTATTTTTATTATTGGAGCAAATTTACTTTAATGCATTAATTTGTGTTTAATAGGTTGAATATTAGAGGGTTTTTTTAGCGGAGTTTATGGCAGATTTCAAATCCAGCTGTTATTTTGAGTTGTTATTACAACTGCTGGATTGATATGGTATTCATTACAAGGATAAGAGAAGGAGGAAAGTCAAAAAAGAATTAATTCGGCAATCTGTGGGGTTACGCGGAAGGAGCAGAAAGAAGGAAAACTTACCAAATTGACCAAGGAAGGGAAAGGATAGTGGAAACAGAGCACTGAATTGCAAGATTGGGGAGTTACGAACAGAAGAGGAAGAAAGATGAGAACAGTGGGAATTAAGAATAAAATGAGAAGAAAAAAAAATGGAAGAAGGACATTAGATCGTGGATTGAAGGAGAGGTAGCCAAGCAAAGTTGGTGACACTCAAGAAGAAAAATTAGGCTACTTTTGGTTTTGTTTATTTTTACATAATTTCATTTTTGTTATGCATTTTATGGGCTAAGTCCCTTTCTGATTCAAGAATTTGTGAATCTCCTGTATGTTCTAGCAATTGTTTGATAGGATATTTTAATTATTATGTGATAATTTTATCCCATGAATAGCTTTGATATGATTTAGGATTATGTGCTTGTTAAGATAGATTGGCCATCAATGTTTACTTTTGCATGATCAATTGTCAATTTACATTTTTATGATCCGTAATTATCATAATTTTGTGAATCGAGTCGCAAAGTGAGGGAGTACCTCTAGAATTCATTGGATCTTGGTTATATGAATCGCTACCCCCGTTTTTATAGCCTTGTAACCCTAATTTCTCATGTGTAATGCCTCATTTCGTTCGAACCTCTTAGGTCACTAGGAGAGTAGGGTAATTTAGTGGTTGTACCCTAAATTGTTCAATGTAAGGAAATTTCGGGTTGGTAGGTCGTACCATCGACCTAGGGGTTTGAAGTTATCATGTATTGTTTTTATTTCTTATTTACTAATTCGCTTAGAGTATCGAGAGGGGATCAACTTCTTGAGTCAGGCTTGTTTAAATTGTTTACACTTCAATTATAATTTTTGAGCTCTTGAATCTTTGATTGCTTAAAATTTGTCATTTGGTTATTTGCAAAATATAGTTTAAATTCACAAAACAAAATTCCCCCATTGTTTATTTCATTTTATCACAATCGAACACTCAATTTAATATTAATTTTAATTCACTCCCTTGGATTTTGACCCGTACTCACACTTATATATTATATAGGATTGAGTCGGATAATTATAAATTTTTTTTTGGTGGACCGGCGACAGCCTGCCAGTCAACTACATTGCGGTTGGTGAAATTCCTAAGGGTCTCAATAGGTATCAACTTGCCAAATTTAAGAGAGATGTTGAGACTTTTATATGGTATGATCCATTCGTCTACAAGATTTGTATGGATTCTATCGTCCGTAGGTGTGTGCCCGAGATGGAGATGGAGAGTATTCTTGATTTTTGCCATGAACAACCTAACGGGGGGCATTTTGGAGCCCAAAAGACTACAGCTAAGGTACTACAATCTGCTTTATATTGGCCTACATTATTTAAATATTGTGAATCCTATGTAGAGACATACGATAGATGTCAAAGGATGGGAAACATAAGCAAGAAGGATGAGATGCCACTTCAGCTAAGCATTGTAGTGGAGATTTTTGATCTATGGGGAATTGATTTTATGGGGCCCTTTCCCCCGTTGAATGGATTCCTATACATCTTGCTTGCCATTGACTATGTTTCTAAGTGGGTGGAAGCAATTCCTACTCACATGAATGATGCAAAGACTGTCTTGTCTTTCATGAAGAAACATATTTTTGTCTGCTATAGAGTTCCTAGAGCACTAGTAAGTGATGGAGGCACGCACTTGGCCAACAAGCTTATTGAAAAAGTTCTCAAGAAGTATGGTGTTAAGCATAGGGTTACTACACCCTATCATCCTCAAACGAATGGACAAGCGGAAGTTTCTAACCGGCAAGTGAAGCAGATCCTGGAAAAAGTGGTCGGGACCAATAGGAAGGATTGGGCTATGAAGCTTGATGACGTCTTATGGGGTTTCTATAATTCATACAAGACTGTGCTAGGAATGTCACCTTATCAATTTATTTATGGAAAACCGTGCCACTTACCCATAGAGATTCAGCATAAGTCTTTTTGGGCAGTGAGAAGTTTGAAATTATCCATTAAGAAAGCTAAGGACTTAAGATTGACTCACATCAATCAGTTGGACGAGTTTAGAAGCCAAGCTTTCAAGAACTCGATGATCTATAAGGAGATAATGAAGAAATGACATGATTCAAAAATCTCTTTTAAGGAGTTCAAAGTGGAGGGGGGAGTTTTGAGATCATGGACAAAGATGGAGACATCATAGCAGCGAATGGGCATCATTTGAAGCACTTTAAGACGCCGGATGATGCTTGCGTTATCTTTGAACATACCATGTATTGAAGTGGTACCGTCGTGACTCTCCGACGTTAAACATGAGCGCCTGTTGGGGGCTTACCCTCTTGTTTTATTGCTTTATTGTTTGTGTGAGTAAGAAATTTTTATATTTAAGGTGCTTACTAATCGACAATTACATCTCTTTACACACTTAGTTTCGACTTTGTTTCTACTAAGTTTGTGAGGGTGTGATGTTCTTACCTCATCGTAGCACCAAGAGTATAATATTTTCTTTGTAACGTTTGCTAGGGGATTTGATTTTTTGCGGTATATTGAAACTTTAACCGGTTTTGATGTGTTAATTTTTTACAATTTGCCTAGTGTTCAGTGGTGTTTTATTTATTGTAGTGTGAGCAGAGTTATATACTTAATTTGTAGAGTCTAAAAGTGGTTCTCTAGCTTCTGTTTTGGTTTCATATGATGATTAATGTTGTTTTTGAGTCTGAATATTACAGGGGATGAAGAAATAACGAGAAAGCAGCTGTCAGAAGCCCGTTCGACCACAAGTTGAGCCACTCGACCAGTCATTAAGGTCAAGCGGAGGTCGAGCGGACCACTGTAAGGCGGATCCTGAGTTTTTAGAATATAGAGGTCCCGCTCGATCAAATTGTGGCCGATCGACCAGAACATCTTGGTTGAGCGACAGGTTGAGCGGAGTACAGAGATGGGTTTAGCTTTCAGAAAGGACGCTCGACCATGCCAAGGGTCGCCCGACCTAAGCAAATGAGCAGTTTCGCGAATATAAGGTAAGGGCATTGCTGCTTGTTCAAAAAGAAAGGATAGTGGAGTACCAATGAAAGTTGAAATGGGTAAGAAGCTTAAAAAAGATGGGAAGATGCCATCGGATTTTAGTTTGAAAATACAGGATTGGGATGAGTAGAAAGAGTTATGGGGTGCTACTTCAAGGAAGATTGCCTGGACTCGCTACTAGGATGATGAAGCCATGGTGGAGATGAACATAATTAACGATATCAAATAGATGTTCAACCAAGTGGGAATCAGTGGATTCATGGATTTGAAGAGGGAAACTTACTTTCATATCACAGCTGAGATGCTATGTACTTTAGAGGTAATTCGCGAGGATTCTTTTCTTCCTACATCAGCATGGTTCCGACTTGGAGGGGAATTGAGATATCTATATGTTAGTCAGTTCAACAGGATGTTTGGATGTCCGGAGAATGTGTCAATGAAAGAGGACAAAGGCTTTATTGCTGATGGGTTTTTGGAGATCGATCATGGGTTTGCAAGGAGCTTATGATCTGCAGCGAACGAGGGCTGCCTTCATTCGAAACCATGTGATCGCATACATGGATAAGATCCTTGAAAACACCATCTTTGCCTGAGCTGAAGGTAGGTGTATACCGAGAGAAGAGTTATATGTCATATGGTGCATGATTTACGGAGTCCATTTCGATCTGGGGGCTTATTTGTTGCAGCAGCTGCATTGGTTCACTACACACACATTTCAGAAGGTGAACATTGGAGGATTGATCACACCGTTGGCTGAGCATTACAATGTGGATTTTTCTAGGTATAGGCTTGTGATTGGTGAGCCGAATTTGATTCTTTCAGCGTGTGTGAGGATGAACTTGGCTCGACGTGAAGAAGGGGTATGGATGTTCATCCGAGGGATGAATCTAATTTCTTTTCAAATGGCCTTTTCTCTCATTGATCTTACTACGGTTCAGGTCAATGCGAACTTATTGATGAACACTCCTCCCCACATCGCGATCTTTACTACTTGTTGCGATAAGAAAGATTGGCAACTTTGGTAGATAGGCATCTTCAGGGTGTGTATCTCGATCTTGATATGATATTATTGGGAGAGCCAGAGTATGAGGAGGGCGAGCCACGGAAGCAGCAACCACTACTATTTGAGCATCCGATTCTTAATGTACATATGGTGATGCCTCACGATATTCCGGAGTTGGGCATTCCTCGGATGCAGCCACCACCACCACAGCAACAGCAGTAATATGATTTCTGGAGGCTCAGGATTGCTTCTATAGAGAGCAATTCAGAATGATGAATGAGTACTTTGCCACGTTGAATACTAATCAGCAGGAGATGAACGCCCAGCTTGCTTTGGCGAACACAAACTATGTTGTGCTCTACCTGAGGTATGATGTTATGGATAGAAGGTTGGGAGAGATGAATGAGAACTACGAGGCACTTGATAGAAAGGTCGATAGTTTCATCAGGGACTTTGACGATTGGCGCAATGATAATAATGATGATGCTCCGGACTCATCTCCCTTTTATTTTTCACTTTATAGGTTGGGGCTTGATTGGTGGTTGATTTGGGTTTTATGAGATTTATGTGTGAGTGGTATGTACCGTATTGATGGTATTGATGATATTGATAGTGTTGATGGATATTTGTGCACTTGATGATGATTGATGGTTTGATATTGACTCTTTGGTATGCAAGTGCATTGTACATATGATACATGTTAATTTTGTTAAAGAAGAGCATGTGTTGTTATTACTTGTAGTTTATGTAGAGATTAATGTTGATTGCATGCTTTGAAGAGTGCTTAGGAAATCTATTACCTATATGAGAGTTTGAGCCTTTTAACCATGCTACATCAATGCATGAGAGTTTATTCTTGAGAGATTCGTTGATACGTTTGTATTCTAGAACTTGGCTTGGACTCTTGTTTGAGATTTATGATTGCTAGATACTAGGAGATGATCTTTGGTCATTATTGATAATTGAACTACTTAGTCGAAATTTACCTTACCTTATAATGTATATATCATTGGAAACCCTGTTGAGCTTTTAAAAGTTTTTTCTTTGGTAAGTCTTTGATTTAAAAGCCTTTTACCTTTACTTTAGCTTTGAAATACCCTATTTACTAGTAGAGAGTTGAGGTGAATAAATTGCTAGTGTTGAAATTGAAGAAAGAAAGGAAGAAAAATTTTGCTAGTGATGAGTGAAGAAAGAATGTAACGGGGAAAAAATGATGTTTCACTTTCTCTCACTAGATTTTTTCTCTCCTCCCACTCTCTAAATGCCATATCTGCCTTATGGCCACTTTTGCAAGTGGGTTCCCTTCATCGACCGCCAGCTCTAGCATTCCCGGTGATGCTTCTCTAAAATTGGCACCCCCTATTTCTTTTAAAATAGCAGTATGCTCTCCTCCACGTGGTGGGTCTTCTGCTCCTTCCTGTGGCGGCCCGTCATCAGATCCTCGCGGCGGTCCCAGTTCGTCGCAAGCCCACTCTCAACCTGGGCAGTCAATCAGTGACCTCATTCGCGATGACTCTGCCTCAGTGGAGATCTTCCCTAGTGTTCGTGTTGGTGACAACATTTCCATATCGGTTGACGACTCGTATTACAAAGACAGGATCAAGATCTGTTCGCCGTTCTTAATTCTTTGAGTTCTTCTGGACCCAGGCCAGAAACACATATCCTCTACTGCACTCGTTCTTTAGCTAAAATCCTTATGGAATATGCTAGAGTTATCGGTTGTCCCAATTGGAAATGGTTATTTCAACATCCTAATTTCTGATGAATCCCGCTGGAATGCTGTTCTGCGGCAACGTGGTTATGATTTGGAAGGGTAAGATAAGAGTCCAAAAATTGATTCCGGGCTTTAATCCCTAAAAATCTAAGTCATCAGTGGTTTCTGTATGGGTTCCAATTTTTGAGTTGCCATTTGAACTTTGGACCGATATGATTCTCAAATCGATAGCTTCGGCTATTAGCTCTCCTATCCGTACTAATGAGCAAGCTCTAAACGGCTCTTAGGGGCATTTTGCTCGGATTATGGTTGACATTGATATGTTGGAAAGCAGCTGCCCTGAATCGCTCAGCCTTGTTACTTCTTCAAATTCTTTTGTGGTGTCTATTGGCTATGAAAATTTGCCTTTATTTTGCAATGCACAATTGTTACAATTTGGGTCATCACGTTGCTGAATGTCGTCGAAAAAAGCCATACAATGAGAAAAGGCTTGCACCTATTGAGGATGATGGCTTTTAACTTCAAAAAACAGTGGCATAGGAAGCCAACTGCTGCTGGTTCTCCCACGGTTGCTGCTGTCCAGCAGCTTGATCAGACTTCCATGCAACCTGAGGTTTCTTTGAAATAGCTTCACCCTCAAGCTGAAGGTGTTCTTGGTTCTGGTTCGAAAGATGCAGCCTCTGACCAGGTTGTGCGTGAGGGCCTCGCTGTACAATTTGATCTTCACCAGATTTTGTCATCGGTACACACTTCGAACCCCTTTGAGATTTTGATGGATGAAGTTGGCCAGGATGCCTTGGAGGCTGTTCACTCAGCCCCAGCCGTGCAACCTTCCCACTCACCTGTTAACTCCAAGGGGAAAAATATTGTAACTAATGAATCATCTGAGGCTCTTTCTGATACGGTGGCACAACCCAGCCCGAGGGCTGATTTGACGGCCTCGCCAAATTTCCTATAGGCAGCTATTGATGCTATTGCAAGGGTTGCACATGATATTAATGAACAAGAGGAAAAGGCGCCTAAGATGCAAGATGCTGCCCCGTATAATCCGATCCCGGGTTTGGATAATTTTATAGTAGAGTAGGAAAAGGCTTCTATTGAATCTGAATCGGTTGGTCTCATGGAAAGTGCTCAATTGGATGAGAATCTGATTATCTATAAGGATGATAACTTTCCTACCCTCGAAACTAGTGCCATAAAACTAAAAGGAGAAAAATCAAGAAGAAAAGGCGTTACTTATATTCCGGTTTCTAAACCGTTTTCACGTTCTCAAACAGCAAAGCAACAGAGTGAACCTCCGGATGTTTGGGATGTTGCAAGTAAACATAATTAGAGCAGACTTACAAAGAAAAATTACACTTATTTTTAGCTTAGCTCTATTTCTGTTTAAGGCTCATTGCAAGAGCTTTCTTTTTTGGGCCACATGTTTGTCTCTTTTTGGCTTTGCCATCCCCACAATATATTTATCCTTTGTTCCATTTTCTTTATTTTTATTTACCTTTAATAATATTGCGTAGTTTGATGAGTGAAGAAAGAATGTGGTTAAATCTTGTTTGGGGGTAGTGCCTGAAACTGGTACTCCGACTGCTTAACCCTTGTACTTTGAAGAAAGAAGATGTTGATTCCAAGAAAAAGAATGAGAAGATGAATAGTAAAGATCATGAGAATGATGATGGAGAAAAAGAATGAAGCTGTTTGATGAAAAGAAAAACTCCAAGGCAATTCTCTATTAGTGAATTAAGTCACTTTATCCAAATTCTACCTTTACCAAAGAGCCAACATTACAACCCATAAGACAAGTCCTTTGTGATGCTAGTATTGAAATAATTATGTATTGATCTTTGAGACCTTTTCCAAGCTTATGGTTATGCTGATGTATGAATTGATTATTTATATACTAACCCTTGAAGTGTACATCTTTTACACTTGAGTGCGAGAGTAAACACTTACCTAATGAGCTAGATGACTTAGCACTCGTAGAAGAATTGTGATTAATTGATGTTTTTACATAGATAAAGTGTATGACGATTATATGTTTCGATTTGATGGAAGTTGTGCATGTATGAGGATCTTGTGAATCACACTCTCTTGCCTTTGCTTTGATTTCGTTGCCTCGGGATGAGCAACATGTAAGTTTGGGGGTTTGGTGAGAGTGATAATTCACATATTTTGAGCTCTGATTTATGTTGAAATTGAGTATGATTTGGGCTATTATCAAGTTAAATCAGTATATTTATGGGAAATCTACGAATCAGAGGCTACTAAGGCTATTTGAATAGATTTATGCAGAAAAGCAAGTCAGAAGTGCTTAGATTCGGAATACACGAAGTTCGAGATGCTGCTCGACCTCAGGAGGAGCCGCTCGACCAACATCTTTTGGTCGAGCGAGGGCGGATGTCTGTACAGAGTTTCAGCAAACAGGGAGGCAGCTCGACCACTGCTCGACCTGGACGAAGTCCGCTTGACCTCGCCAGTTTTGGTCGAGCGGGGACACGCGCCTATTTTTGGTAATTCCGATCCTCCTGTGCGTGAATTGATGTATTTTCTAAGAAAAGCCAAGTAAAGGTCTATATGGAGAGTTTTACAAGTATAAGAAGGGATTCAGATCACATCAAAAAGAGAGTTAGATTCCACATCCATCCTACACCACATCCAAACCATAAATCTATCTGCAGGAGTTGTAGAGAGAGATTTGTGCAGTGAATCAAGTGAGAACCAAGTGAAGATTCAACACGGAGCGAGAAGCGACGACGCCCAATTCTAGAGTTTACTTCGCAAAATAATCTTTCTTGTAATTTTCAAGACTATGGGTAAGATCTCTCCAAACACCATGAACGTTCTTTGAAGCGTCATGGGCTAGAACCGCTTTAGTAGTTCTAGGGTTATGAAGATTTTTATCTAGTTAATTGAACTTACATGTGTATACTCTGTACAACACTACTTGTGGTTTATTTTATATAAGACTATTCTTTATTAATTCATACTCAGAGTTGTTTTGTGCATCTTTAACTGTTATGTGAGTCTGAATACGTATCTTAGTTATTGATTGAGTGCATTCACTGCTGAGCAGGATTTTATGTTATGATTCTAAGTGAGGGGGGACTCTAAAGCTTCATTAAACTATCTTATATGAATACTTATTAACTGAATTGAATTCGAGTTAGTAAGTAATATTGGCGTATATCAGCGGAAGCAAGAACATAAAATCATATTACCTTTCACCAGGGTATGCTGAAGAAGAAGAAGAATTCTCGCCGTCAGCATGCGCAGCCTCACCGTTTTGGGCATAACTCCCTCATCCAATCTCTGATTTGAGTGATCTATGCGTCAAAATAATCCTTTCTTCCGTAGATTTTCAATGGTGTATCACCCGAATAGTTTGGAGTTATACACGATTTTAGAAAAATCATGGAAATTGACTAACAACAGCAGCAAACGACCTCTTGATCTTTGATGAGAGTGTAAATTCACATATTTTGGGCTCTGATTTGAGTGAAAATGAAGTACGATTTAGTCTTTAAATGAGATGAATCGGCACGTTTATGGGAAAGTCACAAATCAGAAGGTACAAGTGTTGTTTGAGCATATTTGGATAGGAAAACAAGTGTAAAAGGCTCAGAATTGGAAGACACGATTTTGGAGGCAAAATTCGAGTGTTGTTCGACTTAGAGAGCTTGTTCGACCTGCATCAGTTTGGTCGAACAGAGGGGGACAAGTCGAGCAGATTGCGCAGACCCGTCCAAAGAGGTAGCTCGACTTGGAGGTGTTGCTCGACCAACATCAGCTTGGTCGAGCAGATGAGATGAGGTCGAACAGAATGCCAAAATTGTCCAGTGAGCTTGTTTGACTTGAAGGGCTTGCTCGACCAACATTAATATGGTCGAGTAAGAGAAGGTTGGTCGAACAGAATGTCGAAATCGTCTAGAGAGCATGCTCGGCCAGTTGCTCCAGTTGGAGGCCTTGTTCGACAAGTATATCTTGGTCGAACGGCACGTCGCTGCTACTATTTCTGATAATTCCGGATGTCTTTTACCAAATTTGACGTGTGCTTCAAGCAAAGGCCCATCCTAAACCCATAAGGAGGTCCTATGAGTATAAAAGAAGAGCTTTTGCAGGAAAAAAAGAAGAGACAACACACATCTTCCTTCATCCACCAAACCCTACCATCATCCGAAGGGGTCGTGAGAGAGGTTCGTCTGGCGAGTCAAGTAAGATCATACCAACTAGCCATGATTGTTCATAGATCAATCATGGGATAGAATCACCTTGGTAGTTCTAGGGTTATGAAAGTTTTTTGAGTTAGTTGAATTTCCATGTGTAAACTCCGTACAACACTACTTGTGGTTTATTTTATATAATATTGCGCTTTTTTAATTCATACTCACGGTTGTTTTGTGCATCATTAACTTTTATGTAGAGTCTGAATACATCTCTTGGTTATTGATTGAGTGCGTTCACTGCTGAGCAGAATCACATGTTATAATTCTAAGTGAAGGGATTCCGAAGTCTAATTAGAACTGTCTTATATAAATACTTGTTAATTGAATCGTATTCGGGTTATCAAACAGGATAAAGAGTATAACTTTATAGTACCCAAAAAGGGAGATCAAATTGGGTTAGAGTACTAAGTGCACGGGAAATAATTGATTATGATAGTACCTAGATCAAAGAAAGGTGAATTAGAGCCATATAATCCAGAGATAAATCATCATCAAGGAAGAAAAAGAAGAAGAAGAGTAAGAACAAGAACGTAGAACCAACTGAAGCTCTTAATTTAGGAGTTGAAGTTGACGTGCTGAATTTGCAAACGATTGAAGCTGCAACCAAAGATAATTTGGAAGTAGAGACGGTCAACATGGCAGCGAATCCTGATACACTTGCCATCCGTGAAGTCTTTAAAAAAAACGGAAGAGGCAATGCTGGGTTGTTAGGAGCGAGAGTGACCGGAGCCGATTTCGATTTACACCTTGCTCTTATCACCATGATTGAAAGGAATCCCTTCTCTAGGGGAACATTCGAAGATCCTTAGCAACATCTTAATAAGTTCCTTGAGTATGCAAGTATACAAAAAGATGCAGGAGCTTATGAGGATGCGAGGAAGATCATATTGTTCAAGTTCTCGCTGAATGAAAAGACGAGAGATTGGGACGATAATCTTGATGCTGCTGAATGTGATACATGGGAGAAGTTGAAAGTGAAATTCTTTGAGCGATACATGCCGCCTTCAAAGATGTTCAAGATTAAGCAAGTAATCAATCAATTTTCTATCCATGGCAATGAGAAGTTTCATGAAGCATGGGACAGGTTCAAGAACATGCTTCGTAAGTGCCCTCAACATGGGCTATCTAAGGCTCAATATATCAGTATATTCTACAATAGGTTGGATTGCGACTCTCGAGTTCTACTCGATTCTTCTTCTAATGGAGCATTGTTTACAAAATCACCCATTGAGGCCGAGAAGCATTTCGAGAATATTTTGATGAACTCAAGGGATTGGCCGACTGATAGAGTGAGAGGCACTTATGTCCTTGGGAATGTAGCACAGGTTGAGCACACTATGGTGAAGTCGGGGAGAGATGATGAGATCGTCTCTAGCTTGGCTAATATTAGTAAGCTACTAGAGTCTCAACAAAAGAAGATCACTGATTTATGTCAGAGAGTACCAGTGATACAGCAGGATGGTGGCTATAAAGGAGCAAGCCAAGAGGAGATCGAGAAGGTAAACTACGCCATGGGTCAAAGTTTTCAAGGAACTAGGTATCCGAATCAAGGAAATTGGAATTATCAGGGGAATTACAACAACTGTGGTCCCCCAGGTAATTACCAACAACCTAGGAGGCCGGAGTTTTCATGGAGCAATCCGAACAACGCGATGCAACCTTCTATTGGTGTTGATCCGGGAGCAAAGGTGGAAGAAGAGAAGCCGGGTTTTGAGGATACTGTGAACATGTACATGGCGAGGAATGATGCAAGAGTAGACCATCTCGAGGCCAAGTTAGAGAAGAAGATTGATGATAATCATAAGGATTTGTCTACGCAAGTGAAAGACCTCACGTTGTTGATGGGGGAGATGGCTGGGAATGTAAATATATTGACTCAATCTATTGAGAAGGGGAAATTTTCATCTCAAATTATTGAGAATCCAAAGTCTTGCCATACCATCACATTGAGGTCGGGAACGCAATATGAAGGTCCGATGCTACCTGCGAGTCAAACCGAAGGAAACAAATGAGTTGCTCTACCAGACTGGAGTTGCTCAACCAGACCAACTGGTCGAGCAGAGGTCGAACAACTTCAGAAAAAATAGAATTATGATACTCTGTTTTCTGACCAACTGTTCAACCGGCATGATACCGTTCGACCTGACCACTTTAGTCGAACGGAGGTCGAGCAGAAGCAGTACCATGAGAGCTCGCGATCTAGGAACTTGTTCGACAAGAACCAATCTGTTCGACCAAACTACCCTAGTCGAACAGAGGTTGAGCAGGATGTTCTGGACCAGAGTATGCGATCAGACAGGCTGCTTGACCAAAACCAAGTTGTTCGACCAAATCACCTTGGTCGAACAGAGGTCGAGCAGAACAGTTCAGAGCCCGATTCGATACCAAATGCGACACCTGTTTATCGGAACACTCCAGTTACATCTCAAGAGCTGAATACCGAGCTTACAGTAGTAGAAAAGAAGTGGGAAAGAGCCAAGAGGTTGAGAGCCGAGAAGGATAAAACGGAAAAGGTTGAACGTGATGAATGAGGGATTCCCAAAACAAAGATACATCTGCCCTTTCCTCTCAAGCTAGTTAAGAAAGGATTAGAGGAAAAGTTCAAGAAGTTTTCAGAGATCATAAACATAATAAGCTTGAACATTCCTTTCTCTGAAGCAATTTTGGAGATGTCGTACTATGCCCGCTTTCTGAAGGATATTCTTTTGAAGAAGAGAAGCTTGAACGGAATTGAGATGGTGAATTTGTCTGAGAACTGCATCTTCATTCAAAGAAAGCTGCCAGCGAATTTAAAAGATTCGGGAAGCTTCACAATCTTATGTGAAATTGGAAAGGGGCCGGCACGTCGAGCCTTGTGTAATCTTGGGGCAAGCATAAATTTAATGCCGTTGTTCACTTTTAAAAGGCTTGGCTCGGGGGAGTTAACTCCCAAATCCGTGGCTCTACAGCTAGCGGATAGGTCTATGATGTTTCCAAAGGGTGTGATCGAATACGTTCTAGTCAAAGTTGAAAAGCTAGCCTTTCCTATGGATTTTTTGGAGCTTGAGATGGAAGACGATAAGGATAATACTCCCATGATCTTAGAGAGACCATTCCTTGCAACTGCGGGAGCTATGATAGATGTGCAAAAAGGTGAGCTACGGTTGAGGATGGATAAAGAAGAAGTCATGTTTAACTTGTACAAAGCAATGAAGATGCCGATGGAGATGCAATGCCACAACATTGATGTAGTGGAGGAGATTATGAATGAAGACATGTCTTTGATTCTATCGAAGGATCCTCTTGAGACATGTTTGATGGAGTCTCTTACTGTTCCCACTACGGAGCTAGATGATCTCTCCAATGAGGTATGTATTGAATTTCTGAAAACTTGCCTGATTTGGGTGATGACATGTATGAATCGCAAAAGACAAAGATTGAAGAGGTCAAGTGGACTAGGAAGTACTTGCCTTTGGACAGAGAGAGTGCACCTCAAGAAGATAAGAAAGAGGAGTTGAAACCGCTATCGAAGCACTTGAAGTATGCTATCTTGTTGACTGTGAAAAATATCTGATAATTGTATCTTTTTCCCTTGATGATGATCAACTTGAGGAATTGCTAGATGTGCTTAGGAAATATAAGTCTGCGATTGGTTGGTCTCTTGATGATTTAAAAGGTATTAGTCCTTCCTATTGCAGACATCAAATAAGATTGTTAGATGAGGCCAAGAGTAGCATTCAGAATCAGCGGAGGGTGAATCCCGCTATTCAAGAAATGATTAGGAAGCAAATTCTAATGTGGTTAGATGCATGTATTATTTATCCTATTAGTGATAGTCCCCATGTAAGTCCATTGCATGTTGTTACTAAGAAAGGGGGCATGACTATAGTGAAAGTCGAAGATGGTGAGACCTTAGCCACTAGGTTTCCTACGGGATGGCGTGTGTGTACGTATTACAGGAAGTTGAATAAAAATACATGCAAAGACCATTGTCCCCTTCCTTTCATGGATCAAATGCTTGATCGTCTTGCTGGATATGAGAATTATTACTTCTTGGATTGGTACTCGGGTTATAATCAAATCATGATTGCACCCGAGGATCAAGAAAGATGCCTTTTGGATTGTGTAATGAGCCTGCGACATTTCAGCGTTGCATGATGGCCATATTTGATGGGTTGATAGAGAAGATCATGGAGGTGTTTATGGATGACTTTTATGTATTTGGTTCCTTTTTTTATACTTGTTTATCTAACCTTGCTACTATTTTGAAGAAATGCCAAGAAACAAATCTTGTTTTGAATTGGGAGAAGTGCCACTTCATGGTAAGAGATGGGGTTGTTCTTGGCCATCATATCTCGGTCAAAGGATTGCATGTAGATAGAGCAAAGGTGGCGGCGATAGAGAAGCTTCCACCACCTATGAATGAGAAAGGAGTGCGGTCTTTCCTTGGACACGCCGGTTTTTATAGAAGATTCATAAAAGACTTCTCAAAATACTCCAAGCCCTTATCTCCTTTACTTGAAAATGATGTTCCTTTTATTTTTAATGAAGAATGTCTAACTGCTTTTCAGGTTTTGAAAGAGGCGCTTATTACTGCACCTATCTTGATCACACCGGATTGGACTCAGCTGTTTATACTTATGTGTGATGCAGTGATTTAGCACTTGGAGTGGTGCTTGGGCAGTTGAGGGATAAGAAGTTTTGCGCCATTTACTATGCGATTAAGACTTTTGATGCGGCACAAAAGAACTACACGGTGACTGAAAATGAGTTTCTTGCTGTGGTGTACGCATTCAATATGTTTCGATAGTATTTGGTTGGCATGAAGACTATAGTGTATACGGATCACTCTGCGATCCAATACTTGATGGAGAAGAAGGAAACAAAGCCAAGGATCATTAGATGGATTCTTCTTCTACATGAGTTTGATATGGAGATCCGAGATAAGAAGGGTACAGAGAATGTTTTGGCGGATCACCTATCAAGATTGGAGACAAGGGAACACTTTGATGATTCGTTTGATTACATAGAAGAGATGTTCCCTAATGAGAAGATCATGGCGGTCTTGTTGAAAGAACTGAAAATCATGTGTAGTGGCTGCCCAAGGGATGGATTCATGGTATGCGGATTATGTAAATTACATTTTTGTAGGAGAAATCCCGAGAGATCTCAACCGATATCAACTTGCAAAGTTCAAGCGAGACGTTGAGACTTTTATATGGTATGATCCATTTTTCTTTAAGATATGTAAGGATTCCATAGTCCGTATGTGTGTGCCGGAGATGGAGATGGAAAGCCTTCTTGAGTTTTGCCATGCACAACCTAACGGGGGGCACTTTGGGGCTCAAAAGATGGCAGCTAAGGTACTTCAGTCAGCTCTTTATTGGCCTACCTTGTTCAAAAATTGTGAAACCTATGTGGCGTCGTGTGATAGATGTCAAAAGATGGGGAACATAAGTCGTCGGGATGAGATGCCAGTTTAGCTGAGCATTATTGTCGAGATCTTCGATGTATGGGGAATCGATTTCATGGGGCATTTCCCCCATCTAATGGATTTCTCTACATTCTCTTAGCAGTGGACTATGTTTCTAAGTGGGAGGAGGCGATTCCCACTCGCTTGAATGATTCAAGGACATTTTATCTTTCTTGAAGAAACATATCTTTGCCCGTTATGGAGTTCCTAGAGCACTAGTGAGTGATGGAGGGTCTCACTTCGTCAACAAACTTCTTGAAAAGGTACTTAAGGATTATGGAGTTAAGCATAGGGTCACAACATCCTATCATCCTCAAGGGAATGGGCAAGCAGAAGTCTCCAACCGCCAAGTGAAACAAATCTTGGAGAAGGTAGTCAGAACCAATAGGAAGGATTGGGCTATGAAGCTCGATGATGTTTTGTGGGGGTTCCAAACTGCTTATAAGACGGTGTTGGATATGTCACCATATCAAATCGTCTATGGAAAGCCGTGCCACTTACTCGAAGAGATTCAGCACAAAGCTTTTTGGGCTTTGAGAAGTTTGAACTTGTCCTTAAAAGATCAAAAGGAGTTGAGGATAACTCATATTAATCAATTGGATGAGTTTTTGAATCGAGCTTATAAGAACTCAGAGATTTTTAAGGAAAGAATGAAGAAATTACATGATTCAAAGATCTCGTACAAGGAGTTTAAGCAAGGTGATGAGGTATTACTTTTTAATTCTAGCTTGATGCTCTTCGCAGGGAAATTAAAATCGAAGTGGACGGGGCCGTTCATTATCCATAGAGCCTTCGGAGGGGAGAGTTTTGAGCTTATGGACAAAGATAGGGACATTATCGCGGTGAATGGGCATCGATTGAAGCATTACAAGTGTCGTCTTTGAGGATACCTTGCACTAGATTGGTATCGTCGTGACTTTCCAACGTTAAATATGAGTGCCTGTTAGGGGCTTCCCTCCTATTTTATTGCTTTAATTTCATTAGTGTGAGTAAGAAATTTTTATATTTGACGTGCTTATCTTTCGAAAATTACATCTCTTTACAAACTTAGTTTCGATCATAGTTTCTACTAAGTTTGGGGGGTGTGCTGTACTTACCTCATTATAGCACAAAGGATATGATCTTTTCTTTATAACATTTGCTAGGGGAGTTGATTTTTTGCAGTGTATTTAAACTTTAGCCGATTTTGATGCATCGATTTTTTGCAATTTGCCTAGTGTTTAGTAGAGAGTTGTTTTTTTTATGATTTCAGAGTTACACTTGATGATTATATGGTTTCTCTAGCTTAATTTTTGGATATCTTGATACTTGTGGTTGTCCTAGAGTTAAATATTACAGGGAGATACGAGAAGGGTATGAAATTTAGGAAGAATGTGTGTTTGTTCGACCTTCATGGGCTATTCGACAAAGCTATTTGGTTAAGCAATGGTCGAGCAAATAGCGAAAATCTTCTAGAGAGTTTGTTCGACTAAACTCTTGCTGCTCGACCACGAAGCTGAAGTCGAGCAAAGGTCGAACGAAGTGAGCAAAACTTACAGTGAGTTTGTTCGACTAATTAGTGGTTGCTCGACCAAGAAATTCAAGTGGAACACTAGTCGAGCAAGGCAGAGAAGAACATGAGGCACGATGAGGCAAGTTACTCGACTTCCAGCACCCGTTCGAACAAGAATATTAGGTCGAGCGGCAGTTGAGCAAAATGTCGAAATTGTCCAGAGACTTAATTGGATTTAGCATGAGTTGTTCGACCAGGATTTGGAGGTCGAACAGAGATCGAACAAGTTAGGGCAAAACAGGGACCCGATTGCACATGTTGCTCGACTTCCACATATTGTTCGACCAGGATTTGGAGGTCGAACGGAGGTTGAGCTAGGTGATTTTTAAGGCCAGATCTGGGTCGTTCGACTTAGAGACGTTCAACCATACCTAACAAGTCTAGTTGAGGTCGAACCGGATCTGGGAACAGTTTTAAAAAGAGGTATTTCATTCCATTCGACACACCCACTTCTGTCACCCTTTCTGGAGCACCACTATAACTGCAAGATCTTCTTCCCAACCTCCTTCCTACACTTTAATTCTCTCTTCCACACACTTCACATCCAATTTCTAGGGTTTGCAAGATCCAATCTTGGATTTTCACTCGACTTTTGGGGAATTTTCGTTCTTGTTCACCACAAGTACACCATGTCATGCAAAGGTATGTTTTCTCCTCACTTCTTACTCGTGGTCTGTATTTGATAATGATGATGATTGAATGAGGGATGTTATAAGCTTGGGATGAATTCATGATATGAATGATGTTATGTGCTTGGGATGAATTCATGATATGAATGGGCTCGTATTTGATGCATGATAATTTGTTAATGGCAAGCATGTTCTATTTGTACTTGTAATTCATAGAAAATTGATGTTGATTGCATGCTTTGAAGAGTGCATAGGATTCTATTAACCTTGTGAGGATTTGAGCCTTTTGATCGTGCTATATGTATGATTGTTCATTCTTGAGAGTCGTTTGTATACTCATATTCTACTTGACTTGGAGTCTTGTGTGACATCTATAATTGATAGATACTAGGAAATGATCTTAGGCCATTATTGTTAATCAAGTTACTTAGCCAAATTTATCTTACCCTAATATTAGAGAGGGTAGTGCCCAAAACTGGTACCCTTATACTTGAAGAGCACCAGAATTGGCGTGTTACTATGAAAAGAAGTTGATCCAAGTAAAAATGGAGGAATGGTGTACGTACGAGGTTGTTAATGCAACGAAGTAAAGAAAGGAGCAACAAAAAACAATATACCAAGGTAATTCTTTACTAGTAAAGTTAGTCACTTATCTAAATTCTTCCACCTTTACCAAAGAGCCAACATTATAACCTTAAAGCAAGTCCTTTGTGATCCTAGTATTGAGTCGATTATGGATGGAGTTTTGAGTCCCTTGTCAAGCTTATGGTTACGCGAGTATATGAAATAAAGTTGAGTGTTGATATTAACCATAAGGTGTATATCTTTTACACTTGAGTGAGAGAGTAAATACTTACCTGAGAGCTAGATGACTTAGCACTCGTAGAAGTATTATGATTAATTGATGTTTTTATGTGAATGAAAGGTATGATGGTTGCATGTTTTAAGTTAATATAATTACATGTGTTTGGATATGTTGTACCTTGTGAATACACTCTCGGGATTTTTTGATTTTCGTTGCCTCGGGACGAGCAACATGTAAGTGTGGGAGGTTTGATGAGAGTGTAAATTCACATATTTTGGGCTCTGATTTGCGTGAAAATAGAGTATGATTTAGTCTTTTATTGAGACGAATCAGAACGTTTATGGAAAAGTCACGAATCAGAGGGTACAAGTGTTGTTTGAGCATATTTGGACAGGAAAACAGGTGTAAAAGGCTCGGAATTAGAAGACACAATTTTGGAGGTGAAATTCGAGTGTTGTTCGACTCAGAGAGCTTGTTCGACCTGGATCAGTTTGGTCGAACAGAGGGGGACAAGTCGAGCAGATTGCGCAGACCCATCCAGAGAGGTAGCTCGACTTAGAGGTGTTGCTCGACCAACATCAGCTTGGTCGAGCAGATGAGATGAGGTCAAACAGAATGCCGAAATCGTCCAGTGAGCTTGTTCGACTTAAAGGGCTTGCTCGACCAACATCAATATGGTCGAGCAAGAGAAGGTTGGTCGAACAGAATGCCAAAATAGTCCAAAGAGCTTGCTCAGCCAATTGCTCGAGTTGGAGGCCTTGTTCGACCAGTATAGCTTGGTCGAATGGCGCGTCGCTGCTACTATTTATGGTAATTCCGGATGTCTTTACCAAATTTGATGTGTGCTTCAAGCAAAGGCCCATCCTAAGCCCATAAGGAGGTCCTATGAGTATAAAAAAAGAGCTTTCGCAGGAGAAAAAGAAAAGACAACACACATCTTCCTTCATCCACCAAACCCTACCGTCATCCGAAGGGGTCATGAGAGAGGTTCGTCTGGCGAGTCAAGTAAGATCATACCAACTAGCCATGATTGTTCCTAGATCAATCATGGGCTAGAATCACCTTGGTAGTTCTAGGGTTATGAAAGTTTTTTGAGTTAGTTGAATTTCCATGTGTAAACTTCGTACAATACTACTTGTGGTTTATTTTATATAAGATTGTGCTTTTTTAATTCATACTCACGGTCGTTTTGTGCATCATTAACTGTTATGTAGAGTCTGAATACATCTCTTGATTATTGATTGAGTGTGTTCACCGCTGAGCAGAATCACATGTTATAAATATAAGTGAAGGGATTCCGAAGTCTTATTAGAACTGTCTTATATAGATACTTGTTAATTGAATCGTATTCGGATTAACAAGTAGGATAAAGAGTATAACTTTATAGTACCTAAAAGGGAGATCAAATCGGGTTAGAGTACTAAGTGCACGGAAAATAATTGATTATGATACCTAAAAGGGAGATCAACACATGGAAAGGAAATTAATGAGTAAAACTGGATAACCTGAAGAACTACTCTATTACTTACTTGATCACAACCAAAATTTCTCTATTGCTTGCTTATTTATTTTGCTATTTCAATTATATGTTATTTAGTTTCACAGTTAAACCAAATCCAATTTACCAATATAATCTTAGTTAATTAGAATATAATTGAATTGATAATAATTCATCCCTTGGGTACGATAAATACTTGGTCACCTTTCGAAAATACAATTGATATCCTTATACTTGAGGATTAATTTTGTGTGTTGAGAAAACGTTCATCAATCCTCTGCTGTATTCCCAAGTCCAATCTTAACGTCGTGTGGGCGACGATCTTCAAGATCTTCTCAATATGCTGTTCCCTTTCCTTCCTTACAGTGTTAGGCGTGAATAATAGGGCAACCAGACAGCTGAGATGGCTTATTTATAGGCTACAGCAGAGACCAGGAGGAAAAATTAGCGTCGGGCCTCCATTGGGCTTAAGTATCCAAATTTAGCCCAAAACTTATACTTAAGTCCAAAAATAATAATATAGTCCACTAAAATATTATTACTACATTGCCGCTCCAATCCCATAATTACGTTGTGGGCTCCTTCTTATTATGAGCCCGACATTCTCCCCATTAATTAATTAAGTTACTAACAACTCTATTAATTAATATCTCATCCGAGAGTAGTACCACTCAACATCACACCATAGAGACAGTACTACTTTCCAACTAACCGAGTTTGTTGATTTAATTACATGTAAATCTTACCGCTGATGAATCAAAGAAATACATACTATCTTACGTGTTGAGATTATTATATAGGGATTAAGAGCATGAACATCTATAATAACTGAGATTAAGTTCTCATATATAGTCAGTATAAGTTGAACGATCTCAAGCGATAAGGACCAATACACACAAAGTGCACTAATATGATTCTATAGTCAAGACAAACTAATACCAAATCACACTACAACCATACCGATAGAGAGTCCCCGTCTATCTAGGTTGTAAGCATCTGTTTATACTTTATAAGGAAACCGATAATATGATCTTCTGAGTGTTGTCGCACAACATATTATCTACAGTATAAAGTAAGTAGATTATTGCATCGGACATATAAATAAATTATATGACGCAATCATATGATCATATGATTCTCATTTCAAATAAATTGTTATAACATTGTTCAAACAAAAAGCTAGACTTTTAGTATACAATCCAATAATCTCCTACTTATACTAAAAGACTATGCTGTCATGTCAACTGTCATACATCTGATTCCCACTTCCACTACACGACCATCAAAAGCTCTCGCCTTAAGGTCCTTGTAAAAGGATTCACTAGTTTATCATCCGATACAATCTTGACGACAACAACCTTCCCCTCGTCATACGATTTCTGGTAACAGGTAGTACTCGCGCTCCATGTGTTTAATTGCTTATGGGCTCGTGATTCCTTCATGTTTGCAACTGCACCATTACTATCATAATAAATTGTGATGCCCTTAGGCAAACTTAGAAACCACATCCAAGTTCATTACAAAGTTTCTAGAGTCATACAAATACTTTGGCTGCCTCAGGGGCTCCAATTTATCATCTTTCCATAGTGGAGTTCGAATTATATTTCTATATAACACTCCCGCATATAATGACTCAACTTCCAAATTAAACACATAACCTTTGAGGTGGATTTACTGCCATTCCTATCTGATTTAAAAAAATCTGAATCTATGGAAATCATAAGAAATAGTGAATCTGTCCGGTAAGCCCACATATAATTTCTGGTCCTTTTCAGGTACATAAATATATTTCTTACCACAGTTCAACATTCTTATTTCAAATTACCTTGATACCCACTGACCATGTCATTGGCAATACAGATATCCGTTCTCATGTATAGCATTCCTTAGATTAAGCTTCCTTATTCGCCGAAGCATAAAGAATTGCCTTCATCACCTTTATCTTCTTTTGTGTCACAAGACACATTTCCTTAGATAAAGTCACATGCTAAAACGAGTAAAGATTGTATCATTTCATGAAGTTTGTGTTAAGCACAACATTCTTTCTTGTGATCCGAATCACCATGATTACAAGAATATATTTTTCTTCTCTTAAGTCCTTCATTTCATACTGCTTTATGAACCATACCCATACGCCCGATAATACTCTTTCATTGTCTCTAATGAGCAAGATACTATCTACGTATAGTATAAGAAATACCACCATGTTTCCGTCACTCTTTTTCAATACACAAGACACATCCGTGCATTGAATAAATCCATATCACTGGATTGCCTCATCAAAACAGATGTACTTTGAGTTCAAAGCTTGCTTTGGTCCATGAATGGACACTTTTAAGCTTACACTCAAAATGCTCTTCACACTTTTCAATGAACCACTCTGGTTGTTTCACATAGATATTTTCCTCAAGACTTCAAATCATGGAAGCTGTCTTGACATCTATTTATTATACCTCATAATTCAATATGATTAGCAGTAAAATAAAAGAATCCGGATCGACTAAAACTTAGCTACCAGCGAGAAAGTTTCCTTATACTCGAACTCACCATTCTTTCTGAGAGTACCTTTAAGCAACAAGCCTTGTTTCAAAGTATCACCTTACCGTCTGATCCTCTTTTATTTTGTAGAGCCACTTCCAATGGCTTTCACACCATTTTGCAGATCTACAAGCACCCAGATCTAATTTAGAATCCATAGATTCTATTTCAGAAATCATTGTAATTTGATAAGATATCGCATTTATATCCTGTAGTGCTTCGTCATACCGATGAGCCGATTTCATATTTACTAGGGATCAAATCTCATGACTCTCCCAAAATATAAATCTATCAGGTTATAAAACAACCCTCCCACTACGATAAAGCACTACACGAAATTATGTATCAGACGTATCATGCGATGCAGTTTCCTTGTGGTATATCCTCTTGTACAATTGGTACTATACTTTGTGTTTTTCTTTTCACACCCTTTAGAACAATTTATATATGAGTTTGTGATTTATTACATAGTCCTTCTCCAAAATCTAGTGTTTGTGTTAACAATCACCCTTTGACCTTTTGGACTATCAAATAAATCACCCTTCATTTTTCTAGGATATCCCACAAACAAAGAAACTGCTGGCGTTCGATAGTTTAGTTAACATGAACCGTTAGGGTTCTGATGCGCGTTTTCTTTACACGTAAAATTAATCCCCAAGTATTAAGGATATCAATTGCAGCTTAAGCAAGCGACCAAGTGAATATCGAACCCAAAGGACAGCGTATTATCAATTTAATTATTTATTAAATTAATTAAGACGAATGACAATAAAAGTTTGAGGTTTGATTATCAACTACTAATCAACTAATTAAAATAACAAATAAAATAATTAACACTAGAAGAATACGAAAGTGAATCAAATAGGAGAATAGGTAGCTCTAGGATAATCCAGTTTCACGCATTAATTTCCCTTCCGTGTATTGATGTCCGACTCTACCTTGTGGAATATGGACGCATCACTAAGCCATGCATATCTACTCTGTGGACACAAGTAAACATGCATGTGACACGTGTGAATAACCTTGGAGCAAGAGATATAAATTCACCCCCCTTTCTAGGTACTATCAGTATTAATTATTTCCCTGGCCAATTGGTACTCTAACCCGATATGATCTCCCTTTATAGGTACTATAAAATTATCCTCTTTATCCTACTTAATAACCCGAATTCAATTCAATTAATAAGTATTTATATAAGATAGTTCTAATAAGACTTCGGAATCCCTTCACTTAGAATTATAACATGTAATCCTGCTCAGCAGTGAACGCACTCAATCAATAACCAAGATATGTATTCAGACTATACATAACAGTTAATGATGCACAAAATGACTATGAGTATGAATTTAAAAAGCATAATCTTATATAAAATAAACCACAAGTAGTGTTGTACAGAGTTTACACACGAAAGTTGAATTAATTAGATAAAACCTTCATAAACCCTAGATCTACCAAAAAGGGTCTAGTCCATGATGTTGTAAAGAACAATCATGGGTGTTGGATAGATCTTACCCGGATATCTTGAAAATTACAAGATAAATTAGGAAACTAAATAAACCCTAGATGCGGGAGTCGTCGCGTTCTTCTCCATATTGAATCCTCCTCTTGGTTCTCCTCTTGATTCCACGAACAAATCTTCAAAGTGATGGATAGATGGAGGAAAGGATGTGGATGTGGATGATGGTTGGGGGTGATCCCCCTTGTGAGGTGTAGTATGATTTGTGTTGTTCTTCTCTCCCTTAATAATGATTAATTATGTAATCTCACTACTAGAAAAATAGCTTTATATGACATTCATATTTGTCATGTAAAATCTATTTATACTACATTTAACTTATTATGGCACTTTTATAAAATGTAGTTTATTCTAATGTAGCAAAAATGTCACTACAAAATTGTTTAGAGTACACTTAATTATCCACTAATAATTAAAAAAATATTAAATTATTTTTTAGTTGAAAATAAAAATTTATTAAATTATTGCGCCCAACATGATTCGACATTTAACTTATTATGGCACTTTTATAAAATGTAGTCTATTCTAATGTAGCAAAAATGTCACTACAAAATTGTTTAGAGTACACTTAATTATCCACTAATAATTAAAAAATTTTAAATTATTTTTTAGTTGAAAATAAAAATTTATTAAGTTATTGCGTCCAACATGATTCGATCCTGGACGAACATGGCATTGAACATTAGCCTTTACCAATTAGTTTACAATTAAATTTTATAAATTATCACTAATTATTTATATAAACAAAGTTCATTATAATTCTATCAATATATAATTACGAAAGATATATTATAATAACTATTATAATAATATAAATAACAGTATTTCTTAATTAATTTCTATTGAATTTATAATTATATTCATTTATTAATTCTGTTAAGTACGTATTAATTCGTAATATATAATTTTAATTAATAAAGTCCTTATTATTTAAAATTCTTTATTTTTTTAATTTTTCAATGCATATAATTCTTTTCATTTTATTTTTTATTAATTAATTTTTATTATATAATATTAAAGTAAATCTTATAAATTTTTAATTTATTTATAATAAACAACTATATCTATTAAAGAATTAATTATTTTTAAAAAATCCTATTACCACACTACTATTAATGCATTAAAAAGAGAAATATTACAACATTTAAAAATAGTGCATTAATAGATATATGAAAGTGTAGTTACAACTTTTGATAACCGCATGTATTATTAGAATAGTTATAATAACATTTTTAAAAAAGTGTATTAAATTTAGTGTAGTAATAGATGGTTTTTTAGTAGTGTCTATATCCCCTTTTATACTTGTAAGCTCCACTTATGGGCCTTGGATGGGCTTTTTCTTGAAAAATACGCAAAAACACGCACTAGGGGTGTAAAAATCGGATCCGAAGCTGTCCCAGGCATGTAGTTCGACCTAGGGGCTGTGATTCGACCTAGGGTTCGACCTAGGGCTTGGTCGAACCAAGGTCAAACAAAAATCAACGATTTTTAGTACTTCAGGCATGTGGTTCGACCAAAATGGCTTGGTCGAATCAGAGTGTCGTGGTCGAATCAGCTTGCGCGGTCTCACCGTTTCGCGTATAACTTCCATATCCGAGCTCCAATTTGAGTAATTCTTGCGCTCACGCGATCCTCTCTTCCTTGACTTTTTATCCATAGAAAGAACTTACAAAAACTCCAAAATTTCTAGGTGTAACAAGCCATGGAAAGTGACACAGCCGTTCTATTCGGCACAGCTCGCGCGATGTCACCATTTTGATCATAACTTTCTCGTTTGGAATCCGATTGAGGTGTTCTTTATGCCAAAACGATCCTATTTTCAGTGGCTTTCCAACCTTGTATCACACCTCTTGTTCAGAGCTCCACACGTATACAGAAAAATCACACAAGTTGGATGTTCATTTTCAGCATTCATACACAAATTGCACATTTTCTCCAACTTTGCACTTTTAATCCCTTTTCTACCTAAAAAACAATAAAACACCTCAAGTGCACCTTTTTCTCACATATATCTAATATAAGATACTTCTGCTAATATATAACAATCATTCCCATCAAAAAGGTGTTAAATTGGACACTATAACACGCTTATTTTCACTCTCATCAGGTTCCATACGTTTCTAATTCAATGGAAGCAAGAAAACATGAAAATGTATTTTCTTTCACCAGGGCATATTGAAGAAGATGAATTCTCACCAGCAGCCTGAGCAGCCTCACCATTTTGGGTAAAACTCTCTTATCTGATATCTGATTTTAGTGATCTATACACCAAAACGATCCTCTCTTTAGTGGCTTTCCGTCAGAATATCACACGTCGAATTCTGACTTCCAAACAATTTTATAAAAATCATGGAAGTTGACGGACAGCAGCATCAAACAATCTTCTTATCTGCTGCTATATTCCTAAGTCCAATCTCGACGTCTTATGGGTGACGATCTTCGAGATCTTCTCAATCTTCTATTCCCTCACCCTCTTCGCATTGTTAGACGTGATAATCAGTTAGCTTAGGATTTCCGGATAGCTGAGATAACTTATATATGGGCTACAGCAAGAACCTGGAGGAGAAATTAGAGTTGGGCCTCCATTGGGCTTAAGTATCCAAGCTTAGCCCAAAGCCTATACTTATGTACAATAATAATAATATATACCAATAAAATATTATTACTGCACTACCGTTCTAATCCCATAGTTACGTTATGAGCTCCTTCTTATTATGAGCCCGTTAGTCACCCCATGTTTAAGATATACAATGCCCATTAATTAATTAAGTTACTGACAACTCAATTAATTAATATCTCATCCGAGAGTAGTACCACTCAACCTCATTATCATGCCAAAATGAATCCACCTGCAGGGTTTACATGATAATCCTTATGAACTCCTCAAGAGGACATCATCAACCTATATCGGACATGGATTCCTTCTACAATCAACAATAAACTATAGAGACAACACTATTTTTCAACTTACCGAGTTTGTTGATTTAATTATATGTAAATCTCACCCATTGATGAATCAAAGAAATAAATACTGCCTTACGTGTCGAAGTTATTGTATAGGGATTAAGAGCACGAACATCCATAATAACTGAGATCAAGTTCTTCTATATAGACAGTACAAGTCGAACAATCTCAAGTGGTCCTGCTCAATACACACAAAGTGCACTAATGTGATTCTATAGTCAAGTCAAACTAATACCAAATCACACTACAACCATCCTGATAGAGAGTCCCCGTCTATCTCAGTTGTGAGCATCTGTCTATACTTTTTAAGGAAACTGATAATATGATCTTTCGCGTATTGTCGCACAACATATTATCTACAGTATAAAGTAAGTGGACTATTGCATCGAACATATAAATAAATTATAAGACGCAATCATTTGATCATATGATTTTCATTTCAAATAAATTGTTAAAACACTTTTCATACGAAAACCTAGACTTTTATTATATAATCCAACACAAACATCCTTACGACATGCTGTTTTTGGGGCATATCCATAAAATGAATTTAGTAATTCTAAATAACTCATCATCTATCTAACCATTTCCATAAGAGTCCTATACCTTCTTTTCGCCACATCAGTCAACAGGGGTTTGCCCGGTGTTGACACCTTGGGATTTAATCCCAATCTCAGATAAATAGCTCCTAAACTATCCTAAGACGTACTCGCCACCGTGAATAAATCATAATGACTTGATATATATTTTCGATGACCCTTCACCGCATGAGTCATGCACTTTTGAATTAATCATAGTACTCAGACTTGCGGTGCATCAAAAATTATATCTAACCACCTCTCGTAGGGATAATCTTAGGACCGTATAAATCAGAATGAACCAATTCCAACATATCTTTGGCTCTACACCCCTTTTGCCTTGAAAAGGCAATCATGACCTAGTTTCAGATGCCAAAAGGTATGTTTATTCATATTCGAAGGTTCCTTTCTCTACTTAGGATTAGAAGACGTGTTATCTTTACTATTTGTTGCATCTGTGGGATAAACATGATTTCAGAGTGTACAAATTGTTTCCAACGTACCATCACAGATTATAGCTTCATCCCTCATCACTATGACAATGTCATTTAAATGAAATGGAGTATCCATCCGTAAATGTATAGAAACTGAAATGAAATTCTTTCTAAGAAAATGTACGTAAAGACAATTTCTCAAACTCAAGCGTTTATTCCTATCATACGATAAATAAAAAACTCCCACTACATTCGTAGCTTACCCATGTACTTATTAATCTCATCATCCCTTAGTTACACACTTTTAGTGATTCCGGTATCTACACACAACGTGTCAGTAGATGCCATCACTAATCATGCTTTAACAACTAGTGAATGATATACTAACCTTATTCATATCTTGATGAAAATTGATTTCATTCGCCACTTGTTTTGTCAGAAGTTTTCCACCGAATACAGCCTCTTGTAATTTAGGTGGAACTTGCTCAAAACATCTAGGCAAATTATGGAGAATAAAATGGACCTAGGTTTCCCTTCAACTTCTTCTCCAAGTCTTTCCAATTCATTCATCAAGTTAAACATGACCTCTTGTCTTTCTAACTTACTCAAGTATCTGAAGAGTCGCATGAGACCATCATATTTCTATGAACCTCTCACCTCTCGACTAGAGACTTAAATAGGCTCAGAGGACATCCATAGTGAGAACACATATGTTTTCCTAAGCAGTAAAATTTCAAACCAAGATTCTTTTCTAATCATCTAATTTTGGACCAGTAAATATAATTTCTTTTAGTTAAAAATAAGTAAAATTGAGTGCTATTTGAAAATCCTGAGAATTATAAATAGATAAACAAATCAAACACTTTAAATTTATCAATTTATATTGATTTCCTCAAAATAATATAAAATAAAATTCACCAACATCTCAAGTATCATGAGTCTGCATGCCACGATAGTGTGGACGTATACAAAGCCGAACATTTACAAGAGAAGGTTTTACCCATTAATTTCATTCGTCAACCTAACATCATGACAAAATAATTAATAGTCGGTTCCTCTTTAGCTATGCAAATAATAGCAGTGACTCCGATAGGGAAGATAATTATTATTTACATCTAAGTGTACACCATTATTTGACCCCAAGTCCATTATGCAAGCTTATGTGCCTTACAGATGGAGAAGTACACACGCACTCAGATAAATTCCTACAGTCATCATAAAGAAGTTTCTACTAGTAATCCGTGAATAAAGTTATCTGATAGGGAGGAAGGTCTATGCCAACATGCAAGTTTATCCACATCACTTACAAACCAATAATGGAAATAATTACAATCCCCTCTCCCACTTAGTTATTTAACACCGAGGGTTTTTGCATGCATATAATATTCAAATATAATACGCAACTTAGCATGCTTCTATTAATAGCAGTAAATCAAATAGAACATGCATCCATATATATAACAATAATAGACATTTAAATCAATTATGACAGTTATATATAATGAAATAAATCTCTAAAATAGAACGACTTGTCCAATATTCCAGCGATTAAATCGATGCCTTGTGCAACAAGCAGGATAACTTGTGTCTTAAGACATTCATCCCAGTGTTTGCTTCATCATCTTTGTCTTCATTATTCTGAAAATAAGAACTTTAATATTATCACAAGGTGTAGGAGAATACATTTCATTTGTATATCCAACTATCACATGAATACTCCACTTAATAACTAGCTAAAATTAAAACAAAATCAGGCAAATTCATAAGCTATCACATACCAATAATACCTTTTTCCTTTTATTTTAATTTTTTTCTTTTTGGAGCAGAGAAGTGAAAGAATGAACTAAAGTGACTTATTGGACAATAGAATGATTTCCTACAATAATGATAATACTCATATATATTTATACGCAATGCAATGATGATGCTCAATCCCGTTCAAGGATTAAGAAAACAATAGGAAAACTAGAAATATACTAGCATAACCAAATGAAAAAATAAATAAATCTAAAGAATTATTGCATATAACAACTGAGATAATAAACTACCGCACACTTTGCAGCAAAGGGAAAGTCATATTAGGTACATGGTCAGTTTTTGTACTGATTTTGTTTAATAAGTTTCTAAAATGGAGATGTGATACATAATAGGTATATTAAATTCCACAAGATAATCAGGATTAGAAAAAATTAAGCTCAAGGATGTACACCTCATTGAAGACGTTAAAGATGCAGTTGTTCGATTTCCAACTTTCTGTCAGCATACAAGGGCTTGATTACACGGTGAAGAAGACCTGGGATTGGTTCAATATAATTTGCAAATTATCACAATTTCCAAATAATGGAGCAAAAAGTGCATCATAAAATCTTAACATGTTTTGAGATACAAAATAATTTTTTTAATATAAAAAAAATATAATCACCATACATTTCTGAATTTCATTTGTTTCATCTTCTTTAAGCTCCCCAAATATGGGAGCCCCCAGCAGGATGAACTCTTTTGTTTCGTTTTGTCTGCTATTTTCATAAAATGACGATCTCCCCTGCAAGCAATCAGCAGTTTTACATTAAACAAAGTATAGAAAAGAGCTACAAATTATCATTTTTGGAAGAAATAGTGCAGTTGTGTAAATTAAATAGAGCCTGTGAGAGTTCATAAGATATTGGAGATTCAATATCTTAGGCAATTTAGTTAATAGCAGATGCTCTATGCAATCTATAGAAAGTAATGTTCAATGTTAAAGTAAAAATGAATGCCCAAACCTGCTCAAAGTAACCTATAGGAGATGTCCCGTACAATCTCATAACCTCTGGCATAAAAGGAAACAACTAGGTTTAACTATAAAAGTATCATGAATCACAGGATCCACCTGAGACTGAACCATTCTTACCAACAACTCGGAGTTCATTAAAAAATTTTACAATTTAGATATAGCTCAACATCGGTGAAAATGTCTTCGTATAACTTAAGAACTTTGACAACATTCACCTGCAAGGTTGTAATATATAATCAAAAGCGCTTATTTTTGCCAATGTTTTACTGAAACTTCAATATACAACAAAAGGATATAAAAGTATATATTCAAAACACTTGTCATGTGTCCTTTGATTGGCTCCTTGGAATCAAACCTTTTTATCATCTTGATCTGGGCACAATGTGCCTCATATTTTCATGGTTAGTACATATCTCCAGATGCTCTAGAAAGGGCTACACATCTTGTGATCCTGCATTTCATAAAAAAAGAATTGAACATAGAATAATTATAGTATTAGAAGAAATAGATAAATTATTTCACTGAAAGTGATAAAATGAGGAGCACAAGTTCTCTAAATCTTCCAATTACATTTTATTTACTATCTTGGCCAAGTGAAGATTCAAGACGGAGAGAGACCCGACGGCGACCGCATCTAGGGTTTACTTCGCATCTTAATTTATCTTGTAATTTTCAAGACATGGGTAAGATCTACCAACAACCATGATTGTTCTTCGATCAATCATGGGCTAGAACCGCCTTGGTAGTTCTAGAGTTTATGAAGGTTTTATGAATTAATTGAACTTCTGTGTGTATACTCTGTACAACACTACTTGTAGTTTATTTTGTATAAGACTGCTGTTTATAATTCATACTCAGAATTATTTTGTGCATCATTAATTGTTATGTAGAGTCTGAATACATATCTTGATTATTGATTAAGTGCGTTCACTGCTGAGCAGGATTACATGTTATGATTCAAAGTGAGGGGACTCTGAAGTCTCATTAGAACTATCTTATATATATACTTGTTAATTGAATCTTATTCGGGTTAATAATTAGGACAAAGAGAATAACTTGATAGTACCTATAAAGGGAGATCATATCGGGTTAGAGTACTTAGTTCACTGGAAATAATTGATACTGATAGTACCTAGAAAGGGGGGTGAGTTATATCTCTATCTTAAAGGATATTCACACGTGTCACATGATTATTTACTTGTGTCTATAGAGTAGATTTGCATGGTTTTGTAATACGTCCATACTTCACAAGGCAGAGTCCGACATTGATATACGGAAGAAAAATTAATAAATAAAACTGGATGGCCTGAAGGACTACCTAATCTCTCACTTATTCACTTTCGTTCGGTCTCTACTGCTGTTTATTTTAACTGCTATTTAAATTAATAGTTTATTAGTTACTTAATTCATCACAACTATATTGCCAACATAGTCTTAATAAGTTAGATTATAATTAAATTGATAATAATACGTCTCTTAGGTTTGATAATTACTTGGTCGCTTATCAAAGCTACAATAGCATCCTTCATACTTGGGGATTAATATTGTGTGTTGAGAAACTGCTCATCAAGTTCTTGGCGCCGTTACCGGGGACGGAAATTATTATTAGTTTAATTAAGACTATTTTATTCTTGTCTTTATTTTCTAACGCTTATTTTTCTTAGGTGTATGCACACTAGATCAAAGGCAGGAGAGTTAGTGCCTTATAATCTGAAAATCTGTGCATCGTCGAGGAAGAAAAAGAAGAACAAGAACAAGAACGTGGAACCAACTGAAGCTCTTAATTTAGGAGTTAAAGTTGATGAGCTGAACCCGGAAGCGATTGAAGCTGCAATCGGAGACAAGTCAGAAGTAGAAACAGTCAACATGGCGGTGAATCTGGATAATTTTGCCATCCGTGAAGTCTTTAAGAACAACGGAGGAGGCAACTTTGGGCTGTTAGGAGCAAGAGGGGCAAATGCGGATTTTGATCTTCACCCTGCTCTGATCAGCATGACAGAAAGGAGTCCCTTCTCTGGGGAAAACTTTGAGGAACCTCAACAGCATCTGAATAAATTCCTGAGATATGCAAGCATATAAAAAAGTGCAGGGAATCATGAGGATGCGAGGAGGATTATTTTGTTCAAATTCTCGCTTACTGAAAGGGCGAGAGATTGGTACGGTACTCTTAATGCTGCTGAATGCACTGTTGGCATTTGATCGTTTAGTTAACATGAATAGTTAGGATTCCATATGTTTCTAACAATCAGCGGAAGCAGGAAAACAAGAAACGTATTACCTTTCACCAGGGTACGTTGAAAACGATGAATTCTCGCCACTAGCCTGCACAGCCTCACCGTTTTGGGCATAACTCTCTCATCCGATGTCGGAATTGAGTGATCTATGCGCTAAAATGATCCTCTCTTCCGTGGTTTTCTGTCAGTATATCACACGTCCTGTTATGAAGTCTGTAAAATTTTATAAAAATTATAGAATTTGGCAGACAGCAACAACAAACAACCTTCCGGTCTTCTACTGTATTCCCAAGTCCAATCTCGACGTCGTGTGGGCGATGATCTTCGAGATCTTCTTATTCTACTGTTCCCTCACCCTCCTCACAGTGTTAGGCATGATTAATCCCATTGATTAGAGTTTCCGGACAGCTGAGATGACTTATATATGGGCTACAGCAGGGACCAGGAGGAAACATTAGAGTTGAGCCTCCATTGGGCTTAAGTATCCAAGTTTAGCCCAAAATTTATACTTAAGTCCAATAATAATAATATATACCACTAAAATATTATTACTGCACTACCATTCTAATTACATAATTACGTTATGGGCTCCTTTCTTATTATGAGCCCGTTAGTCTCCCAATGTTTAAGATATACAATGTCCATTAATTAATTAAGTTACTAACAACTCCATTAATTAATATCTCATCCAAGAGTAGTACCACTCAACCTCATTATCATGCCAGAATAAATCCACCTGCATTGTTTACATGATAATCCTTATGAGCTCCTCAAGGGGACATCATCAGCCTATATCGGACATGGATTCCTTCTACAATCAACAGCACACTATAGAGACAACACTACTTCCCAACTCACCGAGTTTTTTGATTTAATTACATGTAAATCTCACCCATTGATGAATCAAAGAAATACATACTACCCTACATGTCGAGGTTATTGTATAGGGATTAAGAGCATGAACATCCATAATAACTGAGATCAAGTTCTCCTATAAGTCAGTATAAGTCGAACGATCTCAAGTGGTCCTGCTCAATACACACAAAGTGCACTAATATGATTCTATAGCCAAGATAAGATAATACCAAACCACACTACAACTATCCCGATAGAGAGTCCCCATCTATCTAGGTTGTAAGCATTTGTTTATACTTTATAAGGAAACCAATTTTATGATCTTCCGCGTGTTGTCGCACAACATATTATCTACAATATAAAGTAAGTGGACTATTGCATCGACATATAAATAAATTATAAGATGCAATCATTTGATCATATGATTCTCATTTCAAATAAATTGTTATAAGATTATTCATACGAAAAGTTAGACTTTTAGTATACAATCCAACATGCACTACCTGGGAGCAATTGAAATTGAAGTTCTTGGAGAGATACATGCCCCCTTCCAAGGTGTCTAAGATGAAACAAGACATCAATCAACTTGCTATTAGGAGTGGACAGAAATTTCATGAGGCTTGGGACAGATTCAAAGACATGTTTCAAAAGTGTCCACAACATGGGCGATCTAAAGCTCAACATATTAGTATTTTCCATAGCAGATTGGATTGTGATTTTCGAGTTTTACTTGATGCTTCGTCAAATGGAGCATTGCTTACAAAGTCATCCGTGGAGGCCGAAAAGCTTTTTGAGGATATTTTGCTGAATTCAAGAGATTGGCCAACTGATAGAGTGAGAGGCACTTATGTTCTTGGAAAAGTAGCGCAGGTTGAGCACACTACGGCTAATTCCAGTAGAGAAGATGAGATCGTCTCTAGTTTGGCTAATATCAATAAGTTACTTGTGTCTCTGCAAAAGCAGATTATTGACATAGCTCAGCGAGTACCAATATGCAGCAGGATGTTGTTATGAAGGAGCTAACCAAGAGGAATTAGAAGAGGCAAAGTATTCAAGGAACGAAGTTCCAGAATCAGGGAAACAAAAATTCCAAGGGAATTTCAATAATCGTGGCACCCACTGGTAATTATCGACAACCAAGGAGGCCAGAGTTTTCATGGAGTAATCCTAATATAGCAGTACAACCTCCTAGTGGTGTTGATCCGAGTGCGAAGGTCGAAGAAAGAAAACCTGATTTTGAGGATACGGTAAACAGGTACATGGCGAGGAATGATGCAAGAGTGGATCGTCTAGAGGCGAAGTTGGAGGAAAAAATTGATGCAAATCATGAGGATATATCAAAGTAGATGAAGGACTTGACGTTGTTGATGGGGCAGATGGCCGGGAATGTTAATCAATTGAAGTAAATCGTAGAGAAGGGAAAGATAACATCTCATAGTATAACAAAACCAAAGCAGTGCAACGCCATCACGTTAAGGTTTGGAACGCAGTATGAGGGACCGATAATGCCGAAAACAAATTCTGAAGCTCCAGGAGCTCGATTCGACTAGGGTTTGACTAAGACAACAAGTCGAACCACATCCTGGAGGTCGAACCAAGCACCTGGGCAACCTCCTGAGCATCCATAAGGCCGGTTCGACCAACTCCACAGTGGTTCGACCAATCCTAAAGGTTGAACCACGATCAAACCAGCTTATCCGCGACCCTTTATTTTTTCTGAAGTCGGGTTCGACCAACCCAACCCTGGTTCGACCAACAGGGTTGGTCGAACCATGGTCAAACCGACCTGTTTGGGAGAGAATACACTTTCTGAAGCATGTTCAACCACTACACACCTAGTTCGACCAGCACTCAAGGTTGAACCGTCTTGTTTGGTACCATTTTCCGTACGTAATGCTTTACGTGACATTAATGCTACTCAAGTACTATCCTAAGGACAGAATACTGAGCTTATAATAGAAATGAAATGGGAAAGAGCAAAGAGATTGAGAGCCGAGAAGGACAAAGCGGAGAAGGTTGAACGTGATGAATGAGAGATTCCCAAGATAAAGATACCTACTCCATTTCCTTTCTAGTTAGTTAAGAAGGGATTGGAAGAAAAGTTTAAGAAGTTTACAGATATCATAAACAAGATAAGCTTGAGCATTCCTTTCTCTGAAGCAATCTTAGAAATGTCATACTATGTTCGGTTTCTTAAGGATATACTATTGAAGAAGAGAATCTTGAACGGAATAGAAATGGTGAATTTGTCTGAGAACTATAGCTCGATCATTCAGAGGAAGCAGCCAGCTAAGTTAAAGGATCCGAGAAGCTTTACTATTCTATGTGAGATTGGAAAGGGGCCGTCACGACGAGCCTTCTGTGATCTTGGGGCAAGCATCAATTTGATACCCTTGTCAATATTTCAAAGGCTTGGTTTGGGGTAGTTGACTTCCACGACAATGGCTCTACAATTGGTAGATAGGTCTATGACTTTTTCGAAGAGAGTGATTGAAGATATTCTTGTGAAAGTAGAGAAACTGGTCTTTCTTGTGAACTTTCTTGTCCTCAAGATGGAAGATGATAAGGATAATGTCCCCCTCATTCTAGGGAGACCATTCCTTACACTGCTGGAGCGATGATTGATGTTCAAAAGGGTGAGCTAAGGCTGCGGATGGATAAAGAAGAGGTTCTATTCAACCTTGATAAAGCAATAAAGATGTCGATGGAGACGCGGTGTCACAACATTGATGTGGTGGAGGAGATAGTGAAGGAAGATGTCTTTGATCCTTTCAAAGGATCCATTGGAGACATGCTTGGCGGAGTCTCTTAATTTCCCACCACAAAGCTAGATGAGTCTCTTAATTTCTTTAAAATCTACTTGCTTTGGTGATGACAGGTATGAATAAAAAAGAACCAAGTTTGAAGAGGTGAAGTGGACTAGAAAGTACTTGTCGTTGGATAGAGAGAGCACATCAAAAGAAGAGAAGAAAGAGGAGTTGAAACCACTACCAGAACACTTGAAGTATGCCTATCTAGGTGACAATGAGACATATCCGGTAATTGTATCTTCTTCTCAAACTGATGATCAACTCAAAGAGTTATTAGACGTGCTTAGGTAGTATAAGTCTACAATTGGTTGGTCTCTTGATGATTTGAAAGGCATTAATCCTTCTTATTGCATGCATAAGATAAGATTGTTAGATGAGGCTAAGAGTAGCATTCAGAATCAGCGGAGGGTGAATCCCGCTTTCAAGAAGTGAGTAGGAAGCAAATCCTAACATGGCAAGTTGCAGGAATTATATATCCAATTAGTGATAGTCCCCAAGTGAGTCCATTGCATGTTGTAGCTGAAAAAGAAGGCATGACTATTCTGAAAGCCGAAGATGGTGAGACTTTAGCCACTAGGATTCCTACGGGATGGCGTGTGTGTACTGATTACAGTAAACTGAATGAAAATACATCAAAGACCACTTTTCTCTTCCTTTCATGGATCAAATGCTTGATCGTCTTGCGGGGTATGATATGTATTGTTTCTTGGATGGGTACTCGGGATATAATCAAATCATGATTGCACCCGAGGACCAGGAACTTTTACTTGCCCTTATATAACATTTGCCTTTAGAAAGATGCCTTTTGGACTATGTAATGTACCTGCTACATTTCAACGTTGCATGATGGCCATATTTAATGCGTTAATAGAAAAGATCATGGAGGTGTTTATGAATGATTTTTCTGTGTTTGGTTCCTCTTTTGATATTTGTTTATCTAACCTATCTATTATTTTGAAGAGATGACAAGAAACTAATCTTGTCTTGAATTGGGAGAAGTGTCACTTCATGGTGAAAGATGGGATTGTTCTTGGGCACCATATTTCGGCTAAGGGATTGTAGGTGGATAGAGCAAAGGTAGTGGTAATTAAGAAGCTCCCACCACCTACTAATGAGAAGGTAATGCCGTCCTTCCTTGGACACGCAGGATTTTATAGGATATTTATCAAAGACTTCTCATAATACTCCAAGTCGTTGTCTCACTTACTTGAAAAGAATGTTCTTTTTATTTTGATAATGAATGCCTAACAGCTTTTCAGGTTTTGAAGGAGGCACTTATTATTGCACCTATCTTGATCACACCGGATTGTACTCAACTGTTTGCACTTATGTGTGATGCAAGTGATTTAGCACTTGGAGTGGTGCTTGGGCAGATGAGAGAGAAAAAATTCTGCACCATCTACTATGCGAGTAAGACTTTTGATGCAACACAAAAGAACTACACTGTCACTGAAAAGGAGTTTCTATCTGTTGTGTATGCATTCAATAAGTTTCGACAGTATTTGGTTGGCATGAAGACTATTGTATACACGGATCATTCTACAATTCGGTACTTGATGGAGAAGAAGGAAGCGAAGCCAAAGATCATTAGATGTGTCCTTCTTCTGCAAGAGTTTGATATGGAGATCCGGGATAAGGTACAGAAAATGTGTTGGCGGATCATCTATCAAGGTTGGAGACAATGGAGCATTATGATGATTCATTTGATTACATAGAAGAGATGTTCCTTGATGAGAAGATAATGGCTGTGTTTGCTAAAGGAGCAGATAGAGCTTGTGTAGTCGTTGCTCAAGGAATGGCTCCATAGTATGTGGATTATGTCAATTACATTGCCGTGGGTGAAAAACTGAGAGGTCTCAACAAGTATCAACTTGTGAAGTTTAAGAGACATGTTGAGACTTTTATATGGTATGATCCATTTTTCTACAAGATTTGTACGGATTCTATCGTCCGTAGGTGTGTGCCCGAGATGGAGATGGAGAGTGTTCTTAATTTTTGCCATGCACAACTTAATGGGGGGAGGGGGGACTTCGGAGTCCAAAAGACTGTGGCTAAGGTACTTCAATATGCTCTTTATTGGCCTACTTTGTTTAAAGACTATAAATCCTATGTAGCGACATGCAATAAATGTCAAAGGATGGGAAACATAAGTAGAAGAGATGAGATGCCACTTCAGCCGAGCATTGCTGTTGAAATCTTCGATGTATGGGGAATCAATTTTATGGGGCCGTTTCCCCCATCTAATGGATTTCTCTACATCCTTCTAGCAGTGGATTATGTTCATTCCTACTCGTATAAATGATTCAAAGACCGTGTTGTCTTTCTTGAAGAAACATATCTTTGCCCGCTATGGAGTTCCTAGAGCACTTGTAAGTGATGGAGGTTCTCACTTTGTCAACAAGCTTCTTGAAAGGGTTCTCAAGGAATATGGTGTAAAGCATAAGGTTACTACACCCTATCATCCTCAAGCTAATGGGCAAGCCAAAGTCTCAAACCGGCAAGTGAAATAAATTTTGGAGAAGGTAGTCAGAACTAATAGGAAGGATTGGACTATGAAGTTTGATGATATGTTGTGGGGGTTCCGAACTGCTTACAAGACTGTGCTTAACATGTCACCTTACCAAATTGTCTATGGGAAGCCGTGCCACTTACCCGTAGAGATTCAGCATAAGGCTTTTTAGGCATTGAGAAGTTTGAACTTGTGTCTTAAGGATCAAAAGGAGTTGAGGATGACTCGCATCAATCAACTAGATGAGTTCAGAAATCAAGCTTACAAGAATTCGGTGATCAACAAGGAAAGAATAAAGGAATGGCATGATTCGAAGATCACTTACAATGAATTCAAGTAAGGTGAGGAGGTATTACTCGTTAACTCTCGTTTGAAGCTTTTTGTAGGAAAATTGAAAGTGAAGTAGACGGGACCGTTCATTATTCATAGAGCTTGCGGAGGGGGGAGTTTTGAGATCATGGGTTTGCGTCGAACCAGCCACCTGAAAGTTTGTTACAGGCTGTTTCGACCTCAACATGATGGTTCGACCAATGGTTCGAGTCAAACCAAATGTAGAAAGCATCCAAAAGTGTGGTTTGACCACGACAGCATGGTTCAACCACCTGGTTCGAGTCAAACTAGGTCAGGTAAGTCATGTTTATTTGTGATTTTCGCCCCTGTTCCATACACTCTTCACACCACCCTCACTCGAATCCTCTCCGAACCAAAAACCCTCTCTTCCAAACTTTGATTTTACTTCATTCTACTCTGATTAAACCACTTTCCACCCTTCCCATACTTGATTTCTCACGGATTTGTAGCATTATAGTTGCAAAACTAGGGTTTTCCATCCAATTTGGGGATTTTCATATATTGTTTATACTAAGCCATGGCTGGATCAAAAGGTAGTTCTCTTGACTCTATTACCCTAGGATTGAAGTTCTATTGTTCGATTTTAAGTGGGTAAGTTGAATGAACTCGTTTTTATGTGAATTAATGGTGTAAGTTGGATTTTTGTTTGAATTTCCATATGAACAAGTGATAGGTCCGATTATAGTAATTGATTTTGATAGACTTTGATGTTCTATATGGGATTTGTGTGGTGAAGAGAAGCATGATAGAATAGTTGTTGAATTTGTGAAGTTTGATAAATTGCATGCTCATGGAAGTGGAGTGATTGATGAAATTCTTGTTGGCAAGTTTAATTTGAAGTGAAATTATATTAGATTGTGTATGGATTCATTGTTAAATCTTGTGAACACATGGAGTTGGGAGCATGTTTACTTTAGTTGATTTTACATGAGTAACTTGAAGTCTTGAGTAGAGTTTCATGTATGGTTAGTTCTGAAATAGGATTGGTTGCTTTCCTTGTATTTATTTGGTATTGAAGTAATACTCTTGTAGGAAAAGGGAAGGCAATTGAAATCCCGCTCCGAGAAGAGGAAGGATAGGCAGCCACATGAAGACGAGGTTACAAAGAAGTTACGGCTTAAGGAGAGGCTGCGTACAAACTTTCACATTCGAATGGAGAATTGGGATGAGATAAAAGATCGATGGGTGCGATGTTTGATAAGATCTCCTGCACGAGGTATCAAGATGATGGGGCCATGATTACAATGTATATCCGTGATGACATTATGTGGATGTTCGATCAAGTAGGCATCCGTCATTTCATGGAGTTGAAGAGGCCAACATATTTTCATGTGACTGCGGAGGTGTTGTGCTAGATTACCATTAAGAAGGGTTCTAGTTCTCTCCCGTATGAATGCTCATTCCAGCTGGGAGGCGAGAAGTGAACATGGACAACAGAAGATTTCAATATTTTACTAGGAACTCCGAGGGGGATCTCTAGGGATGAGAATGGGTACTTTAGACCGAATGACTTTTGGAGAGCTATATCAGGTGAGGACATGGATTTTAAGACGAAGGAGGCTCGTTCTGCTTTGATTCGAAATACCATTATTAGATACATGGATAGAGTTTTGGGCAACACACTGTTTGATCGATCTGAGGGAAGTTGCGTATCTAGGGGAGAGTTGTATGCTCTATGTGTATGATGAATGGAGTGCAGTTTAATGTGGGTTTGTATTTGATTCAGCAGCTCTACAGATTCAGGAGTTCCACTTTTCAGAAAATGAATATTGGAGGATTACTTACTCCTGTGGCTGAGACGTACCACATGAATTTTACTGGCACTACACCTATCTCGGAGGATTTGGATCTCGTGATGAGTGCATGTGTTAAAGCTGGATTTGCTTATCATCGTGATGGAGACTGGCTTTACACTAGGGGTTCCAACCCCTATTCTTTCATGTTTCCATATGATGCGAGGGCTTTGACTACGATCCAGAATAATGATAATAGGTTGATGAACACTTTGGCGCACGAGGCTATATCAACAACGTGCTTGAGGATAGGAAATTGGAGAACTGTGTACGACCTGTACGCTGCTGGGATGTATCAGGAGCTCCAAAAGATAGTTGATCAAGGATAGCAGCAGCAGCAGCCTCAGCACGAGGAGCATGTTGAGATGCATGGAGAAGAGCATGTTCATCCTGGGATAGAGATACCGTAGCAGCATGAGATACCACTACCACCACATCCACAGCAGCCACAACAACAACATTGGGGCGGCCCTGACGAGTATTATAGGGAGCAGTTTTGACTAATGAATGAGCATGTCATCAATGTGAATAACAATCAGAGAAAGACAAACCGTCAGCTGGGTTTGTTGACTACGAGCTATGCTGCACTCGATATGCGTTACAACGCACTGCATGCCAACTATGTGGTGATGGATTAGAGATTTGGAGAGTTGAATGACAATTATGAAGCTCTGGATAGGAAGGTGGATACCCTACAGAGAGATTTCGATGATTGGCGCAGAGGTGATAGTGTATGACGATGCTCCACAGGAGTAAAGGGGGCCAGGTTTTCATCTTTATCTGCTTCATCTCATCTCCCTTCTCTTTTCTCTTTACGGGATGGGTATTTGGTGGTGTGAGTGGCATATATTGATATTCTTAACTGATTCTTATGTTGGATTGTTGGTGATACCTAATTTGGATTGATATGATGGATTCTTGATTAGTATGTTGCATTCGTATTTTGCATGTGTTGATTTTGTTGATGAGAAGCAAGTATAACTTGTTAAATATGCGGAGTTCATTGTGGAATTGATCTTGATTGTATGCTATGAGGAGTGCTTAGGAATCTATTTACCCATGTGAGAATTTGAGCCTTATGAGATCATGCTACATCCATGCATGATAGTTTATTCTTGTGAAAATCGTTCATATGACCGTATTTTAGAACTTGGTTTGGAGTCTTGTGTGAGACTTATGATTGTAGTTATTAGGACATGATCTTAGGCCATTATTGTTTATTTGAGTCACTTAGCTAAATTTTACCTTCCCATATATTGTTTAAATCATTGGAAGCCCTGCTGAGTCTTTAAAAGATTTTTCTTTGGCAAGCCTTGATAAAAAGCCTTATTCATCCTTTACTTGAGCCTTGTTGAATACCTTATTCATTAGTAGAGAGTTGAGGTGAATGTATGCTAGCTTGAATGTGAGAAGAAAGGGAAGAAAAATATTGGTTGAGTGATATGAAAAAAAGAAAGATATGGTTAAATCTTATGTAGGGGTAGTGCCTAAAATCGGTACCCCGACTGCTTGGAAGGGTAGTGCCCGAAATTGTTACTCTTGTACTTTGAAGAAAGAAAGATGTTGATTCAAAGGAAAAGAAGGAAAAGATGAGTCGCAAAGATCATGAGAATAAAGATGGAGAGGAGTAAGCTGTTTGATCATGAAAAGCAAAACTCCAAGGTAATTCTCTACTAGTGAGTTAGTCACTTTATCTATATTTTACTACCTTTACCAAAGAGCCAATATTACAACCCAAAAGCAAGTCCTTTATGATCCTAGTAATGAAGCGATTATGAGTTGATTTTTGAGACTATTGCCAAGCATATGGTTATGCGGAAATATAAATTGAGTATGAGCGTATATATTAACCTGTTTAAGTGTACTTTGCACTTGAGAGCGAGAGTAAACATTTATCTAGTGAGCTAGATGACTTAGTACTCCGAAGCGTATTATAATTGAGTGATGTTTTGCATGAATGAAATGTATGATGCGAGTGGTACTCGTTTTAAATTGATAGAATTGCCTGTGTAGGTATATATTGTACTTGAGTTGGTGGCCTTGTGAATTTTACACTTATTCTCATGATTTTAATTTCGTTGCCTCGGGACGAGCAACATGTAAGTTTGGAAGTTTGATGAGAGTGTAAATTCACATTATTTGAACTCTGATTTCTATGATAATGATGTATGATTTGATCTAAAGTCAAGATAAATCGAGATATGTAGTGGAGAGTCACGAATCAGGTGCGTATGAGTCGTTTGAGCGGATTTTCGAAGGAAAATAGGACAGAAGTGCTCGAAACTGGAAAAGGGGTGTTTTAGCACCTGGTTCGACCAAAGGAGAGGTGGTTCGACCACCAGTTCTGGTCGAACCAGGCGTCTGGAAATGTGTATAGTACTATTCGACCATGACATTATGGTTCGACCAGGCATGATAGTCGAACCGTGGTCGAACCAAAAGCCTGAAAGATCTACAGAAGTGATTCGACCACGAAGCTTCTAGTTAGACTGGTGGTTCAGGTCGAACTAGCCACCTGCCAGTGCGTTACAGGCTGGTTCGACCTAGCACTTAGTGGTTCGACCAAGGGCCTTGGTCTAACCGATACGTGGGAAGCTTTTAGATCTGTATTTTTACACTTTCAGAATGTGTTTTCGCTCAAAAATCCCATTAGAGGTCCATTGGAGAAGCTAAAGTTATAAAAGGAAGACCCTACGCAGCAGAGAGAGACACCATTCACCACCTTCATTCTACACAACATTCAAAACGCTACACCATCCTATGGAGCTGTGGAGAGAGATTCGTCTGTCGAATCAAGTGAGAACCAATTGAAGATTCAAGACATAGAGAGATGAGACGGCACCCGCATCTAAGGTTTACTTCGCATCTTAATTTATCTTGTAATTTTCAAGACTATGGGTAAGATCTATCCAACCACCATGATTGTTCTTCGATTAATAATGTGCTAGAACCGCCTTGGTAGTTCTAGGGTTTTTGAAGGTTTTATAAGTTAATTGAACTTCTGTGTATATACTCCATGCAACACTACTTGTGTTTATTTTAAATTAGACTATGCTCTTTTTTAATTCATACTCAAAGTTGTTTTGTGCATCATTAATTGTTATGTATAGTCTGAATACATATCTTGATTATTAATTGAGTGCATTCACTGCTGAGCAGGATTACATGTTATGATTCTAAGTGAGGGGACTCCGAAGTCTCATTAGAACTATCTTATATAAATACTTGTTAATTGAATCTTATTCGGGTTAATAAGTAGAACAAAGAGAATAACTTGATAGTACCTATAAAGGGAGATCATATCCGGTTAGAGTATTTAGTGCACGGGAAATAATTGATACTGATAGTACCTAGAAAGGGGGGTGAGTTATATCTCTTGCTCCAAGGATATTCATACGTGTCACACGCTTATTTACTTATGCGTATAGAGTAGATTTTGCATGGTTTTGTGATACGTCCATACTCTACAAGGCAGAGTCAGACATTGATACACGGAAGGAAATTTAATAAGTAAAACTGGTTGGCCCGAAGGATTACCTAATCTCTCACTTATTCACTTTTGTTCAATCTCTACTACTTGTATATTTTAATTGCTATTTAGATTAATAGTTTATTAGTTACTTAATTGTTCACAACTATATTTGCCAACCTAGTCTTAATAAGTTAGATTATAATTAAATTGATAATAATACGTCCCTTGGGTTCGATAATCACTTGGTCTCTTATCAAAGCTACAATAGCATCCTTCATACTTGGGGATTAATATTGTGTGTTGAGAAAATGCTTATTAGTAGGACGACAGTAAATCCACCTCAAGGTTATGTGTTTAATTTTAGGAAGTAGAGCCATAATATGCTGGAGTGTCATATAGAAATATATTTCGGACTCCGCCATAGAAAGATGATAAATTGGTGCCTCTGAGGCAGCCAAAGTATATGTATGACTCTAGAAACTTCGTGATGGACTTGGATGTGGTTTCTAAGTTTGCCCAAGGGTATCACAATTTATTATGAAAATAATGGTGCAGTTGTAAACTTGAAGGAATCACTAGTCCATAACGTAATTAAACACATTAAAAGCAAGTACCACCTTATACGAGAAGTCGTATGATGAGAGGAAGGTTGTTGTCGCCAAGATTGCATCAAAAGATAACTTGGTAAATCCATTTACAAGGACCTTAAGGCAAAAGTTTTAGTGGTCGTGTAGTGGGAGTGTGAATCAGATGTATGGCAGTTGACATGACAGCATAGTCTTTTAGTATAAGTTGGAGATTGTTGAATTGTGTACTAAAAGTCTAGCTTTAGTATGAATAATGTTATAACAATTTATTTGAAATGAGAATCATTGATCAAATGATTGCATCTTATAATTTATTTATATGTCAATGCAATAGTTCACTTACTTTATACTGTAGATAATATGTTGTGCGACAACACGTGGAAGATCATATTAACAGTTTCCTTATAAAGTATATACAGATGCTCACAACCGAGATAGACGGGGACTCTATATCGGGATGGTTTTAGTGTGATTTAGTATTAGTTTGTCTTGATTATAGAATCACATTAGTGCACTTTGTGTATATTGAGCAGGACCGTTTGAGATCGTTCGACTTATACTGACTATATAGGAGAACTTGATTCAGTTATTATGTATATTCGTGCTCTTAATCCCTATACAATAACTTCGACACGTAAGGCAGTATGTATTTCTTTGATTCATCAATGAGTGAGATTTACATGTAATTAAATCAACAAGCTCAGTGAATTAGGAAACAGTGTTATCTCTATGGTGCGCTGTTGATTGTAGAAGGAAACCGTGTCCGATAAAATAGATTGATGATGTCCCCTTGAGGAGCTCATAAGGATTATCATGTGAACCCTGCAGGTGGATTTATTCCGGCATGATAATGAGGATGAGTGGTACTACTCTCGGATGAGATATTAATTAATGGAGTTTTTAGTAATATAATTAATTAATGGACATTGTATATCTTAAACGCGGGGAGACTAACAGGATCATAATAAGAAGGAGCCCATAACGTAATTATGGGATTAGGGCGGCAGTGCAGTAATAATTTTAGTGGAATTTATTATTATTATTGGAATGAAGTATAAGTTTTGGGATAAACTTGGATACTTAGTAAGCCCAATGGAGGCCCGACTCTAATTTCTCCCCCTGGTCCTTGTTGTAGCCCATATATAGGTCATCTCAGTTGTCCGAAAAACCTAATTAGACATGAATAATCATGAGTAAAGAGAGAGAACAACAGATTGAAAGGATCTTGAAGATCGTCGCCTGCACGATGTCAAGATTGGATTTGAGAATACAGCAGAAGATCAAGAGGTCATTTTAGCAACCTGATCACCAACTTCCATGAGTTTTCTGAATTCTTGTGGAACCTAAAACTTCTTGTCTCATACACAGTTGGAAAGCCACGGAAGAGAGGATCGTTTTGGCGTGAAGATCACTTAATTCGAAGATTGGATGAGGAAGTTATGCCCAAAATTGTGAGCTTGCGCATGCTGCCGACGAGAATTATTCTTCTTCAACATACCCTGGTGAAAGGTAATGCAAATTTATATTCTTGCTTCCGCTGATATAGAGTTGCATGGAACTCTAATGGTTCACATTAACTAAATGATCGAACGTAACACCTAGATGATTTTCCAGGGTTGCTACCAAACCAGGAAACAGAGTTTGTTATTGAGCTGCAACCAGAAATTGCTCCTATCTCTAAAGCGCCATATAGAATGGCACCAGCTGAACTGAAAAAATTGAAGATAGCATTGCAAGATTGCCTAGACAAAAGATTCATCCGACCTAGTTTTGACCTTGGGGAGCACCAGTTCTATTTGTTCGAAAGAAGGATGGCACATTGAGGATGTGCACCGATTACCAGAAGCTCAACAAAGTTATAGTTAAGAGTAAGTATCCATTGCCTCGCATTGATGATCAGTTCAATCAACTATAGGGTGCAGCTATCTTTTTTCAAAGATTGATTTGCGATCGGGGTATCATCAATTGAAGATTAAGGAGGAAGATATTCCGAAGACTGCATTCAGTATAAGGTATGGACATTATGATTTTTTATGATGCCGTTCGGTTTGACGAATGCTCCAGCAGCATTTATGGATTTGATGAATAATGTATTTTAGGAATTCCTCGATAAGTTCATGATTGTGTTTATCAATAATATTCTTATTTACTCTAATAAGAACAAAGAGGATCATGATCTACACTTGAGAAAGGTGTTAGATATTTTAAAGGAGAAGCAGTTATATGCGAAGTTCAAGAAGTTTGAGTTTTGGCTAAACCAAGTTGTTTTCTTGGGACACGTGGTATCTGGAGAAGGAATTGCAGTGGATCCAAGCAAAGTTAAAGCAATCCATGATTGGAAACAACCCTCAAATCCAACTGAGGTTCGTAGCTTTCTTGGATTGGCAAGATATTATCAAAGGTTTGTTGAGGGATTTTCTAAGATCGCTTCACCATTAACATAATTGACCAGGTAGAATGTGAGGTTCACATAGACAGAGGCATCTGAACAAAGTTTTCAGAAATTGAAGAAGGTTGACATCAGCACCTATCTTAACTATTCCTACTGAGACAGGAAACTTGAAGGTTTATAGTGATGCTTCAAAGAATGGTCTTGGATGTGTACTGATACAAAATGAGAAAGTAATAGAATATGCATCCAGACAGTTAAGGGAGTACGAGAAGAACTACCCCATACATGATTTAGAATTAGCCGTAGTGGTGTTTGCTCTCAAGATTTGGAGGCATTATCTGTATGGGAAACATTGTGAGATTTATACTGATCATAAGAGTTTAAAGTACTTCTTCACTTAGAAAGAATTAAACATGAGGTAGAGAAGATGGTTGGAGCTAGTGAAGGACTACGATTGTGTTATTAATTATCATCCGAGTAAAGCCAATGTGGTTGCTGATGCATTGAGTCGTAAGGCAAGACAGAGTGTAGCTGCTACGAGCCTAAATTAGAAACTAGAGTTTCTTGATTTGCAAAGGATGGGTGTGGAGATCATTCAAGAAGGATCTTTGGAAGCAAAGATGGTTGTTCTAACACTTCAGCCAACTTTGATTGATAAGATTTGGCAAGGGCAAGAGGTGGACAAGTGGTTTGATAAGATAAAGAATGATATCAGCTCTGGAAAGTCTTTTGACTTCCAATTCAGAGAGGATGGCGTGATTCGTTATAAAGATCGATTATGTCTAACTGAAGTGAATGACATTCGAAAAGAAGTGATGGCATAAGCTCATTCAACTTCGTACTTTGTTCATCCAGGAGCTACTAAGATGTATAGAGATTTGAAGTCACATTATCGGTGGCTAGGGATGAAGAGAGATGTTGTTCAATATGTGGAGCAATGTTTGACTTGTCAGCAAGCCAAAACTGAACATCATCAGAGACTAGCAGGAACTTTGCAGCCTCTATCTATTCCAGAGTGAAAGTGGGAGAATATCACTCTAGATTTTGTTACTGGACTACCAAAGACATTAAAAGGTCATGATGCTATTTGGGTTATTGAGGATCGATTAACTAAGTCAACTTATTTTCTTCTTATCTATTCTACGTATTCCATGGATCGCTATGCCCATCTATATATACAAGAGATTGTCAGACTCCATGGAGTACCACTTACTATTGTATGAGACAGAGATACGAGATTCTTATCTGCTTTTTGGAAGAGTTTACATAAGGCGTTCGGGACACAATTATCTTTTAGCACAGTATTTAATCCACAAACAGATGGTAAATCAGAGTGTATGATACATATTTTGGAGGATATGCTCAGAGCATGAGTGTTAGATTTTCAGAGATGGAGTAAATTTTTGCCTCTAATAGAGTTCTCGTACAACAACAGTTACTAGTCTACTATTGGGATGGTACCATATGAACACTGTATGGGAGGAAGTGTAGATCTCCAGTACATTGGAATGAAGTTGGAGAGAGAAAACTTTTGGATTTAGACTTGATCAGTGAAATGACATAAGCTGTAACACGTATTCGAGAGAAGATAAAAATTTATCAGGATCGGCAGAAGAGTTATACAGATAAATGGAGAAGGGGATTGGAATTTGAAGTGGGTGATCAGGTATTTTTGAAAGTATCTCCAATGAAGGGGATAATGCAGTTTGAAAAGAAAGGAAAACTCAGTCCAAGATATGTTGGTCCATTCACTATCATTGAGAGAGTTGGAAGTGTTGCATATAAGTTGGACTTACCAGCATCTATGTTAAGAATACACGTGTTCTATATTTTTGTGTTGAGGAAGTATGTTCCAAATCCGTCTCTTGTACTTAGGTAGGAACCAGTTGAGTTGAAAGAAGATTTGAGTTATGAAGAGATACCAGTTGAGATTTTGCGACGATAGGTGAATAAGCTCAGAGATAAAGAGATACAGTTAGTTAAAGTATTATGGAGAACCAATTAGTTGAGGAGGCCACTTGGAAAGAGAGGATAAGATAATGGCTAAGTATCCAAAACTCTTCAGGTAAGTAAATTCGAGGGCAAAATTTTTATAAGGTGGGGAGGATGTGATACCCGAGCTTCTCACCACTCATGTGCCAATATAATTTAATTTGTGTTATGCTCATTTTATAATTATGTAATAATTATGTGGCAATTATGTGATAATAATGTGACAATTATATGACAATTGTTTCTACATTTTATTTTTTTTTATATTTTTTTTTAGACATCCGTGATAAAAATGGTAACAATATGTGAATATATGTGTGCATAGATACTTAAATACATTAATTTGAATATATAATTTAATAATTTTATGTGTATAAATACACTATTTCTTAATTTTTAAGTATCGCACGTGTTCTCGTAATAATAGTGGTAAGAAAATGTACACGTATGTGTATTAATTTATAAATGTATTACATCTTAGTTATTAAATATTGCACATATATTCGTAATTGATAATAATAATAATAATTCTACTTACTATTAATAGTAATTTATTATAAATAGAAATATACTATTAATAGTAAGTGGAAGGCGATGAATGGACAACTTAAGGCGGCCTTCGCCCTTATATATTGAGGTCAATCAACCTCTTGGTTATTCATTTTACCAACAGCGATAGTTTGCAATTTAAAAAAAAGAACAAGAAGAAGAAGAAGGGAGAGGGAGAGAAAAGAGAGAGAAAGAAAGGGAAAGAAGAGAGTTTGCATAGCCGGAACGAGAACGGAAGGAATTAATTACAGTTCTTCACGGATCTATAGTATTACTATTGTCGGAGATCAGGTAAGTAGAAGTCCAACTACAATGCATAAACATGTTGTGTGTGAATTATTTGTGATTAATATGTGATAATTTTATTATGAATTATATGTGATTAATTTAATTACGTTATAAATTATTTAGGATTAATTTTTGGTACTAGTTGTGGGTTTATGTGATTTGAGGAAAGTAGGTATTCATATTTTATATGCCACTAAATATTATTTTATAAATTATTTATGATAAATTTGTGATACAAGTTGTGGATCTATGTGATTTGAGATAATATCATTGTCCAATATAGATATGTGTGATCGAAAATTGTTGAATATAAATATGTGTGATCTGAGAAGATATCATTTATGAGAATATGTGTGATCCGAGGTGAAGTTGTTATTCAAAAAATGGATATATGTGATTCGAGGTGAAGTTGTTGTTCCAGAAGTGGATCTGTGTGATTTGAAATTCATTTGTTGTTTTATTTTGATGATATTGATGTCGTGAATAAATTGTGAAGCATATTTAATTTCCCTTGCTTCATACCATGCATAATCATGAAAAATATTTTCCCAAAAATTAATAAGATATTAATGGTATGTGCGGCCACTATATATGCACTCTTTCAAGGACCACCGAAAATCGATCTGAGTCATGTGTTGACTCACCCCATTCAGGGATCGAGGGCAATCCGAGTAATGTGTTGACTCAACGAGTCGCTTGTCGACTCACTTTTATTTAGGGATCGCGGGGCGATTCGAGTCATGTGTTGACTAAACGAGTTGTTTATCAGCTCATTTTTATACAGGATTTGGATAAATCATTCCCAACATTTTATTCGGGGTTCAGAAAAATTATCCCCAACACTCTGTTAGGGTTCTCGAAGAAATCGTTCCCGACACTTTATTCGGGGTTTGGAAAAATTGTCCCCATTGAGCTAATTTGGGGTGCATATCATAAGTTTCGTTAAAAAAAATAATGGAAGTTATGAGGGATGGCAAAATGCTTACAATGGAATTACATTCCAACCTCATCAAGAAAGCACTTGTTCTCTACCAAGTTTCAACAATGTTCCTACGGTTACTCCTTTATTCAAAAATAGTGCCTTAGTTGAGTTGTATAGAAGATATACTTATGGAAGTGATACAAGGAAAAGTTTTCAACCAAGTCTTCCTTATTTTGGGTCTCAATATTGACCGTCGTCATTTTCACCTAGATTTTAGTGTCTTTATTTGTTATTTTTTGATGTTTTCATCCGTATTTGTGTGACTTTTTAGTGGAGTTATATTTAATTGGGAGAAATGTGTACATGTTAATAAATGTGTGGAAATGAGCTTAAATGTGTATAAAACAGGTAAAAAATGGAGTCGGGAGCTAAAACGGAGAAAGAATGACAGGTAGATGTGCGGAACACGGGCCTGTCCGAGATGGCCGTGCACCGTCATCAGAACAAGCAACATACCCAGGAAGAAGGCCGTGTGTAGTGCACGAGCCATGTCCTGGAACACGCAGAACACATCGAACTGCGTGTGCAGCGCACAGGCCGTGTGCTGCTACACGAGCCATGTAGGAGCAGATTCCAGATTAAGTTGGCACATGTTCTAGAAGATTCCAAGGGGTATAAAAACCCAATTGGTGGAAAATATTAGATGTAGAGCCACATTTATGAGCAGTTATCAAGATCAAACACACAATTCCTCACCATATTTTCACACACACATTCTAGATCATCCATTTCAACACTTTTCATCCATTCAATTCATATGCTCTCCCAAAATTAATCCATCACTCCATCATTTCATCACTTTGAGAGGAGAAGATCATCATAGATTGAAGAATTGAGCATGTTGAAAGGAAGGAAGGCCATCTTCACAAGAGGAAAGCCGATCTACTTTTCAATTGTTATTTTTCTTCATATTTTGGATCAAATGGAGCAAGTCATGGGATGTATTGATTTGAACATGATGTGTAGTGGCTTGTACTATAGTAGGGCTAATCATATGATTGGTTGAGGAGAATGCTAGATATGTAGGATTTTAGATGTTGAATTGAATTAATTTTGTACTTCCTTTTTATGATGAATGATTCACCCTTCATTTCTCTACTTGTGTGATTAAATTCCTAGTACAATATGTTAGGATGACCATTCCAATATCTTGTCTTAGGATTTAATTGAATCATTTAGTTGGATGAACTTTTATGTTAGTGTGAGGGGAGGTAAGTCATACCCTTCTCATGCTTAGAACATTCATAAAGGGACACTTAAGAAATTGAGTAAAAAGAACCAAACTTATGATCATAGTACCTTTAGGGAATTGAGAATAAGTACTATTTAGGAGATTTAGATTTGTCAAAGAGTCGAGAACCTAATCATCTTGGCCATAGGGGTTAGGGGTAAAAACGTGATTGCTTTTAGTCCATGATTAATGAAGTTCGATGTTAAACTTCAAGCATATCTAGCTAGTTTCTTACCATGAGTGTGATTAGCATTGCTCTTTTCTTAAATACATTCTATCCATTCCATTCCATCTTGTTATGTGATTGATAGTTGATAATAATAGTTGTTAATTGTTTTCTTTAGTTATTTGATAGCATAATCATTAGTACGAAACCAAACCTCAAACTTTGCCACTCTTACAAAGCATGATCGAGGACGAATCCGGATACACCATGGTTTACATTTCCCTTGGGATGACATATTATAAATTTTATTACTTGGTCACACGTGTACAACAACGATAGAGTCTCTTACTCTAAAACATTTTACCAAAAATGGGACTAAGAACATGGCGCCGCTTGCCGGGGAAATGTTAAAATCTTGGCTGTAACAAGTTTGAATTTGATTAGTTTTGATAAGAGTATTTCTTTTATTTGTTTACTTATCTTGGTTATTTGAGGAGCTAATTTGGAAATTTTTGTAGATACATGCAAACTCGTTCGAGGTCTCAATCTATTGAACTTCTGAACTTGGAATTGAAAGCTACCTTAAGAAGACAAAGAAGAGGAGTGTTACATCCTACGAAGGAAGTTATGGAAAACGTAATGGATAATGCCAATATGGTTGATGAAGAAGGTCATATGAGGAATTTTCAACAAGGGGGTGATAATGTTTGAGGAGGACATGTTAATCCGGAGTTTGTGCCACAAGCTAATGCTCAACAAGTGCACTTGCAAAACCAACAATTGCAAGCTATTATTCAACACTTGATGGCACAACAAGAAGCTAGAAATAATCAACAACTTCCTTCGATAGTGCAAAATCAACCTCGAGGCCATTGATATAATGGAGTGGGGATGAATATCCGAGATCATTTCCAACCATAATATGAGAATTATGCTATGGGGACATTGAATATTAACAATTTTGAGATCAAGACGGGGTTGATTAATATAGTGCAAGCGAATCAATTTGGTGGGGGTGCAATGGAAGATCCAAATGCTCACCTATCCCAATTTTCGGAGTTTGCTAACACCATCAAGATTAACAGAGTGAGTGAAGATATTGTCAAGATGAAGCTCTTTTCCTTCTCATTAAGGCCTCCGGGATCTTACACTACATGGAGAGCGTTGGCTCAAAGGTTTTTAAGCAAGAATTTTCCACCATCGAAGATGTTGCATTTAAAAGGTTAAATCTTCCAATTTAAGCAAATGCATCTTGAAACTTTTAGTGAGGCTTGCGGTTCAAATAAATGCTAAGGAAGTGTCCACAACATGGATTTCCCGAAGATCAACAAGTATGATTTTTCTATGCCAGATTGAATGGAAGTGAGAGAATGCTTGTTGATGCTTCGGCGGGAGGTTCTATATTGGGGCAAACTCTGGAAAGAGCTATTGCTATATGTGAAGAGATTTCTTTGAATATGGGTCAATGACCTATGGATCGTTCACCGAGTATGTATGAGAAGGAGAGAATTGCTAAGATGGAAGAAGTATGCATGCAACAAGTGAAAAAGGTGGAAGTACCTAAGGAAGATGTAACTGTAAAGGTAATTTTGGAGATACTTAAGAGAATGAATTCCAATTTGCAAGTGTCTTCGAATTATACACCTATGGTGATTCAACAAGTGCTTCCGAACCCTCAACAAAGTATGCTTATGCCTTTGATGAATCAACAAGTGTTTCCAAATCCTCAACAAGGCATTTCTATGCCTAACATGGGTCAATCTTTCCAAAGTTGTCAAATGCCTACACTTATGCCTTAACAAGGTATGTCTCCTAATTTTGGATGTCAAGATACTTGGTACCAACCGGAAATGTCACTCGAGGAAGTTGCCTTCATGCAAGGGAGGAACTTTCAAGAAAATTATGGTGGTAATTTTGGTAACCATGGAGGGGGATATCAACAAAGGCAAGGAGGATGGGGGCAAGGTAATTTTCAAGGAAATTTCAATCAACCTCGTATGTATGAGAATTTATCATATGGAAATCAAGGGAATGTCCTTACTCTTCCACCTGGTACTAATCCAGGGGAGAAAGATCCAAAAGGTGAAAGGAAGCCTACAATGGAAGATCAAATGGCTAAGGTGTTGGAATTTATGAAGGAAGCTAAAGAAGAGAAAAAGTATTAAAAAGAGGAAATTAGACTACAAAATGATGTAAATGAGAGGAGATTTAAAGCGATTAAGACTCACATTAGTCAAATGGCAAGTTAAAGGGGGGATGTTCATCATCAAGGGAAGTTTCCATCTACAACCATTACTAATCCTAAGGAGCAATGCAAGGCCATTGAACTTCGTAGTAGGACAAAATACGAAGGGCCTTATATGCCGACGGAAGTAGAGGGAGTAGAGTGTGAACTTGAGCCTATGAAAAGTATGGATGACGAAGGGAAAGAGAAAGAAGTTGAAATTGTTGAAAGAATGAAAGTTCCCTACACTTGAAGAGGAAAAAATGAAGTCTCCAAAGAAGTGGGAAAGATGTAAGAAAGCAAAACGTAAAGAGAGGGAAGAAAACTTTGAAAGAGATGAATAGGGAATATCGAAGTTGCCTGTGGCAATTTATTTTCCACAAAGATGCTTGAAAAAAGGATTGGAGGAAAATTTTGCTAAGTTTGTTGAGATGTTTAAAAAGATCCATATAAATATTCCTTTTGCAGATGCTTTGCTTCAAATGCCCAACTACTCCAAGTTTTTTAAGGATATTTTGTCAAAGAAAAGAAGCTTGGGAGAGTTTGAAACGGTTAATATCACAGAGGAATGTAGTGCTATTTTACAAAAGAAACTCTCTCCTAAATTGAAAGATCTGGGAAGTTTCACTATTCTATATGAGATGTGAGAGCATGAAAACTACAAAGCTCTATGTGACCTAGGGGCAAGCATCAATTTGATGCCCTTTTTAATTTTTAAAATGTTGGGCATTGGTGAGGTTAAACCTACGTCGGTGAAACTTCAGTTAGCCGATCGATCTTTGACACACCCAAAGGGAATTGTGGAAGATGTTTTGATCAAAGTTGGCAAGTTTGTTTCCTGTTGATTTTGTGGTACTAGACATGGATGAAGATGCCCGTTGATACTTGGTCATCCATTTCTTGCCATGGAAAAGGCATTGATAGATATGGAGAAATGGGAGCTAACCTTAAGGGTGAATGAGAAAGAGGAGATATTTTCATTAAGAGAGGCTAGGAGGTATCAGAGGAACAAAGAGGAATGCAAAAGATTGGAGGTTGTGGACAACATTGTTGAAGAGCATATGTATCATCTTCATTCCAAGGATCCGTTGAAAATTATCATAAGCCACTCTTACTCTATTGACTCTATAAAATCTAACTCTTCTTGTTGTTTAGAAAATGATGAAATAATTGATGAATTTCATGGTTTAAATGCTTGTAGGGAACTCACAAGTGTGGAAGCAAAGGAAGCAAAAGTGGAGAAAATTGATGAAGAACCAAAAGAAGACGTGCAAGAGAAGAAGAAGGTGGAGTTAAAACCGTTACCGGAGCATTTGAAGTATGCTTACATGGAAGATAATGAGACATATCCGGTAATTATATCTTCTTCCCTTAATGATTTAGAATTGGAAAAGTTGTAAGAAGAGTTAAGGGAGCATAAATCTTCTATTGGTTGGAGTATAAAAGACTTGAAATGTATAAGCCCATCTTTATATATGCATAAGATTCACTTGATTGATGATGAGAAGTCATGTGTGCAAAACCAACGTAGATTAAATCCTATAATGCAAGAAGTGATAAGAAAAGAGGTGTTAAAATGACTTGATGCGAGAATTATCTTTCCAATTAGTGATAGTCCATACGTGAATCCTTTACACGTAGTGGCAAAAAATGGTGGCATGACAATTGTTCAATCCGATACGAATGAAACAATTGCCACCCGAACTATCACGGGTTACAGAGTGTATGTTGATTATCATAAATTGAATGAGAATACTCGTAAAGATCATTTCCCATTGTCATTCATAGACCAAATGTTGGATAGACTTGCGGGACATGGGTACTATTATTTTCTTGATGGATATTTCGGGTATAATCAAATATTGATTGCCCCGGAAGACCTAGAGATTACAACATTCACGTGTCCTTATGGTACATTCGCATTTAAGATGATGCCTTTCGGTTTATGTAATGCCCCTGCCACTTTTCAGCGTTGTATGATGTCAATCTTTGATGGTTTAATTGAAAATGTCATGGAGGTGTTTATGGATTATTTTTCTGTGTATGGTTCCTCTTATGATATTTGCTTAACTAATCTCACTATTGTGTTGCAGAGGTGTGAAGAATCAAATCTTGTGTTGAATTGGGAAAAATGACACTTCATGGTGACCGATGGGATAGTTTTGGGACACCATGTATCGAAACATGATTTGAAAGTGGTAGGGCCAAAGTGGTAGCCATAGAACGTCTCCCCCCTCCTACTACTGAGAAGGGGGTGAGATCGTTCTTGGGTCATGCGGGCTTTTATAGACGGTTTATCAAGGATTTTTCAAAAATTGCTAAACCACTTTGTAAATTACTTGAAAATGATTGTCCATTTAACTTCAATGACGAATGTCATATCTCATTTCAGGTGCTAAAGGGTGCTCTCACTTCTTCTCCAATACTCGTTATCCCAGATTGGAGGCTTTAATTTGAATTACATTATGATGCTAGCGATCAATCCGTAGGAGTGGTGTTGGGGCAAACGAGAGAGAAGAAGATTAGAGCGATCTATTATGCCTCAAAGACCTTGAATTCATGTCAAGTAAATTACACCACAACGGAGGAGTTTTTATCGTAGTGTATGCTTTTGAGAAGTTTCGACCGTATTTGATTGGCACACAAACTATTATCTACACGGATCATGCGGCGATAAAATACATCATGAGTAAGAAAGATGCTAAACCACGGTTGATCCGTTGGGTATTACTATTGCAGGAATTTTATGTGGTGATCAAGGATAAAAAGGGGTGGAGAATGTGATCACGGATCATTTGTCTAGATTGAAAAATAGAGGAGAGAATGAGGACATGAAGCCAATTGGGGATGAATTCCCGGATGAGAAAATTCTTCAAGTTGAAGTTGAGCAAGTGTGTACTCTCATGGTGAATATACCTCCTTGATATGCCGATTATGTCAACTTCTTTGTGTGTGGAATCAAGCCCACGTTGCTAAATGAATACAAGGTAAAAAGGTTTTATGTGGGAGTAAAGAAATACTTGTGGGATGAGCCTTATTTGTTTAAGATTTGCAATGATGGAGTAATAAAAAGTTTTGGGGATGATGGAGTAATACTTGTGGGATGAAGAAGTTTTGGGGATTCTTAAGCTATGTCATTCGTCTTTGTGTGGAGGCCACTTTGATCATCAAAAGACGTGGGCTAAGGTTTTACAATCGAGTTTCTATTGGCCCACATTGTTTAAAGATACAAAGAAGTTTGTGGTGAAATGTGATAGATGCTAAAGAGTAGGGGGAATATGTAAGAGAGATGAGATGCCCATGAGCTTAAGAATTGATGTGGAGATTTTTTATGTATGGGGCACTGATTTTATGGGGTCATTTCCCTCATCTCAAGGATATATGTACATCTTGCTAGCCGTGAATTATGTGTCGAAGTGGGTGGAGACAATCCCTACAAAGACAAATGATGCTTTGATTGTTCAAAGGTTTTTGAAGAAGAATATTTTCTCTAGGTTTGGAGTTCCACGTGCATTGGTGAGTGATGGAGGATCTCATTTTGTGAATAAAATAATGGAAGGATTGTTGAAAAAATATGAAGTGAAGCATCGAGGTCTCAAACAAACGGATTGGCGGAGGTCTCAAACCGTCAAATCAAGTTAGTTTTGGAGAAGATAATCAATGGGGGGAGGAAGGATTGGTCGGAAAAGTTTGACGATGCCTTATGGGCATATGGAACGGATTTTAAGACTATCCTTGGTGTGTCATCATATCAATTGGTTTATAGAAAGGCTTGTCATGTTCCCGTAGAATTGGAGCACCGGGCATTGTGGGCTATTAAACGCCTTAATATGGATGAAAGGGAGAGTGGCAAAGCAAGGTTGTTGAAATTGGTTGAGCTTGAGGAGTTTAGAGGAAGAGCATTTGATAATTCCCTCATTTACAAAGAGAATATAAAGAAATGGCATGATGCTAAAGTAAAGGAAAAGACGTTTTCTCCCGGGGATAAGGTTCTTGTATTCAATTCAAGGCTTAAATTGTTCCCCGGAAAGCTTAAGTCTAAATGGATGGGACCATATGAAGTGCTTGAGGTGTTGAGTGGAAATACTTAGAAGCTAAATGGTCCCAATAGTGAGTTTGTGGTGAATGGTCATCGAGTGAAATATTAGCTATCCCTTCTCAAAAGGAGATAGTGTATGTGGATACCTCTCTTCTTGAAACTCTTTGATTGATTCGTAGAGTAGGTTTTATTTTTTTTAATTGTTTTCTTGTAAGTTTGGTATGTAGGTGGAAAAGCTCATTGAGAGAAGTGCATGTGAAGAAAGCAAGGGCGCTAAAGTTGGAATGAAGATGTATGCCACACCACTCTTTACAAACTTAAAATTTAACACTTGTGTTAATTTAAGTTTGGGGGTGCGTGGTGGTCATACTTTGGATTTTGGAAGTGCACATAAGTCATTACAAGGTAATCTCGTGAAGATCATTGGTGGAACTACAAGGATAAGTCTCACCGCTTTATGCAAACTTAAGTCTCAACATGTTTCGATTTAAGTTTGGAGGGTGAGCGCGTGGTGTGACTCACCACTTGTATATGCATGATGTATCATGTTTTGATAGATTGTCTTGTCATGTGTGGATAGATTGTCTTGTGCAAAATGGGTGAATTTTGAAAATTTTCTCATGAGTTAGGTTCGTTTTAGTACGTTTGGTGGTGTTTAAGTGCATGATAGTCCATGAGTTGATCATAAATTATGGAGCTGATGTTGTGATGAATATTGAGCATGAATAGGGTGTATTGGAAGTGCAAAAACAGGGTAAAAGTGAGGTTTGCAGTTAGAAATTGGAAGAAACATAGAAGCAGCTACATGACCCGTGTTCAGTACAAGACCCTGTAAGGATTGGCCGTGTACTGACATCCGCCGGTTGTGTACTAGTATCAGAAAACGTTACACGCCCATGACTGAGGCCGTGTACGGAACATGAGTCGTGTTCTGTTCAAAATCAGATTTTAAAAACCCAATTGCAGAACACTCTTCTCCATTCTGTACACGCCTCAAAACCCTTCTTCCACTTTGGAATCACTTCATCAGTAGAATATAGTTCATAAACATTCATATCTGAGGTAAGGTTGAGTGATTTCAACATTGTTCCTTCAACTCTTCATCGCCATTCCATCAATTTTCTCCAAGATTAACCAAGGTATGAGTTTTGAATCCTAGTTTTTTGTTGAAGTTTTGAGAGTCGAAATTCTTACACGGGCTTTGAAGAATAACGTGTTTAAAGCATGTTTAGGGATGTGAAACATAGATTTGCAAGTTTTTATTGAGAAATTGTTTGAAGTGAATAAGAATTAGGGTTCATGAGATATAAATTGAAGAATTGTTGAGTTTGGTTAAATTGAATGATTGTGATGTGACACATTGATTAGAATGCTTGTATGATGATATTGACATGAAATAGGGCTTAGGTGTATAGGATTTGGGCATGAGGCTATGTGAATTGTATTAGAAAATGCATTGAAATGTTGTGCATGCCAAGTGTTCGATGAAATGCCTAAGTGATAATTTTGTGTAATTTTGAAGTTATATCTGTATTATGAGTAGTGATTGCTTTTTTGAAGATTTATATGTGAAAACGTGATCATACATGATATGGTTTTAAGGTGTAAATTCATGAATAATTGAAGGGATTGATAAGTTTAAACAGAAGCATATGTTAGAATGAATTGTTATTTTGGCTAGTTGCTTAAAAGTGAGCTTGAAAATTCTTGAAATGTATTAATTGTTGGTGATGCTTGAAGCTATGATGATGTGATTAGGTAATGCTAATGCATGTTATAGTTCATACTTAGTTGAATAACAAGTGATGATTCTAATCCTAATGCATTATCATTTCTTATAATGAAATTGAATATAACTTGAGTTTGTTGTAAAATTGTAGATGGCCGAGAGGAAAGTAAGAGTAAGGAATGAGGATTTCATCATCATCACGGATGAGGTGAGCTTGCTAATCTTGATGCACAAATGATGCAAGATGGGATTCACCCGGATTACTTTGGGGTAGAATTTGATGAGTATTGGGGAAAGTATGTACTCCGTAGGCAAACACTCTTTCCTAAGATTAAGCCAACCCGATTCCAAGACACCGCAACAACGGAAGGGCTAGGAATAGAGGATGACTTGAGGAAGTTGTTTCGGTTTGCACACACGGAGGATATTTTCGACAAGAGGCCACCTACTTATTTACATCTGACTGCTGAATTCATGAGTACACTTCAGGTAAAGAAGGATAGAAACAAGTTTTCCATTTCCATTACATTCCAGCTGGATAACGTGATGGAAGAGATATTTCTCTACATGTTTTGAATGAATTCTTTGGGTGCCCGCCATGTGAAGGCCATAGAAGTTTTTATGAAGGCGGAGGCTTTAATCAGCAAGATTGGTGGAAGAGATTGGTAAATTATGGGACAAGAGCACGCAGGATACGTTCCCAGTGCTTCAAAAGGAACTGCAATAAGGAATCCGGTGATGAGATACCTGGAGAAAATTGTCTCTAACACTGTTTTAGGTAGGTTTAAAAGTGGAGCAGTAGGTGAGAAGCAGCTATATATAATGTTTTGTCCATATAATGAGCTTCCACTGAACATGGCAGCGCATTTTGTTCAACATGCGGAGAGAGTTGCCAAGAGACAGACATCTCAAGGATTAATGTTAGGAGGGATGATCACTATGATAGCTCAAGGCATGGGAGTAAATCTTGCAGGGATGCAGAACAGGATGGTAAGTGAAGGGTTGAATTATCATCAATTGATGAGAATGGAGTTTTTGTCTGTGGTTGCGAACCAATATTGTCTAAACCAAGAAAAAGGGGCCCCATTTTCTTTACCAGCTCTGGAGCTCACTACAGTTTACACTCAAAGGAATTTTTGCTAATTTGGCAATGGCTAGTATCCACCACTCTAGGGTTGTAAGAGCATTCTACAGGAGAAATAGAGAGGAAGTGGAGGAGGTTCTCCAGCAGATGAGGGTTGAGGAGAACCTTGAGCTAGCCAACTTGCGAACAGAGCCGGTACTGATGGAAGGAGATGAGGAGGAGCCTCCACATCATCAAGTTGAGTTCGAAGAGCAAGCTCCTGAGCCACCACAGTTCGAAGAGAAAGAACAATATCAGCAGCAACAAAGGGGTCCCGAATATGGGAATGAGAGATGGAACTACATGTTTGACAAGGTGAGAGAGATAAGGCAAGTTCAATATGTGCACGGAGCACAGATGAGAGAGATCCGAGAGATACAACAGATGCAAGAGCTTCGAGATGGACAGTGTCGTCGTGAGTATTATGAGGAGCAAACTCGTGTGCACTCAAACAACATGGAGGAAATGATGACAATGATGTTTAATTTTCAGTTTCCAGCATATCCTCGTGCATACATACCATGGAACATGTATCATCCACCTCCACCTCCGGAGCCATGAAGGGAGTTATTTTGGTGCTAGGCACTTCATTTAGTCTTCTGGATTATGTTAGGGATTTGATCTGACAATTATGGATTGGATTGTACTTTAGATGTTTTGAATGTTGGGAGGTTTTACTTTTGGATTTATCTTGGTTTTATGCAATTTATTTTTCTTTATTTTTCGGTATTTTTGTTTGATTTTTTATAATTTGGATGTGATGGGTATTTGAGCTTATTTGTTATGAATGTTGAATTGATGAGCTTTAATTTCTTGAAGTGGATGATTTTTGGTGATGAATGTTACTCCCTCCATCCCGGAAAACCTTTCACGTTTACTGTTCCACGTTGTTTAAGAAAAGTTGCACTTTTTGACCAACTTTATTGACTTTGGAGGGTATTGTATTATTTTTAGGTAATAAAAAAGTATAAAGTACTTATATGTGTATGAAAAATGAGTGGCAAATTTGAAATTAAAGTAACTTTTGAGGTTGTTGGATAAAGTGGTGTTTCCTTTTTTGGGGTGTGAAAGGTTTTGTGGGACAAACAAATAAGGAAAGTGTGAAAAGTATTATGGGATGGAGGGAGTATATATTTGTGCTATGTTTTTGTTGTGGTAAAATCTTGCTTATGTGTTGTGATTGAGTTTTTTTTATTCTTGTGTAGGTTCTGATTGGTGGTATGTTTTGGAAGAGTGTAAATGTTTTTGAACATTCAATATCTTTAAAGTATGCCAAATTCGTATTCTGCGGTGCAACAATAGTGGATGATGCCTATTCCTCAAGTGGAGGATATTTTTTACATGCAACAAATTAGTTTTCAAAATAATGATCAAGTGAACTATCTCCAAGACTAAAGATGGGATTCACCAAGTGAAGAGATGAAGCCATCTGTAGAAGATCGAGTTGGACAACTTATGAAAATGTTGAAAGAGATGTTTGAAGAAAGAAGACAAATAAGAGAAAAAAAGAAAGAAAGAGTACAAGGAAAGAAAGAAAGAATATGAGAAAAATGAAAGAAGATTTGAGGCCCTAGAATATCAAATGAGTCAAATGGCAAGTGATTGGAACACTATTCAAGAAATGGAAGATCTTGTAGATGATGATAATGATGAGGAAAGTAAGGTTAACGAAGGGTTAGAAGTAGAAGAGTGTTCAGGGGCTGAAGACTCTGAAGTGCCTATTGAGGATAAGGAAGACAAGGTAGAAGAAAGCATAGAGGAGGAAAAATCAAGTGAATATGAAGAATCAAAAGAGGTGTTTGAAGAGCCTATTGAGGTAAATAAAGTGGACGAAGAGGAACAAAGTCTAGAAACAAGTGATGATGACTTGAAGAGTGACATGAACATTTCTAAACCTTTGAACTCTTATTAATTAAGTTGCTTTGAATTTCATAATATTGTTTATATTGATTTTATCTTACCTATTGATTCTTCTCAATGCCTTAGGGATAAAAAAGAACTTGAAGAGATGTTGGGAGTCTACTTGATAAAAAGGAATAAGTGGTGGTCAAGAAAAGAGAGGTTAATGGAGTGTAAGCTCAAGAGAGATGAATTTTTTAAAGCCATGTTTGAAGAAAATTCAAGAAGTCGTCACAAGCCACAAATGCCTAATAGAGAAAGAAGCACAAAAATTAAAATTTGATGGCAAGGACAAAAGATATCTGTGGCCTTTCTGATGAGTTTTCAAGTTCTGTCCGGCTTGAAGACGTTAAACTTAGCGCTGGATGGAAGGCAACCCATCATTTTCTTTAATGCTTTTATTTTATTTCTTTCTAGTTGTTTTTAGTTTTATCTTGTTTCTTGTCAAAAAAGAGTTTTCCGGTGATGGTCTTGAAGTGAAGAAAGAAGTTCAACAAAATTGGTGGTAAAAAAATCCTTTAAAATTCAACTCTTAGTTAAATTTAAGTTCGGGGTTTGGTTCGTTTGTTACATGTTCATATTGCTCTTAGTTGTACATTTTGCTCCAAAATTGGTGGTAACAAAATCCTCTAAATTTTCTTTTTTGTGAGCCTTCCCTTGATCTTTTATTTTTTATACTTCTTTTGTGGAGCTTAATTGGTGATTGTTTAAGACTATGAGATTGAGTTGGATCATGTGATTGAATTTATATAAGCTTGTGTATTTGTTATGGTTGGGAATTTGCTTATGTGATGCTTGTTTTTCACTATTGATGAGCCGTAAGATTTTGACCTCGAATTCACAAATATTATGCGATTCATTCTTTCATGTGTGCATATTCATGTGTATGTATTCTAAAACTTGTCATTCGTCTTACTTGAGACTACATTTGTTTGGAGATTTTTGAAAATGATGTTAGACCATCCTTGAAAATTAAAGTCACTAGCCAAATGATATCCTTACCATAATATTATTCCCTTGTAAGCCATTTTGAGCCTATGGAGCCTATTATTTGATTATTAGCTCATTAAAAGCCAATGAAAACCACATAAGCCTTTACATAAAACCTTTTGTGTGGGTGAAATTGTTAGGGGTCATGCTGTAAGGAAGCAAGCTGCCATTATGCTCCGTTGTATGCAAGCTTTAGTCAGAGTTCAGGCTCATGTTGAAGCTAGAAAAGTTCGAATGGCATTAGAGACTCAAAGAGCATAGCAGAAATTTAATCAACAACTTTGACACGAGGTTAGTAGTTTTTAAAGTTTTTTAGTACACATAGTTGAGAGATTTGACTCAAAAAAATTATAGTGGAAATGAAGCTGCATCTTATTGTTTTAGTTGAAGGGTCTAATGTCCTAATTCGCTGATCTAATTCGCTGATCTAATTAGGATTAGAATTGGTTGGAAGAACACATCTGAATATCAATAATGAAGAATAAAGCTAACATGTATTTGATCAAATGGTGACTCAAAAATATTTATCTGAATGTGGTCTCGAGGGAGCTCATGAAATAAAATTTCAATACACGAAGACCTTTTAACATAAAAATAGTTTAGGTTTCTATAGAAACAAATATTGATGGTTTAAAACCTTTCAATGCAGTAAGTTGCTTTTTTTCTTTTTTTTTTTGTCCCACATGAATCAAAAGAATTGATCAGTGGAATGCACATGAATATAGTTTTCTAGTGGACATATCTATTCTAGTTTAATCATTAGAGTTTTAGTTTGTGTTGGTGTTAATTTAAAGTTGCAGGTTATGTTATAGACATTGCTTTATTTTTGATAACTTTATATTTTTTTTTAACAGGTAACTGATGAGCGTTTTCTTTGTATGCAAAATTAATTCCCAAGTATTAAGGATATCAATTGCAGCTTAGGCAAGCGACCAAGATAAATATCGAACCCAAAGGACGGCGTATTATCAATTTAATTATTAACTAATTTAATTAAGACAATATGGCAATAAGATTTGAGAATTATTAACTAATTAACTAAATACTAAAAATTGAATAACAATCAAAATAAAATATACTCTATAAGAATACGAATGTGACTCAAGAATGGAGAATAGATAGCCCTAGAGTAATCTGATTCCACTCATTAATTTCCTTTTCGTGTATCAATGTCCGACTCTGCCTTGCGAAATATGGACGCATCAATAAACCATGCAAATCTACTTTATATACACAAGTAAATATGCATGTAACACGTGTGAATAACCTTGGAGCAAGAGATACAATTTCACCCCCCCTTTTGTTGGCGTTCGATCGTTTGGTTAGCGTGAACTGTTAGGGTTCCATGCATCTCTATTCCAGCGAAAACAATAAGATAAAAACGTATTACCCTTCACCAGGGTATGTTGATGATGAACAGCAGCAGAGAACAACCTCTTGATCTTCTACTGTATTCCCAGGTACAATCAGCGTGACCTCTTAATCTTCTCAATCTGCTTCTATCCCTCTATTCACGTCAAAATAGGCACAGGTATTAGGGTTCCAGGAAGTTGAGATGACTTATATATAGGCTACAGCAGGGACCAGGAGGAGAAATTAGAGTTAGGCCTCCATTGGGCTTAAGTATCCAAGTTTAGCCCAAAACTTATATATAAGTCCAATAATAATAATATAGTCCACTAAAATATTATTATTGCGCTATCGTTCTAATCTTATAATTACGTTATGGGCTCCTTCTTATTATGAGTCCGGCAGTCTTCCCATGTTTAAGATATACAATGCCTATTAATTAATTAAGTTACTGACAACTAAAATTAATTAATATCTCATCCGAGAGTAGCACCACTCAACCTCATATCATGCAATAATTAATCCACTTGCAAGATTTGCATGATAATCCTTTTGAGCTCCTTAAGGGGACATCATCAACCTAAATAGGATACAGATTCCTTTTACAATTAACAGCACACCATAGAGAATACTATTTCTTAACTCACCGAGTTTGTTGATTTAATTACATGTATATCTCACCCATTGATGAATCAAAGAAATACATATTGTCTTACATGTCGAGGTTATTGTATAGGGATTAAGAGTATGAACATCCATAATAACTGAGATCAAGTTCTCCTATATAGATAATACAAGTCGAACGATCTCAAGTGGTCCTGCTCAATACACACAAAGTGCACTAATGTGATTATATAGTCAAGACAAACTAATACCAAATTACACTGCAACCATCCCGATAGATAGTCCCCGTCTATCTCGGTTGTGAGCATCTGTTTATAATTTATAAGGAAACCGATAATATGATCTTCCGCGTGTTGTCGCACAACATATTATTTACAGTATAAAGTAAATGGACTGTTGCACAAACATATAAATAAATTACAATATGTAAAACGTTTGATCATATGATTCTCATTTCAAATAAATTGTTAAAATATTATTTCATATAAAAGTCAGACTTTTAGTATACAATCTAACACCTTTCTAGGTACTATCGGTATCAATTATATCCCCTGGATTGGTACTCTTACCGGATATGATCTCCCTTTATAGGTACTATAAAATTAACCTCTTTATCCTTCTTATTAACTCAATTTCAATTCAATTAATAAACATCTATATATGATATTTCTAATGTAATTTCGGAGTCCCCTCACTTAGAATCATAACATGAAATCTTGTTCAGCAGTGAATGTTGAGAGTGGAAATTAGCATGTTTTAGAGTCCAATTGAACACCTTCTTGATTGGAATTGATGTTATATATTAGCACAAGTGTCTTATATGCAATATAAGTAAGAAAAAGTTATACTTAAGGTGTTTTATCATGTTTTAGGTGGAAAAATGATCAAAAGTGCAAAGTTAGAAAAAAGGTGCAACTTGTGCAATGAATGCTGAAAAATGACCGTCCAACTTGTGCAATTTTTCTGTGTTTTTGTGGAAATCAAAACTGGTTTTGTGATTCATGGTTGTAAAGCCACTGAAAAGAGGATCATTTTTGCGTAAAGAACACCTCAATCGAGTTCCAAACGAGGATGTTATGAGCAAAATGGTGACGTTGTGCGAGCTGTGCCGAATAGAACGGATGTTCTGCTTTCCATGGCTTGTTACAGATTCAAATCTTATAGTTTTCTTGCGTTCTTTACTTGAATAGAAATCCAAGGAAGAGAGGATTGCTGGAGCGTAAGAATCACCCAAATTGGAGCTCGAATATGAATGTTATAAGCGAAATAGTGAGATGGCGCAAGTGGGATTCGACCACGACAGTCGAGTTCGACCAAACCCCTTGGTCGAACTAAAGCAATTTTGGTCGAATCGAAAGCCTGAAGTGCGAATTACCGCATATTTCGATTCGATCAGGGTTCGATCAAGCCCCTAGGTCGAACTCAATGCCTGGGATACGTCCGGATCCAATTTTACACCCCAAGTGCATGTTTCTGCGTATTTTTCAAGAAAAAGCCCATCCAAGGTCCATAAGGAGAGTTTCCAAGTATAAAAAGGGATGTAGATCATATTAAGAAAGATGAATAGAGAGATACGGATTGGATACAACACAACACAATCTTCCTACACCCCATAAGGGGGGTTCACCCCCCAACCATCATCCACATCCTTTCCTCCATCCATCCATCACTTTGAAGATTCATCTGTGGAATCAAGAGGAGAACCAAGAGGAGGATTCAAGACGGAGAATGGTGCGACGACGCCCATATCTAGGGTTTCCTTCGTCTCCTAATTTATCTTGTATTTTTCGGACATATGGGTAAGATCTATCCAACCCCCATGATTGTTCTTCGCAACATCATGGGCTAGAGCTTTTTTGGTAGAAATAGGGTTGTGAAGGTTTTTACCAATTAATTGAACTTTTGTGTGTAAACTCCGTACAACACTACTTGTGAATATATTTTATACATGATTGTGCCTTTCTAATTCATACTCACGGTCGTTTTGTGCATCATTAACTTTTATGTAGAGTCTGAATAGATACTCAAGTTTGAATACTTATTAATTGAATTGAATTTGGGTTAATAAGTAAGATAAAAAGGATAATTACATAGTACTTATAAAGAGAGATCATATCAGGTTAGAGTACCAATTGGTCAAGGAAATAATTGATACTGATAGTACCTAGAAAGGGGGTGGAATTATATCTCTTGCTCTGAGGTTATTCACACATGTTACACGCATGTTTACTTGTGTCTATAGTGTAGATATGCATGGTTTAGTGATGCGTCCATATTCTACAAGGCAGAGTCGGACATCAACACACGGAAGGGAAATTAATGCGTGAAACTGGATTATCCTAGGGCTACCTATTCTCCTACTTGAACCACTTTCGTATTCTTCGAGTGATACTTTTTTTAATTTGTTATTTTAATTAATTTTTTATTAGTTAATAATTCAATCATCAATCTTATTGCCTTTGTCTTAATTAATTTAGTAAATAATTAAATTGATAATACGATGTCCTTTGGGTTCGATATTCACTTGGTCGCTTTCTTAAGCTGCAATTGATATCCTTAATACTTGGGGATTAACTTTGCGTGCAAAGAAAACGCGCATCAACTTCTTGGCGCCATTACCGGGGATGACTGTTATTATTGATTTTATTATTTCTAGTTTGATTAAGACTTCTATTTGTGATTATTTATTTCGATCTAACTTTGAATTTTTCTGAGGTACTTGTGCACTAGGAAAAGGAAAGGAAGGAAATGAAGGAATAACACATTGAGCTGAACATGGTCGGAGCAAGGCAGAATCCAGATAATGTTGCCATACGTAAAATTTTCACGAACTATTGGATTGGTAACATAGGGTTGATAGGAGCAAGGGGGGAAGATGATGATTTTGAGATACATCCTGCTCTTATTAACATGGTGGGAAAGAATCCCTTTTCTGGAGATTGTTTTGAAGATCCATATCAGCATCTCAAAAGATTTCTTGGTTATGCAAACACTCAAAAGGGTTCTGGAGCTAATAATCATGCTAGACGGATCGCCCTATTTAAGTTCTCTTTAATTGATAGAGCGGAAGCTTGTTATGAGACTCTTGATGCCTAGATTGCACTACATGGGACCAACCGCAGCAAAAGTTCTTGGAAAGATACATGCTACCCTCAAGGATCTTAAGGATGAAGCAAGAGATCACCTAATTTGTTATGAATGAGGGCGAAAATTTTCATGAGGCATGGGACAGGTTTAAAGACATGCTCAGGCGGTGCCCATAGCATGGGATATCTAAGGCTGAGTACATAAGCATCTTCTACTATGGATTGAATTATGAGTCACGTGTTTTTATTAATGCATCATCAGGTGGAGCGCTGTTATAAAGACAGCACTTGAAGCAGAAAAGTTGTTCGAAGACATCTCTATGAATTCATGTGACTAGCCTACGGAAAGAGTTAGAGGAACTTATGTAGTTGGCAAGACATCACAGGTTGAGCATCAAGTGGTGAAGCCGAATAGGGATGATGAGATCGTCTCTAGTTTAGCTAACATCAAGAAGCTACTAAAGTCCCAGCAGAGGCATATTACAAAGTTGACACTAAGGGGGTCTGGTATGCAGCAGCACGAAGTGAAGAGTGTTGAAGATACCTTCAATCGATACATGGCTGAGAATGATGCAAGGGTTGACCACATCGAAGCTAGTGTGAATGCTAATCGTGCAGATATATCTAAACAGTTGAAGGGCCTTACTTCGATTATGGGGCAAATGGTCGGGAACGTGAATCAATAGACACAAAAGTTGGAGAATGGAAAGTTCCCATCTCAAGGCATAATGAACCTGAAAGAGTGCGAAGCCATCACATTGAGGTCCAAAATGCAGTATGAAGGACCAATGATACCAACAGTGGATTTGGAACCTTCAGGATGCAGATTCAATCCTGATTCGACCAAGGCCCTTGGTCGAACCACCTCTCACAAGTCGAACCAAGCACCTGGGAACATTTTGGAGATTGCCGATGGCCAGTTTGGCATCGTTTTGACCAAGGTCTTGGTCGAACCAGCTCCTAAAAGAGTCGAATGGAAAGCCATGGAAGAGAGGATCATTTTCGCGCATGAATCACCTCAATCGGAGGTCGGATGTGAAAGTTATGCTCGAAACCGTGAGACTGCGCAGTCACACCCAGGAGGTCCGTTAGATCAGCTGTTCAAGTCAAACAATCAAGCAATGAAGATGCCCATGGAGACTCAATCATACAAGAGCATAGATGTGATTTCTAACTTGTTTAATCTTGATTTTAATAAGACAGATTATTCTGAATTTGAGTGGAAGATTGACAAAGATGAGTATAGACAGCCATGGGAGGAAGGAAATTCTGAGGATCATATTTTTGTGACCAAGAAAGGTGAGATGTTGAGTGTAGACAAGAAGAGGGAAATAAAGTACTTGAAGGTGAGGAATGCCAGAAGACCGTCCTCTGATCCAGTAGTCTTAAAAGTGGTATACTGTCGTGACTCTCCGATGTTAAACATGAGCGCCTGTTGGGGGCTTGTCCCTTTCATTTTATTGCTTTATTTCATTCATGTGAGTAAGAAATTTTTATATTTAAGGTGCTTACTAATCGACAATTACATCTCTTTGCAAACTTAGTTTCAACTTACGTTTCTACTAAACTAAGTTTGGGGGTGTGATATTCTTACCTCATTTGAAGCACCAATAGTATAATCTTTTCTTTGTAATGTTGAAACTTTAATCGGTTTTGATGTGTCAATTTTTTGCAATTTGCCTAGTGAACTTCAGTGGTGTTTCTAGTGTGTTGAGTCGATTAGATAGTCAATTGATTCTTTCGTCTAGTTCTCCTATTTTATTATTGATGAATCTGTGATGATGAGGTGTACTTGAGCTTTGATGATAGAAAAAGGTAAAAGAGAGGGGAAGACGAGTTCTACACTAAGGTTGTGACCTGACCGAGTTGAACAACTCGAGGAGCTCGTGCATGTTTTGAAGAAGAAAAATTAGGTGCCCTCGTTTCCTTATTCTAATTTTTATATGTTCTTTTAATTCATGGAGTGGAAGGATTGAGTTTATGGTTGTGATCCATGTGAGCTTATACGTTTAAATTGTGCCTGAAATTCATATGCTCTTGAAAGTGATGAAGGAAGTGTACTTGAGTTATAATGCGATATGAAGTTCTATGTGTACTTGTGGGATATTACTTACCATGAAAAGTGCTCTGTTACTTGTTAAAAATCCATGTGAGATTTTGAGCCTCGTTGATCAAGTTACATAATCACATGATATATCTTTTCTGGTGAGTATCGTTCTTGTGTGTGTATTCTAGAACTTGCCTCTTGTCTTACTTGAAACTACATGTGAGTTAGATGATGGGAGATGATCTAAGGCTATCCTTGAATTTATGAGTCACTTAAACAAATAATTCCCTACCAAATGATGTTTATCCGTAGTTAGCCCCGTCGAGCCTAAAAATCTTATTTCTTTGGCAACCTACGAAGATAGCCACTTTGATATCCTATTTGAGCCTTAAATTCCTATATTTAGTGGAGAATTAAATACTGTCAAAATGTGTGAAGTTGATTTTGATGAAGTTTGGAAGGAATAAAATATTTGGAGATGTACAAGTGATTATGAGCTTGAAAATAAGTTGCTTAGGGGTAGTGCCCGAAACTGGTACCCCGAGATGTTAGAGGTAGTGCCCGAAACTGGTACCTCAAGAAAGGAAAAAAAAAGAAAAGAAGGAAAAATGTTGAGCTTGAAGAAAAAGGAGAGAGAAGAAAATTAGAAGAGCATGAAGCTGGATAGCCTTGAAGTATAAAAAATCTGCAGTACAAAAGATCTTCGGTTTTAATTCTCTACTACTTGAGTCACTTTATCCATATGTTTCCTACCTTTACCAAAGAGCCAACAGTACATCCAAAAGAAAAGTCATTTTTTATCTCATTATCGAATCATAATAATAGTGGTGGAGAGTTTGAGACTTTTGACAAGCTTATGGTCACGCATGCACTTGAATTGAATCTGAGCGTAAACACCTTAACCCATAAGTGTACATATTTTATACTTGAGTATGAATGATGTATACTTCCCGTGAGCACATGTGGATGGAGCATTTGAATTGGTGGTGATTGTCTTATCATGTATGCTATGAATTGATTATTACATGTAATGAGAGTTGCATGACCTAAGTTGAGGACAATTGTATTTGAATGGGGTATGTGTTTTAGTCCTTGTTTCCCCGCTAATTTTCTTACTCTCTCTCTTTATTTTTATTGTGTTGCCTCGTGACGAGCAACGGGTAAGTTTGGGGGATTGATGAGAGTAGAAATTAGCGTGTTTTAGAGTCCAATTGAACACCTTCTTGATTGGAATTGATGTTATATATTAGCACAAGTGTCTTATATTCAATATATATGAGCAAAATGGTGACGTCGCGCTAGCTGTGCAGAACAGAACGGATGTTCTGCTTTCCATGGCTTTTACACATTCAAATCTTAGAGTTTTCTTGCGTTCTTCACATGAATAGAATCCAAGGAAGAGAGGATCACACGAGCCAAGAATCACTTAAATTGGAGCTCGGATGTGAAAGTTATACGCGAAACAGTGAGACGACGCAAGTGGGATTCGACCACGACAGTCGAGTTCGACCAAACCCCTTGGTCGAACTAAAGCAATTTTGGTCGAATCGGAAGCTTGAAGTGCTAATTATCACCGATCTCGATTCGACCAGGGTTCGACCAAGCCCCTAGGTCGAACCTTAGGTCGAACTCAATGCCTGGGACGCGTCCGGATCCGATTTTTACACCCCAAGTGCATGTTTCTGCATCTTTTTCAAAAAAAAACCCATTCATGGTCCATAAGGAGAGCTACCAAGTATAAAAGGGGATGTAGATCACACCAAGAAAGACGAATAGAGAGATACGGATTGGATACAACACAACACAATCATCCTACACCCCACAAGGGGGGTTCACCCCCCAACCATCATCCACATCCTTTCCTCCATTCATCCGTCACTTTGAAGATTCGTCTATGGAATCAAGAGGAGAACCAAAAGGAGGATTCAAGACGGAAAAAGACACGACGATGCCCACATCTAGGGTTTTCTTTGTTTCCTAATTTATCTTGTATTTTCAGGATATATGGGTAAGATCTATCTAACTCCCATGATTGTTATTCGCAACATCATGGGCTAGAGCCTTTTTGGTATAAATAGGTTTGTGAAGTTTTTTACCAATTAATTGAACTTTTGTGTGTAAACTCCATACAACACTACTTGTGGATTTATTCTATATGTGATTGTGCCTTTCTAATTCATACTCACTGTCGTTTTGTGCATCATTAACTGTTATGTAGAGTCTGAATACATATATTGGTTATTGATTGAGTGCGTTCACTGCTGAGTAGGATTCCATGTTATGATTCTAAGTGAGGGGACTCTGAAACTTCATTAGTACTATCATGTATGAATACTTATTAATAGAATTGAATTCTGGTTAATAAGTAGGATAAAGAGGATAATTACATAGTACCTATAAAGGGAGATCATATCGGGTTAGAGTACCAATTGGCCAGGGAAATAATTGATACTGATAGTTCCTAGAAAGGGGGGAGGAATTATATCTCTTACTCTGAGGTTATTGACACGTGTTACACGCATGTTTACTTGTGTCTATAGAGTAGATATGCATAGTTTAGTAATGCGTCCATATTCGACAAGGCAGAGTCGGACATCAACACACGGAAGGGAAATTAATGCGTGAAACTGGATTATCCTAGGGCTACCTATTCTCCTACTTGATCCACTTTCGTATTCAATCATCAATCTTATTGCCTTCATCTTAATTAATTTAGTAAATAATTAAATTGATAATACGTCGTCCCTTGGGTTCGATATTCACTTGGTCGCTTGCTTAAGCTACAATTGATATCTTTAATACTTGGGAATTAATTTAACGTGCAAAGAAAACGCGCATCAGTGAAAGTGCTCAATCTACAACCGAGATATATTCAGACTTTATATAATAGTTGAAGATGCACAAAATGATTATGAATATGGATTAAAAATGCATAATCATATATAAAATAATTTCACAAGTAGTGTTGTACGGAGTACACACATGAAAGATCAATTCATTCATAAAAACCTTCAAAACCCTAGATGACAAATATATGTTTCTTCATTCTTTCCATGTAGATCTCCGAATTCTTGAAAGCTCGATTTTTGAACTCATCCAATTGATTGATATGAGTCATCCTCAACTCCTTTTGATCCTTAATAGACAAGTTCAAGCTTCTTAATGCCTAAAAAGCTCTATGCTGAACCTCTACGAGTAAGTGGCATGGCTTCCCATAGACTATTTGATACAGTGAGGTGTCAAGCACCGTCTTGTAAGCTGTTCGGAACCCACACAATGCATCATCGAACTTCATAGCCCAATCTTTCCTATTAGTTCCGACTACTTTCTCCAAAATTTGCTTCACTTGTCGGTTGGAGACCTCCGCTTGCCCATTCGCTTGAGGGTGATAGGGTGTAGTAACACTATGCTTTACACCATAATCCTTGAGAACTTTTTCAAGCAGCTTATTGACTAAGTACGATCCTCTATTACTTACTAGCGCTCTAGGAACTCCATAGCGAGCAAAGATATGTTTCTTCAAGAATGACAAAACAGTCCTTGAATCATTCACACGAGTGGGAATGGCTTCCACTCACTTAGAAACATAATCCACTGCTAGTAGGATGTAGAGAAATCCATTAGAAAAGGTACCATAAAATTGATCCCCCATACATCGAAGATCTCAACAACAATGCTCGGCCGAAGTGGCATCTCATCTCTTCTACTTATGTTTCCCATTCTTTTACATCTATCGCAAGTCGCCACATAGGACTCACAGTCTTTAAACAAAGTATGCCAATAAAGAGCAGATTGAAATACCTTAGCTGCCGTCTTTTGAGCTCCAAAGTACCCCCCGTTAGGGTGTGCATGGCAAAATTCAAGAACACTATCCATCTCCATCTCAGGCACACACCTACTGACTATGGAATCAATATAAATCTTGTAAACAAATGGATCATACCATATGAAAGTCTCAACATCCCTCTTAAACTTAGCAAGTTGATACCTATTGAGATCTTTCGGAATTTCACCCACGGCAATGTAGTTGACATAATCTGCAAACTATGGATCCATTCCTTGAGCAGCGACCACACACGCTCTTTCAGCCCCTTCAACAAACACGGTCATGATCTTCTCATCAGGGAACATCTCTTCTATATAATCAAAAGAATCATCACAATACCCCCTTGTCTCCAACCTTGAAAAGTGATCCGCCAAAACATTTTTTTTCCTTTCTTATCCCGGATCTCTATATCAAACTCCTGTAGAAGATGAATCCATCTAATGATCCTGGGCTTTGCATCCTTCTTCGCCATCAAGTACCGGTCGTGTTCATGCCAACCAAATACTGTTAAAAACTTATTGAATGCATACACCACAGCTAGAAAATCCTTTTCAGTTATAGTGTAGTTCTTTTGTGTTGCATCAAAAGTTTTACTCGCATAGTAAATAGCGCAAAACTTCTTCTCCCTCATCTGCCCAAGCACCACTCCCAAGTGCTAAGTCACTTGCATCACACATAAGTACAAATGGCTGAGTCCAATCCGGTGTGATCAAGATAGGTGCAGTAATAAGCGCCTCTTTCAAAACCTGAAAAGCTGTTAGACATTCTTCATCAAAAATAAAGGAACATCCTTTTCAAGTAAATGAGATAAGGGCTTGGAGTATTTTGAGAAGTCTTTTATGAATCTTCTATAAAAACCGGCGTGTCCAAGGAAGGACCGCACTCCCTTTTCATTGGTAGGTGGTGGAAGTGTCTCAATCGCCACCACCTTTTCTCTATCAACCTGCAATCCTTTGGCAGAAATGTGATGCCCAAGAATAATCTCATCTCTTACCATGAAGTGACACTTCTCCCAGTTCAGGACAAGATTAGTTTCTTGGCATCTCTTCAAAACAGTAGCTAGGTTAGATAAACAAATATCAAAGGAGGAACCAAACACAGAAAAAATCATCCATAAATACCTCCATGATCTTTTTTATCAACCCATCAAATATGACCATCATGCAACGCTAAAATATAACAGGAGCATTACACAATTCATAAGGCATCTTCCTAAAGGCAAACATTCCATAAGGGCAAGTAAAAGTAGTCTTTTCTTGATCCTCAGGTGCAATCATGATTTGATTATAACCCGAGTACCCATCTAAGAAACAATAAAACTCATACCCTGCAAGATGATCAAGCATTTGATCCATGAAATAAAGGGGAAAATGGTCTTTACATGTATTTTCATTCAGTTTTCTATAATTCGTACACACACGCCATCCCGTAGGAATCCAAGTGGCTAATGTCTCACCGTCATCGCCTTTCACTATAGTGATGTTCCCTTTTTTTGCTACAACATGCAATGGACTCACATGTGGACTATCACTAATAGGATAAATAATTCCTGCATCTAACCACGTTAGGATTTGCTTCCTAATCACTTCTTGAATAGCGGGATTCACCCTCCGCTGATTCTGAATGCTACTCTTAGCTTCATCTAACAATCGTATTCTATTCATGCAATATGATAGACTAATTCCTTTTAAATCATCAAGAGACCAACCAATCACAGACTTATACTTCCTAAGCACATCTAACAACTCTTCAAGTTGATCATCATTAAGAGAATAAGATACAATTACCGGATATTTTTCATTGTCACCAAGATAGGAATACTTCAAGTGCTCCAGTAGCGGTTTTAACTCCTCTTACTCTTCTTGTTTTGGAGTTCTCTCTCTATCCAAAGATAAGTATTTTCTAGTCCACTTAACCTCTTCATACTTGGTCATCTTTGATTCATACCTATCATCACCCAAAGCAATTAAGTTTTCAAGAAAATCGATACATACCTCATTGGAGAGCTCATCTAGGTTGGTGGTAGGAAAAGTAAGAGCCTCCATCAAACATGTCTCCAAGGGATCCTTTGACAAGATCAAAGACATATCTTCTTTCACAATCTCAAACACTACATCAATGTTGTGACACTGCGTCTCCATAGACATCATCATTGCTTCAAGGTTCAATAAAACTTCTTCTTTATCCATCCGTAACCTAAGTTCACCCTTTTGAACATCAATCATCGCTCCAACAGTAACAAGGAATGGTCTCCCCAAGATAAGGGGAACGTTATCCTTGTCATCTTCCATCTCAAGCACAAGAAAATCTTCAAGAAATATGAGCTTGTCCACTTTGACAAGTACATCCTCTATCACACCTTTCGAAAATGTCATAGACCTATCCGCCAATTGGAAAGCCACCGTTGTGGGAGCGAGCTCTCCCAAACTTAGCTTCTTAAATCTAGATAAGGGCATCAAGTTGATGCTTGCTCCAAGATCACACAAAGCTTTACGTGCCGGCCCCTTTCCAATCTCGCATAAGATAGTGGAACTCCCCAAATCTTTCAACTTCTGTGGTAGCTTCCGCTGAATGTTCGAGCAGCAATTTTCTGATAGATTCACTGTCTCTACCCCGTTTAAGCTTCTCTTCTTCAATGTGATATCTTTCAAAAATCGGGGATAGTACGGCATCTTCATGATTGCTTCGGAGAAAGGAATGGTCAAGCTCATCTTGTTCATAATATCCTGAAATCTCTTGAACTTATCTTCCAATCCCTTTTTGACTATCCGAAAGGGAAACGGAGGAGGTATCTTTGTTTTTGGAATACCCCATTCATCACGTTCAACCTTTTCCGTCTTATCCTTCTCTGATCTCAATCTTTTCGCTCTTTCCCACTTCTTTTACACTGTAAGCTTAGTATTTTGTTCTTGAGATGGCACTGGAGTGTTCTGAACAACAGGTGTAGCATTCGGTATAGAATCGAACACTGTACAAAACTGCTCAACCTCTGTTTGACCATATAGATCTGGTCGAGCAGAGTTCTGGTGGTCGAGCAGAATGTCTTATTGTGAAGTTGCAATATCCATTTGTTGCTCAACCAGTGCTCGACCAAGATGGTTTGGTCGAGCAGAATGTTGTTGGTCGAGCGGCGGGACAGAAAATAGAGCCTCAAAATTTTATTTTTCCGAAGATTGCTCGACCTTAGTTCGACCATCAGATCTGGTCAAGCTGATTAGGGTTGGTCGAGCAACTCCCTTTCTTCCTTCGCTCTCACTTGCCGGCTTTATCGGACCATCATATTATTTACCCGACCTCAATGTGATAGCATGACACGACTTTGGGTTCTCAATACTTTGAGATGGGAACTACCCTTTCTCAACAGTTTTAGTCAATTTTTTTACGTTTCCTGCCATTTCCCCCATTAACAATGCAAGGTCTTTAACTTGTTTAGACAAATCTTCATGATTGGCATCAATCTTCTTTTCTAACTTTGCCTCAGGACGATCTACTCTTCCATTATTCCTTGTCATGTACTTGTTCACCGTATCCTCAAAACCTGGTTTTCCTTCTTCTATCTTAGCACCCGGATCAACACCAATAGGTGGTTGACTACATTATTCAGATTACTCCATGAAAACTCCGGCCTCCTCGGTTGTTGATAATTACCCGGCGGACCACGATTATTGTAGTTCCCTAGAAATTCTGGTTTTCTTGATTTTAGAACCTCGTTCCTTGAGTACTTTGACCCATGGCATAATTCTCCTTTTCCATCTCCTCTTGGCTATCTCCTTCATAGCTAACATCCTGCTACATCATTGGTAATCGCTGCGATAAATCCGTAATCTGCTTTTGCTGAAACTCCTGTAGCTTGCTGATATTACTCAAACTAGAGACGATTTCATCGTCTCTTCCTGACTTAATCATAGTATGCTCAACCTGCGCTACCTTTCCAAGGACATACGTACCTCTCACTCTATAAGTTGGCCAATCTCTTAAATTCATCGAAATATCCTCAAAGAGCTTTTCGGCCTCAATGGATGACTTTGTAAGCAATACGCCATTAGAAGAAGCATCTGGTAACACTCGAGAATCGTTGTCCAATCCGTTGTAGAAAATACTGATGTATTGGCTTTAGATAGCAAGTGTTGCGGACACTTTTTAAGCATGTCCTTGAATCTGTCCAATTCCTCATGAAACTTCTCATTACCATGGATAACAAATTGATTGATTTCTTGTTTCATCTTAAACACCTTTGAAGGTGGCATGTATCGCTCCAAGAATTTCACTTTCAATTTCTCCCAGGTATCACATTCAGCAGCATCAAGATTATCGTACCAATCTCTCGCTTTTTCATTCAACGAGAACTTGAACAGGATGATCTTCCTCGCATCCTCATGAGCTCCTGCATCTTTTTGTGCACTTGCATACCCGAGGAACTTATTAAGATGTTCCAGAGGATCTTCAAAGGTTCCCCCAGAGAAGGGACTCCTTTCAATCATGCTGATAAGAGCAGGGTGTAAGTCAAAATCAGCTCTGGCCCCTCTTGCTCCTAACAGCCCCGCATTGTCTCCTCCGTTGTTCTTAAAAACTTACTAAGTAGCTAAGCAACAAATAATTAAAATAAAAATTAAATTAGCAAATAAAGTAAACAAGCAATAGAGATAATACGACTCTGATCAAATGAGAAAGTAGGTAGCTTCAGGTCATCCAGATTTACTTATTAACTCCCTTTCCATGCATTGATATCCGACTCTGCCTTGTGGTCTATGGACGCATCACTAAACCATGAAAATCTACTCTATTGACATAAGTAAATATGCGTATGACACGTGTGAGTATCCTTGGAGAAAGAGTTATAATTCACCCCATTTTTTAGGTACTATCAGTATCAATTATTTCCCGTGCACTTAGTACTCTAACCTGATATGATCTCCCTTTTTAGGTACTATGAAGTTATACTCTTTATCCTACTTATTAACCCAAATAATATTCAAATTAACAAGTATTTATATAAGATAGTTCTAATAAGACTTCGAAATCCCTTCACCTAGAATTATAACATGTAATTCTGCTCAACGTGAACTCACTCAATCAATAACCAAGATATGTATTCAGACTCTACATCACAGTTAAAGATGCACAAAACGACTGTGAGTATGAATTGAAAAGGCGTAGTCTTATATAAAATAAATCACAAGTAGTGTTGTACGTAGTTTATACATGGAAATTCAATTAACTCATAAAACCTTCATAACCCTAGAACTCCCAATGCGGTTCTAGGCCATGATTGATCTAGGAACAATCATGGTGGTTGGTAGGATCTTACCTATAGTCTTGAAAATTACAAGATAAATTAAGTAGCGAAGTAAACCTAGATGCGGGCGCCGTCGCTACTCTCTCCGTCTTGAATCTTCACTTGGTTCTCACTTGATTCGACAGACGTACCTCTCTCCACTGCTCCCTAGGATGGAGTTAGGGTTTGGATGTGGTGTAGGATGGATGTGAATCTAACTCCCTTCTTGATATGCTCTACATACCTTTTTATACCTGTAAAGGGCTCCTCACGGACTTTTGATGGGCTTTTACTTGAGGCACACGTCAAATTTGGTAAAAGAAACCCGAAACTACTAAAAATAGCATCAGCGACATTCTACTCGACCAAACCTCCACTGGTCGAGCTGTTGGATTATATACTAAAAGTCTAGCTTTTTGTATGAACAATGTTATAACAATTAATTTGAAATGAGAATCATACGATCGAATGATTGCGTCTTATAATTTATTTATATGCACGATGCAATAGTCCACTTACTTTATACTGTAGATAATATGTTGTGCGACAACACGCGGAAGATCATATTATCGGTTTCCTTATAAAGTATAAACAGATGCTCACAACCGAGATAGACGGGGACTCTCTATCGGGATGGTTTTAGTGTGGTTTGGTATTAGCTTGTTTTGGCTATAGAATCACATTAGTGCACTTGTGTGTATTGAGCAGGACCGCTTGAGATCGTTCGACTTATACTGACTTATAGGAGAACTTGATCTCAGTTATTATGGAAGTTCGTGCTCTTAATCCCTATATAATAACTTCGACAAGTAGGGCAGTATTTATTTCTTTGATTCATCAATGAGTGAGATTTACATGTAATTAAATCAACAAACTCTGTGAGTTGGGAAGTAATGCTGTCTCTATGGTGTGCTATTGATTGTAGAAGGAATCTGTGTCCGTCATAGGTTGATGATGTCCCCTTGAGGAGCTCATAAGGATTATCATGTGAACCCTGCAGGTGGAATTTATTCCGGCATGATAATGAGATTGAGTGGTACTACTCTTGGATGGATATTAATTAATTGAGTTGTCAGTAACTAAAATTAATTAATGGATATTATATATCTTAAACATGGGGAGACTAACGGGCTCATAATAAGGAGCCCAAAACGTAATTTTGGGATTGGAAAGGCAGTGCAGTAATAATATTTTAGTGGAATATATTATTATTATTGGACTTAAGTATAAGCTTTGGGCTAAGCTTGGATACTTAAGCCCAATGGAGGCCCAACCCAATTTCTCCTCCTGGTCCCTGCTGTAGCCCATGTATGTAAGTCACCTCGGCTTATCTGGAACCGTAATCTTATTCATTACTCACGTGTGATGAGGGTTGAGAGCAGATTGAGGAGGTCTCGTAGATCGTCGCCCACACGACAGAAGATCAGAAGGTAGTTTGCTACTGCTGTCCGCCACCTCGCGAAATTTATATAAAATCGTACAGTACTCAGAATTCGATGATCAATATACTGACGGAAAGCCGTTGAAGAGAGGATCGTCTGAGTATAAAGATCATTCAATTTTGACATCAGACGAGGAAGTTATGTCTATTCTCGTGGGACTGCACAGTCTGCCAGTGAGAATCCTTCATCTTCTACATACCCTGGTGAACGGTAATCGTTTCTATAATTTATTGCTTCCGCTGATATTAGAAACGCATGGATCCCTAACGGATCACATTAACCAAATGATCCAAGTGCCAACAATTGGTATCAGCGCGAGGTTTTGTGGTGAAGTGTGAAACGTTAGGCTAGGGTTTATATGGTTAGTTTTTTGAAATTAGGATCACATGTTTAGGGTTTTGGTTTTACTGCTAAATCATGAATATCCCTATGTGATATATACCCTGTATCATACCTATTTTTTCGATGGTTGAGTGTGAGAGGATTCGACAAAAACTGTTTGTCAATTTCACATGGAAGGAAGAAAAAGTGGGCAAAAAAAAACAGATTCACGTTTTTGAGAGAAAAACCAGCGCAGTGATATTGCAGAGGCAATAACCGGAGTTTCAACCATCGGATCAAGCTGAATTTTGGTCAGCACGTTTGGATTTTGTGGATGTACATTCGGAACGGTGAAGATCGTATTTGGAGCATTGTGTTGTCGGGAATACGCCGAAAACATAAGTAAGTTTTTGGGCGATTCTGTTCTGCGCAGTCGAGGGAAAAGAGCTGTTTCTCACAAACTAACCGTTGGATCGACCTGTAATTTGGACAGCATGTTTAGAACTCACAGAGTAGATTCTGAACGGTGAAGATTGGATTCTAGTGTCTACAGTTGCGAACCCTGAACGACAGTTGGTGTAGTTTGGTGTTGCGCATTGGGAACACTGAACTTGGTTCCGTGCAAGTAGGCCCTTGGACGAGCGACAGCCCGAGCGAGGAGCGCTCGTCTAGGAACATGGTGTTGTGCACAGCATCAAGTGAATGGCACGGCTGGGGCGCGTTTTGAACCGGGCAAAGAGCGATCAACTGCTGGACGTGTGCTGCTCGTTGGCGTGCGTAGCAGCGTGCTAAGTATCAGGCAGCCTAATGGGCATTGGTGCTTGTTGGGAGCTCGGGACATGACGTGTAAATCTTTCACGTTGGAGAGGAGTCGCACACGTTGGCTTGCTGGATGTTGGGATGGCGTGCATGGTGGCGTGCCATGTGGCGCGCGGAACACTGTGTGAGGCTGCGCGAATGAAGGTTCGATCGATGCTGCATCAGGTTCGAGCGGATTCACATCAGGTTCGATTGGTCTGCATCAGGTTCGATCGATGCTGCACCAGGTTCGAGCGAATTCACATCAGGTTCAATTGGTCTGCATCAGGTTCGATCGATGGTGCACTAGGTTCGAGCGGATTCACATCAGGTTCGATTGGTCTGCATCAGGTTCGATCGATGCTGCACCAGGTTCGAGCGGATTCACATCAGGTTCGATTGTCTGCATCAGGTTCGATCGAGGCTGCACCAGGTTCGAGCGGATTCACATCAGGTTCGATTGGTCTGCATCAGGTTCGATCGATGCTGCATCAGGTTCGAGCGGATTCACATCAGGATCGATTGGTCTGCATCAGGTTCGATCGATGCTGCACCAGGTTCGAGTGGATTCACATCAGGTTCGATTGGTCTGCATCAGGTTCGATCGATGCTGCATCAGGTTCGAGCGGATTCACATCAGGTTCGATAGGTCTGCATCAGGTTTGATCGATGCTGCATCAGGTTCGAGCGGATTAACATCAGGTTCGATTGGTCTGCATCAGGTTCGATCGATGCTGCACCAGGTTCGAGCGGATTCACATCAGGTTCGATTGGTCTGCATCAGGTTCGATCGATGGTGCACTATGTTCGAGCAGATTCACATCAGGTTGGATTGATTTGCATCAGGTTCGATCGATGCTGCACTAGGTTTGAGCGGATTCACATCAGGTTCGATTGATCTGCATCAGGTTCGATCGATGATGCACCATGTTCGAGCGGATTCACATCAGGTTCGATTGGTCTGCATCAGGTTCGATTGACTCTGCACCAGGTTCGAGCGGATTTGCATCAGGTTCGACTGGTCTGCATCAGGTTCCACGTGAGTCTCCACAATGTGATCGGGCAGGGTGCCGGAGTGGTGGAGCAGGCTGCGGGGAGGTCGATCCCCGTCGCAGTTGTCCGCATTCGTGAGTAGTGGCGAACAATCGAATTCGCTGTTATATAACTGTTATAATTTATTTATTAATTGATTATTGTTATATATGTATGCATGTTTTCTGTGATTTACTGCCTTATGTGCTGTAATATGAGCATGCTAGGTTACGTATATTATTCTGAATATTATATGCATGTAAAAACCCTTGGTTTTAAATAACTAAGTGGGAGAGGGAATTGATAATTAATTCCCGCGGCCTCCATTATTGGTTTGTTAGTAATGTGAATAAACTTGCGCGTCGGCATTAGAGCCTTCCTCCCCATCGGATGAGTTTATTCATAGATTGCTGGAACATACTTCATTAAATAATTATGTTTGTAATGTGATGCATATGAACTTGCGCTTTGGCACTCCCTATCGGATGAGCTTATATGCGGTTCACTGGTACAAACTTATAATTGATGACTGTAGGAAGTTATCCAAGCGCGTGTGTACTTCACCATCTGTAAGGCACATAAGCTTGCGCAATGGACTTGGGGTCAAATAATGGTGTACACTTAGATGCAAATAATAAGTATCCTCCCCATCGGAGTCACTGCTTTTATTTGCATGGCTAAAGAGGAACCGACTATTAATTATTTTGTCATAAAGTTAGGTTGACAAATGAATTAATGGGTAAAACCTTCTCTTGTAAATGTTCGGGTTTATAAATGTCCACACTATCGTGGCTTGCAAACTCACGGTGCTTGAGATGTCGGTGAATTTATATTTTATATTGTTTTGAGGGAATCAATATAAATGGATAAATTCGAAGATTTGATCGGTATATATATTTTATGATTCTCTGAATTTCGAATAGTTTTATTTCACTTATGGTTGACCAAAAGAAATTATATTTACTGGTCCAAAATTAGATGATTAGAAAAGAATCTTGGATTCTAATTTTACTGCTTAAGAAATACATGTGTGTTCTCACAAAAGACTTATCATGATGCATATTAAAGTCTCTGGTGAAGAGATAAGAGATTCATAGAAATATGATGGTCTCATGTAACTCTTCGGATACTTGAGTAAGTTAAAAGGCGGTAGGTCATGATTGAATTTGATGAATGAATTGGAAATACATGGAATAGAAGTTGAAAGGGAAACCTAAGTCAATTTTATTCTTCATTGTTTGCCTAAATGTTTTGAGCAAGTTCCACCTGAATTACAAAAAGGCTGTATATGGTGGGGAACTTCTGACAAAACATATGGCGAAGAAAATCCAATTTCATCAAGATGTGAACAAGGTTAGTATCTCATTCACTAGTTGTTGAAGCATGATTAGCGTTGGCATTTACTGACATGTTGTGTGTAGATACCGAAATCACTAAAAGCCTGCAACTAAGTGATGATGAAATAATAATATACATGGGTAAAACTACGAGAGTAGTGGTTGTTGCAGTGGGAGTTGTTTATTTATCTTACGATATGAATAAACGTTTGATTATGAGAAATTGTCTTTACGTACGTTTTCATAGAAAGAATTTTATTTCAGTTTCTATGCATTTATGGATGGATACTCCATTTCATTTAAATGACATGGTCATAGTAATGAAGAATGGAGCTATAATTTGTTAAGGTACATTAGTGACAATTTGTAAACTCTTAAATCACGTTTATACCACGGATGCAACAAATAGTAATTAATAATGCGTCTTTTAATCCTAATAAGAGAATGACTCTTATGCAAATGATTAGATAGATGATGAATTATTTGGAATTACTAAATTTATTTTATGGGTATACCATAGAAACAGCATGTCGTGTAACGTTTGTCTGTTTGTGGGATATTCTAGAATAATGAAGGGTGATGATTTATTTAATCCAAAAGATCAAAGGGTGATTGTTAACACAAACACTAGTTTTTTTTTTTGGAAAAGGACTATGTATTAAATCATAAACCTATGTATAAATTGTTCTACAGGAAGTGAGAGGGAAAACACAAAGTATTAGTACCAAGTGTATAAGAGGATATACCACAAGTTAAACTGCAAAGCGTGTCATGTCTGATATACAATTGCGTGTAGTGCCTTGTCGTAGTGGGAGGGTTGTTCGACAACTTGTAAGATATATATTTTGGGAGAGTCGTGAGACTTAGTCCCTAGTAAACATGGATTGAACCCACAGATACGATGAAGCACTACAAGATCGAAATGCGATATCTTATCTAGTGCGATGATGTTGAAATAGAATTGATGAATTCTAAATTAAATTTGGGAGCTTGTAAGATCACTAAATGGTGTAAAAGCCATTGGAAGTGGTCATACAAAATAAAAGAGGATCATATGGTAAGGTGAAAACCTTGGAAGCAAAGCTTGTTGCGAAAAAGGTATACTCAGAAAGAAAGGGTTCGATTATGAGATAACCTGTTCGCCGGTAGCTATGCCTAAGTCGATCCGGACTCTTTTACCTGTTGCTACTCATATGGAATATGAGGGATAGCAAATAGATGTCAAGACAACTTTCCTGAATGGAAGTCTTGAGGAAAACATCTATGTTAAGCAACCAGAGTGATTCATTGCAAAGAGCTAAGAGCATTTTGATATTAAGCTTAAAAGTGTCCATCAATGGACTAAAGCAAGCTTCAAAATTATAGAACATCCGTTTTGATGAAGAAATCCAGTGATATGAATTTTATCAATGCTCGAATATGTCTTGTGTATTGAAAAGAGTGACGGAAATGTGGTGGTATTTTTGTACTATACGTAGATGATATATTGCTCATTGGAGACAATGAAAGAGTATTGTCAGGCGTATGGGTATGATTAATAAAGCAGTATGAAATGAAGGACTTAAGAAGAGTAAAAATATCCTTTTGATCACGGTAATACGGATCACAAAAAGGGTGTTAGGCTTAGCTCAAGTTTAGCAAAATGATACGATCCTTACTCATTTAGTATGTGAATTTATCTAAGTGAATGTGTCTTGAGACACAAAAAGAGATAAAGGTGATGAAAGCGGTTCCTTATGCTTCGGCGAATAAGGAAGCTTAATCTAAGGAATGCTATGCATGAGAATGGATAATTGTATTGTCAATTGCATAGACAGTGAGTATCAAGGTAACTCGAAATAAGAATGTTGAACTGTGGTAAGACATATATTTATGTACCTGAAAAGGACTAGAAATTATATGTAGGCTTACCGGACAGATTCGTGCTTCTTATGAGTTACGTAGATTCGGATTTTTCAAATCAGATAGGGATAGCAGTAAATCCACCTCAAGGTTATGTGTTTAATTTTAAGAAGTAGAGCCATAATATGGAGGAGTGTTATATAGAAATATATTTCGAACTCCGGACTCCATCATGGAAAGATGATAAATTGGAGCCTATAAGGCACCCAAATTATCTATATGACTCTAGAAACTTCATGATGGACTTTGAAGTATTTCTAATTTTGCCCAATATTATCACAATTTAAATTAATGATATTGGTGCAGTTGCAAACTTGAAGGAATCACGAGTCCATAAGGCAATTAAACACATGGAGCGCGAGTACCACCTGTTACGAGAAATTGTATGATGAGGGGAAGGTTGTTGTCGTCTAGATTGCATCGGATGATAACCTAGTAAATCCATTTACAAGGACCATAAACGAAAGCTTTTGATGGTCGTGTAGTAGGAGTGGGAATCAGATGTATGGCGGAAGACATGACAGCATAGTCTTTTAGTATAAGTTGGAGATTGTTGGATTATATATTAAAAGTCTAGCTTTTTGTATGAACAATGTTATAACAATTAATTTGAAATGAGAATCATACAATCAAATGATTGCGTCTTATAATTTATTTATATGCACGATGCAATAGTCCACTTACTTTATACTGTAGATAATATGTTGTGCGACAACACGCGGAAGATCATATTATCGGTTTCCTTATAAAGTATAAACAGATGCTCACAACCGAGATAGACGGGGACTCTCTATCGGGATGGTTGTAGTGTGGTTTGGTATTAGCTTGTCTTGGCTATAGAATCACATTAGTGCACTTGTGTGTATTGAGCAGGACCGCTTGAGATCGTTCGACTTATACTGACTTATAGGAGAACTTGATCTCAGTTATTATGGAAGTTCGTGCTCTTAATCCCTATACAATAACCTCGACACGTAGGGCAGTATTTATTTCTTTGATTCATCAATGAGTGAGATTTACATGTAATTAAATCAACAAACTCTGTGAGTTGGGAAGTAATGATGTCTCTATGGTGTGCTGTTGATTGTAGAAGGAATCCGTGTCCGTCATAGGTTGATGATGTCCCCTTGAGGAGCTCATAAGGATTCTGAACGATATGTTAATTATTCAAAAACGAGAGGCCGAAGCCAGTGTCACAAGTACATATAATAAAGACTCCACATGCGGAGCAACCAAAAGGAAAATACGCCTATCTAGAAAGCAAATGCTCGAATCTAATTACATGCAGAAGAATAGAATTAGTCAAGCTATCCAAAGAAGGTCGGGCACCCTGGAAGAGCGCATCATTCCGAGCCTTCCAAATGAAGAAGACGCTTCCATAGAGAGCAAGCGTCCACCTCCTCCTCTCACGAACATGCACACGCCGGTCCTTGCAGAGCCACTTAAGACCGGCTTTCAGCGTGGTAATCTGTCGCTTCCACTCCACTTCATCCCTGACCCGATTCCATACATGTCTCGTGAACGGACACCCAAAGAAGAGATGGTCTCTCGTTTCGGGGGCCCCCACGCACAACACGCACTCGATCGGGCCCTCATGCTGTCTCCATCTGTCCATGGTAAGCAGCCTGTTCCTCACCGCGATCCACATCCTGAAGGAATGTTTCTGCGGTGCCCACGGACTCCATAACTTCTTGTAGACAGGCAGTACCGGCATAGAGTGCGAAACGAGCCAATACAACCTGCCCACTCGAAGTTTCCCCATCTCCGAGCACGAGGCCAAGGTAGTAACGATGTCACCACCAATCCGTGCTCTCACCCTATCCCTCGCACGGAGTATGTCCTTCCACACGATTGAGGCACTGTAGTTCACCTCAACATCCCAACACGAGGAAGACTGAAGATAAATGGCGTTAATCCACTTAACCCACAGTGACTTCTTCTCCTGATGCACATCCCACAACACACCACAGAGGGCCGCATCGTTCAGAAGGTCAATTCCCTTGAGTCCCAGGCCACCCTGTTCCTTAGGGAGAGTGACCTCCTCCCAACGAACTGCGCCCCTCGGAGTGCCCCAAAGGAAGGACCGAATCATCCTCTCAATCCTATCCACAATACTCTTGGGGATCTTCACCATAGACGTCCAGAAATTCATCAGCCCGTACACTACCGATCTAATGAGTTCCAACCGGCCGGCATACGAAAGCAAATGCGTGGACCAACCCCTGATCATATTGGTCACCTGCGTGATGAGCGGCTCGAAGGCAGATTCTCGGAGCTTGCTTCCCTGTAGCGGTACTCCCAAATATCGGACAGGAAAGGTGCCTTCCTGAAAAGGCAGAATCTCACGAATAATCTGCTCCTCATCCTCCGGAACCCCAGCCATAAACAGATGAGACTTGTCTGCGCTAACCTCCAAACCTGACATTCGGGCAAATCGATCAAGTGCCTTGGCTACGACCTCTGCCGAAGATCGGTTACCATAGGCAAATATGATCAAGTCATCTGCAAACACCAGATGAGTGACTCCCAACTTCGCACAGTGCCTAGAGTGGTACTTATATTTGTCCGTCACAGTCATTCTCCTAAAGAGACGGGAGAAGTAATCCATGCACAGCACAAATAATAAGGACGACAGCGGATCACCCTGACGTAGGCCTCTCTTACCATCGAAATAACCCTCAGGTGAGCCGTTGACAAGGATGGAGAATGAGGTGGTGGTGACACATTCCATGATCCAACCTATCATACGCTGAGGGAACTTCAACCCCGTAAGCACTCCACGCAGAAACTCCCAGTCCACCGAATCATAAGCCTTCTTGATATCAACTTTGATGGCCATTCTCCTATACTGACGATGCCTAGCCCACCCATAGTTCTTAACAATCTCCTGGGCGAGCATCACGCAATCTCTCATCTTTCGGTTCTTCACAAAGCCAAAGTGATTTTCCGCCACCAAGTCCTCCATCAAATCCGTCATTCGTGTCACAATGATACGAGAAATAATTTTGTAGATCACATTGCAGCACGAAATCGGGCGGAAGTCCCTAACAGTGGGATCGTGCTTTCCTTTCGGGATTAGTGTAATAAACGTGGCGTTCATCTGACGCAAAAGCTGCCCGGAGTGGAAGAACTCCTGGACAGCCTTCACCACGTCCGAACCAACCACGTCCCACGCATCCCTGAAGAAAGCCGCCGTGTACCCATCCGGCCCAGGTGCTTTGTCTCCATTCATACTCCACACAATCCTCTTCACTTCGTCATCCATGACAGGCGCCTCAAGCTGCTGAGCCTGCTCATCACTAAGCACTGCTCCCCACTCAAACACACTGTCATCTATGCTCTCGCACTCCCCCGCAGTACCCAACAAGTCTCTGTAGAATGAAAGGAATTCTCCAACGACTTCCTGACGGGAGGTAGTATGCCCGGATTCAGTGCGTATGGATGGAATGAAGTTCCTCACACTATTTGACTTGATCTTCTTGTAGAAGAATTTCGTGGGTTTATCCTGACTGATCAAGTAATCGGCTCTGGCCATCTGAGAGAAGAATAGATGCTCGGCGTGACACAAGAAGTCGACCCTCTTGGCTGCCTCCCGAACCCTGTCCCACTTCTCAATATTACCGGGATCAGCGTGGCTCTCCATCTGCAGACCGTCAAGCTCCGCTCTAGCTCGCTCTGCTTTTTCAGCTATATGACCGAAATCCCTCCTGCCAAGCTGTCTTAACTTCGGTTTGAGCAGCTTTAGCCTTCGACAAACACTGAACTGAGCCGTACCCCACACCTGCGAGTCCCAAACCTCACGAACGGAATCCAGGAAGTCCTCGCTGGTTTTCCACATGTTCGCGTACCTGAATGGTCTCCCCTTCGAGTGCTCAGGATGGAAGATGGAAACTAGAACGGGGCAGTGATCCGAAGTGGCCCCCATGGGTAGAAACTCCGACTCTACTACACCTGAGGCGGCGTCCCAGTTCGAGTTCACCAAAACTCGGTCTATGCGACTCCATACTCTGCCATTCGTCCAGGTGAAGAAACACCCCTTGGACTTTGCATCATCCAAACCCCTATCAACACAGAACTCCTCGAAATCCACCCTATACCAATTCCGCTGAGACGGAACAATTTCAGATCTCTCTTCCGGTTTCCTCACACAGTTAAAGTCTCCAAGGATCATCCAGGGAGAGTTAACTGCTGGGACAAGCGAGGAGAGATGAGTCCATAGCCTGCGCCTATCAACAACGCCATTACGGGCGTAAACAACACTGATGAGGAACTCCTGTTGTGAAATCAGACAGCGCACCAAACCAGAAATACATTGCTCGTGGAGCACAACATTACTAAAACCAATCAGGGTGGGATCCCACACAATCACAATTCGACCACCTTCGACAATATCCATATTATGCACACAATTCCAACTCGGAACAATTCTACCAACAACGTCTAAAACATTACTAACAGATAATTTAGTTTCAAGGAAGCCAGCTAAGCATATTTTATTCTTGCGAACTAACCTGCGGGCTGCTCGCTGCGCACGAGGGGCTGCAAGCCCTCGTACGTTCCATGCTAGGCACTTCATTGACGAACAGTGGGGGAAGAGCCCCCGCCTCGGTCTTGTCGGATTCCTCTGTCCGGCGGCTCCTGAATGGATATGCCGGTACCTCTCCTTACCCCTCCCGCCCTATGAGTGGATGAGGGGGGCGGAGAACGACCCGAGCGGCCTACGGCCTCGGCATCGTCTTCCTCTTCCGTATCAGAAGCCCATGTCTTCCTAGTGTTCGATCTCACGGGCTGTTTACCTTCCCGTCTATTGATCCTCCAATCATCCTGGTCAAGTTCGTCCAGAATTTGGTATCGGCCAGTAGCGACCTTGTGTGCTTGTTCATCGGTTAGAGGAGGACCGGCGGAGGCTCTTCTCTTTCCGTTGCGATTACGTTTCTTCCTCGGCCGTGTGTTTCGAGTGCCCACGTGCTGGAAACCATCATTGTCAACTGTTTCATCAGCACGCGTGGGTTCCGGAGGCTGTTCAGAACTCTTCTTCTCCTTATTACCCCTAACAGACCCGTCGCAGTCACTAACAAGATGGCCAAATTTCTTGCACTTAGTACAATACGCCGGGAGGCGTTCGTACAAGACAGACTGCGTGAAATTGGCACCTCGATAGTTGAATGTGACCTCCTTCGGGAGTTCCTGCGAGACATCAATATCAACTCTCACACGAACAAACGATACCTTATCCGCCTTAGCAGAGGTATCATCCACCATAATCGGTCTTCCGATCAAAGAAGCAACCTTGCTGATATGATTCTTCGACCACAGTTCCAGGGGGAACGAAGGAAGACGAATCCAGACCGGAACATGGGAGATTTCCCGATCGTCAAACTGAAAGGCCCGCGGCAACCTTTCAAGCATAAGATATCGCTCCCAAATAGAATGGGTAGCGCCATCCAACACCTTGTGCACATCTTCCTCCGAGCAGAGCCGGAATATGATCCAACCCAATTGGTGCATGACTATGGTATACTTGACGCCCCACGCCCGGCAGATGGCGTGGAGAGCCTGCATACCCGGAAACCTCCCCGAGAAGTAGCCCACAAGTGTGTGTTTCCATTCGTCTGAGTCATCCTTCGGATCCAAATAGGCCACTCCATCGCATGGTGCGATGTACTCGAGTTTCCTATTCGGATCAATATTATTTTTGTTGACGAATTTGGAATAGTCGACGGGTTCCTTGGGAGCGGAACCGCCATCCTTTTGCGCGCGCTGATCGCGCTGGCCGCCCTGTTGCCGAGGCGCATTCGGCCCGCCCTGTTGTTGCCCCGCGCCGCTTGGGCCCCGCCCAGTATTGGCGCCTGCTGTCGGCGCGCCCGAGTGTTGTCCTGCGCCGCCTGGGCCTCGCCCAGCACTGCCGCCCGATGCCTGCTCGCCCGAGTGTTGCGCCGCGCCGCCTGGGCCACGCCCAGAACTGACGCCCGTTCCCAACGCAGACTGCCGAGGAGGACTTCCATTCTGCCGGGGCGATCCACTAGCCTACTTCGGAGTCTCGGCACTTCCTGCAATCTCGGAGGTCTGCCGAGGGGCATTCTCCAACACCTGCACTTGCCGAGGGGTGCTGCCCGTCAGCCGAGACACTCCATCCGCCTGTCGAGTGGGAGAGGCAGGAGGGGTGGCCGCTTCGAGTCGACGTCTAGTACCCGGAGTGGTGTTGCGCTGTCTCTCCACCGAGGGCTTGCGTTTAGGGTTGGGGTTGCGCACGATAGGTGCTTCCGGTGTAGCTCCATCCATAGCCGAATCAACAAGTCCACGCGTGGGGCTGCCAGCGCCGTGGGTGTTGGTCGTGTCGGCCACGACGATGGCCAAGGATCCGACGATCAAATCGGTCTCCATCTCCGCACGATCCGCAGCGATGGAACGCGCCAAGGCAGCGCCGTCTTCAAGCTGCGGATTCTCCGCAAGAACAGCTTCTTTCAAGATTTTCTTCCTCTCAATCTCCTTCGCCCAATCCTTAACCGATTTAAACGTTTCCTCACTCACACGTACTTCCGTCGATGCCTTTGTAGGCGTCTTGCTTCTCGACTTCTTCCCCATGAGAGAATCGGTCTAGAAGGGATACATGAACGAGAGAGGGCGCTCTACACCGCCATGGGGAGCGGTGCGATCAAACCGGTTGTCAATGGCGAGGAGCGCCACCGACGATGGAAGGGAAACGGGTGCGAAAGAGCAACCAGGCCGCGACAGTACACAACAGCCACAACAAAAACCAACAGAACAATAAGGAACCCTAGCGTGGATTGAGATCAAAACCTGATTGCTGTCGACGGGAAGCGCCGGCTGCTTTGGGGATGATCAATCGTTGCTGGGGCAGGGAAACCACTGCGTCCCGCGGCCGTGGATGGAGTGCCGGGATCGTCGATCGCTGAAGGTGATCAAGGGCCGCGAGAAAGTCAACGGCGTCCGCGAGAGAAATCTGTACAGCGTCTGATTTTCACCGCGGAGATCGTTCAGTCAGCCTATTGTCGCCGGTCAAGAGACGCCGGCACCGCTGGGATGATCGGCCGTGAGCGAGAAACACTGCCAGCCGCGCAATCCAACGATCTGGAACGATCGCGATGGCAGCCGCGAACCAAAAGATCAGGGACGAACACACCGCCGTGAAGAGCGACCAGTCAGCCTTTTGTCGCCGGCAAGAGGCGTCGACAGCGCTGGGATGATCGGCCGTCGCTGGAGGTTGGTGTCCGCCGTGAATCAAGCCGCGGGCAGGAGGCGCCGCCGGCCGCAAGAAGCCTTGCACGAAAAGTTATGAGAGAGCGAATTTTTGGAACTAGGGTTCCAAAAATTTTGCACGCGCAATGACTCTCAGGAGCTCATAAGGATTATCATGTGAACCCTGCAGGTGAAATTTATTCCGGCATGATAATGAGATTGAGTGGTACTACTCTTGGATGAGATATTAATTAATTGAGTTGTCAGTAACTTAAATTAATTAATGGACATTGTATATCTTAAACATGGGGAGACTAACGGGCTCATAATAAGAAGGAGCCCAAAACGTAATTTTGGGATTGGAAAGGCAGTGCAGTAATAATATTTTAGTGGAATATATTATTATTATTGGACTTAAGTATAAGCTTTGGGCTAAGCTTGGATACTTAAGCCCAATGGAGGCCCAACCCAATTTCTCCTCCTGGTCCCTGCTGTAGCCCATGTATATAAGTCACCTCACCTTATCTGGAACCCTAATCTTATTTATTATTCACGTGTGATGAGGGTTGAGAGCAGATTGAGGAGGTCTCGTAGATCGTCGCCCACATGACGTCGAGATCAGACTTGGGACATACGGCAGAAGATCAGAAGGTAGTTTGCTACTGCTGTCCGCCACCTCGCGAAATTTATATAAAATCGTACAGTGCTTAGAATTCGATGATCAATATACTGACGGAAAGCCGTTGAAGAGAGGATCGTCTGAGCATAAAGATCATTCAATTTTGACATTAGACGAGGAAGTTATGGCCATTCTCATGGGACTGCATAGTCTGCCAGCGAGAATCCTTCATCTTCTACATACCCTGGTGAACGGTAATCGTTTCTATGATTTATTGCTTCCGCTGATAATAGAAACGCATGGATCCCTAACAGATCATGTTAACCAAACAATCCAAGCACCAACACGAGCAACGCCTCCTGATCGAACAATGATCGAGCAAACCTTTTGTAAGAATTGGTCATTTTACTCGACCCAACTTCATCTGCTCGACCAAGATAATTCTGGTCGAGCAAATTCTCTTGGTCGAGCAATGCAACTGTATAATTTTGCACATTTTGCTCGACTTTGCCATCTTACTCGACCAAAGTAATACTGGTCGAGCAAGCCTTTAGTGATCGAGTAACCCTCAAAAAATGCCTTAGAAAATCGTGTCTTCCAATTTTGTGTCCTAAAGACCTATTTTCCTATACAAATACGCTCAAATAGCCTCATAGCCTCTGATTCATGGATTTTCTATAAACAACCTGATTCATCTTGATAATAGACGTAATCATACTCAATTTCAACACAAATCCAAGCCCAAAACACGTGAATTTTCACTCTCATCAAACTCCCAAACTTACATGTTGCTCATCCCGAGGCAACGAATTCAAAACAACAGAAAGATAGTTTAATCACAAGATTCTTATAATAAGAATAACATATTCTAACACATGCAATTGTATCACTTCAAAACATGCACTCCATCATACCCTTCATTCACGCAAAAACATCAATTAATCACAATACTTCTACGAGTGCTAAGTCATCTAGCTCACGGTAAGTGCACACTCTCTCTCTCTCTCTCTCTCTCTCTCTCTCTCTCTCTCTCTCTCAAGTGCAAAAGATATACACTTTAAAGGCTAGTATATACTCTCAAATTCAATTCATATACTCGCATAACCATAAGCTTGACAAGTGTCTAAAAAAACCATCTACAATCGTTTCAATACTAGGATCACAAAGGACTTACTTTTTGGGTTGTAATGTTGGCTCTTTGGTAAAGGTAAGAGTATTTAGGTAAGAATGACTAATTCACTAGTAGAGAATTACCTTGGAGTTTTGCTTTTCATCCAACAGCTTTCATCAAATCATCAAACAGCTTAATTTCCTGGCTCCATCATTATTCTCATTATCTTTGTAATTCATCGGCTTCTTCCTTACTTTGGAATCAACATCATCTTTCTTCAAAGTACAAGGGTACCAATTTCGGGCACTACCCTTCTAAACAGCTGGTGTACCAGTTTCAGGCACTACCCCTATACAAGATTTAACCACGTCTTTTGACTCTTCACTTAGCAAAGTTTACTTTCCCTCTTCAATTTCATCACTTAACACATCATTCACCTTAACTCTCTACTAGTAAATAGGGTATTTTAAGCTAAAGTAAAGGGAATAAAGGTTGCTATCATGGGCATGCCAAAGAAAAAGCTTTTAAAGGTCAACGGGCTACCAATGAATACATATTAAGGCAGGAAAAATTTAGCTAAGTGGCTCAATTATCAATAACGGCCTAATATCACGTCCTAGTATCTATCTATCATAAATTTCGAACAAGACTCCAAGTCAAGTTCTAGAATACGAGTATACAAACGACTCTCAAGAATAAACTATCATGTTCATAGCATGATCAATAGTCTCAAATCCTCACATGGGTTATAGAATCCTAAGCACTCTTCAAAGCATGCAATTAACATCAATTTATTCATGAACTACAAGTAAAAATGGAACATGCTCATCATTAACAAATCAACATGCATCAAAAAAGTGCACATGCATAACATGAATCATCATCATCACTAAAACAATCCACGTCAACTCAATGTAACCATCATCAATATCGTCAATATAGACCACTCACACATGAATCACCACACAACCACACCACCATCAACGCTCCTCCCGTAAAGTGAAAAAGATAAGGGGGATGAGATGAAACAGACAAAGAGAAAAACCTGGCGCAACTACTCCTCAGGAGCATCATCATCATCACTCTAATCCATGTGCCATAGGTCAAAATCCCAATGTAGCTGGTATACCTTCCCATCAATCTCTCGGCTGCTAGCCTGCACCTCTCCGATTCTTTTATCCATAGCATCACACCTCAGGTTGAATGCAACGTAGTTCGCATTCGCCAATGCCAGCTGCCTATTTGTCTCTTGTTGATTCGCATTAAGCGTGGCGAAGTGGACTCCATTAAGGTTGCGGATGAAAGCAACTTTAGCAACCTATTAAAACGACCTTTTATTCTGCCTTGTTTTGCTCGACCATAGCTCGACTTTCAGGATATGGTAGAGCAAAGTATGGTGGTTAAGCAACCTTACTGTAAGATTTGCACATTCTGCTCGACCAGCGCTCGACATTCAGTATATGGTCGAGTAACATGTTCTGGTCGAATAAACATTTTGTAAGTTTTGTGCATTTTACTCGACCAGTACTAGACCAGGGTAAATGGTCGAGCAACTACCTAAGCTTCTGAAATTTCGTACTCCTCTAATTTATCCCTGCAACAATTAAACTATAGGACAACATCAAGTATCAAAATAGCAACAATTAAGCTGGAGAATCACTTTAAACTTGATAAAACCATGTATAACTCCGCATACGGCACACGAAACACAAAACACCACTAAACATTAGGCAAGTTGCAAAAACATCGACACATAAAACTGGTTAAAGTTTTAATATGTAGCAAAAAATCAACTCCCCTAACAAACGTTACAAAGAAAAGATTATACTATCAGTGCTTCAATGAAGTAAGTACATCACACCCCCCAAACTTAGTAGAAATTATAGTCGAAACTAAGTTTGCAAAGAGATGTAATTTCCTATTAGTAAGCATGTCAAACATAAAAATTTCTTACTCACACTAATGAAATAAAGCATTAAAACGGGAAGGAAAGCCCCCAACAAGAGCTCTTGTTTAACGTCGGAGAGTCACGATGGTACCAATCTAGTGCAAGGTATCCTCAAAGACGACACAAGCATCATCCGGCGACTTGTAATGCTTCAATTGATGCCCATTCGCCGCTATGATGTCTCCATCTTTGTCTATGAGTTCAAAACTCCCCCCTCCACAGGCTCTATGGATAAGGAATGGTCCCGTCCACTTTAATTTCAATTTTCCTGCGAAAAGCTTCAAACGCGAGTTAAAAAGTAATACCTCATCACCTTGTTTGAACTCTTTGTAGGAGATCTTCGAATCATGTCATTTCTTTATTCTTTCCTTGTAGATCTCAGAATTCTTGAAAGCTCGATTTCTGAACTTATCAAATTGATTGATATGAGTCATCCTCAACTCCTTTTGATCCTTAAGAGACAATTTCAAGCTTCTCAATGCCTAAAAAGCTCTATGCTGGACCTCTACGGACAAGTCGCACGGCTTCCCATAGACTAATTGATATGGTGACGTGTCAAGCACCGTCTTGTAAGCTGTTCAGAACCCCCACAACGCATCATCGAGCTTCATAGCCCAATCTTTCCTATTAGTTCCAACTACTTTCTCTAAAATTTGCTTCACTTGTCGGTTGGAGACCTCCACTTGCCCATTCGCTTGAGGGTGATAGGGTGTAGTAACCCTATGCTTTACTTCATAATCCTTGAGAACTTTATCAAGCAGCTTATTGACGAAGTACAATCCTCCTTCACTCACTAGCGCTCAAGAAACTCCATAGAGAGCAAAGATATGTTTCTTCAAGAAGGACAAAACTATCCTTGAATCATTCACACGATGGGAATGGCTTCCACCCACTTAAAAACATAATTCACTGCTAGTAGGATGTAGAGAAATCCATTAGATGGGGGAAAAGGTGCCATAAAATCAATCCCCCATACATCGAAGATCTCAACAATAATGCTTGGCTGAAGTGGTATCTCATCTCTTCTACTTATATTTCTCATACTTTGACATCTATCGCATGTCGCCACATAGGACTCACAGTCTTTAAACAAAGTAGGCTAATAAAGGGCAGATTGAAATACCTTAGCTGCTGTCTTTTGAGCTCCAAAGTGCCCCCCGTTAGGGTGTGCACGATAAAATTCAAGAACACTCTCCATCTCCATCTCAGGCACACACCTACGGACTATGGAATCCGTACAAATCTTGTAGACAAACAGATCATATCATATGAAAGACTCAACATCTCTCTTAAACTTAGCAAGTTGATACCTATTGAGATCTTTCGGAATTTCACCCACGGCAATGTAGTTGACATAATCCGCATACCATGGATCCATTCATTGAGCAGCGACCACACACGCTCTTTCAGCCCCTTCAACAAACACGGCCATGATCTTCTCATCAGGGAACATCACTTCAATGTAATCAAAAGAATCATCACAATGCCCCCGTGTCTCCAACCTTGATAGATGATCAGCCAAAACATTTTTTTTCCTTTCTTATCTCGGATCTCCATATTAAACTCCTGCAGAAGAAGAATCCATCTAATGATCCTTTGCTTTGCATCCTTCTTTGCCATCAAGTACCGGATTGCGGAGTGATCCGTGTAAACTATCGTCTTCATGCCAACCAAATACTGTTGAAACTTATTGAATGCATACACCACAGCTAGAAACTCATTTTCACTAACAGTGTAGTTCTTTTGTGCTACATCAAAATTTTTACTCGCATAGTAAATGGCACAAAACTTCTTCTCCCTCATCTGCCCAAGCACCACTCCAAGTGCTAAGTCACTTGCATCACACATAAGTACAAACGGTTGAATCCAATCCGGTGTGATCAAGATAAGTGCAGTAATAAGCGCCTCTTTCAAAACCAGAAAAGCTATTAGACATTCTTCATTAAAAATAAAAGGAACATCCTTTTCAAGTAAATGAGATAAGGGCTTGGAGTATTTCGAGAAGTCTTTTATGAATCTTCTATAAAAACCGGCATGTCCAAGGAAGGACTGCACTCCCTTTTCATTGGTAGGTGGTGGAAGCTTCTCAATCGTCACCACCTTTGCTCTATCAACCTGCAATCCTTTGGCAGAAATATGATGCCCAAGAACAATCTCATCTCTTACCATGAAATGGCTCTTCTCCTAGTTCAGGACAATATTAGTTTCTTGGCATCTCTTCAAAACAGTAGCTATGTTAGATAAACAAATATCAAAGGAGGAACCAAACACAGAAAAAATCATCCATAAACACCTCCATGATCTTTTCTATCAGCCCGTCAAATATGGCCATCATGCAATGCTGAAATGCAGCAGGAGCATTACACAATCCAAAAGGCATCTTCCTAAAAGCAAACGTTCCATAAGGGTAAGTAAAAGTAGTTTTCTCTTGATCCTCAGGTGCAATCATGATTTGATTATAACCCGAGTACCCATCTTAGAAACAATAAAACTCATACCCTGCAAGACGATCAAGCATTTAATCCATGAAAGGAAGGGGAAAATGGTCTTTGCATGTATTTTCATTCAGTTTCCTATAATCCGTACACACATGCCATCCCGTAGGAATCCTAGTGGCTAAAGTTTCACCATCATCGGATTTCACTATAGTCATCCCCCTTTTTAGCTACAACATGCAATGGACTCACGTGGGGAGTATCACTAATAAGATAAATAATTCTTGCATCTAACCACATTAGGATTTGCTTCCTAATCACTTCTTGAATAGTGGGATTCACCCTCCGCTGATTCTGAATGCTACTCTTAGCTTCATCTAACAATTGTATTCTATGCATGCAATATGATGGACTAATTCCTTTTAAATCATCAAGAGACCAACCAATTGCAGACTTATACTTCCTAAGCACATCTAACAAATCTTCAAGTTGATCATCATCAAGAGAAGAAGATACAATTACCGGATATTTTTCATTGCCACCAAAATAGGCATACTTCAAGTGCTCAGGTAACGGTTTCAACTCCTCTTTCTCTTCTTCTTTTGGAGTGCTGCTCCCTCTATCCTGAGATAAGTATTTTCTAGTCCACTTAACCTCTTCATACTCGGTCCTCTTTGATTCATACCTATCATCACCCAAAGCAAGTAAGTTTTCAAGAAAATCGATACATACCTCATTGGAGAGCTCATCTACCTGGTAGGAAAAGTAAGAAACTCCATCAAACATGTCTCCAAGGGATCCTTTGACAAGATTAAAGACATATCTTCTTTCACAATCTCATCCACTACGTCAATGCTGTGACACTGCGTATACATGGGCATCTTCATTGCTTTGTCAAGGTTGAATAAAACTTCTTCTTTATCCATCCATAACCTAAGTTCACCCTTTTGGACATCAATCATCGTTCCAGCAGTAGCTAAAACATTTTTTTTCCTTTCTTATCTCGGATCTCCATATTAAACTCCTGCAGAAGAAGAATCCATCTAATGATCCTTTGCTTTGCATCCTTCTTTGCCATCAAGTACCGGATTGCGGAGTGATCCGTGTAAACTATCGTCTTCATGCCAACCAAATACTGTTGAAACTTATTGAATGCATACACCACAGCTAGAAACTCATTTTCACTAACAGTGTAGTTCTTTTGTGCTACATCAAAATTTTTACTCGCATAGTAAATGGCGCAAAACTTCTTCTCCCTCATCTGCCCAAGCACCACTCCAAGTGCTAAGTCACTTGCATCACACATAAGTACAAACGGTTGAATCCAATCCGGTGTGATCAAGATAAGTGCAGTAATAAGCGCCTCTTTCAAAACCAGAAAAGCTATTAGACATTCTTCATTAAAAATAAAAGGAACATCCTTTTCAAGTAAATGAGATAAGGGCTTGGAGTATTTCGAGAAGTCTTTTATGAATCTTCTATAAAAACCGGCATGTCCAAGGAAGGACTGCACTCCCTTTTCATTGGTAGGTGGTGGAAGCTTCTCAATCGTCACCACCTTTGCTCTATCAACCTGCAATCCTTTGGCAGAAATATGATGCCCAAGAACAATCTCATCTCTTACCATGAAGTGGCTCTTCTCCTAGTTCAGGACAATATTAGTTTCTTGGCATCTCTTCAAAACAGTAGCTATGTTAGATAAACAAATATCAAAGGAGGAACCAAACACAGAAAAAATCATCCATAAACACCTCCATGATCTTTTCTATCAGCCCGTCAAATATGGCCATCATGCAATGCTGAAATGCAGCAGGAGCATTACACAATCCAAAAGGCAACTTCCTAAAAGCAAACGTTCCATAAGGGTAAGTAAAAGTAGTTTTCTCTTGATCCTCAGGTGCAATCATGATTTGATTATAACCCGAGTACCCATCTTAGAAACAATAAAACTCATACCCTGCAAGACGATCAAGCATTTAATCCATGAAAGGAAGGGGAAAATGGTCTTTGCATGTATTTTCATTCAGTTTCCTATAATCCGTACACACATGCCATCCCGTAGGAATCCTAGTGGCTAAAGTTTCACCATCATCGGATTTCACTATAGTCATCCCCCTTTTTAGCTACAACATGCAATGGACTCACGTGGGGAGTATCACTAATAAGATAAATAATTCCTGCATCTAACCACATTAGGATTTGCTTCCTAATCACTTCTTGAATAGTGGGATTCACCCTCCGCTGATTCTGAATGCTACTCTTAGCTTCATCTAACAATTGTATTCTATGCATGCAATATGATGGACTAATTCCTTTTAAATCATCAAGAGACCAACCAATTGCAGACTTATACTTCCTAAGCACATCTAACAAATCTTCAAGTTGATCATCATCAAGAGAAGAAGATACAATTACCGGATATTTTTCATTGCCACCAAAATAGGCATACTTCAAGTGCTCAGGTAACGGTTTCAACTCCTCTTTCTCTTCTTCTTTTGGAGTGCTGCTCCCTCTATCCTGAGATAAGTATTTTCTAGTCCACTTAACCTCTTCATACTCGGTCCTCTTTGATTCATACCTATCATCACCCAAAGCAAGTAAGTTTTCAAGAAAATCGATACATACCTCATTGGAGAGCTCATCTACCTGGTAGGAAAAGTAAGAAACTCCATCAAACATGTCTCCAAGGGATCCTTTGACAAGATTAAAGACATATCTTCTTTCACAATCTCATCCACTACGTCAATGCTGTGACACTGCGTATCCATGGGCATCTTCATTGCTTTGTCAAGGTTGAATAAAACTTCTTCTTTATCCATCCGTAACCTAAGTTCACCCTTTTGGACATCAATCATCGTTCCAGCAGTAGCAAGGAATGATCTCCCTAAGATAACAGGAATGTTATCATTGTCATCTTCCATATCAAGCACAAGAAAATCCACAGGAAATATGAGCTTGTCCACTTTAATAAGTACATCCTCTATCACACCCTTTGGAAAGGTTATAGACCTATCCGCCAATTGCAAAGCCACCTTAGTGGGAGCGAGCTCCCCCAAACTTAGCTTCTTAAATATAGATAAGGGCATCAAGTTGATGCTTGATCCAAGATCACACAAAGCTTTACGTGCCAGCCCCTTTCCAATCTCACATAAGATAGTGAAACTCCCCAGATCTTTCAACTTCTGTGGTAGCTTCCGCTGAATGATCGAGCTGCAATTTTCTGATAGATTCACTGTCTCTACCCCGTTCAAGCTTCTCTTCTTCAATATGATATCTTTTAAAAATCGGGCATAGTACGGCAACTCCATGATTGCTTCGGAGAAAGGAATGTTCAAGCTTATCTTGTTCATAATATCCTGAAATCTCTTGAACTTATCTTCCAATCCCTTTTTTACTATCCTAAAGGGAAACGGAGGAGGTATCTTTGTTTTTGGAATACCCCATTCATCATATTCAACCTTCTCCGCCTTATCCTTCTCGGATCTCAATCTTTCGCTCTTTCCCACTTCTTTTCCACTGTAAACTCAGTATTTTGTTCTTAGGATGGCTCTAGAGTGTTCTGAACAACAGGTGTAGCATTCGGTATAGAATCGGACACTGTACGAAATTGCTCGACCTCTGTTCGACCATATGGATCTGGTCGAGCAAAATGCTGGTGGTCGAACAGAATGTCTGATCACGAAATTGCATTCTCCATTTGTTGCTCGACCAGTGCTCGACCAAGATGGTTTGGTCGAGCAGAATGTTGTTGGTCGAGCGGCGGGACAGAAAACAGAGTGTCGAAATTATATTTTTCCGAAAATTGCTCGACCTTAGTTCAACCATCAGATCTGGTCGAGCTGATTAGGGTTGGTCGAGCAACTCTCCTGCTTCCTTCGCTCTCACTTGCCGGCTTCATCAGACCATCATATTGTTTACCCAACCTCAATGTGGTAGCATGACAAGACTTTGGGTTCTCAATACTTTGAGATGGGAACTTCCCTTTCTCAATAGTTTTCTCAATAGTTTTAGTCAATTTGTTTACGTTTCCTGCCATCTCCCCCATCAACAATGTAAGGTCTTTAACTTGTTTAGACAAATCTTCATGATTGGCATCAATCTTCTTTTCTAACTTGGCCTCAGGACGATCTACTCTTGCATCATTCCTTGCCATGTACACTATAGGAAATCATACGTTTTATGACGAAATTTTTTGCAACGAAAGAATTTCGTCATATTTAAGTACTCAAAGGTGACGAATTTTACTTTCAACACTAAAATATATTTATTGGCGACGTATTTCATTTTTGTCATTATAAATAATTTTATTCGTCACTAATTAGTTTATTTCATGTCGAAATTGATAAATGTGTCACAATTTTTTAAAGAGATATTTTTATCGAAAAAAATATTAGAGGTTAATTCTTCAATGACAAATTTATAATAATTAATGACAACACTTATCGTCATGAATAAAATATATTTTCATGATGATAATAAATTTTTCATGAAATGTTTAAACAATTAATGACATCATATGTGTCACAAATATTACCTATAATGACGATAATAGAAATCGTCACATAATCAATCGAAGATGAGTTATACTTTAATGTAACACATGATTTTCGTCATTATGTGATAAATTAATTTTTTTCTTTTGATAAAAAAATTAATTGTTATCATAATTTATTTCCCACTAATTGTTATATTTCATGAAAACATAAATAATTTCTTCACAATTTAAGGTAATTAATTTAAAATAGCTAAATAAACCAAATCAAAGTGTAACATTTATAAAAATAATAAATATATTTCACAAATAACTATACAAAATACAATACATCATGACCAACTTAGTAGAAATTTTAAAATATTCAATCCATTTGGTGAGTAACTAATGCTATGCACGATAGATCGCTAGTACAGTGAAGAAAACTAGCAACCACTTCAAAATAAATCAATATGCCTATCAAAGAAGTGCTACAAGTCAAGTTTGTACATTGAATGTAGTCAAATGGAACTTAAGAACTTGTCATCCGAACAATCATAATGACTGTAGCGTGAAATGATGGGACGTAAGTCTTCAATCTCTAATTGATAGGAGGAGAGTCAACAGCACATCCTCGCTAGCTTAACAACAACAGTATATTAATCGGTATACTTTCAGCAGCAGCAAATAAAATTAGCAGCAATAACATACCAAAACAACAGCATCACTAACCAAAACATTATACTACTTAGAACCATAGAAATCCACAGCATGGATGCCCCTGCAAGAAGAAATACCAGTAGCAATAATGCTGAATAACTAGGTAGATTGCAAAAAACCAGCGGCAGAATAATCTAGCAGATGACCTTATGTAGAAGAAAATCTGCAAGTAAAAAACCCAACAAAATTGCAGCAGCATGAAAAACAACAATGAGGCAACCAGCAGCAATTTAGCAGAAAACCAACAACAATGTAAACCACAATAGCAAGCAGCAAAAACTTGCAGCTGAGGCATAAATAAAACCCAGCATGGCACAACTTGTCACAATAATCTTAAAGAGTTTTCAAAGGGTGCCCAAAATCCAAAAACTAGAAGCCATCCAAGTAGACAACCAGAGGAGTAGAACAGCAAACATCAACAGTATAAACAAAATATTCCAGCAAAATTATACAAAAAAATCGACAAAAATTACATAAAGTAGCAAGATTCTTCCAATTAGCAAGCACCAGTATTAAACGACAGTAACAAACCAATAGCCATCAATAGCTCACAAAAGAAAGCATCAAACAACAAATTATCCACAATTACATCCAGTAGCTATAAATAATATACCGAAGTTCAGAGCAAATAACCAGCAGGTATCACAAACCACAAAATTCCAGCCACAAGAAAACTAGATCAAATTCTAGCAACGAAGAAAAGATCATAATCGTAAACAGAGGAGGAAGAAGGGTCCCTGACTTGATGCACAATAAGAAGCACATACCCATCATTTAAGTTACCTCCAGCCAGCAACAGCATGTACATGAACCAACAAAAACCAGCAAACAACATAAAATAAAAAAAAATAGCAGAAACCTATCCTACATAACCAACGAAAAACAAGTTGCAAGCACAACCTAGGTTTCCATAACACCTGCAGTAAACATGTATAACACTGCAGAAACAAAACGGAGTTCAACTAGCAGAAACACAAGTCCCAAGACACGCACAAACAGCAGAATAATCTGATAAAATCAAAGTGTAATATTTTAACTACCAAATTTAATAAATTAAAACCATATTATTTCAATCACCTGTGTTAAAGACCAATTAATCTAAAAAAAAACATACAAAACGATTACTCAAATATTCCCCATTAAACAAAAATAAAATAAAATAATAGTCAACAAACTATGAATTTACATAATTTATTTAAAAAATCATACAACAAAAAAACAATTGTTTACAATCAGAATATTTCTTTGGTAAATACCTTAATTCCCTTCCTCCTGCATTACATAAGAAATCTATTATGATTGTTTAGGAGAACAAATTCAAAAGGCTTACGACACAAAGGACTGCAGCTTCTAATCTATCATCGCTAAAACTCATCAACTAACGTGCAATGCAGGAAATAAAGTTTAGATATGGTCGGCAAAGCATTACAACTTACATATATAAGGTCTTTCCTTAGCATTGTTAGAGACAGGCATGCAACATTAAAGCAACATTAATAAAAGAAGAATTTCCAAAAGTAAGTAATTTTACCAAATACTCTTAGCTAAACATTAAGCTTAATGTCCGATGTTGATATTGTGCATAAGACACTATCATGTAATATGTCAATCTCCACTCTAGTGGACCAAAACCCAAAAACAGAAGTTTATCAATCTGAAACAAACTTGCCTAGAAAGTACAATTCATACTTCTGCTCTTTGCATATAAGTAGTAATTTGAGGGAAAATGATAGGAGTCGGGGATAATGAAATAAACTATATGATAAATGAGGAGAAAATTTTGAGAATAATATAAAAAAAAATACCAGGTACCAAATCCTGACAAAGCAAGCAACAATTGCATGATCAATGAAAATAAGGCTGAAAAGATTATAAAATGTACTCAACCTATAGGATTATTTAACCTATCGCAGAATATGCTCTCTATAACATAACTACAAACTGCTAATAAACATCGGCAGCAACAGCACGCATACTTCCCATTCTCAATTGCATGATTAACAAATTAGAAAGTATCTCCAAGCATTTTCATTGAAAATATAGCTGAAAAGATGATAAAAGCAACAACAAGGTAGATAACAACCTCAAGAAGTTGAATAAAAAAACATGCATATAATAGACCTTATCAAGAGTCAAGAGTGTTAAGGACATATACCGGCAGAACAACAAGTTTTATTTTAACAGGGAATCCTTATTTCCAGCATATTCAACTTTACGCATTGCTTCCTTCACAAACACATCAATTATACATTTAAGAAATATCACTTGAGGTAGGATATGGAAGTTTGGAAAAATAAGTAAGTCATGTTATCAGTTAAAAGAATCAGACCTATCAGATAAGAGAATCAGACCTTTATGTGCAGAACACCATCAAACTGAAAACACTTCATCAACATCTGCTCAAATCCTTCAAGATTGTGGTGTCATTCTTCTCCTAATATTTTTAATTAAAGCAATTTCTACTTCTTTTGAGATTGCAGGAACCAACTTTTTCACATAAGGGAATCAGCTCCAAACATTAATGTCAATATAATGATATACAATATTAAGAAATAAAATAAGCAAAGTACTATCTCTTCCCCATCAGGACCGGTCTCCTTAACTTTGCTAGTAAGGTAATCAAGTACTGAATCAGGATGATTTACAATTGATTTGAATGCTTGTAATATAATAGACAAATAAATACAAGTAAAAATCATAATGCTAATTATTGTTCATCATATTATAAATGTTAGTTGATTATGTCACCTCAAAGACATGTCCATATTTTCTGTATAGAGGCCAACCAACATGGATATACAAATCCTGCCACAGGCAATTTAGTGTTGTTAAAGTTAAAAAGAAATTGGGTAGCAAAATGACAAAACATAGTTCAAAAAGCACACGGTCACCTGACATGTGTTCTATTCATTTATGCTAATGTATTTCCAAACCAGTACAAAAGCCAAGAAGCAATTTTCACTATTAAATTTACATTTGGTGGTGGATCTTGAAAAAAGTTTACTTATCATTTTCTACATAATAATGATGGGACTAAAGGATTTGCAGAATGATAGCCCAACCAGTAGGAACTAGGAAAGGACTATTTGATGGGTCGTAGAAAATTCGGACACTCAAGGAGCACAAATTTATAATAATACTCTCTCCGTCCCAAATTCAAATTCACGTTTATCGTAGATACGGAGTTTAAGAAAAGTTAATTTTTGACTTACTTTTGAAGGTAGTATGGTATTTTTGGGTAATAAATAAATGATAAAGTATGTTATGTGTGTTAAAAAGGTGATGGCAAATTTGAAATTAAAGTATGTTAGAGGGATATTAGTTTGTTGTTTTTTTATGGACAAGTTGCACAAACAGGAGGTACAAAGCCAGTAACTTCAATGCGAAAATACTTTACCTATTTTTCATTTATTTTTGAAATCAAATATACTTTCCCAAATTTAGATTCGGGAATTCCAAACTATACCACGCGCCGATATATTCCTCTTCCCTTCCATTCCGGAACAACCTCCTCCCTCTATCTCTATATCACTAAACATCACCGGAATTCCAGAAAAGCCCATCGCCGATATCGTAACTCACAGCGTTGCTCCGAAGTTGCCGGTAAGCACTCACGATGTTTTTTTTCCGGTATAGCCATTTTCACCACCGTCACAAAGTCCCACCACATCATCGATATGTGGATCAACGAATTACTCAATTCGAAGCCTGAAGACGGCCGGCAGCTTCTCGTCGGAATCGATGTCGAACTGGCGGATCGCCGATTCGAGAACTGGAGACTCCCTAGGGACACTATACAGCTCGCCGTCGCCAGCCAATGCCTAATTTACCATATCTTCTTTCCCACGGCACTGCCGAGAAGCCTAGAGCGGTTCCTATGGGATAGGAAAAACAATAGATTCGTCGGATTTGGCGCGAAGCCGAAGCTAGATGTGATACTCAGCGGCGGCGCGCCGTATGTTGATTTAGGAATACTGGCTGCGGAGCGATATGGGCCGGAGTTGAACACGTTGAGCGCGTTGGCGATGACGGTGTTGCCGTGTTGGGGAAGGCGGTGGAGAAATCGGGCAATTATCAACCGAATGTGTAGAGGTGTAATTTGCCAACTCAGCAATCGGTCAGGACACAACTGCCGTTGAGACAGATTTGCAACCAACCTAATAAGTGATGTATTTTTTTGCCAAATTCTAAAGGTGCGGACTAAATTACAATAAAAGAGGTGGAAATTTTTCTTGCTATTAGCCTAATATTAAATAATATCGTCACATTTTACACCCATCACGTTTTTTTATGGACAGGTCTTGCATGAGACCGTCTTACGTGAGATCATTTTATACTTTTTAAAATAATTATCACTTCCGCTATAAAACGTTATCACTTTTGCTAAAAAGTTATTACTTTTCATTTATTATAACATTATCACTTTTTATTAATTTAGTATCACATTTCATTGTAAAAGTTATTACAATCTGATCGTCTCACGTAAGCTCTTACGTGAGACGATCTCACACAAGTCTTTGTATTTTTTTATTTGTTCATCTAAATATACGAAGTATAATTAAATTTATCATTTATTTATTATTTTAAAAAATCATATTTTTCCCAATGCTCGTTAAACTTAGTAAAAAAAGACAACAATTCTTAAACATCAAAATGAATATTCACATTTAAATATTAGAAATAATAATGTAAATTTGTTATGCTAATTTATAATTATTTTACATAATAATTACGTGAAGTTTCTTTTTTTTGGTGGTGAAGATAAGTTTGGGACGGACGAAAACAGAAAGTGTGAATATAAGTGTGGGATAGAGGGAATATTATTTTTCCTTAAATGATTATACACACACCCAGTTTATTTCAAATATTTTTACTTATTCTTCTTTGGTACTTATATTTTTACTTATTCTTCTTTGGTACTTGTGTGAAACCATCTCACGTAAGGTCTTACGTGAGACGGTCAGAAAATGATAACTTTTTATATTAAAAAGTGATACTAAATTAATAAAAAATGATAATGTTAATTAATGAACAATTTATAGTATAAATGAAAAGTGATAACATTTTATAGCATAAGTGATAATGTTTTATAGCGAAAGTGATAACAATTTTATAAAGTATAAAATAGTCTTACGTGAGACGGTCTCACGCAAGATCTACCCATAATTACGAACAAAATGGTCTACTATATTTTTTAGATTTTAAGTCTCACGTAAGATCTACCCATAATTACGAACAAAATGGTCTACTATATTTTTTAGATTTTAAATAAGTGCAATATTTGTTTGAGACCGTCTCACGGAGAAACAATTTTACGTTTTCTCAAATTAGTTGTCATTTTTTTATTCAGGATGTTATTGCTACTTTTTATTAAAAAAATATTATTACTTTTCACTTATATTAGAAATTGTTCATGCAATAATTTATTGCATCATTATCTCTTTTCATTAATTAAATAACATTTTTATTTAAATGTTATTACTCCTTATTGATCCCACGTAATGTAATCAATCGATAAATGGTCTTGTGTTTGCCCAAATATAAATACTTATACATGATATTGATTAAAAACTATGCATTAAAATAATTTTTTAAAGATAACAATTTAAAATTTTTACCAATTAATTATTTAAAATGTTTAAATTATATTAAAAAATCTTATAGTACAAATTTTGTGTATTATGTACTCATATTTCAGAGCCTGCTAATGATATAGAATTAATTCTTAAAATATTAATTAATTAAAAAAAAACTTCCAGAGTGCAAGCATTCGTTAAGAAATAAGCACACTCAATTTCTGTGGGCCCATGAGAATTAACTGGTTTATAAGAGGAGGAGAACCCGGCATATTCATTCAATCCGCCTTCCAATTCCGAAATTTGCCGCTTTGTTTGCCCTCCACCTTCATCCTTACTGTTTCTTCTTATCTTTGTCATCAAGATCTATTGCTCTGCCGGCGTCGAACCTATAAATTAGGGTTATTATCTCTCTCTATACATACGTTTATTATCTAGGAGTTTTGCTAAATTGGCCGATTTCTTTAGTTGCCGAGACATTGCGCACGCCTCCGAATCCCCTCTCTGGTCCTTCCTCAGCGTTGCTGTAATTATCACGTTTTTCCATTCGATGGGCATCTTCTTTTGCATCAAGGTAATCTTTATCAGTGTTCGTTTATTATCTTTAACTTTGGAACTGCTTCTTGTTTCCTCTGTTCGAGTTTTTGTGGTGTTATGAATTGATCAGGTGCTTCAGTTTGTTGTAATCATACGGGTTTCGATGCTAATCTGAGTGTCCTGTCACTTTTTTGGGCATTCTGATTCTTTGTTTTAATTTTGTTCACTGAAACGGGTTGTAATGTTGCAGTAAGTAGATCTTAGATTCATGTCCTCCTATTGACAACGTCATTGTCATTGTACATTTTCACGATGCCAACTTCTTGTTTATGTTTTGTATTCTAATTTATTTGATGTTGAAGAATTGGGTGAAGTTTATGTTTTGTTTTCTAATTTATTTGATGTTGAAGAATTGGGTGAATGTTAGATTCTATTGGAGTAATAGTTCTCTATGTATTTATTAATAATGATATCGATCTTGATTAGAACTTAGAAAGTAAGATGAGTGATTGGGTCCCATACATCCGCAGAATTTAGAATTATAATTGTATTTCTTCTTTTTTGTTACTCTTTTCATGATTTTTTGTTTATGAATTTTGGTAAATGCCATCTCTAGAAAGAAGTATCTCGTTTGAGGAGCATAGTCTGGAGGTGCTGAAATCCAGGATGGTGCAATGACATTTCTAGGATCTCCGGGAACCTTAAAATGGGATGGCCATCAAGCATTCCACTCCAATTATAAGTGAGAAAAAGATATCTCATGTATGTTGAAATGTCTCCATTTATTACACTGACATTGGATGATGATGCTTAAATAGATTATACTGGATGTGGAATTACTCATTATTTGCTATATATTTAAAAATCTATCTCTATTTAGTAAAATTGTTGGTATTCTTGTAACTCATGATCCTATTAGCTGACTCTTTTGCTGTGCTTTCTTTTTGCAATTTATTTTCTAAATTAATCATCCATTTCATTAGCTAATAGAATTTACTAATGTTTGATTTTCCACATCAGGCTGAAGTCATTTTGTAAGGAAGGAGAATGTGAAAGACTTAATGAACAGATACGGATATTACATTACAAGGTAATATTTTTTTTATTTTACTTTGCAGTTGTTTAATTAATTCTAGATATAAAATGATTACCGAGTACAAATTATTTGGTTTATCAGTTCCTACCCTAGTTATTCTATTAACATATAAATACGAATTACACAAGAAGGTAATATTTATTTGAGTTTAAAATCTCTGCCCTTGTTTCCAAGTAACCTAATGTTCTAGGAATTATAATGAATGCAAAATACACATAATCTTGGTTATCTTTCAACATAGTTCAGCTTTTGAACATTTTTGTGTGGTTTGCAGTTGCTATAAGCTCTTGACTGGAAGCTCATGCATGAATTAAAGATTCGGGTGCATATCTTCTTTATATAAGCGCTTGATTAGTTTTCCTATTCTCATCTATTTTCTTCTTTTATGGTGTAAGAAAGATAATGAAAGTGCATGATTGAAAAGCTAACCTCGTTGTCTATTATATATGGATTCCTTGCTGGAATTAGATAGTTTGTTTGGATGTGCTTGGGTAGTTTATTGCTCTTGTGCTTAGGTGATTGCAGTTTTCTCATGCGTGCTTTACTAAAAGTTGGGTAGTTTGGTATTTTCTTGTTTTTGTAAACTTTGTTCTTTCAGCTTTGGATTTCCGTTTGTGCTTTGGGTTTTTGTATTGGGATTTTTGATTCGCATGCTGGAATTTTGAAGCTTTTGTTTTGCTGTATTTAAAACCTGAATACCAATTAATGGCCTAGATGGAAGGTTGGATCAATTGTAGCCGATTTCAAACTCCTGCATTTTTACACAGTCTGCCATGCCACTATGTTTGGAGGGCAAGGAACGACGCTCCTTGTCAACCAAGGAAGATCCGATCAACAGCTGTCTCTGAAATTAAACTAGACTGCCAGATTATTATATACAACTTGTTGCTGGTTGTCTAACTATTTAATATATAGATAGATTGCTAGGTTCTTATAGTGTATATACAAGTTTCTTGTACATAGGCTAGACATAGCTTTAATAATTCTCACTAAGGGGATGATTTTGTAATATCTTGTTGTACTTTTGTACTTAGGATGTATTGTACTTTGTACTGTTAAAATTTGAAATATATTTACTATTTTCATAATGTAGTGTGTAAAAGTAACGCAAAATGTTACTAAATATTTCTTTGTTTATTAATTTAATATTGAAAAATAAATAAATTCATCAATAAATATATTCATTTCATGATGACTCACTCATCACTAAAATATAAGTCTAATGAGCGTATATTTTTCAAATAATAATATTAATTTATAATGCAATAGAATATTACGTTACCATACGATTAATTAATGATATGACAAATATAATTTGTCATTATATATTATTAACAATGATAAAATTTTTTGTTATTGTATTTAAATTTTGTAATGACAAATTTTCGTATCGTCACTAATAATATATATTCACAACGAAATGTATTGTCACCATTTCCATACATTTTAATGACAATAAATATTTTTGTCATAATATCTTACTCTTTAGTGACAAATTATGTCATCATTATATAAGACTTTTATTTCGTTATTATTGCATAAACTTTCCACGACGAACTATTGTAGAGAAGACAAAGGATTTGGTTTAAAGGTGACGATAAAAACGTTATAAAAAATATGATGAGATTGATAATATACTGAAAATCGTCACAATAATCTAATTTTTTAGTGACAATAAACTTAAACGTCATGTTATATTCAATTTTTTGTGACGAATAATACATTTCACGACGAAAATGAGATGAAAATTGTGACGACTTAATCGTCACTATAGGCTAGAACAAATGGTGACAGAAGGTAATTTCGTTATCAAAGTATAACATATGATGACGAACTCGAATATCGTCAAATAATACCTAATACAACGCACACACAATGACGATCTATGTGACGCTCAAATTTCGTTATTAAAAGTTTTTTTGACGAAAAACTCAATTTTCATGATGAATTTTGTCGTCACTATTTATCAAATTTCTTGTAGTGGTACCTGTTCACCATATCCTCGAAACCTGGTTTTCCTTCTTCTACCTTAGCACCTGGATCAATACCAATAGGAGGTTGTACTGCATTATTCGAATTACTCCACGAAAACTTCAACCTCTTCGGTTGTTGATAATTACCCGGTGGACCACAATTATTGTAATTCCCTTGATAATTCTGATTTTCTTAATTTTGGAACCTCGTTCCTTGAATACTTTGACCCATGGTATAATTCGCCTCTTCCATCTCCTCTTGGCTAGCTCCTTCATAGTTATAATCCTGCTGCATTATTGGTACTCGCTGCGATAAATCTGTAATATGCTTAGTAGTTTGCTGATATTACTTAAACTAGAGACGATTTCATCGTCTCTTCCTGACTTAACCGTAGTACGCTCATCCTGCGCTAACTTTCCAAGGACATACGTGTCTCTCACTCTATCAGTTGGCCAATCTCTTGAATTTATCGAAATATCCTCAAAGAGCTTTTCGGCCTCAACGGATGACTTTGTAAGCAATACTCCATTAGAAGAAGCATCTAGTAACACTCGAGAATTGCAGTCCAATCCGTTGTAAAGATACTGATATATTGAGCTTTAAATAGCCCGTGTTGCGGACACTTCCTAAGCATGTCCTTGAATCTGTCCCATGCCTCATGAAACTTCTCATTACCATGGATAGCAAATTGATTGATTTCTTATTTCATCTTAAACACCTTTGAAGGTGGCATGTATCGCTCCAAGAATTTCACTTTCAATTTCTCCCAGGTATCACATTCAGCAGCATCAAGATTATCGTACCAATCTCTCGCTTTTTCTTTCAGCGAGAACTTAAACATGATGATCTTCCTCGCATTCTCATGAACTCTTGCATCTTTTTGTGTGCTTGCGTACCCGAGGAACTTATTAAGATGTTGCTGAGGATCTTCAAAGGTTCCCCAGAGAAGGGACTCCTTTCAATCATGCTGATAAGAGCAGGGTGTAAGTCAAAATCAGCTCCGGCCCCTCTCGCTCCTAACAGCCCCACATTGCCTCCTCCGTTGTTCTTAAAGACTTCACGGGTGGCAAGTGTATCGGGATTCGCCGCCATGTTGACTGCTTCTGCTTCCAAGTTGAATTCGGAAGCAACTTCAGTTGCTTGCGGATTTAGCTCTTCAACGTCGACTCCTAGAATAAGAGTTCAGTTGGTTCTACTTTCTTGTTCCTGTTCTTCTTCATCTTCTTTCTCGATGATGCGCCAATCTCGGGATTGTAAGGTTCTAATTCTCCTACCTTTGATCAAGTGACCATACACCTAAGAAAAATAAGCGTTAGAAAACCAAGACAAGAATAGGATAATCTCAATTAAATTAGAAATAATAAACTAATAATTAATGTCGTCCCTGACAATAGCGCCAAGAACTTGATGGGCTTTTTCTCAACACACAAAATTAATCCTCAAGTGTAAGGATATCAATTGTAATTTTGATAGACAATCAAGTGATTATCAAACCCAAGGGACATATTATTATTAATTTAATTAAGTTCTAACTTATTAAGACTATCAAGGCAATATAGTTGTAGATATTAAGTAACTAAGCAACAAATAATTATAATAACAATTAAAATAGCAAATAAAGTAAACAAGCAATAGAGATAATATGACTGTGATCAAGTGAGAAAGTAGGTAGTTCTTCAGGTCATCCAGTTTTACTTATTAACTTCTTTTCCATGCATTGATGTCTGACTCTGCTTTGTGGTCTATGGATGTATCACTAAACAATGCAAATCTACTCTATTGACACAAGTAAATATGCGTATGACACGTGTGAGTATCCTTGGAGCAAGAGATAATTCACCCCCTTTCTAGGTACTATCAGTATCAATTATTTCCCGTGCACTTAGTACTCTAACCTGATATGATCTCCCTTTTTAGGTACTATGAAGTTATACTCTTTATCCTACTTATTAACCTGAATAATATTCAATTAACAAGTATTTATATAAGATAGTTCTAATAAGACTTTGGAATCCCTTCACTTAGAATTATAACATGTAATCCTGCTTAGCAATGAACTTAATCAATCAATAACCAAGATGTGTATTCAGACTCTACACAACAGTTAAAGATGCACAAAACGACTGTGAGTATAAATTGAAAAAGCATAGTCTAATATAAAATAAACCACAAGTAGTGTTGTACGTTGTTTACATATGGAAATTCAATTAACTCATAAAACCTTCATAACCCTAGAACTACTGAAGAGGTTCTAGCCCTTGATTGATCTAGGAACAATCATGGTGGTTGGTAGGATCTTACCCATAGTCTTGAAAATTACAAGATAAATTAAGTAGTGAAGTAAACCCTAGATGTGGGCGCCGTCGCAACTCTCTCCTTCTTGAATCTTCACTTGGTTCTCACTTGGTTCGACAGACGAACCTCTCTCCACAGCTCCCTAGGATGGAGTTAGGGTTTGGATGTGGTGTAGGATGGATGTGAATCTAACTCCCTTCTTGATGTGCTCTACATCCCTTTTTATAACTATAAAGGGCTCCTCACGGACCTTTGATGGGCTTTTACTTGAGGTACACGTCAAATTTGGTAAAAGAAACCCGAAACTACTAAAAATAACATCAGCGACATTCTACTCGACCAAACCTCCGCTGGTCGAGCAATGCCTCCAGGTCGAGCAATGATCGAGCAAACCTTCTGTAAGAATTGGTTATTTTACTCGACCCAACTTCATCTGCTCGACTAAGATAATTCTGATCAAGCAAACTCTCTTGGTTGAGCAATGCAATTGTATAATTTCGCACATTTTGCTCGACTTTTCCATCTTACTCGAGCAAAGTAATACTGGTCGAGCAAGCCTTCTGTGGTCAAGTAACCTTTGAAAAATGGCTTAGAAAATCGTGTCTTCAAATTTTGAGGCCTTAAGACCTGTTTTTCTATACAAATACGTTCAAATAGCCTTAGTAGCCTCTGATTCATGAATTTTCTATAAACTACCTAATTCGTCTTGATAATAGACGTAATCGTACTTAATTTCTACACAAATCCAAGCCCAAAACACGTAAATTTACAGTCTCATCAAGATCCGAGATAAGAAAGGAACGGAGAATGTGTTGGCGGATCACCTATCAAGGTTGGAGACAAGGGAGCATTGTGATGACTCTTTTGAATACATAGAACAGATGTTTCCTGATGAGAAAATCATGGCAGTGTTTGCTGAAGAAGCGGAAAGAGCTTATGTAGTTGCTGCCCAAGGAGTGTATCCATGGTATGCGGATTATGTCAACTACATTGTTGTATGAGAAATTCTAAGAGGTCTCAACAGATATCAACTTGCAAAGTTTAAGAGGGATGTTGAGACGTTCATATGGTATGATCCGTTCGTCTATAAAATTTGTACAGATTCTATCGTCCGTAGGTGTGTGCCCGAGATGGAGATGGAGAGTGTTCTTGATTTTTACCATGCACAACCTAACGGGGGGCACTTCGGAGCTCAAAAGACGATAGCTAAGGTATTTCAATCTGCTCTTTATTGGCCTACTTTGTTTAAAGACTGTGAATCCTATGTAGCGACATGCGATAGGTGTCAAAAAATGGGAAACATAAGTTGAAGAGATGAGATGCCACTTCAGCCAAGCATTGTTGTAGAGATCTTCGATGTATGGGGAATTGATTTTATGGTGCCATTTCCCCCATCTAATGGATTTTTATACGTCCTTCTTGCTGTGGACTATGTTTCTAAGTGGGTAGAAGTCATTCCTTCCAGCTTGAATGATTGAAAGATAGTGTTGTCTTTCTTGAAGAAACATATCTTTGCCCGTTATGGAGTCCCTAGAGCACTTGTAAGCGATGGAGGTTCCCACTTCGTCAACAAGCTTCTCGAAAGAGTGCTCAAGGATTACGATGTTAAGCATAGGGTTACTACACCCTATCATCCTCAAGCTAATGGGCAAGCCGAGGTCTCCAACCAACAAGTGAAGTAAATTTTAGAGAAAATAGTCGAAACCCATATGAATGATTGGGCTATGAAGCTCGATGATGTTTTATGGGGGTTTTGAACTACGTAAAAGACAGTGCTTGATATGTCACCGTATCAAATCATCTGTGGGAAGCCATGCCACCTACCCGTAGAGATTCAACATAAAGCTTTTTGGGTATTGAGAAGCTTGAACTTATGTCTTAAGGATCAAAAGGAGTTGAGGATGACTCAAATCAATCATCTAGACGAGTTCAGGAATCAAGCTTACAAGAATTCGGTGATCTACAAGGAAAGAATGAAAAAATGGCATGATTTGAAGATCACTTACAAGGAATTCAAGTAAGGTGATGAGGTATTACTTTTTAACTCTCATTTGAAGCTCTTTGCAGAAAAATTGAAATCAAAGTGGATGGGACCGTTCATTATCCATAGAGCCTGCGGAGGAGGGAGTTTTGAAATCATGGACAAAGACGGAGACATCATAGCGGCGAATGGGCATCGATTCAAGCATTATAAGTCGCTGGATGATGCTTGCGTCGTCTTTGAGAATACCTTGCATTGATATGGTACCGTCGTGACTCTCCAACGTTAAATAAGAGCGCTTGTTGGGGGCTTTTCCTCCTGTTTTATTGTTTTATTTCATTAGTGTGAGTAAGAAATTTTTATATTTGACGTGCTCACTTATCGGAAATTACATCTTCTTGCAAACTTAGTTTCGACTATAGTTTTTACTAAGTTTGGGGGTGTGTGATGTACTTACCTCATCGTAGCACAGAGAGTATTATCTTTTCTTTAAAATGTTTGTTAGGAGAGTTGATTTTTTGCGGCATATTTAAACTTTCACCGGTTTAGATGTGTCAATTTTTTGCAATTTGTCTAATGTTTAGTGGTGTTTTATTTATTGAGTCGTATGCGGAGTATATGCACATGATTTTAGAGCCTTATAAGTGGTTCTCTAGCTTAGTTTTTGCTCCGTATTGGTACCTAATGTTCATTTTTGAGCTTGAAGTTTGCAGGGGACGAAGAATAGTGGATTTTGAAGGTACAGGGGCTTGATTTGACCAAGGAGATAGGTCGAACCGAGCAGCCCAAGTCGAACCATGGACCTGAAAGATCATTACAGGTCGATTCAACCAAGCATGGGGTGGTTCGACCGAAGTTCGACCAAAAGCCCAAGTCGAACCAGCAATCAGAGGGTTTGTTACAGGCCGATTCGACCATGCATAATGCGATTTGACCTGGAGTTTGTGTCGAACCATCCATTTGAAAGTTTGTAATAGGTGGGTTCGACCACGACACTCTGGTTCGACCAACGGTTCGGGTCGAACCAAATGCTGAAAATTGTCCAGAAGCCCAATTCGACCACGATAAGGTGATTCGACCACCTGGTTCGGGTCAAACTGCACAGGTAAGTAATGTTTTAAACACGATTCTCACCCCTATTTCGATCACTTTGCACACCACCCGCACTCGAATCCTCTTCGAACCAAAAACCCTCTCTTTTAAACTTGGATTTTGCTTGATTCTACTATGATTAAACCACTTTCTATCCTTTCTGCACTCGATTTCTCACAAATTTGGAGCAATTTGGTTGTAAAACTAGGGTTCTTCATCCAATTTGGAGATTTTTTGTAATTTGTTCATATAATTCATGGCCGGATCGATAGGGATGTTCTCTTGACCCTATTACCCAAGATTGAAGTTCTATTGCTTGATTATGACTGGGTAAGTCAATTGAACTCGTTTTTATGTGAATCCATGGTGCAATTTGAATTTTTGTTGAAACTCTCATATGAACAAGTGATGGGTCCGATTTTAATTATTGATTTGTTGTTAGACCTTGATGTTTAAGAGAAATTGATGAGTTATTTGTGAAGTGAAGTGAAGCACGTTGAATTTTGAGTTGAATTGTGAATTTTTGATAAAGGCATGCTTAAGGAATTGATGTGGTTGATGAAGATGTTGATAGTTCCTATTGAAAGTTGAATTTGAAGTGAAATTGAAATAGTATGTGTATGATTCATTGTTGTGAAGCTTTTGACACATAGAGTTTGGAAGCATGCTTGATATGAATTGACTATATTTGTTTAAACTTGAACTCTTGAGTAGAGTTTCAAGTATAGTTAGTTGAACTAGGTCTCATTTACTTTTCTTGTTTCCATGTGGTATTGAACTGTTGTTTTCTAGGAAAAGGAAAAGAGACGGAGGCACGATCTAAGAAGAGACAAGATAGGCCGTCTCGTGTGGATGAAGTTACAAAGAAGCTAAGGCTTAATGAGAGGCTGCCTAGAGATTTCAAGATTCAGATGGGAAATTGGGAGGAGATAAAAGATCGATAGGGTGATATGTCTGACAAGATTGCTCAAACGAGGTACCAGAATGATGGGGCCATGATTATAATTCGTATCCGAGATGACATTATGTGGATGTTTGATCAAGTAGGGATTAGTCTCTTCATGGAGTTGAAGAAGTCGACGTACTTTCATGTGACCGCTGAGGTGTTATGCTCAATCACCTTCAAGAAAGGTTCAAGTCATCTCCCTTATGAGTGCTCATTTCAGCTAGGAGGCGAGATGAAAACAAAGTCAGCGGAGGATTTCAACGTGCAGTTTGAGACTCCAAGGGGATTTCCAGGAATGAGAATGGGTACTTTAAGGCGAATGAATTCTAGAGAGCTATTTCTGGGGAGGACATAGATTTCAAAACCAAGGATGCTCGCGCTTCTTTTATTCAGAATCTTAGATATATGGATCAAGTTTTGGGGAACACACTGTTTGCCCGTTCTGAAGGAAGTTGCATTTCTAGGGGAGAGTTGTATTCTCTCTGGTGTATGCTTAATGGAGTAAGGTTTAATGTGGGGTCGTACCTGATTCAGCAGCTTTACAGGTTCAAGAGCTCCACGTTTCAAAGAGTAAATATTGGAGGATTGCTTACTACTGTGGTTGAGTCATACCATATGGATTTTACTGGCATTACATCCATTCTTGAGGATCCAGATCTAGTCATGAGTGCGTGCGTAAAAGTTGGATTTGCTCATCATCGCGATGGAGATTGGCTCTACACGAGGGGATCTAAGCTCTTTTCTTACATGTTCCCATTCGATGTGAGTGATCTGACTACGATCCGGAATGAGGATAACAAGGTGATGAACATGTTGCGCATGAGGCTATTTCAATCACGTGCTTGAGGAAAGGTGATTGGAGGACTGTGGCTCAGATGTACGCTCCGAGGATGTACCAAGAGCTGCAGAGGATTGTTGATGAAGGGTAGTTTGAGCCACAGCAGCAGCATGGAGCGGATCAGATTCATCCTGAGATGGATGTTCCGCAGCAGCACGAGATACCACCACGATCTATTCCAGCAGTGCCACAGCAGTAGTATTGGGGCGCTCCTGATGAGTACTTGAGGGAGCAGTTCAGGTTGATGAACAAGCATTTGACCAACCTGAACAACAATCAGAAAGAGACGAACCGCCAACTGAGCTTTCTTACCACGAGTAATGCAACACTTGATATGAGATACACTGCACTGCATACTAACTACATGGAGATGGATAGGAGAATGGGAAAGATGCAGGCTGATGAGCTTGAGCTAGATAAGAAGCTGAATAATCTCCACAGGGATTTTGACCGTTGGCACACGGAGATGAGTGATGATGATGATGAAGATATTGCTCCGGAGGAATAGGTTGTGCCAGGTTTTTTCTCTTTGTCTGCTTCATCTCATCCCCCTTCTCTTTTTCTCTTTACATGATGGGTATTTGTGGTGTGAGTGGCATGTATGTCTATTTATATTTTAATTAGATGTTGGAAGAAATTGTGATACTTGATATTTGTTGATGGATTGGTTGGAGGCACTTGATTTGGATTGTTATAATTGTTAAGTATATTGCATTCGTATTTTGCATGCGTTGATTTTGTTGATGAGAAGCATGTATAACTTGATAAATATGTGGAATTCATTGTGAAATTGATCTTGATTATATGCTTTAAGGAGTGCTAGGATTCTATTTACCCATGTGAAAATTTGAGCCTTATGAAATTATGCTAAATGCATGATAGTTTATTCTTGTGAAAATCGTTCATATGACCGTATTCTAGAACTTGGCTTGGAGTCTTGTGTGAGACTTATGATTGATTAGTTATTAGGATATGATCTTAGGCCATTATTTTATTTGAGTCACTTAGCCAAATTTTACTTTCCCATATACTATATAAATCATTGGAAGCCCTTTTGAGTCTTTACAAGCTTTTTCTTTGGCAAGCCTTGATTAAAAAAACCTTTATTTATCCTTTACTTGAGTCATGTTGAATACACTATTCATTAGTAGAGAGTTGAGGTGAATAAATGCTAGCTTGAATGAGAAGACAAAAGGAAGAAAATTTGGGTTGAGTAGCATGAAATTGAAGGAAAGAAAGAAATGATTAAATCTTGTTAGGGGTAGTCCCTGAAACCGATACCCCGACTACTTAGAATGGGTAGTGCCTGAAATTGGTACCCTTATTCTTTGAAGAAAAAAAGAAAGATGATGTTGATGCCAAGAAAAAGGAGGAAAAATTGAATCGCGAAGATCATGAGAATGAGAAGGAGAGAAGAAGCTGTTTGATGAAAAGCAAAATTTCAAGGTAATTCTCTATTAGTGAATTAGTCACTTTATCTATATTTTCCTACCTCTACCAAAGAGCCAACATTACAACCCAAAAGCAAGTCCTTTGTGATCCTAGTAACGAAGTGATTATAAGTTATTTTTGAGACCTTTGTCAAGCTTATGGTTACGCGAAAATATGAATCGAAGTGAGCGTATATACTAACCTGTTAAAGTGTACATCTTTTACACTTGAGTGAGACAGTAAATACTTATCTTGTGAGCTAGATGAATTAGTACTCTGAAGTGTATTATAATTGAGTAATATTTTACATGAATGAAATATATGATGCGAGTGATACTTGTTTTAAGTTGATAGAGTTGCATGTATGGTATGACTTGTATTTGACTAGATGGACTTGTGAAATTTACACTTACTCCGATGTTTTGATTGTGTTGCCTTGGGATAAGCAACATGTTAGTTTGAGGGTTTGATGAATGTGAAAATCCACGTGTTTTGAGCCCTGATTCGTATGATAATGATATAAGATTTGGTCTTAAGTTAAGATAAATCGAGTTGTATTGTAGAAAGTCATGAATCAGGTATGTTTGAGCCCGTTTGAGTGGATTTTCGAAGGAAAATGAGTTAGAAGTGATCGGAACTGGAGAAAGGGTGTTGAAGATACCGATTCGACCAAGTAGGGAGGCGATTCGACCAAGCAGAGAGTGGTTCGACTAGCATCCCTGGTCAAACCAGGTGAAGAAAAGCGCCAGGAGTGTGGTTTGACCACGACACTATGGTTCGACCAAGCACAGTGGTCAAACCATGGTCGAACCAGAAGCATAAGTTTTCACAGTTGCAGTTCGACCACGAAGCTTTTGGTTCGAGGTGCCTTTCGGGTCGAACCCTAGACCTTCCAGTAATTTATAGGTCGATTTGACTTGTGGTTCGACCAGCTGTGATCGGTTCGACCAAGGCCTTTGGTCGAACTGACGCACTGGACACGTCCGGATCCATATTTTTACACCTTCAGTGCATGTTTTTGCTCAAAAAGCCCATCCTAGGTCCGTAAGGAGAGCTCATGAGTATAAAAGGAAGACCCTACGCAAGGGAAATGAGAGCCATTCACCACCTTCATTCTACACAACATCCGAAACCCTACCATCATCCACTGAGCTATGGAGAGAGATTCGTCTGTCGAATCAAGTGAGAACCAAGTGAAGATTCAAGACGGAGAGAGACGCGATGGCGCCCGCATCTAGGTTTACTTTGCATCTTAATTTATCTTGTAATTTTCAAGACCATGGGTAAGATCTATCCAACCACCATGATTGTTCTTCGATCAATCATGAGCTAGAACTGCTTCGGTAGTTCTAGGGTTTATGAAGGTTTTATAAGTTAATTGAACTTCCGTGTGTATACTCCGTACAACACTACTTGTGGTTTATTTTATATAAGATTATGCGTTTTTAATTCATACTCAGAGTTGTTTTGTGCATCATTAATTGTTATGTAGAGTCTGAATACATATCTTGATTATTGATTGAGTGTGTTCACTGCTGAGCAGGATTCCATGTTATGATTCTAAGTGAAGGGATTCTGAAGTCTCATTAGAACTATCTTATATAAATACTTGTTAATTGAATCGTATTCGGGTTAATAAGTAGAATAAAGAGTATAACTTCATAGTACCTATAAAGGGAGATCATGTTGGGTTAGAGTACTTAGTGCACGGGAAATAATTGATACTGATAGTACCTAGAAAGGAGGGTGACTTATATATCTTGCTCCAAGGATATTTACACGTGTCACATGCTTATTTACTTGTGTCTATAGAGTAGATTTCTATGGCTTAGTGATGCATCCATACTCCACATGGTAGAGTTGGACATTGATACACGGAAGGAAAATTAATGAGTAAAACTAGATGGCCGAAAGGACTACCTATCTTCTCACTTATTCACTTCGTTTAATCTCTACTGTTATTGTTCTTTTAATTATTTAGTTATTGGTTACTTAATCACATAACTATTTTTCCATAGTGGTCTTAATACATTATATTATAATTAAATTAATAATAATACGTCCTTTGGGTTCAATAATCACTTGGTCTCTTATCAAAGCTACAATAGCATCCTTAATACTTGGGAATTAATATTGTGTGTTGAGAAAACGTTCATCAGCTCTCTACCTTTTTAGGTTTGGAACCAAACTTTAACCCCGTCACAAGAGCAATCTCACACGGCCCAAAAACTGCTTCTTGCCTATTCAAATGGAATACTACCCTGTCTGTGCCTTGGGATTTATCATGTGAGTACAGCAATTGCAAGTAAAACCTGCCCCTGAAAATTCATTTTGGGTATTCTCAGAAAATGACCAAAGCAGCTCTCTTCAAATTGCTTCAACTGATCACCCTTCAGTCCATTCTTAATCTTGTCTAATATTAAAATGTTACACCGATCTGCAACCCTGGCCGAATGCCTATCTACATGCCTAACTAGAGCCATTAAAGCAGAACCTACAACACATCACATATACCATTATATAAGCTTTTCATATGTCAGTTAGTTTCATTATAATTAGTGATGCATAAACCATTTAACACCATTAAATCACAATCATTGCCAATATTTTAAGAAGAGTACAGTAAAACTAGGTCCTCTATTGGTCGGGAAATAATGGGCGCATGCCGTAATCAAATTCCACATCCGTCACAATCCCAAGCATATACCACTACTACTTCTTTTTCTAATTATTTACTCTATAATGCATAAAACACCATTGATGAGAGTGGAAATTAGCGTGTTTTAGTGTCCAATTGAACACCTTTTTGATGAAAATTCTTGTTATATATTAGCACAAGTGTTTTATATTTATTATATGTATGAAAAAAGTGCACTTGAGGTGTTTTATTGTATTTTAGGTGGAAAAATGATGAAAAGTGCAAAGTTGGAGAAAATGTGCAATTTGTGCAAGAATGCTGAAAACGCACATCCAACTTTCATAATTTTTCTGTGTTCGTGTGGTAATCAAAATAGTAAGTGTGATATATGATTGGAAAGCCACTTAAAAGAGAATCATTTTGGCATCAAGAACACCCCAATCGGAATCCAAACGAGAGAGATATGATCAAAGTGGTAACGTCACGCGAGCTGTGCCGAACAGAACAGCTGTGTTACTTTGCATGGCTTGTTACACCTTCAAATCTTGGAGTTTCTGTAAATTCTTTATATGGATAGAAAGCTAAGGAAGAAAGGATCGCGTGAGCGTAAGAATCACTTAAATCGGAGATAGGACGAGGAAGTTATGCTTAAAATCGTGAAGTCGCGCAGATGCCAGCGATAATTTCCGAGAATTTTCGAAAATTTCCAAAAATTACCATATTTATCTCCTTATCACATAATCATCCATGATTCACCCATATATATATTTCTTTTCTTATTTAATTCTCTTCTCACACCAATATATATATTTCACATCATTATTCATAAATTGAGGGAGAATACAATAGATTAGAGGAAGAGAAGCCACAGCCATACTACACCCCATAAGGGGGATCACCCCCCAACCATCATCCACATCCTTTCCTCTATCCATCCATCACTTTGAAGATTCGTCTGTGGAATCAAGAGGAGAATCAAGAGGAGAATTCAAGATGGAGAAGGACGCGACGACTCCCACACCTAGGGTTTATTTCATTTCCTAATTTATCTTGTAATTTTCCAGACATCCGGGTAAGATCTATTCAACACCCATGATTGTTCTTCTTAACATAATGGGCTAGAGCCTTTTTGGTAGAACTAGGGTTGTGAACGTTTTATTTAGTTAATTGAACTTTCATGTGTACACTCCCTACAACACTACTTGTGGATTTATTTTATATATGATCGTGCTTTCTTAATTCATACTCACAGTCGTTTTGTGCATCATTAACTGTTATGTAGAGTCTGAATACATATCTTGGTTATTGATTGAGTGCATTCACTGCTGAGCAGGATTCCATGTTATGATTCTAAGTGAGGGGACTCCGAAACTTCATTAGAACTATCATATATGAATACTTATTAGTTGAATTGAATTCGGGTTATTAAGTAGGATAAAGAGGATAATTTTATAGTAACTATAAAGGGAGATCATATCGGGTTAGAGTACCAATTGGCCAGGAAAATAATTGATATTGATAGTACCTAGAAAGGGGGTGGAATTATATCTCTTGCTCCGAGGTTATTCACACGTGTTACACACATGTTTACTTGTGTCTATGGAGTAGATATGCATGGTTTAGTGATGCGTCCATATTCCATAAGGCAGAGTCGGACATCAACACACGAAAGGGAAATTAATGAGTGAAACTGGATTATCCTAGAGCTACCTATTCTCCTACTTGATCCACTTTCGTATTCTTCGAGTGATCTTTTATTTTATTTGTTATTTAATTTAATTGTTAGTAGATTAATAATTCAAACCTCCAACTTAATTGCCAACTTGTCTTAATTAATTTAGTAAATAATTAAATTGATAATACGTCGTCCCTTGGGTTTGATATTCACTTGGTCGCTTGCTAAGCTGCAATTGATATCCTTAATACTTGGAGATTAATTTTGCGTGCAAAGAAAACGCGCATCCGCCCACACACGGTCTAATTTACATTGACAATCACTCCTCAATTCTATTACACCTCTCTGGAAAACAAACCCAAATTTATTACTTGTACAAATGTAGCGACAAGCCTTCCAACGACGTCTTTGTTCTCCAATGTGAAAAAGGATTGGACCACAAACAAGAGTGTTTCACCCTGCTACACTCTTCGTCCTCCCCTTCTTCGGTTTCACGATTACAGACTGTATTCGTCACCTCCAGTCAATTAAATGTTTCGAATGTTAATTCCAATTTAATCTAATTTTAGGGGTTTTAATTTTCCCCCAAAATGCATCCTGATTCCCCAAATTAAATGGAATTCAAATCCGAGCCGTTCTGGGTTCACTACCCTGCAAACCGAGTTACAGGCGGTTCAATGAAGTTGTAAGATACAATAGCGATTTGATAAGTTGTAAGAATCAGCCGGTCTGCTCCAAGAGTTACAAGGTATTTTCACATATTTAAAGGCTAAAATACTAAGAAAACTTGTGGGTATTCCAAAATTCAAATATATATACTCCTACCCACTTACACAGAATTCTTATTTTTTCTCAAAGAAAAATGGAATATGAGATGTTCCACATGGAATCTGCCCCGTCTGAGCTCCTATACCTTTTCAACTGAGAATTAACTTAAGAGTGAGGTTCCTATGCACCCGGGCTCACGAATGCCCCTTTGCAATTTAGACCCCTAGCAATACATAAGTTTAAATAAAATTGGAGGGGGAGAGTTGTGTTCACATGGGGACACGGAGTATCCCTCAGTGTCCCTAGGCGCTTTTGCCTTAACTTAAAGCCCCAAAGAAACGCATTTACCAGTCGACCCTAGTCAACTTTCTCTATTGAAAAAAGTCAAAAATCAAAACCCTACCGTCACTACCACCCCCAAAATGCAGCAGCAGCACCCTTCTCCCGACTCCGACCTGCCACCACTCGCTGCTATCAGGGTTCGATCCTCTTCCCCGCGCTTCCCTCCCCCAACCACCCCTCTCTCTTCTTCGACCGAAACTCCCACCGCCAACGCACAGCGCAGGATCGGCATCGCTGTCGATCTCAGTGATGAATCTGCTTTCGCTGTTAAGTGGTCCGTGCATCATTACCTGCGCCCGGGTGACGCCGTCATTCTCGTCCATGTCCGCCCAACATCCGTTCTTTACGGTGCAGATTGGGGTTCCGTCGACCTATCCATTGTCGACACTGAAAACGAGGAGTCTCAGCGGAAGCTTGAAGATGAATTCGACACCTTTACCACGACTAAGGCGTCCGATCTGGCCCAGCCGCTTTCGGAGGCGCAAATTCCCTTCAAAATTCACATTGTCAAGGATCACGACATGAAGGAGCGGCTCTGTTTGGAAGTTGAGAGGCTAGGGTTGAGTGCTCTGATAATGGGGAGCCGGGGATTTGGAGCTACGAAAAGAGGTAGCGGTGGGAGGCTTGGAAGTGTTAGTGATTACTGCGTGAGGCATTGCGTGTGCCCTGTTGTTGTAGTGAGATATCCTGATGACAAGGATACCACTGGTGGCACTGCGGAGCCGGTGGTGTCAGTGGCTTCCGCTGCTGAGGATGAGGAGCAGGAGTATCATGATGCATCCGATGATCGAAAAGGTTGGCCCCTGTTTCATTTTTAATTCGAGAATATCTGATCTATTTAAATTTTTTGGCTTCATCCAATATTGTTTTATTGATATCATTGCTTTACTTACCAGTAATGGAGCTCATTTGGGACTTGTGTGAACTATTACTGTTCATTTGAATCTGTGTAAGTAACGTTAGGTTGAATGATTAATTGTTCAAGGATGCTTACAACAGTTTGGCTTGGCATTTGGGTTTATTGCAATTGATTAGGCGGGAGTTACATTCCCCGAGCTTATTTGGAGTTACCAGCGACCATTAAAAATAAAGTTTGGTTGCAAAATTAATGGTGTAAGTTTGAGTAGAAAAGGATAGCTGGGAACTTGACTGCAATTGATTAGGCAAATGATGGTTACTGACTTTTATTCTTTATGTTGGTATTGGTAATAATCTGATAAATCCTTAAAAATTTATAGCTCTTTTGTCTACATTTGTTTGTTTGCCTTCATTTTATAGTGTTTTTCTTTCCTTTTCAAGTCTAGGAGGAAGCGGCATGAAGTATATACCCAGTTCACAGCTGGACTTTTCTTTTTTTTTTTCTTTTAATTCCTTGCATTCAAACTCATGCTCAAATGATTACACGTTTCATAATTTTAGCTTTGTAGAGCATCTTTTTCTTAGAAATTAGAATGTAACTTTTTTGCTGCTCAGTAAGATGCCCATTTAAATTCGGGTTATCAATAAATTTTCTGGAACTATAATTTTTAACTCTGTCAGTGTTAGTATTTAAGGTGCGTGTGCCAACTGCCAACTAATGATAGTTGAATAGTAGCACTTCTACATTGGTGTGTATTTTCTCTCCTTTGATCTTCTACATATTATATGGATGTGCATATGCAAACAAAGATGGAAATCTTACTCTGTTGTGTCACAGAAATTTCAATTGAAGGTGCTCATTTGCAGCTCAACACTATTTTATTGTCACTTGGCAAATTTGATAGAATATTGTTTTATTTCTTTAATCTTTACCAATAGAGTTTATTTTGTTTCCCTTGACTCTGTTAGTAAAGGTAGTATTGATTGTCTTAGTGGTGATACCTGAAATGACTTGTTGAATAAATAAGAGAATAAACAGGATAGAGTTTTTCCCACCAGACAGTAAAAAATGTCTCACTATTCAAATGGTTATAGAAACATGAGTGTAATTTCTCAGTGATCTTCAAAGAACCTAAACTATAAAAAGTCGTGAAGCCTAATGCAGACTATTTCTAATCTAAGACGAGAGATGTACTCATATGGAAAATGTCATAAGATACAAACAATTAACTTTTTAAAGAACCTATAGTGCATAGACAGTTATATCGAAAACCATATACTATAGTAAAATGTATGACAACACCATCAGCGCTCATTAACTTCATGCTCACTAACTGGCATAATCAATGTACTTGTCTGTCATTCTTTATATTGGCAGCAAAATTCTGTGCTGTTGTCACATTGTCATTATCTAATCTGCAAACCTGAACTTGAAGAGACAAAAGAGATAATACATTTTCTTGTTCCTAAACATTCAGAAACAAAAGTAAGCTGATAGGAATGTTCAACCTCAAGAGTAGTGTATAACAGAGAGCAACTCAGCAACAACTAAGTTAAACATATCTTCTAAAACTAAGCAATGAGAAACTAAAATTATGTAATGAACAAGAAATAGCATAATATAATGAAGATATGTGAAAATTTGCCAAGCCAACACTCAACATGCCAATAATCATCAAATTATTGTTTGTCAGGGTTTCTGAGGAAGTGTAGCGCATAAAACATGAAGCTACCAAAATACGGGGCACACTTGAATGAATCTAGACTATAATGACTATTGAGATTTCATTCATTTGCCCCCCTAATAATATATCAGTACATGTTTGTCAAGGTTCCTTGGAAACATGATCCTGATACAATTCTTTTAGCAAAAAAATATTATATGAGAAACCTAAAGCAGCTATAAATTATATAAATATTTCTAAAAGCACATTTCTTGATTTTGAGGATGAGTTACGTGATTTTAAGTGTGTGATTAGTTATGAGAAATTTTTCTATTTTTTCATTTTTATATTGAATATTGATGAAATTTTTTGTTAGATAACTAGTGATGAACTTTTTTTTGTTAGACAAATAGTACAAAAACTTAAAAGTGTGTAAATCCAAAGAGTGTAACGATTGAGTATGATTACATTTGATTTGACATCTCAATGGAAATGAGATTGATTGGATGTGAAATTGTTTGTTGAAAAATGATGAATGAAAGAAATTCCATTTCCATCTGATACCCTAAAATTTGCATTCACCATTGTCTTTTATGTGAACTCGACCCTGGGGCATTAATGCCAGATATCTCTATCAGAAGATTGTGTTTGTTGTTTGATGCATTTGTAGCATTATTATTTCACCTTTCATATTCTTTATAGTTTTCTTCTGTTTTCCTGCAAGGAGCTAATTTTTAGGATCCTCTATCCTAATATGAATTTATGATGACATTAGAACTAGGCTGTGTTTCCATTTTGTTAAAAGCTCTTCCTATTGCTAATCTTGTGTTGTCATTATTTTAACTATAACTTTAAATGTATCATTTAAAATTACTAAGTCTAAATATTTCAGTCAAGGCTTGAGGAACTGCTGCTCTTTTAATTTTCCAGGGCCATTTATTATGCAGATACAACCTGACTTCTTCCTTAGTGAATGCACATGGTTTTCCTCTTAGTGCTTCTGATTTGTTATGAACCAATATTACAGACTAATAACTGGGTAATTTGTAGTGCTCTTCAAATCTTGCATCTAGATGGAAGACAATTCCCAGAAATGCTATATGGAAAACATTTAATGATAATACAAAATAAATTAATTACGTATTTTTCACATAAGTTATGTAAGATTTATTTGATACATTCTTTTTAAATGAAAAGACTAGGAAATTTCAACTGAAAAGACGCGACATAATTGAGTCTCCATTGGAAAATTAAACGTTGGCCCCTTGGCCAAGTTTCAAATAAGATGCCATGATCACACAAAAGAACCTTTTATTTTCTTTACTCAGTGACAAATGAACAAAATGATGCATCTGGTTTTGTCAGATACTCCCTTACATATAAATTGCCTCATTTTCCTTTCATAATTGTAGGAGCTTTAACTCAATTGTGACATTCTGGAACCTCAAATTGGCTTCATTTTAAGGCTTCTATTGAGAAACTACTGTTTAGATTTGCTGCTTTCCTTATCTTGGAGTTAAAATTTTCTAATTGCTGTATGCACGTTAAATTTTATTAAACTTTAACTTCTGTTTTTATATTCTCACTATGAGGTACATGCTTCAACAGATTCCTGATTATATCCAGCTATGGGGACTCATTTTATGGCTGCAGGTGTGCGATATTTTATATTATTGTGTTTCATTACCCACCAATATTATCAAGCTTTTCTAAAATTACACCAATCCTAAGTCTGAGCCATTTATATAGGCTGTTTTTAGTATTTGTGGCCTTTCATTGTCAGCTTCTGATGGTTACTTTTTGCAATCCATTTTTGCAGCATATAGAAGGCCTGACAAGCTTAATGAGTATTAACTTGATATGTGGAGTAATGTCATGTATATCAGCCATTGTTACATTTGTTTCGTCTATCTACTCTTTTGTTATGTAACATTGTACTTGTATAGCCTAGGTGGTCTTTCCTGTGAATCTGTGATGGAGTCCATGTAAGCTATAATAGCTTCAGTATTTGCATAATTTCTTCTCGTTGCTTTAAGCATATCTAGTTTGTGGCTATTTCTTCAATAAATCTAGTTGGTACTTATGACATGGTAGTATGTAGCCCCCCCAACCCCCTTCAATGTTTTGTGTTCATTGTTGATGTGCCGATGAGTGACATCCTATGAATACATTAGCAGTATGCATTGAGTTGTTTTTGGGAGCAGTTTACTGTAGCTATGATTTCTCTTAATTAGCAACTATAGACTTATTTTATCGACTTTTGAGTTTAAGTTCATATTTTTAGATAAAAATAAAGTATGTTGTATGTGTTAGATCTAGATTGTAATTTTTAAATTTAAATGTAGTATGAGCACACGCATGTTAAGTTTCTTTTATCTTTTTTAGTGTGAATTTGTTTATGGGATGGAGGTAGTAATATTTATGATTAGGGTAGGTCGAGACCGTCTCACGAATCTCATTTCATGAGACGATCCATCAACTAAATAATATAATATAAATAATAAATAAGAAATAAAAAAACGGCCGAAGCCGGTCACCCGCACTGCACGAATTCTCGGAAATGGCAAACATGGTTCAATTACTTAAAGTTAATATCTGTTTCCTTTTTTTATGCATTTAACATTTGATTTTAAATTATCGATCAAATTGCAAGTAATATTTAAAATATAATATTATTTTTAAAATAAATTGAAAGTGATAAATTAAAATTTAAAAATGATACACCTATTATCGAACTATTTCATAAAAATTTTATAAAATTAGAAAGTAGTAACCTTTTTAATAAAAAATAATATTGAACAAAGAAAAGTGATATTTAATTAATAAAATTATTATATAAATAATTTATAAGAAAGACAAAAAGTGATATTTGATTAAGAAAAAATATAACATTTTTAGTAAAAAAAGATGATAACATTTTCAATTAAAAGTGAGAATCATTTTATTAAGAAAAAGTGATACACATCCAATTATAATATTAAATGAAAATTTTATAAAACGGATAAAAAGTGATAACATTTTTAATAAAAAGTGATATCTGATCAAAGAAAAGTGATAAACATCCAATTACATTATTTAATGAATACATTATATTGTTGAGATTAAATATCACTTTTTATTATAATATATTATCACTTTTTATTTATCTTATGAATTATTCGTAAAATTATTTAATTGAAGGGTCCTCACTTTTTTTAATTTGATATTACAATTTATTAATATTGTTATCATTTTTAATTTTAATAATGATAAATTATTTATAAAATAATTTTATTGAATAGTTGTCACTTTTTGTTAATCAAATATCACTTTTTATTAAATTATTATCGCTTTTTTTTGTGAATCTCATGAATTGTTCATAAGATATTTTCAATTGGACCGTTATCACTTTTTATTATTCGTATATCACTTCTTATTGGAAATGTTATCACTTTTTATCTTTCATATTAATTATTCATGAATAATTTAATTGGTTGATTAGCACTTTTTATTGCTCAAGTACTATTTTTATTAAAATATTATCACTTTTTATTTATTCTATCAATTGTTAATGAAAATGTTCAATTGGACGATTATCACTTTTCTTTAATTAAATATAACTTTTATTTAAAATGTTATCACTTTTTTAAAATACTACAACTTTCTATAAATTTATAATATGCAAATTTAAAAGTAAATTAAATTCATTACACATTAAAATAAGATAAAAAAACAAGAAAAAAATTAATTTAATTTAAAAAAAAATTGAATAACATGCCGTGTCCATTGGAGTTGATGTGCGCTATTTAGAATTGATAGTTCAGGTACCCAGTTTGGCTTAGACCCGCGAGTTTCCGATTGGGCTATATTTAACCCGTCTCACGAAATGAGATTCGTGAGACGATTTCGTGCAAGTCTTTGTTTTATGATTATACTAATTTCAGCTATTTTTTTTATTTAAATATATAATTAATAATTAATAATGAGAAACGAAAGGGGCCGGTTGCAAGTAATTCCCGACCATCCATTCCTCTTTTCTCGACCTGTAGCTTTTCTTAACTTTTATTGATTGAAAATTTCCTTTGTTCTTAAGCTTAAACACGTGTTTAAACATTCAAAAATTGAGTAATCTATTATTTTGATATATATATATATATATATATATATATATTTGGCAAAGACTTGGGTGAGACCGTCTCACGGATCTTCTTATTTGAGATGAATCATCCATTAACCCATTAATCATACTTTAAAGGGCATTGTTTGATTGTGGTTAAATTACAAAATTGAAAAATTAATTATAAATGTAAATTAATTAGTTCTTTTGCATATATTTCTATAACGTTTTTTTAATATATTTTTATTATTATTTAATATTTTATTAAATTCAATTTATAATTAATATATTTTATTTTTAATTGAAATATTATAAATTTATAAAATAAGATACACGAATGATAAAAAGTGATAACAGTGCTGTGAATTTTTTCATGAATGTAAATGAAAAGTGATAACGTTTTAAAATAAAGTGATAATATTTTCAATAAAAAATGATAACTAATTAAAAAAATAATTTTACGAAAAAATTATTGAAATATTAAAATGTGATAATATTTTTAATGAAAAGTGATTCCTAATCAAAGAAAGTGATATTACTCTAATTGAATTATTTCACGAACAATTCATTAGAATAAAAAGTGATAATATGTTTAATAAAAAGTGATATATGATAAAGAAAAAAGTGATAATATTTTTAATATAAAGTGATGCATGATTAAAATAAAGTGATAATAAAATAATTAAATTATTTAATAAATAATTAATAATAATTATAATAATTAATAATATTTAATATTTTTTATTTGAAATGAAAAAAAAATTATAATAACGCGAATTGAAACATGAATGGCGCTAGTTAGTAATGTGCCGAAATTTATGGATACTAAAAGGGATAATCTTAATTAGTAGAGCCAACAAAGCCCTTACTTTTATTTAATTATATTTTAATGGAATTTAAAATATTCTCATTTTTATTCATGGATGATCCGTCTCATATAAAATGATCCATGAAACGGTCTCACCCAAGACATACCCTATATATTTTTATAGGGGTACTTTTGTGGGACATATATATAGAAAACGGGTTGTTGAGACTGATCAAAATATTTACATTATTCATTAATTTAGTTATACTAATATATAATTTATTTGCATTAATTAACCCATTAATTATAGGATTTTCCTTTATGTCGACAGGTATGACTAAATGGAATCATGATGGAATAGAGACGGGAAATGAATGATTAAAAATAATTTTTACCATGATTGGTATGGATCAGAAATTACTCAAGAAATAGAAAATATAATATCTTAATTTGTTCCAAACTCATTAAAAATATTTTTATAATACTAAATTAATTATATAAAATCATTAAATTAATTAAAATTTTAATGAAGATTTTATTTATTTTAATAATTATATAAAAATTAAATTAAAATTTTTTAATATTATTAAAACATAAATAAAACATCTATATATTAAAAAAAATTAAAATCTCGATGAAAATTTTATACTCCCTCCGTCCGCCCAAAAGAGGGCATTTGCTCTTGTGAATGTTGATTAAGAAGTATTGTTATTTAATGTGTAGTGGGTAGTTGTATTAGTGGGAGTGTGGATCCCATATTTTAGTTGTATTAGAAGGTGTGTGTGGGTCCCATGTGTATAAAAAAGGAAATGCCCTCTTTGGTATGGACGACCAAAATTGAAAAAAGACCCTCTTTCGAGCGGACGGAGGGAGTATATTTTAATAATTATATAATTAAAAAAATAAACTAAAAATAAAATATAATTTTAATATTAGTAAAATATAAATAAAAATTTTTATATATTAAAAAAAATTAAACTTACAAAAAAAATATATTTAGTTACACACACACACACATATATATATATATATATATATATATATATATATATATATATATATATATATATATATATATATATATATATATATATATCCAATTTAATTAGTAATATTTTTTTATAAATAATTTAGTAATTTTTATTTTGAATAAATATTAAATTAATTATATAAATTTTTATTATATTTTTTAAGAAATTAATTTAATTTAATTTTTTTAATGAGATGAGCATATAAAAAAATATGAATTTTTTATTTAAATTTTAAATGATTTAATTTTTTTATTAAATAATTTAATACCAATATTTTTAACTAATATTATATTTTAAGCAGAAAAATATTAATTTATTTATAATTTTTGTAATTTTCAATAAAAAGTGATAACTAATTAAAAAATTAAAAAGTATTATTTACAATTTTTTATGGAGTATATATATAATGTGGCAAAAATTAAAAAAATATTATTTACTACTTTTTATGGAGTATATCTTAGCTACATAAATTTGAAAAAATAAAATAAAAAGTTGATTCCAAGTGGTTAGGAATAGATAATACAATGGGGGTGGGATGAATTATTATTCCTATGTTTGAGGGTAGGGATGTTAAACGGGCTGGACCTGAACTTATAGGGCCAGACCTATATGGTTACAAGCTAAATGTGCCACGAGTTAAGGGTCCATGTTAAACGGGCCGTCATTTATGCGAACCTAACCCTAAGTCTAGCGGGCCTCGAGCTAAACGGGCCACTAAAATATAAAAAAATATTAATTAAATTTGAAACATAATTAAACATTAAAAATACATCAAATGTTGTTCTAACATTAATAATGAACTATAAATTATAAGTTTATACGTAAAAAATAAAAAAAGAATTTTGGGATTCCAAATACGTTAATATTATTTGTGAATTAACATAGTTTATTTTCAATATTACTTTTTAAAATGTCTCACATACTTTATTCTTAAATTATTTTATTTTAAAATGACAAACCAATAAAAATATAGTAAATTAGAGGGTATTAAATTACTATTAGATATAATTATCAATAGAAATTATTTGTTAAAATAAAAAATTATTATTAATTTTAATAATTTAAGTATATTATTAATTAATTTTTTATTATAAAAAATTTAATCGGGCTAATTGGGTCTGCCCTATTAATCTACGGGCTAGCCCTATAGGGCCGCGGGCTAATCAATCCTGTCCAAAAAGGACCTGATCTAAATGAGCCACTACTTATACAAACCTAAACCTACATTTTTTCGGCTTAAACGGGCCGGACCTACGGTCCCGGACTATATTAACATCTATTTGAGGGAATGGTGATTCCAAATGGAATCGGGATTCCCATTCCTTAAACATACAAATCGTGATATTAGGAATGAAATTGGGAATTTTGATTCCATTCCTAATCGATTCCATCCTACCAATCATGTCGTTATGACATTGTAAAAAAAATATTCTTATGTCGTAATGCCTTTTTTTATTTTATTTTATTAATGAATGAGACTTCTAAGTTGTGTTCATCTTGTATGCAAAATAAATCACATAAACGTCTTTTTCAAAATTTCTTAAACTCCAATTATAAATTGTTAGAATCGATACTGAGTGATACAAGGGTCCTTCACTAATGAAATTGTATGCAAGTTAAATCACGTAAGCTTTCTTTTTCCAAATTTTTCAAAATCCAGTTATAATACAAGGGTCCTTCACTAATTAGTGAATGGTTTGATGTATTAAGTCAACTTCTTAGATCAATTTTGCGTAAATTCTTTTGCTCGTTAGAAGTGTACTGAATTGTAGCATTGGAAGTTATCAAAGTAATTAAAAAATTGAACCCAAGGAAATATGAAATCAAAATAATTTAAATGCACGAGTCTTTATTGATCTCAAATTTGTAAGGATGACAGCTCTAGATGATGTGAAATTATTGAAGTAGAGAAAATAATTAAATTTAAATAGCAAATGAGAAATTCAGTTAAAAAGAATAAAATCAAATACCAATGAAGAGAAACATGTGGAATTAGGAAAAATCAAGTACTCATGGAACCATCTGCGCATGCAAATAGAATTAGGGGTGATCATGAAAATATTTTAAGCTCCTTCGCAGATTACTTAAGTTGTAGATCATCACCAAGATTCCAAATATACACATTAGATCAAGCCCTCTGATATATCCTCCTCCCCTAGCTGCTATTTATTCATAAAATTCTCTTAAAAATTGCTTCTTATATAGTATATGTACAGTTCTCTTTCTCTAACTATTTTGTGATGTTACACCCCACCATTAGTGGTCCCCACCGTCCATGCACTGGGGATTGGTGGAAGAGGTAAATCGCAGGATGTGCCTCAAGTAGCTTATAGAGAGGGCTCACCGTTTAACTTGTGCATGCAAGAGGTCCTCTATTCCATGATGTCTACTCACTTAAGTTCTTATGAAATAATGGTTGTATCTGACACACCTTATTATGATGTTAGAGAAACCTTTCTATGATATTATAATACAACATAAATGTCTACTTTATATTATTGAACAATAGTTAGTCTCCTAGATTGAATTTACGTACGGTGTAAACCATGTGATCCCCTTTAATTTAAAATCTTAGCAATACACAGGGTATAATATGATTGAAAGGAGGAATCACAGGATTTAGGGTGAGAAAAGACCCGGGTTCACACAATAAGCTATGTAAATTAGGTTTATAAGAGTGTTTGGGGTGAATAATATACTCTAATACAAAACCAACATATTTTAACAAATACTAAACATACTCTTATATGCTTGAAACATAAATAGACATTCATTGCTATTGTATTCTTTTTCTTCAAAATATAGAACAATATCCATGATTTACGACGAATTCTCAATGACAGTGGAACACGAAAAATATATTTACGGTGGAGGTCGAAAGATGACGCAGACGACGGCAATCGAACTATGTTGTAGACTACGGTAGTCGAACTACGACGTAGACGACATAAATTGAACGAAATTTAATCTGCGTGGTTAACTTTGTTCACATCCATAAGAATGTATATCTGTTCATATCCATAAGCGTCAACGAACAGCAGAAAGGGATTCAATTACATAAATTCCTATAATTAAGGAGTTTTTAACATAAGTTAAATATAAATTATTATTTAATTAATAGATAATATATAAATTTGACCTGTTTCACTACAAGGACATCTCACAAGAAAGTTTATCATTTTTACAATACTATGCCATCACAGTTTAATTAATGGATAGCACTTTTCTTTTTTTAAGTATTACTTTTTTATTAAAATTTTTCATAACTGTTTATTACGAATTGGCTATGAAGTAGTTTAATTGGACAAATTTTATTTTTCCATGATCATTAATCATTTCTCATTTAAATGTTATCATTTTTTATTTATCATATAAATTGTCCATACATGAAATAATATAATTGATGGATATGATTATCATTTTTCCTTATTACTTTTTAGGATCAATTACTTTCAAATACACCATACTAACTCTTAGATATGTATATTCAAATTTATTATTCTCAAATATAAAAAGTTAAAATGATATACCTAATATAACCATAATATTAATTAATTATTTAAAACTTGAATTTTATTTATTACTCACCCAACTTTCTATTTTGGCAAAGACTTGTACGAGACCGTCTCACGAATCTCATTACGTGACGGATCCTCCATTTAACTCTTTGAATATTTATTAGAAGTAAATAAAAAAACGCGTGGTTATTAATTAACTACTCCAATTCTCGTTAGTGATAACCTGTGCGCTCCTTATTTGTTATTTTAAGTTTAGTAAATGGTGGCACCTTACTCCGTAAGGTGCTAACCCAGACTAAAGCTTTACCTATGTAATACTAACATTTATGTATTAATTAAATATTAGTTGTAGTGCAAGGGTGGCGCCGATACATAAAGGCATTCGTTCAAATTCGAGTATGACCAGTTAAGCCTTAAAAATAAAAAAGGAAAATTGATATGAAGTGACTACCGGTTAAAATTTATGAAACCAAATAATCAATATCTCTTTTACAGGAATACTACCACAAAGAAATCCAAAGAGAAGGGTTAATCTTATTTAGAAAGTTTAGCAAAACTATCTTCCAAAAGCTGAAAGAACTGTTGTAGTCTGGGATGGCATTGGAAGAAAAACTTACACAGCTCATCATATGAATAGTGGTTATCAACAACAATGTGGCAGTTAACACTAACAGAAACATTTGTATTTACAGAAATCACTGACATGGCATTAGCAACAAACTTCCTCAGTAAAAGACAACATTGCAATATCAGAGCTCCATATGGATAATGGAAAATCTATAATAGTCAGCCACCATTGGACAGACCTTTGGGTCAAGCATCAGACGAACCCCAAAACAGTCTTTTCCAGCAGCCTTTGGACTTGGGCAAACATAGCTGCAAGAAACAGCTTATTTGAGTGAAAGAGGCAAAAGTTCGAGAAAGAGATTCTAAGACAATCAATATTAAGTGAACAAGCTTGAAATTGATCTCATCATAGCCATGAGGCTTTGCAAGTTGAGTCGCTTTAGCGATATTATCTGTCTCTTTTTTTTGCTCCTGAAATGAGCACATTCTTCCTGAAGATACGAATGCAAGACAATGCTGCATAAGAGTTTCAATTGGTGAAACAAAAATAAGTGTAAAGATAATGCATTCATACTTGAAGTAAGCTATTTTTTTTTCATTGGGCCATGATAATATCTTGCTAAATTTAAAATATCGTAATTTATTGTAGTATCAACTTGAACCACTACTATGTTCTTGATTATGAAACAAGCCAAAAGCTAAATAGTTTGTGATAAAGGGTCTATACAAAGATAGAGCACATAGCTTACATGAATAATCTTAGATTTGTCCACTCTGATTGAATTTTCAATAGTTTGTTAGTTCAGTAGGATCCTGCAAGTAAAAAGAAAGAAGTAAAAAAAAAAAATTATACATGTGAAGCACCAAGTCTATAAACTAACATACCAAGAATTTCACTAATGCCACAGTTAGATATGATGATTCTTGAGCATTATCATTTTCATAACTTTATTGACCACTTACAGTAGTGAAGAAGGTAAATAATTGTAAATTCTAGAGATAAACGAATAAAAAAACACCATCCCCAGGGAAAAGAATAGGTCACTCAGTTGGCTCATATTTCATGGTAAAATAGAGAAACCAGGTCATGTAGCTTGAGCAGTTTTTTTAAAGGCAGGGGCTAATGAAGTTTGCATAGTGGTTAGAGCACTCTTAAAATATTAGAAATTTAAGAAGAGAACTACTTTGGAGGTTGCATGTCTGTTTTTCTTATTCCATAAAGTCCGTCATATAAAATTATAATCTAGTGAAATACAAAAATTTGAAATAAAAATAGCTAATGGTACGGACCTTATGAGATCGCTGTCACTTTATTTAGGCCATGAATAAGAGCGAACACTCTTTAGGTATCAAGCTTCCCAACTATTCATGAATAATAATATACATTATGATTAAGTTTTTTAGCTTATGAATTTTTGATTTATTAGGTTAGAGTTTGAGCATGAGCTGTCAATTTTGCAGCAGTATTAATAGCGTAAATATTGTCTGTTTTAGGTTAGAGATACCTGAGTCAACAAGGTGGCGCAGTCAGTCAACAATTATCTTTTGGAAGCTTTAAAGATCTCGTTGTACACAATGTTTCTTGTGTAATTGGTAGGTCGCATTAATGGCGGGGATGGCCTGATTAAGACTTTTAATTTGTCAACAGTTTTTGCTCTGGAGAGGGCGACATAACTAACCATGTGAGAATACAGGCTCCTTTAAGTATACACCAACGAAATCTAATGTTTGGCCTTGTGCTTTGTTGATTGTCATTGCGTAGCACAGACGGATGGGGAATTGTTTACGTTTGAATGGGACAGAAGAGAAGTTGTCATTTGGCGCTTCCAATGTTATGCGTGGGATGATGACATTTTTTCCTGCATGTGTACCGACTGAAATTTCTGTGTAGATAACGTTCTTGTCAAACCCCTTGCATAAGAGACGTATGCCATTACAAAGACCTTCAATTGGATTAATATTTCTTAGCAATATAATGGGTGTATTTAATTTCAAGGTTAACTTCTGGGGAGGAAGGCCTTGTGGTGTTAAAGAGTAAAACAATTCTTGGTGTTCTGGTGCAACATAGGAACACATTCCCTCATCGTAGCTATAATATACGACTTCTTCGCCGTGTAATCTTTTGATTAAAACATCATTGATTTCATCAACAAACTCATTTCTTGTAGTCAGTATAGCACGGTCGACAACTGAGGAACAATTAAAGCTTGCATCAACAATATTGGGGAATACTGCATTTATTAATGCGTCCGCAGATGAAGTGTTGTCAGAGAAGGGGATTTACATATGGCTGGCACCTATATCTCATTTTGTTCGTTTGTTACCTCACAACCATCACCTACATTTAGAAAAAACGTTGAAAAAATAGGGTCAAGTTGTGCACGCATATTTTGTGATAGCTGTAGTTTTTTGAAATGAGGCCACAAATGAGACATGACTATAGTGAAGTCTATGATGGTATATTTCGTGCCCTTTGAAACAACAATCAACGTTTGTCGAAAATCTCCACCAAACACAATTACTTTTCCACCGAAAAGTAGAGACGAATCTAGTATGTCCTTCAGCATTTTGTCAAACCTTTCAATAGTGCTGCGCTTTGCAATGGTTGCTTCACCCCAAATTATTAATTTGGAAATTTGAATTAGATGGGCTAATGAGCTTTTCTTGTTAATGTTGCACGATGCAGATGCATTATCATCAATTGGTATCTTAAATTTGGAGTGAGAAGTTCGACCTCCAGGTAGTAGAGATGCTGCAACACCAGTGTTGGCGTTTAGATCTTTTGGTTAATGTGAACTGTTAGGGCTTCATACGTTTCTAAATCAGCAGAAGCAAGAAATCAAAGAAACATATTACTTTTCACCAGGGTATGTTGAAGAAGAAAGATTATCGCTAGTAGTCTGCGCAGCCTCACGGTTTTAGCCATAACTTCCTCGTCTGATCTCCGATTCGAGAGATCAATACACCAAAACGACCCTCTCTTTTGTGGCTTTCCAACGGTATATCACACGGACAGTTTGGACTTCCAAAAGATTTTAGAAAAATCAGTGAAGTCGACGCATAGAAACAGCAAATGACCTTCCGGTCTTCTGTTGTATTCCTAAGCCACGTCTCGACGTTGTGTGGGCAACAATCTACGAGACAAACTCAATCTGCAGTCCAACTATGTTTCTTACGTGTTTAGGAGTGAATTAGTTTTTCAAACTGCTGAGATTGGCTATTATATAGGCTACAACAGGTACCAGGAGGAGAAATTAGGGTTTGAGCCTCCCATTGGGCTTAAGCATCCAAGTTTAGCTTAAAACTTATACTTAAGTCCAATAATAATAAATTATTCCACTAAAAAAATATTATTGCACTGCCACCCTAATCCAAAATTACGTTATAAGCTCCTTCTTATTATGAGCCCGTTAGTCTCCCCGTGTTTAAAATTCAATGCCCATTAATTAATTAAGTTACTGACAACTCCATTAATTAAAATATTTACCAAGAGTAGTACCACTCAACCTTATTATCATGCCGGAATAAATCCACCTGCAAGGTTTACATGATAAACATTAAGAGCTCCTCAAGGGGACATCATCAACCAATTCCGCTAGGACACAGATTCCTTCTACAATCAACAGCACACCATAGAGCCAACACCATCTCCCAACTCACCGAGAATATTGATTTAACCATTAAATCTCACCCATTGATGAATCAAAGAAATAAATAATGGCTTACGTGTCGAGGTTATTGTATAGGGATTAAGAGTACGAACATCCATAATAACAAAGATCAAGTCTATTATATAGTCAGTATAAACCGAACGATGTTCCTCCTTCAATCCATGACACCTCTCTTTTCTCCTTCCTGCAAGCATTCATAGAACTCAAACAATCTGTTAGTTCATTAGATAAAATATCAGATGAAAAATCAGATTCAACATTAATAGCAGGAATAGGGAAAGGACTTTTGCTGATACAGGTTTTCAATTGATCCTTAGACGGAATGAATGGCAGCTTCTCCTCTACACTCACATTAATAACATCAACGGACTTGCAGTTGGCCTTTTCAGATGGATGCTTCAAAGCATCAAGTGAGAACATGATTTATTCGTCCCCCACTCTAAGCTTCAGCTTCCCATCTTCAACATTAATCAGAGCTCTAGCAGTGGCTAGGAATGGTCTACCCAAAATTAGAGGCACATTGTTGTCCTCTTCCATATCAAGCACCAGGAAATCAACAGGGAAAAAGAATTTATCCACCTTCACAAGTACATCCTCAACAACTCCTCTAAGGTGTGTAATAGATCTGTCAGTTAGATGCAGTGTAACCGAAGTAGGCTTCAACTCCCCAAAACCAAGACTCTTGAACATACTTAGGGGCATAAGATTTATGCTAGCCCCCAAGTCACACAAAGCTTTACAAGTGTCATTCTTTCCAATCTGCACTGGGATGTAAACTTACCCGGATCTTTTATTTTGACTGGCAACTTCCTCTGAATGATGGCACTACACTCCTCAATCAAATTCACTGTTTCTTTGTCCACTAAACTCCGTTTCTTAGACATGATCTCCTTAAAAGACTTCATATAGTGTGGCATCTGCTCAAGTGCTTCAGCAAAGGGCATGTTGATCTGGATCTGTTTGGAAGATATTTACGAACTTCTGAAACTTCTCATCAAGACCCTTTTTCAACTGCACAGAGGGAAAAGGAATAGGATATTTTATCTTCGGTATCCCCAAATTATCTCTCTCAAATTCATCCTTTTTCTTCCTTTCACTCTTAGCTTTCTCCCACTTCTTTTCTATAACAATTGGATGATCAATATTACTTTGAAAACCCACTGTATCACGAAGAGCAGAATCAACTGGAATGGGATGGGTAACCGGGTGCATAGTTGTGCCTGCTTGAGCAAAACCGGGCGCATCACCGAGCGCATTACCGGGCGTACCGCCAGGCAAGACGCTCGGCAGGCTGCTTAGTTTCAGTGGAGGGACGCTCGGTTTTAGAAAAGGCTCACTCGATTTGCTCGCTTGAACGAAACCAGGCACCTCACCTGGCATAATACCAAGCGTACCACCCGGCAAGCCGCACGGCAGGTCGCTTAGTTTAAGAGCTACCTTGATGTTCAGATCGTATGAAGTCATCTATGTCAGCGTAGTCTTGAATGCCAGGGACACCATTGCTCTGATGTGTTGGTGTCGGTACTTGCAGTTGTTGTGTCTAGCCTAATTTTTTTATTGTGCGACTCCATCCAGGCTCTCCGTAGGGAAATATAAGAGGGTACTACATTGGGTCATAGCATCCAAAATAATGTTTAATAATTTGAGGCTGGCTGCGCTTGGGGTAAACCTGAATTGTTGGCTTAGATGTTGTTCATCACCCTCGGGCTCTAACCATATTCCAGCAACTTCAGAGACCGTTGGTCTGTTGTAAGTGTGGTCGTTGTGGACTGGGTTGGCTTGTAAAGTAATTTTGTAGTTGTTTAAGTTACACATACTGTTGAGGCTTCTGAAGAAAATTGAGTACGGATTTGGAGCCAAAATTTCAATCAATTTTCGAATAACGGGTTCTTTAAATTTTGAACTGATAGACATGCGATTTTCAACCTCGTGGTTAGTGTCAAAAAAATACAATTGAAGATTTCAGGGCCCTTCATTATCGGATGTGATTAGTTCATTCAAGAAATGGTAAACTTGACCTTGTATTCGGAATGTATAAATATCGTTAACTCTTTTGGCCAACATGTTGTTGCAATGAACCCCAAGTGATGTAAAAGCAAACATGTTGTAGCTTCGTATGCAGTTGCGAAACTCTCTCGCGAGCTCATCATGTCCTAGGTATAGTTCTTTTAACTTGGTCGGCATGTTGCTTAGAGGGAGTCTCACGTGACCCGATGTGCAGAAAAAAGAGGGGGGTTCCAAATACACACATTTTGCGAAACAATGTGTGCAGTCCGTTACATTAGGCAACACGTCTGGAGAGTTTCCTAAGTGAAGCAGGGGATCTACCATGGTATCTTGCACACCAAGTGTGTTGGACCTTATTGAGTCTCTACGATTGCGACGTCTCCTACTTCGCACCTCAGTTCGTTCTTCAATAGAGAGGTGTTTTCTTTTACAGGAGGACGATGTTTGGCGTGGTTGCATTACTGTGGATCCCTGTGTCTCTGCAGCTACGTGTGTTATTAAGTAAACACAAATAAATGGATAAATGTATAAAGGTCTACGATACCCGATACAGGCACGCAAATGGGCCACTAGGAAAACAAGTTGACGAGAAAGAGTTCAGAAAGATTCTACCATACTTGGAAAGTAGGTGGGGAGCATATGTCATGGGTTTTAACTTGTAAGAGTAGTTCATGCACAACACTAAGAATGTAGTTTAGTTTTCTTCCAAATGGTTTTAGTGAGAACGGTTTTTTCGTTGTCACTGTTTGGGTTCAGAGAATGATGAATGTAGTAACAAGTCAAATGGATAAAGAACCTGATGCAACTGTAGTGATAGAATCAATCATACATGTTAAAGATATTACAGTCCAAATATTGAGGTCGTGCAGGTTTTTAATGGTGCCACGATAGATGCAGGCCATGATTTAGGAAAATTAATTAGCGTCAAAATCCGAGGGCACTAACTCTGCCTTTTTTTAAATTTTATTTAGTAGCTAAAAGTAGAATGATAACAAAAATCATATAAACCACACATATGGATAGGCCAATATAAAATATAAAAAGAAGTGGGGTAACCTGGATTATTTAAAGAGAGTTGATTGTTGAGTAACTTGAAGATCTTTGAATATAATGACGCCAACAACAATAAGTTTTGGAAGCTGCGCCCAAAAATGTAAAAGGCCACACTGCACAAATATTAGAGCACAATGTAGGTATTAAGGTAAAATGAGACAACTGAAATAATGCAATATTCATTCACTATGTATAATATATATGAAAGTGTCAACTATATTTTTCTTTTCAAAATACAGACATATATTTGGTTCATACGAGCATGTGCGAACGTTTTTCTCATATTGAGTGCACAGAGCTAACGTTACATTCGGTAACATTACATTCAAATTTTAGCCGCGCAGCCTCAAAGCTGTAACAGATGGAGGCAAATTCATCAGCTAAAGGAAAATAAGTAATGGTTTACTTTAACTTCTAAAATTCATCAAAAGATTTTGTCATACAATAGTACGGGTTGTGGTGAAGTACAAGTTTTTCATTAACTAAAGTAATTCATGATAGAACCTAGGAATTCACATTACTGTTGCTAGCTTTCTAAAATTAAACGCTTAAGAGAAAATACTTCAGATAGCTAATTTTGCAGTCAGCAAGTGTGCAATTAGGGTGTAACCTATTTAGGATCAGAGAGAAGCTCGAAAGAAAAGGCCAATAGTAATAGTATACCCTGGAATTAAGTAATATATAATATGCAAAATGAACAAAGTATGATATAATCAAAAGAAGTGACGATAAAAAATATATGTTTTAAACTATAGTTCTTTTTACTGTTTAATGGTGCAATATTCATGCACTCCAAAATACGTGGCACAATATGATCAAACGAGATATGAAATATGTAAGTGGGCACCCAATGATAAATAAAAAAGATTAAACATTTATTTTTAGGATTCATAATTTAGTTTTATGAGAAACTGTATTCAAGGTACAACACCCTACATTGAACCAAATAATATGCGTTTAATGCCCGTGACCCAGTTTTCCTGTTGTTTATGCAATGAGTCTTTGACGAGAAATAAAGACAGAGAGAGAAAGAGGGAAAGAACTTGGTTTAAGTTAAAGCTGTAAATATGGGGGTGATGATGGTTTTAACACAAACAAATGACGAAGTCCTATCAATTTGCCTTGGGCTATTCCAAATTGAATTCCCTTTTTTTTGGTTCTTTTTATGTTTAAAATCTTTTTTGCCTTTTAGTCTTCTCCTTTCCCTTATGTTATGGTGATGTCAGTGACAAGAGGTGGCTGTATTATTACAAAATATGAATATAGATGAGTGGTAAGAGTGATAAAGGCAACAAGAAAATCAGAAGAGGTGGGTGTATTATTAGGAAAATAAGGATATAGATGAGCAGCAAAAGACGTCAAAGTACGAAGAAAATCAAGAAGAAAAATAAAAACAACGATATGTCACTAGAGAAAAATTTCATACAAGTAGTGGGCATTAGTCCTATACCAGCGAGTAGTTTACAAAGCGTAAGACGTATTTCAGTCTTTGTTATTTCTAAGGAGGAATTGTAACTAACTGAAGCTAACAACAAACAATGCAGCCTCAAAATTATAATGCAACCGCATGTGCAATGTTGAAATGACGCTAATAAAGAGGTGTATGAGTTACCCCAAAAGCAACATAAGAGATATTATAGAGCAATAATAAAATGTATTTGTAGGATTTGTGTAAGATTTAATAAACTTGGCGGTTTCATGCCAACATCAATCGTCATTGTTTGATTGATATTCTACATCAAACTTGGTATCATCATTCCTTCATCGTACCAAGCCAGGGAATGAGGAAACCTATTATTAATTTAATACATATACATGATTAATATGTCTAGTTTATAAAGCGTTGTTTTGTAATTAGGTTTGTAGAAATTGTTATTCATACAACATATGATTAGAAAATTTTCACACATATATATGTATCAACAAAACATGTATGTATGTAGCATTTATTTTGTAACAGTAGGTAACATAAATAAAAAAAATGTTCATTAGTAAGGGAGTATAGTAATACCTAACCTTTGCTTCTAAATCAAAATATATAAATAATCGACGCATTCTTTCTTAAATCTCTTCAATGTTTTCTAATTATGTTTTGTTGACTCTAGTAATTAGGCCATGCGAAGCAATGAAGATAATGACTACAACACAACTGAACTTGCTAAAAAAAAAGGGCAAAACATTATACTGCTGCATTTTATTTTGTTTGCTGAATAACTACATTTCATATTTTTTTATTATTATTTTATTTTATTTATGGCTCATGTCGTGAGACATCTCGAGTGTTTATCATATAATATTATGTAAAGTTTTTTAAGGATAAAAATGAATTTTGGTATTAGTATCTAATATGTTTAAATTTTTCTATTAAAAAAATCAAGAAGCCGATTTCAACCAAATTATAATGACTTTCAGTTTAATCTTTAGAACCTGGTTTATAATGAAAACAAGATTATGGAGATGTTCAAATGGAACACAACAAAATATCATCCTTAGAGAAAATGGAAAATGATTCATATGTATTATTGCTTTCACATAATGGCAGGTCAAATTATAAATTAATAAGCTAAAACATTCAAGCAGTCCAGTGATTAATTAGTAGGCATTAGGAGGACATCAGGTTACCCTCAACAATAAATGGCTTCAATAATCACAGATTAAAATCTTAACAACGATTCTGTTTTGCAAACATTTTATTAAAAATATAACAATATATCAATGCAGTTGTGGTGATCATAACAAGTTAGACAAATGGATAGTAATAGCTCAAGGATAGAATGTGTAAGAAGCAAGAACAAGAGTTTAAATGGCTGAAAACATGTGGAGAAATATGAATTTTGGTATTAGTATCTAATATTGTTAAATTTTTCTATTAAAAAATCAAGAAGCCAATTTCAACCAAATTATAATGACATTCAGTTTAATCTTTAGAACCTGATTTATGATGGGAATAAGATTAAGGAGATGTTCAAAACTACAAAATATCATCCTTAGAGAAAATGAAAATTGATTCATATGTATCATTGCTTTCACATAATGGCAGGGTAAACTATAAATTAATAAGCTAAAACATTCAACCAGTCTAGTGATCAATTAGTAGGCATTAGGGGGACACCAGCTTACCCTCAATAATAAATAGCTTCAATAAAACTTAAATCACATATTAAAATCTTAACAATGATTCTGTTCTGCAAACATTTTATTAAAAATATAACAATATATCAATGCAGCAGCGGTGATCATAACAAGTTAGAAAATGAATAGTTATAGCTCAAGGATAGAGAGTGTAAGAAGCAAGAACTGGAGTTTAAATGGATGAAAACATGTGAACAAATACGACCATGGGAGTGTTGTCACATTCGTATGGTAATAAAGACAAAGAAGGGGCTTTGGAATGAGCAGCCTTGGAGAAGATGCCAACTTTTGATCGTCCCAGGAATGGGCCACTACTCGGATCAAAGGGCGAAAATGAAATAGACGTCCGAAGAGGTGTAAAATAGGCAAATAGGAATATTAAAGGGAAAATCTTTGTGACACCATTTACATTGTGCATATTTTATGATGATCTGGACATGTATTTGAAGATAGGATTCAATATGTTCTGATGCAACGAGACACAAATATTCAACACAAATCTTTAAAAAGAAATCACGTAATCTCGGACCATGAGTACAAGTGCCATGTGTTATAGGAGTGCATTCAATAATCGGAAAGCAACCTCCAAGATGCAACCTCTATAACTCAAAAGTATGCATCTTACCTTAATTTCCGTCTAGCATTCCTTTAGTTCTTCAGGAGACAACTGCTGCTTTTTTTATAAAGCTTGTTTTAGCTTTTTCATGATCTGAATGACCAACCTCATTTTGAAAAAGCAAGAAACTTAGGCAAGGCATAGTTGACTAAAGATCTACAAAGGCAATCTATTTCATACACCATACATTGAACATTGAAATCGTACTGTAACTCAAATTTCAACAAGAATTAGCGCACACATAAATGGTTGTTTTCTAGAAGCTGTTGGATTCATTTAAAGAAGAGTACACCATACAATTTTCGAGGAACAAAATAGAATTTGTAAATTGGAGTAAAAACAGAATGTTAAATCACACAAGGCATATACATCATGTTCAAAGAATTCATCAATTAAAAATAATTGAATGCAATGATGGCATTAATGTTAGAGTACCACTATCACCAACAAGCAGACGTGCTTTGTTAGCAGAGACAACATATCATGACTACAATCACTTAAACAAAAAGTTCTAAAACCAAGAACCAACGTTGTCTGACCCAGCCATATTCCAACGCAACATCTGGATTCTTGGTTACAACTCCTAAATCAATAATTTTTTATACCTTATGAACAATTTAAAACATAAATGAAAAGTAATAAGTAATATTTTAAAGAAAAATGATAAGATCTTTAATAAAAAGTAGTAAATTACAAAAAGCGTCAAATGATCACATCGTGTATCAGTCTCACACAATTATATCCCAAATATAATAATATAAGAGGGCGAAATACATTAATATGATGAATTAACGGTATAACTCATGTCGTACGGTAGTAAAATAACTTCACATAAAAATCATGCGTCATGAAGATGCTATGCACCTAAAATAGTGAATCTTGTTTTAAATTGTCCTACAAAATTAATTTTTTGTAATAGGTAAGAAGTGATTTTTATTTTTTTATTTTTAATAGAAATTTGAAGAGGAAAAGTGAGATTTATTTCATGGAATCACAACTTAGTGGTGAAAGTGATATGACCAAATATCACTAAAACGCATCTCAATGTATCCATACATAATAGTTTCTTGAATTTGATCAAATGAATTAATTAAAGGTCTATCAACCTATTGATTTAAGTGAAACAACTGAATATACAAGTTGTAAAATTTGAAAAAGAATTTAAATATGAATTATATATTATAATAATTCGAGTGGATTAATTAATTAGTTGACCCATTCAACAAGTCTCAAAAAACCAATCACAAAAAGTCTTAGCTGCAGTAGTGGATATATCAACAAAGTTGCTGCTCTCTTTGTTTAGTTGAAGAGGTCAGACCATATAATTATTGGATAAAAATATTACTAAGCATATCATCATGCCCTGCCTCTCACTTTTGAACTCATAATAAGGCTAAAGAAACTACCCATGCATAGGCCAATTCAAAATCAAAAACTAATCCTATTAACCATTATTCTGCATGGTCTTGTGAAAGAAGCCAGACCTTAGATCAATACATATTCTTCAAAAATGAGCAGAACATTCAGTGTATGTGTTCCCTTATTCATTTCTCTCACAATTATTTATGTTTTCTTAAGAGAATGGGCTCAAAAGACAAGAAATGATGAAAATGTTGAAGGCTGGTGGAATTTTAAGAAAGTGGGGAATCAAACTACTATACCATTTCGGCATTGCATCACTCCACACCAAACATGCACCGTCATTCATTTCCCATTCCCTTCTCATAAAAACCCTCAACCAAGTAGGAACCAGCCCCTTGGTCTAAAATCTAGATCTCAGAAAAACAGCTTGAACATGATAACAGAGTTCTTTTATAAGTAGTTAACGAAATTGACAAACACAATGAATTGTGCAACCATCAAAGATACGACATGATTACAGGTGATAGTGAAGGACTAAGAGGAACGCCATTTTCAATTTTGGCTGCCCTTAAAATCAATCAATGGGTTCTGCAAAAGATTACCCTAGGAGGGATCACTTAATATACTTACTCACGTAGGTAATTCACACGTAAAACATCGCCAGGCAAGCCTTAAACGGCTCATCAGCCATATACAATGACTGCAGACGTCACACGGGGAGAGAAAACTGAGGAAATCAAATATTATCCAATTCCCCCCAAAGTATTAAACTTTTCACATATCTGCGTAACTACTATCATTAAAACAAAATTAATGAAACTGAATAATTTGTGCGTAAAGAATTTGTTAATGAGAAATAGGGGAACTAACCTATGCGGATAGGTGCTGTAGCAAGAGAAAGTGGCGACAACTGCAACTGTTAATTTGCTAATCGAGCGGGTGAAAACTTTCTATACAAAATAAAGGGGCAAAAGTTAGAATTTTCTGACCTATACCAGTTCTTAGAAGTCAATCGTATGCAAAAGGGAGAACTTACCTATGCCAATTTGAAGAAGCACAGGAGCTGTGAGCGGCGCGAAATCAGAGTGAAGTTTGGGGGAAACCTTAATCAGAATTCTTTTTCTACATCCCCCTTTCTCTCCAACTTTTCAATCTAAAATCATTACTCTCTCACCTCATGTAATCCAAACGATAACAAACCCAAGTCTGCTTCATTCCTTCTCGATTGCAGATTTCATCTTCCGCTAACACTCGCTCGGGATAAATTGATATGGCCCGTTGGACGGTGGCGGCTGTTTTCGGTGGGAGGACGTCAGCTTCTCACTGCCGACATTGTTTTTCTAGTGGCCGAGTTTTTTCGTCTCGTACTTGACGCCATCATCTCCGAGATGGAATAAAAGCTTTTTTAACCTAAGCGCCCTCGAACCTGGGCGCTGGGCACCAAATGTCGCTATTAGGCTTCCCAATATGGATGACGTCGTATGGTCTGTCGTCTCCGCCGTGGAGTCCGTCGGAGAATTCGGTGGACATTATCTCGTCGGGATATGATTTCTGATATTTTGGCATTTTGTAGTTTAAATAGGGTTTTGGATCAAGCTATTGGATTGATTCATGTCCATGTTCTCATTATCAGATGGGGATGGGATGGAAACGAACCGAGGAGAGAGAAACGACAACATTTTATAGAGAGGGGTATAAACCAAGCATAGATTTTGAATGTATTTCAATTATCATAAAAATTAATTAAAGAGTTGTTATTCAGTGCAACTAGGTGCACAAGTTTAACAATGCACCGGGTCAACCCATTTTAAAACGGATCATATAAAATGTCAAATTCATTCAAATCACATTTTATTTTTCTCGCCGTCCTCACTCTTTCTGCCCTTCTCCCTCTTCATCTGGATTTCTCCCTTCTCCCTCTCCATCTCTTCCAAATTTTTGTTTGCCACCGCACCACCACTTCATCCACACCTTTATTATCATTCCATCATCTCCTATCAGATCTGTTCATCTACACCACATACGTCTCTCGCCCGCTAATCTGTTCTTCGACATTGCCTCATGTCGTTTCGTGTCGCCACCGCACCACCGCCTTCACTCAATCAACTATTACGTCATTGTTCCGACATCACCTCTTCGATTTGCTTGTATCTCTCTATTAATAAAACGAAACATGAGATATCTCATGTTCTTCAACGCATCACCGAATTTCTCCCATAGATTCAAATTTTGATTTGCACTCATTTCTCTCTCTTTCTTTTTTTTCTTTCTTTCTTTCCATTTGGAATTTCCACAAACACGATGTTTAGATTTCTTTGTAGCATTATTTATAAACTATGTTAGTTTTGATTTCTTAAATTGGAAAGAATTTATAAATTGATGCAAATGATTTTGTTTTTTAATTGTTTGAATGACAAATATGAGTAATTATTTTATAATGTACTAGTAATTAGTAACTTCCATTGTTCCTTTAATCAAAGAATGTATTGGGTATCATAATCAACCTGTTTGATATTAATTTACTTAATATTCTCTCTCATCAGTTGGTTAATTGTCATTTTATTAAATAAAAAAGTAATACATTTGTAAACAAATCTTATACAATACTGATGAAAAACTAATACAACATACAGTATATACTTGTCAACAAAAACTTATACAATATTGAAAAATTTTAATACAATACCTAAGCAAATACAACATATAATTAAAGTACATTATGAATAATGTTTTAAAAAGTTATACATTTGTCAACGAAAATGTATACAATATCGAGGAAAAAAACTAATACAATACATAAACAAATACATCATATAGTTTAAGTACATTATGAATAAAGTTGTAAAAAGATACATTTGTCAACTAAAACTAATACAGTATTGAGAAAAAACTAATATAATATCAAAACAAATACAACATACAATTTAAGTACGTTATGAATAAGGTTTTAAAAAAATAATACAATTGTCAACGAAAACTTATACAATATTGAGGAAAAACTAATAAAATATCTAAACAACGTAGCCTTAACTTAGATATAGTGTAATTACCAATATAATTACTAAGAATCAGTATAACAATACCACAACAAAACTTATATCATGAACTTGAACAAATCATTATGAGCATAAAATGTATACAATTGATTGCTTATACACTTTGTCATAGCCTTCTTTGAACTTTCGTCTCCATATATTTGCTCCTGATGATGATCTCTTAAACAACTTCTTGTGTACAAGTGTTGCCAAAATCTCCGCCCTTAGCACAACACGGATTCAGGTTAGAATAAATACAAAGTATTAATACAGATGACATTCAAAACCTATACAATATTAACCAACATCATATACACTGAGGAAGGAACATATACAGTATAAAGCAATAATATAAACACTAAGGCAGAAACCTATACAATTGGTTTCAAAACTTATACAGTACGAACAAATATTTTGTACAAAATAAGAAATCAATAACAGACAAAAACATAAACTTATATACTTGATTTTTGAAACTTATACAATATTAACCAACATTATAGACACTGAGGTAGGGATATACGCAGTATAAAATAACAATATTAACAATGAGGCAAAAACCTATACAATTGGTTTCAAAACTTATAACAAATATTATATACAAAATAAGAAATCAATAATAGATAAAAACAAAAACTTATATACTTGATATTTAAAACTTATACAATATTAACCAACATTATAGACACTGAGGCAGGGACATACGCTGTATAAAATAACAATATTAACACTAAGGCAAAAACCTATACAATTGGTTTCAAAACTTATACAGTACGAACAAATATTGTATACAAAATAAGAAATCAATAATAGACAAAACATAAATTTATATACTTGATTTTTAAAATTTATACAATATCAACCAACATTATAGACACTGAGGCAGGGGCATACGCAGTATACAATAAAAATATTAACCTTAAGGCAAATACCTATATAGTTGATTTATAAAACTTATACAGTTTATTCTTAAAAGTTATACAGTATGAACAAATATCATACAAAATAATCAAAATCAATACAATAAAGCAATTAAGAACTATCACCTTCCATCTGTCAAGAAAAATGCATACAAAAGAACTAGTTTTATCATTTTCATAGGAAGAGTAGGTTTGAATACAAATTTTAAAAACAAAAAATGCCATTTAGTACATCAAAGAAAACGAACATAGAAATACAAAAGGACCACTAAACTCCCCCTAAAACACGATACAATGACAGAAATAGAAGAACTCAAAATGTGAAAATTAAAAAATAAAATAGAAATAGAAAAACTTGTACCTCGAGAAATCGAAGAATGCCTTGGAGATCGAACATATGAAAATGGTTGGTAGGAGAGAAATAGAGAAAAAGGCAGAATGGTAGGTAGGGTTTCTTAGAGAGAGAAAATTGTGAGATTTGGGCTTGGTTCCAGAGAGAAAATTGATGGATAGAAAGGATTTTTGCAAAATGAAAATTGGGTTAAGTAATATATTTATATATCGGGTCATGGAAACGGGTCGGATCTGGGTGCAACCTTGCACCCAGTTGCATACAATAAATTGACTTAATTAAATTATGTTGTGAACATTTATTCACTAGTTGTGCTGAATCATTTATAAATTGTGTAAAATTATTTACGTCATTATTTGTCGGAGAAATATGTACACAAATTATGTTACGCAAAATTATTCACTAGTTATGCAAAATTATTCACTAGTTGTGTAGAATTAACGCCAACGTTCGCCGGACAAATATGTAAAGAAAATTATGTTGTGCAAAATTATTTATTCACTGGTTGTATTGAATTATTCATACGTTGTGCAGAATAATTCAAGTCACTATTCGTCGGAGTTGGAGAAATATGTACCCAAACTATGTTGTGCAGGATTATCAACTAGTTGTGCAAATTATTCGATAAATTATGTAGAATTATTCAAGTCACCATTCACTGGAGAATTATGTGAAGAAAATTATATTATGAAAAATTATTCACTAGTGGTGCATAATTATTTGTTGGAAAAATATGTAAAGGAAATTATTTATTTATTGAAATCAAAGTAGAGATTTTGACAAACAAATTCATGTAATGGATTGATTGGAGTTGCTATTTGGAATTAAGAAGTATGGAAATTGATTCATGCAGAAAAATTAGAGTTTTTCATGTTTATTAATTAATTAATATTAAAAAATAATCTGCATAGTTAAAATAGTACATCAGTTCGGCTGAAGAAATAGAAAATCCATGCAGTTTTCAAGGAATATATAATGCAACCAAAGGATATATTTGGTATTGTGTAATATTATTTTGTATTTATTAGTATTAATTTAAAGTTCATGTATATCTAATAATAATAAGTGGATACGTATTGTATTGGAAAGTAAGTCTTCCTACTTTTTATCTATCTTATGAATTCTTTATTAAATAGTTGTTTAATTGGACAATTATAGCTTTTCTATTATCAAAATCATTTTTTATCTGTAATATAAATAGTTCACGCATGATAGTTATTGCTATTACTTTTTTTTTATCAAGTAACACTTTTATTAAAAATTTCATCACTTTTTATTCGTCTTAATAATTGTTTATTAAAAGTTTAATTGAACAATTATAACTTTTTATCTATCTTATAAATTGTTCATAAATAAAATAATTCAATTAATGGTTATCACTTTTCCTTGATCAACTATCAATTTTTATTAAAAATATTATTACTTTCTATATAATATATGAATTATTTCATGAAATAGTTCAATTGGATGAGTATAATTTTTCTTTGATTATGTATATCACTTTTTATTTATCTTATAAATTATTTATGCATTTCTATTGATGATTATCACTATGCATTGTAAATAACTAAGAATATTTATATCATTGCTCCTATTTCTATGGAATCTGAATTGTTTGATTAGCGAGATTGATTCAACTTATTTGAACTGGATTCCCTAGAAATATCTTGTCTCATCTCATTAAATATTTATTATTTTTTCAGCCACACTTTTTTTTTTATTTAGTAAATTTCCAGTCATTGTCTAATAGTTTAATTAATTCAAAAATTAAGAACGTTTCCCATCTTAGATATTTATGTTGTAAATTATACTTAGTACACATTTACTATTCTCGCGGGTTCGATATTTTATTTGGTCACACTTATTTCGTACTACAATAATTCCCTTTTGCTTGAGGGTAAATATTCGTTTGAGTGAACCAAAGTAGTGAACATGTTCACAAGGTGATTTTCAATATTTTTTATGCTCTCATGCGAGATGTCGTATTCATCTCTTTTTATTAAAAATAATTTTTTCAAGAAGAATTCAAATTCACTTAGGAAAAACTTCAATTGAACTAGAACAAGTGTAAACTTGATGAGGAATGAATGTTTTTTTATTGTAAGCAAAAGACCTTCATCATATCTAACTTGATTGTAGTATTGAGAGGGAACTTTATTAACTGGAGAATCATAGTCATAGTATACTCCCGGATATCAGTCCCATCTGTCCATGTCATGTACCATGAAAAGAATTTAGAGTTAGAATATGTTCAAACAAATAAAATAAAATAAAGTAGTTAAAAGTCTTAACTAAGAGTGATAACAAATGGTCTAGCAGTCTTCTATTTACACAATCTAATCTTTGGAAACAGCGCAAAAATCTTGTTCACATTTTTCATACTATAAAAAGGATTGATTACTGGAAACTGTACATGATAGATTGTAGCACGTGGATGACCAAATTAAATTATCGAACCAATGAGATTAGAGCTAAATAGAGTACTCATAAAAAAATAATTTGCACCACTTATAATTAAGACAACCAACTAAGAGGATTTTATGATCAACGCAAGAAAATAAATAGCAAGATAAAATATTTAAAATAAAAGACACAAACAATCACTAGTGTTTCAAATGAGAAGAACAAGATAATTTTGGGACAATACATTTTCAATTAGTCGAATTGATTTCACTAGACAAACAAATAATATCAGGTATAATTTATAGGAACGATCAAAGAAATCCTGTTAAGCTACTCAGGTCAAGTTAGACTTAATATATGAATCAACAACAAAACATAATATGTTACTTGGTCCCATAAGAATTCCTTCAATTCAATTATAGTCCCGTAGGAATATACTAGTCCCATAGCTAGCAATTTTGGTCCCATAAGAATATTATAATAAAAATTTTTCATTTCAAATTAACTCATGTTATTATAAACTACCAAATTTATATTATTTTCTGTGTTTCAAAATAGACATAGTCCATTTTGATCTTGTTAATGGTTCAGAATATTTCGTCAACTATTAACAATTTAGATGAAAAATTCCTATGAGACTAAATCTGCCAGTTTTGGGACCTTTTTGACATTGAGCAATTCTTATGAGACTAAATATGAAATTATCCCGGTTATCAAATAAGCATAAAAGATCAAAATATAAATGATTCCATTTCCTTTCTAAGTACTAAATCGCTCCTATGAATTTCCCTTAGAAGGTACTTATCTACAGATCAACCCCGTAGGTAGTAAAGAATTAAATCTAAGGTTTCCTCATATAAAATTTGGATAAGGTCATGCAAAGATAATCAGACATCTAATAATGACATGTCTAACAATCAAGAGTTATATTAGTCAATTTTTCTATATCATAAAAGACTAGTCATGCAATCATAAAAAACATAACTAATATCAATCATACATCACTCATAGGTCAATGACATGAATTTATAATCAAAAATAAAAATTGAACACTAACATATAAAACTCGTAAAATCAATAAAAGAATAAATATTCTGCAGAAATAATAGAAATCAATATCTAGGTCTATTAATCAAATATAATATAAACCCTCAAAATTTTAAAATTATCAAAAAGAAACTAGCTCATGGTGTTACAAGAAGCAATCATGACAATGGAATGAAGCTTAACCATGAGTACAAATTAAACAAGATAAAATTAAAGAAAGAAGAAAAAATTCTTAGTCTAGTGTAATTATCCGTTTCTCTTTCAATCTTGATGATTCTCCTCTATTCTCCTTCTAAAGTAACAAACACCGTGCATGCGTGTGAGAGATGAAATGTGAAAGGTAGATGAAGGGTAGAGATGGAAGGTGAAAGTACGATGGGGGCGATGGATAAGGGTTTTCACCCTTAGAGTTTGTGTGGTTCTCGATTTCAAAGTATGGTAAAGTCTAAGAGTTGGACGTGTATTTATTGGCTAAAAGAAGGAAATAATATAACCTTTGGCTATCTCCCATTTTGACCTTGCTTCACACTCTGCTCTTTTCACCTTAATTTCCATCTAAAACACAATATAACACCTCAAATTCACTTATTTCTCAAATGTAAGAGAAGTAAAAGATTTGTACGAATATGGAAAAACAGTCCAACAAAAAGATGTTAAATTGGACCCTATCTTGATTGTAATTTTGCTTACGTGTTTATAGAGTAAGAATACTCTACCGTTGTGTACAACAAGTGACCAATAAATAAAATATCGAACCCAAGGGATTAGAGTTAAACAAGATACACACTAAATAATTATCACCACTAATAATTAAGACATAAATCCTATTTAAGAGTTGAAATTAATAACCAATATTGCAGAAAAATAAATAACAAATAAAATAGGTAAAATAAAAGTCATACTCAATTATAGGTGTTTCAAGAGACAAGATCAATTTTAGAAAAATTTAGTTTATCATTTGAAATAAGACAAATAAACAAGTGAATCAAATCATGCAGAATTTTATAGGAATGATCACTTAAGCATGCTAAACTAACCCCCTAACCCTTTCTAGGTACTAAGAAAATTAAATACCCACAATCTCTTATTCGCTTTATAGGCGATTCACATGCAAAATTTCATATAGGTTAGTGCAAGAGATCTATCATTTCTAGCCACTAAAGAAATTGTATTATGACCTCCTTACCTTATTTCTCTTTAATAATGGTTATGCAAAAATAATAATGTATCATATATTGATAGTCAAACAATCAAAGGCTATATATTGGTCAATCCCCTTCATTTATCACAAAATAACAAATATAATCATGCAAAACATTCAAACTCAATCATACATCAATCAATGATAATATCATAAGAATTAAGAAATATGATAATATAGGTTTAAAATAAAACTAAATATTCTTAAAAAATAATCATCACGATGTCTAAAATCTCAAATCAACATGATAAACTTTCAAACCTAAAACTTTCAAGAGAAAACTAGCCCATGGTGTTACAAGCAATAACCATGGCAAAATTGCCCTTACCCATGAGTCTATGAATCAAAAATAGGAAATTAAAGAAAGAAGAAAAATCCTTCGTCCAGCGTAATTCCCCGTCTTCTCTTTCCATCTTGATGATCCTCCTCCGTTCTCCTTCTCAAGTAGCAAACACCGTAACTAAGTGTGAATGGTGATGGATGAAAGGCGGGTGAAGGGTAGAGATGAGAGGCGGAAACGGGTGTGAGGCGTTCTCTGTTACGGCATTCTGTTTTGTGGTTCTGATCTCGGCTCTCTAGTCAAAGGCAATATATAGCATAAAAAACGTGATTGGCAACAAGTATTGGAATTAACCCATAATGGGCTTTCGCACGACAATTTCTACTTAGCCCACAAAATTTCCACAACAGTTGCCTAGCTCCTTATTTGTGTGATGACATGGAATTACATGAACTTGATAATGGGTTGCTTATGCCAAATGTCAGCAAGTACTTCATTGCCCACAATTAACTCTTGCTCAACTTCTTTTGTGTTTGCTTATCACATGGGCCCACCAATTAGAAGTATGATTTTGAGAATTCTGGTGGCTTCACTTCTTAAACAATTTATTCTCCTCCTATTGCGTGCAATGACAGATAGCATGCCACCCAGTTAACGACGAGATACCTATTCTCTTCTCATTTTCTACTCAACTCATATTTTATCAATTCACTTCAAAATATACCTAATATCTGCAAAATCTCAACAATACCCGTGAAGTTATAAAAATATAAAAATAAGCAATGAACTCTACAACACGGTTAAAATCATGCAATAATCATATGAAAACAGCCTATGAAAAGTACAAATTTTCATGCTGAACAAACTCCCCAAACTTAAACTGTTGCTAGTCCCCAGACAACTAAAAGAATAAAAAAATAGGATGTGATATATGATTATTTCGGCTTCAGAAAATTTTTAGAAAAATAAATTCAAATCAATCAAGCAGACAAACATGTGATACATCACAAAAAATCATTGCTAACTAGATTATTGCCTTGGTATATTGAAACTCGCAGGATAAGTATATCGCTCAACTCCCAAATATATAGGCTTCAAAATGCTCAACATGATTTAATTGCGGTGTTTAACCATAGGCTTGCCCATTGTTTCAACTCTCCTTTTACTTGTAGCTAGCAAAATTATGGATAAAAAAGGACTTTGTAATTGATTGTAATATTAGGCTCTTTGGTTAGGGAAGGATAAATATGAACAATGTGACTCAAATAGTTGAGAACTAAAGTTGATTGATCACTTCAACTTTCATCCCCTCTTTTCTTTTCAACTCCAAAAAATTATTATTCACCTTCCCTTCAACTCAAGAGCAACAACTTTCTTCTTCTTCATGCTCTCTAAAAATTCCATCCTTTTTTTTTTTTGGGTACCAGTTTTAGGCACTACCCCATACATCTTCCATAGGGTACTAGATTAAGCACTATCCTAGGGTGTTTGATTTTATGGAGTACTAGATTAAGCACTACTCCATGAATTTTTCTTTAGATGTATTACCAAACTTCATCACTTTTTCAGCACCACTTTCATTCCTTTCCAAACTCACTGTCAAGCTCAATCAACACACTTTGAATTGCAATTAATTCTCCACTAAATATAGGAATTCTGAGGTTCAAAAAGATAATCAAAGTAGTTAATTCTCGTAGGTTGCCAAAGAAAAAGGTTTAAAGGCTCAAAATGGCTAACTACGGTTAAAAATCATTTGATAGAGAATTATTTGATTAAGTGACTAATAAAATCAAGAATGGTCTTAAATAATTTCCATACTCCGCTAGACTATTCTTGAATATTCAAGGAGACTCAGGGCAAGTTTTAGAAACACATCACAATTAATCAAGAATGTTCATGGTTTTCAAATGCTCAAAAGCTCACTAGGTATAAAATAATTCCAACAACCAAGGCTATCTAGCAATTCATGATTTATGCAATAACACAATTTCATCCATTTAATCAATAAAAATCTTCAAGTAAAGCATAAAAATATTTTCATTATAAACCAAATCATGTCACATACCTAAAATTCTATCAGAAGTGTTCAAGTTTATGGAGTGATCAACAGAAAATTACGATTTTCATGCCACAACATGCAAACAATAAATCACTGCCAACTCAGAACTCAGCTCAAAAGGTTATAGCTTACTTACCTCGACTAGCAATCTCCCTCAACAATCTCTTCCGCTCTCCAAATCAAAAGAATAATTTCAAGAAACCACCTCCTCCCCAAACTTATTTTTGATAAAGTATCAAAATAAGTTTAAGAAAAAGTATAGGGTTCTTGAAATATAGAAAATATAAATAAAAAAATAATAAGAGAAAAGAGAGAATAAAATGCTTACCACGCGTTCCCTTGCTCACCACGTTACGAAAGAAATTTTAAAGAACTATACGCAACTCCCCAAACTTATTTTCGATTAAATATCGAAATAAGTTTAAGAAAATATTATAGGGTTTATTGAAATATAGGAAATATAGAATAGGCAACATGAGAGAAATAGGAGTTTCACTTGCCTTACATGCAGCCGACACATGCTTCCTTCCTCAAGTAGAAGCTCACAATCGACAAAACTTGAAAATCCGCCACTGGAAATTAGAGGTAATGCACATACCAAATCACATAGCCCCAAAGATTATTCACTAATTTTCCTTGCAAATTTCTTGCAACTATGAAGGGCCCCACGTGTAATACATGAATTCACACATGTATTCTCCTTCTCAACCAAGCTGGACCCCACCATTCAAGAATTGTTTGCTGGATCACAAGTATGGATACTTGACAAATTTCGAGCAGGCCCCACATCCTACGCATTCTGTTTACTCACCTGTTTTAACTCTGCTTTGCCGTCCAAAAAAAAAACTTCCAACCAGAATTCATTCACGATCACTCATCTGCATTAAAAATCAATTTCAAACTAAGAATAGAGTGGGTAAAAATTAAAAACAATCTAACTAATAAAAATAAAACACGGAAAGCAGTAAAGATAACATTAGGATAACTCCCAATAAGCGCTCGTCTTTAACGTCTACAAGCTAGACTATAATCCACGGGCTCATCGGAATGACCATTGATATCTTTCATCCTTGCCATCATACTCTAAGAGTTGAGCTTTTTCATCAATTGTGTACTTGCGACAAGGGACACTCTCGTTGGCATTCTTAAAATTTGTCTTTAAATTGCCAACTAAGTTTTCATCCCAACTCATCAACTTCTCAATATAACTCCACCACTTATCCTTTTTTCTTCAAAAATTCTGAACTCTTCCAACTCATTCTTTTCCAAATTTTCACTCACTTCTAGTGTAAGGGGAAGGAAATGTTGCTTCAACTTGGATTCCTATATTATTGCTGCTTCTCCTTTTAATTCTCTGCATTCATTTAATTCATGTAAACATTCAAGGAATTCAAGAGAAATTTCATTAGAAAAATCGTCAGTAATAGAAGTAGGAAGAGTAAGAAAATCGCTTAAGCATAATTCAAGTGGATCCTTAGAATAATCATGATGAGGTTGGAATGTACTTCCATCATATCTGACTTCCATATTATGTACCTCGAAAAAAATTCAGAGTCAGAATATGCTCAAACTCATAAATAAAAATAAAACAGTAAAAATCCTAACTAAAAGTGATAACAAATTGTTTAATGGTCTCTTAATTAAACAAACTAATCCCTTTCAACGACGCCATTTTCTTGATCGTAATTTTGCTTACGTGTTTATAGAGCAAGAATACTCTACCGTTGTGTACAACGAGTGACCAAGAAATAAAATATCGAACCCAAGGGATTAGAGTTAAACAAGATACACACTAAATAATTATCACCACTAATAATTAAGACATAAATCCTTTTTAAGAGTTGGAATTAATAACCAATATTGCAGAAAAATAAATAGCAAATAAAATTGGTAAAACAAAAGCCACACTCAATCACAGTCATTTCAAAAGACAAGAACAAGATAGTTTTAGGAAAATCCAGTTCATCATTTGAAATAAGACAAATAAATAAGTGAATCAAATCATGCAGAATTTTATTGAAATGATCACTTAAGCATGCTAAATCACTCATGGACAAGTAAAATTTAACAGTTTTAAAGAACATAAATTCCTAAGACCAAATTAATAAGATAACTCCCTAATCCCTTTATAGGTACTAAGAAAATCAAATACCCACAATCCCTTATTCGCTTTATAGGTGGTTCACATGCAAAATTTCATATAGGCTAGTGCAAGAGATCTATCATTTCTAGCTACTAAAGAAGTTGTATTATGGCTTCCTTACCTTATTTCTCTTTAACAATGATCATGCAAAGATAATAAGATATCCTATATTGATGGTCAAACAATCAAAGACTATATATTAGTCAATCCCCTTCAATTATCACAAAATAACAAATATAATCATGCAACACATTCATACTCAATCATACATCAATCAATGATAATATCAAAAGAATTAAAAAACATGATAATATAGGTTTTATACTGCAAAAATAATCATCATGATGTCTAAAATCTCAAATTAACATGATAAACTTTCAAACCTTAAAACTATCAAGAGAAAACTAGCCCATGGTGTTACAAGCAACAACCATGACAAAATTGTCCTTACCCATGAGTCTATGAATCAAAAGTAGGAAATTAAAGAAAGAAGAAAAATCCTTCGTCCGGCGTAATTCCCTGTCTTCTCTTTCCATCTTGATGATCCTCCTTCGTTCTCCTTCTCAAGTAATAAACACCTTCTCAAGTAGTAAACACCATGACTGAGTGTGAATGGTGATGGAAGAAAGGCGGGTACTTGGCCCACAAAATTTCCACAACAATTGCCTAGCTCCTTATTTGTGTGATGACGTGGAATTACATGAATGTGATAATGGGCCGCTTATGCGAAATGTCGGCAAGTACTTCATTGCCCACAATTAACTCTTGCTCAACTTCTTTTGTGTCTGCTTATCACATGGGCCCACCAATTAGAAATATGATTTTGAGAATTCTAGTGGCTTCACATCTTAAACAATTTATTTTCCTCCTATTGCATGCAATGACAGATAGCATGCCACCCAGTTAACGACGAGATAACTATTCTCTTCTCATTTTCCACTCCACTCATATTTTATCAATTTCACTTCAAAATAGACCTAATATCTGTTTAATCTCAACAATACCCGTGAAGTTTTAAAAATATGAAAATAAGCAATAAACTCCACAAACACGGTTAAAATCATGCAATAATTATATGAAAACAGCCTATGAAAAGCACGAATTTTTGTGTTGTACACCTTAAATTACGCTGATTTTAACACTCAACAAGAGACAATTTGATAAACATTCAGATACAAAATAGCTCATTTGGGTTTTAAGATAAGATGGTCGGGTGGGTTTGTTTGTGGTAGTTTTTAGGGTTGTAACAGATGGTTTCCATTCGATTATCAACTCAAGATTGTCACTAATATTCCAAGCTTTCCATTGGTATATAGAACAGTTATTTTGGAAGCGATTTAAAGGGTCAAAATCAGCTCACATCAGAGCAAGTGGATCACAATTTCTGTTTTTTCACAGCTTCCATTCTTTTGAACAAATTTGTTATATTCTGGCCATTTCTGTGTATTTCTTCTTGTTGTAATTGATCCATCAATAAGAAGGAATTTATATTCCTCAACTGATCGATGTGTTCTTTATTTCATATGCATATTAATTCTTGCTGTTAAACAAAATGTGGGTCCAAGTGTTACAATAGCCGAACCCACATTCCAATAGTGGTAAAATTAAAATAGAGTTTTTGCCATCAACTTTATCATAGTCGTAAATAAATTATGATTAATTCCAAACAAAAAATAAATCTTAGATGAATATTGAATTACAAAAAAGTACTGACTGATTCCAATATTCTCTTCAAATCACAGTTCTGACATTTACGACGTGGCCTAAGTCTCCATCGATTTTTTGTTGTCATTGTCGCCATAGTGGAACGCCTCGAACTAGTGACATTATTCATCGATGTGTCTGTCAATGTCTAACTCTAACATTATCCTCACAACCTCATCTTCAAAAGTGGCAAAATCGATATCCTTGAGAATGGAGGGAAGAGTTTGATGAATAAGGTGTTTAACCATCGCCATTGGTGTTGAACATTTGAAGGCTTTCTCGACCTCTCCTTCTAGTAAAGATTGTTACTTGATGTTTCACAACTGGACAAAGATATGACTTTATTATTTGGAATAGACCTTTAATTAGAGATTTTCCATGGGATGTGATGCGTAATTTCTTTACGTGCGAAAAGATCAAGTGTACTCTATCACTTGTAGCCACGAGTGATCAAGTTTAATATTAATCAACGGGAGAAAACAAGCTAAAGTCTAAGTGATCTTGAGTTTATCTTAATTTTATAGAGTCCACTCATGATTGGATTTTGGTTTGAAACAATAAAAAATAAAATAAAATTAGGTGGGTTGGCCTGCATGCCATGGTCTGCAACCCATCATGACATGGATTGGGCCTACAACTAGGCAAATAATGGCCAATGGGCAAGAAAATAAAAAAATGAATGAAAGATTATGAATGAACTAAATAAAGTAGCAACACTAGAGGTATGAAAATTCTAGGATTAATGCATCAAACTTATATATCTCTGGGCTTAGAATAAAAGAAATCTCAATTTTCACTTAAACTCTCTTTCAAGATGAAGAGGATGTAAATCCTTACAAATATCCATACAAAGATCCTAGGATTAAGTCTTAAACAAACACCTCCTAATAAGTATTAATATCCTATAAATTCCCTTAGAGGTGCCAAGTATAAAATACTCTCCCTTTCCAAGTACTATGTTTAATCTAAGTTTGTGTCCCCTCACTCGATCAACCGACCTCTAGATCTAGCCAATTAAATGTTTTATCAAGGGGTTCTAAGTCTAGAAGGATATCTCAATCTCATTCTAAATTGATGCACATGAAGTGTACGTATGATGAAATGATTCAATGAACTATCCTAAACACATAATTGATTTCTCAATCTAATCATATGCCAAAGACAATTAACAACACATATTATCATAAACATCAAGAAATTTAACATCAATGATAGAAATCCCACAAGCCCATTCAATATATAAATTCAAATGTAAAAATCCTAAAATTATCCAACACCATTCATGTTGCTAATCTAAAAAAAGATATTAGCCTACCATAATTCTAAAGAAAATAAAAAGAATTGTATCTTCAAAACCCATGGCAAGTTTTAAAAAGTTGATTATGATAATTTGAATGAAAACTCCCTTGAATTTCTTCAATATTGATCTCATTCCTCCCTTTACAATTTCCACTCTCCTTTGTGTCTCTTGCTCCCTTGGATGATGAATTGGATGGATGGATTGATGGGTAGATGGATGTATCAAAGATGGATGGAGGTGAAATTAATCTAAGGACTAGGTAATGTGTGTGCTGTAGAAATTGTGCTATTTTTTTAGGAATATTGGATAGAATGATGGGCAGATGGATGTATCAAGGATGGATGGAGGTGAAATTAATTTAAGGACTAGGTAATGTGTGTGCTGCAGAAATTGTGCTATGTTGTTTTAGGAATGTTGAATGGAATGATAGGCAGATAGATGTATAAAAGATGGATGGAGGTGAATTTAATCTAAGGGCTAAGTGATGTGTGTGCTAGAGAAATTGTGCTATGTTGTTTTATGAATGTTGATTAAGGGGTATTTATACCCATGGAGAAAACCCTGATTTCAAACTTGACACCTGGTAGGATTTTCACAAAAACTCGATCGAGTTTAAAAACTCGATTGAGTTTCTTGCAGTTCGCATTTCTTCAAGTTGAAAACACGTCCTTTCGTCAATATTCATAAAACTCAGGCAAATTTTCCTGCTCTGGTCAAGTTTTTATGAATTTTTCAAATTTTCTATTTGTCGACCAATGCACAAAAACTCAAGCGATTTTTTTTATGAATTTCAGTTTTCTTCAATTTTCTCCATGCACCATTCTCTTCTTCATCATTTATCCTCATAATCACCTATTCCTAGACATGAAAATGCATTATCACCATAAATTCTCAATTCTTAAAATACGATATAAAAGAATATAAAAATACGAAACATACTAACTAAAACAAACATGACACAAAATCTAGGTGAATTAGACGTCAATCAATAGGAAAATGGGTTCTTTGAAATGATGGATTTAATTTTAAATTTTCTTAGGTTGCAGTTAAATTTTATTTGGTGTCATGTTCAATACCATGGAATAGTAAATTGATCGTCGTCATTTTCACCTAGATTTTAGTGTCTTTATTTGTAGATTTTCGAATGTTTTTATCCGTATTTGTGTAACTTTTGGTGAAGTTATATGTTAATTAGGAGAAGTGTGTACAGATTGATAAATGTGTAGAAATGAGCTTAAATGTATATAAAACAGGTAAAAAACAAAGCAAAATGGAGTTGGTAGCGAAATCAAAGAAAGAGAACAGGGCACGCCTAAACACGCCCCGTGTTCTTGCGCACGAGTCGTGCGCGAGCACATAACCTATGTGCAGAACACGGGCCTGTCCGAGGTGGCCATGCGCGAGCATCAGAATATGCTGCACGCCCAGGAGGGGGTCATATGTAGCGCACGAGCCGTGTTCGGTAACACGCAGTACACGCCGAACTATGTGTGCACTACACGAGCCGTGTGCTGCTACAAGATCCGTGTAGGCGCAGAATCCAGAGTTAATTTGCATGTGTTCTAGAAGGTTCTAAGGGGTACAAATACCCAATTTTGGCGTGAATCAAGGGAGAGAGTCCCATTTGAGCAGTTATTGGATCAAAACACACACTATCACACCATATTTACACACACACTCTCCTACATCCAAATCCACCAAATTCATCCATTTCTATCAATTTGAATCCATAATTCTCTCCATACATCTTTCATCCAAAACATCCTTAAAGAGATTTGAGGCTTATTTACTTGGAAAGCTTATGAAGGAAGGAGATCAACTCTTAATCGCAAGAGAAGAACTTCTACTTTTATTTTGCATTTCCTTTGATTTGAAGTTACCAATGGCATTTTATGAACTTTGTAAGGTTTGTAAGATGATTTTTGGTGGCTAGACCTCTTGTGAGGCTAGCCACATGATGAGTTGAGGTTAAACTAGATTTGTGAGATTTTTTAGTAGTAAATTGAATTGATGATGGATTTCTTCTTATAAATTGTGATTCATGTTTCATTTTATTAATTGTGTGATTGATTTCCATACACATGATGTTAGGATGGCCATTCTGATGTTATATGTTAGGGGTGAATTGAATCAATTAGTGAAATGAACATGCATGTTAGTATGAGGAGAGGTAAGTCATACCCTTTGAATGCTTAGAACACTTATAAGAAGACATTTGAGTAATTGAATGAGAAGAACCAAACTTAGAGTCATAGTACCTTCATGGGAATTGATAATGAGACCAATCTAAGGTGATTTACTCTTGTAAAAGGGATGAGAACCTAGTCACCTTTGCCATAGGGATTAGGGGCACAATTGCGATTGCTTCTAATCCATTGTTGACAATGTTTGCTACTAGAGTCTTGCATATCTATGATTACTAACTTGACTTTGATTGTGGTTAGCCTTGCATTCTTTCTAAGATCTATTTTCAATCATTCCATTTCATCATTGTTTTTTTGATAATCATAGTTATTACTTGTTTTCTAGTTAATTACTTAGAATAATTGTTAGTCTAAAACCCAAACTCAAGTTCTATCAATTTTACAAAGTATGATTAAAGGCAAATCCGGATACATCTTGATTTTACTTTTTCCTTGGGATGATATTCTATAAATTTTGTTACTTGGTCACTACATTTACAACAGCGATAGATTTCTCTTACTCTACATCATTTTAACCAAAAATGGACTAAGAACATGGCGCCGTTGCCTGGGAAATGTTAAAATCTTGGTTGTAACGAGTTTGAATTTGATTAGTTTTGACAAGAGTATTTCTTTTATTTGTTTACTTGTTTTCTTGTCTTGGTTATTTGGGGAGCTAATTTGAAAATTTTTATAGGTACATGCAAACTCGTTTGAGGTCTCAATCCGTTAAACCTTTGAACATGGAATTGGAAGCTACCTTAAGAAGAAAAAGAAGAGGAGCGTTAGATCTTATGGAGAAAGTTATGAAAAACGCAATGGATAATGCCAATATGGTTGATAAAGAAGGTAATATGAGGAATTTTCAACAAGGGGGTGATAATGTTCGAAGAGGACATGTTAATCCGGATTTTGTGCCACAAGGAAATGTTCAACAAAGGCACTTGCAAAACCAACAATTGCAAGCTATTATTCAACACTTGATGGCACAACAAGTAGATAGGAATAATCAACAAGCTCCTCCGGTATCGCAAAATCAACCTCAATGCCATGGATATAATGGAGTGTGGATGAATATCCGAGATCATTTATAACCTCAATATGGGAATTATGCTATGGGGCCACCATTGAATGTCAACAATTTTGAGATCAAAACGAGGTTGATTAATATGGTACAAGCGAATCAATTTGGGGGTGGTGCAATGAAAGATCCAAATGCTCACCTATCTCAATTCACGGAGTTAGCTAATATCATCAAGGTTAACGGAGTGAGTGAGGATACTATCAAGATGAAGCTCTTTTTCTTCTCATTAAGGGATCGAGCTATAGCTTGGTATAATACTATACCTCTGGGATCCTGTACTACATGGAGAAAGTTGGCTCAAAGGTTCTTAAGCAAGTATTTCCCACCATCAAAGATGTTGCATCTAAAAGGTCAAATATTCCAATTTAAGAAAATGCCTCTTGAGACTTTTAGTAAGGCTTGGGATCGGTTCAAAGAGATGCTAAGAAGATGCCCACAACATGGTTTTTCTGAAGATCAACAAGTGGGATTTTTCTATGCCGGTAGAATGGAAGTGAAAGAATGCTTGTTGATGCTTCGTCGGGAGGTTCTTTATTGGGACAAACTCCGGAAAGAGTTATTGCTATATGTGAAGAGATCGCTTTGAATACGGGTCAATGGCTTATGGATAGAGCTTCGGGGATGTATGAAAGGGAAAGAATTGCTTAGATGGAAGAAGTATGCATGCAACAAGTGAAGAAGGAGGAAGCACCTAAGGAAGATGTAACCAAAAAGGCAATTTTGGAGATACTTAAGAGAATGAATTCTAATTTGCAAGTGTCTCCACACCTATGGTGAATCAACAAGTGTTTCCAAATCCTCAACAAGGTATGCTTATGTCTTTAATGAATCAACAAGTGTTTCCAAATCCTCAAAAGGCATTTCTATGCCTAATATGGGTCAATCTTCTCAAAGTTGTAAAATGCCTACACCTTGTCCCTTCCCTTGGACGGAGGACTCTTTGCTGAACCAAGTAAATCAAGTTGCGTACGATATACCGGGAAAATATAGAAGGATCGTGATACTTCCCGAAAATCAAAATTCTTGATTAGTGGAGGATCGCCCTTTTTGTTCAATACAACAAGGTATGTCTCCTAATTTTGGATTTCAAGATACTTGTTGCCAACCGGAAATGTCACTTGAGGAAGTTGCCTTCATGCAATTGAGGAACTTTTAAGGAAATTATGGTGGTAATTTTGGTAACCATGGAGGGGGATATCCGCAAAGGCAAGGAGGAAAGGGTCAAGGTAATTTTGGAGAAAATTTTAACCAACCTCGTAGGTATGAGAATTTGCAATATGGGAATCAAGGGAATGCCCGTACTCTTCCACCGGGCTCTAATTCGGGGGAGAAAGCTCCAAATGGTAAAGGGAAGCATACAATGGAAGATCAAATAGCTAAGATATTTGAATTTATGAAGGAAGCTAAAGAAGAGAAAAAGTATGAAAAAGATGATGTAAGTGAGAGAAGATTTAAAGCATTGAAGACTCAAATTAGTCAAATGGCAAGTGAAAGGAGGGATGTTCATCGTCAATAGAAGTTTACATCTACAACCATTACTAACCTTAAGGAGCAATGCAAGGCTATTGAACCTCGTAGTGGAACAAAATACGAGGGGCCTTCTATGCCAACAGAAGTAGAGGGAGTAGAGTGTGAACTTGAGCCTATGGAAAGAATGGATGAAGAAGGGAAAGAGAAAGAAGTTGAAATTGTTGAAAAGGATAAAAGTTCCCCTACACTTGAAGAGGAAAAAGTGAAGTCTCCAAAGAAGTGGGAAAGATGTAAGGAAGCAAAACGTAAAGAGCAGGAAGGGAACTTTGAAAGAGATGAATGGAGAATACTTAAGTTGCCCGTAGCAATTCCATTCCCACAAAGATGCTTGAAGAAAGGTTTAGAGGAGAAATTTGCTAAGTTTGTTGAGATGTTGAAAAAGATTCATATAAATATTCCTTTTCCAGATGTTTTGTTACAAATGCCAAATTACTCCAAGTTTTTGAAGGATATATTATCAAAGAAAAGGAGTTTGGGTGAATTTGAGACAGTTAATCTCACGGAGGAATGTAGTGCTATTCTACAAAAGAAACTCCCTCCTAAATTGAAAGATCTGAGAAGTTTCACTATTCCATGTGAAATGGGAAATCATGAAAACTACAAAGCTCTATGTGACTTAGGTTCAAGCATTAATTTGATGCACTTATCAATTTTTAAGAAGTTAGATATTGGTGAGGTAAAATTGACATCGATCACACTTCAATTAGGCGATCAGTCTTTGACATACCCAAAGGGAATTATGGAAGATGTTTTGATCAAAGTTAGCAAGTTTGTATTTCCCGTTGATTTTGTGGTACTAGACATGGATGAAGATTCAAATGTTCCATTAATACTTGGACGTCCATTTCCTGCCATGGGAAAAACATTGATAGATGTGGAGAAAGGGGAGTTGACTTTAAGAGTGAATGAGGAAGAGGTGATATTTTCATTGAAAAAGGCTATGAGGTATCCTATGAACAAGGAGGAATGTAGAGGATAGGAAGTTGTGGACAACATTGTTGAAAAGCATATGCATCATCTTCATTTCAAGGATCCTTTGGAAATTATCATAAGCCACTCTTATTCTATTGACTCTATAAATTCTAACTCTTCTTGTTGTTTAGAAAATGATGAAATAATTGATGAGTTGAATTGTTTAAATTCTTGTAGGGAACTCACAAGTAAGGAAGCAAAAGTGGAGAAACTTGATGAAGAACCAAAAGAATTGTGCAAGAGAAAAAGAAAGAGGAGTTGAAACCATTACCGAAGCATTTGAAGTATGCTTATTTGGAAGTTAACAAAATGTATCCGGTAATTTTATCTTCTTCCCTTAATGATTTAGAATCGGAAAAGTTATTAAGAGTTTTAAGTGAGCATAAATCCTCCATTGGTTGGAGCATAAAAGACTTGTAAGGTATAAGCTCATCTTTATGTATGCATAAGATTCATTTGATTGATGATGAGAAGTCTTGTGTGCAAAATCAACATAGATTAAATCCTATAATGCAAGAAGTGGTAAGGAAAGAAGTTTTAAAATGACTTGATGCGGGAATTATCTTTCCAATTAGTGATAGTCCATCGTGAGTCCTTTACACGTAGTGGCAAAAAAGGGTGGCATGACAATTGTTTGATCTGATATGAATGAAACAATTTCCACCCAAACTATCACGGATTGGAGGGTGTGTGTTGATTATCGTAAATTAAATGAAAACACCCGTAAGGATCATTTTCCATTGTCATTCATAGACCAAATGTTAGATAGGCTTGCAGGACATGAGTATTATTGTTTTCTTGATGGATATTCGGGGTATAATCAGATTTTGATTACCCCGAAAGACCAAGAGAAGACAACATTCACTTGTCCCTATGACACATTTGCATTTCGGATGATGCCCTTCGGTCTATATAATGCTCCAACCACTTTTCAGCGTTGTATGATGTCGATCTTTGATGGTTTAATTGAAAATATCATGGAGGTGTTTATGGATGATTTTTTCGTGTATGGTTCCTCTTATGATATTTGCTTAACTAATCTCACTATTGTGTTATAGAGATGTGAAGGAATGAATCTTGTATTAAATTGGGAAAAATGACATTTCATGTGATCGATGGGAAAGTCTTAAGTAGGGGTGTGCAAAGTATGGTCAAAACTGGAATAACCAACCAAACCGAACCGAATTAAACAATTTGGTTCGGTTTTTGGTTAACGATTTGGTTATTGGTTTTTAAAATCCATATTTTCAATATTCGGTTCGATTTCCGATTTCCCAAAATTGAAATTTTGGTTAACCGGACCGAACCAAAATAAAATGATATATAAGTTACACTTACAAACCCTAGCACCCATTTTTTATTTCTGAATCTGATCCTTCTCACATCGCATAGAATGGCTGTGCACCAAAGACCAAACCCTAAGTCCATTGAAAATCTTTATCTGTAGCCAACGAACCAACATCCGACGATACCTATCTTCTCCGGCGAGTGTCCACTACATAGATCGTGGTCCTCTCCTTATCCTACTACCGAGTCTGTCGTTCCTTCGCCGCTCACACAAGCTCAGTGACCTCACCTAGTCACCTCCCAACTCAGTTACTCAGGTACGCATTACTATTTTTATGGCAAATATTTCCTGTTATCAAGGGCCCAAAGTGACCTCAGTCACCTCCCGTCTCTGTGAACCCATTTTTGGTGGTTTATTTTTATTATACTATAGTTTTAAATATTTTTGGGGAAATCTTGAATTGAATATGATGGATTTTGATAATTTGTTTGCTTTAATCTTTTTTATTTTGGTTTAAGTTCAGTCTACTGTTATTAGTTTGCAAGAAATTGAAGAATTTTTTTGAAATACTTTCTCTTTCATGGGTTTATGTTCAAATGTAAGAAACTGTAAGTGTAACCTTGTGGAGTGATTAAGCCTTAAAGTTGTCGACGAAATAAGTTTTTATCACGTTTATTATTTTCTATGGTGTCAGTGTGTTCTGATAAACTTGAGTTCCCTTTGTATCATTAACGTTGCAAACCAAGTGTTGCATTATTTTCCAGAGTTCTTTGATACCTTTTTGTTTTTGTTTGAGTATTGACTCTGTATTGGAATGTCACTATTTCAGTGTAATGCTTTGTGGAAGATCGAAAATGACTTCTAACGGATTTAAATTTACCTTAAAACTGCTATCTATTGGGGTTAACTTTAAAAATGCAGTTGATAATAAAATTTATGCAAGTAAATATCAGAAGGATTTAAAGTTCATGCTTAAATAATAGATAAATTATTCGAATAAACATCATGGAAATTCTGCAGTGGTTGAGTAAACTAAATAAGAGTTATTACCAAATGTTCTTTATGACAGTCTATACTCCATATTAAGGTGTCCATTTTCATGGATTGGTATTCTTCTTTAATTTCTTTGCCTTTTACTTGCAATTATGGGTCTACTTTGAGGAAAAGAACGTCTAACATCAGGAGGAAATATGCAACAATTTATTATTGTATATTTCTTATTCATGATACATATCTAATTTGTGTTGACGATTTTCATTAATTAATTAATTTTTTTTGTAGATGTCGAGCTCAGGAGGAGAAATTGATGGCTTTATTGAAAGCACCAACTCTGAAAGTGAGCTTACTTCAGTAGAAACAGAAGCTTCAGCTAGACCATCATATGTACCCAAGCCACCACTACTACCTGTAAAGAGGAAATAAATAAAGGGACGATCTATAGTGTGGGATCACTTATGAATGACGTTTTAATGATGGGGTACGTGAATTTAGTTAGTTGCGAATGTTGTAATGTTCCAAGTTTTAGGTGTGAATATGAGAAATAATGTGAAAATTGATATTTTATATTATTATTTTTTTAAAAAAAGTATCAGTTCGGTTAACAGGTTAAACCGACCGAAATATTTTGGTTTGGTTTAATCCGAGTTTAGAGTACTTTGGTTTCGTTAGTTCGGTCTGTTCAGTTAATCGAACCGACCGATGCACACCCCTAGTCTTGGGACGCCATATATTGAAGCATGATTTGAAAGTGGATAGGGAAAAGTGGTAGCCATAGAACATCTTCCCCCTCCTACTAGTGAGAAGGGGGTGAAATCATTCTTAGGTCATGTGGGCTTTTATAGACGCTTTATCAAAGATTTTTCAAAAATTGCTAAACCATTTTGTAAATTACTTGAAAAAGATTATCCATTTAACTTTGATGATGAATGTCGTGTCTAATTTCAGATGCTAAAGGATGCTCTCACTTCTTCTCCAATACTCTTTACCTCTGACTGGAGCATACAATTTGAATTGCATTGTGATGCTCGCGATCAATCCATAGGAGTGGTGCTTGGGCAAACGAGAGAGAAAAAGTTTAGTGCGATCTATTATGCCTCCAAGACATTGAATTCATGCCAAGTTAATTACACTAAAATGGAGAAAGAATTTTTAGCCATGTGTATGCTTTTGAAAAGATTCGATCGTACTTGGTGGGGACACAAACTATTGTCTACACGGACCATGCGGCGATAAAATACCTCATGAGTAAGAAAGATGCTAAGCCACGTTTGATCCGTTGGGTGTTACTTTTGCAAGAATTTGATGTAGTGATCAAAGATAAAAAGGGGGTGGAGAATGTGATTGCGGATCATTTGTCTAGATTGGAAAATGGAGGAGAAAATAAGGACATGATGCCGATTGGTGATGAGTTCCCAGATGAGAAAATTCTTCAAGTAGAGGTTGAGCAAGTGTGTACTCTCATGGTGAATGTATCTCCTTGGTATGCAGATTATGTCAACTTCCTTGATTGTGAAATCAAGCCCACTTTGATAAATGAGTATAAGGTAAAAAGGTTTTATGACTTGTGGGATGAGCCCTTTTTGTTTAATATTTGCAATGATGGAGTTATAGAAAGTGTGTGGCCAATGAAGAAGTTGTGGGGATTCTTGAGCTATGTCACTCGTCTTTGCGTAGGGGCCACTTTGGTCATCAAAAGACGGGGGCTAAGATTTTACAATTGGGTTTCTATTGTCCTACATTGTTTAAAGATGCAAAAAAGTTTATGGCTAAATGTGATAGATGCCAAAGAGTAGGGGGAATAGGTAAGAAAGATGAGATGCCTATGAGTTTAAGAATTGATGTGGAGATTTTTGATGTATGGGGCATTGATTTTATGAGACTGTTTCCCTCGTATGAAAGATATATGTATATCTTTCTGGCGCTGGATTATGTGTCGAAGTGGGTGGAAGCAATCCCCACTAAGACAAATGACGCTTTGATTGTTCAAAGATTCTTGAAAAAGAATATTTTTGCTATGTATGGAGATCCACGTGCATTAGTGAGTGATAGAGGATCTCATTTTGTGAATAAATTCATGGAAGGATTGTTGAAGAGATATGGAGTGAAACATCGAGTTGCTACACCTTATCACCCTCAAGCGAATGGATTGACGGAGGTCTCAAACTGTCAAATCAAGTTAGTTTTGGAGAAGACAATCAATGGGGGGAGAAAGGATTGGTCGGAAAAGCTTGAGGATGCCTTATGGGCTTATCGAACTGCTTTTAAGACCATCCTTGGTGTTTCACCGTATCAATTGGTCTATGAAAAAGCTTGTCTTCTTCCCATAGAATTGGAGTACCGTGCATTGTGGGCTATTAAACGCCTTAATATGGATGAAGGAGAGAGTGGCAAAGCAAGGTTGTTGAAATTGGTTGAGCTTGAGGAGTTTAGAGGAAGAGCATTTGATAATTCCATTATTTACAAAGAGAATATGAAGAGATGGCATGATGCTAAAATGAAGGAAAAGACGTTTGCTCCTGGGAACAAGGCTCTTGTATTCAATTAAAGGCTTAAGTTGTTTCTCGGAAAGCTTAAGTCTAAATGGATGGGACCATTTGAAGTGCTTGAGGTGTTGAGTGGAAATACATTGAAGCTAAAGGGTCCTAATAATGAGTTTGTAGTGAATGGCCATCGGGTGAAACATTACCTATCTCCTTCTCAAAAGAAGATAGTGTATGTAGATACCCTATCTTCTTGAAATTCGTTTTATTTCATGTTTGTTTTTAATTTTTTTTCTTGTAGTTTGGTATGTAGGTGGAAAAGCTCATTGAGAAAATTGCTTATGAAGAAAGACAAGGTGTGTAAGAGTTGGAATGAAGATCTATGTCACACCACTCTTTACAAACTTAAATTTTAACACTTATATTAATTTAAGTTTGGGGAGGGGGGTGCGTGGTGGCCATACTTGAATTTTGGAAGTGCACATACGTCATTACAAGGTAATCTTATGAAAATCATTGGTGGAAACTACAAGGGTAAGTCTCACCACTTTGTGCAAATTTAATTCTCAACTTATTTCGATTTAAGTTTGGGGGTGAGTGCGTGGTGTGACTCACCACTTGTGTATGCTTGATGTATCATGTGTTGATAGATTGTCTTGTATAGAATGGGTCAATTTTAAAAAAATTCTCATGATTTTGGTTCGTTTGGTGGTGTTGAAGTGCATGATAGTCCATTATTTGATCATAATTGTGGAGCTGATGTTGTGATGACTTTTTTAGCATATATAGGGTGTATTTGAAGTGTTTAAACAGAGAAAAATAGGGTTTGGAAATCGAAATAGGGCAAAACAGAGTGCAGGAACACGCCTCGTGTGCGGAGCTCGGCCCTGTACACGAGAGCGTGTGCAAGCATTCGCCAGGGGTCGGCTGTGTTCCGCGCATGGGTCGTGTCGTGTGTGGAAACACACCTCGTATACCAAACTTGGCCCTGTACACGAGGGTGTGTGCTAGCATCAGAAACACCTACTCGCTCATGCCATGGGCAAGTACATTATTGGGCATTTTCTCAGCACACAATTTTAATCGCCAAGTATCAAGGATGCAATTGTAGCTTAGATAAGCGACCAAGTTATATTTATCGAACCCAAAGGACAGTTGATTATCATTTTATTATTATCTAGACAAGAGAATCTATTGTTGGCAATTGAAGTTGAGAATAATTAGTAAACTAATGAACAAATAATAAAATAACAAATGAAATAAGACAATAGAGATAAACGAGAGTTTGACAAGTGAGAAGATAGGTAGCTCTTCAGGTAATCCAATTTCACTAATTAATCTCCCTTTCGTATGTCAATGTCCGACTCTGCCTTGTGGACTATGGATGCATCACTAAATCATGCAAACCTACTGTATAGACATAAGCAGATAAGTGTGTAACACGTGTGAATAACTTTGGAGCAAGAGATATAATTACACCCCCTATTCTAGGTACTATCAATATCAATTATTTCCTATGCACTAAGTACTCTAACCCGATATGATCTTCCTTACATGTACTATATAATTATCCTCTTTATCCTACATACTAACCCGAATTCAATTCAATTAATAAGTATTCATATAAGATAGTTCTAATGAAACCTCGGAGTCCCCTCACTTAGAATCATAACATATAATCCTGCTCGGCAGTGAACACACTCAATCAATAACCAAGATATGTATTCAGACTCTACATAACAGTTAATGATGCACAAAATAACTTTGAATATGCATTAATAAAGCATAGTCTCATATAAAATAAATCCACAAGTAGTGTTGTATGAAGTATACACACGGAAATTAATAAGGTTTATACCTTCACAACCCTAGAACTACCAAAGCGGTTCTAGCCCATGACGCTTCGAAGAATGTTCATGGTGATTGGATAGATCTTACGCATAGTCTTGAAAATTCTAAGAAAGATTAAGTTGCAAAGTAAACCCTAGAGATGGGCGCCATCGCTTCTCGCTCCGTCTTGAATCTTCACTTGGTTCTCACTTGATTCGCTGCACGAATCTCTCTTTATCGCTCATGCGGATGGAGTTAGGGTTTGGATGTGGCGTAGGATGGATATGGAATCTAACTCTCTTTTAGGTGTGATCGAGACCACTTTTTATACTTGTTACTTCTCCTTATGGACTTTTACTGGGCTTTTTTGTAGAAAATATGCACATGCATGCACTATAAGTGAAATCCCAATGTTTCAAAGCAGATGTGTCACCGTTCGACCAGACTTGGCTTGGTCAAATGGGACCTCTTAGTCGAACGGCGTGTCTGTAATCTGGACTTCATCTCTGCTTCTCATTCGACTTGACCTTCCTCGTTCGACTAGACTTCCTTTGATCGAACAGGCTTTCTTGGTCGAATGACCTTTATATAAGTTGAAATGCCTCCCGTTCGACATATATCCTCTGTTCGACTTAATTGATACTGGTCGAACAGGCTCTCCAGGTCGAACAACACTGCGAAAAATAGCATTTTTTGATTCCGAGTATTTCAGACATATTTTCCTGTACAAATATGCTCAAATAACCTCAGTAGCATATGATTTGTGTATTTTCCATAAACATCCCGATTCTTCTCGATAATAGACTCAATCATACTCAATTTCCACACAAATCTGAGCTCAAAACACGTGAATTATCACTCTCATCAAACCCCCAAACTTACATGTTGCTCATCCCGAGGCAACGAAAATAAAAACAAAACAAGATAGTGTAATCACGAGATCCTTATAACAAGCACAACCTATTCTAACACATGCAATTATATCATTTCAAAACATGCATTCATCTTACCTTTCATCTATGCAAAAATATCCATCAACCACAATACTTCTACGAGTGCAAAATCATCTAGCTCACTAAGTAAGTGTTTACTCTCGCACTTAAGTGTAAAAGATATACACTTTCAAAGGGTTAGTATATACACTCAAATCAATTCATATATTAGCTAACCATAAGCTTGGCAAAGGTCTTAAAAATCAATTCATAATTGTTTCAACACTAGGATCACAAAGGACTTGTTGTTTGGGTTGTAATGTTGGCTCTTTGGTAAAGGTAAGAGAATATAGATAAAAGTGACTAACTTCACTAATAGAGAACTACCTTGGAGATTTTCTTTTCATCAAACAACACTAATACTTCTTCTCCTTCATCATTCTCGTAATTCTTTCAATACTTTTTCTCTTTCTTCACTTGGAATCAACATCTTTCATCTTCTTTAAAGTACAAGGGTACCAATTTTGGGCACTACCCTTTCAAGCAATTGGGATACCAGTTTCAGGCACTACCCCTTCACAAGATTTAACCGTATATTTATTTTCATCACTACGCAAACTTCCTTCCTTTTTCTTCATATATGATCTAGTAATTTATTCACCTTAACTCTCTACTATTAAATAGGGTATTTCAAGGCTCAAGTATAGGTAAATAAGGCTTTTTTTTATCATAGGCTTGCCAAGGAAAAAGCTTTTAAAGGCTCAACAGGCTCAACAGGGCTTCCAATGATATAAACTTCAAGGATAAAATTTGGCTAAGTGGCACAATTAATAATCATGGCCTACGATCATATCCTAGTATCTATTAATCATAAACTTCAAACAAGACTCTAAGCCAAGTTCTAGAATAGAAACATATGAATGATACTCACAAGAATAAACTATCATGCATTAATATAACATGATTTCATAAGGCTCAAATTCTCATATGGGTAATAGATTCCTAAGCACTCTTCAAAGCATGCAATCAACATTAATATCTACATAAACTACAAGCGATAACAGTACATGCCTATCAACAATAAAATCAACATGCTAAAAACAAGTGCACTTGTATCATAAAGAAGTAACATCATACTCTCCAATCAATCTGATCACATCCAAATCAAACATATTCAATGTATCTATCATCATCAATCAATATCAAATACAGACCACTCAGGCATGAATCTCTACCAACACCACCACCACTCACTCAAAACCCAACCTGTAAAGTAAAAAAGAGAATGAAGGAGAGAAGAAACAAACAAGGATAAAAACCTGGCGCCACTACTCATCCGGAGCATCATCATCATTATTATCATTGCGCCAATCATCAAAATCCCTTTGCAAGGTATCGATCTTCCTATCCAAAACTTCATAATTCTCATTAAGATCTCTCAACCTCCCATCTATGGAAGCATATCGGAGGTTGAGCACAGCATAATTTGTATTCGCCAATGCCAGCTGTAGATTCGTCTCTTGCTGGTTCGCATTCAAGGTGGCAAAATGCTCGTTCATCAATCTGAACTGCTCTCTATAAAAGTGATCCTGGGCCTACCAGAAATCCTGCTGCTACTGTTGCGGTGGCTCAAAGTACTCATGCTGTGACTGTGGATGCTTGGTGGCTGCTTGGTGGCTGTATCGGAGGAAAATCTATCTCCGGGTACAAAAACTCTGGCTGCTGTGGCTGATTATCATCAACAAAATCCGCTGGATCACCTACTAAAATCATATCTTCATCAATGTGGACTCCCTGTAGGTGCATCTCAAGTAGAAGTCTCTAATTTCCCTATTCCAAACAAGTCTTGGAAATTATACTATGCTCCGAGGTATCCATCAATAGGTTAGTGTCGATCTGAACAGTCATGAGATCAACAATCGACAATGGAAATCGAAATGAAAATAGATTCTTGCCACGGATAAACATCCATACATCATCCATCCGCTGAACCAACCCCATCCTCACACAGGATGACAAAATCAAATCAGGCTCCCCTTGGATCGGCTTATGCCTACTCAAGTCAACTCGATAGTACTCTGCTAATAGAGTAATCAGCCCTCCAATGTTGGCTCTTTGGAAATCATGAGTAGAGAACTTGTACAGCTGCTAGAAAAAGTAAGTTGCAATGTTGAAGCGGACTCCATTCAACATACACCAGAGCCCGTACAACTCCTCCCTCGGAATACAATTTCCCTCAAATCGAGCAAACAATGTGTTGCTCAGGATCCGGTCCATATAAGCTATCACGGGATTGCGGATGAAGGCAACTTTAGCAGGGTTCGAATTATAATGACCTTGTATCCCCGAGAGAGATCTCCAAAATTCATCAGCATAGAAACACGGGCCATGTAGCAGAACACGAGCCGTGTAGAGTTCGGAGTCAGATTTAAAAACCCCAATTTTAGAATAGAATGGATATTCCTTTTCAACCCGTACGAACTAAGAACTCATCTTCTAGTCCATGTACACCACAATCTTCATCAATTGTCCATAAATCTCCAGTATTGAGGTTAGTTTGATTGATTGAGAGTGAGTTCCTTAAAATTTCTACACCAAAACACTCTTCCAAGTCAAAAGCTGCAGGTATGTGCCCTAAATTTCGAAATTTTAGGATTTTGATAGAAATTGAGCAAATTGATGCATGGGCTTTATCTTATAGTGAGATTAGAACATGTTTATAATCATTGAACATACGATTGCCAAATTGATTGTTGAATTGAAATGGAAATTAGGGTTCATGATATATAAATTTGGGAATTCTTGACTTTGTTTAAATTGAATGATTGTGATATGGCATATTGATTGGGAATGCTTGTATGATGATGATATTGTCATAAAATAGGGCCTAGGTGTTTAGGATTTGGGCATGAGGCTATTTGGTCTTTATTTGAAAATATTTTGAGATGGTGTGCATGCCAAGTGTTCGATGAAATGCCTAAGTGATAATTTTGTGTAATTTTGAAATCATATTCGCATTATGAGCAGTGGTTTTATACTTGAGATTATACTTGTGGAAGTTGACATGAATATGATGCTTTGACATATTTGGAATAATGAATTTGTTGTTCGTTGCTTTTAAGAAAATAAGAAAGTTGTGTGGAATTAAAATAGTGGTGTTTAGAAATTGTATATTCATGATAGAGTGATAGCAAAGAATGTTTAAAGTTTATATTTAGATGAATAATTTGTGGTGACTCCATGCTTAGATAGAAGTTAATTTGTGGTGAGTAGATTGAAGTTAATTTGTGAAGTGATGAATCTTGTAGATGGGTGAAAGGAAAAGGCGAGCAAGAAATGAGGATTTCATCATTGTGACTAATGAGATGGAACTTGCTAATATTGATGCCCGAATGATGAAAGATGGGATTCATCCGGATTATTTTGGGGTTGAGTTTGAAGAATATTGGGGAAAATATATACTCCGTTGGCAAATAATTCTCCCGAAGATAAAACCAACTCGATTCCAAGACACCACGACTATGGAGGGACTTGGAATAGAGGATAATTTGAGGACTTTGTTTCAATTTGCACACATGGAAGGATAGGAACAAGTTCCCAGTGTCCATTATGTTCCAATTGAATAATGTGATGAGAAGGGACATTCCTCTCAATTCATGGGGTGCCCGCCATGTAAAGGTCTTAGAAGCTTCTACGAAGAAGGGGGCTTTAACCAACAAGAGTGGTGGAAGAGACTAGTAAATGATGGGACACAGCATGTAGGGTACATACCTAGTGCATTAAAAGGGACTGTAATAAGAAACCCGATGATCGGTGTGAATTTCACCTAGATTTTAAGTGGATTTTTGTGCTTTAATTCAATAATTAAGTATGATTTTAATGAAAATACTATTAATTGTTTAATTAGTTTGAGAAAGGTATTTTTGTTGATTTTTGCAGAAAATAGGGTGAGTTAGATAAAAATAGATTCTACAAGTGAAGAGGAAGATGTGGGAGAAAACAGATCTCAATTCAGAGTTGAAACGAGGAAGAACGAGCTGAAACAAAATTGTAAAAACAGGGGTTGCACCAACACTGCCAGCCGTGTTGCAGCACACGAGCCGTATTACGCAACACGGCCCTGTAAGCCTTGGCCATTTTCTGACATAAAAAATGCTTACACGGCCACTCTGTGACCATGTTGTAGCACACGAGTCGTGTTGCTGCAGGATTAGAAATATATCAGAATCCTTCTAGAAGCTTCCCAAGGGGTATAAATACCCAATACTTCAATATTTGATGAGAATTTTTGAAGGGTTCACTCCTTCACCTAGATCACACACTATTTCCTCCAATTTACACCATCATCTTCATCCATTATTCATCTATCCATCCACACTTGATCTCCTCCATCAAATCTACCATCCAAGTGATCAAGGAAGCAAGAGAGAGTGAAGATTGCAAGAAGAAGAAGGAGATCTCCATTGAAGGACTTCAAAGGGGGAATCTAATTCTAATTTTTGTGAACTTCTTTATAGTTTGACCATGGAATTTGTAGATTCAATTGTCTATATTGTTTTCTCTAAGACTATGATAGGCTAATCTCCTTTGTGAGATTAGCTCCATGATTGGTGTTGAATAATTTAGTTTTTATACAATTTGATTTTAATCTTGAATGAGCTTTGTTATTTCTATCATTGATTGTGAATTGCTTAATATATATGTATGATTTGTGTGAGTAATTATCATGTGCATTGATTAGATTGAGAAATCAATTATGTGTTTAGGATAGTTCATTGAATCATTTCATCATACACTTCATGTGCATTAATTTTGAATGAGATAGAGATATCCTTATAGATTTAAAACCCTTTGATAGAACATTTGATTAGCTTAATCAAGAGATTGGTTGATTAGGTGATGTGACCCAAGCCATTAGTGAATTCATAGTACCTTAAAAGAGAATATTACCTATGATTTAGTACCTAATTAGGGAACTCGTAGAGTAATTAGTACCTAGTGGGATGTGTTTACTATGGTATCGATCCTAAGTGCTTTTGGGAGCCTTATTGAGGGCCTACATCCTATCCATCTCGAGAGAGAGCTTATGTGGAATTAGTGATCGCTCCTATGCCATGTTCATGAGAAATTAGAATTAATTGCATAATTACTTTGTTGTCTTTGCCATGATTGTTACTAATCTCATCCTTGCATCATTTGGAACCCACCATTTATCTTTGCATTCCTTTTATCTTTTCTTTCTGCCATTGCATTTATTTGCATGCTTATCTATTCTCCTTTTCGATCGTCCTTATAAAATCACGATAAACTTGAGATCGCTCAAACTCTAGTACCTTCCTCCCTGTGGTTCGATAAATTCTTTAATTGATCATACCGACTATATACGACTAAATAAATGGCGCATTTGCGGGGGAATTTAGTTGTATTTGTGACTTCGGGTTTTGTTAAGTGTTACGATAGAGAAAATTTTTATTTGATTTTTTTTTGTTTTATGGTTGTGTTGTAGGGACAAAAGCATGGTGCCATGGTATTGGTCTTGAAGAGCAAAGGAGTGGTGCAAATTGAGGTAACAGACACTTCTCAACTTAAAATCGACTTTGTCTAATTTAAGTTGGGGGGATGTTGCTTTCGTTACTTGACTTTTCTATGATTTGAATTAAAAAAATTGCTTCCATGAACTCCTACTTGATCATATTGTACCGGCGCACATTTAAGTCATTAGTCTTTTCTTTGGCATACTTTTTCTCCTTTCTTTGTTTTTGCTTTCAATAAGGAGAAAATCTTTCTTAGCTCTCTTGTGCTTCATTGTGAGAAATTTTGAGACTATGATATTTGGTTGAAACTTGTGACTTGATGAATTTTTGTTTGTGTACTTGTTGAGTTATGGTTTGTGCTTGTTTTGTATTTCTTTCACTACCACAAGCCCGTGAGCTTTTTGAGCCTTTAAATCATAAAATCAAATAGTTTTTCCTTTCTTGTGTATGCATCATTCTTTTGTGTACATTCTAGAACTTGCCATTGTGTCTTCTTGAAACTACATGTGTGTGAAGATTTTTGGAAATGATTTAAGGTCATCTTTGTTTTGATAAGTCACTTAGCCAAATTAATCCCACCAAATGAAATTATTTCGTAGTTTGCCTCTTTGAGCTTATTATCCTTATTTCTTTGACAACCTACAAATTTAGCCATTTTATCCATATTTTATATCCTAATCACCTTTGTCGATTAGTAGAGGATTAATGGGGATAAAGTGATTGAATTGAGCTTACAAGAGAGTTTGGAAAGAGAGAAATGGTGAAAGTGAAAGAAAAGATGGAGAATAGATGAAAATGAAAAAAATGGAGGTTGTGTGAAAAGAAAAAAAAATGAGTGAAGCTTTTATAAAAGAAGCATAAAGGAGCTCTACTAGAAAAATGGAAAGAGAGCCCTTGAAAAAAAAGAGAGAAGAAACTCAAAAGTAGATGAAAAGAAAATAAAGGTTCGTTAGTGTGTCGGATGGAAGATTACATTTTTCTTGAGGTGAAAAGAGAAAAAAGAGAAATGAGAGTTGAAGTGATTAATCAACTTAAATTCTCTAATAATCTTGAGCTTACTTTTTCTCAATATTTTCCTACCAAGACCAAAGAGCCTACATTATAACCTCATTAAAGACTTTTTTGATTCAATGATTAACACATACAAGTGGTAGAAAGTTTAGAGTTTTGGCAAGCATATGGTAATGTCATGCATTTGAATCGATTTTTGAGATTATACACTTCTCCCATACACCCCTTGAGTGTGAGAGTGAAAAGAAAAATCTAGAGAGGAGTAGTGGAAGTCTCACTTGCTTGCATATTTCCTAAGCTTAACTTGTATGCATTTAAATTGATGTAGAGTTGAAATGACTTGACTCTCATTGATATCTTGATTCAATTCTAGGTGAATTCCCCTCCTCGTTCTTTTTTTCTTTCGTTTCTCGTGGACGAGCAACACTTTAAGTTTGGGGGTTTGATCGGTGTGAAATTCACCTAGATTTTAAGTGAATTTTTGTGGCTTTAATTCAATAATTAAGTATGATTTTAATAAAAATACTATTAATTGCTTAATTGGTTTGAGAAAGGTATTTTTGTAGAAAATAGGGTGATTTTGATAAAAATGGATTCTACAAGTGAAGAGGAAGATGTGGGAGAAAATAGATCTCAATTCGTAGTTAAAACGAGGGAGAACGAGCCGAAACAAAATTATAAAAACAGGAGATGCACCAACACGGCCGGCCATGTTGCAGCACACGAGCCGTGTTAGGCAACACGGTCCTGTAAGCCTTGGCCATTTTCTGACATAAAAAATGCCTACACGGCCACCCTGTGGCCGTGTTGAGGGTGGCCGTGTTGTAGCACACGAGTTGTAATGCTGGAGGATTAGAAATATATCAGAATCCTTTTAGAAGCTTCCCAAGGGTTATAAATACCCAATACTTCAATATTTGATGAGAATTTTCGAAGGGTTTCACTCCTACACCTAGATCACACACCATTTCCTCTATTTTACACCATCATCTTCATCCACTCTTCATCTATCCATCCACACTTGATCTCCTCCATCAAATCCACCATCCAAGTGATCAAGGAAGCAAGGGAGAGTGAAGATTGCAAGAAGAAGAAGGAGATCTCCATTGAATGACTTCAAAGGGGGAATTTAAATCTAATTTTTGTGAACTTCTTTGTAGTTTGATCATGGAATTTGTAGATTCAATTGTCTATGTTGTTTTCTCTAAGACTATGATAGACTAATCTTCTTTGTGAGATTAGCTCTATGATTGGTGTTGGATAGTTTAGTTTTTATGCAATTTGATTTTAATCTTGAATGGACTTTGTTATTTCTATAATTGATTGTGAATTGCTTGATGTATATGTATGATTTGTGTGAGTAATTGTCATGGGCATGTGATTAGATTGAGAAATCAATTATGTGTTTAGGATAGTTCATTGAATCATTTCATCATACACTTCATGTGCATTAATTTAGAATGAGATAGAGATATCTTTCTAGATTTAGAACCCTTTGATAGAACATTTGATTAGCTTAATTGAGAGATTGGTTGATTAGGTGATGTGACCCAAGCCATTAGTGAATTCATAGTACCTTAAAAGGGAATATTACCTATGATTTAGTACCTAATTAGGGAACTCGTAGAGTAATTAGTACCTAGTGGGATGTGTTTGCTATGGTATCGATCCTAAGTGCTTTTGGGAGCCTTATTGAGGGCCTACATCCTATCCATCTCGAGAGAGAGCTTAGGTGGAATTAGTGATCACTCCTATGTCATGTTCATGAGAAATTAGAATTAATTGCATAATTACTTTGTTATCTATGCCATGATTGTTGCTAATCTCATCCTTGCATCATTTGGAACCCATCATTTATCTTTGCATTCCATTTATCTTTTATTTCTTGCATTTCATTTATTTGCTTGCTTATCTATCTTTCTTTTCGATCGTCCTTATAAAATTACGATAAACTTGAGATCGCTCAAACTTTAGTACCTTCCTCCCTGTGGTTTGGTAAATTTTTTAATTGGTCATTCTGACTATATACGACTAATGACCCGGTGATGAGATGCCTTGAGAAAATCATCTCGAACACCATTTTGGGAATATTTGAAAGTGGAGCAGTGGGTGAAAAGCAGTTGTACATAATGTTTTGCTTACATCGTAAACTACAATTAAACATGGCGCGACATATTTTGTTCATCATGCAGAGAGAGTGGCTAAGAGGCAAACTTCTCAAGGAGTGATGCTCGGAGGTATAGTCACTATGATAGCTCAAGGCTTGGGTATCAACCTTACAGGGATGCAAAACAGGATGACAAGTGAAGGATTGAATTATAATTAGCTTGTAAGGATGGAGTTCTTATCTCTAATTGGGGACCGATATTTTTTAAGGCAAGAAAAGGGTGCCCATTTTCTCTACCAGCTCTGGAGCTTACTATGGTTTACACTCATCGAAAGGATGCAAATTTGGCCATGTCAAGTGTTAACCACTCCAGGGTAGTATGAGAGTTTTACAGACAGAACCAAGAGGGAGTGAAGGAAGTACTTCGACAAATGATGGTTGAGGAGAATCGAGAGCTAGCCAATTCGAGAGCGGAGCCCGTACCGATTGAAGGAGATGAGGAGGAGCCACCACATCATCAGGTGGAGTTTGACGAACAAGCTCCTGAGCCACCACAGTTTGAAGAAGAAGAGCAAGAGCAATAGCAACAGATGGGTCCCGATGGGAATTTGTGATGGAACTTCATGTTAGATGAGGTGAGAGAGATAAGGCAGGCTCAACAGGTGTATGGAACACAGATTAGGGGAATTCAAGAGACACAACAAGTGCATGGAGTGCATATTCAAGAGCTTCGAGAGGGACATCATCGGAGGGATTATCACGAAGAGCAATCCCGTGTGCATTCCAACAACATGGAGGAGATGATGACTATGATGTTCAACTTTCAATTCCCAATATCTCCTCGTGCGTACAACCCTTGGGGTCCTTATCAGCCACCTCCAACTCCGGATCCATGAAATGAGTCATTTTAAGTGCTAGTCACTTTTATTAGTTCATTTGGATTATGTTAGACATTTTGATTGATATTGTTAGATTGGATTGTACTTCATTTGTTTTGTATTTGGGAGGTTTACTTTGGATTTCATTTTAGTTTTATGTGATTGTTATTCTTTTATTTTCGGTATTTTAGTTTGATTTTTATAATTTGGATGTGATGGGTTTTTGAGCTTATTTGTTATGGATGTTGAAGTAATGTGTATTAAATTCTTGAGATGGATGATTTTGATTATGTATGATATGTGTTTTTGATATGTTCTTGGTTTGGTAAATTTTTACTTATGTGTTGTGCTTGAGATTTTTTATTCTTGTATAGGTTGGATTGGTGGTATGTTTTGGGAAGGTGTTAAATATTTTTTTGGTTGAATATGAGCTATAATGCATTATTTGTGATATGTGATAACAAGCATGTTAAGGATTTCTACAAGTTGAAATTGTGACATGAATTACATAATTTGTTCAATTGTGAGAAGTATGAAGGTTAATTAGGTTTCTTTTTGGTCCAAGCAAAAGCTTGTGAGAGTTGAGCCTCAACCGTGCCTCTACGGTTAATTCTTGATGAGAGGACTGGTTGAACTTAGACAAACTAGAATTTGCTCATGGACTATAGAAATGAAGCCCGAATGGTTGAGATTTGTGATATGATCTTAGGCCATCCTTGTTATATGAAGTTATAACCATAATTTTCCTTACCCGAATATCATCCCTAGTAAGCCCATTTCAACTTATAAGCTTATTCTTTGTGATTTTAGCACATTACAAGCCTTGAAAACCCACTTAAGCCTTATATATATAACCTTTGTGTGGGTGATTGAGGAGATGATGGTTTACAAGGTTGATGTGAGAAATGTGTAAGAAAAAGAAGGAAATGGTGAACAAGCAAGAAAGAATAAAAAGAGCTCAAGCAAAATGTACATACATCTTCAACAAAAGGAAAAATGAGCAAAATCATAAAATATGCTCAAGAAATTCAAAAGTCAAGAAAAGTAAGTATGCAATTGAAAAGAAGCTCAATGAATCCACGGTATCATGATGATTAGTGTTTATGAATATTTGAAAAAGGGAGGAAGAATGAAAGTGAAGATGTTGGAGAAAAGAATCATCTCTTCAATTATCTACACTTGAATAGTCATTATTATCTAAATTCTTCTACCATACCAAAGAGCCTAAACATTACATCCAAAGATAAAGACCTATATGATCACTTTTTGAAACTAGGGTGGCTTGTGAACATAGTCTATGAGCATGCCTATGGTGAGTCGGTTTTAATCGATTGATGAGGATTGAGAAACCATAATTCATAGAGTGTTGAGTGAATTTGATATCCTATGGGAGGCTTGGACCCGAAGGAATTTGATTATCCTTTGTGTCTTCTTAAGATTGAACTTGTTAATTATTTATGTTATGAGTTTGATATGGTATGAGTACTTAATGTGATTTTGTAGTCCTTATTACTTGTGATGTGTTGTGCTTATGTTTGTTAGGTATTTTTCTAGGTGAAAATTTCTCCTCTTGTTTATCATTTTTCGTTGTTCGAGGACGAACAACACTTTAAGTTTGGGGGGTTGATCGTCGTCATTTTCACCTAGATTTTAGTGTCTTTATTTGTGGATTTTCAGATGCTTTTATCCGTATTTATGTAACTTTTGGTGGAGTTATGTGTTAATTAGGAGAAGTGCGTATAGATTGATAAATGTGTGGAAATGATCTTAAATGTATATAAAACAGGTAAAAAATGGAACAAAATAGAGTTGGGAGCGAAAACGAAGAAAAAGAACAGGGCACGCCTGAACACGCCCATGTTCTTGCGCACGAGTCGTGCGCGAGCACACGTCCCATGTGCAGAACACGGGCCTATCCGAAGTGGCCGTGCATGAGCATCAGAACACGCTACATGCCCAGGAGGGGGTCGTGTTCAGCGCATGAGCCGTGTCTGGTAACATGCAGTCACGCCGAACTACATGTGCACTACACGAGCTATGTGCTGCTACACGACCCGTGTAAGCGCAGAATCTAGAGTTAATTTGCATGTGTTCTAGAAGGTTCTAAGGGGTACAAATACCCAATTTGGCGTTAATCAATGGAGAGAGTCACATTTGAGCAGTTATTGGATCAAAACACACACTATCACACCATATTTACACACACACTCTCTCCTACATCCAAATCCACCAAATTCATCCATTTCTATCACTTTGAATCCATAATTCTCTCCATACATCTTTCATCCACAACATCTTTAGAGAGATTTGAGGCTTATTTGCTTGGAAAACTTATGAAGGAAGGAGATCAACTCTTAATCGCAAGGGAAGAACTTCTACTTTTATTTTGCATTTCCTTTTATTTGAAGTTACCAATGGTATTTTATGGACTTTGTAAGGTTTGTAAGATGATTGTTGGTGGCTAGACCTCTTGTGAGGCTAGCCACATGATGAATTGAGGTTAAACTAGATTTGTGAAATTTTTAGTAGTAAATTGAATTGATAATGGATTTCTTCTTATAAATTGTGATTCATGTTTCATTTTATTAATTGTGTGATTGATTTCCATACACATGATGTTAGGATTACCATTCTGATGTTATATGTTAGGGGTGAATTGAATCAATTAGTGAAATGAACATGCATGTTAGTATGAGGAGAGGTAAGCCATACCCTTTGAACGCTTAGAACACTTATAAGAAGATATTTGAGTAATTGAATGAGAAGAAGAAAACTTAGAATCATAGTACCTTTATGGGAATCGATAATAAGACCAATCTAAGGGGATTTAATCTTGTAAAAGGGATGAGAACCTAGTCAACTTGGCCATAGGGAATAGGGGTACAATTGTGATTGCTTCTAATCCATTGTTGACAATGTTTGCTACTAGCGTCTTGCATATCTAGGATTACTACGTTGACTTTGATTGTGGTTAGCCTTGCATTCTTTCTAAGATCTATTTTCAATCATTCCATTTCATCGTTGTTTCTTTAATAATCATAGTTATTACTTTTTTTCTAGTTAATTGCTTAGAATAATTGTTAGTCTAAAACCTAAACTCAAATTCTATCACTTTTAAAAAACATGATTAAAGGCAAATCTGGATACACCTTGATTTTAATTTTTTTCTTGGGACGATATTCTATAAATTTTGTTACTTGGTCACTATGTTTACAACAACGATAGAGTTCTCTTACTCTACATCATTTTAACCAAAAATGGGACTAAGAACATTAATTCAAAAAATGCTTATTTATATCTGAGACACAAGCTCCCAGTTCCTTCATCGGGCCTATGGATATGTATTCAATATATTCCAGCTAGGAGGTCGACTATTGTACGGAAAGCCATCTGTGGAGTACACTACAGGGATGTTATTCATGCTAAGGGTTTTAAGGACCTTCCATATGCAATTTTTGCAAAAATCTTGAAGAAAGTACTGATCATTTCTTCTCCTCGTGCTCCATTACAATAGAGGCACTTCAACACATATTAAATGGATTTGCCTTTGGTGATCACATCCAGCTCAATCAAGGTTTCATCTCACTGATCCATAATGCAGTCTCTATGAATGGCAGCACACAAGTGATAGAAATTTTCAAGTGTTTTCTTTATCACTTTCTTTTAGTTGGTCTAGAATGTTCGTAACAAGGCCAAGATAGATAATACCCCAACCACCACTAATAGAGTCATTAACTAGTTAATGATTTATATCAAAGAATTCAATTACTGTAATATAGGTAACATGTTCAATACCATGGAAGATCATCAGACGCTCCATTTATTTTGCGTTGATATGCAACCACCGAAAGTACCTAACATCACTCTGCCCACTGGACTGCCCCTCCTCCAGGGTGGAAAAAAAATCAAAATTGATGGATATATATGTTTCTAGTACTTCTAGAATCCTCTCATGAGGGAGTTTTTTAAAATTTTAGAGGATTCGTTAAGTGCTGCTTTAGTAGTAGTTTTGGGATTGGTTTTGCTTTCGAGGCTAAGCTTGCAACCGCTCTTTTAGTTGTGGAGATTGTTGTGGCTTGCAACTGGCATCCCCTTTGGATCGAAACTTACTCTACTTACATAGTTTACACTTTGCAGGATCATATATAATCCAAGGATACAATGGAGAATCGGAGCTAGATGTAGGAAATTGAAGGATTTAATAGAGAACATGATAATCCACATGTCTTAAATCTACGGCAAAGTTAATGGCTGCGTTGATGCTCTTTCCAATGTTGGCGGTGATTTTCAATGGTGGGATTATGCCCCTAACATTTAAAATCACTTGTACCTGAATATGAATCATGATTATGATCGCTTTGAATGATTTAATTAGACGAATATTATGCAGTCTTCTTTGAGAAAGTACTCTTTTTTCCTCCCTATGGTTGTTCCCATTGAATTTTCTATTAGAGAGGTTTTAATGAGGCCATCTCAGATTTGAGATGGGTCATTTGGGGTCACCTTCCTTTTGAGATACCTATTTGACCATTTTATTTTCGGTCTTGTAATTTTAGTTTGGCATTGCATTTGTTTTCCATAATTTTTCTTCATTTGCTGACTTTTTCTTTTCTTTTTTTTAAAACAATATGCCTTATTTGGCCTTGATGGCATGTTAATATTGTTATTTTCAAGTAACTTGTAAAATACTCATGCGATGAACGATTTTTAAAAGAAAATAATATATATAAAAATAATAATAAAATAAGGTAAGAGTATATTTTTTTTAAAGAGATGCTTTCTTCTTAATAGTATTTATATAAGACATATCATGAGATTAATATATTTAATGATCTATAATTTAATCTATTATTATAGTATTTTTTTACTGTTAAAGTATAATTTTAAGGTAATTAAAGTTATGATTCATCGAGTATGATGAGTAATTCATTAAAATATCATTTAATGCATAAATTTGTGTAAGACCGTCTTATTATGAAACGGATAAGAAGTGATAACTTTTATAATGAAAATAAACCCAATTGATGAAAGTGATAACAATGTTGTGAACTATTTCATAAACAAATATTTATAATATAAATGAAAAGTGATAACATTTAAATAAAATGATAACATCTTAGGTTATAAATAAAAATGATAACTTATTATAAAAGTTTAAAATGGTCCTATCGTGTGACAATAAAAAAAATCTAGTAGAAGTATTACATATGAATAATAAATCATATCATATGATTCATAACCACTAAAAAAATATTTTAATGAATCATTCGTCATACTTTAATTACAGTAAAATTATATTTTACCTATCTAAAAGTTATAGATTAATAAAAAATCATATTATAAATACATGGATCTATCAATCTCATAAGAAACTTTATCTACCTGGAAAGCATAATTAAAATAATATTTGACGTACAACTAAATACACATTTTATTTTAATAAATGTATAATTTCTTAATTAGATACACATTCTTTTTAAATTTTTATTTTAAAAATTTCAAAATATATATTCTTCTATACTAATATAAATATATACTTTTAATATAAAACATAATTTTAATCATCTAAAATAATATAACTCTTACTTAGTAATTTATATTAAAATAAAATAATTTATTAGAACTTCCAAAAATTTAATAATAAATTAAAAAGAATTTTAATTTATGTATTTTTTAAATAATAAAATATGATAAAAATGATTTCGAATGAAGAAATTGATATTAATTATAGAATCAATTATATTTATAATATGGATGTCAAATTGAAGATCTTGAAAAGACGAATAATTTGATATATTTTTCATATAAAATCAATTTGAAATATTAATGTTATAAACATTTAAAAATTTGAGTGATTTTAAACTAAGATGAAATATTTTGAGTGGTTGGTTAAAAGTAGCAACTCATTCTCATTTTCTCCTTTAGCATGTATTTTAAACACTCCATTCAAAACTTGACATGTGTTTTTATTTTTATTTTTTATTTTTATACATATTACTATTTATAGAAGTTCATTTTGGAGGGAACTTTACTTATTTACCACTATCTTATTATTATATATACTAGCAACTCTACCATCATCCACCTCCACGAACTTGACACAACCACATATAACTGAGCATGACTAAAAATTGGTCTCTTCAGATACAACCAAACATTACTCAATGATTGTCCTTGATTCTTGTTTATTGTCATTGTATATAAAACAATTAGGGTACTTTGTCTGTTGAAACTTGGATTGCAACCTAACATAGGATGGAGTTAGAGATAATCTAGCAATTAGAACGTGTTGTCCAGAACTGAATCTAGTTATCAACCTCCCTTGAATAACTATTTTGACTATTCTTGGAATCACCAATCTTGTACCATTACACAAACCTCTTGCATGATCAATGTTTCTAAATATTTGAGCAGAAAATGTAGCAAGACTTTTGTAAGTCTCCTATTCACTTTTATTCACACAAATTGCCAATTACAAAACAATATAAATCAATAAAGGATCAGCAAAAGAGATACATATGCCTTATATTACACTCAAAGACAATGAAAGCCATACTATTGTTCTTTGGTTTCTTAATTTCTTTCTATGCTTCCTGTATAAAATGAGGAAACGTCATTTTATCTATTGCATTTCAAAATTATTAATTAAACACATTAATAGATAAATATCAGTAAGAAGAAAACCTTATGTGCAAATGCATATAACTACCTTATCAATTCATCCCTCATTGGCATATGATTCTAGCTAAACATTAGAACGAAAATTTAATCTTTTATGGTTTGAAGCCGGATTATGCCGGATGTATCATAAAACAAAATTTGTTATATCTTCCGAATTGCACTTCATAGCCCCTAATTATATCCAGACTTCCTGCAATTCTAAGAGATTCCAATTCAATTTAAATGATTAATGCACAATCCTCTATTTGATAGCAATATAAACCATAAAGATAACAAACCAAAGAATGAGTAGATAGGTCAATATCGATTACTAACTTACACGAAAACACTAATAAAAAGCATTCCGAGGTATGCCAAATTATTCTGATATTGAATTATCATAACTCTAGTCAAAGATATGAATAGAAAGAAGCTTACCCTTGGTCTGGAAATCAAACCAATTAGAGGAAACTCCAACATAGTCCAGCAAACACATAGTTAGACTGGTAACCAGCAAGAATACTCAAGGAAGATACCAAGTAAAGAGGAAAAAAAATCTTAAAAACGTGAATAGAAGCTGAAATTTGAAGTTCAGAATCTGAAAACAACATAGTTATAATTCATTAATACTTGAGGAATTTGTCCGATTCTGAACCTGAAATCAAAGGACTTACTACAGTTTTGTGCAACAATAGAGAAATCAGAGCGCAATAAATTCGTTACAATTGGAAGAAACACAAATAGAGGACTTTCAACTACTTTTGTAGGAAAACCACACCCAAGTGTTACATCACAGTCAATAAGAAACAAATATGCCAAACAACGTCATCTATCTAAAGAATGAATCCTCTCATGAGGGAAAACAAACCTTATTTAATTAAATCCCTGAACAAAACTCACCCACGTCATGTTCTGATGGCACGTCAGCTTTGTTTATAGTGGTAACAATCTTCTTTACCTCCTCGGTGGTTCCATTCTGCATTATCCCAAAGGAATGCATGGCAATGATATCATAAGTTCATACACAGTGAAATCAACAACTCAATTGAATGGCTTAACAATACCTGTGACATTGATCCCGGACATTTCAACATGAATGGAGAGTTTTTCATGGATTAGGTGAGAAACGTGAAAAATAGAATACCTTATTTCTAAGTCACCAAAACCAGATAGGTTCATTCCATCTAGTAATAACACAAAAAAGGAGAAAAACATCAGATATTATTTTTGAGTATATGCAAAATAAAAGTTTTGATTCGATTCACATTATATAAAATACTACTTGCAAAAAAAAATTGATTTAGAATCTTATTTTCATTTTTTACAAATGAATCTTCACAAAAATATTGGTCAAAATGGGGCTTCACCCATCTTATCATGACTAATTCCAACAAAAAAATAGCAAAATCATAGCACAACATCATTAGATACGTATTCTTATCATTTACATTTTCAATTTGCAGGAACTTAAAGTAAAGAAATATGTGTGTAATTTAGATTTACCTAAAGAGAAAAATGGTTCTCCTAGAGTGTGAAAAAAAATAAAATTCAAGCAATATCGTCGTAGTTTCCAAGTAAGTAAACATGCAAAGAAAATTTATGGATCTAGTTTCCAACATTTAAGCTTTATACTTGTGTTGCATAATATGAGAGACAAACTTTCAAGGCCAATGTATGAGCACATGAAGAAGCAAGAATAATATTTCCATATATAGTTGCAGAGATAATTTTTTAATAAACTTAATATTCATGATCTGCAAACTAAATTGCTTAATATGGATGCCCGTGATCATTGTTCAAATATTTTTTTAACATAAATTATAGTTTTTTATTCCTGGTCACATCATATATGCCATTTCCCATCTTAAGACCTCTCATTACCTTATTAAAAGAGAAAAGAATAAGGACATCATTAAATATGTATTATTATCATTTACATTGTAAATTTTTAGAAACTTAAAATAGAGAAATAAGCTGCATAATTTTTCTTTACCAATAGTAAAGAAACATGGTTTTCCTAAAGTACTGTGTGGAAAAATATAAATTCAAGCAATATCCTTGTTGTTTCGAAGAAATTAAACATGCAAGGAAAATGTATGGATGTAATTTCCAAATTCAATATTTATATTTGTTACATAATTTGAAGAAAAAACTTCAAGCACAATGTATGAGCATATGCAGAAGCAAGAATAATATTTCCAGAAATAGTTTCAGAAATAATTTTATAAACAATATCCTTGTTGGTCCATAATGAACTTAATTTTCAAATTCTGCAAACTAAATTGCTTACTATGTATTCCTGTCATCATTATTAGATAACTTTTTAGATAGTTCTTCTAGTAAGTAAACAAAAAAGAAATAATCATTAAAAGTAATTTAACTCACAGATAAAAGTAAATAAAATTAAATAGACATTTGGGGCTTTCATTCCATACCTTAAAGGCAGTTGTTAAGGATGAATACAGTCGTCAAAATGAGGGGCTGCTCAAGTGTAGCAATCAGATATCTGTCATCTCTTTCTCAAGTAACCTTTTAAATACCAGGAAGACAGCTCAGCTAAGCACTTTCATTCAAGGAAATGCACAGATACACCAACTACTCATGCAATGTACAATTATATTTTCAAGAATTATTAATAATAGTTTAACTATGTTGATAAATTTACAACTAAATACCACCCGCACACTAACTGTAACGTCTTTTTGAAATTTAAAGACTTTCAAAAGAACAATAAAATAAAACTTAACTTACAGCAAACTTGTTTTGAACATGCACTTTCAAAATTCACTGTTGTGGAATAAATATCAGAAAATGCACACTATCCACCATAAATAAATAAAGAGGAATCAACACAATATATCTCTTATACTGAAAAATTAAATGCATGAAAAATGTGGAAAATTTTTGATACTTCCATATGATGCTAATTATAGTTACGGCGAAGAGTGGCATTTTGCTTGAGAATACCCTAATTCTAACTATAGCTCTCCTTCTCAAAGAAAAATGCCAAATTTTGCTAGTTGATCTGCCTACCTCGTGAATCAGATTGGTGGCTGAATGAAGAAAAATCGTATGGAAGACAGAGCGCGAATCTGCCCTTTGGAAGTGTGCTAATCCTTGCTAGTAGCACCTTCAAAACACCTAAAATAATTATAATAACAAAGTTAGTTAGTGAGGTACCTTTAATCATGCTCTTTATAAAACTCAGTGTCTAGATTCATCAATAAAGGTACAACAATACTTCTTGGTTTTAACTTTCCAAAGAATGTTAATGGTTATTTATCAATAAAGCTATAATTAAATCATGCTAAAATTTATTTTATTTTATATAAGACAACCATTACCTTTTATCAAAAAAAATTGTTTTTTTTTTTCATTTTTGCAAAGGAGACACAAAAATATGGAAATTAAAGAGAACGTAACTATATAATAAGGGTGATCAAAGGATTATCAAAATCATTACCAAACAGAATGTCATCACACATAAATGTCTAAAAATATTTTGTATTACCTATTTTTCTCACTTTTTCTTAATAACAGTAGGTAAGCAAAAAATATTTATTTTAAGTATCTAAAATCTGAAGTCGACTACTCCCCATCTCACTGACTGCTATTTCTTTTCCAAATACTCCCATTTAGTTTTTTTAAACACCTCAACGTTTAATTATGAATATAAGAAGTATAAGAGGGAGGCAGTGAATTTATGCCCCGTTTTACGCAAGGAAAAACTTATTAAATGCAGCAATTTGAAGCTTGAAGATGATGCATTTCATATGAGGATGTAATTATCAAGTAAGTACTGGAGTGGAAGCTTTATTCCAAAAAAAATGATAAAAGTCAAACCATCATCTATTCAATCTGATTACAAAAAAATTACAGCATTCCAGATGTCGTTTAGAATATAATCATCACCATACAAAACCAAGCACAAAGAGTTAGGCCAACTACATGAATTATTTTATGTTAAGCAGTTGCATTATGACCAATTTTCTTGATTACTAAGAAACAAAGCAAGCTTTGTCAAATAGGCAAAAGAACAGAAGAGGATACATTTATTTCACCTAAGAGGATACACATAAAATTTATAAAATAATTTAAATCATGATAAGCCATACAATGCACAGAAAAGGATAGAGATGCATTGCACTATGACTTTTAGCATATGAACATTCCACGTGAAATATATAAAGGAGTTGGAGTACAAGGAAATATTTACAAAGATTTGAGAAATCACATTTCAAAAATAATAATATGTATGTATGGAAAACTCACCTAAAATAAAAATTGAATAAAACTATTAAAATTTCTAACATTGGTGTATGATTAAATATAGACATAAAAATATTTACGAAGATATGAGAAATCACATCACAAAATAAAAATAAGATACAAATATATTACCTTTCAAACAGTAGCAATCAGTAGCTGTCATTGTGTAGAGCTATCAATTTGGGTTAAATCCAATGGGCCAACTCGCCCCGCCCAAAAAAACCCACAAGTAACCCAACCCAAAAATGTCCCGTCCCACAATATCCCGTCCCATACAACCCATTATCAAGTGGGTTGCGGTGGGTTGTGGGTTAACCCGGCCCAACCCACTAACCCACCATCAACCGACAATTTTTAATTCATCTCTTACCCCACCCTTACCCTAACCACCATCGATATCGATACCAAAGTTCAAGAAATGTGAATTTTGGCTAAATCGGATTGCATTTTTGTGGCACGTGATTACTTCTCAAGGGATTGAAGTTGACCCATCAAAAGTGGTGGCCGTAAATGAGTGGAGATCACCCACCAGTGTGAATGAAGTTCTGAGTTTCTTAGAGTTGGCCAGTTACTATCAAAAATTCATTGAATGATTCTCCAAGATAGCAACCCCTTTAACTCGGTTGACTAGAAAAGGAGTGAAGTTTCATGGATGGATGTGTGTGAGGCAAGTTTCCAGAAACTAAAAGAGAGTTTGACTTCAGCACCAGTTTTGGTCATTCCTAATCCTACAGAAGACTTTACAGTTTACAGTGATGCATTGAAAAAAGGACTTGGTTGTGTTCTGATGCAGGATGGGAAAGTTGTGGCTTATGCAATTATACTTTAAGGAAATTGAAGACACACAAGATGAACTACCCCACACATGACTTGGAGCTTGTGGAAGTGGTCCACGCTTTAAAGATTTGGAGACACTACCTATACGGAGTGAGATGTGTGATTTTCATGGATCACAAAAGTTTGAAGTATATTTTCACGCAAAAGGAGTTCAATATTAGACAAAGAAGATGGCTAGAGCTTGTCAAGGATTATGATTGCATCATTGATTACTATCTGAGTACGGCAAATGTGGTGGCAGATGCGTTGAGTCGCAAGATGAAGGGAGAGATTGGTTGTTTGCTCACCGAGCAAGAGAAATTAGCGAATGAGTTTGCTAGAATGGGAATTGAGATTTTAGTACTACCTAAGTGTACAAATGTAGTTTTGTCAGCTTTAGTGGTACAACCAACATTGAGAGAAAAGATCTGAAATGCTCAAAGTTATGACTCCTTTTTATAAAGGATGAAGGGAAGAGTGAGTGAGGGCATTATCAACGGTTTTGCAGTTACATATGATGGCACTTTGACTTATGAAGGAATGTTGTGTGTTCCATGCGATGAAGATTTAAAGAGAGAAATTTTGGAAGAGACACATGATACACCTTATACAGTACATCTGGAAGGGACAAAGATGTATCATGATCTCAAAGAAATATTTTGGTGGAGAGGTATGAAGCAAGACATTGAAAACTTCATGGAGAGGTGTTTAACTTTTCAACAAGTTAAGGCTAAACACTAATGACTAGCGGGGAAGTTACCCCTTGAGATACCTGAATGGAAGTGTGATCAGATAGCCATGGATTTTGTAATAGGATTACCAAGATTGGTCAAAGATAATCATACTATATGGGTTATAATTGATTGTTTGACAAAGTGTGCTTACTTTTTGCCAGTGAAGACGACATTTGAGATAGAACAGTTTGCAAAGCTCTACTTTCAAGAGATAGTGAGGTTGCATGGGGTGCCTAAATAAATTGTTCCTGATAGAGATACTCGATTTACTTCAAATTTTTAGAAATGTCTACATAGTGCTTTGGGGATAAGGTTGAATTTTAGTACAGCTTTCCATCCGCAGTCAGACGGGCAGTCTGAAATAACAATCTAAACTTTCGAAGATATCATATATTCTTGATTTAGGTAGTAGTTGGGAGAAGTAAATGCCATTAGTGGAATTTGCATATAAAAATAATTTTCAAGCAATTATTGGAATGGCAACTTATGAGGCATTGTACCAAAGGAAGTACAGATCACCTCGATATTAGGATGAAGTTGGAGAAAGAAGAGTGTTAGGACCGAAAATAGTTGAGGAGATAATTTACAAAGTAGAGAAAATCCGAGAGAAGATTAAAATAGCTCAGGATAGACATAAGTTGTATGCGGTTAACCGCAAAAGGGACTTACAGTTTGCTGTGGGAGAACACATATTCTTGAAAGTTTCACCTATGAGAGGAGTGGTTCATTTTGGGATGAAAAGAAAGTTGCGGCAAAGATTTATTGGACCATTTTATATTTTAGAGCAAGTTGGAGAGTTGGTTTATCGATTAGCTCTAGCGCTGGAGCTATCTGGAGTCCACAACATCTTCCACATATATATATTGAGGAAGTATGTACATGATCCAACTCACGTGATCAACCATAAAGTTCTTAGCATTAATGATGATCTGACTTATGAAGAAGAACCGATTGAGATCTTGGAGAGGAAGGTCCTGAAGACTAGAAATAGAGATATCCCACTAATGAGAGTGTGATGGAGTCGTCACAATAATGATGAGGCCACGTGGGAGCGAAAAGATGATTTACTTACTAGATTCCAATTTTCTTTGGCAACGATACGTTACTTATTTACGAGGACGAATATATATATATATATATATATATATATATATATATATATATATATATATATATATATATGTATTCGCATATTATATTTCATCTTTTTATTTATTTATTAACTTATTTATGTTATTATATATTAATTATATACATACATGTATATGCAATTTTTAAATTTAAATGTATGCATTTCCCATATTTTTCTCAAATCCTCTAACCCTCATCCATTAGAGATAGGAACCACCTCAATCTCTTGTAAACGTGTATTTCTATCAATTCTAAAGAAGGGCGAAAATCGAAACCCTCTCTAATTAAATGATCAGAATATATCCACCTCACTTGCAAGATAAGTCTTCATAATTTCATTTTCACCTCCAAATCTTGATTTTCAAGCTTCCAAGTCTGTACTCTCCGATAGTGCGCCCAATTTTCTCCTAGTCGTACTATTTTATACCCATTTTCATTACGTAATTCTTCTTCCTTCTTTAAAAGAGATTTGATTAATATCTCCTGAATTGAGTTAGTTTTGTATCCTTCTAGGACTGTTGCTCTTTCACGTAATTATAAACGGTTTTTCCTTCCTTGGATTCTCACAAATAGTCATGCTTTTCACCCTTTCAAGGTACTTATCAATCTTATGCGTGATTAATTAGTTGGGATTTGCCTCTTTTGAATTATAAATGTGCAAATTAGGACTTGATTAGACAGAAACTTAACTCCTGTATAATGACGTCTAGACACAAGATTTAATATTTTGTATAAGCTGCATGTATAATCTGTTCATATATATATAACCGACGATTGATTCGTAGTATTACTTAGAGCCCACATTATTATTAATTCCTTGTACATATATATGAGTATATATGCTAGATTGATTTTTATTGTATTAATTAATAAATAATTTACTTTTTTTATTCAATATTTTATCATATCTTTAATTCTTATACATATATTATAATATCTTATCCTTACTTATTATTTAAGTAGAATTACCATAGCCTTATTGCTATTATATTATTGACAAAGTCTCTTGTGAGACGAGTGGACCCATCACTAAAGTATGCTTATTGTATAGGTAAAATATGTTTAATAGTTGTTAAAGTATGTTTTTTAAAGTATGTTAGATTATGCATTAAAGTATGATTTTAACGTGTTATAATATGATTTATTATTAACATACTTTAACTACAAATAAGCATACTTTATCTATACAATAAGCATACTTTAGTAATGGGTCGACCTGTCTTATACCCGTCTCACAAATAACCCGTCTCACAAGAGAGTTTCTCTTTGTATATTATTTTATCAGATTTACTTAACTATCTAATTATGAAAGATTATCCTATTAGTATTAATTAGTGTTTTATTTTCTACGATTTCATAAATCTCCACGTTGACCTATGAGTTACAGTAATATTTGATATACTCAAATATTCTGCTACTTACAGTATATTTTCCTTATCTAATTATTTTATTATTTAGTTAGTTATTTTTGTAATTTTTTATGTTTTATGAATTTGTAAGTTGTTGATGTTTCTCACGCTAATATAGTAATATTTTCATAGATGTATACATATAAATAAAACTACCTTATTATTTGAGTAGTGTCTATTAGTCTCTAATTTTATTTAATTACCCACTATATTTTTTTAGGATTAGAACTAAGTCTTATTTTATATTTTATTTATTATTAGGCGACAAGAAGTTCGTGAGTTAAAAGTTCTGCTGCATCATATGTTGGATTTTAGTCAACTCATTTCATTTTTTTAAAGGTGGGTAAATTCTTACTTGACTCTATTAGCTACTATTTGTGGTATCTTTGAGTTCAGACATGTACATATAGGTCTCCTGACCTTTATAAACGAGGATAGATCTCCTGACCTTTATAAACGAGGCATTTACTATTTGAATAATTGAAAAATCGGTAATAAAGTACATTTACATTAAATCTAAATGATTTATGTTACTTATTCGGTATTTAATTTTGGAAAGTATATTTCTCCATTGAGGTTGTGGGTTTGCTCACCCCAAATATTTTTATCATTTCAAATGGAGGAGCTCACGTGGTGGGACATAAGGATGATGTCTTGCACAGTTTTAATTTCATTAAGACTTAATTATTATTTCTAAATTTTGCTTGACTTATTAACTTATGCAATTTACTTCAAGTAATTACATTTGAATTTTATCACTTATCAAGTCAGATTTTTGGTTGATTAAATTTTATTTCTTGTTAGCTTCTGCTAAAAATGATCTTTCTTTATTTATTATGATATTTTAAATGGTTAGAAATTTAGGATGTTACACTTCCCCTCTCATTCATCCACCATACATGGATTCCCCTTCGCCGCCGTCAGAAAATCCTACTGGCATTTCTGCAAACAAGATTTCTACCCTGGACCCATCTTCCAAAACATCTCCACTTACTTGGATGCCCTGTCCAGACTCCCTACCGCCTCAAGGACCGCCTCCTCGGTTGTTCCTCCAAAGCCACTGAGTTGGTGATGGGGAGGAAGCAATCGAAGAACGAGACAAAGAGGTGCCTTACTTGGTGGGACCTCATCTGACTCAGCTTTAGCTCTGTCGTCGCCTCCGGCATATTTGGCATCACCAGAAAAAGAGTCCCACGACTACGCTGTCTCTGATCACTCTGCCGTGCTCTCCATTTTCTGTTACACTAAATTTGACGTCGAGATTTCGATCGTCGGTGGGTCTTTTTCTTACATTCGAGTTGAATAGGGAGATTTTCATGCTTTTATTGCTGCTGGGAATATTCTGTTAGATTGAATCCTCAAATATTAGAACCATACGTTCACTGGCATTGGCGTACAGTCTAAAATGGAGAGATTACAGAATGATTTTGGATTAGGAGTAGAGGCACGGTGCGCTGATTTGCCCAAAATATCAGCAAAGATTATAATCGGTCGGTGCTGAGGGCGCCAGATTGAGTGAATTGTTGAAGTTCTATTTATATGTCATTGCAAAAGTCCATTTACCTTATACTGTAGATAATATGGTGTGCGGAGTCGCACGGAATATCATATTATCGGCTCCTTATAAAGTATAAATAGATGCTCACAATCGAGATAGATGAGAACAATCTATCGAGATGGTTGTAGTGTGATTTGGTATTAGTTTGTCTTTGACTATAAAATTACACTAGTGCACTTTGTGTGTATTGAGCAGGACAGCCTGAGATTGTTCGATTTATACTGGCTATATAAAAGAACAAGACCTCAGTTATTATGGAAGTTTGTCCTTTTAATCCCTATTCAATAACTTCGACATGTAAGTCAATATTAGTTTCTTTGATTCATCAATGGGTGAGATTTATTCATTAAATCAATATACTCGGTGAGTTGGGAGATAGTACTGTCTCTATGGTGTGTTGTTGACTGTAGAAGGAATCCATGTCCTAATAAATTAGGTTGATAATGTTCCCTTGAGGAGCTCATAAGGATTATCATGTAAACCCTACATGTGGATTTATTCCGGCATGAAAATGAGGTTGAGTGGTACTACTCTTAGATAAGAGATTAATTAATTGAGTTGTCAGTAACTCGTTTAATTATTGGGCATTATATATCTTAAATATAGGGAGTTTAATGGGCTCATAATAAGAAGGAGCCCATAACATAATTTGGGATTAGGGTAGCAGTGCAATAATAATTCTTTAGTAGACTGAATTAATTATTATTGGGCTCAAGTATAAGTTTTTGGCTAAACTTGGTTACTTAAGCCCAATGGTAGGCCCAACCCTAATTTCTCCTCCTGGTCCTTGTTGTAGCCTAAATATAAGCCATCTCAACAGTCCAGTCACTCGGTATTACATGCCTAAAACAATGAGGCAGAGAGTAAGATTGCAGATTAAGACTATCTTGAAGATCGTTGCCCACACAACGTCACGACTAGGCATATGAATACAACAGAAGTCTAAAAGGTCATTTACTATTGCTGTTCGATATCTATGCACGTAATCTATGGTGAAAGGTAATTTATTCTATTCATTTCCACAATAATAGAATTACATGGAACCCAAACTAATCATGTGGACCATAAGATCTGATCGCTATCAATTGGTATCAGAGCTGACGGTTTCTTGGTTGCGCATGAAATGTTTCGGCTAGGGTTTAGTAGAATATGTGATTTATTTTTCATATTGAATCGTATGTGAATTAAGGTATGGTATTATTTTATTTTCCATGAAAACCCTATATGTGTTTTGGCGACTACTTTTGGTGTGGCACGGCGTGGATGTTGCTGGCTGACTGCGGTGGTTGGAACGGTTAAGGATAGATGGACGGGTGGTGCGCTGGCAGCACGAGTCCAGCATCGGCTACTCGCTGTCAAAGCTAGGGCGCGATTCCAAAGGCTCTGCGACGGTCGCACCTGGACAGTGCAGTGGTGGCACAAGATTACAGTACGAGCGTCGGTCCTAGGGCACTGGAGTCGCCTGGACGTAGCACGACATGAGCAATGGTGGCGCGAGGGTGAGACACGGTCGACAGACGTGTGATGGCTGGGAGGGCCACGGCAGGTGTGCAAGCTACTGCGCATGGTGGCTTGTGGCACAGGTTACCTTGCGGCTGCACTACGGATATTGCACGGCGTCGTTATGTGGTTCCCTTTAATTTTTGGAGTGTATTAGTTTCCTTAATGACTGATTATGAATAATGACAGCTAATTATAGTCATTAAATCAATATGTCTAATTCATAACATGGCTTGACGTGGCGCATGATGAGCGTTTTCTCAACACACAATATTAATCCCCAAGTGTTAAGGATGCTATTGTAGCTTTGATAAGCGACCAAGTGATTATCGAACCCAAAGGACGTATTATTATCAATTTATTTATTAACTAACTTATTAAGACTAGTATGACAATAAAGTTTTGATGATTTAGTAACAAATAAATAATTAATTAAAATAACAATTAAAATAAATAACAGTAGACAAATAACGAGAGTTGCTCAAGTGAGAAGATATGTAGCACTTCGGGCCATCTAGTTTCACTAATTAATCTCCCTTTCGTATGTCAATATCCGACTCTACCTTGTGGAATATGGACGCATCACTAAACCATGAAAATCTACTCTATAGACACAAGCAGACAAGTGTGTAACACGTGTGAATTATTTTGGAGCAAGAAATATAATTACACCCCCTTTCTAGATACTATCAGTATTAATTATTTCCCATGCACTAAGTACTCTAACCCGATATGATCTCCCTTTATAGGTACTATATAATTATCCTCTTTATCCTACTTACTAACCTGAATCCAATTCAATTAGTAAGTATTCATATAAGATATTTCTAATGAAGTTTCGGAGTTCCCTCACTTAGAATCATAACATGAAATCCTGCCAGCAGTGAACGCACACAACCAATAACCAAGATATGTATTCAGACTCTACATAACAGTTAATGATGCACAAAACAACTCTGAGTATGAATTAATAAAGCATATTCTTATATAAAGTAAACCACAAGTAGTGTTGTACAGAGTATACACAAGTAGTATTGTATAGAGTATACATACGGAAGTTCAATTAACTAGATAAAAACCTAAATAACCCTAGAACTACCAAAGTGGTTCTAGCCCATGACGCTTCGAAGAATGTTCATGGTGATTGGATAGAACTTACCCATAGACTTGAAAATTACAAGATAGATTAAGTTGCGAAGTAAACCCTAGATGCGGGCATCGTTGCTTCTCGCTCCGTCTTGAATCTTCACTTGGTTCTTATTTGATTCGCCGCACGAATCTCTCTGCCGCTCCTGTGGATGGAGTTAGGGTTTGGATGTGTTGTACGATGGATGTGGAATCTACTCCCTTTTTGGTGTGATCGTGTCCCCTTTTTATACTTGTTATTTCTCCTCATGGACCTTTACTGGGCTTTTTCCTCGAAAACACGCACATGCACGCACTGGAGGTGAAAATCCCAACTTTTCAGAGCTGATACGTCGTTATTCGACCAGAATTGGTCTAATAGAACCTCTTAGTTGAATGATGGTCGAACGACATGTCTATAATCTGAACTTCGTCTCTGCTTCCCATTCGACTTGGCATCATTTGGTCGAATGACCTCTCTATAAGTTGAAATGCCCCCTATCACCCTTGTTCGACCTAGCCAATACTGCTCGAACAACTTCTCCAGGTCTAGCAAAGCTACAAAAATCATCTCAAAAATTTTACTTTCCAATTTCGAGCACTTAAGACTTATTTTCTTGTTCAAAGATGGTCAAATAGCCTTAGTAGCATCTGATTCGTGGCTTTTCCATAAACAATCCAATTTGTCTTAATAATAAATCAAATTGTACTAAATTTCCACATAAATCGGAGCTTACAATACGTGAATTATCACTCTCATCAAATCCCAAACTTACATGTTGCTCGTCCCGAGGCAACGACAATCAAAACTAAGCAATAGAGTGTAATCATAAAGTCCTTGTAACAATCACAACTTATTCTAACATATGTGATAATATCAATTCAAAACATGCATCCATCATACCTTTCAACCATGCAAACATATCCATCAACCACAATACTTCTACGAGTGCAAAATCATCTAGCTCACTAGGTAAGTGTTTACTCTCGCACTCAAGTGTAAAAGATGTACACTTTCAAAGGGTTAGTATATACGCTCAAAATCAATTCATATCTTCGCTTAACCATAAGCTTGGCAAAGGTCTCAAATATCAATTTATAATCGTTTCAACACTAGGATCACAAATGACTTATTTTTTAGATTATAATGTTGGCTCTTTGGTAAAGGTAGGAGAATATAAATAAAGTGACTAATTTCACTAGTAGAGAATTACCTTGGAGATTTGTTTTTCATCAAACAGCATTAATACTTATCTTCCTTCATCATTCTCACGATCTTTCAATTCTTCATCTCCTGCTTCACTTGGAATCAACATCTTCTTCAAGGTACAAGGGTACCAATATCGGTCACTACCCTTTATAAAACAATTAGGGTACCAGTTTCAGGAACTACCTGTTTGATTGTATACTAAAAGTCTAGCTTTAGTATGAACAACGTTATAACAATTTATTTGAAATGAGAATCATATGACCAAAATGATTGCGTCTTATAATTTATTTATATGTTCGATGCAATAGTCCACTTACTTTATACTGTAGATAATATGTTGTGCGACAACACGCGGAAGATCATATTATCGGTTTCCTTATAAAGTATAAACAGAGGCTCACAACCGAGATAGATGGGGACTCTCTATCGGGATGGTTGTAGTGTGGTTTAGTATTAGCTTGTCTTGACTATAGAGTCACATTAGTGCACTTTGTGTGTATTGAGTAGGACTGCTTGAGATCGTTCAACTTATACTGACTTATAGGAGAACTTGATCTCAGTTATTATGGAAGTTCGTGCTCTTAATCCCTATACAATAACCTCGACACATAGGGCAGTATGTATTTCTTTGATTCATCAATGGGTGAGATTTACATATAATTAAATCAACAAACTTGGTGAGTTGAGAAATAGTATTGTCTCTATGGTGTGCTGTTGACTGTAGAAGGAATTTGTGTCCGTCATAGGTTGATGATGTCACCTTGAGGAGCTCATAAGGATTATCATGTAAACCTTGCAGGTGGATTTATTCCGGCATGATAATGAGGTTGAGTGGTACTACTCTTGGATGAGATATTAATTAATGGAGTTGTCAGTAACTTAATTAATTAATGGACATTGTATATCTTAAACATGGGGAGACTAACGGGCTCATAATAAGAAGGAGCCTATAAAGTAATTATGGGATTAGAACGGTAGTACATTAATAATATTTTAGTGGTATATATTATTATTATTGGACTTAAGTATAAGCTTTGGGCTAAGCTTGGATACTTAAGCCTAATAGAGGCCCAACTCTAATTTCTCCTCCTGGTCCCTGCTGCAGCCCATATATAAGTCATCTCAGCTATTCGAAAACCTTAATCTATGAGATTAATCACGCCTAACAATGTGAGGAGGGTGATGGAATAGCAGATTGAGAAGATCTCAAAGATCGTCGCCCACACGACGTCGAGATTGGACTTGGGAATACGGAAGAAGATCAAGAGGTTATTTGCTGCTGCTTTCCGCCATCTTCTATTATTTTTATAAAATCATACAGAAGTCAGAATTTATCGTGTGATATACTGACGAAAATCCAATGAAGAGAGGATTGTTTTGGATCATAGATCACTCAAATCGAAGATCAGACGAGAAAGTTATGCCCAAAACGGTGAGACTGCGTAGGTTGTTGGTGAGAATTCATCTTCTCCAACATACCCTGGTGAAAGGTAATACGTTTCTGTGTTTTCTTACTTCTGCTGATTGTTAGAAACGTATGGAACCCTAACAGTTCACGTTAACCAAATGATCAAACGCCAACAATTGGTATCAGGGCTTCGATTTTTTGGTGAAGCGTGAAACGTTGGGCTAGGGTTTATGTGCAATACATGTGATTAGGGTTTAGAATTATGTTTCTTGTCAAAACCCTACTTGTATATTATCTGTGATGAACGTGGACTCGGCAAAGAAAGACGTCGATTGGTGATTGCACGGTGAGAGGCAGACGACTCGTGTTTGATGGTTGGATAGGGGATTAATGTCAGCGGCGCTGAAGGTGCTGGGCTGTGCTTTGATCAGCCAAGTGAAATAGCATAAGCGTTGCTGGGGTACAGGCGGTGGTTACCCTAGACGTGTGAAGGTTGTCGATGAACGACGGTAGCGGCTTCGGGAAACAACGAGGCACGTTGGAACGGTTGATCAAAGAGGCTAGGGTTTTGCCAAAACCACATGGCGATGGCACCTGGATGGTTGCAATCGGTGTAGCGCTGACGAAAACTGGCTGGGCATCAGCCTATGTTGACTTCCGGCGTGAACTGATGAAGGCTGACGGGAAAGATTGTTGGCGTGTGGACAATGATGGTAGGCCTGGCTGCCGCTGGTAGGACGACACCAGATCATCGGATGGCGCAGCGGATAGCGTGAAGCACACGGTGTTGATCGACGGTTACTGGCTGACGTCTAGGCTTGGCACACATTGGCATGAAGAATGCTGAGTGGGGCACGGCTGGACTGCGCCGGCTGAGAGCAACCTGCAGTGGTGGATGGTGCTGGAACAGGCGGCAAACGAACACCACTGAGCAACGTTTGGCGAAGCGGTGGCGTCAGATTTGCACCACATGGTTCTGGTCAAGTCGACTGGAAGTTCCGTGCAATTCAGTAGGAGGTTCCGGGCGACTCACGTCCAAGTCTGGAGTGGGTCCTTCACCTGTTCCGGTCCAGTCAGTATGGTGGCCGGGCGAGTCAGAGAGTTGGTGAGAAGGCTGCACGGTGGGCGTTTATGTTGCTGGGATTCTCAGCGCACGGTTGGCATGTAGTGCGTGGGCACATTGATAAGCTGCTGCCGGGTGCTGGGCGCACGAGATGAGCAGCTATCGGGCATTGGAGCTGGCCTGCCGGGCGAGGCTATCATGCATGATGCCAGGCCAGAGCTCACAAATCGTGCTTATTTCCGGGCAGCTGGGCGTGCCGGTGTGGCTAGGGAGCAGATTGTCTTCAGTTTGACCAACTATTGTGACTTTCCGGTGTGGAGAATGATCGCGAGACAGCTACTGACCATCGGCCGAAGGAATACTGAATGGCTGAATCCTACTGGAGCATGCTGTTACTTGGCAAAAATCGTTGCTGTAGTTGTGTGGATTATCCTGGCAGCAGACGGTGATAACTATGGATTTTTCCGGCTGCTTGGCAATTAGTTTCGGCGAGGGCAGGGAGATGACATGGCAAGACTAAGAGGCAGCATTTCACGTGCGCGGTTTTTCTTACTGATGTGGGAGATGGAACCGTGAGTTGTCGGTTGGTTTCTTAGGGCCTAAGAAATCTTGTTGTGCAAGTTTAATTAATTGCTTGATTAGTTGACTAAGTCAACCCCTCTATATTTGGCAAAATTTTTTCCTTTTATATATAATTGATGTAATTGTTTTTTTATTTGTCAATTATTATTATATATTTGGAATTATGTGCTATTTGTTTTACTGCCTAATTTGCCGTAATAATAACATGTTTATTTGCATTTTTATATCTGTTATATTGTATGCATGCAAAAACCCTCTTGTTAAATAACTAAGTGGGAGAGGGGATTGGTAAATAATTCTCGCGGCCTCCATTATTGGTTTGTGAGTGATGTGAGTAAACTTGCGTGTTGGCAATAGGCCTTCCTCCCTAACGGATGAGTTTATTCACGGATCACTGGTACAGACTTCATTAAATAATTATTGTTTGTAATGTGGCACATGAACTTGCGTGTTGGCAATAGGCCTTCCTCCATAACGGATGAGTTTATGTGCGGTTCACTGGTACAAACATATAATTGATGATTGTAGAAAATTATCCGAATGCGTGTGTACTTCTCCAACTGTAAGGCACATAAGCTCGCGCAATTGACTTGGGATCAAATAATGCTGTACACTTAAGCGTAAATAATTAGTATCCTCCCCAACGGAGTCACTGCTATTATTTGCATGGCTAAAGAGGAACCGACTATTAATTATTTTGTCATGAGGATAGGTTGACGAATGAAATTAATGGGTAAAACCTTCTCTTATAAATGTTCGGGTTTGTAAATGTCCACACTAACGTGGCTTGCAGACTCACGGTGCTTGAGATATCGGTGAATTTTAATTTTATATTGTTTTGAGAGAATCAATATAAATGGATAAAATTCAAAGATTTGATCGGTGTATTTATTTGTGAATCTCTGTAATTCCATATGTTTTTATCTCGCTTATTGTTTACTAAAAGAATTATATTTACTGGTCCAAAATTAGATGATTAGAAAAGAATATTGGTTTCTAATTTTACTGCTTAGAAAAATATATGTGTTCTCACTAAGGATGTCTCTAGTGGAGAGGTGAGAGGTTCATAGAAATATGATGGTCTCATGCGACTCTTCGGATACTTGAGTGAGGTTAAAAGGCAAGAGGTCATGGTTGACATGATGAATGAATTGAACAACATGGATAAAAATTGAAAGGGAAACCTATGTCAATTTTATTCTCCATAATTTACCTAGATGTTTTGAGTAAGTTCCATCTGAATTACAAGAGGTTGTATTCGATGGGAAACTTCTAACAAAACAAGTGACAAAGAAAATCAACTTTAATCAAGATGTGAACAATGTTAGTATCTCATTCACTAGTTGTTGAAGCATGATTAATGATGGAATCTACTGACACGTTGTGTGTAGATATCGGAATTACTAAAAGCGTGTAACTAAGTGTTGATGAGATAATTGAATACATGGGTATACTACGAGAGTAGTGGCTGTTGCAGTGGGAGTTGTTTATTTATCTTATGATATAAATAAACGTTTAGTTTTGAGAAATTGTCTTTAAGTACGTTTTTCATTGAAAGAATTTGATTTCATTTTCTATGCATTTGCGGATGGATACTCCCTTTCATTTAAATGACATGGTCATAGTAATGAAGGATGGGGCTATAATCTATTATTGTACGTTGGCAACAATTTGTTCACTCTTAAATCATGTTTATCCTACAGATGTAAAAAATAGTAATTAATAACGCATCTTCTAATCTTAATAAGAGAAAGACTCTTATGGAAATGGTTAGATAGATGAAGAGTTGTTTGGAATTATTAAATTAATTTTATGGATATGCCCTAGAAACAGTAATTCGTATGAATGTTGTCTGTTTGATATCCTAGAAAAATGAAGTGTGATGATTTATTTAGTCCAAAAGATCGAAGAGTGATTGTTAACACAAACACTAGGTTTTTTGGAAAAGGACTATGTATTAAATCATAATGCCATGTATAAATTGTTCTAAAGAAAATGAGAGGGAAAACACAAAGTATTAGTACCAAGTGTACAAGAGGATATACCACAAGGTAAACTGCAACGCGTGTCACAACTGAAAAAAAATTGCATGTAGTGCCTTGTCGTAGTGGGAGATTTGTTCGATAACCTGTAAGATATATATTTTGGGAGAGTCGTGAGACTTGGTTCCTAGTAAACATGGAATGGACCTACGGATACGACGAAGCACTACAAGATATAAATGCGAAATCTTAGCAAAGTGCAATGAATGTTGAAATAGAATCGATGAATTCTAAATTAGATCTGGCTGCTTGTAGAACCACGGATGGTGTGAAAGCCATTGGAAGTGGCTCTGTAAAATAAAAGAGGATCATAGGATAAGGTGATAACCTTGGAAGCAAAGCTTGTTGCGTAAAGGTATAATCAGTTCATTGGTAGCTATGCTTATATTGATCTGGATTCTTTCTGTTGCTACTCATATGAAATATGAGGGATAGAAAATAGATGTCAAGACAACTTTCCTGATTGGAAGTCTTGAGGAAAACATCTATGTGAAGCAATCAGAGTGATTCATTGCAAAGGGCTAAGAGCATTGTGATAGAATGCTTAAAAGTGTCCATCGATAGACTAAAGAAAGCTTCAAGATCATGAAACATCCATTTTGATGAGGAAATCCAGGCATATGGATTTATTCAATGCACGTATGTGTCTTGAGTATTGAAAAGAGTGATGGAAACGTGGTGGTATTTCTTGTACTGTACGTAGATGATATATTGCTCATTGGAGACAATGAAAGAGTATTGTCAGGCGTATGGGTATGGTTGATAAAGCGGTATGAGATGAAGGACTTAAGAGGAGCAAAAATATCATTTTGATCACGGTAATTTGAATCACAAGAAAGGATGTTATGCTTGTCTCAAGCTTCATAAAATGATAGGATCCTTACTTGTTTTAGCATGTGACTTTATCTAAGGAAATGTGTCTTGAGAAACAAAAAGAAGATAAAGGAGATAAAAGCGGTTCCTTATGCTTCGGCGAATAAGGAAGTTTGATCTAAGGAATGCTATGCACAAGAATGGATATTTGTTTTGCTGAAGGCATGAATAGTGGGTATCAAAGTAACCCGAAATAAAAATATTGAACTGTGGTAACACATAATTTTGAAGTACCTGAAAAGGACTAGAAACTATATGTGGGCTAACCGAACAGATTCACTGCTTCTTATGGGTTACATATATTCAGATTTTTCAAATCAGATAGAGACGGCAGTAAATCCACCTCAAAGGTTATGTGTTTAATTTTAGGAAGTTGAGTCATAATATGGAGGAGTGTTATATAGAAATATATTTCGGACTCCGGACTCCATTATGAAAAGATGATAAATTGGAGCCTATGAGGCAGCCAAAGTATATGTATGACTCTAGAAACTTTATGATGGACTTTGAAGTGTTCTATGTTTGCCCAATATTATCACAATTTATTTTGATGATAATGGTGCAGTTGCAAACTTGAAGGAATCACGAGCCCATAAGGCAATTAAACACATGAAACGTGAGTACCACCTGTTACGAGAAATCGTATGATGAGGGGAAGGTGTTGTCACATAGAATGCATCGGATGATAACCTAGTAAATCCATTTACAAGAACTTTGAAGCGAGAGCTTTTGATGGTCGTGTAGTGGGAGTGGGAATCAGATGTAGGATAGAAGACATGGCAGCATAGTCTTTTAGTATAAGTGGGAGATTGTTGGATTGTATACTAAAAGTCTAGCATTAGTATGAACAATGTTATAACAATTTATTTGAAATTAGAATCATATGATCAAATGATTGCGTCTTATAATTTATTTATATGTTCGATGCAATAGTCCACTTACTTTATACTGTAGATAATATGTTGTGCGACAACACACGGAAGATCATATTATCGGTTTCCTTATAAAGTATAAACAGAGGCTCACAAATGAGATAGACGGGGACTCTCTATCGGGATTGTTGTAGTGTGGTTTGGTATTAGCTTGTCTTGGCTATAGAGTCACATTAGTGCACTTTGTGTGTATTGAGCAGAACCGCTTGAGATCGTTCGACTTATACTGACTTATAAGAGAACTTGATCTCAGTTATTATGGATGTTCGTGCTCTTAATCCCTATACAATAACCTCCACACGTAGGGCAGTATATATTTCTTTGATTCATCAATGGGTGAGATTTACATGTAATTAAATCAATAAACTTGGTGAGTTGTGAAATAGTGTTGTCTCTATGGTGTGCTGTTGATTGTAGAAGGAATCAGTGTCCGTCATAGGTTGATGATGTCCCCTTGAGGAGCTCATAAGGATTATTATATAAACTCTGCAGGTGGATTTATCCCGGCATGATAATGAGATTGAGTGGTACTACTCTTGGATGAGATATTATTTAATGGAGTTGTCAGTAACTTAATTAATTAATGGACATTGTATATATTAAACATGGGGAGACTAACGGGCTCATAATAAGAAAGAGCCCATAACATAATTATAGGATTAGAACGGTAGTGCAGTAATAATATTTTAGTGGTATATATTATTATTATTGGACTTAAGTATAAGCTTTGGGCTAAGCTTGGATACTTAAGCCAAATAGAGGCCCAACTCTAATTTCTCCTCCTGGTCCCTGCTGTAGCCCATATATAAGTCATCTCAGTTGTCCAAAAACCCTAATCTATGAGATTAATCATGCCTAACACTATGAGGATGGTGAGGGAACAGCAGATTGAGAAGATCTCGAAGATCTTCGCCCACACGACTTCGAGATTGGACTTGGGAATACAGCAGAAGATCAAGAAGTCGTTTGCTGCTGCTGTCCGCCAACTTCTATGATTTTTATAAAATCATATAGAAGTCAGAATTTGACGTGTGATATGCTGACGGAAATCCACTGAAGAGAGGATCGGTTTGGTATGTAGATCACTCAAATCGAAGATCAGACGAGAGAGTTATGCCAAAAATGGTGAGATTGTGCAGGCTTTTCGTGAGAATTCATCTTCTCCAACATACCCTGGTGAAAGGTAATACGTTTCGATGTTTTCTTATTTCTGCTGATTGTTAGAAACGTATGGAATCCTAACGGTTCACATTAACAAAATGATACAATGCCAACACTACCCCTCAACAAGATTTAAGCACAATTTTATTTGCATAGCTACGCATACTTTTCCTTCTTTTTTCTTCAAACGAGCTAGCAATTTATTCACTTCAACTCTCTACTAGTAAATAGGGTATTTAAAACTCAAATATATGTAAATAAAGGATTTTTATCAACAGGGCTTCCAATGATTAATATTATAAGGTAGGAAATTTGGCTAAGTGGTTCAATTTAAGCAATAACGGCCTAAGATCATGTCCTAGTATCTATCAATCATAAATTTCAAACAAGACTCCAAGCCAAGTTCTAGAATACGAACATATGAATGATACTCACAAGATTAAACTATCATGCAATCATGTAGCACGATTAATAGGCTCAAATTCTCACATGGGTAATAGATTCCTAAGCACTCTTCAAGCATGCAATCAACATCAATATTTACATAAACTACAAGCAATAGCGTTACATGCCATCATTAATAAAATCAACATGCATCAATAACAAGTGCTCATGGATATTCTAGAAGTAACATCATACTCTTCAAATCAATCCGATCGCGTCCAAATCAAACATAACCAATGAATCCATCATCATCAATCAATATCAATACAGACCACCCACACATGAATCTCAATCAAATAATCAACACCACTCACAATCACTCAACCTGTAAAGTGAAAAAAGAGAATGGAGATGAGAGGAAACAGAAAAGGATAAAAAAAACCAAGCGCCACTACTCCTCCGGAGCATCATCATCATTACTTATCTCTATGCGTCAATAATCGAAATCCATGTGAAGATTATACAGTTTCCTATCCACCTCTCCCAATCTCTGATCCATACCATCATACCGAAGATTAAGTGCAGCGTAATTTGTATTTGCCAATGCCAGTTGTCGATTCGTCTCTTGCTGATACGCATTCAAAGTGGCGAATTGCTCGTTCATCAATCAGAACTACTCCCGATAGAAGTGATCCTAGGCCTGCCAAAAATCCTGCTACTGTGGTAGTGGCTCAAAATTCTCATGCTATGGCTGTGGCTGCGGCTGTTGTGGTGGCTGCATCGGAGGCAAATCAATCTCCAAATACACAAACGCTGGCTACTGTGGCTGATCCTCGTCAATGAAATAAGCTGGATCACCAACAAAAATCATATCCTCATCAATCAGGATTCCCTGCAAGTGCATCTCAGCCAGAAGTCTCTAATTTTCCTCTTCCAAACAAGCCTTGGAAATTGCCCCATGCTCCGAGGTATCCATCAATAGGTTGGTGTTGATCTGAATTGTAGCAAGATCAACAATCGATAATGAAAATCGAAAAGAAAGTGGATTCTTGCCACGAATAAACATCCAAGCATCATACATCCTCTTAATCAACCCCATCCTAACACAGGATGATAGAATCAAATCAGGATCCCCTCGGATCCGCCTATGCCTGCTCAAATCAACTCGGTATTGCTCCACTATCGAAGTAATCAACTCTCCAATGTTGACTCGCTGGAAATCAATAGTAGAGAACTTGTACAGCTGCTGGAAAAAGTAAGCCGCAACATTGAAGCAGACTCCATTTATCATGCACAGGAGCACGTACAACTTCCCCTAGGAATACAACTGCCCTTGGATCGATCAAACAGTGTGTTCCTCAGAATCCGGTCCATATAAGCTATCACGAGGTTGCGGATGAAGGCAACCTTAACAGTATTCAAATTATAACGACCTTGCCTCCCCGAGATAGACCTTCAGAACTCATCAGCATGAAAATCAGTGTGCTCCACTTCAGACACATTATCGCAACCAAGCATCTCATTGAACTCACTAACATACATCAGCTGCTATTGTCCACCAATCTGCATCCAGAATCCATAGGGAAGATAATGATCTCCACGGTCAACTCTCATTGTGCACAATACTTTAGCTGTGATGTGGAAATACGTCTCCCTCTTCATCTCCATGAACCTAGTGATCCCTACTCGATTGAACATCCAACGAATATTGTTGATAATATTTTTCTCCACCATAGCTTGATCATCCTAATAAAGAGTCCTCGTTATCTTGTTGCAATTGCTGCCCATAACTCCTTCTTCTCCCCCCAATCCTCGATCTTTATTCCGAAATCAAAAAATCTCTTCTTATCAAGCTTTCACTTCTTAGCACTAGCACCTTTCCTAGTAGACTTAGTCTTCTTCCTCTTTGAAGATGAAGCAATCTCTTTATAGTGTGACAGTTGCTCGATAAAGGGTGACGGGAATCGATCAAACAAAATGAAGAAAACTAATCCTTATTTACGATTTCAGACCGCATTCGACTCGAACAGTATGATTGAACAAGGGCTTCTGGTCGAACTGTTGGATTGTATACTAAAAATCTAGCTTAAGTATGAACAATGTTTTAACAATTTATTTGAAATGAGAATCAATGATCAAATGATTGCGTCTTATAATTTATTTATATGTCCGATGCAATAGTCCACTTACTTTATACTGTAGATAATATGTCGTGCGACAATACGCGGAAGATCATATTATCGATTTTCTTATAAAGTATAAATAGATGCTCACAATCGAGATAGACGGGGACTCTCCATCGGGATGGTTGTAGTGTGATTTGGTATTTATTTTCTTGACTATAGAATCACATTAGTGCACTTTGTGTATTGAGCAAGACCGCTTGAGACGTTCGACTTGTACTGTTTATATAGAAGAACATGATCTCAGTTATTATGGATATTCATGCTCTTAATCCCTATACAATAACCTCGACACGTAAGCCAGTATATATCTCTTTGATTCATCAATGAGTGAGATTTAAATATTAAATCAATAAACTCGGTGAGTTGGGAAATAGTGTTATCTCTATGGTGTGTTGTTGATTGTAGAAGGAATTTGTGTCCTATTAAATAGGTTGATGATGTCCTCTTGAGGAGCTCATAAGGATTATCTAGTAAACCCTACAGGTAGATTTATTCTGGCATGATAACAAGGTGGAGTGGTACTACTCTCGGATGAGATATTAATTAATGGAGTTGTCAATAACTTAATTAATTAATGGGCATTGTATATATTAAACATGGGGAAACTAACCGGCTCATAATACGAAGGAGCTCATAACGTAATTATGGGATTAGAGCAGCAGTGCAGTAATAATATTTTAGTGGAATATATTATTATTGTACTTAAGTATAAGTTTTTGGCTAAACTTGGATACTTAATCCCAATGGAGGCCCGACTCTAATTTCTCCTCCTGTTTCCTGTTGTAGCTCATATATAAGTCATCTCAGCTATCCTAAACCCTAATCAATTCACGCCTAAAACTGTGAGGAGGGAAAGGGAACAACAGATTGAGAAGATCCTGAAGATCGTCGCCCACACGACATCAAGATTGCACTTGGGAATACAACAGAAGATCAAGAGATGTTGTTTGCTGCTTCTATTCGTCAACTTCCATGATTTTTTTAAAATTTTTTGGAACTCCAAACTATTTTTGTGATATACCATTGGAAAGCCACTAAAAAGGAATCGTTTTGGAGCATAGATCACTCATATCTGAGATTGGATGAGAGAGTTATGCCCAAAACGGTGAGGTTGCGCATGCTGCAATCGTGAATTCATTCTCTTCTTCAACATACCCTGATGAAAGATAATACATTTTTATGTTCTTGCTTTCGCTGATATAGAATCTTATGGAACCCTAATGGTTCACGTTAACCAAACGATCGAACACCAACACAAACAACGCGAGTTTGCCCGTAAAATGTTACCTCGTTCGACCTCCATTTAACCAAATTGGCTTGGTTGAACAACAGCGTGAGGTCGAACGGCACCTCTATAAAGTGAAAATCACACCATGTTCTCCCCTATTCCGTTCGACCTTCGTTCGACCTTAGAGTTCTAGTCAAACAAAATGATTTAGTCGAACGGACCTTCTGTAAGTTGGTTTCGCGTTCAAACATGTTCGACCACCGTTCGACCTCAGTATCATGGTCGAACAGTAGTGTCTGGTCAAACAAGCTTCCGAATTTCTGAGTTTTTGTGATTTTCTCGTCTTTTCCTGCAAAAACTCAAATTCTAGAACAACATCAAGCATCATTATACCCAAAATAAAAGTTAGAGAACCACTCTTAGACTATATAAAATCATTTATAATACTCCGTTCACACTAGAATAATAAAACATCACACCGAACACTAGGCAAATTACAAAAAATTGACACATCAAAATCGGTTAAAGTTTTAGTATACCGCAAAAAATCAACTCCCCTAGCAAACGTTACAAAAAAAGATTATACTCTTGGTGCTTCAATGAGGTAAGAACACCATACCCCCCCCCCCCAAACTTAGTAGAAACTATAGTCGAAACTAAGTTTGCAAAGAGATGTAATAGTCAATTAGTAAGCACCTTAAATATAAAAATTTCTTACTTGCACTAAATAAATAAAGAAATAAAACGGGAGGAAAAGCCCCCAACAGGCGTTCATGTTTAACATCGGAGAGTCACGATGGTACCAACTCAATGTAAGGTATCTTCAAAGACGACACAAGCATCATCCGGCGACATATAGTGCTTCAATCGATGCCCATTCGCCGCTATGATGTCTACATCTTTGTCCATTATTCAAAACTTCCCCCTACGCAGGCTCTATGGATAATGAACAATCCCGTCCACTTTGATTTTAGTTTTCCTGCGAAAAGCTTCAAACGAGAGTTAAAAAGTAATACCTCATCTCCTTGCTTGAACTCTTTATAAGTGATCTTTGAATCAAGTCATTTCTTCATTCTCTCTTTATAGATCACTGAGTTCTTGTAAGCTTGATTTATGAACTCATCTAGTTGATTTATATAAGTCATCCTCAACTCCTTTTGATCCTTAAGACACAAGTTCAAACTTCTCAATGCCCGAAAAGCTCTATGTTGAACCTCTACAGGTAAGTGGCACAGCTTCCCATAGATAATTTGATACGGCGACATGTCGAGCACCGTCTTATATGCAGTTCAGAACCCTCATAGGACATCATCAAGCTTCATAGCCCAATCCTTCCTATTAGTTCTGACCACCTTCTCCAGGATTTGCTTCACTTACAGGTTAGAAACTTCTTCTTACCCATTCGCTTGAGGATGATAGGGTGTAGTAACCATATGCTTAACACTGTAATCCTTGAGCACTCTTTCAAGAAGCATGTTGACTGAACTTGGTTTCAATTTTGGTTAAATTGATTTAGAGCAAGTGTACTCTATCGTGTGTAGCACGTAAGCGACCAAGTGCAAAATTTATATAATATCGAAACCAAGGGCAAAAGTGGGTAGCCGTATTTGAAAGATGTTTGACTCTAGTAGGACTAATCAATAAGGAGGGGGTTGAATTATACTACAAACTAAGATAGAAAGCAATTAAAAGATAGAACACATACAAATGTGATGAAAAATGGATGAAGGTGAACAATCTAAGAAGTATGAAAGGCTAACAATATTCATGGAAAATGTATATATAGACTCACACACACATGCATTGGTGATCTTCATGTTCTGATATTAAGGACACTCAAAGAGTGTTTCCAATCTTCACTATTCCTATAGGTACTTACGGATATTAATATACTGGTATAGATATATTATCACGAAGAATTTTCTCTAGTAGGCAGGGACGTTTTCCTAGTGTTTCCTTTCTAAGGTCAAGTGAAAATTGGCTTGGTTCCCCTCATCATATCAAACACTTTCACAAGTAATTATCAATAATGTCCTCTCATGAGGTTCTAAGCACAAAAAGGTTATGGCCAAACTCCCCACATACTTAACATAGTCATCTCATGCAATCAATGATTGAATTAAACCACTAAACATAATATTGGAATGACCATCCTAACACTACGAATAGAGAATTTAATCACATAAATCATACATAAAATGATAATAAGTATTCATGATAGAAAATATTCATAACAATCGTTTCATCAAACATGTGGTGTGCAAAATCTACATAATCCCTAACCAATCATATTGCTAGCCTCACATGAGAACTAGCCACTACATATCATTACAAATTCATTACAATCCAAGGCATGCTCTAATTTAGCTAAATAATGAAGAAAATCACAAATTAAAGGTAAGTTGGCTTCCCTTGCAAAGTAGGCCTTCTCTTCCTTCAACATGCTCAAATCTTCACTCCTTGATGAATTCCTCTTCTTAGATTGGTGGATGGATGGATTTATGGATGGATATGAGAAAATCAAGTGGATTGGATGGGTGAAGTGAAGGATGGAAGAGATTGAGATGAATGTGTGTGATTTAGGTGTTTAGTGTGTGTGGAAACTGATCTAAAATGATTCCTCTCGTAATTTGAGATCAAAACATGTATTTATACATCCATGGAAGCTTCTAGAACATGTGGATATCATAAAACTACCTTTTGCACCTACACGGGCCGTGTAGCAGCACATGGGCCGTGTATGGCCATCGCATGCGGCGCAGTCTCACCGTTTCTCGCATAACTTTCACATCCGATCTCTGATTCGAATGATTCTTGCGCTCACGCGATCCTCTCTTCCGTGATATATAAAAATTACACAATTTAGATTTGCGTTTTTTAGCATTTTTCTTTGGCTCGTTCTTCCTCATTTCAATTCTGAATTGAGCTCTGTTTTTTCCCACATCTTCTTTATTGTGTTTAGAATCTATTTTCACCTGGAAATCACAAAATTACACCAATTTTCCAATTCTCTAAATATTCACAAGTATAGCACAATTTAAGGCACTTAATCATGAAAATCACACATTTATCATTTCAAAGCACAAATCTCCATATCTTCATATAACACCACCAAATGACATACAAAATGAATAAAAACACACAAAAATACATAATAAACACAATAAAATCTAGGTGAAAACGACACCGATCAACCCCCCAAACTTAAAGTGTTGCTCATCCTCGAGCAACGAAAATGAGAAAACGAAAGGGGAAATTTTCACCTAGAGAAAGACCTAAAAACATAACCAACAACAAATTATAAGTAACAGGGACTACGAATCATATCAAGTCACACCACAACATTAAAATCATGATATGCAAAATTAACAAGTTCAAGTCTAAGAAAATTAAGAGTAATAAAGTACTGTCCGGTCCAAACCTCACGTCTGATATCAAAATACACACAACACTCTATGAAGTAGGGTAATTTTCACTTATAAATTGATTGAACCCGACGCACCATAGTCTTGCTCACGGACTACATTCACAAGCCACCAAGGCTTCAACTAATGATTAAAAAGGACTTTACTTTTGGATGTAATGCTAGGCTTTTTGGTAAGGGTAGGGAGATTATGGATAAGAGTGACTCATCGAGTGTAAGTAATCGAAGAGAAGATCAACTTCTTCAACTTCTTCACGTTTCTATCTTCCTTTCTTTTCTTTTCTAATCTCAAACACTAATCATTATCATTTTTTGGATTTCTTGAGCTTCTTTTAATTTGCATGCTTCCTTTCTTTCAACTTTTGAATTCCTTGAGCATATTTTTGTTGATTTGCTCTTTTTTCTTATGTTGAGGTTGCACATACATTTGGTTGAGCTCTTTTCATCCTTCTCTTACTTGTTTACCATTTCCTTTCTTCTCTAACACAATTCTCTTCACATCAAACCTTGCAAACCATCATCTCCTCAATCACCCACACAAAGGTTATATATAAGGCTTAAGTGGGTAATCATGGCTTGTAATGTGCTTATATCACAAAAATAGGCTTTAAGGCTCAAAGTGGTTAACTAGGGATGATGTATACGGTAAGGAAAGATATGGAAATGACTATGAAATACAAGGATGGTCTAAGATCATTTCACTAACCTCCACCAATCGGGCTCATTCCCATAGTCCATGAGAAAGTTCTAGTTTATCAAGGCTCAATCGATCCACTCATTAAGAAATTAATCATGGATGCACGGTTGAGGCTCAAATGCTCACAAGCTTTTGCTCGGACCTTAAGGAACCTATTACACCTCAATTCATCTCAAAATTGAACAAGTTAAATAGATCGTGTCACAATTTTAAAGAGTAGAGATTCTCAACATAGTTCGCCATCACTTATCACAAACAACATGTCATTACTCACATTCAAAAATGACTCACAACAACCCAAAACATACCACCAAGCAACCCTATACAAGAATAAAAATACCAATAAAACAACACATGAGAAAAGACTCTCCAAGCAAGCAACAACACAAAAAACACATAACATGCAACAACAAAATTCTATCCATCAAAATAAAATAAAGCACATATCCTCAATCATCCAATAACATGTAAGCTCAAGATTTTGCCACCTCATTCAAAAATAAGAAAAACTAATAAAGAAAAAAAAACTTCCCAAGTACATAATACATGAAGTTGCATACGAATCCAAACAATCCAAATCAAATCAAGTATATGCTAAACAAATAGAAATGATGAGTATTAAAGTTAACTCCCTGAAAAGGCATTTGGTAATGGAAATGGTTGGCACGAGCTTCCGGATTGCATGCATAACGAATCTCGATATTGATTTTCGGACACAATTCATGCTTCCACTACACTTCATTTGTGCTCAACAAATCATCAAAACCAATAACACAACAATTAGTAGCAAATAATGAACTAGCCTACACTTCAATACAACCAAATGATCCAAAATCATACCAATACTAATGAGAAAATTTTTAAAATTTACCCAATTTTACAAGAAGATCTCTCAATCAACATAATAAGCACACTCAAGTGGTGAGTCACACCACACACTCTCCCCCCAAACTTAAATCGAAACAAGTTGAGAATTAAGTTTGCAAAAAGTGGTGGGACTTACCCTTGTAATTTCCACCAATATCTTCTTGTAGAGAAGCATATGCATCACAACAATTCAAGGTATGTCCACCACGCACTATCCCCCCAAACTTAAAGTGAAACAAGAGTTGAACTTTAAGTTTGCAAGAAGTGGTGAGACGTACCTTCACACTTCAAATCGAGCACTTCTCGTATCTCCAATATGCATTCTCCTCACGAGCACAATCAACCTACACACCAAAAATGCAAGAAAACTAAAACAAAGCAATTAAATGAAAGCATTAAAATAAACGATGGGTTGCCTCCCATCTAGCGCTAAGTTTAATGTCTTCAAGCCGGACGAAATATGGAGAACTCATCGGAATGGCCAAGGATATCATTCATTCTTGCCATCAAATTTTAATCTTTGTGCTTCTTCCTCTATTAGGCATTTGTGGCAAGTAATGACCATAGTAGCATCCTTTGAGATTGGCTTTAAAAATTCCACTCTTATAGCTTGCAGTCCATTGACCTTTCCTTCCTTAACCACCACTTATTCCTTTTTATTAAGTATGTCCCCAACGTCTCTTCAAGCTCTTTCTTGTACCTAAGGCTTTGAGAAGTATCAATAGGTAAGACAAAGTCAATATAAATAATATTTTGAAATTCAATGCAACTTGAAAAGTTAAAATATGTAGAAATGCTCATTTCACTCCCGAACTCATCATCAAGTGCTTCTAGACTTTGTTCCACTTCATCAAATTCATATTCCTCTTTTGATTCTTCATCTTCACTTGAATTTTTCTCATCACCAAGAGACAAGAAATCATGAATAATCTCTTCATCCTCAAAGCTCTCTTCTACCTTAGGCTCTTTACTCCTCTCATTTTCCTCCTCTAAGCTTTCTTCTACCTTAGGCTCTTTATGTTTTTCACTATCATCCAAGTTCTCTTCTCTCTTATCTTCATTATCCTCAATAAGCTCAACATCTCTTGAGTCTTCTTCATTATCTCCCGAACACTCTTCTACCTCTAAATTTTCTTCAAACTTTTCATCAAAATTCTCATTTCGTGAAGAGTGTTCCGGTCACTTATCATTTGACTCATTTGACGTTCTAGGGCTTCAAGTCTTCTTTCATTTTCCTCATCTTCTTTCTTTTTTTCTTCAATTATCTCATATATCATCTCCATAAGTTGACCAAATCTCTCTTCTATGGATGACTTTATCTCTTCAATCAGTGGTTGTCATGTTTGTTCTTGGAGATAATTCCCTTGATTTTGGAAATTACTCCCTTGCATGTAAGAAATATCCTCTACTTGAGGACTTAGAATCATCCACTCTTGTTGCACTTTAGGATAAGAAGTTGGCATACTTTGAACACATTGAGGCCTATAACTAGGAAGACTTGATTAAAAACTTTGCCTTGCATTGTTCCCTTGAACATATCTTCTACACAACTCCATTAAGGCACTATTTTCGGATAAAGGAGTAACCTTAGGCATTTGGTTGTAGGAACTTGGTAAGGAAGGTCTTCCATCATCGTTTGGTGGACATTCTTCTTGGAAATTCTCTTGACCATACCCGTTTTGCATACATGTTCCATTCCTCATTTGGTAATTGGGCATATTCCACATTTGTCCTCCATTAAAGTTGGAAGTAGGCATTGAGTAGGCATTTTGAGGCTCATAGCTTGAAAGATTTGGTTGAAAACTTTGTCTTGTATCATTTCCATAAGCATATCTTCTAAGCAACTCCATTGTATCTTCGGATAAAGGAGTAAATATAGGCAAATGAATTTGGTTTGAAGAACTTGGTACGGAATAAGTGTGTGCTTGATGAGGTTGGAATGTATTTCCATTGTAAGCACTTTGCCATTCTTCATAACTCCCATTGTTGTAGCTTTGAGAGCTTGTTTGACTCATTTGACTACTATACCCAAAGTTGCTCTCATCCTTGTAACCATTTGATTATTGTGGTGGAAACAAACCAATTAGATTTCCATAATTTCCTCCGAAGTATTGGTTCCAATCCATGTTCTTTCTCTTCTTTTCAAGGCTTACTACAACTTTCCTTCACTTACTATTTTTATTTTTGCTCCTTCTCCTCTTCTTTCAATGTTGTCGTACCTATCAAGAAGAACAAGTTAGAACAAGATTTTTCAAAACAAACATAGATGCAAAAATAAGAAAAAAAAATGTCCTAAGTAGAGCTTACAAATTCAAACAAGTTACATCGAAGGCTTTCTCCCCGGCAACGGCGCCATGAACTTGGTTTCAATTTTGGTTCAATTGATTTAGAGCAAGTGTACTCTATCGTGTGTAGCACGTAAGCGACCAAGTGCAAAATTTATATAATATCGAACCCAAGGGCGAAAGTGGGTAGCCGTATTTGAAAGATATTTGACTCTTGTAGGACTAATCAATAAGGAGGGGGTTGAATTATACTCAAACTAAGCTAGAAAGCAATTAAAAGATAGAACACATACAAATGTGAAAAATGGATGAAGGTGAACAATCTAAGAATTATGCAATGCTAACAACATTCATGGAAAAGGTATATATAGACTCACACACACACATGCATTGGTGATCTTCATGTTCTGATATTAAGGATACTCAAAGAGTGTTTCCAATCCTCACTATTCCTATAGGTATTTACGAATATTAATATACCGGTATAAAGATATTATCATGAAGAAATTTTCTCTAGTAGGCAGGGACGTTTTCCTTGTGTTCCCTTTCTAAGGTCAAGGGAAAATTGGCTTGGTTTCCCTCATCATATCAAACACTTTCAAAAGTAATTATCAATAATGTCTTATCATGAGGTTCTAAGCACATGAAGTTATGGCCAAACTCCCCAATATACTTAATATAGTCATCTGATGCAATCAATGATTCAATTAAACCGCTAAACATAATACTAGAATGGTCATCCTAACACTATGAATAGAGAATTTAATCACACAAATCATACATAAAATGATAATAAGCATTCATGATAGAAAATATTCATAACAATCATTTCATCAAACATGTGGTGTGCAAAATCTACATAATCCCTAACCAATCATATTGCTAACCTCACATGAGGACTAGCCACTACATAGCATTACAAATTCATTACAATCCAAGGCATGCTCTAATTTAGCTAAATAATGAAAAAACTCACAAATTAAGCGTAAGTTGGCTTCCCTTGCAAAGTAGGCATTCTCTTCCTTCAACATGCTCAAATCTTCACTCCTTGATGAATTTCTCTTCTTAGATTGGTGGATGGATAGATTTATAGATAGATTTGAGAAAATCAAGTGGATTGGATGGGTGAAGTGAAGGATGGAAGAGATTGAGATGAATGTGTGTGATTTAGGTGTTTAGTGTGTTTGGAAATTTATCCAAAATGATTCCTCTCGTAATTTGTGATCAAAATATGTATTTATACCCAATGGAAGCTTCTAGAACAAGTGGATATCATATAACTGCCTTTTGCACCTACATGGGCCGTGTAGCAGCACACGGGCCGTGTTGGGCCATCGCGTGCAGCGCAGTCTCACCGTTTCACGCATAACTTTTACATTCGATCTCCGATTCGAATGATTCTTGCGCTCACGCGATCCTCTCTTCCGTGGCTTTCCAACCATATATTATAAGTCTAGTTTTAAGCTCCACAAGAATATAGAAAAATTATACAACTCAGACTTGAGTTTTTCAGCATTTTGCTTTGGCTCGTTCTTCCTCATTTCAACTCCGAATTGAGCTCCATTTTTTTCCACATCCTCTTTATTGTGTCTAGAATCTATTTTCACCTGGAAATCACACAAATTACACCAATTTACCAATTCTCTAAATATTCATAAGTAAAGCACAATTTAAGTCACTTAATTATGAAAATCACACATTTATCATTTCAAAGCACAAATCTTCATATTTTCATATAACACCACCAAATGACATACAAAATGAATAAAAATACACAAAAATACATAATAAAACACACTAAAATCTAGGTGAAAACGACACTGATCATTGATGAAGTGAGAACCTCCATCACTTACAAGTGCTATTGGGACTCCATAGCTGGCAAAGATATGTTTCTTCAAGAAAGACAACACGGTCTTTGAATCATTCATGTGGGTAGGAATGGCCTCCACCCACTTAGAAACATAATTCACTGTTAACAGGATGTATAAGAATCCATTAGATGGGGAAATGGCCCCATAAAATTAATTCCCCATACATCGAAGATCTCTACAACAATGCTTGGCTGAAGTGGCATCTCATCTCTTCTACTTACGTTTTCCATCCTTTGACATCTATCACATGTCGCTACATAGGATTCAAAGTCTTTAAACAAAGTTGGCCAATAAAGAGCAGATTCAAGTACCTTTTCTGATATCTTTAGAGCACCGAAGTGCCCCCCGTTAGGTTGTGCATGGCAAAAATGAGAACACACTCCATCTCCATCTCGGGCACATACCTAGGGACAATAGAATGCGTACAAATTTTTTACACAAACGGATCGTACCATATGAAAGTCTCAACATCTCTCTTGAATTTCGCAAGTTGATACCTATTGAGATCCTTCAGAATTTCACTTACGGCAATGTAATTGACGTAATTCGCATACCATGGATCCATTCCTTGAGCAGCCACTACACAATCTCTCTCCGCTCCTTCCATAAATACCACCATGATCTTCTCATCCGGGAACATCTCTTCAATGTATTCAATAGATTCATCAGAATATTCCCTTGTCTCTAACCTTGATAGGTGATCCGCTAAAACATTCTTCGTTCCTTTCTTGTCTCGGATCTCCAAGTCAAACTCTTGTAGAAGAAGGATCCATCGAATAATCCTGAGTTTCGCTTCCTTCTTCTCCATCAAGTACCGGATCGCAGAATGATCCATATACACAATAGTCTTCATGCCAACCAAATACTATCAAAACTTGTCAAATGCATACACCACCGCTAAAAATTCTATTTCAGTTACAGTGTAGTTCTTTTGTGCTGCATCAAAAGTTTTACTCGCATAGTAGATGGCACAGAACTTCTTTTCCTTCAGCTGCCCGAGCACCACTCCAAGTGCTAGATCGGTTGCATCACACATAAGTACAAACGGCTGAGTCCAATCCGGTGTGATCAAGATAGGTGCAGTAATAAGCGCCTCTTTCAAAACCTGAAAAGTTGTTAGACATTCTTCATCAAAAATAAAAGGAACATCCTTTTTAAGTAAGTGGGATAAGAGCTTCGAGTATTTTGAGAAGTCTTTGATAAATCTTCTATAGAAACCGGCGTGTCCAAGGAAGGGCTGCACTCCTTTCTCATTCGTAGGTGGTGGAAGCTTCTCAATCGCCACCACCTTAGTTCTATCAACCTGCAATCCCTTGGCCGAAATATGATGACCAAGACAATCCCATCTCTCACCACGAACTGGCACTTCTCCCAATTCAAGACAAGATTAGTTTCTTAACATCTCTTCAAAACAGTCGACAAGTTAGATAAACAAATATCAAAAGAAGAACTAAACACAAAAAAATTATCCATAAACACCTCCATGATCTTCTCTATCAACCCATCAAATATGACCATCATGAAAAGCCGAAATGTAGCAGGTGCATTACACAATCGAAAAGGTATTTTCCTAAAAGTAAGGATTCCATATGGGCAAGTAAAAGTCGTCTTTTCTTGATCCTTGGGTGCAATCATGATTTGATTATAACCCGAATACTCATCCAAGAAATAATAAAACTCATACCCTGCTAGACAGTCAAGCATTTGATCCATGAAAGGAAGAGGGAAATGTTCTTTACATGTATTTTCATTAAGTTTCCTGTAATCCTTACACACACGTCATCCCGTAGGAATCCTAGTGGCTAAAGTCTCGCCATCATCGGCTTTCATAATAGTCATGCCCCCCTTTTTAGCTACAACATGCAATGGAATCACATGGGGACTATCACTAATTGGATAAATAATCCCTGCATCTAACCACGTTAGGATTTGCTTCCTGATCACTTCTTGAATTGCGAGATTAACTCTCCGCTGATTCTGAATACTACTCTTAGATTCATCTAGTAGCCTGATCTTATGCATGCAATAAGATGGACTAATACCCTTCAAATCATCAAGAGTCCAACCTATAGCAGATTTATACTTCCTAAGCACATCTTACAACTCTTTGAGTTGGTCATCAGTAAGAGACGAAGATACAATTACCCGATAAGTTCAATTATCGCCTAGATAAGAGTACTTCAAGTGCTCAAGTAGTGGTTTCAACTCCTCCTTCTTTTAAATCTTCGGTGTGCTTTTTCTATCCAATGGGAGATATTTCCTAGTCCATTTGACTTCTTAAAGCTTGGTTCTTCTCGGTTCATACCTGTTATAACCCAAAGCAAGTAAAGTTTCAAGACCTCATTAGAGAGCTCATCTAGCTCCGTGGCAGGAAAAGTAAGAGACTCCGCCAAGCATGTCTCTAAGGGATCCTTTGATAGGATCAAGGACATATCTTCCTTCACAATCTCCTCTACCAGAAAAATACTGTAACATTGCGTCTCCATTAGCATCTTCATTGCCTTATCCAGGTTGAATTGAACCTCTTATTTATCCATTCTCAATCTAAGCTCCCCCTTTTGGACATCAATCATAGCTCTAGCTGGGGCAAGGAATGGCCTTCCCAAAATAAGAGGAACATTATCCTTGTCATCTTCCATCTCTGACACAAGAAAATCCACAGGAAAGACAAGCATATCCATTTTAACAAGTACATCTTCTATCAAACCCTTCGAAAAAGTCATAGACCTATCCGCCAATTGTAGAGCCACTATTGTGGGAGTGAGCTCCCCCAAACTTAGCTTCTTAAATATAGATAAGGGCATCAAGTTGATGCTTGCTCCAAGATCGCATAAAGTTTTACGTGTCGTCCCCTTTCCAATTTCACATAGAATAATGAAGCTCTTCGGATCCTTCAATTCTGTAGCAGCTTTCTCTGAATGATCGAGCTGTAGTTTCTGATAGATTCACTGTCTCTAACCCGTTCAAGCTTCTTTTCTTCAATATGATATCTTTCAAAAATCGAGCATAGTACGGCATCTCCATGATTGCTTCGAAGAAAGGAATGCTCAAGCTTATCTTGTTCGTAATATCTTGAAATCTCTTGAACTTATCTTCTAATCCCTTTTTCACTATCTTAAAGGAAAACGGAGGAGGTATCTTTGTCTTAGGGATTCCTCATTCATCACGTTCCACCACCTTCGCTTTGTCCTTCTCGGCATTCAATCTCCTGGCTCTTCCCATTTCTTCTCTACTATAAGCTCAATATTTTGCTCTTTGGATGGCTCTAGAGTGTTCTGAACAACGGGTGTAGCATTCGGTATCAAAACGGGAGGTGCATGAATCTATTCGACCAGAGTGGTCTGGTCGAACAATAGGAGTGTGGTCAAATGAGGTCGTTGTAAACAAGTTCAGTTAATTCAACGCCTGGTCAAACGGAGACCCCGTAAACTTAATGCGATCCTTCTTCTCCACATGTCCTTGTTCGACCATAGTTCGACCAGAGTGATCTGGTCGAACAGAGGTGTCTTGGTCGAACGGCGAGACTAATTATAGAGTGTCGTAAATCTATTTTTCCGAAAGCTATTAGACCTTAGTTCCACCATCAGGTTTGGTCAAACGAGGTAGTGCTAGTCGAACAGTGCTCCTGTTTTTATTGTTTTCGCACACCAACTTCATCGGACTTTCGTACTGCGTCCCAGACCTGAATGTGATGGCATTATAAGACTTAGGGTTCGTTATACTTTGAGATGGATGCTTTCCTTTCTCAATTTTTTGTGTTAAATGGTTTACGCTCCCCGCCATCTGACCCATCAATAATGTTAGTTCCTTCATCTGCTTTGACAATTCTTCATGATTTGAATCAATTTTTTCTTCCATACGATCAACACTAGCGCCATTTTTAGCCACATATCGGTTCACTGTATCCTCTAAACCAGGTTATCCTTCTTCCATCTTAGCATCAGGATTAACACCAATAGGAGGTTGCATCGCCGCATTTGGATTGCTCCATGAAAATTTCAGCCCCTTTGTTGTTGATAGTTATTTGGGGGACCACGATTGTTGTAGTTACCCTGATAATTCCTATTTTCTTGATTATTCTGATACATCGTTCTTGGAATACTTTACCCCATGGCATAATTCGCTTCTTCCAATTCCTCTTGATTGGTTCTTTTATAACCAACGTCCTGCTGCATCATTGGTACTCACTGCGCTATATCAGTGATATGCTTTTGCTGAGACTCAAGTAACTTGTTGATACTAGCCAAACTAATTGTTGCTAGTGGATCATTTGGCTCAGCATGATCCGTTAGGAAACCAAGTAAACAATTACAGTGGAAGCAAAATAAAAGTTTACCTTTCTTCTGGGTTGATGTAGAGGATGAACAGCAGTGAACCACCTCTGATCTTCTACTGTATGTCCCAAGTCAATTCCGGTGTTGTGTGAGCAACAATCTCCAAAATCCAATCAATCTGCTCCTACCCTCTCAACACGTCAAAAGTGGCACTCTATCATCCGAGAGTAGCACCACTCAACCTTATTATCATGCCGGAATTAATCCACTTGCAAGATTTACATGATAAACCTTATGAGCTCCTCAAGGGGACATTATCAATCTATGTCGGACATGAATTCCTTCTACAATTAACAGCACACCATAGAGACAGCACTACTTCCCAACTCACCGAGTTTGTTGATTTAATACATTGTAAATTTCACACATTGATGAATCAAAAAAATATATACTGCCTTACGTGTCGAGGTTATTGTATAGGGATTAAGAATACGAACATCCATAATAACTGAGATCAAGTTCTCCTATATAGACAGTACAAGTCGAACGATCTCAAGCGGTCCTGCTCAATACACACAAGTGCACTAATGTGATTCTATAGTCAAGACAAGCTAATACCAAAACACACTACAACCATCTCGATAGAGAGTCCCCATCTATCTCGGTTGTGAGTATCTATTTATACTTTATAAAGAAATCGATAATATGATCTTCTGCGTGTTGTCGCACAACATATTATCTACAGTATAAAGTAAATGGACTATAGCATCAAACATATAAATAAATTATAAGATGCAATCATTTGATCATATGATTCTCATTACAAATAAATTGTTATAACATTTTTCATACTAAAGCTAGACTTTTAGTATACAATCCAACAATCTCTCACTTATACTAAAAGACTATGCTGTCATGTCTTCTGCCATACATCTGATTCCCACTCACACTACATGACCATTAAAAGCTCTCGCCTTAAAATCCTTGTTAATGGATTTACTAGGTCATCATCCGATGCAATCTAGGTGACAACAGCCTTCCCCTCATCATACGATTTCTCGTAACAGGTGGCACTCGCGCTCCATGTGTTTAATTACCTTATAGACTTGTGATTTCTTCAAGTTTGCAACTGCACCAATATCATCAATATAAATTGTGATAACCTTGGGCAAACTTAGAAACACTTCAAAGTCCATCATAAAGTCTCTAGAGTCATACAGATACTTTGGCTGCCTCATAGACTCCAATTTATCATCTTTCCATGATGGAGTCCGAAGTTTGAAATATATTTCTATATAATACTCATCCACATTGTGACTCTACTTGCTAAGATTAAACACACAACCTTTGAGGTGGATTTACAGTCGTCCATATCTGATTTGAAAAATCCGAATCTATGTAACCCACAAGAAGCAGTGAATCTGTTCGGTAAGTATACATATAATTTCCAGTCCTTCTCAAGCACTTCATATATGTCTTACCACAGTTCATCATTCTTGTTCAGGGTTACGTTGATGCCCTCTGTTCATGCATTCAGCAAAACAGATATCCAACCTCGTTCATAGCATTCCTTAGATTAAGCTTCCTTATTCGCCAAAGCATAAGGAACCGCTTTCATCTCCTTTATCTTCTTTTGTGTCTCAAGACACATTTCCTTATATAAAGTAACTGCTAAAACAAGTTGGGATCGTATCTTTTCATGAAGATTGAGATAAGCATAACATCCTTTCTTGTGATCCGTATACCGTAATCAAAAGGATATATTTTGCTTTTCTTAAGTCCTTCATCTCTACCACTTTCTTAACCATACCCATACGCCCAACAATATTCTTTCATTGTCTCCAATGAGCAAGATACTATCTACGTATAGTACAAGAAATACCACCATGTTTCCGTCACTCTTTACAATACACAAGACACACCCGCGCATTGAATGAATCCATATCTTTGGATTTCCTCATCAAAATGGATGTGTCATGGTCTTGAAGCTTGCTTTAATCCATCGATAGACACTTTTAAGCTTACTATCAAAATGCTCTTAGCTCTTTGCAATGAATTACTCTGATTGCTTCTCATAGATGTTTTTTTCAAGACTTCCATTCAGTAAAGCTGTCTTGACATCTATTTTCTATTCCTCATAATCAATATGATTAGCTATAAATAAAAGAATTCGGATCAACATAAGCATAGCTACCAGCGAACATGTTTCCTCATAATCGAACCATTTCTTTCTGAGTACACCTTTTCGCAACAAGCTTTGTTTCCAAGGTTTTCACCTTACCGTATGATCCTCTTTTATTTTCTATGACCACTTCCAATAGCTTTTACACTATTTAGTGGTCTTACAAGCTCCCAGTTTAGAATCCATAGATCATATTTTAACATTCATTGCAACTTACTAAGATACCGCATTTTGATCTTGTAGTGTTTTGTCATATCCGTGGGTCTATTCCATGTTTACGAGGGACCAAGTCTTACGACTCTTCCAAAACATATATTTTACGGGTTGTCAAACAACCCTCCCACTATGAAAAGTACTACATGCAATTGTGTATCAGACGTGACACCCGATGCAGTTTACCTTATGGTATATCCTCTTGTACACTTGGTACTAAAACTTAGTGTTTTCCCTCTCACTTCCTTTAGAACAACTTATACATGGGTGGGTTTATGATTTATTACATAGTCCTTTTCCAAAAATCTAGTGTTTGTGTTAACAATCACCATTCGATCATTTGGACTAAATAAATCACCCTCCATTTTTCTAGGATATCCCACAAACAGATAAACGTTTTACGAATTACTGTTTCTAAGGCATATCCATAAAATGAATTTAATTATCCCAAATAATTCTTCATCTATCTAATCATTACCATAAGAGTCTTACACCTTCTATCCACCACACCATTCAGCTGGGGCATGCCCGGTGTACACAACTTGAGATTTAATCTCAACTTCTGATTAATAGCTCCTAACTATCCTAAGAGGTATTCACCATCACGATTAAATCGTAATGATTTGATATATTTTCCATGACGCTTCACTGTACCAGCCTTGCAATTCTTGAATTAATCAAAGAACATAGGCATGCAGTGTATCAAATAAATATATCCATTTCAAGATAATCATCGATTGACGAATATTCATAACCACATCCCGCCTAGATAATATTAGGTCCGCTTGAATCAGAATGAACCAATTCCAACATATATATCTTTGGCTCTACACCCCACAGCCTTGAAAAGGCAGTTAATCATTTTTACTTCCAAGCAAGACTAGCAAGTCTGATAGTTTCCACTTCAGATAAACCTTATGGTCTATCGGATATCAACTTTTGAATCCTACTCAAGTAAAATGAACTAGTCTTAGACGTCAAATGTATGTTTAGTTCATCTCTGAAGGTTCCTTTCTCTTACTAATATTAGAAGATGCATTATTAATTACTATTTGTAGCATCTGTGGGATGAACATGATTTAAAAGTATACATATTATCCACTAACGTACTATAACAGATTATAGTCTCATTCCTCATCACTATGACCATGTCATTTAAATGAAATGAAGTATCCATCCATTAATGCATAGAAACCAAAATCAAATTCTTTCTATGAAAACGTACGTAAAGACAATTTGTCATAATCAATCGTTTATTCCTATCATAAGATAAATAAACAACTCCCACTGCAATAGCCACTACCTTTGTAGTTTTACCCATGTCATAACAATCTTATCATTACTCAGTGATAAACATTTAGTGATTCCAATATCTACACACTTCGTGTCAGTAGATGTCATCACTAATCATGTTTAAACAACTAGTGAATAAGATATTAAACTTGTTCACATTATGATAAAAATAGTTTTCCTTTGCCACATGTTTTGTCAGAAGTTTCCCACCATATACATCCTCTCGTAATTCAGGTGGAACTTACTCAAAACATCTAGGCAATTATGGAGAATAAAATTGACTCAGGTTTCCCCTTCAACTTCTATTCCATGTATTTCCAATTCATTCATCAAATTCTATCATGACCTAGCGCCTTTTAAATTACTCAAGTATCCGAAGAGTTACATGAGACCATCATATTTCTATGAACCTCTTATCTCTTCACTAGAGACTTTAATAGGCATCATGAGACGTCCTTTGTGAGAACACACATGTATTTTCTTAAGCAGTAAAATTCAAAACCAAGATTCTTTTCTAATCATCTAATATGGACAAGTAAATATAATTTCTTTTAGTTAACAATTAGTGAAATAAAACCATTCGAAATTCAGAGAATCACAAATAAATATACCAATCAAATCTTTGAATTTTATTCTTTTATATTGATTCCCTCAAAATAATATAAAATAAAATTCACTGATATCTCAAGCAACGTGAGTCTGCAAGCCACGTTAGTGTGGACGTTTACAAACTCGAACATTTACAAGAGAAGGTTTTACCATTAATTTCATTTGTCAACCTAACTTTATGACAAAATAATTAATAGTCGGTTCCTCTTTAGCCATGTAAATAATAGCAGTGATTCCGTTGGGGAGGATACTAATTATTCACACCTAAGTGTGCACCATTATTTGATCTCATGTCCATTACGCAAGCTTATGTGTCTTACAGTTGGAGAAGTACACACGCGCTCGGATAACTTCCTACAATCATCAATTATAAGTTTGTACCAGTGAACCGCACACAAACTCATCCGTTAGGGAGGAAGGTCTATGCCAACACGCAAGTTTATGTGCCACATTATAAACAATAATTATTTAATAAAGTATGTACCAGTGATCTGTGAATAAACTCATCCGTTAGGGAGGAATGCCTATTGCCAACACGCAAGTTTACTCACATCACTTACAAACCAATAATGGAGGCCGCGGGAATTAATTACCAATTCTCTCTCTCACTTAGTTATTTAACATCGAGGGTTTTTAACATGCATATAATATTTAGAAATAAAATATACATCCTAGCATGCTTCTATTGTAAGTAATTTAATTAAAAATAAATCATATAAAACATGCTCTCATATATAACAATTAATTGTCAAGTAAAAACAATTAAATCAATTATATATATTGAATTAATTGCATATATAGTGGATCAATTAAACGGGCCCAAGAGCAACAAATAAGCACAAAATGATCAGCAGACTAAATAATTAATCAAGCCCATTGTCCATGGCCATATACTCAGCCCAAAAACAAATTTAAGAAATTAAATCCTCCAAGTCTATTAGTCCATTAATTAAAAAATATTGGCCCAGCAGCCCAGTCCAAGGTGAAATGGTATAAACCTAGCCCACTATGCACGGCCCACTACCCACTAAATTAAAAGGAAAGAACCCAGCCCAGGATGAACACGCCAGCTGCCTGCTCCAAAACAGTCTACCATCCGCCCGATACGCTGCCTCCTTGACGCACGACTGATCCCCGATGCCCTGTGCTCGACGGCATAGCTGGTATCATCCGACTGCCTTCAAGGCGCAGCCGGTCGACTTCAGCTTCGCCTGCCGCCGATCACAAAAGAAACATGGCAGATCGTGCAAGAAGAACTGGACCCGATCGGAGGAGGCATCAGTCCGGCCCTGGCTGACGAAAGACTCGCTCGGAATCGTCAGGGGACTCGCCCGGAACGTTGCTTCCCACGTCCGCCGCCGCCCGCCATGTTATGATTCCACCGCGGACTGCCAATCTGCAGTTTCATCCACCGTCTGGTTCGAACGTCGCGCCAACCGGAGTTGTGCTGCTTGGCAACTGCCGTCGCTCCGCACCCCAGACATTCCACCCAGTATGCAGCATGGACCACCGGAAGCCACCTCCGCTCCCTGCCGTCCATCGTGATGCCATCCAAAACGCAGGAGTTTCACGCCTTAAACCTGATCGGAACAGGCAGAGACTCGCCGCGAACCATGCTCTACGACCAGGAAGTTCCGTCCTTCGCAGCAGGTGGTTTCGAGTCGGCAAAGTGCTGCCTCCGATAGACAGCAACATCACTCCATGCTCTCGCCATCGACTGTCTCATCCAGCCCAGTCACGCCAAGCCTCGTCGATCTTCGTCGATAGCAGAACTCATCACCGTCGTTTCGGTCGCCGCTCATCAGCCTTGAAACACTATGGGCTCACTTTGAACGACGCCATCATCATCCAGCCGTGACTTATCAGCGACGCATCTGTCATGGACTTTCACCGTGAAGTCGCGTATAGGCCCACCAGAAATTGCGCTGATTTTCCCATCACCAGTGAGTGACACGTTCGGTTTTTCTTCGCCCATCAACAGTCCAGTGACTATCAGGATAGCCTTTCAACCTCTCATCGTCGTCGCGCAGCGAAGTGATAATCGTGTGTGTGTGTGTGATACGCAGCGAGTTCAATCAACAAAGATCACACACAAATACCAAAAGCACACGTATATTATTCATTCAACAAAACACGTAGGATAATTGGATAATGTTCACATATACCAAACCCTAATTTCATGCTTTGTATACGACAATAATCACATGAAAGGCTCAAACCCTTACTTAACGTCTCACGTTTCACCACAAAACCAACGCTCTGATATCAATTGTTGGCTATTGGATCGTTTGGCTTAGCATGATCCGTTAGGAAACCAAGTAAACAATTACAGCGGAAGCAAAATAAAAGTTTACCTTTCTTCTGGGTTAATGTAGAGGATGAACAGCAATGAACCACCTCTGATATTCTACTGTATGTCCCAAGTCAATTCTGGTGTTGTATGAGCAACAATCTCCAGAATCCACTCAATCTGCTCCTACCCTCTCAACACGTCAAAAGTGGCGCTCTATTAGGGTTCCAGGAAGCTGAGAAGACTTATATATTGGGCTACAATAGGGACCAGGAGGAGAAATTGAATTGGGCATCAATTGGATTTAATTAACCAAGCTTAGCCCAAAGCTTATAATTAAATTCAATAATAATAATATAGTCCACTAAAATATTATTACTGCACTACCCATCCAATCCCAAAATTATGTTTTTGGGCTCCTTCTTATTATGAACCCGAAAATCTCCTCATGTTTAAGATATACAATGTCTATTAATTAATTAAGTTACTGAGAACTCAAATTAATTAATATCTCATCCGAGAGTAGTATCACTCAACCTTATTATCATGCCGGAATTAATCCACTTGCAAGATTTATCATGCAGGAATTAATTCACTAGCAAGATTTACATGATAAACCTTATGAGTTCCTCAAGGGGACATTATCAACCTACGTCGGACATGGATTCCTTCTACAATCAACAACACACAATAGAGACAGCACTACTTCCCAACTCACCGAGTTTGTTGATTTAATACATTGTAAATCTCACTCATTGATGAATCAAAGAAATATATACTGCCTTACATATTGAGGTTATTGTATAGGGATTAAGAGTACGAACATCCATAATAACTGAGATCAAGTTCTCCTATATAGACAGTACAAGTCGAACGATCTCAAGCGGTCCTGCTCAATACACACAAGTGCACTAATGTGATTCTATAACCAAGACAAGTTAATACCAAAACACACTACAACCATTCCGATAGAGAGTCCCCTTCTATCTCGATTGTGAGTATAAATTTATAAGGAAATCGATAATATGATCTTCCGCGTGTTGTCACACAACATATTATCTACATTATAAAGTAAATGGACTATTGCATCAAACATATAAATAAATTATAAGATGCAATCATTTGATCATATGATTCTCAGTACAAATAAATTGTTATAACATTGTTCATACAAAAACTAGACTTTTAGTATACAATCCAATACTAGAGACGATCTCACCTTCTCTACTTGACTTAACCATTGTGTGCTCAACCTGCGTTACTTTTCCAAGAACATAAGTGCCTCTCACTCTATCAGTTGGACAATCTCTTGACTTCATCGAAATATCCTCAAAGAGCTTTTCGGCCTCTACGGATGACTTTGTAAGCAATGCTCCATTAGAAGAAACATCAATTAAAACTCGAGAATCGCAGTCCAATCCATTGTAGAAAATACTGATGTATTGAGCTTTAGATAGCCCATGTTGTGGACACTTTCGAAGCATATCCTTGAATCAGTCCCAAGCCTTATGAAACTTCTCATTACCATTGATAACAAATTGATTGATTTCTTGTTTCATCTTAAACACCTTTGAAGGTGGCATGTATCGCTCCAAGAATTTCAATTTCAATTGCTCTCAGGTAGTCCATTCAACAGCATTAAGATTATCGTATCAATCTCCTACCTTTGATCTAGTGAGCATACACCTAAGAAAAATAAGCGTTAGAAAATCAAGATAAGAATAAAGTAGTCTCAATTAAACTAGAAATAATAAACTAATAATTAATGTCGTCCCCAGCAACGGTGCCAAGAACTTGATGAGCGTTTTCTCAACACACAATATTAATCCCCAAGTGTTAAGGATGCTATTGTAGCTTTGATAAGTGACCAAGTGATTATCGAACCCAAAGGATGTATTATTATCAATTTATTTATTAACTAACTTACTAAGACTAGTATGGCAATAAAGTTTTGATGATTTAGTAACAAATAAACAATTAATTAAAATAACAATTAAAATAAATAACAGTAGAGAAATAACGAGAGTTGCTCAAGTGAGAAGATAGGTAGCTCTTCGGGCCATCCAGTTTCACTAATTAATCTCCCTTCCGTATGTCAATGTCCGATTCTGCCTTGGGGAATATAGACGAATCATTAAACCATGCAAATCTACTCTGTAGACACAAGCAGACAAGCATGTAACACGTGTGAATTACTTCGGATAATTACACCCCCCCTTTCTAGGTACTATCAGTATCATTATTTCCCGTGCACTAAGTACTCTAACCCGATATGATCTCCCTTTATAGGTACTATATAATTATCCTCTTTATTCTACTTACTAACCCGAATCAAATTCAATTAATAAGTATTCATACAAGATAGTTCTAATGAAGCTTCGAAGTTCCCTCACTTAGAATCATAACATGAAATCCTGCTCAGCAGTGAACGCACTCAACCAATAACCAAGATATGTATTCAGACTCTACATAACAGTTAATGATGCACAAAAAAAATTTGAGTATGAATTAAAAAATAATAGTCTTATATAAAATAAATCACAAGTAGTGTTGTACGGAGTATACACACGGAAGTTCAATTAACTAGATAAAAACCTTCAGAACTCTAGAACTACCAAAGGGGTTTTATCCCATAATGCTTCGAAGAACTTTCATGATGATTGGATAGATCTTACCCATAGTCATGAAAATTATAAGATAGATTAAGTTGCATAGTAAACCTTAGATACGGGCAATGTCGCTTCTCGCTCCATCTTGAATCATCACTTGGTTCTCACTTGATTCGCCGCACGAATCTCTCTCTACTAATCCTGCAGATTGAGTTAGGGTTTGGATGTGGTGTAGGATGGATGTGGAATCTAACTCCCTTTTTGGTGTAATCGGCACCCTTTTTTTATACTTGTTACTTCTCCTCATGGACCTTTACTGGGCTTTTTCGTCGAAAACAGGCACATCCACGCACTGGAGGTGAAAATCCTAATTTTTGGAGCTGATACATCGTCGTTCGACCAGAATAGAATTGGTCGAACGAAATCTTTTGGTCAAATGCTGGTCGAACGACATGTCTGTAATCTGAACTTCGTCCCTGCATTCCGTTCGACTTGACCTTCCTCGTTTGACTTGACTTCATTTGGTCGAAAGGGCATCCTTGGTCGAATGACCTCTCTGTAAGTTGAAATGCCCCCGTTCGACCTATCACCCTTGTTCGACCTAGCCAATGTTGGTCGAACAACTTCTCCAGATAGAGCAAAGGTACGAAAATCATCTCGAAAATCGTACTTTCCTATTCCAAGCACTTAAGTCCTGTTTTCCTGTTCAAATATGCTCAAATAACCTTAGTAGCATCTGATTTGTGGCTTTTCCATAAACAACCCGATTCGTCTTAATAATAAACCAAATCGTACTCAATTTCCACATAAATCGGAGCTTACAATACGTAAATTATCACTCTCATCAGCGCACTCTAATGCCCAGTTATTAACATAATTGTAATTTGATGTTGTGCATACATTAATTGACTATATTCTTAATGTGTGGTATCTAGTCGCGCAATGTATAATTTTATGTTGATGAAGATAAAATCAAAATTACGAAATTTATTAGATATTATGGTACAGACTTATGTTATGACATATATGTAGCTTGCTTTAATAAAATATCTAATTTATGTGTTTAGCTACTCATGATGTATTATAATCCTTAACGTGTCAGATATGTTATGATAGCAATTCGTTATAATATGGGATAAAAAATTATTATCTCTATTATGATTGCATGAATATATTATGATAAATCATCAAGATATTATGTGATGAAGTAATTCACGTCTTGAAATATTAGTCATGAATAATTTATAGAGTATTTATGAAATAATTATTGATTATATTCTCTTACTACTTGAATGTAATTCATTAAGATAATGTTTGATAAGATTATATTTAATGATTTTGTATAGAATTTAAATTTATTTAATGTTGGTATATTAATCACCAAAGTTGTCTGACCTGAAAGAATAATAAAGATAAATCATATAATTAAATTTTAATTTTCCATATTTATGTGATGCTTGAATAAAGATAATTATTATATGGGTTATTAAAATTTTCATAATTATAAGATTTTAAATTCACCCAAAGGTGATGGTCAGTCTTTATAATTCATGAATATAAATGTGATAATTTGATAATTAATTATATATTATGACAGACTCTTTTGTATGTCCAAAGATGACAAAATAGTTTTAATGAAAGTATTTAATTATCAAATTATATTAAGGGTTAATTACATAAAAAGTCCTAACCTTTTCGCCAATTGCGTATTAGACCAAACTTTTGAATATTTATAAATAAGTACCCGACGTTATGTCTGCATTGCAAATCAAACCACCAGGCAGCTGGAGGTCTGCCCAATGGCTGTGTCACATTTTTATCCATATAACTCTCTATATTTAAATTTAAAATAAATAAATAAAAGCATTCATACGACGTCGTTTGTATACAACTCAGCCAGTTTTCCAACATCCTCTGCCACCTCTGGCGACAACTTCTCGCCTCAAACCCCAATGCATCTGATAAGTTTGAGTTCCTCCGGCGTCGATCCACGATGGCGTCGCTCCAAAACTCTACCCACTGTGGCGTTCGTCCGCCGCTGGTGGCAGCATCCAAACTCCTCGAGAAATTTGTTGACGACCCTGTTGGTTTTTCATCTCAAGTGAAGATAAACAGTCACCACCACCTCCACAAAACATGTACTTAATTTCCATCTTAATTAAATCAACCTTAATACATGTTCTAATTAATTAGTTTGTTAAGATTAATAAAGTGGAATTGGTTCTCTAATGGTAATCTAAACACACACAGCACCTACAGATTTCATCTTATTAGAGGCTTTTCTGCTTGGCTTCCTTGAACTAAGAATCAAGTCTTGATTTTAGGGAGACTAAAAGTTTCTTGCCGTGGCAATCTAGCCATGCCGCTGTCTTCGCCGCCACTTCCGCCATAATCTCGAACTCGCCAATACTCGTGGGGCTCCTTAAGTGGGGAAGGGAGTGATACTGAAGCAGCGAAATTATCAGATAGCATCGCAGGGAGTGTGGCAGGATAGGAGGTCCAGCGGGCGGCGGCTGAGAGGCGGTCGGTAAGCCTTAGATCTGTTATCTTTTGCTTAGATCTTTCTTGAGAGAGAGGGGGGATGGACTGATGGGCCAGATCTGTTATTTCTCTAGAATGTGGACTGCGGGAGTTTGCAAGTGACGTGGCACAAAATGTGTGAATGCTTTTATTTTTAATTTACGCATGGAGTGACGTGAATAAAAACGTGACACATCAGCCACGGGGTAACCCTCCAGCTGTCCGGTGGTTAAAGTTGCAATACGAGCATAAAGTCGGGTACTTATTTATAAATATCCAAAAGTTTGGACTAATTCGCAATCGATGAAAAGGTCAGGAATTTTTATGTAATTAACCCTTATATTAAATTTGCAAGCATCATTATTGTATATTGTTGTATCACCCAAAGGAGAACTTCCGTATACATTTATTGCCTCCGATCCTGAATCTGTTATTAAATTACTTAAGGTATTTATGGAATAAATTATATTATTCTTATTCTTAAAATACCTAAATTCAATCTCTACTCGCATGATGCGTCTGTTCCATAACAAAATGGATTAAAGTAATTTAAATAGTGTGAATAAATCTAATTTCACCAAAGTATTTTGGATTTTATTTATCACTTTAAGATAAATTGCTCATTTGCTTGTACTAACAATAAAGCTAAGTAATCTGACTATAATATTTGAGTTAGATCAAACAGACTGAGCCTAATGTTTATGCGAATGAATATGGCTAAGAAATTAAGTCTATCATATCTAAATTACTAATGAATCTCTTGATGAGATGCTAATGGCTTTAACCACCATAAAGTTTGATGGTTCTCATGGCATACATGAACTTATCGCATTTCATAATGAATGTGATTAAAAACTTATTAGTACAGTTTACAAACTCACTGCCTTCTAAGTATGACCTATTCCAAAATGAATCATAATACCATGAAAAACTAATAGAATGTGAATTAAATTCAGGTAATGATGAAATTAATGTTGGTTCAAAAGGAAACAAGGTTTAAGAAACATCATGTTCATTTAAAAAATAATAATGAAATTATATTTTTATGTTTCTCTCTCTAGGGTTTTTTCTCCCCATTCTCTCTAAAGTTTTCTCTCCCCTAACATGGAGAGGCCGCCCATCGGCCCATCCTGTTCAACCCACTCTGATGACAACCCCGCTCCACACCCATGGATTTTCGACTTACGCAACAAGAACATCGAGTATGTTGGTAATATAATTGAAGGCGGTCCCGACTGCCTTCATATTAGGTCAAAAACTGATCATGCGCAAAACTCTTGCCTCGTGCAGGTGTTCAAACCTCTTGGAACTGTCAACCTTTTACGGCGGCCACTGTCTATAATCCATGTGGGCCACCGCCCACACATACTCACATCGGCCATTGGAATTTGAATCCCATGCAAAACCACAGACTTCCACCGCTCACATACCATGTGAGGTGCCTGCTTCATGTGATGTTTATCCATGCGGTGGGTCCCTTGTAGATGGTATCAAGAACTCAAATTCTTCACCATCGACTGGATGCAATTTACCCACTGACGCACTATCCACCGCTCCTTCAGGGAAGCGGTTAGCGGTGGTCTGCAATCAAGATGTGCCCAGCCCGAATCTGCCTTCAAAGAGAAGGGTTTTCCTTGCACCAAATCGGAGGCTGGTATATCTATTTCCATTGACTATTTATACTTCAACAGCTGGGTGAGTCTATGCTCCTCTTTTATTATCATGCGTATTCTTCTTAAGGAAGGGTGTCAGCCGACTCCTTCTGGAGAACTAGGGTGCAAGCTTATAAAGTTATGGGGCACCCCTATTGCCCGTGTGATTCCTGTTGGTAGGGGTTATTTCAACGTGCTCATTGATGATTTCAACCGTAGACAGCAACTGGTAAAGGAATGTTTCTTTGAATTTGAGGAAGGCAAGATCAGATTATTGAGATGAGTCCCTCTATTTAATCCTTATAAGGTTAAATCTTCAATCATTTCTGTTTGGGTAATAATATTCGAGCTTCCGTTCGAACTTTGGACAAAACGTGTTCTGTTGTCAATTGCTCAAGCCATTGGTATTCTAGTTCACGTAGATAATCTGGCTTTGAATGGTACTACTGGCCACTTTGCCAGAATATTTGTTGACGTGGACGTGCAGGGGTCTTTACCTGATCATATTTCTTTGCAGCTTCATTCCCACACTTTTACGATCTCTATAAGATATGAAAATATCCCAAATTTTTGCACAGCCTGTTCCACCTTGGGCCATGTTGAATTAGATTGTGTGAAAAAAGCAAAAGACGTGGATAGGCAAAAGAAAAAGTTTGAGGAGGCAAAGACTGTAATGCAGGTTAAGCAAGTTCGGAAACCTAAACCTCCTGATGTTCACACTGTGACATCCGAGCTTAATGTTTCATCTGTTGTTGAGCATGCTAAGACAACATCTCCCTTTATTGAAGCGGCACGGACTGCCCTGAATTTATTGCCTAATATTGATGTACTTTAATTATGTAGGTTCACTTTGGAGCCATGTTCCCCTACTCAAATGACTGTTTCAACTCCAGTGTCCGCGAAGTCGGCTCCGTCTTCGGTGAATCTCACCAGTGAATGGGTTTCTATTCAAAAATGGAAGGCTCAGTTAGCTGACCTTAATGCTTCTTCAGAAACAATTAATGCGGCCTTGAACGTCTTGGCTACTTATAAATCATCCTCAGATGTCCTGTTCTCTAACAAGTTTAGTGCGTTAAATGATGACTCTTACGCCGTGGTTGATACTACAGAAAATCTGGAGGTTTCTGCTCATACTGAACACACTCTTGTTGCCTTCCCTGAGATTATTCAATCAGTTATGGATATTCTTACAACCCCGATTCCACAATCGAGGGATTCTTTCATTTCGGCTGACATCCAAGTTGATCATGAAGATGGAATGTCCAAGGCATTTGATGCTTTGGATGCTTTAATTTCATCTGAATCGCAAAAAAAGAAGGATTCCATAGGCAGCGCTTTCATTGTTGCAAATGTATCTACACCTATACAAGAACCTGGTAGAGCTGGCTTTGTCCATGTGGAACCCAAGACCAAATACTCAGACTACACAGATTTTCCAACTAAAGAGACCATGAAGGAGATCCCGGCCCTTCAACGCAGTGTAATAAAGTCAAAAAGAGGTAGGCACAAAAAGAACTTTTTCCAACCGACTACCACCTCTAAGCCCCTTACTCGACTACAGGCAGCTAAGCTTAATCCTCATGAGTTTATGCATGTCACAGCAGCAAGTAAAATGCGTGAAGACCATGTTAAACCTCCTTGATGGATATATAGCCGCCTGTTTTAGACAGTTTTTGCCGCATGTTAGGCTTCTTGAATGATTTTGTCATTCTTTAAAACATCTTTTCTTTACCCCCTTTTGTTTTCTTTTTACTTATTTACAATATCATTTATTTGTTAAAAAAATAATGAAGTTGAAACTAAATGTGGCATTAATGTTTGGGATAACTCTCTAAAAGAATTATTCTAAAGACTAATTAAGAATAAAACCTTTCATGATCTAGGCTCTTACTAATCTTGATATTTGTGTGAATTGCATTAAAAGAAAGCAAACTAAACACACAAATAATAGAGCCACGATAACTACACAACTTCTTATAATAGTTTACACCGCTAATTCCAATTCTTATGATTATCCCTTCTTAAATAAATAAAGATATTTCATCATTTTTAATTTTAAATTTAAATTTTCACATTATGGTTATATCTATCCTTGCAAGAAAAATCTCATTCTATAAATGTTCGATAAGAATTTATTAATGAAGTTGAGAAAATTAGATATAAAAGTGAAAATTATAAAGTTGGGAAGAAGTGATGAATTTCATAAAAATTATGATGAATTATCATGCTCAATTATTAAGTTACAAGAAAAGCTTGCATTTATGCTTAATGCAAAATATCACGTACACCATAATAAATTGATGTTGCAGGATGATATAATCATACTTTATTGAATATGGTTAAAAGCATATTGAATAATTAATCTATACTTATATATTGTGGATATATGCACTTAAAACTGCCACGGTCGAGTTTCTAGTAAAGCAGTTTTCAAACCACCTTATGAACTATGAATGGGTAGAAAACTCGATCTTAGGCAATTGCATGTTTTAAATTGTTGGCAGAGATAATGATTTACATCCACGTGAAAAGAAATTGGATATAAGAATTAAAGTGATTTCTTTATAAATTATCCTTAAAGTCTAAAGGGCAAGGATTTTATGGTCTTAACCATAGTACGAGAATTTTAAAACTAGAATGTAAAATTCATTGAGAATTGTAATATAAGTGGGAGTATGAAACCATAAAATTTGGTTATTGAAGAAGTTGGGTGGAGAATTTGAAAATACATTTATCTAAAACTTCTTCTAAAGTTGATAGTTGTCAAATAGACAAACAACTTTCAAGGACAACATATAAGTTATTCTACTCTCTTAATGAATCTGTTTTTACTAAATCAGTTGTCAATGAGCTTTCATTAGATATATCACATCAAATAGCATTAAGAATGTCTTAAGGATAATATATCCGTTATTTCTAACTATTGCATATGTGATATAATAAAATAAGCTAAAATTTGACATTATAATAAAGGCTATAAAAGACGAGATGAAATCAATGACTCATAATGAAGTTTATATCTTGTTAGAATTGCCAGAAAGTTATAAAAGAATTGGATACATATGTATCTTTATGATCAAAAGTGAACAGATGACAATATCAAAAGATATAAAACTAGAGTTGTTGCTGAAGATTTTACTCAAAAGAATGACATAATTGTAAAGAGATATAACGAGTTATTTCTATATAGGACTCCATTAAAATTATCATGGCTTTGGTAACTCATTATGACTTAGATTTGCACCAAATGAATGTTATGCTTGCTTTTCTAAATGGTGATTTTGTAGATGATCAAGTTAAATGGATCAACTCAAGAGTTTTTCCATTGAAGAAAAATATCACATGGCGTGTAAATTTAAAGAATCAAATATACGAACTTAAGCATGCTTTCCTTTCATGATATCTTTTGGATTTAAGAAAAATATCGGAGCACATTAATTCTATATGTTGATGATAAACTTGCTTGCAAATGATGATCTTGGTTTATTATATGAAACCAATAAATTTCTCTCAAAGAACTTTGGAATGTAATATATGATGAGACAACTTATGTGATTGAAAAGAATTATTTCGATACATATCACAATAACGTTAAAGATGTCTCCGTAAGTATATGTTATTAAAGCTCTATAGAGATTATGGATAGAAAAGTGTTTGTGAAGCATCCAATCCGGAAAAGAGATTATGAGTTCAGCCTAATGTAATGTCCAAGAATGAATTGGAACGTACTATAATATTCCTTATGCATATATTATTGGTAACTTAAGATACACCAAATAATATTAGAACGCTTGGTCATTATTGAAGTGATTCATAAATGGATGACTAAAATGTTGCATAAGGAAATGTTATGATATTTTTTTTATGAAATGAAGCACTCATGCTTACTTATCAAAATTCTAATTACTTAGATGTAATTAAATATAGATTCAGATTAAGATGATTATATGATGCAAGAAAGTTTACTTCGACTTTTATGTTTCTTAGTCGGAGATATTGTGTCATGCAAAAGTGTAAAGAAGTTTTTAAAAACTACATTCGCTATTAAAGTTTACTTGTGGCTTGACTTGAGGCTACAATTTAAGGTAATTGAATGTGGAACTTAATTTCAAGACTTGAAATAAGTTGACAATAATGTCATGTCGCTGAAAACTTATTATGATTATTTCGCTGCATTGTTTTTCTCTGAAACGATGGATAAAATTGCTAAAACATATAGAATAAAAGTATTTGTCGTTAAGAATAATTTTAGAAACAAAGATGTCAATTGAACATAATTACACCAATCTTATGATTTCGGATCCGTTATGCATATGATCTTCTCTAAAGATATTCATTGAACGTTACATGAATATGAGATCATTGAAAGGTTGTAAAAAACTTATGATGAACAATTGATATTAAGAGCTCATTATGATTTGTTTCTAATTGATATCTTGTTTTGTCATTTTAGTATACATAAATGTTGACATTAGTTAAACAAGATTTTATCTCAAATTAAGATACCTATGTGGACCATTATTGATCTTTAAGTTTATAAGTCACTTTGGGTAGAAAACTAATATCATAGTACATGGAAGAAACTATCTCGAGTAAATGGTATAGAACCATCATGACTTGTGTTAGTCTATACTCCCTCCGTCTCGTTTCAATGTTTACGTTTGATTTTTGCACGTTGATTAAAGAATATAATATTTTAATAGATAGTGGGTGGAAAATATAATATTTAATGCAAAGTGGGTAGGTGTATTAGTGTTGGATGATATATTAATTATTTTAGGTGGGTCTCATATTCCAAAAAGGAAAACGTAAATATTGAAATGAGACGCGCAAAATAGAAACGTAAACATTGAAATGGGATGGAGGGAGACTTATTATTGACATTATGAGTTGGACCAATTACTTTATCTTATATCGCGCAATTTATGTAAATTATTTAATCCCTCACGTTTAAAGTTTAATTTTGTCACTCGACCAAGTGGGAGAATATAAGATTATTATGGCTTAATGTCATTAATAATTAAATGTATAAGATATTTATTATGATCAAATATCTTAAATAAAGATATGGTTTAAATAAATAAATAATATATGAGATAAATAAGGCATATATATATTTATGGATAAAACCACATTAATAGTATGTGATTTGATAAAGATTCATTATTCAAATCTGATCATCTCTCCATCTATAAAAGAGACACGATTTTATGATTTTTCTATCACTTAAAGTTTATGTAAGAGTGAGGAGAGAGAAACCAATTCCGTAAAAATCATAAGTTTTAATATTCATGTCAATTAATTGACATGAATTAATTTATTATGTTAAATTTATAGTTACATGATATTTTTCCAAAAGAAAATTAAGAAATTAGTACGAAGCTTCCTTTACAATGGTTGCCTTCAAAACTCATGATTTTATTTTTTTTTTCAATTAAATTTGACAATAAATCTTACACATAAAACTCTTAACTCATGTATAAACATTCAATTTGACTATAAAGTGCTCAATTGCATAGTGTAGGCAACTTTCAATGAATTTAAATTTGAGAGCGCAGAGATGAGAGCCACAAGGTTGTGTGCGGTGATTGGTCCCCCATCTGTTTCGCCTTCTTTACCATTAACACGCCTTCTTCTGCAACTTGCAATCTTTCTTCTTATTACACTTCATCTTCAATTCTTCATATATGATAGAAAGAGAAACACGCTGGACTCTTATTTTTTATTATTTTAGATTTAATATCTTATTTTTTATTATTTTAGATTTAATATATTTGTAGATGTAATAGAAATGGACATTATGTAATTTGTGTGACATCGTATACAAGTTTATCATATGGCAAACTTGTGTTTTTGCGCCAAAGTCCTTGCGTAAGACGAATAAAAAGTGATAATATTATTAATTAAAATTGATAATCAATCGATGAAAAGTGATAATGTGCAGTGAATTATAAATAAAAAGTGATAATATTTTTATAACGAAAATGATAATATTTTATTAAAAAGTGATAACTAATTACGAAAGCGTAAAATATTCTCATCGTGGTCTCACACAAGACTGCTCATATTTTATGAGTAGTACTTCGACTTGCCCATATTTTATGTGTAATATATAATTATATTAATATTGTTTGTAAACTACTCCATATACAAATTTTAATTATTTTTTGCGTCTCAATTATTAAATAAAAACAAAACATACATCATGGACAACAAAACATACTCCTTACGTCCTAATCAAATAGTCCCTTTTTTTATTTTGGGCGTCTCTTCCAAAGATTTCCTTTTCATTTTCTATACATATGGAACTCACACACACCTACTAATAGAATTAAGATATGGGCTCACACACCCACTAATACAATTACTCACTACATATTAAATAATATTACTCCTTAATTCACGTATGAAAAGTAAAAACAACCATTTGTATGAGATGTAAGGAGTAATCTTTATCTCCGGACAAAGTGTGGCGAAATATAATGGTAAATCAATGGACTGAGTGAGTGTTGATTAGATAATTGTTTTTTTTTTATTCATAATCCCTCCGTCCCGGACTTATGTTCGTCGGAACTGAAGATACGGAGTTTAAGAAAAGTTGTTTCTTAATCAACTTTATTGTCTTTTTAGGGGTATTGTGGTATTTTTATATAATAAAAAATTACAAAATATATTTTATGTGTGTTATGTGAGAGTGGTATTTTTGAAATTATGATAACTTTTGAGGTTGTTGGTTGATGTGAAGTTTCCTTTTTTGGGGTGAACATTAGTATGGAACAAACGAAAATGAAAAGTGTGAAAATAAGTGTGGGAAAGAGAGAGTATTATTTATTTAGATAATTGTTTTTTTTCTTCAAGCGCCAAAAAAAAAACTCTTCACACTTTATTTATTCAAACCATAAAACCCTTTTAAAAAAATGTACTCCCTCCGTTCCAACACAGTATTCGTTCCAACACAGTATTCACACACTGTTACAAAAATTTTTTATTGTTCAACATATTTGACTTTTCAAACTAATATCTTGAGTGCAAACTCGTACATTCAATTATTAATTTAAAGGGGTTAACTTAATTAGGATTAACTTTAATTAAATTAATCCCATTGCAACTCCAAATCGAAAAGAAGAGGAATACAATCTGGGTCTCAATCCCAGTACCACCAAATCCAAACTACTCAAAGAAATTTACACACCAATCAACATATAGATGTTCTAAATATTCTTCAAACGTGCACTGGCCGGAAAAAAGCCTAAAATCGCAACAATGACTTTTTCTCTCTACAAAGAAAAATTATAATTTCTTATTTGAAGAAGACTGTTGGAATCACCAGATCCACCATTACCCATCATGGATCCACTCATGGCTTGGGCGAAGGAGGCTCACTAGCTCATGGGCGGCCTCAGCTTCAAGCGTCTTCGCCTCCAGGGCTGGATCGATGGCAATGCTGAAAACCTTCGCAAACTCTGTAACAGAATCCCTACCGTGAACAAGGGAACGGTGCGGCAGCGACACCGCGTTTGGGGGCGGTGGCGTCAACGAGGCAAGAGGGGGAGACTGCTATGGTGGAGCTGGTAGCGACACCGCATTTGGGGGTGGCGGCGTCAACGAGACAGAAGGGGAGACCGCGACGGTGGAGCTTGATAGTGAATGCCGACAGATAGATCGGATTTATAAATGGAGGACAGAGATTCACCATAATTTTGATTGAGATCTAAATGGTAGTGAGAGAGAGTGAGAGATCTAGGTTTAGAGAGAGAGGAGAAGTGGAGAGGAACTGATTGATTCTCAGGGATGGACATTTGTTTTAATTTAGATTAATGGGTTGGGTTGGGTTGGGTTGGGTCGGGTCGACTTAATTTGTGTTAATTTAAATATGTTTGGGTATATAATTAGTGTTTTAAATGTGTAAAGATTGAATGATAATTTTAAAAATAAGGGATCATGGAAGGTCATTTTTCTTTTGTTTTTTTATTTTTATTTTTAGGGTGTGAAAATTATGCTGGGACGATCAAATGAGGAAATGTGAAAACTGTATTGGGACGGAGGGAGTACTCAATTCATCCCTTTATAATGGCTCTTTTTTTTTATTTTGGTCTCTCACTCAAAGAATCATCTTTTATTTTTACACACATGGGACATATGCACACCTATTAATACAATTACACATTAAATAATAATATTACTTAATGCATGCACGTTCAAAAAGTAAAAGTATCCTTTTGAATGGGACGGGGAATATATCACTTTATCCAACTAATTCAAAAGTTAATTTAATTTCAAAATTTTCAATCATTTTTCACAAATATACAATTAATTAATATTTTTATTACCCATAAATATTTTATTACTCTCTAAAGTAAACAAAATTGATAAGAAAAAACTATTCCCTCCATCTCATTAATACTTTTTTATTCGTTCCAATACTCATTCATGTTTTTAGAAATGAAAAAAATACATTATAATACTACTCACTTTTTACACATATCTCAATAACTTTAAACACTTTTTTTATTGAATTATCTAAAATATTCATTTTTTACATATATTTCAATAACTTTACATATCCTTATACATAATGAGTACATAGAATACATGCAAAATTTACTGGGACGGACGGAGTACTTTTCTAAAACAATATAAGAATAATAAACATGAAATGCAGCTAAACAAATGATGTACTTATATGCATGAACAATGAAGCATTTTATGAGACAGAAGAATGTACTATTCATATTCACGAGATTGGGAGAGTATTAATTACTTGGCAATGTTAACTTTGGGATTAATATCCCAGTTTTAGATTTAATAAACCTCTTTAAATCTCCCCTATATACACCTGCAAACCCTACTAATACTTACCTACTCTCTACTATACATTATCTCTCTTCAATTAATATTTTTTCTTTCTTTCTCTTATTTACTTTTACATATTCTCTCATCTCAATTAATACTTGATTTGACATAAAATTTAAACCTATCTTACTTAAACCCAAAACAAACATAACAAACATAGAATAACACTATTAATCGATTTATTAAATCACTTTAAAATCAAAACAAACACCACCTTAGGGTATAATGATATTTTTTTATTATTATTAGTATTTAATTTAGGAGATCCCTTCATAATGGATTTCAGGGTCCCGATTACAGTTATGGAGTCACTAATTTCTGATAAAGAATGAACTATAAAACAAACATAATAATCTTTACTAATCATCAAGTCTCTATTTATGATTCTAATAATCCAAAAAGATAAGGTGAGATTTTCTAAAATCATCAACTCAAATCCAAGTAGTAATTAAAATTTAACCATTCCAGATAACAATCAAAAGTGTAAACTATTATGGAGAAAGCAGATAAATTTGGTAAACCCTGGCACACTAATAATGGAAGTTGGAAGATGAAGATAATGAAAAATCCAGGAAGATGAAGATATTGAAAAATCCAGTAAAGCATACTATTAAAAATCAGAAGAGAGACTGAAAATCTACGAACTAAACGATAATCATCACAAGTATGTCAATCTCCGGTGAATTTGCAAAGGCTTAGGATCATCTCAGATCCGTCTCCTTCTTCACTCTCAAATCTCCGCAGCTTCTCCACGATGGCGGCTGTTCCGCCCTGTTCCGCCGCCGCCTCCTCCACTTCACCACCACCGCTCCGCCGCAGCATTTTCGCAGGCCGTAGCAGCCCCAGCGCGCAACAATATTTCTCGTCGGAGCTCCGATTTGGTGAAGAACAGCAACCCGCATCCTCATCCTAAACCAACAACCCGACCCGATTCAAATTCGCGCAGTTCTAGAAAAAAGAGCTCGATCGATTTGAATGTCTTAAGAAGGGGGAGAAAAAGTACCTCAGATTCAGAAACAATCTCCCGCGGTCGCTTTGAGGACGAAAAGGAAAAATTCTCCTCACTACTGGAAGAGCTCGCCGCCGCGACGGGAGGCGCCAGCGAACTGGAAGCAGAGTCCGACCATGGAACAACCTGATTGTCTCCATCCTCCTCCTCCTCGATCTCACTCAAATCATCATCGCTTTCTTCACTACTATATTCGCCGCCGTCGCCATCGCCGTCGCTCTCCAGAGAATAAGAACCCCCGTTTCCGCGGCGAGACACTCCCCGATGAGCACAAGCGTGGCAAACGGAAACCGTAAGGCCGAGGTTGGGCCCGGCTGCGGTCCATGGCGTGGGGGTGTTGCAGACGTGGCAGAGGAGGGTGCGGGAGTGCTTGGCGACCAGAAAATTGGCAGAGTGAACCTTTTCGTCGCAGTCCCAACAGAGACTGGCTTGATCGGAGTGGCAGAACATTCTGGCAGGGTTGCCACACAACTCACATCCCTTCTTCGACATCGCTGATTACAACTTCTCTCTCTTCTCTTCTTCGGTTGAATAAATAGAGTGGTGTAGGTGGTTTCGCGTGTTGGTGTAGGGGTAACCAGGAAAGCATTTGAGTGCTTTTTAGACTTAAGGCGGCCAAGTTGCAGCCACTTATCCAATCCACCTTACTTATCAAGACAACGCCCTACTGACTCTTTCTCTGTCTACTTTAAGGCTATTTTCATCAATAATCAACTATCAACAACAACCAACTCAACCCCACAATATTATATTAGGCAAAGAGTAGAATAAACCCTCGATCTTATTCCTGAAATCAAATTAGCCCTCCATCTATTTTATGGCCATTCAAACCCTTTATATTTTTTATTTAATCAATTAAACCTTTCATCTACTTAAAATAAAATACTAAAGCCCTTCCGTTAAAAATCAACCTCACTATGTGAAGGAGGGAGAGAATGAGATTAATTTTTTTTACAGAAGAAAATGAGAATAGTTTCGTCGTCTCTTCTGTATCAGCGGAGACACCATCTCCGCCACACTCAGGGCGTCTCTCCAAACTGCCGTCGTCGCCGTCAGCTCTCCCAACCCCCTCTTTCTTTTCCCCGCTCGATCTCCCTTTATATTCTGCGGCGGAAGCGCGGCAGCCTAGAATCTCAGCGGCCACCACAGGAGCTTCTTTAGTACTCATCAAGTGGAGTCTAGCTGCCTACCGGTTGAATTTAAGGAGAAGGAGAAGAGTTTTCTTTGTTGTTTTTGGGATCTATTTAGATTGAAATTGGATCAAATTAGTTTGGACTGCATTCCGTTTTCAAATCCTGGGATTTCGATTGATTCCTGCTCCACCTCGCCGTGGTTGATCTATGGAGCTTCCCCTGTAGATTTTCGCTGGAGATAGAACGGCGACGGCGCCGCCTGTGCTGAGAGACGCCGGAGGACGGGAAGAGGCTGACGACAACAGGTATCATTGTAAAATTGTATCCATTAATTATTCTTGATGTAATTAATCATTCTTACTATAATTAATCATTCTATTGACGTTAAATTGTATCCATTAATTATTCTTGCTGTAATTAATCATTCTTACTATAATTAATCATTCTATTGATACTAAACGGAAGGGTGTCAAAATTTTATGGTAATAAAATGAAGGGTTTATTGATCAAATTAGAAATATAAAGGGTTTGGATTATAAGAAAAAAAGTTAAATGGTCAATTTGATCTTGAGAAGTAAGATAAGGGGCTAATTTGACCTTTTGCCTTATTATATTTATTTCTCTCTCATTCACTTATACAAACTACAACTCAACTTAATTTTCATTTTTTTATACTTCATCAACAACCCAACACAACCTACCTTTTTAATAAAATCAACCTACCTTTTTAATAAAATATTCATTTCTCTCTCATTTATATTTATACAATAATTATTATTAAATTATATAATATTATTTGAATTTTTTAATAATCATATTTAAAATTAAAATAATCTTATATTTTAAAAAAATATTTAATTTCATAATTATAGTAAAAAATTATTATAAAAACTCATAAAAGAATAACATATGAACATCATAATAAAATTAAAATTACAATAATGATATAAAAATTACATTATTGAAATACAAAAGGTGAAAAAAAAATGAAATATAAAATTATAAAATAAATGTTCAAAAGAAATGAGAAGAAGATATAATTTAAAATTAAAAGAAGAAATGGAATTTTTTATTGTGATATAAAATATGTTAATATTGTACTCTATTTATAAAGAAAAAAATTAAAAATTTTGATATTTTTTTAAAAACTAATAATTTAAATATTATTTATTAAAAATTAAAATTATATTTATAAAAACAAAGTTCAACAAATCAGAATGTGACAAGTGTTACCTTGTAATATAAAAAGCATGGTTGATGACCTGCGTCATGGAATGATCCGATTGTGTAATATCTTTCATTTTTTATTTTTTTTATTCACATTTCTTTTGTCGTTTGTAGACGAATCAATGGGAATAGCCTAAATTAAGCCAAACCGCACATTGCATCCCACCATGCTTCTTCCACAACACCCTAACCTATCGTATCACTAATTATGACTTTTCTGAAAAAAATTAATTCCATTCGAAACCCCATTAAATCTAAAATTTAATTATTGGGATAATTGTATTTTTCGCTAATTTTATTTCCAAACTATTAATTTATAGAGGATTTTGTATGGAATCAATTTTTTTAAAAATTGACTGTTCATATTTGATAGATGAGATGAAATAAGGAAGTATATATAAGAAATGATATTTAAATTAAGATGAGTATTTGTATTATGAAAAATAGAGATTGTTTGATAGATTGTATTAAAATTAATATTATAAAAAATTGAGATTATTAGTAGGAGATAAAAGAAATAAGATAAATGATGTAATTATTATTATAATCTTTCCTTACCTTTAATTATTATTATTATTAAAATTAGTTTACAATTTCTTACTATTTCCATTGAATTGGTTGCGGCTAAGACGTTTGAGTTTCCTGCAACTCCTTTAATCTAGGTTTCAAAGAATTTTCCATTGAGAAAAGTTGGGAGAAGAGTTCTGTGCATTCATTCTATAATTTTATTCAATCTGAAATCAAGAAGATGAACATGAAGCAGAACAAATCCAGAAGAAGAATTAATAAAAAAGTTAATCAAACTAAAACTACGGATTTTGGGTAATGGATCAAGAATCAAATATCCTTCTTCTTCCTCTATTTAATGATTTGCATCTGCTCTCATCACCTTCGGCCATACCTTCAAATTCAAGGAAGAAGATGAGATGCGCTGCGAAGAGCCGATCTGTGAAATCTCGATCTCATCATTTTCGTCATTAAAAAACTTCCTGGAAATCTCGCCGGCAACGAACCATCGCGTGGACCAGAGGGGGAAGATAGAAATCTGGGCACAGTTGAAATTGAAAGCTTAGTCACCACCCAATTTTGTTTCTTTTGAGGAATTTTAGGACAGATTTGTCATTTTACATCTTTATCTTAATTCACTGTTGAAGCAGCAATATTAATACTTCGTTGGGCGGCAGTATTATTTGTGTGAAGGCAACAGTGATTTTAAAGGGGCTTCATTATTTTTGCCGAGCCCCTTGACAAAGCCATATGAGATATCAAACAACATAAATGGACATGTAATATATATCATTAGGCCTTATTAGGCCACGCCAAACGAGCCCTCAATGTAGTATGATCCTTATATATATTATAAATGCGTTGAACTTTTGTGTGTCATTTAATGGACCTGATATCCTCTAATTCTTAAATTAAAGATACAAAATAAAAAATGTAAATATTTATTTCTCTATTTGAAAAAAAAAATATTTCATCCATTTCTATAAAAAACATTCACTTTAATTTTTTATGTAGATTAAAATAAGAAAAGTATGCTTGGGCAGAAAGTAAAAATAAAATAAATAAAATCAGGGAATGTAAATTCGAAACTCTCCCATCGACATATCAACGAGAGAAGGAAATTGACAGAAATCAAAGGGCTAATGGTCAACAATGTTTGGGTTCAAGAGGCAGGAGGGGTAAAGGAACATATAAAAAATGTTCCACAATCATTTCAAATTTCGCAATATCCCTAGGCCTCGGATAGGAGAAAATTTTGTATTTGAGAAGATTCAACCAGAAGAAAATGCTCAACTTACACGACCATTCTCGGAGGAAGAGGTATTGGGGGTGTTGAACAGTTATAGTGAAGATAAAAGCCCCGGTCCATATGGGTTTAACCTATTGCTATTCAAAGAATGCTGGAATGCTATCAAATACGACTTCATGAGCTTCTTGAATGAATTCTACAGTAATGGCAGGTTAGTTCGAGGTCTAAATCATACATTCATATCCCTCATTCCGAAAGCAAATGGCTCAGTTGAACTCAAAGATTTTTGACCCATAGCTTTGATTGGAGCTCCTTACAAAATTCTTTCTAAGATCCTTGCCAAGAGACTAAGCCTGGTATTGGACAGAATCATATCGGATAATCAGTCAACTTTTATAAAAGGGAGACAAATCACTGACAGCATCATCATTCTCAATGAAGTATTGGAGGAACTGAAAATAAAAAAAATAGGAGAATTTTGCTTCAAAATTGATTTTTAAAAGACATATGACTCAGTTGATTGGAATTACCTTTGTGATATGATGTCTGCATTCGATTTCGATACAAAATAGATTAAATGGATTAGTGAATGCATCTCTACAGCATGTGATTCAGTTTTAGTTAACGAGAGTCCTACGGGGGAGTTTGGTTTGGAAAGAGGAATCTAACAAGGTGACCCATTATCACTTTTCTTGTTCTTAATTGCTACAGAATGCATTAGCACAATGATGAGAAGAGCGATCGAGTTGGGATTATATGATCCAGTGAAAATAGAAGACAGCAGAGTGCCCATCTCTCATATCCAATTTGCGGACGATACTCTATTCTTGGGCAAGGCCTCATTGAAAAATGCAATCTTTCTTAAAAGAATATTATTGTTATTGGAGATGGTTGCAGATCTAAAAATCAACATCAATAAATGCAATATTGTGGGACTGAATGTAGAGGGAGGCAAGATGAGAGACATAGCAGACATATTCAAATGCAGAATAGGCAAGCTTCCATTCAAGTATCTCGGAGTGCAAGCTGGATGCTCACACAGAAAAAGCTCGGATTGGGAGTACATTGTGGAGAAAATTCGAAACTAATTAAATAAATGGACTGGGTTGAAGGTGTCGATTGGAGGACGTCTAACCTTGGTCAATTCTATCATAGCCTCCATACCAAATTATATTTTCTCGCTAGTTCGTGCGCCGTCTTGTGTGTTAAAAAAATTACTAGAATGCAAAGATCTTTTCTTTGGGGGAGAGTGTGAATGTTAGGAAAACTACATGGATCAAATGGTCCAATGTCACTCGCCACAAACTTAATGGGGGATTGGGAGTTAGGGATGTCAATGATTACAACTTGTCACTGTTAGGGAAATGGGCTTGGCGAGCACTGAATGAAGAGGGGAAATTATGGGTTAGGATCCTACAGACTAGAAGAGGCAAATATCTTGGGCTTGGGGGGAGGGAAGAAGAGGTGAGTTCGGTTGTACTCAATAGGGGATGGTGGAGATCAGTCTTAAAAGCAATTAGGGATCAAAATGGGGAATGATTTGATGAGAAGTTAGATAGGGTGGTTGGAAATGGTAAAAACACAATGTTTTGGGAAGATAGATGGTTAGATCGAGTCCCTCTTAGGTCTCAATATCCACGTCTATATGTTTTAAGTCTTACAAAAGGTCAAAAAGTGTCTAACATCGGGAGTTGGGCTGAAAATGGTTGGGAATGGCAGTGGCAATAGAGACGAGAGTTTAGGTCTAGGGAGTCTGAATTTTTTAACATGTTGCTCACTGATATTGACAGGATTACCATTCAAAAAGAAATTAAGGACAAATGGAGTTGGAAATACGAAGGAGAAAGGGAATATTCCGTCAAAGCAGCTTACAATCTGTTGCAGAAGAGAAAGTTAGGAGGAGAAGTTAGCAATAAAGAAATATCTCAACTTCTTTAGAAATCTCAGGCGATTCTCAAAGCAAAAGTGCACTGTGGCGGATACTAAACAATGCTCTTCCAACCTTGAAAAATCTAAAGAGAAGAAATTGTCTGCAGGGGAATAAAAAAAAATAATGCTCTCTGTGTTAAAAGGAAGAAGAATCGACAGAACATGTTATAATAAATTGTTCGAAAAGCTCAGCAATATGGTCAAAAATTTTGTCATAGTGGAACATTTCTACTGCTTACCAGCCAGCATTCATGACCATTTCTTGTCATTTTGCAACCTCATTACAGGTAAAAAAGGGAGAAACATTATGTCAAGTGTATGGATTTGTTGTGCGTGGCTGATATGGAGCTCGAGAAACTCCATCATTTTTCAAAATGGCTCATGGAAACAAGAGAGGATCATGGAGGAACTAAAGAGTAGAGTTTGGAGTTGGGTCATCCATGTCAAAGGGGGTATGATAAAAGATACAGATTTCAGGACTTGGTCAATTAAACCAAGTTTATGCATTGAATTGTGATTATGAATCTAGGTTTAGAGTTGGTTAAAATTTTGTTATAGAAGCTCAAGAAATTGTAGCATTATTTTTGTTATCTTTATGTGGTTTTTATAAACTGGGGCAATTCTCATACCTTCTAATAAAATTTTTACTTATTGAAAAAAAATTGTGGGACAAGGGGGTAATAAAGTATGTTAGATATTTTATGTAGAGTAGTATTTTTGTTAATAAAATGTGTTAAGAGTTTGGTGGATTTGCTTCAATAGTATTAATGGAAAGTGAGATTTTTTAGTGGAAAAAGTAATGTTTTTCTTAAATACTTCTTCCGCCTATTATGTAGACAAGAAGTTTTAAAATGTTGTTTTTTTTACTTACTTTATTATTTTTTAGATAATATATTCCTTTTAAATAAACTTAGTAATAAATTATAGTCATTACATCTCACAAAACGCTTCACGTTTATTATTCCACATTATTTGAGAAAAGTTGTTCTATTTTAACAACTTTGTCGACTTTACAGAGTACTGTAATATTTTTAGTTAATATATAAGTATAAAGTAATGGTATGTGTATGAAAAAGGTGTGACAAATTTGAAATTTAAGTAACTTTTGAGGTTGTTGAATAAAGAAATGTTTATTTTTTTTGGATGTGAAGGGTTTTGAGGGGCGGGGGAGTAAAATATGTTATATTTGTTATGTGATAATGATTATTATGAGTGTCATATCCCACTCTACAAATGAGCCTTAACTGAAGACGAAGTGCTACGATTATGTATAACACTTTAAAAGGCCCCAACGCAAAGAAAACCCTAATAGTCTGAGGATTAGTTTTGCCAAAGCAGGATCTGACCATTCTTAAAGGACCGTTAGCTAAGATCTAAAAGGAGCCTAAATGCGGGCTGAAAGTATATGTGGCCGACCTTATAACTATAAGTTCGGTATATTACACATCTTTGTATTGGACTTACCTTATTGAAAGTTCAGCGGCTAGCCGAGGAAAAGGTCAGCCATTACCTTAGAAGATAACAAAACCCGAAGGCAGTTTTGGGAGTAGATACTGAAATTGATAGGAATAAATCACTCTCCACATCCCTATTAAAAGGACAAAATGCAAAAGGCCTGCCTCACTCTCTTAGCCAATAAGAAGGCACTCAAGGCCTAGGACCACCTAAACCCTTCAAAATTTTTTAAGCAATGGTCTCCTCCCCCTGTAGCAGATTTGATTTCCTCTATCACACATGGCTTCATCCGTTTGGCTAATAGCTAGGGCAAGAAAGGAGCCTGTGAGAGGAATTAGGAAAACATATAAATAGCCTCTCATTTATTTAGGAAGGCAGGTTACACTTCATTGTCTTCTTCCCCAATAGTTGAATGTTGAGAGTTTGAGAGCATGTATGAACAAAAGATACGAAACATAATAAAAAGAGAGTACTTGTTCTATCCATCTTTCTAGATCTCTGTTTCATGAGATTATTAATGTGTGATTTATTTATTACTCCAAGCATAAGCCCAACCTATTAATAGACCCAAATCTTGATATTCTTTCATAGAAGTGTTTGGCATCTTAATAGAACCAGGAGACAGGATGGAGGAAATACCACCTCTACCCCAAAGGCAAACCCACAGTTCACTACACAACAGGAAGGTCAAATACCACCCCAACCTAATAGAAAGATGAAGGCGGCGTATATCGGAGAGCCTACATCGCTTCCGTTGTAGTACAGAAGAATACTCGGAGATGTCTTCATTTTCAAGGGGTCCAAATGGAAATGATAAAGTGGAACTAATGGAAAAGGTGCTCCATAGATTGGAGGAGATAGATAAAAGACGAAAGGCAGGGGAATTTGGCAACCCACAACCTATAGTGGGCCGATCTCTTTTTGCTACGAAAATCTACAACATCCCTAGGCAGCTGAAAGTGAAATTGTCACAGGTGCCTATCTTTAATTGCGACTCTAAACCTTACGCCCACATAGATAGATATCTAATGTGGATGGGTGCTTAGGGAAGTAATGATGCTACCGATTGTAGAACGTTCCCGCTAACCTTGGGGGATGAAGGGCTATCTCAGCTTCATTGACCATCATACTAGATTCACTTGGTTTTATTTGCTTAAAGAAAAATCTAATGTCAATTATGCTTCAGTTTCATAAGCTCATTCAAACTCAGTTTCACACCACAATCAAAGCTTTTCAGAGTGATGGTGGTGAATATATAGGTCTACATTTTTTAAAGAACATGGTATTGAAGACAAGATTTCTCTCCCATACACTCCCCAACGAAACGGCTTAGCAGAGAGAAAACATAAGCATCTTTTTGAAACGGGATTATCTCTCCTAGCCCACTCTTCACTACCCATGGCTTTTTAGGATGATGCATTTACCACTTCTTGTTACATCATAAATCGAATACCAGCCAAATCTATAAACTTTAAGACACCCTTGGAACTTCTTTATGGCCACAAGCCAGATTATAACAAATTCAAAATATTTAGTTGCTTGTGTTATGCCTATCTTCGACCATATAAACACAAGCTTCAGTTCAGGTCCATCGCAGGTACTTTTCTTGGTTATAACAATACTTATAAAGGGTAGAAAGTGTTGGTACCCTCTGAAAAACTCATAATCTCCAGAGATGTTATTTTTTATGAAACAATTTTTCCTTTTTGCTAAATCTTATCCATCTCCCAAATCTGATATTTGTTCACATACACTTACCTCACCCACAACCATACACCTTAACACTTTCCAAACTTCCAGCCCATATGTTATCATCCCTTCTTCTCCTTCTAGCAACAACAACTAATGTATTAGGACTTCTAATTGTGATACCATTTTTGATCATGATAATGCATTCTTAACTATTGTTATTTCCTCTATGAGTAGTAGTTTTGCAGCTCTAGATTCTCCCTCTGCAACTGGCTCTATTAACACTTCCCCAGAATCTATCCAAGGCATCCCAGTGCAGTAGAATACACATCCCATGATTACAAGAGTCAAAGATGGAATCTTTAAACCAAAGGTTTACTTGTCGATTGTTTCTAAAGATCAAGAACCAAAGTCTGTTAATGAAGCCTCACAACACCACCATTGGAAAAAGGCCATGGATGAGGAAATAGCAGTTCTTCACAGAAATCGTACTTGGAAACTCACTACTTTACCAGCTAAAAAAATCTTATTGATTGTAAATGGGTATTCAAGGTTAAGAAGCATACAGATGGTACAATTTCAAAATATGAAGCAAGGTTGGTAGCTCAAGGATATACTCAAAGTACAGGGTTTGATTTCAAAGATACTTTCAGTCCCGTAGTTAAACCAGTCACTATTAGATTGATTCTCAGTCTTATCGTTCATTACAATTGCTTGTAAGACAATTGGATGTGAACAATGTATTTTTACATGGGGATATAGTTGAAGATCTCTACATGAAACAACCTCCAGTTTTTGAACAGGGTCACGGATTGGTTTGCAAGCTCTCTAAAGCGCTCAATGGACTTAAATAAGATTCTAGAGCTTGGTTTCTTAAGGTGAAGAATGTTCTTTTAAGTCTTGGGTTCTTTAATTCTAAGGCAGATACTTCATTATTTTACAGGTTTCGTGGTGAACCAGTCATCTAACTTTCAATATAAGTTGGTGACATCTTGATTACGGGAAATGATTCTTCAAAAATCAACTTGGTGATTCATGAATTAAGTAAGATTTTTTCTATAAAGAACTTAGATCCCCATCATCATTTTTTGGGAATTGAAGTCACCAATACTCGTCAAGGCATGCATCTTTGTCAAGCTAAATACGTCAGGGAGCTTCTTCAAAAAGCTAACATGTCCAATGCTCACGGTATTGCCACTCTTATGGTTACAGCACCACCTTTGCCCAAAAGTGACGACGGTCACCCGATCTCTGATCCAAGTGTGTAGGAGTATAGTTGGTGCATTACAATATCTTGTCGTAACTGGATCGAAGATTGGTTATTCTATGAATAGAGTAATCTTATTCATGGCAAATCCTCTTAATACTCATTGAAAGACTGCCAAGAGAATCCTTCTACACTTAAGTGGCACTCGGGATTTTGGTATTCACTTTCAAAAAGGTTCTCATCTCAATATTTTTGGGTTTTCAAACTCAGATTGGGGAGGTGATCCTGATGATAGGAGATCTGTTTCAGGATTATATGTATACTTTTGCATCAACTTAGTTGCGTGGAGTTCAAAGAAACAACATCGGTATCCAAGTCAAGCACTGAAGCTGAGTATAAAAGTTTGGCTCATGTTACTGTAGAAATTTTGTGGATAAAATCATAACTTGGAGAGCTACATATTTCACTTTCCAAAACCCATGTTGTTTGGATTGACTACATGAGCACTATCTCTATGGCATCTAATCATATCCTTTATGCCAGAACTAAACACATCCAATTGGATTATCATTTTGTTAGAGAAATAGTTGTTGCACAGCAACTTAACATTCAACATGTGCCTTCTCTTGATCAGGTTGCTGACATATTTACCAAGCCACTTAGCTTCCAATTCTTTGCAATGACAAACTTAACATCTTTTCTTTAGCCACACAAGAATTGAGGGGGAATGTCAAACGTGCTTTCCAGCTTAGCAACAATTATTTTGAATGAAAGTTTCCTTGCTCAAGATGGTGACAAGTGAAAGCTCATAATTCATTGATAGTACAAGTTTGTTAGCTAGTATATCAGAATTTGTTAGCTAGTATACAATGTGTTAATACGTGATTGGTGGATAGGTTCATATTCTCTCTTTAAGTAGATTGACATCTATTATTGTAGCTATTCCATTTTTTTATGTAAAGCAAGATAATATCAGATGTCTAAAGCTTCATATATGGCTTCTTTGAGCTTATTCAATACTGCTTTCTCTGCTTTTCCATCACTTAGTACCTTGAAGGGAATAGTGAGTATTGGAGACACTCTTATGAGCCTTTTTTAGATTGTCTTGGTAGTCTAGAATCTAAGTATCTTGTGAAGGAAATTAGGTGGAAATAGTAAGAATCTTTACTACTTTAATACTAGATATTAACCATGACATTTTCATAAATCTAGATCAATCCCTAACCAAAATGTTGTTAGTCTTAGTACCTTCTTAGATCGACACACCTTCATCTATTCTAGATCTTTGTTACTTAAGCTTTATTCATAATCAACCTTGATCCTTATAAAGCATACAAGATGTTAAAGGATATAATATTGGAGGAGTCTTAAGTGAGACCGTCTCATGGATTATGATCCGTGAGACAAATTATTCATAAATAAAAAGAAGTGTATTTTAAATTAAATTAAATTAAAAAATTAAGTAAAAATTAAATTTAAAAAAAAAGTAAAAATAAGGACCCTATTTGGTTATATTATTAAGTATATTTAAGACTAAGAAATTAAAGCAAAAGAAGGGCATATATTTTAATAGTTTATAGGCTGAAACTTAGTGTGCCCCAGGAGCACCGTGCACTCAAATACCCATTTTGTATATCCTACATTTCCTGAATTTTTTTTAATAAAAGTGTATACCCTTTAGAACAAAGTGGTGTATAAGGGAAGTGATAAATAGCTATAATCTAGCCAGATAGAAGTAGATTTTTGTGTAGTTTTCATGAAGATTGAGGTTAAGTAATTTTGAGTTACAAAAATACCCTTCCCTCCTTATTTTAAGTTTGGAACATTCTCAATGCTAAATAATTAATTGGGTCCATTACTACCAGGCAGTGGCGGACGCAGGATTTATGTTCAGGGGGCCCGAAATACACTTCATTCGTCTCATAATACAATTCATTTTTGTAGTTTTACATATTTAAAGGAAATTTATTTTATTTATTATTTTTACTAATGTTTTTATGATATTTTTAAGTAAAAAAAATAATCTTATAATGTATAAATTATATTATGTATTAGGTGTGAGTGATAATTTTGAAATTAAAATCTTTTAAGGTTATTGGATAGAAATTTAATTTTCTTTTTAAGAGAGTGAAAATAATGTTATAAAATAAATAAATGAAAAGATGTAAAAAAAAATTATGCTCCACATAGTAATTATTACTATATTACTTGTATAAAATAATTCAATAGTTATAAAAAATGAAAATTATACTATTAAAAAAATCATTACCCTTAGTAATAAATTTTACTCCTATTATTATAATAATAAAATTTACATATTATCCTTAATGGGGTAATAAATATTATTATAATAATAAAATTTACATATTTTTTTATATAAAGAAAGATATAAAATTAATTAATTACAAAAGAATAAAATTAAGAAGGGTTAATTGCAAAAAAAACTACGAACTTTACATTTATTGCAAATTAATCATCACTTTTAAGATATTAAAAAAAAACACCACCTTTAAGTATTATTAAAAATAATTGCAATTAACCCAATTAAGAATTAAAATAATATAAAGAAGTATATAAATAGGTAATTATTATTATTATTATAAATTGAAAAGAAAAAAGCTGGGAAGTGCCCTGACATTGAGTTTGAGGGTTAAGAATGCACTTCTGGTCAGCTCCACCACTGGGCCACTCAAGTAATTTGGACCATAAACTACATATATACTAATTATTTTTAGAAGTTCAGGGGAGCCCCGAGCGTCCGCCTCTGCTGCCAGGTACATTTGACAAATTCTCTTGTGAGACATTATATATATGAGACTGTTTGTGAGACGTGTTAAAGTATGTCTATTATATAGATAAAGTATGCTTAATGGTTGTTAAAGTATGTTTTCTAAAATATGATAAATGATAAATCAAAGTATGATTTTAGGGTGTTATAATATGATTCATTATTGACATATTTTAACTATAAATAAACATATTTTATCTATATAATAAGCATACTTTAGTAGTTGGTCAACCTGTCTCACAACCATCTCACAAAAAACCTATCTCACAAGAGAGTTTCTCGGTACATTTTATATACTATTATTACTAATAGGTACATTAAGCTAAAAATATTACTAATTAATATATTTTAAATGAGAGATATGACTTTCTTATCCTTAATGGATTGTATTCAATTATATATTCCATCTTTTTCTTCTAAAAATCCGTTGGGATTAATTCAACTCATTCCACATTGTGAGTTACGCGCCATATTCTGCGCTCAATTTCTGAATACATTGTTAATAACATTAAATATTATGATACTTATTGATTTTGAATACAAAAGCATTTCAAGAATGAATCTAAAATATATATTGAATACATTCTGGTTATTTCGTGGAATATTGAGAAAATATTTCTGAATACATCTTTATTGAATAGTAAATATTCTAAATACTAACTGATTTTGAATACTAAAGCATTTCAATAAATGACTCTGAAATATTGAATACATTCTGAATATTTCACGAAATATTCAGAAAACATTTTTGAATACATCGTGGTGTTCAGAATTTATATGACTAAAATCATCACTTATGTTTAGAAAATGGTATAAAATCATCATGGTGTAGGGGTAAATAGGATTTTATATATTGAAAAGTCCTATTTACCCCTATATGCATCAACTAACGGATAAATAGAACTTTTCAATATATAATTTTGTAGTGCCTAATACTAAAATATATTCTTTGTATCTACTAGTAATTTTACTATATATTTTGTAATATATAGTAATAAATCCTAATTAATTATTTCTGCAAGTTTAAGAACTAATAATGAGAAGCATTAATGACATATCTTTCAATTAATTTTGCTATTTCATAAAATTTTATATTTAATGTAATATAAATTTTGTAATTTATAATCATTTTAATTACATTAATCATGTGATTATTAATTCTATATTAAAAAAAGAATAATTAATCTCGCAAAGAATAATATTTGAGATGCCGTTTCATTAAATATTTTTTATTAAATAATTATATTTAATTTTTAAATAAATTAAGTTATTATATAAAATTAAAAAATAAAACATTTACGATTATATAAAAGGGTAGGTCTTTGGTGAGACCGTCTCACAGATCTATTATATAACATGAATCCTATCCTATTCATTAATATAAAAATAAAAATAAAAAATAAAAAAGAATTAAGTAAAACAAGGACCTTGTTTGGATAAGCTAATTATTAGATAAAACATTAATAAATTAGCGCCGGTCATGTGCATGGGCAGCGTGGCTATGTTTGTTTATTTCAAGTTTTCAGTTTTAATAAATATTATTATATTTTATTATTATTATTATTATTATTAATTATTCAATTATAATAATATTATTAATAATCAATTATTAAATAGTTAATTGTTTTGTTTTTACTTTATCTTAATCGAATATCACTATATACTAAAAACGTTATTACTTTTATTGTTATGGCAAAATTTTAGTGAAATAATAGTACTAATAATTAAATTAAACGGATATCACTTTTCTTTGATTACAAATCATATTTTATTTAAAATATTATCACATTTTATTCATTCTATTAACTGTTTGTGAAATACACTTTTGTAATTAGTTATCATTTTTCTTTTAAAATGTTATTACTTTTTTATAATATAAACCTTTATGAAACAATTCATAATATCATTATCACTTTTTATTAAAAAATGTTATCACTTTTCGTTTACAATGTTATCACTTTTCATTTATACTATAAATTGTTCATAATATAATAGTTTCATCACGATTATCACTTTTCACCAATTGAGTATCACATTTTATAAATTTATAATATTTAAATAAAAATAAATTAAATGAATAACAAATTTAAATTAATAAAAAATTTCATAATAAAAATATAATTTAAAAAATAACATTATATATATACAAAAAATATATAAAAAAGACCTAATTAATTTATTTTTATAATTAAATTTTCAATTTTCTAATTTGACTACAACCAAATAGGGCCCTTACAAATTAATTAATGAGTTAATGGGTGATCCGTCTCACATAAGATGATTCGCGAGACGGTCTCACCCAAATCTTTAACTATATAAAATTAATATTTACATAGCTGGAATGTAAATTATTTATCCATTAAATTCATTTAAATATTTTATATAACATTTTATTCAATTATGCATATAATAATATACAAGAATATTTACACAGAAATACGGTTGTTAAATTGATTTTAATTTGAATGTTGTTAAACTTATTTTTTTTAAACACTTAATAAGATATTTCGATAATAATGTAGAAATATAGATTCTAACACAATTCATATCAGATTTTCTCACTTATATAATTTAGATAGTATACGGTCTTGAATAACTTTTTTAAAAATTAGGTATGACATTATTAATTTCATATAATACTGTATCACGTAAACCTTACGTGAGATATAAAAAGTGATAACGTCATTAATGAAAAGTGACGTTCAATCAATGAACTATTTCATGAAAAAAATTATAGTATAAATAAAAAATGACAATATTTTATAGAGAAAATGATAATAATATTATTATTTTTTATTTACGTCTCACGTAAAGGCTTACGTGAGACGGTCTCACACAAGTCTTTGCATTATTTAAATTCACAATATAATTTTTTCAAATACAAAATATAATTAGTTCATTGTGTATTACATTACACTATAAACAACTTATGTGAGATAGATAAAAATTGATATTGTTATTCCATTAACAATTTATAGATTAAATGAAAAGTGATAACATTTTATAACAAAAATGATAACTAATTTAAAAAAGTGTAAAATGATCTACTGTGAGACAGTTTCACGCAAAATTTTTCCAAAATATAACAAACTCTCTTGTGAGACCTCATTTATGTGAGACTGATGTGTGTCAAATACCCATTTCTAATTTAACTCGTTTTAACTCTTCTTTTTAATTAATATTGAATTCGTATGAAAAAATATTATAATTATAATCTGTACATAATCAAGTTTAAACTCATATTATATTTCAGTGTTGTTATAATTGAACTGAAGATCGAATCGATGTCCTCAATGATTCAAAGTTCAACAGGTCGGACGATTTAACCGACGGTTCAATCGAAAAAACTAAAATTACTTATTTTAATAATATAATTTATTTTATACATGATTTCATCTTAACATGTACATATATGAATAAACAGTGAAATAAATAACAAGTTAAACAGTGAGCCCTCTCTATAAGCCACTTGAGGCACGTCCTGTGATTTACCTCCTGTCGGATTGTATACTAAAAGCCTAGCTTTAGTAGGAACAATGAGTTAACAATTTATTTGTAATGAGAATCATATGATCAAATGATTGCGTCTTATAATTTATTTATATGTCGATGCAATAGTCAATTTACTTTATACTGTAGATAATATGGTGTGCGACAACACGCGAAAGGTCATATTATCAGTTTCCTTATAAAGTATAAATAAATTCTCACAACCGAGATAGACGGAGACTCTCTATCAAGATGGTTGTAGTGTGGTTTAGTATTAGCTTGTCTTGGCTATAGAATCACATTAGTGCACTTTGTGTGTATTAAGCAGGACCTTTTAAGATCGTTCGACTTATACTGACTATATAGGAGAACTTGATCTCAGTTATTATGGATGTCCGTGCTCTTAATCTCTATATAATAACCTCAACACGTAAGACAATATGTACTTCTTTGATTCATCAATGGGTGAGATTTACATGTATTAAATCAACAAACTTGGTGAGTTGGGAAGTAGTGTTGTCTCTATGGTGTGCTGTTGATTGTAGAAGGAATCCGTGTCCGTTATAGGTTGATGATGTCTCCTTGAGGAGCTCATAAGGATTATCAAGTAAACCTTGCAGGTGGATTTATTCCGGCATGATAATAAGGTTGAGTGGTACTACTCTCGGATGAGATATTAATTAACGGAGTTGTCAATAACTTAATTAATTAATAGGCATTGTATATCTTAAACATGGGGAGACTGTCGGATTCATAATAAGAAGGAGCTCATAACGTAATTATGAGATTAGAATGGTAGTTCAGTAATAATATTTTACTGGTATATATTATTATTATTGGACTTAAGTATAAGCTTTGGGCTAAGCTTGAATACTTAAGCCCAATGGAGGCTCAACTCTAATTTCTCCTCATGGTCCCTGCTGTAGCCCATATATAAGTCATCTCAACTGTTCTAACCCTAGAGAAGCACGCCTAACACATGAAGAGGGTAGACGAAACAACAGATTGAGAAGATCTCGAAGATCGTCGCCTACACGACGTCGAGATTGGACTTGGAAATACAATAGTAGACCGGAAGGTTGCTTGCTGCTGATGTCCATTAACTTGCATGATTTTTATAAAATCCTACATAAGTCATAATTCAACGTGTTATATACTGATGGAATGCCACGAAAGTGAGGATCATTTTGGCACATAGATCACTTAATCGGAGATCAGACGAGGGAGTTACGCCCAAAACGGTGAACATACCCTGGTGAAAGGTAATATGTTTCTTTGATTTCTTTCTTCCGTTGAATTAGAAACGTATGGAACTCTAACTGTTCACGTTAACAAAATGATCGAACGCCAACAATTAGTATCAGAGCTTTGGTTTTGTGGTGAAGCGTGAAAGGTTAGGCTAAGGTTTATGTGCTTTTTATGTGATTAGGGTTTTAGAACTTGGTTTCTCAATGAACACCCTAATTGTACACGATGCACGCATCTCACACCTGCACTGCACGATGGCTCATAGGTCCCGAGTGATGGGATGTTGAGCAGTAGTGTTGAAGACGATGACCTGATTAGAAACAGTCGACGAATTCATAGGGGCATGAGCGGTGATTGCTGCTGGTAAGGGGCAGCACTTCGGTGTAGGTACGATGGCGGCAAAACAGCGCTGCATGATTGAACGGGGGCAAGGTATCGTAATGGGCTCACGGCAAGACATGCGATCATAGAGATGGCGGATGGTGCAAGTTGCGGTACTGCCTGTTGGGCCTAGGGCACGCGACAATTGACCATGAACCCTGCATGAACCCATGATGACACGGCCGAAATAGTGGCGCTGATGATCGTCGCATAATGGCTGGACAGAGGACATGCCTGCTCGTGGTGAATCCGGCAGACAGCAGGGGTGAATCAGGCAGTGTCCAGAACGGTTCAGGCGAGCCCAGGTGGATTCTGATCGAGTCCAGGTGGATTCAAATTGAGCCTGCTTATAGTTCCGGGCGAGTCCTACTATTTTTTTGGGCGAGTCTGTCTTCTTTTTGGGCAAGTCATCGATGTGGCTGGGCAGAGTCCTGCGGGATTGTGAACAAGTCGAGCAGGCTGCCGGCGACTTAGCGACGCTGGTGGGCAAACGCGAAGCTGGACAGCTGCACGAATAGATAAGTCGGTGCGAGCACACCATTCCAGACAAGTCAGATCGATATTCCGAGCGAGTCTGACAAGGTTCTGGGTCGTATCTACAAGTGGCCGGGTCGGGTCTGGGTGCAGGCCGGGTCTAGTCTTTATGGAGGCCAAGCGAGTCGTGCGTGAAGTGTGGAAAGCAAGCTGGTGTGCAGAAGTCCGGCGTCTTGCACGGAGCTGAACACTTGCTGCTAGGTGATGCGCGATGGAGTAATACGCTGGGCGCCGGGCGCATAATGTCTCACACACGTTGGGGCATGGATCGGTGGGCATTGGCTCATTGGTGCACGCGGGCTGTGTAATCGTCGTGCATAAAGCCATGTGATGGCGGGCAAGCACGGAAGCTGCTGATGGGTGTTCGTAGTTGTGTCCTGGCTTAATGGGCATGCACGATGGATGTCGAGTGGAAGCTCGGAGTCGTGCGGTGTGCCGGGCGTTGGTGGGCATGACTGTTGATGCACGTAAGGCTGCTCGTGCTGACATGTGGTGTCAGTTTCGCGAATAGATGGGCAGCTTGGCAAGGGATGTCGAGCAGGGTGCCAGAATGGTGGAGCAGGTTGGGGTCAAGGAATTGGAGGAATATTCCACATAAGATTTTTCTGGAATTTCATTTAGGTCGAACCCCGCATAGTCGCAGTTGCCCGCATTCGTGATTGGTGGCGAACAATCGAATTTGCTGATATATAATTATTAATAATTGATTTAATTATCTGATTATTGTTATATATGTATGCATGATAGGGGTGTGCGGATCGGAATTCGGTATGAATTTTTAATTATTGCATGATTCTCTGTGATTTACTTCCTTATGTGCCATAATAGGAGCATGCTAGGTTGCGTATTATATCTGAATATTATATGTATGTAAAACCTTCGGTGATAAATAACTAAGTGGGAGAGGGAAATGGTAAATAATTTCTGCGGCCTCCATTATTGGTTTGTAAGTGATGTGAGTAAACTTGCGTGTTGGCAATAGGCCTTCCTCCACAACGGATGAGTTTATTCACAGAACACTGGTACAGACTTCATTAAATAATTATTGTTTGTAATGTGGCACATGAACTTTCGTGTTGGCATAGACCTTCCTCCCTAACGGATGAGTTTATGTGTGGTTCACTGGTACAAACTTATAATTGATGATTGTAGAAAGTTATCCGAGCGCGTGTGTACTTCTCCAACTGTAAGGCACATAAGCTTGCGCAATGGACTTGAGATCAAATAATAGTGTACACTTAGGTGTAAATAATTAGTATCCTCCCCAACGGAGTCACTGCTATTATTTAGATGGCTAAAGAGGAACCGACTATTAATTATTTTGTCATGAAGTTAGGTTGACAAATAAAATTAATGGGTAAAACCTTCTCTTGTAAATGTTCGGGTTTGTAAACGTCCATACTAACGTGACTTGCAGACTTACGGTGCTTGAGATGTCGGTGAATTTTTATTTTATATTGTTTTGAGGGAATCAATATAAATGGATAAATTCGAAGATTTGATTGATGTATTTATTTATGATTCTATGCAATTTCAAATGGTTTTATTTCACTTATTGTTGACTAAAAGAAATTATATTTACTAGTCCAAAATTAGATGATTAGAAAATAATCTTGGTTTCGATTTTACTGCTTAGGAAAACATATGTGTTCTCACTAAGGATGTCCCATGGTGCCTATTAAAGTCTCTAGAGAAGAAGTGAGAGGTTCATAGAAATATGATGGTCTCATGCGACTCTTCAGATACTTGAGTAAGTTATAAAAGCAAGAGGTCATGGATAAGTTGATGAATGAATTGAAAGATATGGATAGAAATTGAAAGGGAAACCTAGGTCAATTTTATTCTTCATAATTTGTCTAGATGTTTTGAGCAAGGTTCACCTGAATTACAAGAGGTTGTATATGGTGGGGAACTTCTGACAAAACATGTGGCGAAGGAAATCCAATTTCATCAAGATGTGAACAAGGTTAGTATCTCATTAACTAGTTGTTGTAGCATGATTAGAGATGACATCTACTAACACGTTCTGTGTAGATACCAGAATCACTAAAAGCCTGCAACTAAGTGATGATGAGATTATTGTATATATGGGTAATCCTACAAGAGTAGTGACTGTTGCAGTGTGAGTTGTTTATTTATCTAGGGATAGAAATAAATGTTTGATTATGAGAAATTGTCTTTACGTACGTTTTCATAGAAATAATTTCATTTCAGTTTCTATGTATTTACGGATGGATACTCCTTTTCATTTAAATGACATGGTCATAGTAATGAGGAATGGAGCTATAATTTGTTGTTGTACGTTGGTGACAATTTGTACACTCTTAAATCATGTTTATCCCACGGATACAAAAAATTAAAATTAATAACTCGTCTTCTAATAATAATAAGAGAAAGACTCTTGTGGAAATGGTTAGATGGATGATGAGTTATTTGGAATTATTAAATTTATTTTATGGATATGCCCTAGAAACAGTAATTCGTATGAATGTTTGTCTGTTTGTGGGATATCCTAGAAAAATGAAGGTGATTTATTTAGTCCAAAAGATCGAATGGTGATTGTTAACACAAATATTAGATTTTTGGAAAAGGACAATGTAATAAATCACATACCCATGTATAAGTTGTTCTAAAGGAAGTGAGAGGGAAAATACAAAGTGTTAGTACCAATTGTACAATAGGAGATACCACAAGGTAAACTGCAACGCGTGTCACGTTTGATACACAATTGCGTGCAGTGCCTTGTCTTTGTTTGAGGGTTGTTCAACAACCGGATAGATATATATTTTGGGAGAGTCATGACACTTGGTCCCTAGTAAACATGAAATTGACCCACGAATACGACGAAGCACTACAAGATCGAAATGCAATATCTTAGCAAGTTGAAATTATTTCTAAAATAGAATCGATGGATTCTAAATCAAGTCTGGGAGCTTGTATGACCACTAAAAGGTGTAAAAGCCATTGGAAGTAGTCATATAAAATTAAAAAAGGATCATACGGTAAGGTGAAAACCTTATAAGTAAAGCTTGTTGCGAAAAGGTATAATCAGAAAGAAAAGGTTCGATTATGAGGAATCCTCTTCACCGATAGCTATGTCTATGTTGATCCGGACTCTTTTATCTGTTGCTACTCATATGAAATATGAGAGTTAGCAAATAGATGTCAAGACAACTTTCCTGAATGGAAGTCTTGAGGAAAATGTCTATGTGAAGCAACCAGGGTGATTCATTGTAAATGCTAAGAGTATTTTGATTGAAAGCTTAAAAGTGTTCATTGATGGACTAAAGCAAGCTTTAAGATCATAAAACATCTATTTTGATGAGGTAATATAGTGATATGGATTTATTCAACGCGCGGATGTGTCTTGTGTATTGAAAAAAGTGAGGAAAATGTGGTAGTATTTCTTATACTATACATAGATGATATATTGATCATTGAAACCAGTGAAAGATTATTGTCGGGCGTATGGGTATGGTTGATAAAGCAGTATGAAATGAAAGACTTAAGAAAAGCAAAATATATCTTTTTGATCACAGTAATACGGATCACAAGAAAGGATGTTATACTTGTCTCAAGCTTCATGAAATGATACGATCCTTACTTGTTTTAGCATGTAACTTTATCTAAGGAAATGTGTCTTGAGATACAAAAGAAGATAAAGGTGATCAAGGCGGTTCCTTTTTCTTCAGCAAATAAGGAAGCTAAATCTATGGAATGCTATGCACGAGAATGAATATATGTATTGCCAATGGCATGGTCATTGAGTATCAAGGTAACCCGTAATAAGAATGTTGAACTGTGGTAAGACATATACTTAAGTACTTGAAAAAAGACTAGAAATTATATGTGGGTTTACCGGACAGATTCATTATTTCTTGTGAGTTATGTAGATTCAGAATTTTCAAATCAGATAGGGACGACAGTAAATCCACCTCAAAGATTATGTGTATAATTTTAGGAAGTAGAGTCATAATGTGGAGGAGTGTTATATAAAAATATATTTCTGACTCCGGACTCCATCATGGGAAGATGATAAATTGGAGTCTCTGAGGCAGCCAAAGTATTTATATGACAATAGAAACTTCATGATGGACTTCGAAGTGTTTCTAAGTTTGCCTAAGATTATCACAATTTATTTTGATGATAATGGTGCAGTTGCAAACTTGAAGGAATCACAAGCCCATAAGGTAATTAAACACATGGAGCGCGAGTACCACTTATTATGAGAATTCGTATGATGAGGGGAAGGTTGTTGTCGCCTAGATTGCATCGGATGATGACCTAGAATATCCATTTACAAGGACCTTAAGGAGAGAGCTTTTGATGGTCGTGTAGTGGGAGTGGGAATCAGATGTATGGCAGAAGATATGACAGCATAGTCTTTTAGTATAAGTAGGAGATTGTTGGATTGTATACTAAAAGCATAACTTTAGTAGGAACAATGAATTAACAATTTATTTGAAATGAGAATCATATGATCAAATGATTGCGTCTTATAATTTATTTATATGTCGATGCAATTGTCCACTTACTTTATAATGTAGATAATATGTCGTGTGACAACATGCGGAAGATCATATTATCGGTTTCCTTATAAAGTATAAATATATGCTCACAACCGAGATAGACGGGGACTCTCTATCGGGATGGTTGTAGTGTGGTTTGGTATTAGCTTGTCTTGGTTATAGAATCACATTAGTGCACTTTGTGTGTATTGAGCAGGACCGCTTGAGATCGTTCGACTTATACTGACTATATAGGAGAACTTGGTCTCAGTAATTATGGATGTCCATGCTCTTAATCCCTATACAATAACCTCGACACGTAAGGCAGTATGTATTTCTTTGATTAATCAATGGATGAGATTTACATGTATTAAATCAACAAACTCGGTGAGTTGGGAAGTAGTGTTGTCTCAATGGTGTGCTGTTGATTGTAGAAGGAATCCGTGTCCGTTATGGTTTGATGAAGTCCCTTGAGGAGCTCATAAGGATTTTTCATATAAACCCTGCAGGTGGATTTATTCCGGTAAGATAATGAGGTTGAGTGGTACTACTCTCGGATGAGATATTAATTAATGGAGTTGTCAGTAACTTAATTAATTAATGGACATTGTATATCTTAAACATGGGGAGACTGTCAGACTCATAATAAGAAAGAGCCCATAACATAATTATGGGATTAGAACAGTAGTGCAGTAATAATATTTTAGTGGTATATATTATTATTATTAGACATAAGTATAAGCTTTGGGCTAAGTTTGGATACTTAAGCCCATTGGAGGCCCAACTCTAATTACTCCTTCTGATCCCTGCTGTAGCCCATATATAAGTCATCTCAACTGTTCTAACCCTAGAGAGACATGCCTAACACGTGAAGAGGGTAGACGGAACAGCAGATTGAGAAGATCTCGAAGATAGCCACACGACGTCGAGATTAGACTTGGGAATACAGAAGAAGACTGAAAGGTTGTTTGCTGCTGCTGTCTGTCAACTTGCACGATTTTTTATAAAATTGCACAGAAGTCATAATTCGACGTGTGATATACTGACGGAAAGCCACGGAAGAGAGGATCGTTTTGGCATGTAGATCACTCAAATCGGAGATCATACGAGGGAGTTATGCACAAAACGGTGAGACTGCATAGGCTGCCGGTGAGAATCCTTCTTCTTCAACATACCCTGGTAAAAGGTAATACTTTTCTTTGATTTCGTGAGAAACGTATGGAACCCTAACCAAACGATCGAACGCCAACATCTCCTCCACTAATCCTCAGGACAGGAGCGATGGGGCGCTAATGGTAGGGTGCACCATATATGAATAAACACTTAAAAGTAAAAAAAATACTCCAATTAATTTGCATTAATTAAGAATTGATTTGGTGCTTCCCAACTAAAAAAGTTCATCCTGCATTAATTAGTTTATCATTTCCTGATGCTTTCCACCCAAAATATAAATTATTTTTAAATTTGAAAATAGACAAAGTCTCTAGAAAATACGGTCATCGCTCATTATAATAAAAAATAAAAATCAAAATCCGTGGTTCTCGATTCTGCTAATTCAACTAGTTTTTTCGATTTTGATCGGTCTGAACTGCTTTTTTCCAATATTATGTCTAAAACGATTTTTAATGATTATTCAGATCGATTCCTGGTTAAACCGGTCGATCCGGTTCCAAAATCACTGTTATATTCTTAGAAAAAAACTAATGAATATATAATTGAAATAACATAGAATCTGTGTTTTTATAATTGAACCGGAGATCGAATTGGTGTAGACTATAATTTGAAACTTAATTGACCGGACCGGTTTAAAAAAAATGTATAATCACTTTTCGAAGTTAAAAAAATAAATTTAAATAAAACATTTATAATTCATAATTTTTATTTTATATATAGTATAGCATGTCAATTCGGTGCCATAATTAATAATTTAATACAAATTTTAAATATTATAATTAAAAATATAATAAATTAAAAGGGAAACATTATAAAATAAAATACTAAAAAATTAAAATCTATATATATATATATATATATATATATATATATATATATATATATATATATATATATTCGATTCAATATGGTCCGATCCAATTCAACTTAAATTTCAATTTTAGGTAGTTTTAATTATATTTGTTCATAGGCTTAATGTTAGAGTTTCATATTATATATCTTTAACTCTATATATAATTTGGTTTGAAATATATATATATATATATATATATATATATATATATATATATATAATATTAAATTTTATTTATTTGAAATTTAGTATATATTTAAATTTTAATAGAAAATTAGATTATGTTATATTGCAAGTTTTTTATATTTTTATTTGATAAAAAATATTTTTTATAAATTGAGTCTTGTGAGTTGGGTTTACAAATGAACCTTATCTTTATAAAATTATTATTTAATATATAAAAAATTATTCTATGAAAAATAATAGTTTTATTTAGAAGAGTAATAATTAATATATTTAAAGAGTAATTTTCATGTACTAAAAATTAATTGATAAATTAAAAAGTTCGTCTCTTGTGTCTCTGGATGCATAAGGTGTATAAGGGTATAATATTTTGTTTTAAAGGGTATACATTTGAATTAATAAGGGTATAAAGTTTTTAATGAAAAGGTTGACTGAAATGTAAATAGTATAAATGTTTGATTAAGAAAATTATTTTTCTCCCAAAAAATAAAGAGTACACGTTCTTACATAAAAGGTTTATCATTTTTTATTTGGAGGAAAAAGTTAAATATTATTGTGAGTACAAATAGTATTAAAAATCATGGGATTTGAGGGCACGATCTCCCCAGGGGCACACAAGTTTTAACTTAAATTAGGACTTATAATTTTTTTATTTAAAAAAGTAATAATTTATATCTCTAAAATGTAATTTTTTATGTAAAGTGTAATAATTATAAATAGGATTAAAATGTGAACTCGACCACACAAGTGTTTGCATTTTTCATAATAATTTATTACTTTAAAAATTAATTTTTACACATTAAAGAATAAAATACAATATATCATATAACGAATTTTAAGATACAATCTCAATAAAATTAAACTACGCAACCATTGAACCAAATTAAAAGAAAAGTACAGGACATTGACAAATAAAAAATGCATGACACAGGGGGTCGAGCCTTAGAATCCTTAAGTCCCTACAAATGAGTATAAAAAATTGAAGTTAAGAATAAAACTTAAGAACATCATTTGATTTTGAAGTATTCAGAATTCATATCCGTATATAAGTGATGGAGAACAACAATAAAATTATTAGCTATATACTTCCTCCGTCCCACGTTAAGGTTTACGTTTTCCATTTTGGGTTGTCCCATATTAAGGTTTATATTTACTTTTTTATCAAGTTGGGTCCACACAAAACAATTAATTATTCCATGTTGGGTCCACACAAACACTAATACAACTACCCACTTTACATTAAATATTATTTCTCTCACCTCACTATACATTAAAATATTATATCTCTTAATCTCCGTGCAAAAAAGCAAAAGTCAACATTAATGTGAGACGGAGGGAGTATTATTTTTTAATTATTATAATTAATTATATATTATGATTTTTTAATAATAGTGTTATATTTAATTGAAATATTAATTGTTAGTCTAGTTAGTAGTTAGTTCACCAATCACCCATACACCCTTCTATCTCCAAGCATCCTTATTACTCCTCATCTATTCGTTTCTAAGGGAAATCAAACCAGGGTCACTCACTTTAATGAGGATCCTAGTGGCCAGGTGGTCTAGTTCACTTGATTTATATAATTAGCAATAAAAATTTTAAGATTTTTATAAAGTATTAGAGGTTAAATTTAATATAAATTAGTATTTAATAAAATTCATGTTGATATAGTATTATTTTCAAATTTTAAAATGCATAATATTTAATTTCAGATTTGTTAAATAAACTTAATATTTATTCATTATTTTATTTTATTTACTTAAAAATTATACATATTAAAATATATATATATATATATATATATCATATAATATTCGATATACATATATATTTGTTATGTGTATTATTATTTATCATTTTGAATTAATTCTTATCCTTCTGTCGTAATATTTCCCATGTTAAACACAAAGGTTTAATTATATTTTATTGGAAATGATGTTAGTTATTATGGGAATAATTATAGGAAAGAGATAAAAATAATAAATGTAAAGGAGTTAGAGATAATTATTACAGTGAAATAATGGAGGAATAGTAATTATTCAATAGCATTTAATTTTTCTATCCGGATAGATTCTATCCAAATGGTTTTTATTGTATTAATTAAAGTGTATACTTTTTAGAACAAAATGTAATACTTCTTAATTCACTTGAAAAAAAAACTTCTTAATTCACTAGCAAAAAACAAATACTCCCTCCGTCCCGTTTCAATGTTTACGTTTGTTTTTTGCACGTCGAAGAATGATAATATTTTAATAGATAAGGGGTAGAAAGATATAATATTTAATGTAAAGTGGGTAGGTGTATTAGTGTTGGATGATATATTAATTGTTTTAGTAGGTCCCATATTTCAAAAAGGAAAACGAAAATATTGAAATGAGACGCGCAAAATAGAAATGGGACGGAGAGAGTATATATTTATTGGGCGGACGAAGGAAGTAAGAATCTTATTATTTTATTGAAAATATATATAGTACTAGGAATAAAATAAAAAGTATAAATTTTTATATTAAATACTATAACATTTAAAACCATAGAATATAAATTGAATTTGATGCACAAACCTAAGTTCATGTTCCCAAATACACGAAATTTTATCATTCAAATTTTTAGTCCTGGATGCTAAACCAAAGGGTCATGTATCGGTAATAATCATAATTGGATATTTATGTGGTCCGGATGATGGGATTTGAATAATATAGGGTTATCTAAAGTCACTGACGACGTGTCACGTTACAAGACCTATAAATGATTCTCTCAAATTATTTTCCGACATGGCTCATTCTTGTCCATATGAGAGGATTGATCCATATGAATTTCACCTGGTCCACGTTCGATCCGGATACTGGGCCCCACCAATAATGATTTCCAATGTCTTGAATATCGAAACCCTTTACTTATCTACTTCCTCGTCCCATAGATGTTGATATAATTTTTTTAGCGCGGAGATTAAAAAAAATAATAATTTAATATAAAGTGGAGTAAAGTAAAGTGAGAGAAATAATATTTAATGTGTAGTGAGTAGTTGTATTAGAGGTAATATGTGGGACCCATAAGAATAGATTAATTATTTTTTGTGTGGGTCCATGTATTAAAAAGGAAATGTGTCAAATTTAGTGGGACAAACTAAAAAGGAAAGTGTGTCAACTTCTATGGGATGGAGAGAGTAATTCTTTTTCTTTTGAATAAAATAATGTTATATTTATATTATTTTAAATAGCTGATCCATAAGATAGGAACCATGAAAGTGAAAAAAACGCAAGTTCTAGTATGGATGTTTTATTTGATACTCATCCTGTCCCGTTTTAATGTTTATGTTTGCTTTTTGCACGTTGATGAAGGAGTATAATATTTTAATAGATAGTGGGTGAAAATATATAATATTTAATGTAAAGTGTGTAGGTGTATTAGTGTTGGATGATATTAATTATTTTAAGTGAGTCTCATATTCCAAAAAGAAAAACGTAAACATTGAAATGAGACGCGCAAAATAGAAACGTAAATATTGAAACGAAATGGAGAGTACTAGGTTGGGTGCGAATGAGGTGCTAACCCGAATTTCAAATGGCTCCTTCTGGTTTAGTACATATGACATCATTTATACCAAATTTGGATAGTTTTAAGTAAAAGATGAAAAGTTTAGGAAGACGAAGAGTTTCCTTCCCACCGCTTGGATCACATAGAGGACCATGAGATTTTAAGGGATTAATTAAACAACCATTCCAAGCAGATTGAGCAGAATGCTCTTCAAAATCCTGTACGTTAAGAAGCCACCATAAATATATAGAGTAAAATAAAATCTTCAAACATAAATATATTACGCTAGAGTATGTAATTAAGATATCATCTCTGGAGGTCTCAGTTCCTAATAATATTTCCAGCTTCCAGACTCACTAAGTACAAAGTGGAAAGTGCAGACCAAGAGGCTAGCAAATTATAAATTTCTGGGCCTTAGAGGCCTAAATTTGTTCAATTTCAGAATATAACCATAACAGAGAGGGAAGAAAATTGGAGCAAAATATAAATAAAATCAATAAAAGCATACAAATCATGTAAATGAGACAGATGAAATATTAGTTGTATTCACTTAAATAATTTAGCCATTAACAATGGTAGCACAACATTAGGTAGTTGCAATAGTTAAATAGTCGTCATTTTGTAACTATTTTTAAGAGAAAAACTTAAACTAAAACGGGTACATTCAAATAATTCTTAATCAGTGGAAGTCGTGAAATGGAAAGCGAAAGAGTTCAAAACAAAATTAATACCATAGAAATATCGAGAAAGCAAAAGATCATTACTTGTATCTTCCTCGAAATAACATACACCCAAATAACTGCAAAGACTCTATAAGGCATACTTACATCCTCTTTGCATTTTACCCCTCTGGTCATCATATTTTTCTCTGAATGTCTTTGTGTTTGCAAATCCGCATCAGGCTAGTAAGTAGAAAATGACAATATTTATACAGTTTTCATTCACTTCGTATATTAATAATTCTTTATAGATATGCAAATCTAAATCATAACCATTAAAAAAAAGACAATATTCAATTCCAGCAAACGAAATAAAATTATTTACTCCCTTCGTCCCCTTGAAAAGTAACTGTTTGCTTTTTGCACGTAGATTAAGGAGTATAATAATTTAATATATTTTGAAGTGAGAGAAATAATATTTTATTGTGTAGTGAGTAGTTGTATTAGTGTTGAGTGTGAGGTCATGTGTGGTCACATCAATCTAAAAAAAATTGGATACATTATAATGGAACAGACCAAAATGACAAAATTGATACATATCAAGGGGACGGAGGGAGTATTTATTTGCGTTACCAACTTCAAAAGTAATCCAAGGCACAATCACAACTTTTCCAGTGTCTTTGTAGCTTCGTGGTACATGACAACTAACACGCAATGATCTTTTAAGTTAAATGAAATGCAATTTTGAAAGTTATTGATCAATTTAATTATTGACATCACATAGTAATAATTGTATCTAAAGGCAGCAAGAGAACTCAAGAAAAATAAACATACCCCTCAATGGTGAGACCTCAAGGGAGGATCAAGCTTTATTATTTTTTTCTCCGAATCTTTCTTGGCTTTGTAAAATGGAATGTTTTTCATAATGACAAACCATTATCCTTGGCTTGAACAGGAACAATTAAGGTTAAAGCCTGTCAATTTCATGATATTAGCAGTGTTAATGAATTCCTTATATTGTTAAGGTCTCAAGAAAAGAATAGTCAGGATTTAGGGTCACAGTGTCTAGATATATTAGTGTCTAGATATTTATTTTATAATTTTTCCTTTTTCTCCTTATATTTCCAATGCTAGTGTGCATACAGGGTGAGATGAAGCTCAAGTTAAGATGAAGCTACAAAGTTTGTGTCATCTTAACCCTACACAATAAACCAGTTCTCATAATATCATCTAATCATGAAGTTTCCTTAATGTAGTGCATAAAACATTTGTGATAAGATGAATGCATGTGCGGGCATTGTATGCTGCAACCTAATTTCTTGAGACAAAAGAAAAGTCAAAAGAATTCTTTTGTTGAGAATTTTTCACAATGCTCTTATGACAAAGTGCTTAAGAGTTGATTGTGATTGGATAAGTGAAACCAACAGATAAATGGAGGGGCATCAGGGAAAACTGATCTTATAAAATGTTGTGCCTCCAGTTTGTTGACTTTAAATTAGAAGTGTATACGGGATAAAGGGAGTATCATCACTAAAAATAAAGGAGCGGTTATATGATATTAGCATTTATTTTGACTGAAAATACAAATGGTCAAAGTGCTTTGTGTGCCCCAAATCTAATTTAAGCCTATTTAAAACAAAAATCTCAGTGGTAAGGTAAATAGATCGTGAGTATGAAAAGGCACTCTTTGTCAACTTAAAAACACTAACGTAAACCAAACCAACATGATGTTCAAAAAGACGAATAATAAAAGTACATTTCTCTTCGTCAAAGCTATAATTTTAGGACTACTAAAAACAGAATTAATGGAAAAAAATTATTAACGAAGAAAGAAGAAACACATCAAAAGATGTAGCTGGGTCCATTAGATTACAATAACTATAAATCTCTATTTTTGTATCATAAACATATTCATAATAGTATTAAGGTACCAAATAAAAAGAATACATAGTCATGCATTTACCTCCATTTCAATTATATGACCAATCATTGTGTCTGATGGTTCAAATCCTTCGCGCAAAAGAATTTATATATATATGTTATAAATCTAATTTCATAGGATTTAAATCATTAGAAACCTCTACAATGAAATAATAAAGTTGTTTTTTTTTTTCTAATAATGCCACCCTTACTGTAGATATACAGTGCCTTTGGCATTAGAAGTAGTTATATAATTTAGGTTCACCTAAAAGGTATTGAATTCTACATGAGTCGAGAACATCGATAGTATCCAACTAATGAATTGCAAGATAATACAGGCTCAATTCCTTTAAAAAATAAAAAATCTATGCAACTTACGTTGAAAGTGCTAAGCTGCCAGGTTCACTAATTTGCATGCTTTCCATAAAAAACATATGTTAGGAAAACACTCAAGCCAATACTAAGCAATTAGTTTGCTTGTTTTCCAGTCTCTGCAATATTATTGAACTAAGGATTCTAATACCTTCAATTTATATTCATAAAACCTGAAATTTTCAAAATAATGAAGACATAGCAAGAAAATCATCCATGTGTCCTCCTTAATCCCTATAATTCTATAAAAATAATAACAGAGCACTTACAAGAGCAAGCAATGTCCATCAAACAAGAAGTACAAATTTTTGTAAGGAAATAGGGTATTCAGTGTTAAGAAAACATAAAAGATATTCTCGAATTGAATAAATAAAAGAATGAGAAGACATATAATGGAAAAAGGGATTAATAAGTTATGAGCTATTAATAAAGCCTCCCTCTCCCCCTCCCTCACCTCTTTTCCTCTCCCTTTGGTTTTTCCTTCCCCTCCCATGCACATCCTATCTATTTTTTTTGTTACAGCTTACAACATATTTTCTAATATACGGCAACAAAATTTATATACCCTTTCTGTATATAGGCAGTAATTAATATTATCAATTAATTTCTTGTTTTATGATATTTTAATATATTAAACGTTGAGATCATTGAATGATAAATAAACTATAACTTAGGAAATAACTAATATTCATATACTTAAATGTCTTAAAATCAAGCAACTTACCTCAAATGAGGATGGGAATGATTGAGCTCCCTGCATCAGTTGATTCATTATCTATAGAAGATACCTCCAGCACGAATTTAGCTGGTATTCATTGAAAGATAAGAAGTAGAAAACCAAAATTCTCATTTTTTAATAAATCAAAATAACATCAGCATAATTACTACAGATTATCCATGGATACGTTATTAGGATGTGGAAACAAAACATTCAAAATTTGTTGAATTCAACTACTGCATGTGTTGAGAACATCAATAGATACAACTTAAGAGTAGCAAGATAGTACATAATTAATTCTATTCCAAAAATAGAAGATCAATATGGTCATACATTGTAAGTGTTAAGCTTCGAGCATTAAATACCTGCAGAATCATTCACCCATTTACATGTTATTATCCTATACGTGACATATTAAGAAAACTACCCAAGCGCATAGTACTCAAAATCGGTGTCGCAATAGTATAACATAGCACTGCGTAAACCAATTCAGGGAAACGGTCTTAAACTGAATCACTCACAATAACATGAAAACCCAACAAATAAGCAATTAAAATTATGGTCATTCAATTTTCCCCAACCTCAACCACAGGTATAATACATATACTTAACATACGATTTGTAATTTGTAAATGAATATATGATGGCAATTGGCAAACTCGCATGTATCTGCGTAGGTGGCATAAGTAATCGAAACAAATAACTTAGCGTGAGAAAAAACATTTCAAATAGAGCTTTCTATATATATTGAATACACTTAGTGTAATTTATATGGCGGCTACAAGCATAACTAAAGCAAGAGAGAAGATAATACAGAGAGAAATTAAATTACACAGAATCAAACTCTCATTACAAAAGCTAGACACATAAGAGAAGTAGAAATTGACACCAAAGAGTAATGAAGCGGAGAAAATTAGATAATAAAGAGCAATGATACCACGAAGAACACTGCTAAATCAAACGGAGGAGACTGGCCAAACAGACAAGCCGAGTGGCCGGGCTTAATAAGAAGAGGAGATGAGAAATTTTATTTGAAATTTTCTTACACTGTACAGAGAAGAAGGGATATTTGCAGAGAGATTAGCTTGAGGAGAACTTCTTAATTCCCTGCTATGATTTGATAATTTTAGATAATAGTGAGAGTTAAAAAATATTCATCCAGTTGATCATTTTCAGAATTTATTAAGTCTTAGGTGTTACATGTTCTCTCAAGAATTAGGAATCCCATAAATTAAAACAAATACACACTTTGGAGATTTTATGGAGTATCTCATAAGCATGAGTTAAAATAGGTAAATTCTTCAAAAATTATGACAACTACTAATTACTACTTCCTCTAAATCAATTAACAATTTATCCATTCATATCAACAATCAAATTTAACCTGTATGAATTGGTAAATCATTTGGGTTAGTTTCATACACTTTCTTATCTTTCTTAAAGTAATTTGTAATGTAACATCATTGTTGTTTGTTTGTTTGTGCCATTGAAGGCAAATGGCCTTGGAAACACAGCGGAAAACGAAAGTGATATATTGAAGAGGATGACATGCAATGGAATGTAGCAGCAGGAAAAAAAATCAATTTAAGTAATACGTGCTTTGATTAACAAAGAGTACAGTCGCTCACCGGAGATCGTCGGTTGAAAATGGAAAGAGGTGTAGTAAGGTGAAGAAACTCGGGCGGTGCACGCGAGAATCCCACGATGTTCTTGGAGTGGAGAAGGCTGAAATTGCAAGTAGGACGGATAGATAGATAAGGGAATCTGCCATTGAAAATTAAAGAGCAAACAGAGGATAATGAGAGAGTGGGAGAGACAGTTACACTCCCAGACAACCAGGCGGAAGCAGGAGGTTCCGCCGTTGTGAGGCGTGACAGCGTGGTGAAGGACGAGCTGACCTTGTGATTAGAAGTGTTCCAAGAAATTAACTTTACTCCAACATTTAAATTAAATTAGCTATTCGAATAAACAAATAAGTATTAATACCACAATTGATTAATTGATTCTTGATGTTCGAAGACGAATTCTCCAATGAAGTGTTTATATATCTAAGGCGAGGCGTGAGAATGAAACAATGCTAAGAAATACATACAAAAATTGGCGGCAGAGAGCTGACCGAGAGAAAGTTAATTTCCTTAAAAGAAGCAGGCATCAAAATGCAGAAAAAGGCAAACAACTTGAATCGGCGGACAATTTCGGCAGGGAACTTTGAAATCTCCAATTGAACCAGCATAGTAAGATATGAAAAGGGAAGAAGAGTAGAAAAGAAGTATAAGGAGTGATTGGAAATGAGAGCCGTCCCAAGAAAGCCACGTACACAACTACAAAGTGAGAAACTCTTTAATTATTCCATGTTTTACAACTTAGTATCCGGTTGTACACCAGAAATAAAATTAAAAAATCAACTAACCTCTGAAGGCCCGATTATGCAAATTAAAAAAAAGACCAACAAATAATTGTACGATGAAATTCATATAATACAAATCAATTCTCTTATACATTAAAGGCATTACATGACAACAAATGCTTCTAAGGAATCATCCATCCATCTGCGAAGAAGGTCAATCTACACATCATCAAAGGACATAAATTCCATGTTTCATTCCCAAATCAATTATCACTCATGTATATATGAGGCTCAAGTATATATAAGGCTATATAGGCCTATAACAATTCCAGTGCATCAACCCAGAAAGTATGACTTCTAAATAAATTTTTATTTAAGCATTTCGTCAAACACCCTGTATGCACAATTGAAATTTGGCTAGGAATGCACTTATAGCATTGTAAAGCTAATTATTTTCTGTACTAATCAAGGAACTTATAGAAATTGAAGATAAGAAGTATAAATTAAGCTTATGGGTATGGTCACATAGAAGCCACAATAACAAGGGGATGGCAAAAAACTTAAACAGAGAGAAGAGATGGAGGTAAATAGATGATGTGGAGAAAGTAATATGTACGAGAGAGAAGCGGGCAGGAGACAAATGAGAAGTAAGACTGAGGGGGTGGAGTGAAAAGATTCGCAGCAAGAGCGACTGACGGAAGGAGAGCTCCCAAGGCAGCGGGGGCAGCAGTAGTAGACAAATTGGCGGCGGGAGGCGCGAAATCAATTATCTGAGCACAAAATTGAGATTATGCCCAACGAAATCCAGTGTTGCTGTAGGCAGCGATGTTGAGGGCAATCACCGGTAGCGCTTACGCAGCTGCTGAGATGGAATACACATATTTAACCTAATTCATGCGTGGCTGTGCGGAGGAAAAAAGGGTGCCCTTCTACCCGGGGGAAACTGGCTGGTAGGGGTGGAGTGAAAAGATTCGCGGCGAGAGTGACTGACGGAAGGAAAACTCCCAAGGCAGCGGGGGCAGCAATAGTAGACGAATTGGTGGCGGGCGTGAAGGGTCGATGGCTTTACTAGGCGTGTAATCAAACGTCTGAGCACAAAATTGCGATTATGCCCAACGAAATCTAGTATTGCTGTAGGCGGATGTGTTGAGGGCAATCACCGGTAGCGCACTGACGCAACTGCTGAAGTGGAATTCACATATTTAACCCAATTCATGCGTGGCTGTGCGGAGGGAGAAAGGGTGACCTTCTACCCGGGAGAAACTGGCCAAGTTACCGGCCATTCTCCTTTTATATATGTACTAGGTGGGTAGCACCTCACTTCATGAGGTGATCAACCCGTAGGTTACTCTATTTTAATTCCACGAGCTGCTAAGTGTTGTAAGAACTGAACTGTTCCGCGAGCTGCTAAGTGTTATAAGAACTTTCTGTGTATTCCAATATTTATCCACTACATAAATATAATTTTTTATTTAATAAATGTAGTAGATAAAGTTTAAAATATAAAAATTATTCCTTTCCAATATTTATCCACTACATGATATAATTTTTTGTTTAATAAATTTAGTAGATAAATTTTAAAATGTAAAAATTATTTCTTATGTGTGATTACTGCTGATTATGGCGATGCAAATAACATTTAATTAATGTAGTAGATAATATTTAAAATGTACACCTTCCATCCAGATTCAAGAGTGCCATTTGTTTTGGGTACGGAGATAATGAGTATTGTTATTTAATTTGTAGTGGGTAGTTGTATTAGTGGAGGTGTGAGTTCCATTTTTTAGTTGTATTAGTGAGTGTGTGTGGATAAAAAAGGAAATGAGACCCTAAGGGGCGGACCCCCAAAATGAAAAAATGATACCTTTGATAACGGATGGAGGAAGTAATACTTATCCCTGTAAAAAGGGTTTGTTAAATTCGATTTTTAATTAATTTATTAGATTAGATGTGAAGGCAGTGGCAGTGTTATTTTTATTTGTGTTTAGCGTTTTTGTTGTTTTAGTGCAATGCCTTTCTGGTTTTCATACTATTTATTTCCCAAATTTTTTATTTTGATGATATGTAAAAGATATAAACTTTTATTTTATCTTAAAAAAATAATGCAGAAGTAGTTTTAAGATGATTATTATAACAATAACTGATAATATAATGACAGGTGACAATATTTTTTATATTCAATGTACAAGTCCTGAGCAATAGAGTTGACATTTTTAAATTATAAATGTAAGCGCACAAGTAAAAAGAAAAGAATAAGAGGTAAAAAATAAATTGTAAAAAGAATATTTTTTGTATAATAATATTTCACATAAAGTGATGCGATGTACATATCGTGGGGGGAGAGAGAATAAGTTTTTACTAAGAATTATATAGTACAACATACAATCTGGGAATTCAGACGGTGGCAACATTCAGTTTGCTCTTAATCGGGCTGAGGCAGCTCCTAACATTAAAGGCTTCGTGCGGCATGTTTATCTGTAGCAATATTCGCTGCATATTCTATTAAAATGAGCAATTTTTCTTTCATAAGGAAAACTTAGTATAAGATTGGTGCCGACTATGGGTCATCAAGAAATCTTTTCATCATGTCCTCAACTTCTCTTTGAAAAACATAGTTCTAATAGCATTGCGCGCAATCTTCACAGGGACAACATCATTTTTTTTTTATTTTTTTCCAGGGGATGTCAATGGTGTACTCTTTACTGTGAATGCATGTGTGTAAGTGCATGTATTAAGAGTAAGTGTGCATGTTTAATGTAGAGACATGTGTCTTTCTAAGTATGTATATGACAATTAAAGGGGATACGTATATTACGTAGGCTGCTTGGACTTTAATTGTGTATTGAATGTGGTTATATTTAAATAAATGGATTACTATTCTTGTAAATGACAAGTTAGGTTGCTATAATGGGGAATGTATTTTTTTGAGAATGTGGTAATTTTACAGGTAGGACAAACAATTACAGAGAAGATTTGTTGGGCAAAATGTAAAAGTTGTACTTGTACGTATTAAATGTTTTTTGCAAGTTGAGTTATGTTTCCTTTTTGGGGTGTTTATTCATCAGCTTGGTGATGAGTGTGTTAATTCACGAATCTTGCACCTGGATTTGTGCTATTATGGAGTGTTTGAAGGTTGAAATCGATTGTAAATCGATATATATGGTGAAAAGGCATGAATCAGGTGTTGTTGGAGCTATTTAAGTGGTTTTTCGAAGGAAATCGGAGTGGAAATGTTAAAAACTGAAGAAAGGAAGTTGAAGCCATACGATTGGGCAAAGCAGGAGTGTGATTCGACCTGAAGGAGGTCAATTCGACCAGCCCTTCAGGTCGAATTGGCAGCACAACACGAGCAGAAGATGGATTCGACCACGACAGGGGGATTTGACCTGGGCATCAGGTCGAATCGAGGTCGAATTGATTGGCAGAAATGCCGATTCGACCTCGTCACTGTTGGATTATATACTAAAAGTCTAGCTTTTTGTATGAACAATGTTATAACAATTAATTTGAAATGAGAATCATATGATCAAATGATTGCGTCTTATAATTTATATATATGCACGATGCAATAGTCCACTTACTTTATACTGTAGATAATATGTTGTGCGACAACACGCGGAAGATCATATTATCGGTTTCCTTATAAAGTATAAATATATGCTCACAATCGAGATAGACGGGGACTCTCTATTGGGATGGTTGTAGTGTGTTTTGGTATTAGCTTGTCTTGGCTATAGAATCACATTAGTGCACTTATGTGTATTGAGCAGGACCGCTTGAGATCGTTGGACTTATACTGACTTATAGGAGAACTTGATCTCAGTTATTATGGAAGTTCGTGCTCTTAATCCCTATACAATTACCTCGACACGTAGGGCAGTATGTATTTCTTTTATTCATCAATGGGTGAGATTTACATGTAATTAAATCAACAAACTCGGTGAGTTGGGAAGTAATGTTGTCTCTATGGTGTGCTGTTGATTGTAGAAGGAATCTGTGTCCGTCATAGGTTGATGATGTCCCCTTGAGGAGCTCATAAGGATTATCATGTAAACCCTGCAGGTGGAATTTATTCCGGTATAATAATGAGGTTGAGTGGTACTACTCTTGGATGAGATATTAATTAATTGAGTTGTCAGTAACTTAAATTAATTAATGGACATTGTATATCTTAAACATGGGGAGACTAACGTGCTCATAATAAGAAGGAGCCCAAAATGTAATTTTGGGATTGGAAAGACAGTGCAATAATAATATTTTAGTGGAATATATTATTATTATTGAACTTAAGTATAAGCTTTGGGCTAAGCTTGGATACTTAAGCCCAATGGAGGCCCAACCCAATTTCTCCTCCTGGTCCCTGCTGTAGCCATGTATTTAAGTCACCTCAGCTTATCTGGAACCCTAATCTAATTCATTATTCACGTGTGATGAGGGTTGAGAGCAGATTGAGGAGGTCTCGTAGATCGTCGCCCACACGACGTCGAGATCGGACTTGGGACATACGGCAGAAGATCAGAAGGTAGTTTGCTGCTGCTGTCCGACACCTTGTGAAATTTGTATAAAATCGTATAGTGCTCAGAATTCGATGATCAATATACTGACGGAAAGCCGTTGAAGACAGAATCGTCTGAGCGTAAAGATCATTCAATTTCGACATCAGACGAGGAAGTTATGGCCATTCTCGTGGGAATGCACAGTCTATCAGCGAGAATCCTTCATCTTCTACAAACCCTGGTGAACGGTAATCGTTTCTATGATTAAATCCTTCCGCTGATATTAGAAACGTATGGATCCCTAATGGGTCACGTTAACCAAACGATCCAAGTGCCAACAATTTGTATCAGAGCTTCGGTTTCGTGGTGAAGCGTGACACGTTAGACTAGGGTTTATGTGATTAATTTTTCGAAATTAGGATCGCATGTTTAGGGTTTTGGTTTTACTGCACAAACCATGAATATCCCTATGTGAAATATACCCTATATCATATCTGTTCGTCGATGGTTGTGTGTGAGAGGATTCGACGAAAATTGTTCGTCAATTTCACATGGAAGGAAGAAATTGAGAGAAAATCCAGCGCAGTGATATTGCAGAGGCAATATCCGGAGTTTCAACCGTCGGATCAGCCTGAATTTTGGTCAGCACGTTTGGATTTTGTGGATGTACATTCTGAACGGTGAAGATTGTATTTTAAGTTTGTGTTGTCGGGAATACGCCAAAAACAGAAACAGGTTTTTGTTCGATTATGTTCTGCGCAGTCGAGGGAAAAGAGCCGTTTCTCGTAAACTAACTGTTGGATCGACCTGTAATTTGGACAGAATGTTCAGAACTCACAGAAGTACATTCTGGACGGTGGAGATTGGATTCCCTGATTCCTACAGTTGCGAACCCTGAACGACAGTTGGTGTAGTTTGATATTGCCCGTTGGGTCGAACTTGGTACCGTGCAAGTAGGCCCTTGGACGAGCGACAGTTCGAGCAGATTCACATCAGGTTCGATTGGTCTACATTAGGTTCGATCGACTCCTCCCTAGGTTCGAGCGGGTTTGCATCAAGTTCGACTGGTCTGCATCAGATTCCGCGTGAGTCTTCACAATATGATCGGGCAGGGTGCCGGAGTGGTGGAGCAGGCTGCGGGGAGGTCGATCCCCATCGCAGTTGTCCGCATTCGTGATTGGTGGCGAACAATCGAATTCGCTGTCATATGACTGTTATAATTGATTTATTAATTGATTATTGTTATATATGTATGCATGATTATCTATGATTTATTGCCTTAAATAGAAGCATGCTAGATTGCGTATTATATTTAGTATATTATATGCATGTATGTTGGAGTGTTGATCAAGTCAACTTATTTTTGACAATTTATTTCCTTATATATAACTTTTATAATTGTTTTATTGGTCAATTATTGTTATATATTTGGAAGTATGAGCATGCTAGGTTGCGTATATTATTCTGAATATTATATGAATGTAAAAACCCTTGGTTTTAAATAACTAAGTGGGAGAGGGGATTGGTAATTAATTCCCGCAGCCTCCATTATTGGTTTGTTAGCAATGTGAATAAACTTGCGCGTCGGCATTAGAGCCTTCCTCCCCATCAGATGAGTTTATTCATGGATATTGCTGGAACAGGCTTCTTTAAAATTATATTTGTAATGTGATGTACATGAACTTGCGTGTTGGCATAGACCTTCCTCCCTATCGGATGAGTTCATGTGCGGATCACTGTACAGACTTATAATTGATGACTGTAGGAAGTTATCCGAGCGCGTGTGTACTTCTCCATCTCTAAGGTACATAAGCTCGCGCAATGGACTTGGGGTCAAATAATGGTGTACACTTAGGTGTAAATAATAAGTATCCTCCCCATCGGAGTCACTGCTTTTATTTGCATGGCTAAAGAGGAACCGACTATTAATTATTTGGTCATAAAGTTAGGTTGACAAATGAAATTAATGGGTAAAACCTTCTCTTGTAAATGTTCGGGTTTGTAAATGTCCACACTATCGTGGCTTGCAAACTCACGGTGCTTGAGATGTCGGTGAATTTATATTTTATATTGTTTTGAGGGAATCAATATAAATGGATAAATTCGAAGATTTGATCGGTGTATTTTTTTATGATTCTCTGAATTTCAAATTGTTTTATTTCACTTATGGTTGAATAAAAGAAATTATATTTACTGGTCCAAAATTAGATGATTAGAAAAGAATCTTGGATTCTAATTTTACTGCTTAAGAAATACATGTGTGTTCTCACAAAAGACTTATCATGATGCATATTAAGTCTCTGGTGAAGAGATACGAGATTCATAGAAATATGATGGTCTCATGTAACTCTTCGGATACTTGAGTAAGTTAAAAGGCGGTAGGTCATGATTGAATTTGATGAATGAATTGGAAATATATGGAATAGAAGTTGAAGGGGAAACCTAAGTCAATTTTATTCTTCATGTTTGCCTAAATGTTTTAAGCAAGTTCCACCTGAATTACAAAGAGGTTGTATATGGTGGGGAATTTCTGACAAAACATGTGGCAAAGGAAATCCATTTTCATCGAGATGTGAACAAAGTTAGTATCTCATTCACTAGTTGTTGAAGCATGAATATTGATGGCATCTACTGACACGTTGTGTGTAGATACCGGAATCACTAAATGCGTGTAACTTAGTGATGTTGAGATTATTATGGATATGAGTAATACTACGAGAGTAGTGGCTGTTGCAGTGGGAGTTGTTTATTTATCTTACGATATGAATAGACATTTGATTATGAGAAATTATCTTTACGTACGTTTTCATAGAAAGAATTTTATTTCAGTTTCTATGCATTTACGGATAGATACTCCATTTCATTTAAATGACATGGTCATAGTAATGAAGGATGGAGCTATAATCTGTTAAGGTACGTTATTGACAATTTGTATACTCTTAAATCATGTATATTCCACAGATGCAACAAATAATTATTAGTAATGCATCTTCTGATCTTAGTAAGAGAAAGGAACCTTCGGAGATGAACTAAACATGCATTTGGCGTCTAAGACTAGATCATTTTACTTGAGTAGGACTCAAAAGTTGATAGCAGATGGACCGTAAGGTTTATCTGAAGTGAAAACTATCGGACTTGCAAGTCTTACTTAGAAGTAAAAATGATTAATTACCTTTTCAAGGTAAAGGGGTGTAGAGCCAAAGATATATATGTTGGAGTTGGTTCATTCTGATTCAAGCGGACCTAATATTATCCAGGCGAGAGGTGGTAATGAATAATCGAAGATTATTCTAGATACCGATATATTTATTTGATGCACTGCATGTCTAAGTTCTTTGATTTATTCAAGAATTGCAAGGTTGGTACAGTAAAGCATCATGGAAAATATATCAAGTAATGACGATTTAATCGTCATTACGAGTACCTCTTAGGATAATTAGGAGCTATTAATCAGAGGTTGAGATTAAATCTCAAGTGGTCTACACCGGGCAAGCCCCAGCTGAATGGTGTGGTGGATAGAAGGAATAAGACTCTTATGGTAATGATTAGATGGATGATGAATTATTTGGAATTACTTAATTCATTTTATGGATAAGCCCTAGAAACAGTAATTCATTTGAATGTTTGTCTGTTTGTGGGATATGCTATAAAAATAAAGGTGATTTATTTAGTCTAAAAGATTGAAGAGTGATTGTTAACACAAACACTAGATTTTTGGAAAGGGACTATGTAATAAATCACATACCCATTTATAAATTGTCCTAAAGGATGTGAGAAGAAAACACAAAGTATTAGTACCAATTGTGCAAGAGGATATACCACAAGGTAAACTGCAACGCATGTCACGTCTGATACACAATTGCATGTAATGCCTTGTCGTAGTGGGAGGGATGTTCGACAACCTGTTTAATACATGTTTTGAGAGAGTCGTAAGACTTAATCCCTAGTAAACATGGATTGAACCCACGGATACGACGAAGTACTACAAGATCGAAATACGATATCTTAGCTAGTGCAATGATGTTAAAATAGAATCGATGGATTTTAAATTAGGTCTGGATGCTTGTAAGACTACTAAATGGTGTGAAAGCCATTGGAAGTGGTCATACAAAATAAAAGAGGATCATATGGTAAGGTAAAAACCTTGGAAGCAAAAATATCCTTTTGATCACGGTAATACGGATCACAAGAAAGGATGTTAGGCTTAGCTCAAGTTTAGCAAAATGATATGATCCTTACTTATTTTAGCATGTGAATTTATCTAAGTGAATGTGTCTTGTGACACAAAAGTAGATAAAGAAGATGAAAGCGGTTCCTTATGCTTCGGCAAATGAGGAAGCTTAATCTAAGGAATGCTATGAACGAGAATGGATATCTATTTTGTCGAAGACATGAACGGTGGATATCAAGGTAACTCGAAACAAGAATGATGAAATGTGGTAACATATATACTTATGTACCTGAAAAGGATCAGAAATTATATGGGCTTACCGAACAGAATCATTGCTTCTTATGGGTTATATAGATTCAGATTTTTCAAATCAGATAGGGACGACAGTAAATCCACCTCAAGGTTATGTGTTTAATTTTAAGAAGTAGAGTCATAATATGGAGGAGTGTTATATAGAAATATATTTCGAACTCCGGACTCCATCATGAAAAAAAGATAAATTGGAGCCTATAAGGCAGCCAAAGTATCTATATGACTCTAGAAACTTCATGATGGACTTTGAAGTATTTCTAAGTTTGCCCAAGATTATCACAATTTAAATTAATGATATTGGTGCAGTTGCAAACTTGAAGAAATCACGAGTCCATAAGGCAATTAAACACATGGAGCGCGAGTACCACCTGTTACGAGAAATTGCATGATGAGGGGAAGGTTGTTGTCGCCTAGATTGCATCGGATGATAACCTAGTAAATCCATTTACAAGGACCTTAAAGCGAAAGCTTTTGATGGTCGTGTAGTAGGAGTGAGAATCTGATGTATGGTGGAAGACATGATAGCATAGTCTTTTAGTATAAGTGGGAGATTGTTGGATTATATACTAAAAGTCTAGCTTTTTGTATGAACAATGTTATAATAATTAATTTGAAATGAGAATCATATGATCAAATGATTGCGTCTTATAATTTATTTATATGCACGATGCAATAGTCCACTTACTTTATACTGTAGATAATATGTTGTGCGACAATACGCGGAAGATCATATTATCGATTTCCGTATAAAGTATAAACAGATGCTCACAACCGAGATAGACGGGGACTCTCTATTGGGATGGTTGTAGTGTGGTTTGGTATTAGCTTGTCTTGGCTATAGAATCACATTAGTGCACTTATGTGTATTGAGCAGGACCGCTTGAGATCGTTCGACTTATACTGACTTATAGGAGAACTTGATCTCAGTTATTATGGAAGTTCGTGCTCTTAATCCCTATACAATTACCTCGACACGTAGGACAGTATGTATTTCTTTGATTCATCAATGGGTGAGATTTACATTAATTAAATCAACAAACTCGGTGAGTTGGGAAGTAATGTTGTCTCTATGGTGTGCTGTTGATTGTAGAAGGAATCCGTGTCCGTCATAGGTTGATGATGTCCCCTTGAGGAGCTCATAAGGATTATCATGTAAACCATGCAGGTGAAATTTATTCCGGCATGATAATGAGGTTGAGTGGTACTACTCTTGGATGAGATATTAATTAATTGAGTTGTCAGTAACTTAAATTAATTAATGGACATTGTATATCTTAAACATGGGAAGACTAACGGACTCATAATAAGGAGCCCAAAACATAATTTTGGGATTGGAAAGGCAGTGCAGTAATAATATTTTAGTGGAATATATTATTATTATTGGACTTAAGTATAAGCTTTGGGCTAAGCTTGGATACTTAAGCCCAATGGAGGCCCAACCCAATTTCTCCTCCTGGTCCCTGCTGTAGTCCATGTATATAAGTCATCTCAGCTTATCTGGAACCCTAATCTAATTCATTATTCACGTGTGATGAGGGTTGAGAGCAGATTGAGGAGGTCTCGTAGATCGTCGCCCACACGACGTCGAGATCGGACTTGGGACATACGACAGCAAATCAGAAGGTAGTTTGCTGCTGCTGTCCGCCACCTTGTGAAATTTGTATAAAATCGTACAATGCTCAGAATTCAATGATCAATATACTGACGGAAAGCCGTTGAAGAGATAATCATCTGAGCGTAAAGATCATTCAATTTTAACATTAGACGAGGAAGTTATGGCCATTCTCGTGGGACTGCACAGTCTGTCAGCGAGAATCCTTCATCTTCTACAAACCCAGGTGAACGGTAATCGTTTCTATGATTTATTGCTTCCGCTGATATTAGAAACGTATGGATCCCTAACGGGTCACATTAACCAAACGATCCAAGCGCCAACAGTCACTTCGATTCGACCTGGGCAGTTGGTCAAATCGATCGCCTGGGACTTACAGTGTGCCAATTCAACCTGCAATTCGACTTATGATTGTCAATTCGACTTGTGGCTGAGGTCGAATCGAGCTTCGGGAACTTACCATATCCGTATTTTTACACTCTCAATGCATGTGATCACCTAAAAATCCCATTCCAAGCCCAAGAGATGTGATTATAAGTATAAAAGAAGGCTTGTGCAGCATGATAGAGGGACAACTTGATCAAGAAGACAAGGTGACGTAGAGTTGAGAGGAGAGTCGATCGTCCATCATCCGGAGGGACTGTGACAGAGGTTCCGCAGGAGATTCAGTAAGATTGGTCCAAAAAACCATGATTAATCTAATGCTAGAGCCGCTTCGGTAGTTCTAGGGTTATGAAGGTTTCATGAGTTAATTAGTCTTTCGTGTATAAACTTCGTACAATAATACTTGTGGTTTATTTTGTATAAGATTGTGCATTTTTAATCCGTACTCACGGTCGTTTTGTGCATCAATAATTATTGTGTAAAGTATGAATACATAACTTGGTTATTGTTCGAGTGCGTTTACTGCTTAGCAGGGTTTTATGTTATAATTCTAAGTGAAGGGATTCCGAAGTCTTATTAGAACTATCTTATATGAATACTTGTTAATTGAATCATATTCGGGTTAATAAGTAGGATAAATAGTATAACTTTATAGTACCTATAAAGGAAAATCAAATCGGGTTAGAGTACTAAGTGCACGAGAAATAATTGATTATGATAATACCTAGAAAGGGGGGTAAAATATACATCTTGCTCCGAGGATATTCACACATGTCATACGCATATTTACTTGTATCTATAGAGTGAATTTGCATGGTTTAATGATGCGTCCATAAACCACAAGGCAGAGTCGGACACATTCACATGAAAGATGAATAATAAGTGGAACTGGATGACCTGACGAACTACCTATTATCTTACTTGATCACAACCTACTATCTCTTGTTCTTATTATCTTATTTGCTATTTCAATTAATAGTTGTTACTCAATTTCAATATCAAAACCATTATAATTTCCAACATAGTCTTAATTTACTAGATTATAATTAAATTGATATTTATACGTCCCTTGGGTTCGATATATAACTTGGTCACCTTTGAAACTACGATTGATATCCTTCATATTTAAGGATTAATTGTGTGTTGAGAAAACGCCTATCAAGTTTCTGGCGCCGTTGCCGGGGATCGAACCCGGGTCACCCGCGTGACAGGCGGGAATACTCACCACGTGACAGACGGGTCTCCTTTTTTCACCTAAAACACAACAAAACACCTCAAGTGCACCTTTTTCTCAAATATATTGAATATAAGACACTTGTGCTAATATATAACAATAATTCTCATAAAAAATGTTAAATTGGACACTCAAACACGCTAATTTCCACTCTCAACAATGCCCAAACTTACTCGTTGCTCGTCCCGAGGAAACAAAATAAAAATAAAGAGAAAGAGAGTATGAAAATTAGCGAGGAAACAAGGACTATGACAAATACTCATTCACAATACAATTGTCCTCAACTTAGGTCATGCAACTCTCATTACATGTAATAATCAATTCATAGCATACAAGATAAGACAATCACCACCAATTCAAATGCTCCATTGACATATTCTCACGGGAAGTATTTATCACTCGTACTCAAGTGTAAAAGATGTACACTTATAGGATAAGGTGTTTACACTCAGATTCAATTCAAGTGCATACGTAACCATAAGCTTGCCAAACGTCTCAAACTCTCAACCACTTAAAGATAATTCGACAATGGGATCAAAAAGGACTTTTAATAGGATGTAATGTCGGCTCTTTGGTAAAGGTAGGAAACATATGGATAAAGTAACTTAATTAGTAGAGAATTAAAACTGGAGATATTTTGTACTGTAGATTTTTTTTACACTTCAAGGCTATCCAACTTCATGCTCTTCTAATTTTCTTTTCTCTCCTTTTTCTTCAAGCTCAACATTTTATCCTTCTTTCCTTTTTTTTTCCTTTCTCGAGGTACCAGTTTCGGGTACTACCTCTAACATCTCGAGGTGCCAGTTTTAGACACTACCCCTCATCAACTTATTTTTAAGCTCATAATCACTTGTACAGCTCCAAATATTTTATTCCTTCCAAACTCCATCAAAATCAACTTCACACACTTTGAGAGCATTTAATTCTCCACTAAATATAGCAATTTAAGGCTCAAATAGGATATCAAAGTGGATATCTTCGTAGGTTGTCAAAGAAATAAGGCTTTTAGGCTCAAAAGGGCTAACTACGGATATATAATTATTTGGAAGGAAATTATTTGGCAAAGTGACTCATAAATTCAAGGATGACCTTAGATCATCTCCCATCATCTAACATACATATAGTTTCATGTAAGACAATACTCACCAGAAAGAAATATCATGTGATTACGTAACATGATCAACATGGTTCAAAATCTCACATAGGTTTTTAATAAGTAACAGATCACTTTTCATGGTAAGCAATATCCCAAAAGTACACATAAAACTTCAATATCACAATATAACTCGAGTACACTTCCTTCATCAATTTCAAGAGCATATGAATTTCATGCACAATTTTAAAATATAAACTCACATGTATCACAACCATAAACTAAATCCTTCCACTCATTGAATTAAAAGCACACATAAAAATTAGAATAAGGAAACGAGCTCCTCGAGTTGTTCAACTCTATCAGGTCAAAGCCTTAGTGTAGAACTCATCTTTCCCCCTCTTTTACCTTTTTCTATCATCAAAGCTCAAACAGTCATCATCACATGATTCATCAATAATAAAATAAGAGAACTATAAGAAAGAATCATTTGACCATCTAATCGACTCCACACACTAGAAACACCACTGAACACTAGGCAAATTGCAAAAAATCGACACATCAAAACCGATTAAAGTTTCAACATACCGCAAAAAATCAACTCCCCTAGCAAACATTACAAAAAAAGATTATACTCTTGGTGCTTTAATGAGGTAAGAACATCACACCCAAACTTAGTAAAAACTTAAGTTGAAACTAAGTTTGCAAAGAGATGTAATTGCCGATTAGTAAGCACCTTAAATATAAAATTTTTTTACTCAAACGAAAGAAATAATAAAGCAATAAAACGGAAGGGACAGGCCCCCAACAGGCGCTCATATTTAACGTCGGAGAGTCACGACGGTAAAAGTCTTAATCAACTAGAAATAATAAAATTAATAATAACAGTCGTCCCCAAGAACTTGATGTGCGTTTTCTTTGCACGCAAAATTAATCCCCAAGTATTAAGGGTATCAATTGCATATTAAGCAAGCGACCAAGTGATTATCGAACCCAAAGGACGACGTATTATCAATTTAATTATTTACTAAATTAATTATGACAAGGCAATAATGTTTGAGGATTTAATTATTAACTAATAAACAATTAATTAAAATACCAAATAAAATAAAGTCACTTAGAAGAATATGAAAGTGGATCAAGTAGGAGAATATGTAGCTTTAGGGTAATCCAGTTTCACTCATTAATTCCACCCCATTTCTAGGTACTATCAGTATAAATTATTTCCCTGGCCAATTGGTACTCTAACCCGATATGATCTACCTTTATTGGTAGTATAAAATTATCCTCTTTATCCTACTTAATAACCCGAATTCAATTCAATTAATAAGTATTCATATATGATAGTTCTAATGAAGCTTCAGAGTCCCCTCACTTTGAATCATAACATGAAATCCTACTCAGCAGTGAACGCACTCAATCAATAACCAAGATATGTATTCAGACTCTACATAACAGTTAATGATGCACAAAACGACCGTGAGTATGAATTAAAAAGGCACAATCATATATAAAATAAATCCATAAGTAGTGTTGTATGAAGTTTACACACGAAAGTTTAATTAATTCGTAAAAACCTTCACAACCCAGTTCTACCAAAAAGGATCTAGCCCACGATGTTACGAAGAACAATCATAAGTGTTGGATAGATATTACCCGAATGTCCGGAAAATACAAGATAAATTAGAAAATGAATAAAACCCTAGATGTGGGAGTCGTCACGTCCTTCTCTGTCTTGAATTCTCCTCTTGGTTCTCCTCTTGATTCCACGGACGAATCTTCAAAGTGATGGATGGATGGAGGAAAGGATGTGAATGATGGTTGGGGGGTGATCCCCCCTTTTGGGGTATACTATTGTTGTGGCCTCTTTCTTCTCCAATATGATTTTTATTCCCCTAATTTATGAATAATGATGTGAAATATATATAGGTGTGAGAAGGGAATTAAATAAGGAAAGAAATATATATGGGTGAATCATGGAGGATTATATGATAAGGAGATAAATTAGGTAATTTTCGGAAATTTTCGAAAATTCTCGCTGGCAACTACGCTACTTCTCGATTTTAAGCATAAATTCCTCGTCCCAACTCCGATTTTAGTGATCTTGTGCTCACGCGATCCTCTTTTCCTTGGCTTTCTCTGAATATAAAGATCTCACCAAAAGTACAACATTTGAAGATGTAACAAGTCATGGAAAGTGGAACAGTCGTGCTAAGTAGAAACAGCTTGCGCGACGTCACCATTTCGATTATAACTTTCTCCTTTGGAATTCGATTGGGGTGTTCTTTATGCCAAAACGACCCCCTCTTCTCTGGCTTTCCAACCATATATCACACTTCCAATTCAGATCTCCACATAAATACAGAAAAATTACATAAGTTGGACGTGCGTTTTTCAGCATTCTTGCACAAATTGCACCTTTTCTCAAACTTGGCTCTTTTGATCCTTTTTTCACCTAAAACACAACAAAACACCTCAAGTGCATCTTTTTGACAAAAACTTGATAGGAGTTTTCTCAACACACAATAATCCTCAAGTATGAAGGATATCAATCATAGTTTCGAATGTGACTAAGTTATATATCGAACCCAAGAGAAATAAATATCAATTTAATTATACTTTAGTAAACTAAGACTATGTTGGAAATTATAATGGTTTTGATATTGAAATTGAGTAACAACTATTAATTGAAATAGCAAATAAGATAACAAGAAGAAGAGATAGTAGGTTGTGATCAAGTAAGATAGTAGGTAGTTCGTCAGGTCATCCAGTTCCACTTATTAATTCATCTTTCATGCGTATGACACGTGTAAATATCCTCGGAGCAAGATGTATACTTTACCCCCCTTTCTAGGTACTATCGTAATCAATTATTTCTCGTGCACTTAGTACTCTAACCCGATTTGATCTCCCTTTATAGGTATTATAAAGTTATACTCTTTATCCTACTTATTAACCCGAATATGATTCAATTAACAAGTATTCATATAAGATAGTTCCAATAAGACTTCAGAATCCCTTCACTTAGAATTATAACATAAAACCCTGCTAAACAGTGAACGCACGCACTCAACCAATAACCAAGTTATGTATTCAGACTCTACACAACAATTATTGATGCACAAAATGACAGTGAGTATGGATTAAAAACGCGCAATCTTATACAAAATAAACCACAAGTAGTGTTGCACGGAGTTTACACACGAAAGACTAATTAACTCATGAAACCTTCATAACCCTAGAACTATCAAAGCGGCTCTAGCCCATGATTGATCTAAGAACAATCATGGTTAGTTGGACCAATCTTACTTGAATCTCCAGCGGAACCTCTGTCACAGCCCCTCCGGATGATGGACGATCGACTCTCCTCTCAACTCTACATCTCCTTGTCTTCTTGATCAAGTTGTCCCTCTATCATGCTCACATGCCTTCTTTTATACTTGTAATCACATCTCCTGGGCTTGGAATGGGCTTTTTAGGTGATCACACGCATTGAGGGTGTAAAAATACGGATATGGTAAGTTCCCGAAGCTCGATTCGACCTCAGCCACAAGTTAAATTGACCATCACAAGTTGAATTGCAGTTCGAATCGGCACACTGTAAGTCCCAGGTGCTCGATTCGACCAACTGCCCAGGTCGAATCGAAGTGAAAAGGTTAAATCGACATTTCCGCCAATCGATTCGACCTGATGCCCAGGTCGAATCCCCCTGTCGTGGTCAAATCCACCGTCTACTCGTGTTGTGTTGCCAATTCGACCTGAAGGGATGGTCGAATTGACCTCTTTTAGGTCGAATCGCACTCCTGCTTCGCCCAATCGGATGGCTTCGACTTCCTTTCTTCAGTTTTCAACACTTCCACTCTGATTTCCTTCGAAAAACCACTCAAATAGCTCCAACAACACCGATTCATGCCTTTTCACAATATATATCGGTTTACAACCGATTTCAACCTTCAAACACTCCATAATAACACAAATCCAGACGCAAGATTCGTGAATTAACACACTCATCAAACCCCCAAACTTACATGTTGCTCGTCCTGAAACAACGCAATCAAACCAAGGAGTCGTGTATAATTCAAGAGATCACCAAGTACAACACATATTACACATGCAATTTCATCAATTAAAGACAAGTATTCCTGCATCATACATATCATTCATGCAAACATCACTCAATCATATTACCATTCGGAGTACTAAGTCATCAAGCTCACAAGATAAGTGTTTACTCTCTCACTCAAGTGCTTGTTGCACTTAGAAGGTTAATATATACGCTCATACTCAATCCATACTCACGCGTAACCATAAGCTTGATAAGGGTCTAAAAAATCAACTCACAATCAACTCATTACTAGGATCACAAAGAACTTGTTTTTGGGTTGTAATGTTGGCTCTTTGGTTTAGATAAAGTGACAAACACTAGTAGAGAGTTACCATGGAGGTTCTTGCTTTCTTTATTCGGCATCATATTCTCCTCCAATTTCTTCTCTTGCACTTGTAATTTTTGAATTTCCTTCTCTTCCTTGCATCAACACCATTCTTCTTTTGATAACTCGGGTACCAATTGTAGGCACTACCCTTTTAAACAGCAATCGGGGTACCAGTTTCAAGCACTACCCCTAAACAAGATTTAACCATATACTTCTCTTACTTTACTCAACCACACTCTACCATCCTTCTTCCTCTTGCAACACTTATTCACCTCAACTCTCTACCAATAGGGTATTTAAACAAAGCTCAAGTAAAGGTTAAATAAGGCTCTTTTATGCGGCTTGACAAAGAAAAATCTTTTAAGGTTCAAACGGGGCTACCAAAGGTATACATAATCAATGGAAAGGTAAAATTTGACTAAGTAACTCAAGTAATCAAGAATGGCCTAAGTTCATGTCCTAGTAATTCACCAATTGTAAGTCTCACACAAGACTCCAAGCCAAGTTCTAGAATACGTTCATATGAATGATTCTCTCAAGAATAAACTATCATGATCAAGCATGATTAAAAGGCTCAAATCCTCACATAGGTAAATAGAATCCTAAGTACTCCTCATAGCACATAATCAAGATCAATTTCACAAGAATTTTATATACTTATCAAATTATACATGCTCTCATCAACAAAAATTAACACATGAACATATGAATGCACAAAATCCATGAACCAATATATCAAATCAATCATACAAGTATCTCTACAATCCCCTCTCATGCATCAATCTATCCTCACCATCCACATCCAAGATCAAATATATCAATTTAATACATGCCACTCACACAAGAACACACCCCAACCTATAAAGAGAAAAAGAAGAATTGAGATGAGATGAATCAGAGAACACAAAAACCTGCAGCTCTACTCCTCCGGAGCATCATCATTCTCATCCTCATCATCCCCACTCATCTCATCAAACCTCCGCTCCACAATCCGGTGCAGATCACTGATGTGTCTATCCAACTAGTCCACGCGATCACTCAGCTTACCAACCCGTTCATTCATGGCATTGTATCGATCATTGAGCGTGGCGTAGTTGGCACTAGCGAGTGCAAGCTGTCTGTTGGTCTCCTACTGATTTGCGCTGATCGTGGCCAAATGCTCGTTCAACAGGCGAAATTGCTCTCATGTATAATCATCCGGTCCAGCCCACTGCTGCTGTGGCACTGCCGGAATGGGGTGAGGCATCCTCTAGTGCTGCTCGGGGATATCCATCTCCTGATGCTCATCCTCGTCTCCATGCTGCTGTAGCGATGGCGGCTGCTGTGGTGCTGTGGCCGGAACTCTCCTTGATCAACAATCTGCTGCAGCTCCGCCATCAAACCCGCTGCGCACATCTGGACCACCGCCCTCCAATCTCCTTTCGTCCGAACAGTTATGGACAAGGCGGTGTGTCCCAATGTGGTCATCAACCTGTTCCTCTCCTCCCGAATGGTAGTCAGGTTACTCACGTCAAAGGGAAACATGAAATTAAAGGGCTTAGGACCCCTCGTGAAGAACCAATCCCTGCCTCGAAAGTGAGCAAACCCTGCCATTACACAAGAGAACATAACCAAATACACAAGAGAACATAACCAAATCAGGCTCTCCACGAACAAGTGCGATGCCGGTGAAGTCCATGTGATAATGCTCAGCCACGGTTGTGAACAATCCTCTAATGTTCACTTTCTGAAACCCGTATACTCTAAACCGATTCAGCTGATAGATGAAATACGAACCCACATTGAACTTCACCCCATTCAACATGCACCATAGAGCGTAGAGCTCTCCTCTAGACACACAGCTCCCCTCAGAGCGGGCAAACAGTGTTGCTCAACACTCTATCCATATGCCGGAGCACTGGATTCTTGATCATCGAGGCACGAGCATCCTGCGTCTTAAAGTCTCCATCCTCCCAGAAATCTCTCGCCAAAAGTGTTGGCATTGAAGAATCCGTTCTCCATCCGAGCTATCTCTGTAGGAGTCTGAAACAACACGTTGAACTCCTCCGCAGACCATGTCCTCATCAATTTCTTCGTCACATTATCCACACGAGTAGGCTTATCCTGCCTTTTCTTAGATCGAACCTCAAACTCCTTGCCCTTGTCTTTACCTTGACCTGAAAACAATACTTCAATAACAACCAACAAAGAAGACAAACCAAGTAATTGACTAGCATAACATCCAACTCTACTCAAGACTTCAAGTTTCAATGAATAATCAACCAAGCCAAATTTGTTCAATTCACATCCAAACTCAATCCTTCTTTATATACCACGATTCCAGCACCAATCAAGTATAGTAATCACTCAATCATAACCATCAACAAGCATGCATCATCAATTCAAGTAATTTGATATGAACAAGCACAAGAACTACTCAAATTCAACAATTCTAACCCATAATCAACATGCTCATCGAACACACACTCTAATCACCCATCAATTCACATAAAACTTAAGGTTCTAACATCAATTAAGCAATCAAATCGAACCAAACAAGTATTAACATGAAATTGTTCATCACATTCAACTATCACCATGAATTCTCAAATAAAACACATTCAATCAACTTACCCATACCAAAATCAACATATAGAACATCAATCCTAGGGTAATTGAGTTGAGAAAACATACCTTTTGTTCTTCCCAAGGTTCAAAATCAAACAAGCAATGATCTCCTTCGAATCACGCGGGTAAACCCTAGATTGCGACTAAATTCGCCCAAAAACGCGACAAATCAAAGAAATTGAGGGTGGAATATAGTGTAATCGGTGCGAAAACACGAAGGATTGAAGAATTTAGGCACGGGTTCTTCGATTAGGGATGAATTCGGGTGGAGATGGTGTGCAAAAGTGGTCGAATGATTCAAAATCCGGAATAAAAACTCACTTACCTGGCCCAATTCGACCTTACTTCGACCTGTTGAAGAGGTCGAATTGAATCCAACGTGGTCGAATCGACCTTTTGGACAACTTTCTCCTCCGATTCGACCTCGATTCGACTTGCTCCCCTAATCGAATTGGAATGCCTCAGGTCGAGTCCACACACTGTAAGATTCAGGTCCTCAATTTGACCTGAGCTGCTGGTCAAATTGAAACAGTCGTGAGCGAATTGGCTCACTGGAAGATTTCACGCTCCGATTCGACCTGGGCCTCTGGTCGAATTGCCATGCCTCAGGTCGAATTGAGCTACTGGATAATTTTTGCCCCCGATTCGACTTGAAAGCTCGAATTGGCTCCTTGATGCTCCAAAATCGAGTTTTCTTCATCCCCTACACACTTCAAGCTTAACAAACGAACATAAGATACCAAAATATAGCATAACTTCATCAAGAATCAATCCTAAAACATAACATTCATGATTAACTCCGCAAACAACTCAAAACACGGAACAAAACACCACTAAACATTAGGCAAATTGCAAAAAAATCAACACAAAAACCGATTAATGTTTAAATATGCCGCAAAAAATCAATTCCCCTAACAAACGTCACAAAGAAAAGATTATACTATCGGTGCTTATCGATGTAAGTACATCACACCCCCCAAACTTAGTAGAAACTATAGTCGAAACTAAGTTTGCAAAGAGATGTAATTGCCGATAAGTAAGCACTTCAAATAAAAAATTTCTTACTCGCACGAATGAAATAAACAATAAAACGGGAGGGAAAGCCCTCAACAGGCGCTCTTGTTTAACGTCGGAGAGTCACGATGGTACCAATCTAGGACAAGGTATCTTCAAAGATGACACAAGCATCATCCGGTGACTTATAATGCTTCAATCGATGCCCATTCGTCGCGATAATGTCCCCATTTTTGTCAATAAGCTCATAACTCCCCCCTCCACAGGCTCTATGAATCATGAACGGACCCGTCCATTTCGACTTCAATTTCCCTGCGAATACCTCAGGTCAAATTGAGGTTGAATCCACCCTTCCGGAGCACTCTGTTTTATCATATGCCCGATTCGACCAGCAGCCGTTCATTTCGACCAGACCTTCAGGTCGAATTGAGGTTGAATCGAAGGGCAGAAATCTTACAGTGAGCCGATTCGACCTGGGGGGCTTCAATTCGACCAGACCTTCTGGTGGAATCCAGGTCGAATCGTAGATACAGGGTGAGAATAGTGTTCCGGGTGCGCAATTCGACCACTATATGCCCAATTCGACCAGAGCACATGGTCGAATTGAGGTCAAATCACCCCATACTGCATTTGTTTCTTCACCGAATGTTCCTCGTGATGTGAACATTACTCCATTGGTTCCGAATGAGCATGTCACACCCCAAATTTTCTAAATAAGAAGAGTTTCCACAATTATATATATATTTTTTTCCTGGCAAAAATATAGACAATATTATCACAATAAACACATAAAAATACCACAATATATATAGATTAAGGTATCACATTCTGTAGGAAAGAATATCAGAGTACACAAAAAGCATCATGTCATGTTGCTTTCAGTAATACCTTGTACATCGTGATCCATTACGTGTATTTAATAATACTTTTTTTTCATTCAAGTTGTATCCGCCTAGGATCCCTTACACAAATTTAATATTTGTGCAACTGGTGGACACAAGCTTTTGCAATAATAAAATCGTTAGGTGTACAAAAGGAAATTGCATATTCAGTAGGCTTAGAAGCTATGTATTTAAGACCATGCAAGACTAGCATATATAATCTTTAGACAAAATATGAAAAAAAAAATGGTATAAATCTAAATTACTTTATTATTACCATGGAACTGATATATGACATGTATTTTTAAATTTAATCCAACTAGGACGATGCAGTAATAAAATATAAGAACCATGGGCTGAAATCAATGTTCAACAAAAAATTTTGTTTTAGTTTGGCACAGATTACATGCATTCAATTAAAGATTCCAGAAAAACCAAGGAATGAAAAAAAAAAGCTGTTGTAGACATGTGATTGGATCATACAGAGGACAAAATATTAAAAATTCACAAAATAATCTAACTTATTCATTCAAATGCATTTACCCATCAGTGTTTCATTCGAATCGTAATCACAATTAATAGAAACCACAACTCCAATTATTACCATAATTAAATGCGATCGGCGAATGATTAGGCAGCAAGGAGATGAATTACAACACTTAACAACTTACGGAAATATTTCAAATAAAATAAGTGCATCTTATTTCATAAAAAAAATCGAAGTACGGAATTGCATGCAATTACCACGTAAATCAAAACAGTAAAATTCTCATGAAATTTTTTCATGTTCAAACAAATTAAAAAAAATATATAAATAAAAACATAGACTGCAACTTATTGAAGTTTTTATTAAGTCTCCCTTGTCAACGTACCACCACTTGTACGCTACCGCCACGCTAACCTGAAAAGGGGAGATTGATTGGGAGTGAGCAAACCACCGCTCAGTGAAATAAATTACGCACTATTTATCATTCAAACGCTACTACGAGTGAAATTGAAATTCTTACACTTGTAACTTGAAATTTAAAAATCATGTTGGTAAGCACCTTTCGGTTCAATACCCATGTTGGCAAACATCGCGATTCAATACCCTTGACTTGTGCTTAATAATTCATGGATAACATAGCATGTTCATGTATAATCATCATGTAGGGTTTTAAATACATAAATAACACATAATAAATCTCACCTATCGATCACGTAAAAACCTCGGATTCGAGAGTTAAATGTCATAATCAGCCCCGTCGAAAACCCTCTTCTATTCTAAGAAAAACAGCCGTGAAAGAAGAAATAAAAAAAAGTATAAAAGTTGTATGTGAAGGAACGAAGGAATGTTCAACCTCTTATACTTGAATGGCTGGGCCAAATCTCAAAAAATAATTTAACGCGTAAGGGAGTCAAACTTTCCTTAGCAAGAGAAATAAATTTGGAAGTGATAGCAGGGGAATATCTCTTTAAAGAATTAAAGAGATATGACGATATTTTCTTGGACAGGAAGAAATTTGTTAAATAAGAGAAGTGTATAAAATTATGATTTCTCTTCAATTCACGCAGTTTGGAAAGCAACCATGCGGGTTGGACTACGTTTTGTTTGTATTGTGCCTCTATGAGTTGGGCCACAAGGAAAACTCACGTATAGAATTTTTTTTTGAGGTGTTACATCCCTCCCCACTAATAAAAATTTCGTCCTCGAAATTCTAATCGTAAAGACATAAATCTTACCCGTGAAGAAAGAGGGGTATCTTGCTTGTATTTCGTCCTCTCGTTCCAATGTAGCCTCATCTTGAGTGTGCCGACTCCATTGCACTTTAATGAATGGCACGTCATGATTTCGGGCTCTTACGATCTTCCTTTCTAAGACTGCCTCAGGTTCTTCTTCGTATGTTAGGTCCTTGCTAATCTTGAGTGTTAAGAAGTTCACCACATGACTTGGATCATGAATATACTTCCTTAACATTGACACATGAAAGACCTTATGAACTGTAGAAAATTCAGGCGGCAAAGTCAAGCGATAAGCTAGTACTCCTATTCTTTCAAGAATTTCAAATGGCCCGACAAAACGAGGCTTGAGCTTTCCCTTTCTTCCGAATCGTATAACACCCTTCGTGGGTGCAACCTTTAAGAAGACATGTTCTCCGATTTCATATTGTAGATCTCTCCTTCTTTGATCAGCATAAGACTTTTGTCTATCTTGAGCAGACTTAATTCTTTCTCGAATGACTCTAATCTTGTCCACTGCTTCTTCTATCATTTTGGGGCCTAGGACAGCCTTCTCACCAACATCGTCCTAATATAATGGTGATCTACACTTCCTTCCATAAAGCGCTTCATAAGGGGACATCTTGATAGTCGCTTGATAACTATTGTTGTAGGCAAACTCGACTAGAGGAAGGAACTTCTCCCATGCATCGTCAAAGTCGAGTGTGCATGCTCTTAACATATCCTCCAGAATTTGGATTGTTCTTTCGGATTGCCCATCGGTTTGTGGATGATAGGCGGTGCTGAAGTTTAATCTTGTTCCCATGGCCTTATGCAAACTTTCCCAAAATCTTGAAGTAAAGCGCACATCTCTATCAGACACTAATGAAATTGGGACACCATGAAGTTTTACTATTTCTTGAACATATAACTGAGCGAACTGCTCCATCTTGAATGTCATCTTCACTGGTAAGAAGTGCGCCGATTTAGTCAATCAATCAACAATGACCCAAATGGCGTGGTTTCCCTTTGATGATCTTGGTAGTCCCACAACGAAATCCATGGCAATTTGTTCCCATTTCCACTCGGGAATCTCGAGTGGTTTAAGCTTTCCGGCTGGTCGCTGATGTTCAATCTTAACTTGTTGGCAAGTTAAACATCTTTCAACGAAATATCCAATATCTCGCTTCATACTTCTCCACCAAAACCTTTCTTTCAAATCTTGATACATCTTTGTTCCTCCCGGATGAGCGGTGTATGGAGCTCTATGTGCCTCTCTTAAAATCTTCTCTCTTAATTCTTCGACCATTGGAACACATATTCTTCCGCTTAGAGTCAACACTCCCTCGTCATCCACTTTAAAACCATTGTATTCGCCTCCTTGTGCCTTCTTCTTCATTCCTTGCAAAAAGTGATCTTGCTCTTGAGCTCCCCTTATTTCCATTTTCAAACTCGGCAGTATCTCCAATGATGCAAAGGTCGCTCTTGTGCCGGGGTGATGTCACCAACTCGATTTGCATCTTAGCGAATTCCTTGATCAACTCCTCACGCTTGGTGTGTAGACTACTAAGCTCCATTTTTGTTTTCCGGCTCAATGCATCAGCTACCACGTTAGCCTTGCCTGGATGATATTCAATTGAGCAATCATAGTCCTTCACCAACTCTAACCATCTTCGCTGTCTCATGTTGAGCTCCTTTTGAGTGAAAAGATATTTCAGACTCTTATGGTCCGTGAAGATCACACATCTTCCTCCATATAGGTAGTGTCGCCAAATCTTCAAGGCATGCACAACTGCTGCCAACTCCAAATCGTGTGTAGGGTAGTTTACCTCGTGCGGCCTCAACTGTCTAGAAGCGTATGCAATAACCTTCCCATGTTGCATCAAAACACATCCAAGTCCTTGTTTTGATGCATCACTGTCGTTTGGGTTAGGTATCGTCAATACTGGCGCTGTGGTCATGTCATGTTTCAATTTTTGGAAACTCTCTTCACACTTCTTAGACCAAACAAACTTTTCGCCTTTTCGAGTCAAGCGCGTCAAAGGACCGGCTATCTTTGAAAATCCTTCAATAAATCTCTGATAATAGCCCGCTAGTCCTAAGAAACTTCGAATTTCTTGTACATTTGATGGCGTCTTCCATTGATTCACAGCTTCAATCTTCGATGGATCCACCTCGATTCCTTGCGATGTCACCACGTGTCCAAGAAAGGCGACTTGGTTCAACCAAAATTCACATTTCTTAAACTTCGAGTACAGTTTCTCCTTGCGAAGTGTTTCGAATACTAATCTCAAGTGTTCCTCATGTTGTGCTTCGTCCTTCGAGTAGACAAGAATGTCATCGATGAAGACTATGACAAACTGATCGAGATATGGGTGGAAAACTCGATTCATCAGGTCCATAAACACAGAAGGTGCATTACTTAAGCCAAATGGCATTACAACGAACTTGTAATGTCCATACCGAGTCCTAAAAGTCGTCTTAGAAATATTTGTCTCCTTCACCCTCAATTGGTGGTATCCAGATCTCAAGTCAATCTTGGAAAATGTACTAGCTCCTTCAAGTAGATCAAATAGGTCTTCGATTCTCGGTAAGGGATACTTGGTCTTCACTGTCAGTCTATTGAGTTCACGGTAATCAATACATATTCTCATCGAACCGTCCTTCTTCTTGACGAATAGAACTGGTGCTCCCCATGGTGATACGCTTGGGCGAATAAATCCCAAGTTCAGAAGCTCTTGCAGTTGAATCTTCAGCTCTTGTAGCTCCATGGGTGCCATCCTGTAAGGGGCCTTGGAAACTGGTGCTGATCCAGGAAGTAGGTCTATCGAAAATTCTACTTGGCGGTTCGGTGGTATCCCTGGCAATTCCTCTAGAAAAATATCCAGAAAGTTTTGCACTACTGGTATGTTGCTAGGTGACACTTCCGAGATCTTAGAGTCCATAATGTTCACTAAATATCCTTGACACGACTTCTTCTTAAGCATCTTTGCTGCTTTCGCAGCAGACAAAACTCGGGGTATCACACCACTTTTAATCTTGTGGACGATTTCTTCCTTGGATTCTGGCACCGTTAAAATCACTTCTCGCTCCTTGCACCTGAAGATGGCTCGATGGTGTGTAAGCCAATCCATTCCTAGTATCAAATCGAACCCGTGCATGTCTATAACGTAGGGTTTGGCACTAAAGTTGATTCCTTCAATGTATACATCGAGGCTATCCACTAATAAATACGTGAGAATCTTTTCTCCCGAAGGCAGGCTAATCTCAAGAGGCTCGTCACTCTTGATTAGTTCGCAATGAATCTTACAACAATACTTAGCAGATATGAAAGAATGTGACGCACCAGTATCAAACAATGTGAAAGCTCGGGAGTTACCCACTAATAAAGTACCTGTAGTGACTCCTTGTTCCTTATCCTCTTCATTCTGGTTCATGGCGAAGACTCTTCCTTGACCTCCGGTAGCTTGTCTTTGATTCCCTCTTGCGGGCAGTCCCCTTCGATTCGGCACATAGTTACGTGGTTTGGTGCAATCTTGAATTCTATTCCCGACCTCGTGGCATCTGAAACATCTTCCTTAACCTCTAAGGCATTCACCATCGTGTCTCTTCTCACATTTCGGGCAAAGCGGTTTTGTGTTCTGGGTATTTGGGGGCATATTTGTATTGGCCCTTGACTGTTTGTTGTTGTTGTTCCTTCCAGAGCTAGAGTCATCCCACTTTCTTTTGCCCGAGTTCTCCATCGACCTACGATTAGTACGTCCCCTCTCAAAACAAGCTTCTATCTTTTGAGCCCTCTGAAACGTATCAGCATATCCCATTTTAGGCAGATAAGCCACAACATCCTGAATGTCTTGGCGCAGGCCGTCTATCAACTTCTGAGCTCTTTTCTCTTCAGTATCTACTAGTTGCGGTGCTGCCGGCTCATTTGATTGAATCGGCGCTCGTATTCAACCACTGTCTGATTTTCTTGCTTGAAATCGTAGAACTCGCGCTCTACTTTAGCTCGGTGGGTCCGCAGATAGTAGTTCTCTAGCACTATCCTCTTAAATGCCTCCCATGTGATAGCTTCAGGGTCCTCATCAGGTCTCATTCTCCAGTATGAATCCCACCAATGATCTGCATCTTCTGCGAATTGGTATTGCGCACAGTAGACGCGGAAACGTTCGTTGCACCTCATGGCTCGGAAAGTCTTTTCGAGTGATCTCAACCACTCTTCCACATACTCGGGTCCCTCACGTCCCTTGAAGATAGGCGGCGTGTAGGACCGGAACTGCTGCATCACCCTGGCATAAGCTTCTTCATTCTCTGCAGGTTGCGGATTGTTATTATCTTGGTTCTCGTTCGCTTGGTTCTCATTCGCTTGGTTTTTGTTAACCTGAACGTTGTTTAACTGAGGCGCTCTTCTCGGAGGCATCCTTAAATCATCAATGCACCAATAATTAATACTAGCCCAGGATGATGGTCAATAGTAAACATCGTCTAAAAAAATATATTTTAAATGATAGAGGCACGTAATTTAGAAGGACAACTAAATAAATTTATAATAAAAATTCCATTCGTGCCGTAAATAATGAATTGTCTCAAAATGAATATCATAGATGTCAAATACTGAAACAAAAGTCAAATTTCCCATCATAAGGTTAATAATAAATAATACTAGAAGTTAGGATAATTGCAGGTATTAATTTATTCAACGTCCTCCTCAGGATCCTCTTCAGGGTCTTCTTCGGGTTCTTCTGCATCAGGAATACCATACAATCCCTCGGTGAGAGCATTCTCCTGAGCATCTATGATGTGTCCAGGAGGTGGTGGTTGGAAGCGAACCACTCTCTCGAACAACTGTGCAGTGAACACAGGATAGCTTGTTCGTGGAACCTCTTGAGTCATATTGTGTCGCAGCCTGGCCGTGAAAATAAGATACGCGACCTCCCTCCATGCCAGGGGTAGCGTGTTAATCAGCTTCATACAAGCCCAATATTTGGTAATTCCATCTCCATAACCTCGAGCTTCTCTCCATTCTTGCAGCATTATAGCGATGTGTGTTGCCAAATCATGGCGCGGATCGCGCTGATAATTTCTGTAAGCTTGTTGTCTAGCTATATTGTCCATCTATCATAACACGGTTCCTCTTATCACGTAAGAACAAACTATCTTGCATAGTAATTCGTAAACTTGTACATATGGGATAATAAAACTTAACTTGCACATAATTGCACATGTAATCATAGTTGCAAATTTTAAATCTTTCATACCTTGTTTGGCGTGGGCGTCGTACTCGGTGGATGCGTAGCAAAAGACTTAATTATTATTAAATTATTCATGTATATTTTCATAGCAAATAAATCATTTACATATGCATATGCGGAAAAATAAAAATAAAATAATTTTTTGAACAAGTATACAGAATCGCATACCTGCTCTGATACCAATCTGTCACACCCCAAATTTTCTAAATAAGAAGAGTTTCCACAATTATATATATATTTTTTCCTGGCAAAAATATAGACAATATTATCACAATAAACACATAAAAATACCACAATATATATAGATTAAGGTATCACATTCTGTAGGAAAGATTATCAGAGTACACAAAAAGCATCATGTCATGTTGCTTTCAGTAATACCTTGTACATCGTGATCCGTTACGTGTATTTAATAATACTTTTTTTCATTCAAGTTGTATCCGCCTTGGATCCCTTACACAAATTTAATATTTGTGCAACTGGTGGACACAAGCTTTTGCAATAATAAAATCGTTAGGTGTACAAAAGGAAACTGCATATTCAGTAGGCTTAGAAGCTATGTATTTAAGACCATGCAAGACTAGCATATATAATCTTTAGACAGAATATGAAAAAAAAATGGTATAAATCTAAATTACTTTATTATTACCATGGAACTGATATATGACATGTATTTTTAAATTTAATCCAACTAGGACGATGCAGTAACAAAATATAAGAACCATGGGCTGAAATCAATGTTCAACAGAAAATTTTGTTTTAGTTTGGCACAGATTACCTGCATTCAATTAAAGATTCCAGAAAAACCAAGGAATGAAAAAAAAAGCTGCCGTAGACATGTGATTGGATCATACAGAGGACAAAATATTAAAAATTCACAAAATAATCTAACTTATTCATTCAAATGCATTTAACCATCAGTGTTTCATTCGAATCGTAATCACAATTAATAGAAACCACAACTCCAATTATTATCATAATTAAACGCGATCGGCGAATGATTAGGGCAGCAAGGAGATGAATTACAACACTTAACAACTTACGGAAATATTTCAAATAAAATAAGTGCATCTTATTTCATAAAAAAAATCGAAGTACGGAATTGCATGCAATTACCACGTAAATCAAAACAGTAAAATTCTCATGAAATTTTTCCATGTTCAAACAAATTAAAAAAAAATATAAATAAAAACATACACTTCAACTTATTGAAGTTTTTATTAAGTGTCCCTTGTCAACGCACCACCACTTGTACGCTACCGTCACGCTAACCTGAAAAGGGGAGATTGATTGGGAGTGAGCAAACCACCGCTCAGTGAAATAAATTACGCACTATTTATCATTTAAACGCTACTACGAGTGAAACTGAAATTCTTACACTTGTAACTTGAAATTTAAAAATCATGTTGGTAAGCACCTTTCGGTTCAATACCCATGTTGGCAAGCACCTTTCGGTTCAATACCCATGTTGGCAAACATCGCGATTCAATACCCTTGACTTGTGCTTAATAATTCATGGATAACGTAGCATGTTCATGTATAATCACATCATATAAGGTTTTAAATACATAAATAACACATAATAAATCCCACCTATTGATCACGTAAAAACCTCGGATTCGAGAGTTGAATGTCGTAATCAGCCCCGTCGAAAACCCTCCTCTCTTCGAAGAAAAACAGCCGTGAAAGAAGAAATAAAAAAAGTATAAAAGTTGTATGTGAAGGAACGAAGGAATGTTCAACCTCTTATACTTGAATGGCTGGGCCAAATCTCAAAAAATAATTTAACGCGTAAGGGAGTCAAACTTTCCTTAGCAAGAGAAATAAATTTGGAAGTGATAGCAGGGGAATATCTCTTTAAAGAATTAAAGAGATATGATGATATTTTCTTGGACAGGAAGAAATTTGTTAAATAAGGGAAGTGTATAAAATTCTGATTTCTCTTCCATTCACGCTGTTTGGAAAGCAACCATGTGGGTTGGACTACGTTTTGTTTGTATTGGGCCTCTATGAGTTGGGCCACAAGGAAAACTCACGTATAGAATTTTTTTTTGAGGTGTTACAGAGCAAGATACTGAGATCATAGCAGAAAAGAAGTGAGAAAGAACCAAAAGATTGAGAGCCGAAAAGGATAAAGCGGAGAAGGTCGAGCGTGATGAATGGGGTATCCCCAAAACAAAGATACCTTCGTCGTTTCCTTATAAGCTGGTTAAGAAGGGATTGGAAGAGAAGTTTAAGAGTTTTCAAATATCATCAATAAGATAAGCTTGAGTATTCCTTTCTCTGAGATAATGTTGGAGATGCCGTACTATGCCCGATTCCTTAAGAATATATTGTTGAAAAAGAAAAGCTTGAACGGAGTTGAAACGGTGAACTTGTCTGAAAATTGCAGCTCGATTATCTAAAGGAAGCTGCCACAGAAGATGAAAGATCCTAGAAGCTTCACTATCTTGTGTGAGATTGGAAATGGCCGACACGATGAGCCTTGTGCGATCTTGGGGCAAGCATTAATTTGTTGTCATTGTCTATCTTTCAAAGGCTTCGTTTGGGGGAGTTATCGCCTACAACAGTTGCTCTACAATTGGCGGACAGGTCGATGACGTTTCCGAAAGGTATTATTGAAGACGTTCTTGTCACAATGATAATATCCCTCTTTATCTTGGGGAGACCTTTCCTTGCTACTGCTGGGGCCATGATTGATGTTCAAAAGAGCTTAGGTTGCGGATGGATAAAGAAGAAGTTCTATTCAATCTTGACGAAGCAATGAAGATGTCTATGGAGTCGCAATGTCATAGTATTGATGTGGTGGAGGAGATTGTGAAGGAAGAAATGTTTGTGATCCTGTCTAAGGACCCTCTTGAGACATGCTTGATGGAGTCTCTTACTTATCCCACTATAGAGCTTGACGATCTCTCCAATGAGGTATGTATTGAATATCTTGAAAACTTACTTACTTTGGGTGATGATAGGTATGAATTGGAAAGATCTATGGTTTAGGAAGTGAAGTAGACTAGGAAGTACTTGCCGTTGGATAGAGAGAGCACTCCGATGGAAGAAAATAAAGAAGAGCTGAAACCGTTACCGGAACACTTGAAATATGTCTTTCTTGGTGACAATGAAAAATATCCGGTAATAGTATCTTCTTCCCTTGATGATGATCAACTTGAGGAGTTGTTATATGTTCTTAGGAAGTACAAGTCAGCGATTGGGTGGTCTCTTGATGATTTAAAAGGTATTAATCCTTCATATTACATACATAGAATAAGGTTGTTTGATGAGGCCAAGAGTAGTATCCAAAATCAGCGGAGGGTGAATCCCGCGATTCAAGTGGTGATTAGGAAGCAAATCCTAGCGTGGTTAGATGCTGGAATTATATATCCTATTAGTGATAGTCCCCATGTAAGTCCATAGCATGTCGTAGCTAAGAAGGGGGCATGACTATTATGAAAGTCGAAGATAGCGAGAAAATAGCCACTAGGATTCCAACGGGATGGCGTGTGTGTACTGATTACAGGAAATTGAATGAAAATACATGCAAAGACCACTTCCCTCTTCATTTCATGGATCAAATGCTTGATCGTCTCGCAGGGTATGAGTTCTATTGATTCTTGGATGGATACTCGGGATATAATCAAATCATGATTGCTCCCGAGGATCAGGAAAGATGCCATTTGGATTGTGTGATGCGCATGCTGCTTTTCAGCGCTGCATGATGGCGATTTTCGATTGGTTGATAGAGAAGTTCATGGAGGTGTTCATGGATGATTTTTCTGTATTTGGTTCCTCCTTTGATATTTATTTATCTAACCTTGTTACTGTGTTGAAGAGATGTCGAGAAACTAATCTTGTCTTGAATTGGGAGAAGTGCCACTTCATGGTGAGAGATGGGATTGTTCTTGGGCATCATGTTTCTGCCAAATGATTGCAGGTGGATAGAGCTAAAATGGTGGCAATTGAGAAGCTTCCACCACCGACCAATGAAAGAGGAGTGCGGTCCTTCCTTGGACATGCTGGTTTTTACAGAAGATTTATCAAAGACTTCTCGAAATACTCCAAGCCCTTGTCTCATTTACTTGAAAATGATGTTCCTTTTGTTTTTGATGATGAATGTCTAACAGCTTTTCAGGTTTTGAAAGAGGCGCTTACTACTGCACCTATCTTGATCACACCAGATTAGACTCAGCCGTTTGTACTTATGTGTGATGCAAGTGATGTAGCACTTGGAGTGGTGTTTGGGCAGTTGAGGGAGAAGAAGTTTGCGCCATTTACTATGCGAGTAAGACTTTTGATGCAGCACAAAAGAACTACACTGTGACTGAAAATGAGTTTTTAGCTGTGGTGTATGCATTCAACAAGTTTCGATAGTATTTGGTTGGCATGAAGACTATAGTGTAAACAGATCACTCTGCGATTCGGTACTTGACGGAGAAGAAGAAAACAACGCCAAGAATCATAAGATGGATTCTTCTTCTAAAAGAGTTTGACATGGAGATCCGAGATAAGAAAGGTACGGAGAACGTATTGGCTGATCACTTATCAAGGTTGGAGACAAGGGAGCATTGTGATGATTCTTTTGATTATATTGAGGAGATGTTACCGGATGAGAAGATTATGGTTGTGTTCGTTGAAGGGGCTAAATGAGCGTGTGTGGTTGCTGCACAAGGGATGGATCCATGGTATGCGGATTTTGTCAATTACATCGTCGTGGGTGAAATTCCGAGAGATCTCAACCGATATCAACTTGCTAAATTCAAGAGAGATGCTGAGACTTTTATATGGTACGATCCGTTTGTTTACAAAATATGCACGGATTCTATCATCCGTAGGTGTGTGCCCGAGATGGAGATGAAGAGTGTTCTTGAGTTTTGCCATGCACAACCTAACGGGGCCACTTCGGAGTTCAAAAGACAGCAGCCAAAGTACTTCAATCTGCTCTCTACTGGCCTACTTTGTTTAAAGATTGTGACACCTATGTGGCGTCCCGCGATAGATGTCAACGGATGGGAAATACAAGTAGGAGAGATGAGATGCCACTTCAGCCGATCATTGTTGTAGAGATCTTCGATGTATGAGGATCAATTTTATGGGGCCTTTTCCCCTGTCTAATGGATTTCTTTACATCCTCTTAGCTGTGGATTATGTTTCTAAGTGGGTGGAAGTCATTCCTACTCGCTTGAATGATTCGAGTACTGTCATATCTTTCTTGAAGAAGAATATCTTTGTCCGCTTTGGAGTTCCTAGAGCACTAGTGAGTGATGGAGGGTCTCACTTCGTCAATAAACCTAGGGAAGGTGCTTAAGGATTATGGTGTTAAGCATAGGGTTACTACACCCTATCATCCTCAAGCGAATGGGCAAGCGAAGGTCTCTAACCGTCAAGTGAAGCAAATCTTGGAGAAAGTGGTAGGAACCAATAGGAAGGATTGGGCTATGAAGCTCGATGATGTGTTATGGGGGTTCCGTACTACTTATAAGACTGTGTTGGATATGTCACCGTACCAAATTGTCTATGGGAAGCCGTGCCATTTACTTGTGGAAATCCAACACAAAGCTTTTTGGGCTTTAAGAAGCTTGAACTTATCTCTTAAGGATGTGAGAGAGTTGAGGATGACTCACATTAATCAACTTGATGAGTTTAGAAATCGTGCATACAAGAATTCAGAGATTTACAAGGAAAGGATGAAGACGTGGCATGATTCTAAGATCTCATACAAGGAGTTCAAGCAAAGTGATGAGGTATTACTTTTTAACTCTCGTTTGAAGCTTTTCACAGGGAAATTGAAGTCGAAATGGACGAGTCCGTTCATGATTCATAGAGCCTGTGGAGGGGGGAGTTTTGAGCTTATTGACAAAGATAGGTACATTATCGCGGCGAATGGGCATTGATTGAAGCATTATAAGTCGCCGGATGATGCTTGTATCATCTTTGAAGATACCTTGTCCTAGATTGGTACCGTTGTGACTCTCCGACGTTAAACAAGAGCGCCTGTTGGGGGCTTTCCCTCCCGTTTTATTACTTATTCATTCGTGTGAGTAAGAAATTTTTATATTTGAAGTGCTTACTTATCGGCAATTACATCTCTTTGCAAACTTAGTTTCGACTATAGTTTCTACTAAGTTTGGGGGGTGTGATGTACTTACCTCGATAAGCACCGATAGTATAATATTTTCTTTGTAACGTTTGTTAGGGGAGTTGATTTTTTGCAGCATATTTAAACTTTATTCGATTTTTATGTGTCAATTTTTTTGCAATTTGCCTAATGTTTAGTGGTGTTTTGTTCCGTGTTTTGAGTTGTTTGCGGAGTTACTCATGAATGTTATGTTTTAGGATTGATTCTTGATGAAGTTATGTTATATTTTGGTATCTTATATTCGTTTGTTAAGCTTGAAATGTGTAGGGGATGAAGAAAACTCGATTTTGGAGCATCAAGGAGCCAATTCGACCAAGGGGCATGGTCGAATCCAAGCTTTCAAGTCAAATCGGGGGGCAAAAATTGTCCAGTAGCTCAATTCGACCTGAGGCATGGCAATTCAACCAGAGGCCCAGGTCGAATCAAGGTCGAATCGGAGCGTGAAATCTTCCAGTGAGCCAATTTGACCACGACTGTTTCAATTCAACCAGCAGCTCAGGTCGAATTGAGGTCGAATTGAGGACCTGAATCTTACAGTGTGTGGATTCGACCCGAGGCATTCCAATTCGACCAGGGAAGAAAGTCGAACCGAAGGAGAAAGCTGTCCAAAAGGTCAATTCGACCACGATGGATTGAATTCGACCTCTTCAACAGGTCGAAGCAAGGTCGAATTGGGTCAGGTAAGTCAGTTTTTATTCCCGATTTTGAATCATTCGACCACTTTTGCACACCATCTCCACCCGAATTCATCCCTAATCGAAGAACCCGTGCCTAAATTCTTCAATCCTTCATGTTTTTGCACCGATTACACTATACTCCACCATCAATTTCTTCAATTTGTTGCGTTTTTGGGCGAATTATGTCGCAATCTAGGGTTTACCAGCGCGATTCGAAGGAGATCATTACTTGTTTGATTTTGAACCATGGGAAGAACAAAAGGTCAAGGTAAAGACAAGGGCAAGGAGGTTGACGTTCGATCTAAGAAAAGGTAGGATAAGCCTACTCGTGTGGATAATGTGACGAAGAAATTGAGGCAAAAGGAGAGGTTGCCTGCGAACTTCAAAATCCAAATGTATGAGTGTGATGAGATTAAAGAGAAGTGGGCTGAGGTGTCGGAAAAGATTGCTAGAACAAGGTACCAAGATGAGGAGGCTATGATCACAATAAGGATCCGGGATGACATGTTATAGATGTTTGATCAAGTTGGGATCCGGCATTTTATGGAGCTGAAGAAGCCGACATATTTCCATGTGACGGCTGAGGTTCTGTGATCGATTACGATGGAGAAGGATCCTATGGGGTATCCTTATGAGTGTACTTTTCAGCTCGGGGGAGTGATGAGGACATGGTCTGCGGAGGAGTTCAGCGTATTGTTTCAGACTCCTACAGAGATAGCTCGAATAGAGAATGGATTCTTCAATGCCAACACTTTTTGGCGAGAGATTTCTGGAGAGGATGGAGACTTTAAGACGCAGGACGCTCGTGCCTCGATGATGAAGAATCATGTGCTCCGGTATATGGATAGAGTGTTGAGCAACACACTGTTTGCCCACTCTGAGGGCTCTATGTTCTATGGTGCATGTTGAATGGGGTGAAGTTTAATATGGGTTCATATTTCATCTATCAGCTGAATCGGTTTAGAGTATACGGGTTTCAGAAAGTGAACATTGGAGGATTGCTCACAACCATGGCTGAGCATTATCACATGGACTTTACCGGCATCACACCTGATCGTGGAGAGCCTGATTTGGTTATGTTCTCTTGTGTAAGGGCAGTGTTTGCACACTTTCGAGACGGGGATTGGTTCTTCATAATGGGTCCTAAGCCATTTAATTTCATGTTTCCTTTCGACGTGAGTAACCTGAATACCATTTGGGAGGAGAGGAACAGGTGATGACCACATTGGGACACACCGCCTTGTCCGTGACTGTTCGGACGAGAGGAGATTGGAGGACGGTGGCCCAGATGTGCGTAGCAGGTCTGATGGCGGAGCTCCAGCAGATTGTTGATCAAGGAGAATTCCGGCCACAGCCACCACAGCAGCCGTCACCGCCACAGCAGCACGGAGACAAGGATGAGCATCAGGAGATGGATATCCCCGAGCAGCATGAGAGGGTGCCTCGCCCCATTCCGGCAGTGCCACAGCAGCAGTGGGTTGTACCGAATGATTATACACGAGAGAAGTTCCGCCTGTTGAACGAGCATCTGGCCACGATCAGCACAAATCAGCAGGAGACCAACAGACAGCTTGCGCTCGCTAATGCCAACTACGCCACGCTCAATGATCGATACAATGCCATGAATGAGCGGGTTGGTAAGCTGAGTGATCGTGTGGACTTGTTGGATAGACACATCAGTGATCTGCACCGGATTGTGGAGCGGAGGTTTGATGAGATGAGTGAGGATGATGAGGATGATGCTCCGGACGAGTAGAGCTGCAGGTTTTTGTGTTCTCTGATTCATCTCATCTCCATTCTTCTTTTTCTCTTTACAGGTTGGGGTGTGTTCTTGTGTGAGTGGCATGTATTAAATTGATATATTTGATCTTGGATGTGGATGGTGAGGATAGATTGATGCATGAGAGGGGATTGTAGAGATACTTGTATGATTGATTTGATATATGGGTTCATGGATTTTGTGCATTCATATGTTCATGTGTTAATTTTCGTTGATGAGAGCATGTATAATTTGATAAGTATGTAGAATTCTTGTGAAATTGATCTTGATTATGTGTGATGAGGAGTACTTAGGATTCTATTTACCTATGTGAGGATTTGAGCCTTTTAATCATGCTTGATCATGATAGTTTATTCTTGAGAGAATCATTCATATGAACGTATTCTAGAACTTGGCTTGGAGTCTTGTGTGAGACTTACAATTGGTGAATTACTAGGACATGATCTTAGGCCATTCTTGATTACTTGAGTTACTTAGAAAATTTTTACCTTTCCATTGATTATGTATACCTTTGGTAGTCCCGTTTGAGCCTTAAAAGCTTTTTCTTTGGCAAGCCGCATAAAAGAGCGTTATTTAACTTTTACTTGAGCTTTGTTTAAATACCCTATTGGTAGAGACTTGAGGTGAATAAGTGTTACAAGAGGAAGAAGGATGGTAGAGTGTGGTTGAGTAAAAGTAAGAGAAGTGTATGGTTAAATCTTGTTTAGGGTAGTGCTTGAAACTGATACCCCGATTGCTATTTAAAAGGGTAGTGCCTACAACCGGTACCCGAGTTATGAAAAGAAGAATGGTGTTGATGCAAGGAAGAGAAGGAAATTCAAAAATTTCAAGTGCAAGAGAATAAATTGGAGTAGAATATGAAGCCGAATGAAGAAAGCAAGAACTTCCAAGGTAAATTTCTACTAGTGTTTGAGTCACTTTATCTAAATTTTCCTACCCTTTCCAAAAAGTCAACATTACAACCCAAAAACAAGTCATTTATGATTCTAGTAATGAGTTGATTGTGAGTTGATTTTTGAGACCCTTGCCAAGCTTATGGTTACGCGTGAGTATGGATTGAGTATGAGCGTATATATTAACCCTCTAAGTGCAACTAACACTTGAGTGAGAGAGTAAACACTTATCTTGTGAGCTTGATGACTTAGTACTCTGAATGGTAATATGATTGAGTGATGTTTGCATTAATGATATGTATGATGCAGGAAATACTTGTCTTTAATTGATGAAATTGCATGTGTAATATGTGTTGTACTTGGTGATCTCGTGAATTATACACGACTCCTTGGTTTGATTGCGTTGCCTTGGGACGAGCAACATGTAAGTTTGGGGGTTTGATGAGTGTGTTAATTCATGAATTTTGCGCCTGGATTTGTGCTATTATGGAGTGTTTGAAGGTTGAAATCGATTGTAAACCGATATATATTGTGAAAAGGCATGAATCAGGTGTTGTTGGAGCTATTTGAGTGGTTTTTCGAAGGAAATCGGAGTGGAAGTGTTGAAAACTGAAGAAAGGAAGTCGAAGCCATCCGATTGGGCAAAACAGGAGTGCGATTCAACCAGCCCTTCAGGTCGAATTGGCAGCACAACACGATCAGAAGGTGGATTTGATCACGATAGGGGATTCGACCTGGGCATGAGGTCGAATCGAGGTCGAATCGAATGGCGGAAATGTCGAGTCGACCTCGTCACTTCAATTCGACCTGGGCAGTTGGTCTAATCGAGCACCTGCAATTCGACTTGTGGCTGAGGTCGAATCGAGCTTCGAGAACTTACCATATCCGTATTTTCACCCTCAATGCGTGTGATCACCTAAAAAGTCTATTCCAAGCCCAGGAGATGTGATTACAAGTATAAAAGAAGGCTTGTGCAGCATGATAAAGGGACAACTTGATCAAGAAGACAAGGAGACGTAGAGTTGAGAGGAGAGTCGATCGTCCATCATCCGGAGGGGTTGTGACAGAGGTTCCGCTGGAGATTCAAGTAAGATTGGTCCAACTAACTATGATTTTTCTTAGATCAATCATAGGCTAGAGCCGCTTCGGTAGTTCTAGGGTTATGAAGGTTTCATGAGTTAATTAGTCTTTTGTGTGTAAACTCCGTACAACACTACTTGTTATTTATTTTGTATAAGATTATGCGTTTTTAATCCATACTCACGGTCGTTTTGTCCATCAATAATTGTTTTATAGCGTCTGAATACCTAACTTGGTTATTGGTTGAGTGCGTTCACTGTTGAGCAGGGTTTTATTTTATAATTCTAAGTGAAGGGATTCCGAAGTCTTATTAGAACTATCTTATATGAATACTTGTTAATTGAATTATATTCGGGTTAATAAGTAGGATAAAGAGTATAACTTTATAGTACCTATAAATAGAGATCAAATCGAGTTAGAGCTCACATGACTGACCTTGTTCTGAGGATATTCACATGTGTCATACGCATATTTACTTGTGTTTATAGAGTGAATTTGCATGGTTTAGTGATACGTCCATAAACCATAAGGCAGAGTCGGACACTGTCACATGAAAGATGAATTAATAAGTGGAACTGGATGACCTGACGAACTACCTACTATCTTACTTGATCACAACTTACTATCTCTTCTTCTTGTTATCTTATTTTGTATTTCAATTAATAGTTGTTACTCGATTTCAATATCAAAACCATTATAATTTCCAACATAGTCTTAGTTTACTAGGGTGGTATAATTAAATTAATATTTATCCGTCCCTTGGGTTCGATATATAACTTGGTCACCTTCGAAACTACGATTGATATCCTCATACTTGAGGATTAATTGTGTGTTGAGAAAACGCCTATCACTTGGTCCATTGGGTAGAATGTGTTTAATGTGCGTGTGATTTTGTTATTGGCGGGGCTGATGTTTTAGTTTGTGTTCAGTGTATGAGTAGTTTAGCATAAAATCAGTTTTTTTGTGTACTGATTAAAGAGTGAGAGTGGCAGTTTTTTAGGCATTGATGGCGATTTTTCATCTGGATAATAATTTCGTCATTTTGTGCCAAAGTAAGCTACATTGTCTTATAAATTAAAAGGGCGACAACGTTCTCAGAGGATTAATACCCACAACGTGAGAGCATTGAGCACCAGGTTTATTCAAAAGAAAATATAACATTTATACACCACTTAATTGGGGATTTTCTGTGATATATTTATACAGTACGTGGACGTAAGAAGTAAACCGAATATGAGGGGGCAGAAATGATATAAAGCGAGCATCATGTGAATGGATTGCACGCACTAAAAATTAACAGAAATTGTGCAAAATGAGAAGGGTTAAGATAGAGCTCACATGACTGACAACGGAGAAATTTATATTTGTCGTGGTGTATAGCTGATTCATAGAACATTTGTACTGCATTAGTTATAACAAATGGTTTTAATTATTCACTGAATAGAAAGTGGAGGAGATGTATTCTGTAATTTTGTTAAAAGAATGGAGTACTGTACAAATAATTTATAAACTAATTTCATACACAAAATTTTTCAGTTGTTCGTGCAATACATTTATATACTCAAATTATTCTTACCCATCTAACAATGAAAATAACATAGCTTAAATTTTATGTTCAATGTTCTGATTATAAACAATGTCAATAACCATAAATTATATAGAATTAGGTATGAGTACAAAATTTTCTGTTAGTGCAGCCTGATGCTGGCACATATGATTAAAACTCATGTGTATTATACTTGCTAAAGTAGATAGTTAAAGGTATTGATAAATTAGGTGGAGCTGATAATTGATATCTACTTAGGTTATTACCTGCTGGCAAAGTAAGTAGAGCTGAAACCCAAGGAGAAAGGAAATATTATCATGAAATATCCCTGTAGCGAATCGAAGAGAATAGTCAGCACACAAAAACAAAAGAATTGAATTGAGAACAATGAGTGTATTTTTTTGTTTTCGTGATTTAATCAGGACAATGACATAAAAGAGAAATGAACGGGGTTAAAAACCTAAATAATTAATCTTATTCTAAGACTTACAAGTTCGGAAATATAAGGTGTATCGGAATACTTCACATGTGTTATCTATAAAATAATTATATTGGTGTAAAGTTTCATTATGTTCTTCTGTATTCTTACGTTGTTGTTTATTGAAAAAGAGCATGGAGATGGGCCTATATATTATGAGCGTCTGTTATTTCTAGCACTATAATCAATTGGCCCATGTGAGGTTATTGTTAGATACAAGGGTGTACAACTATTGTTTTATGCTAAGAAGTTCACATCAACTTACAAACACCTCAGAAATTACTACTTGTTTACACTATTACTGTATGGACTAAATCTCATCTCAGAACAAAGAATTAATGAATCATTACCCATATGCTTTGTAATTCATATTCCAAAATCAAGTATCACTCATGTGTATAAGGCTGTCATAATTAAAGTTCTCACATGAACCCAAAGAGCATGATTTCTAAACAAATTTCTGTTCAAGCATTTCATCAAACACCTAGTGTGTGTATAGTTGAAATTTGCTTAGGTATCAGCTTAATCAGCTTATAACATTCTAAATCTGATTTTTTTTATGTACCAAAAAGGGTTTGTAACAATTGAAAATAATATGAATAAGGTAACATGTCTTATTGTGTAACTGTGTTGTTAAAAAGTTTCACAACTCATGGCGCAAAACAATTTCCTTGTACTTTCAGTAAAAAGACAGCGATGCGTCAACTTTAATGCCATTGAGCTCCTTGAGAGCTTGAGCGAGAGGCCATCATACAATCCAACATTGGGGAAGGCAACGCACACACTTAGTGAATATCAGTTGAGAAGAGGAAAGGTAAATGTTCAAGCTTATCTTTGCAACATGAGGTGAAACGGCTTCAGAGTGAAAATGTAGGGAAGAAATGAGACAACTTTTGTCTCAGAGTGAAAGGGAAAAAAGAGATCATGTCACGTAAAGAGGAAGGGAGACGCCTCAACAAAAAATAAGCAGAAAGGATTATAACAACTTTTTAGCTTCTCTACGTTCTTTTAGGCATGTGTATTTTCTTTTATTAATGTTAGGCTATTTATAAGCGTCGTGTGTGTGTGTGTTGTACTGGTCGAGGCCATTGAATTTAGAGTAATTTATAAGCGAAGTGAATTACTGATTGTAAGTACTATTGTGAACTGCCTATAACCTACGGACTGTACAATAGGGGAAAAACAACATGCAAAAGTAAAACAGTAAGCAACTACTATGGTGATAGATGCACACAAACACTGTGCAAAAGAGAATATAATAAGTATAAAAGATGTAAGGACACAAGAAGGCAACAAGCGTAATGGGTGGCAGCAAAACTTGTTTCAGAAGTTATTATTAAATTAACAAAATACAGATTACAGAAAGGGTAAGGAAAAGCGCAAAACCTAGCTACCAGTGAGCAGCAGGAACGCAACGTTCTAAATACGGCTGTGGTGAATTCTGTTGAGCACAATAGTGATGCTGCGTCGTAGTACAGATATCACATTAATGTAAGGTGAGCATAATTTCGCTTCTTCAAGCAGTAAAATTTGGACTCATTTTCACATAAATGATCAACGGTAATAGATTTTACAAGGCTATTTATAAGAGCATAAAAAAGCAATCGCAGAGAAACATATAGCCCATAGTTGAAAGCATAGTGCAATTTTAGTTTCTTGAACGTGCATCCAGACACATTGGTTGATTTATGACTGCCTAATCGAACATATTAATGCGTAGAGCTCTTACAGAGTGCAATAATTGAGTAATTCATGCGCAAACAAAGCAGAATAAACTTACATGTAAATGCAAAGCGACCATTGTGATACTACTTGAAGCAAACACCCAAAGAAGAACTTGCTGAGCACAAAAAGAAGGTTAAGTTTGGGTTTTCCCATGAAAAGCAACAAAACTAATTGAAACAAGCAACGAAAGGAAAGTGTTGAAGAAATACGGCAAAGACAAATGAAATTAAAGTTTCTTTTAAAGTTGAGTAACATTAATGGCACATATTATTACTTATCAATTAATCAAATGATCTTAGCCCAATACTTCAGCACAATGAGCAATAGTGTAACCCAAAAGATTATAAAAGGGGTTCATATATGACAAAAGGGGTCATATAATAACACAAGACGTCTGGCATAGCAATTTCAAGCGCACATAGGAAATAATATACGTAGTGAATACTGTTAAATCTTTTGGTACTTTTCACGCCAAAGCTTAGCGCATATTGCCATAGACAGATTTCAACAGAAGTAAAGTCGCCGGCTTGATTCATAGCAAAATAAATAAATAAATAAAAAATAAAATTCCCCGCATACATTTATAGGAAGAGTATAAAATACAATGGAGAAATAGTAGAGACGCAGTGGGCGAAAAATTCATTGTGGGTGGCCTTGTAAATCTTTTTTGCATATTTTGTTATACAAAGCATGGCTTGATTATAAAGCAGAAGCACTTAAGAAGTAAATAGGTGTAGAAGTATGGAACATAATATAACTTAGAAGAATCATGTGTTATATAAGGAAGAATAAAGTTAATTATTAAGTTGAATGCAGTACAAGATGTATCAATGTATGGATGTGTAATTATGTATAAGTTAGGCAATTCCAACATGATAGTATTCAGATTCAATTCATAAAAATTGCAACATGACGAACTGATGTCAATTAACCAATGCCACAAAACGGGAGATCTAAATTCTTTCTCTCCATTTTAAAGATGTCTCGTTTTTGGACAAGCAATTCTTCATTGATTTTTAGATTTTCATTTATTAAGGGAAGAAAACAATTTCAAATCGAAGTTCATAAGATAAATAGCTAAAGGAGCTCATCCATAGAGTTGCAAACTATCATTGGAAAAATGGTTATGCTGAAATCAATAAGTAAGAGCAAAAAATATCTTACATTCTGATCAAATACTCCATTTAGTAGTGTCTAACTACTAAATTTATACATGTTAGTTACCCTATTTATCAGGGGTCCGTAACTGTGTGACCATAGCAACAAGGTTAATATTGATTAATTGTTATTGCTCTGAAACTAAAATTAAAGGATCAGAAATAAGCAAGCAAGAATGATACAAGACACAAAATAAAGTGCAATACATCGGTAAACTTATGTTTGCAAATGAAAAGTTACCAAAATTATTAGTACTTTCATTTCCTAAAACGCAACTAGGAAACCCAATAGAGTTAAGTAAGACTTGGGAGAAACTCATGAAGAGTATAAAATCCGAAACAAATAAATGTGGAAAGCTTTTTCCAGAAGTTCCACTACTTATACAAATATGCAATCAAATCTTATTTTTTATGGAATTGGTATCAAGAGAGCTTTTACTCTGTGCAAAATAAATTAATGTACTTTAGTTGTATTTATATAAAAATACTGAAGTGAAATACTCTGCTTCATAATAGATCAAAGACAAACATTAATTAAGTATCTTAACAATAACACTTAATTTTCCACACGTAATATCACATCATATGCTTCTTCTCCTTGTTGTGCAGTGCAGTAGGTGCTAGTGCACAGTCATTAGAAATAAAGTGGCTAACATATTTTATGTCCGTGAGAGTAAAACCCAAGGCAACTAAGTTTGGCTCATTTTCCATTTAAAGCTAGATCTCTTGCAACAACAAAACAGGAAGTGTCAAGCTTTTCACGAATTCAACTATTCTTAGATATTCAAAACCCAATGCTAAATCTCTTGCAACAATAAAGCAGGTATAGTCTCAAGGTTTTCCTAAAATACGGAGATCTCCGTCTAGGAAGACATACCAAACCCAATGCTTCCACTACACCTTGATCAATATATTCTAAGGTACTTCATCAATTTAACTACTCCACTTTCCTACATTTGATCATCTTGTTTCTATGTTTAGTATGTGTGTCAAGATTTCAACTTTCCACTTTCTTATATACGTTATCAGGTAACCGCAGAGTCTTTCTCCATCCTTTTCAACTTTTAATCATTTGAGCTTGCAGCTGAAGAATACAAAAGGGGAAAAGATATATCTTTTGTAACATCACATCTTCTTTAAGTAATGTGTTCAACTTTTACCTTCTTTTCTATCCCAAATTTTCAGAGCTAGTGATTAAGGTATTCATTATTAGGACTTTATAGAAGAATAAGAAACAGGAAATTATATTTGTAATAAAACTGCTAGTTTCTGGAATTCTGTAACACAGCACATGGGCTTGTTTAACCTATAACTTTTCGCTTTTCAGAGGAGAAGAATGAATATTGTTCAGTCATCTTCACAAAAGAAGATGAGTAAATAAGTCCTACTCACTAATTCACACTTACGCATTTTACCAAGAAGATGAGTAAAGAAGTCCTACTCACTAATTCACACTTAGGCATTTTACCAAGCAGCTCATAGGCATAACTAATCCTTCACAAATCATTATAATTTCTATTTACCATTTCCTTTCCTGTAAATCAACCATCGATTTCTAGCACATAATCTGATGGAGGAGAAATGGCACAACACAACAATGGTGTTACATTGAAAAGAATAAAATTCATTTGAATTTCGAAGCTTAACACAATAATCAATTTCAATTTTAAGTAAGACTGCTCAGATTAACAAAAAGTGCAGTTGCTTACCATGAGGTCGTCGGTTGAAAGGGAAAGAGGTACGGCAGGCGTTGGAGAAAGTGGAAGCGATATGCCGATATCCGCGAGAATCAAACGCTGGACGGGAAACAGAGAGAATTGAAAACCACAGAGAGGATGCTGAGAGAGCGAGGCTGCGAGAGTGACGTTTACGCCTCCAACATTTACATCTAGCAAGAGAAGGAGTCGAGTCGTATTGCGCAAGATTAAGTAGAAGCAGATGATGTGAAGAACGAGAACGGCGGAGGGAGAGCAAGGAAGGCGGGGATCAATGAAAACCCACACGAGGGTGAAGAGAGATGAAAGCGGAGGGAGAGATTCATGGGACACGTATCAGAGACCTAAGCAGGGGCTGACATGTGTGAACTCTTGCAACCGGCCACCGAGGGTAACTGGCCAACTTACCGGCATTCTCCTTCTATATATAGTGTATAGAAATAGATATATTCAATTGTGTTGTCAAAACCACGTGAACATATCCTACGTGGCTACCAATTTGAAATAGGCATGGAATCCTTCGGACTTCGGGAAAGAAGAAAAGTAACACGCCTCTGGTAAGGTGTAATGATGGGCGTTTGTTTAACTAATATTTACTTTTGCAGAATGCCAGAAAATTCATGCTCAATATTTTGTTTTGCCACATACACTCATAGACATAATTTTTTTATTTTTAAGTAATTGGCGACGGTGCCTATTTTTTTTAAGATTTTTTTTAACTCTATTTTTAACTATATAACTCCCGTCGTCCCACGTATTTATTCGTATTTTCCATTTTGAAGTGTCCTAAACATTTATTCACATTCTATTAATAGTAAAAATACATTTTACATTTTACATGTTTTTTACATTTTATTTATCATTCCTAACAACTCTTCCTTTTTTTACACTTTATTTATTATTCACAATAACTTTATTTACTTTTTCTCTTTAAATTACCAACTTATCCTTACATTTTCTTACATTATATATTAAAAAAATAATACTTTTTAATCTCCTTGTCCGTATAAATGTGAACAAATACCCGGAACAGAGGGAGTAATTTAAATGCCCAATTTTATAAAAATATCATTCAGTTGTTGGCTTGATTTGAATAAGGAACTGATATTTAGTGTATCCGGGTGCAAGTGTGCACTCATATGTGTATAAAATTATATTCAATAGTGTGTGCATGTTTCTTAATAATTGTATAGTTTTTTTACACTTAGTTTTTCATTACAAAGACTGGCAGAAACTTCGCTAATATATTGCATACTCCCTCCGGCCACTTACAAGGTATTCATTTTACCATTTTGGACGTCAACTTCAAAAGTATCCATATTCTCTATTTAGTAAAAAAGTACACCACATGGTCCACCACTTCCCTCTAATACAACTATTCACTACACATATAATAATAATACTCCTTAATCAACGCGCAAAAACTTGATTACCTTCTTAGTGGCCGGAGTGAGTACATTTTTATTCATTAGTGTATAACATTTTTATTCATAAATGTATAAGTTTTTGAAAGTGAGTGCACGATGCACAGGATAATTAGTCTTGAATAAATGATTCGAATTGCATATATTTATGATCCAATTGTACATATTATATAACTCAATTGTACATATTTTTATAACTCGATTGTACATATTATGATTGGATTGTACATATTTATCATTTGATTAAAACTTTTAAATCGAGTCAAAAATCAAATCAAGGATATTTTTATCATTTCGAGTATTTTAACATTTATAACTAAAATTGAGGCATTAAAAAAATGTAAAAACTTATAAGAGACCGTCTCACGGATCTCATTATGTGAGACGGATCCTCTTTAACTAATACCATTACCAGTGAATATAATTGGCAAGTAGTTGCCATGTATAAATTTTTTTAAAAACATATGTGGTAGCACCACATTTCTTTTCAAACTTGTCATTTATAATTTTTTAAAAAAGTGCATGTGGAAGCATCAAATTTTTTCTTATGAAAATATTTATTATATATTTATAATATTTATTTTTAGAAATTTTCTTATAATTTAATGGATCAACCAATGTATAAAAGTAATGCCATTAAATCTTAAAAATCTTTTAAATGTAATAATAAAAAATCCTCAAAATTTTGGATTTTTTAAAAATTATTTAGTAATTCAGAAATTCCTTAAAATTGAAAATATTTGATTAGAAATATTGAAAAACTCTAAAATTTAATTTTTACACTTAAAAGTTTATATTTTCTTACAAAAACACTACTTTTTTTAATATTTTCTTAAAAAAACTACAAATCAATCATGAATAAAAAGAATTATATTTTTAAATTCAATTAAAATATAAGTAAATAAAAATAAGGACCTTTTTTAATAGATTAATTAATTATCATTAAAATAAAATATATCCTTTAAACAAGAAAGCGGCGCTGTTTGGGTTGAAAACTAAACACAATTTTCTTTTTTTTTATTTAATAAATAATTTTGTTAAGATAAAAACTTGTGTGAGACCGTCTCACGTAAGGGCTTACGTGAGACGGTCAGAAAGTGATAACTTTTATGAAGGAAAATGATAATAAATTAATAAAAAGTGATAATACTCTTTCATGAACAATTTATAGTGTAAATAAAAAATGATAACATTTTATAGCGAAAGTGATAACTATTTATAACGAAAGTGATAACTATTTTAAAAGGGGTAGTTATTAGTATATACAAAGTTTATTACTATATTAGTACAAGATACACACCTTCAAAATAATTATTAATAACTACATTGTTTAATCATATAATGCCAATAATATCCCCGAATAAATAAGTGCAATAATTTATTAATACTAATCCTTAATTTAGGAAACAAGTTAAACCATTCTGTATCTAAAAAAATCACGTGATTAGGGGATTTATTTATTTCCTTTATTTTCAATTTTTGAATCCAAAATCACTGTGCAACAAACCTTATGATGAACACAACTTTTTATATGGCACATAAACATAACATTTATTCTGCACACAAATTTTTGTACTGCACATGAACATAACATTTATACTACACAAAAATTTTTATACTGCACATGAATATAACATTTATGCTGAACACAAACATTTATGTTATGTTCGGCAAAAAAGTTTATGTGCAGCAAATGTTATACGTATTTTAAGTGCTATGTGCAGCAAAATAATATTTCATGAATGCAATTCTCATGTGAATAAAAAAAATATTATGTGCAGGTGCAACGTAAATATTATGTTATATGAATCCTTAATGTTTTGTTTATATGCATCATTTTAAAATTATTATGTGAATTAAAAATAATTATTAAAGATAATTATTATTATTGTATTGTAGGTAGACAATATAATTATAAATACAAGATAATATTATAAATAAATTTAGCTGCGTGAATTATGAAAATTTCATTATTAATATTATGAAAATACTTTTTGAAATCAGTTACATAATGGGCATAATAGGAAAATTATTATTATTTTTTGTATCCATTAGTAGTTTTAAATGCACCTTGTATCTATTAGTAATTGAGGATTAAAATGGGTACTTGTTAATATTATTCTATTTTATAAAAAGTGAAAAATGATCTCATGTGAGACGGTCTCACGCATGACCTACCCATTTATTAATTATTAAAAATATTTTTTTTTATTTTTTATTTTTAAAAATTCATAATCAGATATCATTTTTTATTATATATATTATCACTTTTTATATCTCTTACAAATTAATCATAAATTAATTTATTTAATTAATTATTATTTTTTATAAATGAGTTTCATTTTTATTAAAACTAGTATTTCCCGTCCATGCGTTGCACGGTGAGCATTTTATTATAGAATCATTGGTAATTTTTTTAATAGTTATGTATTTATATGAATATGTTTAAACTTCTCTCATCTGGTTTTTGGTGTGGTATGAATTTTTTTGTCGTATTATTTCTTTATTTAATTTTGTAATTATCCCATATGTGTTTTGCACGGAAATAATCATATTTTGTGAATAATTTTTAAGTATTTTATTATATAATTATTGTTAATTATATTTTATTTTTAATAGTTTGATCTCTACAAATATGTATGAGCTTGTCTCGTTCGGTTTTGGTATGGTTAGAATTTTGTTATAGCATTATTTTTGTATTTATATTTTTAATTATCCTATATGTGTTTTGCACAAAATTAATTATAAATATTGTTACCTATTATTGGTTTTCTTTCTTATATTTCCTATGTTCTCCCGGCTTTCTAGTTATATATTTTCAATATGGGATCCGTTTCTAATAGTTTCATTAGCGATTAAACTATCTCTGTGTGACCCTCCTAACATATTCTAATATAATCATCCACTTTACATTGAAATACTATATTCAATAATTACAATGTTAGAAGCAAATGTAATCATTAAGACGGAATAGAGGGATTTTTTTTTTGTGTATTGCGTAGTTGTAGTAATGTTAAAAAATTTCAACTGCCCATCATTCTACTAGGTGGAGGTTTGTTTGCCATTGAACATTAGAACCAAAGCACTAGATTCAGTATATGTTCACCATTTTGGTTAGTTTCCATTGGTCTGAATCTAGTAATTAATAATTATATAAATTTCATACATGTGGCAGTGTTGTGGGATTTTTTTTTTAATCTCTAAATTATGAAACTCTCTTTATAACCATTTAATAACTGCTTTTATTTGCCTGCAGATGATTTATACAATTGAAATCGTCTTTTGATTTTGTGTCTATCCTGCTAAATACGATTCCTTCCATTAACTTCAATTGTTAAATTATTGTTGTTAAAAACTGCAGTTAAGATTCGATTAAGCAGTAAAAAGTAAGCAAACCTAATAACCACAAATCACACAATTTTAAAATTAGTGCATCAGGACTTGAACCATTAAATTTATTTGACCAAAAAAAAAATCTGAATGTATAGGGAAAAATTAGCTGCATACAAACTTAGGTGAAAGACATACCTAATTCTGCATCAAGAAGGTGATTACCATACAAATCAAGGATAAATTCATTTATGTTTTTCACCTTCCAGAGCCTGGAAGTTGTTACTTTCAAAACATTTCTGAATACCTCCTTGAACACAACGTTCTTACACCTACCTATGGCCCGATTATTTTGTAATAATTTATTTTTGGTCAAAATTATTGTAGCCAAAATGTTATTCACCTTCTCATTCCATTTTGTTTCTCCCGCAGCCATAAAGAGTTTTTAGGAAAAATTATTGTTGCCCTAATTTTATTAACTCCTGGATGCTGGCTCGCTGAGAATTGATTGGAGTTCAGCAACGAGGAAGAGGATCTGTGATGGCAGCGTCTGAAAGAGGGGCATGTAATCAGTTTAGCTGCAGTATATGTGATCTAGCTTGAAGTGGGCGGTGGTTCGGTGGCGCAAAGGTAGATAAGAAGCGGAGTTGGGGGGAGAAGAAGAGGGAGAAGTATACCAAGTGCCGGATTGTTTAGTCAGAGAACACTTGGATGTTTTTTCATAATCTGATGCTCATCCTCACGGATCTTCTTCATCACCACTGAACTCCAACCAATTCTCAGTGGGGTCAATATCCAGGGAGTGAATAAGATTAGGGCTACAATAATTTTGCCCAAAAACCCTTTTTAAATGTTATCACTTTTCATTTATAGTATAAACTATTAATCAATTGGGTATTATTTTTTTCTTGTAAAGGTTATCAATTCTTTTCCTTCTCACGGAAATCATTCGTAAAACAAAATCACATAAGCCTTTAATATTATGAATTATTCATAATATAATACAAATTAAAAGTTATCACTCTTATTTGATAAGTATTTTTTTAATATTAAAAAAATTGTTACTATTTTTTAAAAATATTATCACATTTTATAAATTTATAATATTTAAATTTTAAAAAATAAATTATTTTTTTTAAAAATTAATACAATTTAAATAATAAAAAATATAAATTAAATAAGGAAAACGTAGAGAAATATATATAAAGGTAAGGTCTAATTATTTTTTCCTTTCATAATTAATTTTTTAATTTTATATAAACCAAACAAAGCCCTTTAAATTTATTAAAACTCAATTAATTTTACTCTATAAATAGATAATTTTTCAATTTTTTTTTAAATTCATAACAATCAAACAATACCCTTTAAAATTATTTGTTTGGGTTAATGGATAATCCGTCTCACATAAGGAGATTCGTGAGACGTTTTCACCCAAGTCTTTGCATTCAAAATATAAATACATTCAAAATCAAATAATTTAAAAATAAAATAATTAAAATTTCAATTTCCCATGTAATACGCAAGTTTTATACTAATATATATATATATATATATATATATATATATATATATATATATATATATATATATATATATATATATATATATATATAATTCACACAAGTTTTTGCCATTGTTTTTATATTTCGTAGATTGAGTAAAAAATAATATTATATTTTTAATAAAAAAAAGTGATATTAATAAATGAAAAGTGATGTTAGTCCAATTAAATAATTTCACGTTTGTCCAATTAAAAAACTTCGTAAACAATTCGTATAACGAATAAGAAGTGATAATATTTAAAAAAAAAATAATATGTAAATAATCATAAAAAAAAAGTTATAATAATCTAATTAAACAATTTGATAAATAATTCATTGGATGAATAAAAAAGTTATAATAATTCTATTTAAAAGTGATATAATGTCCAATTAAATAATTTCAATATATTTATTGAATGAATAAAAAGTGATAATATTTTCATAAAAGGGATACATGTTTAATGGAAAGCGTTGTCTCTTTAATTGAATTATTTAATGAATAAATTCGTAAAATGTATAAAAATCATAACATTATTAGTAAAAATATATTCAATAAAATAAATGTAATAACTATTTATTGCATGAATAATTAATCATAGAGATAAAAGAAAAGATTTTTTAATTAAAAAATCTTATAAAAAATTATATTACTTTAAATTAACTCTTTCTTTATACCAATATATTAATTTTCATCAATTTTAATTTAATTGAATTTATTTGTCTTGTATTATAATATAATATTGTAATTAAATAATTTATTATACTTAATGTAATTAAAATAAAAAGAAAGTAATTAGATAATCAAATTATTGGCTCATAATCAAATTAGTGCACAAGCGGCTCATAATCAAATCCAATGCTTCCTTTATTATAAACGAGTAAGTAAGGATCCTTTGTGAGACGGTTTCAACCCAAGACATACACTTAAAAAAAAGACAAAAATTTGTGTGAAATCGTCCCACGTAACTTAAAAAAAAGGCAAAGACTTATGGAGATGTCTCATGTAAGTGTCTTACATAAGCCTTTACGTGAGATGAATAAAAAGTGATACTCAATCGATGAAAAGTAATAATAGTGCAATAAAAGTGATAACAATTTATAATATAAATAGAAAGTGATAACATTTTATAACAAAAGTGATAACTAATTACGAAAGTATAAAATAATCTCAACATGAAATGGTCTTACACAAGACTTGCCGTTAAAAAAATTGTTATATCTGTTGTAAAGTATTTGATTAGAACGATGAGAGAAGCATAAAGAAGAAAAGAAGAATACGGAGGAGAGAGAAAGAGAGATATTTATTAACCGGTATTATTTATGAATCAGTACAAAACCTTAATATTCTTACACTTTATATAGAGAGGAAAAAGGGTACAATGGTAAACAAACTCTCTTCCTATTATAATGATATAAGGAATAATGTCCATATAAAATATTTCACAACACTCCCCCTTGGACATTACGACATTACGACGTCTGATGAGAGTGATAATTTACGTATTTTGAGCTATGATTTGTGTGGAAATCGAGTACGATTTGGGCTATTATCGAGGTAAATCGGTATATTTATGGGAAATCCACGAATCAGAGGCTACAGAGGCTATTTGAGCATATTTATGCAGAAAAATAGGTCAGAAGTGCTTAGAATCGAAAACACGAAGACCGAGACACCACTCGACCTTAGGAGGAGTCGCTCGACCAACACATGTTGGTCGAGCGAGGTTGAAGTTGGTCGAGCGAATGTCTGTACAGAGTTTCAGCGAATAGGGAGGCTGCTCGACCACCACTCGACCTGGACGAAGTCCGCTCGACCTCGCTAATTTTGGTCGAGCGGGGACACGCGCGCCTATTTTTAGTAATTCTAACCCTCCTGTGCGTGAATTGACATAATTTCCAAGAAAAGCCCAGTAAAAGTCCGTAAAGAGAGTTTTACACATATAAAAAGGGATGCCGATCACATAAAAAAGGGAGTTAGATTCCACATCCATCCTACACCACATCAAAACCCTAACTCCATTCTCAGAAGCTGTAGAGAGAGATTCATGCATCGAATCAAGTGAGAACTAAGTGAGATTCAAGACGGAGCGAGAAGCGATGACGCCCACTTCTAGGGTTTACTTCGCAACTTAATCTTTCTTGTAATTTTCAGGACTATATGTAAGATCTATACAAACACCATGAACATTTTTCGAAGTGTCATGGGCTAGAACCACTTTGGTAGTTCTAGGGTTATGAAGGTTTTCATCTAGTTAATTGAATTTCCGTGTGTATACTCCATACAACACTGCTTGTGGATTTATTTTATATAAGACAATGCTTTATTAATTCATACTTAGAGTTGTTTTGTGCATCTTTAACTGTTATGTGGAGTCTGAATACATATCTTTGTTATTGATTGAGTGCGTTCACTGCTGAGCAGGATTCTATGTTTTATTCTAAGTAAGGGGATTCTGAAACTTCATTAGAACTATCTTATATAAATACTTATTAATTGAATTGAATTCGGGTTAATAAGTAGGATAAAGAGGATAATTATATAGTACCTATAAATGGAGATCATATCGGGTTAGAGTACTTAGTGCACGAGAAATAATTGATACTGATAGTACCTAGAAATGGGGGTATAGTTATGTTCTTGCTCCAAGGTGATTCACATATATTATACGCTTATCTGCTTGTATCTATAGAGTAGATTTGCATGGTTTAGTGATGCATCCATATTCCACAAGGCAGAGTCGGACATTGACATACGGAAAGGAGATTAATTAGTGAAATTGGATGGCCCGAAGAGCTACTGTTAGGCATAAATTGTGTACTCAACTTAAATCCCCAAGTGTAGGGATGTCAATTGCAGTGACAAGTATCTCAGTTAAATATCGTTCCCACTTAGACAATTAATTATCTATTTTACTGTAAATTGCTATCTAACTATAATTAACGTAACTAATTTTCAGGATTTGAATTTAATTAATATCTAAAGTGTTGAAATAACAAATAGCTTATAAATAAAAGTAAAGCAAAGAATAATTCGAGAGTGAAATAAGAGAGAATAACAACTCTAAGGTTTCAGGTGTAGTGCAATTGATTTGGTTCCCCTGGACGTCCTATTGTTCATTCATGCTATTTTAATGGAAAAACATCACCAGACCCTATTAACTTACCAAATATGATTCGATTTCTAGTTAATAGTATCGTTCAATTAATAACAAAAAATGCGTGGACAGTTTTGAACCCCCTTCCTAGATACCAATAAGGAAAACTTAAGAAACCTCCGGATGGCCAGTTTGACTAACATATATTCTCTAAAAATACCACTCAATCCTATTCACTTCATACTTGGATTCTTAATTGCATTGTTTCACTAAGAATATCAAGTATCTAGTTTACCAGCCCTTAGGATTATCGTGTTCACGGGCAAACTACTATAATCCCTAGCAAATAGATAATATTAAGTATGTATGCACACAAGCTAACACAACATACCAACCATCACGGGTAACATCAATAGCATATTATGAAGACGTTATAAACATATAATATAGTCTGAATAAATCGAATAAAAAAGAATAATTAACAACATGAATTCACAATATTTATCTAGGTTTCCAAATCAACTACCCTAACCTTCAATCCTTAGAACTGTAAAAGGTTCTTACCCCATGAGGTTACATACAACACTCATGGCTGTAAAGTTCATAATCAAATCAACAAAGAAGAAATTAAGAAAAGAATACAAAACCCTAGTGTCACGTGGTTTGCATTTTTTCTCCATCTCTCCGATTGGAATGGCTCTCAAAACTACACTTGAATCTTCCTATCGATAGAATGGATGTATTAATTATGATGTGAGTGGATGTGGATAGATGATGCGTGAATGGAATTCACGATCTGTTCTGATGGTGTGTGTTCGATCCTCTGTCCAAGTGTTCTGGATCCCTTTTTATATCTTGGGCCATGAAAACTGACTCACTTGGGCTATTTTTCATGTTGTCATGCACAGTAGGATAAAATCTCAATTTTTGGCCCAAACTAACACAACACGAGTTAGGATTCCCAACTCGAGTTGCGACACGACTCGTATTACTTTGAAATGAAATCCGTGTAGACCTAACACGAGTCGTGTTAATAACTCGTGTCTTTGCCTGTAAATTCGAGCTGCGATGCTCTGAAACTGATTTGGCCATGGACTCCATCACGAGTCAAGCTGGCAAGTCGAGCTACTGCCTGTCAACTCATGTTGGCTCTTTGGACAACATCCGACGTTGCTCTACCTTACACGAATTGTTACACGGCTTGGGCCAAACGCAACACGACTTGTGCTGCAAGTCGTGTTGGCCCAGTGTAAGTCGTGTTGCATGTTTGTACATTCTGACCTCCTACGGTGCCCAACTCGACTCGAGTTGCTAAGTCGTGCTGATCTATGCAACTCGTGTAAGCCCCCTTTTCACTTGTTTCTTGCTCGTTTTTGGTTCTGCTTCATTTTAGCCTATTTTAGCCTTCAAAACTCAACAAAATACCTTAGTAGCACCATAATAATGTAAAATATGCAAACCACGGAATTCTACATAAATATATGACCTTATCCTAACAAAAATAGTGTATTGTGAGACCGAAAAGACATAAATTTCTACTCTCATCAACCTTCCAAACTACCATGTTGTTCGTCCCCGAACAATGAATTCAAAACAAGAGATAGATGAGAGTTGAAATTCTACAGCAAATAAGGGATACACATATCCAAACCAAGACAATATACTCAAATGACGAAATTACTATCAATTAAAACACGCACGTCAAATTAGTCACTTCCTATTTCAGACTGCTCATCATCCACTTCTCACGGATAGTATTTACACTCATTGCTCAAGTGTGAGAAGTACACTTTAATGACTCAAATATATGCACTCAAATCAATTTACATGCACGCGTACCCATAAGCTTGATAATTATCTAAACTCTCTACTAACTTAAAAGACTTAACAATTGGTTCACAAAGGACTTGCTCCGGGTTGTAACATTGGCTCTTTGGAAAAGGGTAGATAAATATGGGATAAGTGACTAGATCACTAGTAGAGAATCAAAAGTAGAGATATATTTCAACACATATACTTGACAAATCAATCTCCTTCTCTTTTTTCTCTTTCTCTTTCCCTTTCTTTTCATCATTTCAGTTCTCCCTTAACCACAAAATCAATATTTTCTTCTTTTTTCTTTCTCTCTCTTTTTTTTTCAGTAGGGTACCAGTTTCCGGCACTACCCTATAATTTGGGGTACCAGTTTCAGGCACTATTCCCTTTTTGCAAATTTTAACCATCCCTCTTTTCAATCACCATTCACCAACGTTTATCTTTCTAATTTTCTTTACACAACACCAATCTTACCCCTTTAATTCTCTACTAGGATAGGTATTTAAAGGACTTTAAAGGATTAATTTGGCTATCTTCATAAGTTTCCAACTAATAAGGCTAAAGGCTCAAACTGGAGACTCTGGATTATATTGGAAGGTAGGATAAAACTTTGGCTAGTGACTTAATAAAGAAAAAAAATGGCCTAAGTTCATTTCCCATCATCTAATCAATCGTCTAGTCTCAAGTAGATTAAGAGTCAAGTTCTAGAATACATGCATGTGAACGATGTTCTCAAGAAATAAACCAATCATGTGAAATTTCATGATTCTAAGAAGCTCAAATCTCACATGGATTTAGCAGAATAATGAGCACTCCTACATAGGCATATAAACCAATTTTAATACATACAACAATCTTAAGTATTCCAACACCCAAATGTATATCTAGCTGGATTATCATCATAACAATGTATCATAACACCATATTCTCACTTAATTCATGCTTCAGTTCCACATATTACCACTACCTCACATCAAACACAAAATTCACTTAGTACAGGCTGATCAAATAAAACATAAGAACCTCACAGATAATCAACTATCTAGCTATAAAGCACCACATATAACATGAAACAAAAAAAAGTACAACCTCTTGATAAAACTGCTAATCCTCCTCGCCACCATCAGGTACATCATCATCTTCGGCTCCCTCGCCATCACCTGAACCCATCCGCCACTCATCAATGTCTCTCCTAAGATCCTCAAAGTCAGATATCCTAGTGGCGATGTCATTGGTGTTCGTGGCCAACGCACTGATATGTCTGTCAGAAACAGCCTGATTCCTCAATACTGTGACAATCTGCCGACTCATCTCCCTGTTCTCCTCAGTTCGCTGTCTGTCCTCCTTTCTTCTATGCCTGTTCTCCTCCATCAAATACTCATTGTGCATACGTGCACCTTATTCCTATTGTCCTCACCAATCATACATGGGTGCCCATGCCTCAAATTCGGGTGGAGAAGCAAGTGGTGCCATCCCATATAGAGGAACTCCATCAAAATTAGGTGGTGTTGCATACTGCTATGTCCCTACAAACTGATCATAGTGTTGGGCATCAGCGAACTCTCCAGCTCCTTGGCCACCTCCACCTAAATCTTCCTCCATCTGCTGCGGCTGCTGCTTTGGAACCTCAGGCTCTTCCATGGCCATCGGGAATATCCTAGCCAGTGCATTCCTCTCTATATTCTGCCAAGTATGGTTTATTATCCCTTCACGAATGGCCACGTGATCATTTGTGTCCATCAGAAGATTCTCCTCGGTTCTAGCTGTAGTGAACTGATGCAGTGTCATAGGGAACAAAAATGACAACCCATCCTCATTAATTACATACATGATTCCTTGGGGTCCCTTTTCATGATCCCTCTCTAAACCAAAGCTATCATATCCAGGTCTGGCGGATCTCTGATGTACTTCATCCCCAACGTGTCAATATTGTAATGATAGGCGATAGGAGTAATCATTCCTCCTATATTAACCTTCTGTGTTGAACATACCTTGAACCGGTGAAACTGGTACAGAAGGTAAGCAGCTAAGTTGAACTGAATTAACCATGCACCACAAGACATACAACTCTCCTTGGGTGATGCTACCCCTTTCTGCCTGTCAGAAAATTGTGCTAGACAGAATTTGATCCATGTATCGCAGAACTGGATTTTTGATGAAAGTGGCCTTCGCCACACTCGACTTAAACCTCTTCTTACCTGTGATGGACTCCCAAAACTCATCAGCCTTAAACCTCTTATCCTCAACAAAAGCAACACCCACTGGAGCTCTCAATGCTCGGTTTAAACCATCCAAGTCAATCTCTTTGAATACTCCTCCCAGATAAAACTCAGCAGCGTAAGGGAGTTTGTCCATCGGATCTGAGAAGACCTTCAACGTGGATAAGAACTCCGCTGTCAACTGAAAGTGGGTTCTTCCTTTCTGCTCTATAAACTGACGGATCCCAACCCGGTCGAACATATCTAAGATATCCTCAGTAATTTTCAAAGTAGTCATGGTTCCATCATCTTGATACCGAGTACGGCTGATCTTATCTGACACTTTCTCCAATATCGGTGCTATATAGACCCAATTATTCATATTCAACTTGAAGTCCGAAGGCAATCTCTTGAGTCTCCTCAACTTATCCATGCGTTAACTGTATCATCTTGTGGTTGACTCGATGAACTGGAAGAACCTTTCCTCTTCTTACTTGGCTCGTCTCCCTTATCTGTTTCTTTCCTTTTCCTTTTCCTCCATCACTAGCATCACCCTTCTTTCCTCTACCTGAAAGGAATGCAAAATTTTTAACCACACTCTTTATAATCTGAACACAAGATACTCACTTAATATGAACTTTGCGTAGGACAACAATAACTATTATCAATCAAATTCAACAATTCAACATACTCAAGTCCTTATCAAGTGAAATTTTCAACATATAGACATGAATAAATCTCACTTAACAAAACCTAAACATGCTATTTTCCATCCAAACTATGAATCCAATCATAGTCTAGCATGCTTCCCACAACATTTTGTTGGATTGTATACTAAAAGTCTAGCTTTTATATGAACAATACGTTAACAATTAATTTGAAATGAAAATCATATGATCAAATGATTGCATCTTATAATTTATTTATATATACGATGTAATAGTCCATTTACTTTATACTGTAGATAATATGTTGTACGACAACACGCGGAAGATCATATTATAAATTTTCTTATAAAGTATAAACAAATGCTCACAACCGAGATAGACGTGGACTCTCTATCGGGATGGTTGTAGTGTGGTTTGGTATTAGCGTGTCTTGGCTATAGAATCACATTAGTGCACTTGTGTGTATTGAGCAGGACCACATGAGATCGTTCAACTTATACTGACTATATAGGAGAACTTGATCTCAGTTATTATGGATGTTCGTGCTCTTAATCCCTATACAATAACCTCAATACGTAGGGCAGTATGTATTTCTTTGATTCATCAATGGGTGATATTTACATGTAATTAAATCAACAAACTCGGTGAGTTGGGAAGTAGTGCTATCTCTATGGAGTGATGTTGATTGTAGAAGGAATCCGTGTCCGTCATAGGTTGATGATGTCCCCTTGAGGAGCTCATAAGGATTATCATGTAAACCTTGCGTTGGATTTATTCCGGCATGATAATGAGGTTGAGTGGTACTACTCTTGGATGAGATATTAATTAATGGAGTTGTCAGTAACTTAAATAATTAATGGACATTGTATATCTTAAACATGGGGAGACTAACGGGCTCATAATAAGAAGGATCCCAAAACGTAATTTTGGGATTAGAACGGTAGTGCAGTAATAATATTTTAGTGGTATATATTATTATTATTGGACTTAAGTATAAGCTTTGGGCTAAGCTTGGATACTTAAGCCCAATGGAGGCCCAATTCTAATTTCTCCTCCTGGTCCCTGCTGTAGCCCATATATAAGTCATCTCAGCTGTTCTAAACCTAATTCTCTGCGCCTAACATACGTGAGATAGAGAGTGAACAGAAGATTGAGAAGATCTCGAGGATCATCGCCCACACGACGTCGAGATTGGACTTGGGAATATGGAAGAAGACCGGAAGGTTATTTGCTGTTGCTGTCCGCCACCTTGCAAAATTCATATAAAATCATACAATGCTCCGAATTTGATATTTAATATACTAACGGAAAGCTGCCGAAGAGAGGATCGTTTAAGCGTATAGATCATTCCAATCAGAGTTCAGATGAAGAAGTTATGACCATTCTTGTGACGCTGCAAAAGTTACAGGCGAGAATCCATCTTCATCAACATACCCTGGTGAAAGGTAATACGTTTCTTGTTTTCGTGCTTCCGCTGCATGTTAGAATCGTATGGATCCCTAACGGTTCACGTTAACCAAACGATCGAATACCAACATTTTTCAACAATTCACAATCCTAATCGAATAATTCAAATCCTAGTCAAGTAAATTTCAACACATACCATAGTATCAATTTTCCTAACCAAAACTCTTCATACTCAATATTCATGCACTCAAATATTCATAGCATCAACTTGTATCCACGTTACTTCACTTCATAAACATCCACATGCTCAAATTACTCATTATCAATCAACCCCTAGTCAAAAATTTAACTCACACAATGAATAAGACTCAATTTGTAAGCAAATTAATATGCACTCCACGTGTTCGACAATATTACTCCACCAAAAGCCAAATCAAACTTGCAAAATCCATCACATCTACACTTACACATTGCAAATTTGAAACATTTCCGCACATATAAGCATAGAATGAGTAAGAAACACATACCTCTTAGGTTATACATGGTCGAATCGGACTTGAAGTACTCTACACAATATAATTCTAAAAAGCCCTAATTTTTGCCCCAAATTTGCCTCAAAATCAAGAGATGTGTGCTTGTGATGGTGGGTGAAGTGTTTAATCCGTGTGTATGGTGGTGGATGATGCTCGAAATATCGAAGGAGAGAGAAGAGTGTGCGACACGGTTTAGAATCGGGAGGAAGAATGAGAAGAGTATCCCAAAATCCCTGATTTTAAACTTAAAATATTGAACTTGGAGCCCCAACATGAGTCGAGCTGCAACTCGAGTTGGGCTTACGGAGTCGAGTTAAGCTTTTGCACAATTCTGGACAATTTCAGCACCACAACACGACTCGAGTACCAAGTCAAGCTACGCCTGACATATCGTGTTAGCTCACTGGAAATTTTACGACACTCAACTCGGCTCATGTTAGTTAAGTCGTGCATCAGCCTGTCAAGTTGTGTTGTACCTATCTGAAAGTTGTTCACCTCAGCATGCCAACACGAGTCAAGTTGTCAAGTCGTGCTATGACTTGTCAACTCGTGTTGGCTCGTTAAGCACCAAAAATTCATCCTTTGCTCCATTTTTTACCTGTACTCACTTAGAACACACATATCAATCATCAAAACATCCAATTTCAGTCAATAACACGGAGAGAAACTTATACATATGCATCAAACGACTCAAAACTATCAACCAACAACTCAACATTACTGACTATATCATTATCAATGCATCAAATTTCACTAGTTCAACTCAATCAAGCACTAAAACAAACCAATAATTCATCCTTGAGATCCAAAAATATAACCACTTAAACTAGGATTATCACAAAATACAAACAAACTAAACAACACACCTGAACAATCATAAAAAATCGATAACTCAATATAATCAAATAAATAGAAAATACTAAAAAATCGCAAAAAAATTAATTATCCAAGCACACAACACAATGAAGCAACTTTACTTTGGTGCAAGCAACAAGACGCAGGTATATACGTACCCCAAACTTAGATCAAACACAGGGAGAGCATAAGTTTGTAAAGAAGTCTATACCGTAGTCGAGCAACACCTAATAAAATTTCTACATTGAAACAAATTCAAAAAAGCAAATAAAACGAGAAGGTCGGCCCCCAACAAGCGCTCAAGTTTAACGTCGGAGAGTCACGACGGATACCTCTAACTTAAGTACTCAAGAGAGAGCACTTGCTTATCAGGCAGCGATTTGTAGTATTTCAATGTTTGTCCATTCGCCACCATGATATCACCTTTTTCAACCTTCAATTCGAAACTTCCCCCTCCACAGGCTCTATGTATGACATATGGTCCAATCCACTTGGACTTCAACTTACCTGCAAACAATTTGAGACGAGAGTTAAAAAAGAGTACCTGATCACCAACATTGAACTCCTTGAAACAGATCTTCACATCATGCCATCTTTTCATCCGTGCCTTAAAGATCCTTGAATTCTCATAAGCTCTCTCTCGGAATTCGTCCAACTCATTGATTTGAGAAAGACGAAAATCCTTAGCATCCTCCATGCTCAGGTTTAAACGCCTTATCGCCCAAAGAGCTTTATGTTCAATCTCCACCGGAAGATGGCAAGATTTCCCATAAATTATTTGATATGGCGACATTCCCAAGACAGTCTTGAAGGCTGCTCTGAATCCCCACAAAGCATTATCAAGCTTTGTGGACCAATCTTTCCTTGTGCTTCCCACTGTCTTCTCCAACACTTGCTTAATCTGACGGTTGTAGACTTCACATCATAATCTCGGAGCACCTTATCCATCAACTTATTGACAAAGTGGCTTTCTTCATCGCTTATGAGCACCTTCGGTACCCCATACCAATTGAAAATGTTCTTCTTAATGAAATCCTGTACCACTCTTGCCTCGTTCGTCCTGGTTGAATTGCTTCCACCCATTTCGAAACGTATTCCACTGCAAGTAGAATGTAGAGGAATCCACTAGATGGGGGAATGGCCACATAAAGTCAATCCCCCACACATCGAAAATCTCGAATATGATGCTAGTCTGCAGAGGCATCTCATCTCCCTTTGAAATATTCCCCAATCGCTGACATCTGTCACATGTATCCACATACTCTTGACAGCTCTTGAACAGGGTAGGCCAATACAAACCAGACTGAAGCACTTTGTGAGCAGTCTTCTGGGTGCCGAAATGATCCCCATTCAGCTACAAGTGGCAGAAATCCAAAACACTCTCCCATTCTACCTCAGGAACACCTCTGGATAATAGAATCCATGCAGATTTTGTAGACCCATGGCTCCTCTCATAAGATGGATTGAACATCGTGCAGAAACTTAACTATCTGGTGTCTACTCAGCTGATAAGGCTTGACCCTCGTAGCAATGTAGTTAACAAAGTCAGCATACCAAGGGGCATCCATCTTCTCTTTCTCAAGATAGGTCTTTGACACTGTAAAGACCTGCTTAATGTCTACCATCAGTATCTTTTCATCAGAAAAGTGCTCCTTGATGACCTCAGCAGTATTGTCACAGTGCTCCTTCGTCTCTAGACGCGACAGATTGCCGGCTAAGACATTCTCATTACCTTTTTTATCGCAAATTTCCATATCAAACTCTTGAAGCAAGAGAATCCATCTGATTATCCTCGGCTTTGCATCCTTTTTATCCATCAAGTATCTGATAGCCGAGTGATCAGTGTAAACCATAGTCTTCATGCCCACCAAGTAAGATCGAAAATTATCAAAAACATACACCACCGCCAAGAATTCCTTCTCGGTGACAGTGTAATTCTTTTGAGCAGAATCAAATGTCTTACTGGGGTAATAGATAGCATGAAACTTCTTCTATCTCATCTGCCCCAATACAACTCCCAATGCAGTGTCGCTATCATCACACTCCAGCACAAAGGGTTGAGCCCAATCCGGAGTGATGAGAATAGGAGCAGTTATCAATGCCTCCTTGAGAACCTGAAAAGCATGTAAGCACATTTCATTAAAATAAAATTTAACATCCTTTTCAAGTAACCTGGATAGCGGTTTTGAGTATTTGGAGAAATCTTTTATGAATCTCCTATAGAACCCCGTATGCCCCAAGAATGACCTGACTCTTTTTTCATTAGTGGGAGGCGAAAGCTTCTCAATTGCCACCACCTTGGCACGATCAACCTGTAGACCTACAACAGAAACATGATGTCCCAAGATTATCCCGTCTCTCACCATGAAATGGCATTTCTCCCAGTTCAGGATGAGGTTAGTCTCTTCACATCTCTCCAAAACCAAAGACAAGTTAGATAAACAAGAGTCATAAGAAGAACTAAATACAGAGAAGTCATCCATGAACACTTCCATGACTCTTTCAATTAAACCCTCATAAATTGCCATCATACACCTTTGAAAAGTTGTAGGTGCATTACATAAGTCAAAGGGTAACTTCCTAAAGGCAAAATTGTCATAGGGGCAGGTAAATGAGGTCTTTTCCTGATCCCCAGGTGCAATCATTATCTGATTATTCCCATATTATCCATCCAAGAAATAGTAAAAATCATAACCTGCTAATCTATCCAACATCTGATCCATAAAGTGTAAAGGAAAATGATCCTTACGCGTGTTATCATTTAACTTCCTATAGTCTACACAGACACGCCACCCCGTAGGTACCCTAGTTTCAAGTACTTCACCATCATCATATTTAATCACAGTCATTCTCTCCTTCTTAGCTACCACATGTTAAGGACTCACGTAGGTACTATCGCTAATAGGAAAGATAATGCCTGCATCTAACCATGTAAGTTCTTGTTTCCTAACTACCTCTTACATAGCAGGGTTCAACCTCTGCTGATGCTGCACAAAACATTTAATCTCATCTTCAAGTCTAAGCTTATGCATGCAAAAAGCGTGATTAATCCCTTTTAGATGTTCAATTAACCACCTTATTGCAGACTTATGCTTTCTTAACACAACTAACAGTTTATCAAGCTCACTATTAGATAGGGCAAAAGATACGATTACCGAAAAAGTTTCATCCTCCTCCAAATAAGAGTAAATGAGATGATCTGGAAGTTGCTTGAGCTCGGCCTTCTTCTCATCCTTTATGCCTTCACCTTCAATGCGAAGAGGCAAGTACTGCCTTGTCCACATGACTTCCTCCTTTACTGGGTCTTCTTGCTTGTACATGTTCTCATCAAAATTAAGTAAGGTTTCAAGTAAATCAATAGCAAGTTCATTAGACATTCTATCAAAATCAGCAGTATGTAAAGTTAGAGATTCGCTTATGCATGTTTCCACGGGATCCTTAGACAAGATCAAAGGCAAGTCCTCCTCCACTATCTCCTCTACTACTTCAACATACTTACACTGCTTTTGTTCTTTGGGCCAGTGCATCACCTTGTTCAATGAAAAGACGATTTCCTTGTCATTTGCCCTCAGCGTCAACTCTCATTTGAAAACATCAATCAGAGCCCTTCCAGTTGCAAGAAAAGGACGCCCCAAGATCAGAGGTGCTCCATCCACTCATCTTCCATGTCAAGAACAAGGAAATCCACTGGAAAAACCAAGTTTGAAACTTTCACCAAAACATCTTCGATAACTCCCTCGGGATAAGTCAAAGAACTGTCTTTTAACTGTAGAGCCACAGATATAGGCTTCAGCTCCCCCAAACCAAGCTTCTTGAAAACTGAAAGGGGTATCAAGTTTATACTGGCTCCCAGATCACACAATGCTCTCATTGTAGGTTCTTTTCCTATCTCACAAGGAATGATGAAGCTACTACCATGATCCTTCAACTTTTTAGGTAACTTTCTCTGGATTATAGAACTGCAATTTTATGTCAGATTTACCGTCTCTACACTATTCAAACTTCTCTTTCTTGAGAGAAGCTCTTTGATAAATCTTTCATAGTATGGCATCTGGTCCAAGGCCTCTGAAAAAGGAATACTGATCTGAATGTTCCTCATTACATCTGCAAACTTTCTGAACTTCTCATTAAGGCTCTTTAACAAGAATCTGTGAGGAAACGAAATTGCCACCTTTGTTTTGGAAGACCCAAACTGTCCTTCTCGAACACCTCTTCATTTTCTCTCAACTTCTTCATTCGCTGCCATTTTTTATCAGCAATGGCTTGATTAGATTGGATCACTATAGAATTTGGAGGCGCAGGGAACCCTGGAGGTGAGCTTGTATCTAGCTGGAGTTGAACTGCACCCTGAGATTCTGTCTGATCTGCAGAAATGCTACTTGACTCGGCTTTGTTATCCCCCAATTCTGGCTTGGTCAGAACTGGTTCTAAGCTAGTGGCCAAGCAACCTTGTTCCTCCTGTGTTTTGTTTTGTATCATTTTTAGACCCTCATACTGCTTCCCAGGCCTAAGAGTGATCACTTTTGCAGTTTCATTCGGGTTGATTTCCTTATCAGACGGAAACTTACCTTTTTGAAACTGCTGCTGATTTACCATAGTTGAGATCTGACCCATGGAGTGCGTGAGACTCTGCAACTGCTTGTTCACCTCCTCATTCTGTTTTATCATGTGGGAATCCATGAGAACTATGTAGTTATTGATCTTTTTGATGTCAGCATCATTCTTCTGCATGTATTTTTTCAACACATCATCAATACTGGGCTTCCCTTCTTCAGTCTTGGCTCCATGATCAAAATTAGGAGGGTATTGAACTGCATTATTCGGATTTGAATAAGCAAAGTTCTCATGCCTCTTCTGATTCTGCCATCCTCCTTGATTGCTAGGACCTCCTTGGTTACTAGGACCTCCCCCTTGGTTATTCCTTTGGTTGGAATTCCCTTGGGGGTACCTATTCTCTTGCCAATTTTGAGGTGTTTTGATCCTTGGAGACTCTGCCCCATGGCCCAATTTGCGTCCTCAACTTCTTGAACGTTCATTACCACATCATCATCTGCCGGCCCTTGGTTGCCTTCCCCACTATTACCTAATATTAAATTAACCAGATGTTTGTTCATTTGCTCCAACTGAAAGACAACCTTGTCATTCCTATTTGCTTCAGAAAATTTCTCTTCAACCTTTGCAACCTTACTGAGTATGTAAGTCCCTCTAGCTAATCCTTTCCGATGGCCAATCTTTCGAGTTCATAGAGATATCATTGAACAAATTCTCCACTTCATTTGATGTTTTTCCAAAGATCGTTCCTCCAGCAGATACATCGACTAGCACTCTTGATTCATTGTCGAGGCCATTGTAGAAGATAATAATAAGCTGAGACTTTTTGAATCCATGCTGAGGGCATCTCCTCAACGCATCAGTAAATATTTCCCAAGCCTCTCCAAATGATTCATCTCTTTTCTGCTTGAACTGATTGATTTCTTGCTTCAGTGCAAGAATTTTTCCTGGTGGCATAAAATAATCCACAAACAGCTGCTGCAGCTCAGTCCAATTAGAGCAACTGTCTCCTGCCAGTTTGTCATACCATTCCCTTGCCTTGTCAACCAAGGAAAACTGAAAAAGCCTCATCTTCTATCTGTCATTTGTTGTATCTGCAGCTTTCACTGTATCCATATAGCTATTAAAATGCTTCAATGTCCATATGGTTCATCGAAAATGCCTTCGGCATAAGGGTTTTTCTCCACCATGTTGATCAGGGCTGGCCTTGTGTCATTTGCTTCATCAGCTTGAATGGCCCCAACTATGCCTGATCCTCCTATGGTGGTGGATTTGAACGTCTCCCGGATGACAATGTCATCCTCATGTGTTGGTCTTTCTCCCATTTTTGCTCCTTCTGATTCAACTTCTGATTCAGCCTCTTCTGGGATAGCCTGATTTTCAATCTGTTCTTCTAACTCCTCTACAACTGTTTTAGGCTTTGGAGTATCCGCTTTCTTTCTCTGAATTGGTACCTTACCAACCTTAGGAGGTGCTTTGAGATTTTTCGTTGCTCCTCTCATTCTCCTCGCAGACGCTTCAACTTCGAGATCTTACGTTCCCTTCTTTGACCTAGTGTGCATGCAACTCCAAGAAAAATTCAAGGTAAAGACAATTAAATCTCAAAGGAAATATTCTAACTAAATAAGTAATAAAAGCAAATAAACAATTTACTGTCCTCGGCAGCACGACGCTATAAACTTGTTAGGCATAATTTGTGCACTCAACTTAAATCCCCAAGTGTAGGGATATCAATTGCAGTGACAAGTATCCCAGTTAAATATCGTTCCCACTAAGACTGTTAATTATCTATTATACTGTAAATTACTATCTAACTAGAATTAACATAACAAATTTCCAGAATTTGAATTTAATTAATATCTAAAGTATTGAAATAACAAATAGCTTAAAATAAAAGTAAAGCAAAGAATAATTCGATATTGAAATAAGAGAGAATAACAACTCTAAGGTTTCAGGTTTAGTGCAATTGATTTGGTTCCCCTCATATTGTTCATTCATGCTATTTTAATGGAAATACATCACCAAACCCTATTAACCCACCAAATATGATTCGATTTCAAGTTAATAGTATTGTTCAATTAATAACAAAAGATGCGTGAACAATTTTGAACCCCCTTCCTAGATACTAATAAGGCAAACTTAAGAAACCTTCGGATGGCCAGTTTGACTAACATATATTCTCTGAAAGTACTACTCAATCCTATTCACTTCCTACTTGGATTCTTAATTGCATTGTTTCACTAAGAATACCAAGTATCTAGTTACCAGCCCTTAGGATTATCGTGTTCACGGGTAAACTACTATAATCCCTAGCAAATATACAATATTAAGTACGTATGCACACAAGCTAATACAACATACCAAGCATCACGGGCAACATCAATAGCATGTTATGAAGACGTTAAAAACATATAATATAGTTTGAATAAATAGAATAAACAAGAATAATCAACAGCATGAATTCACAATATTTATCTAGGTTTCCAATCAACTACCCTAACCTTCAATCCTTAGAATTGTAAAAGGTTCTTACCCCATGAGGTTACATACAACCCTCATGGCTGTAAAGTTCATATTCAAATCAACAAAGAAGAAATTTAGAAAAGAATATGAAACCCTAGTGTCACGTGGTTTTTGTTCTTCCTCCGTCTCTCCGATTGGAATGGCTCTCAAAACTACACTTGAATCTTCCTTCGGATCGATGGAATGGATGGATTAATTATGATGTGAGTGGATGAGAGTGGATGATACGTGAATGGAATTCACGATCTGTTCTGATGGTGTGTGTTCAGTCCACTCTCCAAGTGTTCTGGATCCCCTTTTATACCTTAGGCCATGAAAACGGACTCACTTGGGCTATTTTTCATGTTGTCACGCACAGTAGGATAAAAATCCCAATTTTTGGCCAAAACTAACGCAACACGAGTTAGGATTCCCAAATCGAGTTGCGACACAGGTTAGATTGTGATTCTCGTATTTTACTAGATGCTTCATCGAATGGACCATTACTTACAAAGACACCCATTGAGGCCGAAAAGCTTTTTGAGGATATTTCGATGAATTCAAGAGATTGGCCAACTGATAGAGTTAGAGGATTATATGCACTTGGAAAGGTAGCACAAGTTCACCACACTAGAGTGAAGTCGAGTAGAGAAGATGAGATCGTCTCTAGCTTGGCAAACATCAACAAACTCCTTGAATCCCAGCAAAACCAATTAACAGAAATGTCACAGAGAGTACCAATGGTGATGCAGCAGGATGTTGGTGAATAAAGACCGATATAAGATGAATTTGAAGAAGCAAACTATGCCATGGGTCAAAGTATCAAGGAACTAGGTTTCAAAATCAAGGAAACTGAAATTACCAAGAGAACTACAACAATTGTGGTCCCCCGGGTAATTATCAACAACCAATGAGGCCAGAATTTTCATGGAGCAATTCGAATGTAGTAGTCAAACCTCCTATGAGTGTCAATCCAAGTGCTAAGATCGAGGAATGAACACCTGGTTTGAAAGATACTGTGAACCGATTTGAGGTCGAGCTGTATTCTGAGACTCTGAAAAGTTGCTATCAGAGTACAAACACCCGCTCGACCAGACTTGTCTGGTCGAGCTGAGGTCGAGCGATCGTCTGTACACTTGAACAATTAAAATTAGATTACAGGTACCTCACTCGACCATTACCAAGTCGCTCGACCAAATACTTTTGGTTGAGTGGAGGTCGAGGAAGGTGTTCTGAAGTCGATTTCCATACAGGACGCTACACCTGCAGTTCAGAACACTTCAGTTACATCACAAGAGTAGAATACTGAGCAGATAGTAGAGAATAAGTGGGAAAGAGCCAAGAGATTGTGTGCCGAGAAGGATAAAGCGGAGAAGGTTGAACGTGATGAATGGGGAATTCCGAAGACAAAGATACCTCCTCCATTTCTTTTCAGGTTAGTAAAGAAGGGATTGGAAGAAAATTTCAAGAGGTTTTCGAAAATCATGAACAAAATAAGCTTGAACATCCTTTCTCCGAAGCAATCATGGAGATGCCATACTACGCCCGATTTTTGAAGGATATCATATTGAAAAATAGGAGCTTGAACGGAGTTAAAATTGTTAATCTATTTGAGAACTGCAGCTCGATCATTGAGAGGAAGATGCCACCAAAGTTGAAAGATTTGGGAAGCTTCACTATTCTATATAAAATTGGAAAAGGGCCAACACGAAAAGATTTGTGCGATCTTGGTGCAAATATTAACTGGATGCCCTTATCTATATTTAAGAAGCTAAGTTTGGGAGAGCTCGCTCCCACAATGGTGGCGTTACAATTGGCGGATAGGTCTATCACTTTTCCGAAAGGGGTGATAGAAGATGTACTTGTGAAAGTAGAGAAGCTTGTCTTTCCTGTGGACTTTCTTATGCTAGAGATTGAAGATGACAAGGATAATGTCCCTCTTATCTTAAGGAGGCCATTCCTTGCCACAACTGGAGCTATGATCAATGTTAAAAAGGGGGAGCTTAGACTTCGCATGGATAATGATGAGGTTCTGTTCAACCTCGACAAAGCAATGAAGATGCCTATGGAAACACAATGTTACAACATTGATGTGGTGGAGGAGATTGTGAAGGAAGACATGTCCTCAATTCTCTCAAAGGATCCCTTGGAGACATGCTTAGCAGAATCTCTTACTTTTCCCACCACAGAGCTAGATCAGCTCTCCAATAAGGTATATATTGAATTTCTTGAAAACTTACTTGCTTTGGGTGATGATAGGTATGAACCAAAATGAACCAAGTTGGAAGAGGTGAAGTGGACTAGGCAGTACCTACCTTTGGATAGGGAGAGCACACCAAAAGAAGAAAAGAAGAAGGAGTTGAAACCACTACCGGAGCACTTGAAGTATGCCTACTTGGGCGACAATGAAACTTATCTGGTAATTGTATCCTCTTCTCTTACTAATGAACAACTTGAAGATTTGTTGGATGTGCTTAGAAAGTATAAGTCAGCTATTGGATGGTCTCTTGATGATTTGAAAGGAATTAGTCCATCGTATTGTATGCATAAGATAAGGTTGTTAGATGAAGTGAAGGGATGTATTCTGAATCAGCGGAGGGTTAACCTCACGATTCAAGAAGTGATTAGGAAGCAAATCTTAACGTGGCTAGATGCAGGAATTATTTATCTCATTAGTGATAGTCCCCACGTGAGTCCATTGCATGTTGTAGCTAAAAAGGGGGCATGACCATAGTTAAAGCAGATGATGGGGAAACTTTGGCCACTAAGATTACTACGGGATGGCGTGTGTGTATGAATTACATGAAACTGAATGAAAATACATGAAAAGACCATTTCCCTCTCCCTTTCATGGAACAAATGTTAGATCGTCTAGCAGGGTATGAGTTTTATTGCTTCTTAGATGGGTATTCGGGTTATAATCAAATCATGATTGCACCCGAGTATCAGGAAAAGACTACTTTTACTTGCCCTTATGGAACCTTTGGTTTTAGAAAAATGTCTTTTGGATTGTGTAATGCGCCTGCTACATTTCAGCATTGCATGATGGCCATATTTGATGGGTTGATAGAGAAGATCATGGAGGTGTTTATGGATGATTTTTCTATGTTTGATTCCATCTTTGATATTTGTGTGTCTAACTAATCTACTGTTTGAAGAGATGTCAAGAAACCAATCTTGTCTTGAACTGGGAGAAGTGCCACTTCATGGTAAGAGATGAGATTGTTCTTGCGCATCATATTTTGGTTAAAGGATTGCAAGTTGATAGAGCAAAGGTGGTAGCGATTGAGAAGCTTCCACCACCTACTAATGAGAAGGGAGTGCGGTCCTTCCTTAGGCACGCCGGATTCTATAAAAGATTTATCAAAGACTTCTTAAAATACTCCAAGCCCTTATCTCATTTACTTGAAAATGATGTTCCTTTTATTTTTTATGATGAATGCCTAACAGCTTTTCAGGTTTTGAAAGAGGCGCTTATTACTACACCTATCTTGATCACATTGGATTGGACTCAGTCGTTTGTACTTATGTGTGATGCAAGTGATTTAGCACTTGGAGTGGTGCTTGAGCAGATGAGATAGAAGAAATTATGCACCATTTACTATGCGAGTAAAACTTTTGATGTAGCACAAAAGAACTACACTGTTACCAAAAAGGAGTTTCTAGCTGTTGTGTATGCAATCAACAAGTTTCTTAAGTGTTTGGTTGGCATGAAGACTTTAGTGTATACGGATCACACTGCGATCCGGTACTTGATGGATCCTTCTTCTGCCAGAGTTTGATATGGAGATCTAAGATAAAAAAGGAACGGAGAATGTTTTGGCGGATCACCTATCAAGGTTAAAAACAATGGAGCATTGTGATGAGCCATTCGAATACATAGAAGAGATGTTCCCGAATGAGAAGATTATAGCAGTGTTACCTGAAGGAGTGGAGAAAGCTTGTCTAGTAGCTGCTCAAGGAGTGGATCCATGGTATACGGATTATGTCAATTATATCGCAGTGGGTGAAATTCCTAAGGGTCTCAATAGATATCAACATGCAAAATTCAAGAGAGATGTTGAGACTTTCATATGGTATGATTCGTTCATCTACATAATTTGTATGAATTCTATTGTCCGTAGGTGTGTGCCCAAGATGGAGATGGAGAGTGTTCTTGATTTTTACCATGCACTACCTAATGGGGGGCACTTCGGAGCCCAAAAGACTGCAGCTAAGGTATTACAATCCGCTTTATATTGTCCTACCTTATTTAAGGATTGTGAATCCTATGTAGCAACATGCGATAGATGTCAACGCATGGGAAACATAAGCAAGAGGGATGAGATGCCACTTCAGCCAAACATTGTGGTAGAGATTTTTTATGTATGGAGAATTGATTTTATGGGTCCTTACCCCCATCTAATGGATTCCTATACATCTTATGGGGGTTCCAAACTTCATATAAGACTATGCTAGGAATGTCACCTTAACAAATCGCCTATGGGAAATCGTGTCACTTACCCGTAGAGATTCAGCATAAGTTTTTTTGGGCAGTAAGAAGTTTGAACTTATCCATTAAGGAGGCCAAGAATTTAAGGTTGACTCACATCAATCAATTGGATGAGTTTAGAAGTCAAGCTTTCAAGAACTCGGTGATCTATAAGGAGAGAATGAAGAGATGTCATGATTTAAAGATCACTTTCAAGGAGTTCAAAGAAAGAGATGAGGTATTACTCTTTAACTCTCGATTGAAGCTTTTTGCAGGAAAATTGAAATCGAAGTGGACGTAACCGTTCATTATACATAGAGCCTGCGGAGGTTGGAGTTTTGAGATCATGGACAAAGACGGAGACATCATATCGGCGAATGGACATTAATTGAAGTACTTTAAATCGCCGGATGATGCTTGTGTTGTCTTTGAAGATACCTTGCATTGAAGTAGTACCGTCGTGACTCTTCGACTTTAAACATTAGCGCCTGTTGTGGGCTTGCCCTCCGATTTTATTTTTTATTTATTTCGTGTGCGTAAGAAATTTTTATATTAAAGGTGCTTACTAATCGGTAATTACATCTCTTTACAAACTTAGTTTCGACTATGTTTCTACTAAGTTTGGGGGGTGATGTTCTTACCTCATCGTAGCACCAAGAGTATATTCTTTTCTTTGTAACATTTGCAAGGGGAGTTGGGTTTTTGCAATATATTAAAATTTTAACCGATTTTGATGTGTCAATTTTTTGCAATTTGTCTAGTGTTCAGTGGTATTTTATTGATTATAGTGTGAGCGGAGTTATATATACTTATATTTTAGAGTTTATGATGTGGTTGTCTAGCAATTGTTTTGGTTTCATATGATGATTAATGTTGTTTTTGAGTCTGAGTTTTGCAAGGGATGAAGAAATCACGAGAGACATAGTGTCGGAGGACCGTTGGACCAAATGTTGAGCCGCTCGACCAGTTACTGAGGTCGAGCGGTGGTCGAGTGGATCACTGTTAGGCGGATCCTAAAGTTTTCAGAATACAGAGGTCCTGCTCGAACAAATGGGTCCCGCTCGACCAGAACATCTTGGTCAAGCGAGAGGTCGAGCGGAGTACAGAGACGGGTTCAACTTACAGGGTAGCCGCTCGACCAAACTGCTCGACCTGAGCGGATATGTAGTTTCGCGAATATAAGGTCAGTTTCCGTGCTGCTCGACTATTTTCTCTCCACCTTTTCTCAAGCAACCACCCCGAACAGTAAGATTTTCATCCCAATCACTTAGAATACTTTCTTTACCCAAACAACACACATTCCACATCAAATTTGGGAGATTCAAGTCAAATTTTGGGGCTTTTCTTCTCAATTTTGCATTGCACTTTCCGTCACTTCTATACACCCATGGCTGAAGATAAAGGTATGTTTTTCTCAACTTATTACTCTTGAATTGGATTGTACTTTGATTAGTTTAGTTGGGTAAGTTGATTGAGCATGATCTTGGTATGAATTTTGATATAAATTTGGGTGTTTTTGTTGAAATTTTATATGAAGTTGCATGAGTTCAATTTATGTTGGATTGATAGGATTTTGTGAAATTGAGGATGCATATGTCACGGGCTTGAGTTTAATTGATTAAATTTAGTATGGGCTCATTGATTTTGAGTGACGATGGTGATGAATTTGAATTGTGAAATAGTGTTGATGCTTAGGATTGAGTTTGAATGTTTGAATTTCTTTTTGTAGTCCTATTGAAGCATGTTGGTATTTTGAATCCTTAGTGATATCTAGGACATAGAATGTTGATTTTTCCATGATTTGATGCGTCAAAGTTTATTGTATTATTGTGGAGAAGTTGAGCTTGAATTTTGGGCATATGATTTGAAGTCTTCAGTAGATCTATGTTATAATTAGTCCTAGGATTGGTATACTTGTTTCCTGCCTATGTTTTGTATTGAAGTATAATTCTTGTAGGTAACAGCATTGCTTCCTTTTCGAAAAGAAAGGACAGTGGGGTACCAAAGAAAGGAGAAACGGGGAAGAAGCTTAAGAAAGATGGGAAGATGCCATCAGATTTTGGGTTGAAAATTCTGGATTGGGATGAGAAAAAAGAGTTATGGGGAGCAATTTCAAGGAAGATTGCCCGGACTCGCTATCAAGATGATGAAGCCATGGTGGAGATGTACATAATCAATGATATCAGATGGATTTTCAACCAAGTGGGAATCAGTGGATTCATAGATTTGAAGAGGGAGACCTACTTCCAGATCACAGTGGAGATCTATGCACTTTAGAGGTTATTCAAGAGGATTCGATTCATCCTATCTTAGCATGGTTCCGACTTGGAGGTGAGTTGAGATATCTGTATGCTAATCAGTTTAACAGGATGTTTGGATGTCCGAAGGATGCACATAAACATGAGGACGAAGGCTTAGTTGCTGATGAGTTGGAGGTCGATCATGGGTTTGCAAGGGGTTTATGATCCGCAGCGATCAAGGGCTGCCTTCATTCGGAATCCGGTGGTTGCATAGGATCCTCAGAAACACAATCTTTGCCCGAACTGTGGGCGGGTGTATTCCGAGAGGAGAGTTATATGTCCTATGGTGCATGATGAATGAGATACATTTTAACCTGGGGGCTTGTGTTGCAGCAGTTGCATTGGTTCACTACATAAATGCTTCAGAAGGTGAATATTAAAGGATTGATCACACTGTTGGCCGAGCATTACAATATGGATTTGTCTAGATATAGGCTGGTGGTTGGTGAGTGATGAGCGTTTTCTCAACACACAATATTAATCCCCAAGTGTGAAGATGTTATTGTAGCTTTGATAAGCGACCAAATGATTATCGAACCCAAAGGACATATTATTATCAATTTAATTATATTCTAACTTATTAAGACTAATATGCAAAATAGTTGTGGTGATTAAGTAACTAATGAACAAATAATTAAATAGCAATTAAAATAAATAAGCGGTAGAGATTAAACGAAAGTGAATAAGTGAGAAGATAGGTAGTCCTTCTGGCCATCCAGTTTTACTTATTAATTTCCCTTCCGTGTATCAATGTCCGACTCTACCTTGTAGAGTATGGACGCATCACTAAGCCATGCAAATCTACTCTATATACACAAGTAAATAAGCGTGTAACACGTGTGAATATCCTTGAAGCAAGAGATAAAATTCACCCCCATTTCTAGGTACTATCAGTATCAACTATTTCTCATGCACTAAGTACTCTAACCCGATATGATCTCCCTTTATAGGTACTATGCTCTTTATCCTACTCATTAACCCGAATAAAATTCAATTAACAAGTATTTATATAAGATTCTAATGAGACTTCGGAGTCCCCTCACTTAGAATCATAACATGAAATCCTGCTTAGCAGTGAACACACTCAATCAATAACCAAGATATGTATTCGGACTCTACATAACAATTAATGATGCACAAAATAACTCTGAGTATGAATTAAAAAGGCAGTCTTATATAAAATAAACCACAAGTAGTGTTGTACGGAGTATACACACGGAAGTTCAGTTAACTCATAAAATCTTCATAAACTTTAGAACTACCGAAGTGGTTCTAGCCCATGATTGATCGAAGAACAATCATGGTGGTTGGATAGATCTTACCCATAGTCTTGAAAATTACAAGATAAATTAAGATGCGAAAGGCAGGTCGAATCGACCTGTAAATCACTGGCAGGTCCACGGTTTGAGTCCAAGGGCAGGTCGAATCAGAATTGTCGTGGTCGAACTGCATTTGCAAAATCTTATGCTTTTAGTTCTGCCATGGTTCGACCACTATGCTTGGTCGAACCACAGTGTCATGGTCGAACCACACTTCTGCCATCTTCTCTCGCCTGGTTTGACCATGGATTCTGGTCGAACCACCCCCTTACTGGTTGAATCAGGTGTCTTCAACACCCTTTTTTCGGCTCCGATCACTTTTATCCATTTTCCTTCGAAAATCCACTCAAACGCACTTAAACACACCTAATTCATGACTTTCCACTATACCACTCGATTTATCTTGACTTAAGATCAAATCATATATTATTATCACATGAATCAGGGCTCAAAACATGTGAATTTACACACTCATCAAACCCCCAAACTTACATGTTGCTCGTCCCGAGGTAACGAAATCAAAACCATAGAAGTAAGTGTAAATTTCACAAGTTCATCTAGTCAAGTACAATACATACCTACACATGCAATTCTATCAATTAAAAACAAGTATCACTCGCATCATACATTTCATTCATGCAAAACATCACTCAATTATAATACAATTCGGAGTACTAAGTCATCTTGTTCATAAGATAAGTGTTTACTCTCGCTCTCAAGTGTAAAAGATGTATGATGCGCATTTTCTTTGCACGCAAAACTAATCCCCAAGTATGAATGATGTTATTATAGCTTAGATAAGTGACCAAGTTAAATATCGAACCCAAAGGACGGCGTGTTATTAATTTAATTATTTACTACATTAATTAAGACAATGCAATAAAGTTGAGTGTTGAATTATTTAACTACTAAACAATTAATTAAAATAACAAATAAAATAAAGTATTACTGGAAGAATGCGAAAGTGGATCAAGTAGGAGAATAGGTAGCTCTAAGATAATCCAGTTTTACTACTAACTTCCCTCTCAAGTGCAGACCTACTATGTCTTGTGGACTCTACAACAAAATGTACCTATTAAGACCCTTTTATTAAGACACTTTTAACATAAGTGTCCTATAACATAAGTAATGGGACACTTGTATATAAAATATATTATTTTATGTGATGTTTGAGAACCCTTATGCTAAAGTGTCCTAATTTAATTTTTTTCATTTTTCTTAATTTAAAATAAGCACTAACTTAATAAAAATATAACAATTCACAATTTACCAATTACTCATTTACTCAGTCAAAATGAAACATGAACCATAATCTAAAACCACCATATCATCAAACGAACATGAATTGATTCAATTTCTGAACTTTAAATTCGAATCGGTTCACATATTTTGTTGAGGAGATTCTGATCAATAAACTTTGTTGAGGAGATGAGGAAAGAGGTTAGAGAGAAACTAAGTGGTGTGGTTGGTGCTGCGTGAGCAAACAGTTGTACTCATCGGCGATCTTCTTCGCTGACTAGGTGGCGGCGGTGACGGTCTCTTCCTTTCCATTTCCAGAATTTCCGCGTGATTTCAACATCTGAGATACCCTTTCTCCCTCGTTATTTCTCTCTGGATTTTTTCTTTTTCATATTTTCCCTCGATTGCTAGAGCTTTTTAATAAAAGTATTGGAGCATAAGAATATCGGAGGTCATGACTTACAGGTGACCTACTGCTCCAATTTTATCTTCACCTACATTTCGACATTCTCACTCTTGATTGAATTTCGAAGGCAGTCAATGCCCTAGATTTGCAATTTTGGATTTCAGCACCACCGACACTGCTGTATGCGCCGCCACATATCAACATGGCTTAACTCATTTTGTAAGTATGAGAAATTCACCAGTGGCGTCATGTGACATTAAATCCTAGTCGGATAGGTACATATTCTTTCCTTATTTCTTCTATTACTTAAACTTTTATAGTTAGGTATGGTACGATATGAATTTTTGTGATGTATCTCACATGATTGATGCTATTCGTTACCCTTTTAAACCTAAGCAATGAAAATATATCTAATGTAAGTTTAAAAGGCACAAGTTGCATTTAGTCATGAAGTTATGAGCACAAATCAGAATATACAACTCCTTTTTATGATATTTTTTAAATGATATGATTCATTATTTTTCATTTGAGATTATAATGATCTTACCTAGCAAGTAACTCATATCACATAAGAGTCTTGGTTGCAGTTTATGAAAAGTAGTGTAGATGAATAAAAATTCAAAGACTTTCAAGTATACAATAGTGATGATTCTTGGTAAAATGTGACAGTGGAGTTTAGAAATCTAACTTGATTCATTTAGCTATGCAATTTTAATTCAGAAACAAGTTTGAAGCCACTCTCACAATAAACTAAGTGTTTGCTTGTGGCGATACAGGTGAGTCTATGAACTTCCATGAAAAAGTGGACCAGGAACCATGGCCCTCGACAATGCGACTAGTTGTTAAGCCAGATATGCTCTTCGGGAAGCACGGGAAAAGTCATCTTGTTGCTTTGGACCTAGATGTGGCTAGGCTTGCCACTTTCATCAAAGAGCGGATTGGCAAAGAGGTACATTGGGATATTCTGTTTTGAGATGTTCTTGCTGCATGTTTTTATTTTATTTTTCTTAAGGTTTTGTGCTTCTTATGATTCGAAGTGAAACTTTTGTTAAAGATGAGATGGTGACAAGGACAGTTCATAGAGGATTTTAATAGAGATTCACTTAATGGTTCTTATGGATCTTGTTTCAACATTCTTTCTGACCTATTTACTCTAATATTGTTTGCTTCGTCTTCTATTAAACTATCTGGCTTCTGATAGTTGCTTCTGCAATTAATATTAAGATAATGGCTGTGTTTAATAGAGAATGTTATGTGCTTCATGAATAATCCTCTGATCTTGCAATATTTTTACTGTCAATTATATGTAGTTTCTTGGCATTAAACTAGAAAAACTTTTCTGGCACTTTCATGAGATGATGGATCAGAGATTTCTCTTACAGATATATATATAAAGAGAATATTGGAAATGTTCCTGATCTTTCAGCAGATGGTGATAAAACCTAAAAGAAATAATATAATATAAGAGAATTCAATGAGCAGTTTGAGATGCGTTAGCTACCTCTTTGTCGGCTCCTACTCTTTCAACTGCCCCTCGGTGCTTTATGTAATCTTCCACCTTTAATTCATTCTGTTTAATATTATGCCAGAGGCAATCAGATGGATCAAATTGTCATAAACTATTTTACATTTGTTTTTGCTTGCTTTCTAGCGAGAGAAGTGAAAATTTTAACTGATAGATAGCTGCTTAAAAAATCCCTCATTTGACACTTTGAACTTGTGTTTTATTAGATTATTAATTGCCATGAGATTATCTATTTATTTATTTGATTAAGAATACATGAGATGATGAGGATAATTAATTGGTTTTGTCAAATCAGGATTATTATTTGTGCTTATTATATTGCGCGATGGTACTAAAATAACCTGAAATTTCTTCTTTATGGCATGGAACAATAGTAGCAGTTACTCTTGCCTTCTTCATTGCAACTGCAGATGGAGAAATTGGTGATCCCGAGGCTCTGTTTGAGAGAATTTCAGAGTGTATAAAAGTGAAGAAATACAGTGAGGCCCTTGCTAAACTATAAGTACAGAGTGTATAATTAGATGATATATGTTATACTACAATAAAGTGTCTTAGAAGTCGGAGAGGGACTAAAGGGAAATATAAGCAGCAGATGCAACCACAACTAAGTCAACATGTCTTCAAAGAGTCAGGTTAAATTTTTTCAATGATTACTTATTTTTTCCATCTACTACTTCAATCAATGTTGGGTTATAACTTCATATTTTTTCTTCTTACATTTCAAGAAAAAGTTCTCATGAAAAAATAACAGCAGCTACAACCAAATGAACAACAAAGCATGCTACATGTAATCAAAGAGAAAGGTTATGTTTGGTTGCCTGAGAAAGCTATTACTTATATGCTTTTTTATGTTTGAATTTCAAACATTGATGTTTACTAATGTTAACTCATGTCTCAGCTGTTAAGGCTTGGCTCAAATGGTTCAATACTTGGTTCCTTTGGCCAATTCTGGATACATAAGGTACCGTGGATCATATCAAGGTACATGCACTTAATATTTCTAGTTCTTTCACTACTCATGCAGTAAATATAGTTAATTTAATGTTCGTTAACGGTTTGTTTTCTATTCTCACATTTTTTTGAAGGTTATGGCTTCCTAGATGAAAGAGTCAAGGTATAAATAGCTAGAACGTGTTATTGGGGATTTAATTGAGTCGAGTTGGGGATCTAATATGCCAAAAAAATGATGACATGAGTTTTAAATTTTTTTTTGGTAATGGACTGGCATAGTTACTGCAAACATGTTGCTTAGAGAAACATATAACAGCTCTGAGAAAGATCTCCAGAAGTGTGGTACATGTTCTATCCTTTTTTAAACTAGGGCCCACAGCTTGCTGTCTTATAACAGCTTCTTTGTAAATTCATTGCTGTTGGATGCCAAATGTGAGCTACCTTCTACCTACATGTTTTCATTTCTATTTTCTATCTCTGCATTTTATACCAAGCTTGTGATGTTCTATTAAATCCATTGCGCCAGGTTCTTCAAAAAGAACTAGAGCTGCTTTTGAGAATTTGCCTACTCTTTTATGCGATTTGTCATCATATTCAATTTGTAATTTTCATCTCTATGTTATAACAACTTTGTTTTTATAATATGAAATAAGTAGCAGAAGAAAGAGCATTCATTTCTTTCCTCTGGTGAAACAAAACAGCTAATATCATGAGATGTGTCTAGTTTATGTTTGCTTGATTGAATCTTGCATATTGGATGCTTTTCGATTGATGAGTCAGCTCGACAAGACATTCTTCACGTTCGTACATTGCTGTTTTCTTATATGATCCTGCCTTGTGTCTAGGTAATGAACAATGTGGAGGAGATACAAGAAAGGCATGATGCAGTAAGAGAAATTGAGAAAAAACTCCTTAACCTGCATCAGGAATTTCATGACATCAGACCATATGCATCTGAGGGTTCCACTTGTCTCATACAACTTTTATACTTGTTGTTTCAGATTTACCTCGACATGGCTGTTCTAGTTGAAGCACAAGGAGACATCATAGACAACATCGAAAGCCATGTGTGTTTCTCAACTTTAACTATTGTATCAGTAAATCGGGACATTACATAGAGTTAGATTGTGTCCCAAGTGTTAATGAGGAGATCACATTCAGGTCTTGAATGCAGTTGATCATGTCCAATTAGGGACAATTGCACTTCAGGATGCAAGGAAACTTCAGAAGAATACAAAAAAATGGATGTGCATTGCCATTATTATTCTCTTGGAGGTACTTCATCCGTAACATGTAGTGCAACATAAACTTAATTTGAGTTGATTTGTTTCATGTAGTAAACATGCTTATATTTTAAATCATAATATTTTTAAAGAAAATCTTTTTAAAAAATAAAATAAAAATTGGCTTGCTAATTAATAGGTACATTTATGAAGTGTCCTATAAAATCATAGGATATTAAGACACTTTAAAGTGTTTTAATTATTATGTAATGAGACACTTTTACCTATTGTGACTCGAGCAAAAAGGACACTTTAAAGTGTTTTAATTATCATATAATGAGACACTTTTACCTATTGTGACTCAATCTAAAAGGACACTTTAAAATGTTTTAATTATCATATATTAAGACATTTTTACCTATTGTGACTCGACGAAAAAGGACACTTAAGATAAATGTCTTATTCATTTAAAACCTTGAAAATGTCTCATTATACCCCCTAATAAGACATTTACAAGTGTCCTATTAAGGGTTTTTTGTTGTAGTGGGACTATGGACGCATGACTAAACTATGCAAATCTATTCTATAGACACAAGTAAATATGCGTGTAACACGTGTGAATAACCTTGGAGCAAGAGATATAATTTCATCCCCCTTTCTAAGTACTATCAGTATCAATTATTTCCCACGTCTGGAATCTAACCCGATATGATCTCCCTTTATTGGTACTATAAAATTACCCTCTTTATCCTACTTACTAACCCGAATTATATTCAATTAATAAACATTCATATATGATAGTTCTAATGAAGCTTTGGACTCCCTTCACTTAGAATCATAACATGAAATCCTGTTCAGCGGTGAACGTACTCAATCTACAACCAAGATATATATTCAGACTCTATATACCAATTGAAGATGCACAAAACGACCGTGAATATGGATTAAGAAAGCACAATCATATATAAAATCAATCCACAAGTAGTGTTGTATGGAGGACACACAAGAGAGTTTAATTAATTCATAAAACATTCAAAACCTAGATCTACCAAAACGGTTCTAGCCAATGATGTTGCGAAGAATAATCATGGTTGTTGGATAGATCATACCCATATGTCCGGAAAATACAAGATAAATTAGGAAACGAATAAACCCTAGATGTGGGCATCGTCGCGTCCTTCTCCATCTTGAATCCTCCTCTTGGTTCTCCTCTTGATTCCACAGACGAATCTTCATAGTGATGGATGGATGGAAGAAGGGATGTGGATGATGGTTGGGGGGTGTAGGATGATTGTATTGTTCTCACATCTCAATAATGATGTGATCTGCATCCCCTTTTATACTTGTAAGCTCTCCTTATTTACCTTGGATGGACTTTTTCTTGGAAAACACGAAAATACATGCTACTGGGGTTACGAAATTACCAAAAATAGGATTCCATGTCCCCGCTCAACCAAACTCTCCAGGTCGAGTGGCAGTGCGCAGTCTCACCGTTTTGTACATAACTTCCACATCCGAGCTCCGATTTTAATTATTCTTATTCTCACGTGATCGTCTCTTCCTTAGCTTTTTATACATATAAAGAACTCACAGAAACTCTAACATTTGAATGTATAACAAGTCATGCAAATGACACAGTCGTGTTGAGTAGAAACAGCTTGCTCGACTTCACCATTTTGATCATAACTTTCTCGTTTCGAATCCGATTGAGGTGTTCCTTACGCCAAAATGATCCTCTCTTTTGTGGCTATGAATCACACTTCTAGTTCTAAGCTCCATACAAATACAAAAAAATTACATAAGTTAAACGTGCATTTTTCAGCATCACTGCACAAATTGCACCTTTTCTACAACTTTGCACGTTTGATCCCTTTTTCCATCTAAAACACAATAAAACACCTCAAGTGCACCTTTTTCTCACATATTTCGAATATAAAATATTTGAGCTAATATATAACAACAATTCCCCATAAAAAAGGTATTAAATTGGACACTAAAACATGTTTATTTTCACTCTCATCAATCCCCCAAACTTACCTGTTGCTCGTCCCGAGACATCAAAAATAAAATAAAGAGAAAGAGAGTAAGAAAATTAGCGGAGAAACAAGGACTACGACGAATACCCCATTCAAAATACAATTGTCCTCAACTTAGGTCATGCAACTCTCATTACATATAATAATCAATTCATAGCATACAATATAAGACAATGACCACTAATCCAAATGCTCCATTAACATGTTCTCACGGGAAGTATATATCACTCGTACTCAAGTGTAAAAGATGTACACTTATGGATTAAGGTGTTTACGCTCAAATTCATTCATGTGCATGCGTAACCATAAGCTTGCCAAATATCTCAAACTCTCCACCACTAAAAAAGTATGACTCGATAATGGGATCAAAAAGGACTTTTCTTTTGGATGTAATGTTGGCTCTTTGGTTAAGGTAGGAAATATATGGATAATGTGACTCAAATACTGGAGAACTACAACTGATTGATCACTTCAACTTTCATCCTCTCTTTCTTTTCAATGCAAATGATTTTCATTCCTTCTTCACCTTCAAGCACGACATTTTTTCTTTCTTTTCTTGTTTTTTCTCTCCTTTTTTTTCCTCTCGAGGTACCAATTTCGAGCACTACCTCGCGCATCCTCCATAGGGTACTAGATTTAAGTACTACCCTAGGGTGTTTAGTTCAATTAATGGAGTACTAGATTTGAGCACTACTCCATTATTTTTCTTAGATGCCTTTTCAAGCTCAATCACTATTTTAATATCAATTTCTTTCATTCCAAGGCTGTTATCAAACTCCATCAACACACTTTGAAAAGTCATTAATTCTCTTCTAAAAGGACAATCAAGGCTAAAAAAATTAAGATGCTCTTCTCATAGGCTGCTAAAGAATGAGATTTTTAGGCTCAACAGGGCTAACTACGGATAAACATGATTCGGTAGGGAATTATTTGGCTAAGTGACTTATAAATTCAAGGATGGCCAAAAATTATCTCCCATCATCTAACACACATGTAGTTTCAAGTAAGACAAGAGATAAGATCTATAATATACACATAAGAACGAAACTCACCATAAAAGAAATATCATGTGATTATGTAACATGATCAACGAGTCTCAAAAATCTCACATGGATTTTTAACAAGTAATAGAGCATTCTTCATGGTAAGCAATATCCCACAAGTACACATAGAACTTCATACCACAATATAACTCAAGTACAATTCCTTCATCAATTTCAAGAGCATATGAATTTTAAGAACAATTTAAAAACTAATTAGCTCATGTGGATCACCAAAACCAAAATTTCAATCCTTCCACTATCCTGAATTAAAAACTCACATAAAAATTAGAATAAGGAAACGAGGGCATCTGATTTTTCTTTGACATATGCACGAGCTCCTCGAGTTTAAAACCTCAATGTAGAACTCGTCTTGCCTTCTCTTTTATCTTTTCTATCATGAAAGCTCAAGCACACCTCATCATCACAAATTCATAAATAATAAAATAAGAGAACTATAAGAAAGACTCAATTGATTATCTAATCGACTCCACAAACTAGACACACCAACACAACATACTAAACATTAGGTAAGTTGCAAAAAATTAACATATCAGCACCGGTTAAAATATTAATATGCCGCAAAAATCAACCCTCTAACAAACAAACAACCAACGAAAGGAAAAATTATACCCTTGGTGCTCATAAGATGAGGTAAGTACATCACACCCCCAAACTTAGTAAAAACGTAAGTCAAAACTAAGTTTGAAAAGAGATGTAATTGCCGAAACGTGAGCACCTCAAATATAGTAATTCCTCACTCGCACAAAAGAAATAAAGCAATAAAAATGGAACGGACAAGCCCCCAACAGGCGCTCATGTTTAACATTAGAGAGTCACTACGGATGTAACCTTTTGAACTAATGGATTAGAGGGAGATCTTCTCGTATCCTCACCTTCAAATACTTTCTTTCCCTCTTCTTGTCTACACTCAGCACGTCACCTTTCTTGGTCACAAAAATATGATTCTTAGAATTTTCTTCCTCCCATGGCTGTCTAGACACCTCATTGTCAGTCTTCCACTCAAATTCAGAATCATATGTCCTATTAAAATCAAGATTAAACAAGTTAGAAACCACATCTATGCTCATGCATGATTGAGTATCTATGGGCATCTTCATTGCTTGAGCGCTCGACTCGAACAGCTGATCGAATAGACCTCCCGAGCATGATTGCGCAGAAATAGGAGCCGATAAGTGTCGCTCGACCTCAGCTCGACCAGAATGGACTGGTCGAGCAAGGTGAAACTAGTCGAGCAAGGTCCCTGTAATCTGAATATGATGGTTCAGCTCCACAAATGGCCGCTCGACCTCTGCTCAACCAAGAAGGTCTGGTCGAGCGGTTCCATTTTGGTCGAGTGAGGTCCCTGTACTCGGATCGTGATTTTTCAGCACTAAAGGTGGCCGCTCGACCGTTGCTCTACCAAAGGGTTTGGTTGAGCGGTGGTCGAGCAGTGAATTTAAAAATGAAGCATTGTTTCTCTGTTCTAAAATGTGTTGCTCGACCGTTGCTCGACCAAGTGGTTTGGTCGAGCGGGGACACTCCATCTCCGTTTTCATTCGCTGGCTTCATTGGACCTTCATACTACGTTCCTGACCTCAATGTGATGGCTTTGCACTCTTTCGGGTTCATTATGCATTGAGAGGGGAACTTTTCCTTCTCCAACGTCTACATCAGCTGATTCACACTCACGGCCATCTGCCCCATAATAAAAGTAAGGTCCTTCAACTGCTTAGACATATCTGCATGGGTAGAATTCATAGTAGCCTCAAGTCTATCCACTCTTGCATCATTCTTAGCCATGTATCGATTGAAGGTATCTACAACACTCTTCACTTCTTGCTGCTGGATACTAGGCCGCTATTGTGTCAACTCGGTAATCTGCCTCTACTGGGATTCTAATAGCTTGTTGATGTTAGCTAGACTAGAGACGATCTCATCATCCCTATTCAACTTCACCACTTGATGTTCAACATGCGCCACCTTGCCAAGTACATATGTGCCTCTTACTCTTTCTGTAGGCTAGTCACGTGAATTCATAGAGATGTCTTCAAACAACTTTTCTGCTTCAAGTGCTGTCTTAGATAACAGCGCTCCTCCTGATGATGCATCAATAAGAACACGCGACTTACAATCCAATCCATAGTAGAAGATGCTTATGTACCGAGCCTTAGACATTCCATGCTGTGGACTCCTCCTGAGCATATCTTCGAACCTATCCCACGCCTCATGAAATTTCTCACCCTGATTCATAACAAATTGGGTAATCTCTTGCTTCATTCTTAAGATCCTTGAGGGTGGCATGTATCTCTCCAAGAACTTCTGCAGTTGGTCCCATGTAGTGCAATCTTTGGCATCAAGAGTCTCATACCAAGCTTCTGCCCTATCAATCAAAGAGAACTTGAATAGGGCTAGCATTGTCATTAGCTCCAGCAGCCTTTTGAGTGTTTGCATAACCAGAAAATCTTTTGAGATGCTGATATGGATCTTCAAAGCAACCTCCAGAAAAAGGATTCTTTTCCACCATGTCGATAAGATCGGGATGTATCTCAAAATCATCATCTTCCCCCTTGCTCCTATCAACCCCATGTTGCCAATCCATAGTTCGTGAAAATTTCACGTATGGCAACATTATCCAGATTCTGACTTGCTCCGGCCATGTTTAGCACTGTGTTTTATTTCTTCCTTTCCTTCCTCTCCTTTTCCTAGCGCACAGGTACCTCAGAAAAATTCAAGGTTATATAGAAATAAATAATCACAAATAAAAGTCTCAATCAACTAGAAATAATAAAATCAATAATAACAGCCGTCCCCGGCAACGATGCCACAAACTTGATGCGCGTTTTCTTTGCATGCAAAATTAATCCCCAAGTATGAAGGATGTTATTGTAGCTTAGATAAGCGACCAAGTTAAATATCGAACCCAAAGGACAGCGTATTATTAATTTAATTATTTACTAAATTAATTAAAACAATGCAATAAAGTTGAGTATTGAATTATTTAGCTACTAAATAATTAATTAAAATAACAAATAAAATAAAGTATCACTGGAAGAATGTGAAAGTGGATCAAGTAGGAGAGTAGGTAGCTCTAAGGTAATCCAGTTTTACTACTTAACTTCCATCTCAAGTGCAGGCTGACTCTGCCTTGTGGACTATGGACGCATCACTAAACCATGCAAATCTACTCTATAGACACATGTACATATGCGTGTAACACGTGTGAATAACTTTGGAACAAGAGATATAATTTTACCCCCTTTCTAGGTACTATCAGTATCAATTATTTCCTACATCTGGAATCTAACCCGATATGATCTCCCTTTATAGGTACTATAAAATTACCTTCTTTATCATGTTTACTAACCCGAATTTAATTAAATTAATAAACATTCATATATGATAGTTCTAATGAAGTCCCCTCACTTAGAATCATAGCATGGAATCATGTTCAGTGGTGAACGCACTCAATATACTACCAAGATATATATTCAAACTCTATATACCAATTGAAGATGCACAAAATGACCGTGAATATGGATTAAGAAAGCACAATCATATATAAAATCAATCAACAAGTAGTGTTGTACGGAGGATACACAAGAGAGTTTAATTAATTCATAAAACCTTCAAAACCTAGATCTTCCAAAATGGTTCTAGCCCATGATATTGCGAAGAACAATCATGGGTGTTGGATAAATCTTACCCATACGTCCGGAAAATATAAGATAAATTAGAAAATGAATAAACACTGGATGTGGGCGTCGTCGCGTCCTTCTCCTTTTCAGTGGCTTTCCAACCATGTATCACAATACCAGTTCAGAGCTCCACACGAACACAAAATAATTACACAAGTTGGACATGCGTTTTTCAACATCATTGCACAAATTGCACCCTTTTCTCCAACTTGGCACTTTTGATCCTTTTTCTACCTAAAACACAATAAAACACCTCAAGTGCACCTTTTCTCATATATATTGAATATAAGACACTTGTGCTAATATATGACAACAATTCCAACTAAGAAGTTGTTAAATTGGACACTATAACATGCTTATTTTTTCTCTCATCAGAGAACAATGGGCTATGTCTAAGCTAAGGATAGAAGATGTACTCTACATGCAAGGAAGAGGTTACCAAGGAAATTACCAAAATAATTTCCAAGGTAATTATCCACCGAGACAAGGAGGGTTCAACAATCAAGGTGGTGGAAGTTCTTTTATACAACAAATGAAGCAAGATAACTTTTCCTACTCCAACTCAAACAATGCGGTTGCTTATCCTCCGGGATATCATCTGGGGGCTAAGGCACCAAACAATGAAGGAAAAGCTTCAAACGATTAACAACTAGAGAAGTTGATAGCGTCCACCAAAGCTAAAGATGAGGCCGATGAAAAGAGGTTTAAATCTATTGAGCTAACTTTGGGACAAATTGCAAGTGCTTTGAGTACTCAACAAAAAGGAAAGTTTCCGGCAACAACCGAAGTTAATCCGAAAGCTCAATGTTTGTTTGTTGATATGGAAGAGGAGCAAAAGAATGAAGAAAGGTTAGTGGAATGCAAGGTTGGTATAGAAAATGAAGAGATAAGTAAGAAAGAAGAGAAAAGACCTAAGTGGATACCTAAGTGGAAAAGGGTGAAAGAGGAAAAGAAAGAGGAGAAGAAGGTCAAAGAAGAGGAGTACAAACGTGACTATTGGGGTATTCCGATTATTTCTTATTCCCTATCCACAAATATTTGAGAAGGAAGATAAGAAAAAGGAGTTTGAAGAACATGTCAAATCTCTCAAGAAAAGTATGAGGAGAAAAGGAAAGAAGAGCCACCCGAAGCAAGAGAATCGGTGCAAAAAGAGGGGACTACAAAAGTTGTTGATCCGGAGAAGTTCATAATTCCTTGTGATTTTGAAGGAAAAGAAACTCTTGATGCATTGTGAGACTTAGGAGCGAGCGTCAACGTGATGTCTCATGCTACTTTCAAGAACCTTGAAATTGGAAAGCTCAAGCATACTACTATTCATCATGAAGTGGTAAATGGAGAAGTTGTTAAGCCACTAGGGGTTGTTGAAGACGTGTAGGTGAAAGTGAAGGGGCTAGCTTTCCCGGTTGATTTCATGGTGTTGGAAGTTAAGGCAGATCCTCAAATTCTACTTATTTTGGGAAGACCATTTCTAGCTACGGGAAGAGCGAAAATTGATGTTGGTAGAGAAGAGTTTTCTTTGAGATCAAAAGGAAAGAAAGTTACATTCTTATGTAACAAAGAAAAAGAAAATAAGTCTCATTTGAAGCCTCCGAATGTGCCTCCAGATGATTTTATGGATCATGATTCTCTTCTTTTTGGAAACTTAAATTCATTTCTTCATGATTATATGAGAATGTCAAACTCTAACGTGTCTCATTGTGATCTTGATAGGAAGAAAGTTATGGAACTTGATTGGAAAATAGACAAAGGAGAAAAGGAAAATCCACTAGAAGCACTTCTTGAAGATGACTTGATGCTTGCAAGCAAGAATGGTGAAGTGGAGCTAGTAGAGAAAAAGGGGGCTAAGCAAATTTTCAAAGTGATGATGCGAGGAGAAAGTGTGATGGACCAACATTTGATCCAATGAGCATAAAAATCTGTCCAGCTTGAAGACGTTAAACTTAGCGCCAAATGGGAAGCAACCCATTCTTTTTATTCTTTTAATGCTCATGTTGTTGTTTGCATTTTGGCCTTGTAGGTTGTTTGTGTTCGTGAGAAAATGCATATTGAAGATACGGGAAGTGCTTTATGGATTCGAGTAGGCATGTCGCACCACTCTTTGCAAACTTAAGTCTCGACTCTTATCTCAATTTAAGTTTGGGGGGCTAGTACGTGGTGGACATATAACTCTTGTCCCTTCACAAGAAGATCATTGATAGAAACTACAAGGGTAAGTCTCACAACTTTTTACAAACTTAATTCTAAACTTGTTTCGATTTAAGTTTGGGGGGAGAGTACGTGGTGTGACTCACCACTTGAGTGTGCTTGATATGATGATGATTAGAGGTCTTCTTGTAAAATTGGATCAATCTTAAAATTTTTCTCATGAGTTTGGTATGATTTTAGTACGATTGGTTGTGTTGAAGTACATGATAGTCCATATTTTTATTGTAATTATTGAGCTAATGGTTTTTGATGAGTTGTTGAGCATAAATGAAGTGTAGTGAAAACACAAAGTAGGCCCGGAGATCAAGTCGAGAGTTGTTGTGCATTCAATCCGGAAGCTCGTGCCAACCATTTTAATTACCAAATGCCTCTCTAAGAGAGTTCACTTTACATCTCATCACTTCTATATGCTTAGCATGAATTGATTTTGATTTGGATTGAGGTGATTAGCATGCTATTTCATTTGTTATGTTTGTGGGAGGTTTACTTTCATAATTTAAGATTTCATTTTCAATCTAAGATGGGGATACTTGTGAGCTTACTTGATTATGGATGTTATGAATGTGTTCTTAATTCTCTAATGATGGTGATTTTTATTTTTGCATGTTATTTGTTTTTGTATTGTTTGTTGTTGGTGTGTCTTTATTTTATGTTTTGTGTGTTTCTTATTCTTATTTAGGGATGTTTGGTAGATTGTTTTAGGGATGTCGTGAGTCGTTTTTGAATATTAGTGATGACATGTTGTTGTGATAAGTGATAACAAATTATGAATAAGAATATCTACGCTTTGAAATTATGACATGTTTTACTTAACTTGTTCAATTTTGAGATGAATGTGGTGTAATAAGTTCCTCAAAGACTGATCGGTAGGTTTGATAAATTAGAACTTGCTCAATGACTATAGGAACGAGCCCGATTAGTAGAGATTAGTGAGATGATCTTAGGTCATCCTTGTTATTCATAGTCATTGCCATATATTTTCTTACCATGAACATCATTCCTAGTCAATCACTTTAAGCCTTTAAGCTTATTTATTGTGAATTTAGCACATTACAAGCCATGATTGCCCACTTAAGCCCTATATGCATACCTTTGTGTAGGTGATTGAGGAGATGGTGGTTATAAAGGTTTGATGAGATATTGTACAAAAGAAGAAAGGAAATGGTAAGCAAATAAGAAAAGGATGAAAAGAGCTCAAGTAAGAATGCACATGAAACCTTAAAACAAAAAAAGGAGCAAAGGAACAACAAGATGCTCAAGCAAATAAAAGTCAAAAGAAGGAAGCGCACAATCAAAAGAAGCTCAATTCAAGAAGAATGATGATGATTAGTGCTTATGATCAACAAAGATAAGAAAGGAAGAAAGAAAAGTGAAGGAATGGAGAAAATTGGCCATCTCTTCGATAACTTATACTTGATCAGTCACTCTTATCTAAATTCTTCCTACTCTACCAAAAAGCCTATCATTGCATCCAAATATAAGGACTTTTTTTATCACTAATTGAAACTTTTGTGGTTTGTGAATGTAGTCCGCGAGCAGGCTTATAGCGACTCTAGCCAATCGGTTAAGGAGTGTTGATTTACCTCATTATATAGAGTGTTGAGTGAAATTGATATCTGATGTGAGGCTTGGACAGGAAAGGTCTATATTACCCTTTATTCTCTTAAAATTGAACTTGTTAATATTTTTGCATGTTATGAGTTTATGGTTGTAGGATGACTTGACATAGTTTTGAATCCTTATTATTATTGATGTGTTATTACTTATATTCGTTAGTATTTTCCTAGGTGAAAATCTCTCCCCTTGGTTTATCATTTTCGTTGTTCAGGGACGCACAACACTTTATATTTGGGGGGTGTGATGAGTGATATTTTCACCTAGATTTTAGTATTTTTTTATCCATTTTTTATTATTTTATCCATATTTATGTATATTTTGGCTGTGTATTGTGTTTTTATGAAAATGTATGAGAATAAGCTTAAACATATGAAAAATAGGTGAAAACGAAGTAAAAACGGAGATGGGAGATGAAACGAAGAAGAATAAACAGGGCAGCTCCAACATGGGTCGAGTGCAAGCACTCGAGTCGAGCTCGAGCGCACGACCCATGCACCGCGCACGGCCTGTCCAGAATGGCCGTGAGCCAACACCTGAACAACCTACTAGCCCACCCCGTGCCCAAGTTTAGCACACTAGCTGAGACCAGAATTAGAGCACGAGTCATGTAGGGGACTCGACTAGAGCTCCATCCGATGCCATAATCTACCGAGAAGACATGACATGACTCAAGCCGTGTACTACAGTCGAGTCGTGTAGGTACAAATTCTTGAAAAAAATCAGCAAGTCTTCTAGAAGCTTCCAAGGGGTATAAATACCCCTAAGTTCAACATTGATCAGATTTGGCGAGAGTTTTCACTGTTCACATAGATCACACACCATTTCTTCTATTTTACACCATCATCTTCATTCATTCACCGTCCATTCCATCTATCTTCATCCAACCATCAAAATCACCATCCTTTTGAGGAAAAGAAGCAAGGAAGAGAGGAGAATTGCAAAGAGAAGAAGAAGATCGCCATTGGAGCCATTGATGAGTAATATTTTCACCTAGATTTTAGTGTCTTTTTAGGTCCATTTTCATGTTATTTTATCCGTATTTGTATGTTACTTGGTGGTGTTATGTTTTTTTATGGAAATGTGTGTGTGAACTTAATCATATGTAAAACAGGTAAAAACAGAGCAAAAACAGAGATGGGAGATAAAACAAGGAAGAAGAAACAGGGCAGCATCAACACGGCCGGCGTGTAGAGTACACGAGCCGTGTTGCAGCACACGGCCCGTGTACCAAACACGGGCCTATGAGAAAAAATTCTTAAAAGAAAAGAAAAAGGAACTGTTGAAACTGTTTGTTTTCGAGTTGCTGAAATTATCTAGAAAACAGTGATATTTTCAAGTGTTACACCTGCTGTTCCGAGTCTTGAAAAGGATCAGGTGTGGGGAGATTATAAGTGCAAGAAAAGGTTGTTGTGAAAAGGAAATTTGGGAATGGTGGAAGTTTCGATTGGTAAAGATCACATGTTGTGAAGTGATGCATTTAGCCATTTTTAACTCCCTTTTTACCTTACCCTGACCTAAAACCCCATTACAACCCATTCAAAGACCCTTTGATTGTTGCACATGATTCATCTGAAATTGGTGGAGAATTGATTTGGGAGCAAGCCTATGGTAATGACTTTTCTTATTCAATTTTTGAGTGATCTTGCTACCTAAATCATATAATTGAGTGTCATTGAGTGAATCTTAGTGAGGCCATAGAATTTTGAAAAGATTTGATACCATGAAAGTTGCAAACTTTGAGTGAAGAGTCACGTTTCATTTAGTTCTGAATGCTCATTCATTGCTTGTCTCTTGAAGTGTGTAATTTTCATTTACCTTGGTAGATGGAGTTCCTTGGTTTTCTATTCTCTATGATTTTGATTTGCTTGAGGACAAGCAAAATTTAGGTGTGGGGAGATTTGATAAATCATATTGTCGCATGATTATTTGATGGTAATTAAGTCTATTTGATTTAATTATATATTTTTATGTGCTAATATTGACTTATATTATTTTTAGGAGATAATTATTTTAATTATTTGAATTTATGTGGAAACATGTTATGAAAGGAACAAATAAGGAAATATATCTTCCACATATTTTTAGGATTGGATCTGTCTCATATCCTGTGGAGAAGGCACAATAAATTAGATAATAAGAAAAGAGGAGATCTTGAGATATTTTTGGAAGCACAAATAAGGAAAGAGATCAAGAGAAAGAAGAAAAAGATATTATTTTATTTTTGGGCTGTAATACACGTGAATTTAGATGAGAATTCACGATCAGAATAGGGATTAGAAGACAAGGAGCAGAACACGAACTAATCAGCAGATTGGCATGAAGATTGAAGATCACCATCAGACATCATCCTGGTTTTATTATTGTATTTTAATTTTGTTTTTGCTATGAACATGCGGGGCTAATCCCCTTTTCTAGTTTAGGATTCGTGAACCTCCCGTAGAATTATTAATTTAATTATTAAGTGTTTTTCATTGAATCTTGTGTACAAGTTTATTTTATTACACGTTTTGATGTTCCTTATAGTAATTTAATAATTATTTTGGCCTGATCAACTAATTTAATTATTTTATCACTGAATGTTATTCCATGAACTATGATCCGTAATTGTTGTAGGAATTGGATTAAGTAACAAATAGAGATTATTCCCTCTAGGTGTAATAGAATATAGGTTGTATGATACCTAGCTGGATTTCGTAGCCTAGTAATCATATGTTTAGAGTTTTAATGCGTTTATGAGTTCGAATCCATAGGGTCACCCGTAGATAGTTCAATTTAGTGGTCGTACCTTATTTGATTAATATAAAAACATTCAGATTGATTGGTCCTACTGTCAATCTAGGGATTTGAGTTTGCACATTATGCTAGATGTTTAATTCCTATAATTAATTAATTTAGTAAATGGGAGGGGATCGACATCCTAAAATAGACTTTTATCACCTGATTAATTTTATAATAAAATTTCATCTACGTTATTAATTAAAAATTACATTAATTTGTCATTCATGTTATTTATAATTTTCACATACAAAACCCCACTATTTATTTTAATCGTTTTGAACACTTATATTTAACTAAAATTCATTATACTCTCTTGGGTTCGACCCATACTTGTCATTATACTAAGTATTTTAGTAAGTCGAAAATAAATTATATTTTGGTAGGCCGGCGACAGCCTATTAGTATGTCCAAATTGAAGCAGTAATATTTGTTGTTTGACATCAATTGACGATTTCGATATTCTTAAAGTTCTTTACTGCGTTGTATGTTTTCCTTGATATGGAATTTTTTCATTGTTTTCTCATTCATGATTTGATGATCGAAGACAATGAGTTCGCATTCAAAGGAATTGGTTTTTCCCTTGTATTGGGCAGTGGCCACATTGAACTATGCAAGGAAATTGGAATAATTCTGGATTTTGTGCGGCCAAACTTTGTTCATTTGGATAATTTTACGTTCAGTGCTCTCCAATTCTATACATGCAACTAAGTAAGAAGTAAGTGGAGTTTTTTTTCACTTTTTGTTAATGTTATTTTTACTCTAAAAATATTGCAGTCTAATATTATAAATTATTATTATTATTATTATTTTCATTCCTTATATCAAATATTGTTGGGTTCGAGTTCGGCTCGTTTATTAATCGAGCTCAAAAATCAGGATCGACTTGGCTCGTTTAAATTAACAAATGAATTTGAACGAATTTTTTATCGAATCGATGCTCAAATAGTTCACGAATGGGTCGGATCGTTTACATCCCTAATTATTAATAAATTTTATATATATTAAACGTAAAATAAAAATTTTCTATCTCAAAATAAAACTTTTGTAACCTGAGCAGGCTATATATAATATATTAATATATATGTATATGTATATTCAAATATTAATTGTATTTTTTTAAAAAAAATCATAATTAATGGTATATTTTTTAAAAATTTAAAACATGTTTGTGAAGTTATTTTTTAGCCTAAAAATGAGTTGTTCACAAGTTCCCTAACGAAACTATTCGCGACTCTCTTAGGGGATGTTTTTTCTGGGTTTTAAAACCCCAGAATTAGAATTGAAATATCACACCCAATTTTTAAAAACCACCCATATATATACTTATATACATTTTCTCTCCTCAATTAATACACTTTCTCTCTTTATCTCTCTTCTCTCATCTACTTTCTTACATAAATTAATACATTCTTACACATTGATTTGACATAACGCTAAAACATACCCTATCAAAAACCCAAAACAAACACAACATCACTATTCATAATTTTCAAACTCCCCAAAATCCCAAACAAACATCACCTTAACGAACCTGTTTGCCAGCCAATTAATAAACCTATTTGTGAACAGTTCGCGAGCCTCTTAAACAAAGATGCTCGCGAGCTCATGAACCAATTACTGCTGGTTTTGAGTTTAGCTCGTTTATTAATCGAGCTCAAAAATCAGGCTCGGCTCGGCTCGTTTAAATTAACAAATGAATTCGAATGAATTTTTTATCGAATTGATACTCAAATAGTTCACGAATAGATCGGATCATTTACATCCCTATTGCGGGTTATAGTTATAAGACTGTAAGCAATTCTGATTCACTTTATCTTATTTTTTTCTAGACTTTTAAGCATTAAGAATGTATTGTATTTTAATTGTTCTAAAATTGTTCCATTATTTAGTTAGGGTGGTAGACCTAGGAAGTAAATTGCATTGATTTGTACAAGAAAACACATTGGAATAAGGATAAAGTTTGGGCTAAAGGCACTGAATATATTCACAAAATTATTTATTTTAAAAATATTTTGATTGAGTATATTATATATATATTATGTTTAATTTTGATTTATATCTATTTAAATTTAACTCTTGTACGTATGTCAAGAGAAAATGATGTAGCTATTTGGTGAATTGAAAAAAGACATTTAAAAACACTGATGAGTGTCTAATCAAGGGACAACGTTTGTGATGAAATCTTAGGGACACTATCGGGTTATATACCAGGGCTTGGTCAAGGTCCTAATTAAACCTGCTAAATTGTGGACAACATTTGTTATGAAATCTTAAGGACACTATCGGGTTATATACCAAGGTTTAGTCATGGTCCTAAACCTGCTAAATATTTGTCTGGTTATAATAGGTTGACTAATGCTGAGCTTAGGGGACAACTTAAATCTATGAATTGGTGGACACAAAACTCTCATTGCAAACTACACAAATTGACATCCGAAACTTGAAAGAGAGCATGTAATCATATCAAAGGATAACAACATAACTTCTTCAAAATATAGCACCTGAAGAGTATGAGTTGGTTATTGAAAAAATGAGTTCATCAACACACGAATAGTATGTGAGGTACTATTCAAATATCTCTCTTTATTAGGAAGAATCTAATATAAGATCTGCCGTGTGCTTATTTTAACTTTCACTATGATGGTAATAAGGTTGTGCATAAGTAGAGTAGAGAAATGTATTCTTAATTTTATTAAGGTTGGGTATGGGCTGTACCTCCCCCATTTTACTTTTTATTTAATCCCCTTTCCTTTTTAATTTACAACTTTGCAAGCGATTCTTGTTGAGTGTATTGTCTTTTTTTATTTCACAGTTTTTTTCTTCTTTTACATATACTATTATTCTAACATATTATTTTATAATACTGCTGCTATTTATTTTATAATACTCATGTACATGGAGAGAGAGAGAGAGAGAGGCTATTAGATGAGAGATTGTGTTACCACAGTTTCTACAATCACTTTTAATATCTTATTATAATATTGTTGAATATCTTATCAAAAATCTATATGAAGTGTTCTATCTGTAATGTTTATTATTTAAGTAATTTATTACATTACTATTATTATTTTTCTTATCTTGACATGTTGTTGACCTATGTATCAAAGCTTTTGGCACGAGATAACATTCTCTTTATTATTTTTAAAAATACTACAACTAACAGATAGTTGTACAGTTGAAGGACAAATACTTGAGAAGTAATTAGATAATGTCCTTTTGTAATTTTTGCAAGATATAGTTTTTAATTTAATTTATTTTTTGACTGAGAACTTGAAATTTTACATATTATAAATTATATACTTACAACTGATTTAGATATTTACAAAAATATCTTGAATAATATTAATACATTGTTTAGCGAGGAAAATACAAATTCGTTGCTAAATTTGCGATGATTTTGTATTCTTTATTGTCGTTATATACGATGAAATTGTTTTTCATTTCTAATATATGTAATGAAAATTTAAATTTCATCACACAACATTCTGATGAATATTAAGATTGCGTAGCTAATGTTAGCAACAAATTAAATTTTATAGTTAACTCTTTGCGGTGAAATAAAATACGAAGTTCAAAATTTTCGTCGCAAACCAAGAAGCTACGCTCTTGTGGCGTCAACTCATGGCGATGAGCAAATTTCATTGCTAACACACTTTAACGACGAAATATCATGGTTAGCAATGAAATATTTTCATCGCTATTCCTTCATTTTCTTGTAGTGTAATATAATTGGCATTATTAATATGTCCGTGACAAATTGTCCCAAACATTTACTAAGGAAAATTTAAATTTCTCACTAATATGATAAATAAATAAATAAAGTCAATGCTTGTTTGCGTGAGACTATCTCATGAATCTCATTTTTGATGCGGAGCTCCAACGAGATACATATAATTTAATTAGGCAATATCATAGTAGGAAACTTTGTTAATTATTTCAATGCCACTTTCCTATGACAAACACTTGTGTAAGACCATCTCAAAATTATAAAATTTAAATAAAAAGTGATAGTCGAATTAATAAAAAGTGATAGTGGTGCAATGAATTATTTCATTAACAATTATTTGTATAAATAAAAAGTAATAATATTTCTAAGGAAAAATAATAATATTTTTGACAAAAATGGATTTTTTGTTTTTCAGTAAAAGTTTTCTCATGTGAGACGATCTCAAGCAAGTGTTGCTTATTTCCTTCTGAAATGGTAAATTATATTTCAGAACTTAATATAACATTATATAAGTGAGATATACAATGTCATGCACAAAATTTTAGACAAAAAGAGCTAAAGCCTACTGTATAAAAGGGCTAGCTAACAATGTTTTGAAGTCTAGCTATCTCCAGCATGATGCTCTTCGCTATAGTCTTAGCCGACTTCATTATTCCTTCAAAAATGGTAGCATTGCAGGCTAACCATAAATGATATGCGAATGATTCAAGTGAGATGATGGTCATCATCCTCGCATCAGTATATTTACGGGTGTCCTTGAATAGGTGATGTTATAGTGAATGGCCTCCTCCATTCAATTTAAGCGCTAACTTTCCTTCAAACAAAAGTATAGGGACATGAGCTATATAATTGTTGCCCCTTTATTAGGTATAATCTAGCATGCCTTTTAATTTTTAAAATATATTTTTTTAGTAATATTATGAATTACGCTTTTGTTTTTGTTTTTTATTACATATTTATGACATTATCTTTACGAAAAATACCTGTAATAAAAAAATCATAAACCATTCAAATAACAGAAGTAATGATTTAAAATTATAAAAAACTTTGCCATATTATTTTTTTTCAAGGTTAACTTAATAAATTTTCAAAAATATGATTTAAAGTGTTGTTTTCTAATATTTTAATTAATATTAAATTGCATTTGACGCTTTCTTTTTCTATAAGCACTAATTAAATAATTTTACCCTAAAGTCTTGAACATCATATCATAAATCTTACTATATTTTTATTTATAAAGCATACAGTTGTGTGAGGTCGTCTCATAGAATTTGTTCCCGAGATATAGATAAGAGTTTTTAACATTTTAATAAAAAATTATACCTAATTGATAAAAGTGATAACATTTGAAGTGAATTATACTATAAAATGAAAATTGATAAAATTTTTAATTTTAATGATAAAATCTTTACTTAAAATGATAAATAATTAAAAAGTAGTTGTTCTAATGTGCTTCCAGATGTATGTTAACATCCAGATCAATTATCAACGCATTTACGAAGATTGGTTTGGTATATAAGCTGCCAAATCATTTTTGTTTAATTTCTCTCACTACCATCGACGTCTTGTGTCATATCTCTCCACCACTTCTTCATTAGTCACTTCTATTTTCTCTCCATCACCTCTTCACTATTGTCTCTCTCTTTATCTCATCTCCATCTCTCTCTACCACTATGTCTATCTTAATCTCATAATCATCTCTCTCTCTCCACCACAGTCTCTCTTTGAATCTAATCCCCCACGTCTATCTCTACCTCATCTCTGTCACTCTTTCTACCATGATCTCTTTGAATCTAATCAAATTTTCTAGCGGTCTCTTCGCCTAAGGCTGTGCATCGGTTTTACCAAAAATTAAATTTTTACCAAATTAAACAAGACCAAAATATTTTGGTTGGGTTATACCAGTTAATTGAACTGATCATTAGTATTTTAAAAAAATTGCAATAATATATTATGTAAACATAAAAAATCACATTTTATTTAATGTCATTCTCAAATTCTTTACCGTGATCAGTTCTAATCCTACAAACCCTAAGATTAAAAAGATTTTTGAACCTTTTGTATTGTACTTTGAAGACATCAAATGTATCCAATTTTTCTCTAATGAATTCAACCCATGAAAATTTTGAAAAATCATCAACACCAATCAAAGAATACCTTTTACCACCAAGACTTTTGGTCTCCGTAGGACCCATAAGATCCATGCGAAGCAGTTCAAAATATCTTGAAGTTGTGCATGGTGATGTGATTTTGTGTGAGTACTTACATTTTTAAAACTGAGCTTAGGTAGTCCTTTAACAACCTCTTACTTAACCAGATTATGTAAATTTTTATAATTTAAATGGCCAAGTTTTTATGCCAAAGAACACTTTCATCATGTTGTAAGATGTTTCAGTAAGTATTTTTACCAATTAGATAACAATTATGACTGATTATTAACCATCACACACTCATCAGTTTTATCAAGCACATAACACGAATCCTTGTCAAATTTTACATGCAAATTATCATCACATAACTAACTTATGCTTATCAAATTAGCACGCAAAACTTCAACATGAAGCACATTTTCAAATTTAGAAAACCTTTAACATTTAAAGTTCCCTTACCAACAATGTTTCCCTAAGAGCCACCACAATATGTAACTTTACCACCATCAAAAGTTTCATAATTTTTCAAGTATTCAACATTTCAAGTCATATGTCTAAAACAACCACTGTCAAAATACCATAAACAAGGTACACATGCTTGTAAAGAAATACAGACAACGTTATAATGTATTTTTGGTTTTTTGATCCAAGCAGATTTAGATATGTGTGAATACTTGTGTGGCAACACTCCATGCAATACTTTTCTAGAAACCAAATCATCTTTCAGTTTAAAACAGTAAGGACGAATGTGTAAAGGCACTGAACAGTTATGATAAATAAAAGTCCTTCTGCGCACCTCTTTGTTTTGGAAATTTTTTAGACAATCCATTTGAACCAGGTTTAAAAAATGTAATAATTTTTCTAAAGCTAAATGGAATGCTATTTTTAGAATATCAAAGACAATATGTATCGATTTTTCAAAAATATAAAGCATCATTCAAAACAGATGTACCTTTGGAGTACTTTTTGAAACTTAATGTTGAAGCAATCAACTGATTTTGAAGTCTGGAAATTTCAGCATCCTTTTTGGTGATATTTACCTCAAGTCTTGTTATGGTCTCAATCAGTTCATTATTCTATTGGTTGATAGCCTAAAGTTCTTTCAGAAGTTCAGAAATCTTGATCTATAAAGGTTCTTCTGAGGTACCTTCTCTAAAAGAGAAAACATTAGTATGGTTAACATCAGAATCAGAAGTAGACAAAAACCTGCATGATGTTATTTCTAATGTTGTCACACCAGACTCGACATCTGATTCACTCCCAGAAAAATCTTCATTCACACATTCTATTAGGAATGCAAGTTCTTCATCCTTTGCTTCTAAATCTCCTTCAAAATCTTCAATACTCAAGGAAACATTAAAGTCCATCTTTTTCTTCAGAAGAGTGTTAGCACATTCATTTACATAATGACCAAAACTAGTACATTCATCACAAATTATCTTTTTTCTAAACTCAGTATCATACTTAAATTTTCTACTTTGAGTAGGTTTACGAGTAGAAGTTTGAGGGGAATTCTCTATATTAGGCTGAATGTTTGCATAAACTTGTTTTTCATTTGTCTAAGATAAGACTTGAATTTCTTCGCAAGCAAAGCAATACTATCAGCATCATCAGAAATGTTGCCAACATCTTCTTCAATTGGTTTAATATCCGTTATGGTCAAAGTTTTACCAGAACTTGAAAAAGTTTCACCTTTGAAAACAAAAAAAACTTTTCTATCATACACAGACTCTTATTGGGACAAATCCATTTCATACATTTTCAAAATACTTATTAGAATATTATGACTCAATAAATCAGTGTTTCTAACTTCTTCTATAACACATAATTTGCCATTAAATATCTTAGGAAGCCTACATATAGTTATGTTTACTAACCTAGACATTGGAGATTGGACCCCAAAGTGATTTCAGTTCATTCAACACCTCATAGAGTCGTTCATTGTAGGAAGAGATTGTCTCATCATTCTTCATCCTCAAGCTTTCAAACTTCATATTTAACATCCTCGCCTTTGTCCTTCGGACACTTCTAGATCCTTCATAGTGTTCTTGAAATCTTTCTCAATCATTCTTTGCAGTGACACGATTTTGGATTAGGTTTAACATCACCGTCCGTATCAACTGGATTAGTGTTCTTGATATCTTTACCAATCATTCTTTGCAGTGAAAAATATTGAACAAAATGTGAACATATCTCCTACAACATCGAGTGTTGAATCTGAAGAAGATGAGAACCAGCTCCACAAAACTCCAAGAAATTTTCTTAGATACACGAAGGATCACCCTTCATCATATATCATTGGTGAAACCGCTGCAGGTGTTCTTACCAAAAGAAAAAGCAAAATGAGAGAAGTAGTACAATCAGTTTGCATGTCTAACCTATGTAATCGGTACGTTTTGAATGCTATTTTTAAATTGTTGAACCCAATGATGAGAGTGAAAATAAGTATATTTGAGTGTCCAATTTAACACATTTTTTATGGGAATTATTGTTATATATTAGCACAAGTGTCTTATATTGAATATATGTGAGAAAAAGGTTCATTTGAGTTGTTTTATTGTGTTTTAGGTGAAAAAATGATCAAAACTGCAAAGTTAGAGAAAAGAGGAAACTTGTGCAAGAAAGCTGAAAAACACTCATTCAACTTGTGTAATTTTTTTTTTGTGTTTTTGTGGAAATTAAAATTAGACATGTGATATACCGTTGGAAATCACATGAAATCCAAAAGAGATGTTACTCCAAAAAATTCTCACTCTAGAATTCTCTCTCATCTCTCACTAAAAAACCCTCGCCACAATGACCCAACCTGCCCAGCCCCGGTCGCCGTTCAGCCTCGACGGCCTGCAATCCGGTCACGCCGTCTCTCGAAGGGTCTCGCCTTCAGTCGCTACTTTCCCCAACCGATCTTTCAAAGAAGCTTTCTCTAATTCAAAAGGGGATCTCCCCCCTTCTGCCGGAACTTCTGCTTTTCGAAGCACCGATGCGGAGTTGGCTCGCACGGGTTCGGCTCCCGCGCCGTCATTCCGTGTGGCAACAATCTCCTCGCCAACTCCTGGAAGCTGTCCGCCGCGGTTCCATATGGATCCAACGCCTTTGACTGCTGGTACTTCCCAAACGAACCTGTCGGATTTAGATGATTTTTTGGAATCTCCGAGGGAACCCAGTCCCGTTTCTACTTTCCTTTTAATCGATCTGAGGATGGCATTTCGATTTCCGTTGAGGACTCCTATATTGAGAACAGGGTAAGCCTCTTTTCATCCTTCATTACTATTCGCACTCTACTGGACAAGGGACAGCACCCGATTTCCACCGGTGAACTATGTTCAATTCTTAAAGATCTGTGGCGCGCTCCCTCAGTTCATACGATACCCCTTGGCAGGGGTTTCTTTAATGTCTTCATTGCGGATTTGAATTTCCGACAATCTGTTTTGAGAAAATGCAATTTCATCTTCAACACTGGTAAGATTAGGGCCCAGCCGTGGGCTCCCTTCTTCAACCCCTACATGGCTAAGACAACTGTGGTTTCTGTTTGGGTAAGAATTTTCGAACTCCCATTCGAAATGTGGACTGAACGAATCATTTTATCCATTGCCTCTGCAATCGACTCACCAATCCGAATTGACGAACGTGCACTTGATGGTTCTACCGGTCATTTTGCCCGTGTTCTAATCGATTTGGATGTACAGGATACACTTCCTAATCAGCTCTCTATTACTTTGTCCTCCCACTCCTTAAAGGTTGAAGATGTGGAGACTGCAAGGGTTGAAGAAAGTAACACAGAGTACTCCACTGTACAATTTGTGAATCTGATGATTGGGCTGCAACTATTGTGAGTGATTCAGCAAATGTAGATGGGACTATGGACCCATTGATTCCACAACTCCCTCCAAGGAGTCTAATAATGGTGTACCTCACCATTAGGGGCCCCCACCGCCACTGCTCTGGGGATTGGTGAAGGAGGTAAATCGCAGGATGTGCATCAAGTGGCTTATAGGGAGGGCTCACTGTTAAACTTGTGCTTGCACGGGGTCAAATCCATGCCAAAGGCAGGATTCGAACCCCGGCCCTGCAGCAACCAAGCTCAGCTGGAAGGCCTTTCCACCATCCCCTCTACCACTTGAGCTATGCCCTGGGGGCGAGTCTGATAATAATGACGAGGCCAAGAAATCAGAACTTGGTCATGACCAGGATTTGGATATTGAGCCAACTAACTGTAAGGTTGATTTTCCTACACTTGAAAATAGAAATCTGAAATTAAAAGGAGGAAAAAAAGAAGAGATTAAAAGGCGTTACTTATATTCCGGCTTCTAAACCGGTTACACGTTCCCAAACAGCAAAGCAACAGAGTGAACCTTCGGATATTTGAGATGTTGCAAGTAAACAATGTTGGAGCAAACTCATAAAGAAAAATGATACTTATTTTTAGCTTAACTCTAATTTTGTTGAGGCTCTTTGCAAAAGCTTTCTTTTATGGTCTGCCTGTTTGGCTCTTTTTGGCTTCGCCATCCCCATAACATCTTTATCTTTTGTTTCCCTTTTTCTTTATTTTCATTTACCTTTAATAATATTGCGTAGTTTGATATACTATTGGAAATCTATAGAAGAGATGGTAATTTTGGTTCAAGAAACACCACAATCGGAGTTTATATGATGGAGTTATGATCAAAACGGTGAAGTTAAGCAAGCTGTGCCGACCAGCACGACTCATGCCACATTTGCACGACTCTTGCCCTTCAAATGTTAGATTTTTTGTAAGTTCTTTATATAGAAAGAAAGTCAAGGAAGAGAGGATCACGTGAGCACAAGAATCACTCAAATTGGAGTCTGGATGTTGAAGTCATGCGCCAAATAGTGAGACTGCGCAACCATGCTCTACCTCAGCTCGACCAAGGCTAACCTTGCTCGACCAAGAGCTGTTTGGTCAAGCAAGGATACAGAAGCCAGATTTATCAGATTTTACACCTCCAGTGTGTGTATGTGCGTATTTTCAAAGAAAAAACCTAGTAAAGGTCCATAAGGATAGATTACAAGTATAAAAGGGGATGCAGATCAAACCAAGAAGAGCCACAATCATCCTACACCACCCCAAAAGGGGGATCACCCCACACACTGATGAGTGTGTAAATTCACATAATTTGATCTCTGATTTTTGTGATAATGATGTATGATTTAAGTCAAGATAAATCAAAATATGTAGTGGAAAGTCACGAATCAGGTGCGTGTAAGGCTGTTTGATCGGATTTTCAAAGGAAACAGGACAAAAGTGCTTGGAATCGGAAAATGGGTGTTTTAGACACCTGGTCGACCAAGATGGGAGGTGGTTCGACCACCAGTGCTGTTAGAACAAAGCGTCTGGAAGCTGTTTCAGAGGGGTTCGACCACGATTAAGTAATGGTCGAGCTGTGGTCGAACCAAAAGCCAGAAGATTTGCAAAACATGGTTCGACCACGAAGCTTCTGGTTCGACCAACGGTTCGAGTCGAACCAGACACTACTGGTTCATTACAGGCCGGTTTGACCAGGCCATATGCGCGAGAAGATTTTAGATCCGTATTTTTACACCTTCAGTACGTGTTTTCACTCAAAAAGCCCATCCAAGATTCATAAGGAGAGATTACAAGTATAAAAGGAAGACCCTACGCAGCGGAAAGAGGAAAATTCACCACCTTCATTCTACACAACATCCAAAACCCTACTATCATCCATGGAGCTGTGGAGAGAGATTCGTCTATCGAATCAAGTGAGAACCAAGTGAAGATTCAAGACGGAGAGCGACGCGACGACGCCCGCATCTATGGTTTACTTCGCATCTAAATTTATCTTGTAATTTTCAAGACTATGGGTAAGATCAATCCAACCACCATGATTGTTCTTCGATCAATCATGGGATAGAACTGCTTCGGTAGTTCTATGGTTTATGAAGGTTTTATGAGTTAATTAAACTTCTGTGCAGTGATTTGAAAACCGGACTGGAGACCAAACCGGTGATCTAGCGGTTCAAGGTCGGATCGGTCGAACCGGACGGTTCAATCGGAAAAATAAAAATTATACATTTTTAATTATATTTATTATTTTATATATAATTTAAATTTATATATATAAATTATGTAATTTTCCTAGCCCAATTTAAATTAGAATTGATGGGCCAATAATATTAAATATAAAACCCAAATCCAAAGCCCACAATTTATTGGTGAAAGGCTAAAATCCTAAAAGTAACGGAGAGGGGATACACATGTGGGGGTTTCAAATTGACGGAGTGTACAATTTTTATTATTATGCGTGAAAAACAGAGAGATCTTGTGGTTCTTCACTTCTCATCTCTGCAAATCTTCATCCATCTCTAAAACAATCTCTCTCTTTAAAACAAGATCTGGCTGCCAAACTTTAGCCCGTCACTTGCCCATTACCGGAGTCTGCCTCTTGCTCCGTTCGCTGTGCAAACTAGTCATGTCGCCTGCCCATCAACCAAGTACCACCGTAGATACACAAAAATAGTCGTCACCGCACAGCTGCCGACATCGCACCGCCCTACTGCCGGCATCGCACCACAGTCTACCACCGTGAGTCAAATCGACTACTTCTCCTTTAAATTTTAGGTTTTAATTTAGGGTTTTATGGATTGTATTACTACGAAGAAGAAATGAGAAGTGCTGCTGTTTTGCGATTTTTTTTCCTTTTTTTTAAATAATATAACCGCCGGTTTCTGGTTTGGGCGGTTCGGCCAGTTTTTCGGTTCTGATCGGTCCTAACCGGTTTTTCCCGGTTCAATAGCCAACACAATTTTTAGGGTGTTATCGGACCGGTCTTCGCTCCAATCGGTTGAACCGGCCGGTCCGATCTGGTTTTCAGAACACTGCTTCTGTGTATATACTCCGTACAACACTACTTGTGGTTTATTTTATATAAGACTATGCATTTTTAATTCATACTCGGTGTTGTTTTGTGCATCGTTAATTGTTATGTAGAGTCTGAATACATATATTGATTGTTGATTGAGTGCGTTCACTGCTGAGTAGGATTACATGTTATGATTCTAAGTGAGGGGACTCCGAAGCTTCATTAGAACTATATTATATAAATACTTGTTAATTGAATATGATTCGGGTTAATAAGTATGATAAAGAGTATAACTACATAGTACCTATAAAGGGAAATCATATCGGGTTAGAGTACTTAGTGCACGGGAAATAATTGATACTGATAGTACCTAGAAAGGAGGTCAGTTATATCTCTTGCTCCAAGGATATTCGCACGTATCACACGCTTATTTACTTGTGTCTATAGAGTAGATTTGCATGGCTTAGTGATGCATCCATATTCCACAAGGCAGAGTCGGACGTTGATACACGGAAGAGAAATTAATAAGTAAAACAGGATGGCCTGAAGGACTACCTAATTTCTCACTTATTAACTTTCGTTTAATCTCTACTGCTTGTTTATTTTAATTATTTGTTTATTGGTTACTTGATCACCACAACTATATTGCCAACCTAGTCTTAATAAGTTAGAATATAATTAAATTGTTAATAATACGTCCTTTGAGTTCGATAATCACTTGGTCGCTTATCAAATCTATAATAGCATCCTTCACACTTGAGGATTAATATTGTGTGTTGAGAAAATTCTCATCAAGTTCTTGGCGCCGTTGCCGGGACCGACATTAATTATTAGTTTATTATTTCTATTTTAATTGAGAATATTCTTGTCTTTATTTTCTAACGCTTATTTTTCTTTAGTGTATGCACACTAGATCAAAGGCATATGAGTTAGCACCTTTTAACCCGGAGATCGATGCATCGTCGAGGAAGAAAAGAAGAAGAACAAGAACAAGAACGTGGAACCAACTGAAGCTCTAAATTTAGGATGTGAAGTTGACGAGCTGATCTCGCAAGCGATTGAATCTGCAGCCAGAGATGAGTCGGAAGCAGAAGCAGTCAACATGGCAGCGAACCTGGATAATCTTTCCTTCAGTGAAGTCTTTAAGAACAACGGATGAGGCAATGTGGGGCTGTTAGGAGCAAGAGGGTCCGAAGCTGATTTTGATCTTCACCCTGCTCTGATCAGCATGATTGGAAGGAGTCCCTTCTCTGGGGAACTTTTGAAGATCCCCAGCAGCATCTGAACAAGTTCCTTGGTTATGCAAGTACACAAAAGGATGCAGGAACTCATGAGGATGCGAGGAGGATCATCTTGTTTAAGTTCTCGCTTACTGAAAGTGCGAGAGATTGGTACGATACTCTTTATGCTATTGAATACACTAACTGAGAGCAATTGAAATTGAAGTTCTTGGAGCGATACATGCCACCTTCAAAGGTGTTCAAAATGAAATAAGAAATCAATCAATTTGCTATCAATGGTAATGAGAAATTTCATGAGGTTTGGGACAGATTCAAGGACATTCTCAGAAAGTGTCCACAACATGGGCTATCTAAAGCTTAATACATCAATATTTTCTTCAACAGATTAGATTGTGATTCTCGAGTGTTACTAAATGCTTCATCAAATGGAGCACTGCTTACAAAGTCGTTCGTTGAGGCTGAAAAGCTCTTTGAGGATATTCCGATGAATTCAAAAGATTGGCCAACTGATAGAGTGAGAGACACTTATGTTCTTAGAAAAGTAGCGCAGGTTGAGCACACTATGGTTAAGTCGAGTAGAGAAGATGAGATCGTCTCTAGTTTGGCCAATATCAACAAGCTACTTGAGTCTCAGCAAATGCAGATTACTGACATATCTCAGCGAGTATCAATTATGCAGTAGGATGTTGGTTATGAAGGAGCTAGCCAAGAGGAATTGGAAGAGGAAAACTACGCCATGGGTCAAAGTATTCAAGGAACGAGGTTCCAAAATCAAGGAAATCAGAGTTATCAAGGGAACTACAATAACCGTGGTCCCCTTGGTAATCATCAACAACCAAGGAGGCCAGAGTTTTCATGGAGTAATCCTAATACAGCAGCGCAACCCCCTGTTGGTGTTGATCCGGGTGCTATGGTCGAAGAAGGAAAGCTTGGTTTTGAGGGTACGGTGAACAGGTACATGGCAAGGAATGATGCAAGAGTGGATCACGTAGAGGTGGAGCTTGAGGCAAAGATTGATGCAAATCATGAAGATATATCTAAACAGATGAAGGACTTGACGTTGTTGATGGGGCAGATGGCCAGGAATGTAAATCAGCTTACGCAAACCGTAGAGAAGAGTAAGTTCCCATCTCAGAGTATAATGAACCCAAAGTAGTGCAACACCATCACGTTAAGGTCTGTAACGCTGTATGAGGGACCGATGATGCCAGAAATAAATTCTGAAGCTCCAAGAGCTCGATTCAACCAGGGTTCCACCAAGCAAGGAGGTTGAACCACACCACCGTGGTCGAACTAAGCACCTGGGCAACCTCCGGAACATCCTGATGTCGAGTTCGACCAACACCATATTGGTTCGACCAACCCTGGAGGTCAAACCAAGATCGAACCAACTTGTCCGCAACCCTATATTTTTGCTGAAGACGGGTTCGACCAACACCATTATGGTTCAACCAACCCTGTTGGTCGAACCATGGTCGAACCAACCTATCCGAAAGATGCCATACTTTCTGAAGCACGTCTCGACCACTACACACCTGGTTCGACCAGAACTCAAGGTCGAACCACTTCATACGACATTGTTTCATGTGCGTAATGCTTTACCTGATGTTAATGCTACTTCAGTATCATCCCAAGGACAGAATACCGAGCTTATAGCGAAAAAGAAATAGGAAATAACAAAGAGATTGAGAGTCGGGAAGGACAAAACAAAGATACCTCCTCCGTTTTCTTTCAATTTAGTTAAAAAGGGATAAGAAGAGAAGTTCAAAAGTTTTTAGATATCATAAACAAGATAAGCTTGAGCATTCCTTTTCCTGAAGCAATCTTAGAGATGTCTTACTATGCCCGCTTTCTTAAGGAAATTCTATTGAATAAGAGAAGTTTGAACGGAATTGAATCAGTGAATTTGTCTGAGAACTACAGCTCGATTATACAAAGGAAGAAACCAGCTAAGTTAAAAGATCCGGGAAGCTTCACTATTCTATGTGAGATTGGAAAGAGACCTGCACGATGAGCCTTGTGCAATCATGGGGCAAGCATCAATTTGAAACCCTTGTCAATATTCCAAAGGCTTGGTCTGGGGGAGTTAACTCCCACGACAGTGGCTCTATAATTGGAGGATAGGTCTATGACTTTTCCGAAGGGAGTGAATGAAGATGTTCTTGTGAAAGTAGAGAAACTTGTCTTTCCTGTGGACTTTCTAATTCTCGAGATGGAAGGTGACAAGGATAATTTCCCTTTAATCTTAGGGAGACCATTCCTTGCCACTGCTGGAGCGATGATTGTTGTTTAAAAGGGTGAGCTAAGGTTGCGGATGGATAAAGTAGAGGTTCTATTCAACCTTGATAAAGCAATGAGTCGATTGAGACGCAATGTCACAGCATTGATGTGGTGGAGGAGATCGTGAAGGAAGATATATCCTTGATCCTTTGAATTCAAAGGATCCTTTGGAGACATGCCTGGAGGAGTTTCTTACTTTTCCCACAACTGAGTTAGACGAGCTCTCTAATGAGATATGTATTGAATTTCTTGAAAATCTACTTGCTTTGGTTGATAACATGTATGAATCAGAAAGAACTAAGATTGAAGAGGTAAAGTGGACTAGAAAGTACTTGCCATTGGATCGAGAGAGAACAACAAAAGAAGAGAAGAATGAGGAGTTTAAACCTCTACCGGAGCACTTGAAGTATGCCTATCTAGGTGACAATCAAAAATATCCGATAATTATATTTTCTTCTGTAACTGATGATCAACTCAAAGAGTTATTAAATGTGCTTAGGAAGTATAAGTCTGCGATTGATTGGTCTCTTGATAATTTGAAAGGTATTAATCCTTCATAATGCATGCATAAGATAAGATTGTTAGATGAGGCTAAGAGTAGAATTCATAATTAGCGGAGGGTGATCCCGCTATTCAAGATGTAATTAGGAAGAAAATCCTAACATGGCTAGATGCAGGAATTATATATCCAATTAGTGATAGTCCCCATGTGAGTCCATTGCATGTTGTTGCAAAAAAGGGGGGCATTACTATTGTGAAAGCCGATGATGCGAGACTTTAACCACTAGGATTCCTACGGGATGGCGTGTGTGTACTAATTACAGTAAACTGAATGAAAATACATGCAAAGACCACTTTTCCCTTCCTTTCATGAATTAAATGCTTGATCGTCTTTTAGGGTTTGATTTTTATTGTTTCTTGGATGGGTACTTGGGTATAATCAAATCATGATTGCACCCGAGGATCAAGAAAAGACTACTTTTACTTGCCCTTATGGAACCTTTGCCTTTAGGAAGATGCCTTTTGGGCTATGTAATGCACCTGCTACATTTCAGTGCTGCATGATGACCACATTTGATGGGTTGATAGAAAAGATCATGGAGGTGTTTATGAATGATTTTTCTTTGTTTGGTTACTCATTTGATATTTGTTTATCTAACCTATCTACCTTTTTGAAGAGATGTCAAGAAACTAATCTTATCTTGAATTGGGAGAAGTGCCACTTCATGGTAAGAGATGAGATTGTTCTTGGGTATCATATTTCGGCTAAGGGATTACATGTGGATTGAACAAAGGTGGTGGCGATTGAGAAGCTTCCACCACCCACTAATGAGAAGGGAGTGCGGTCCTTTCTTGGACACGCAGGATTTTATAGGAGATTTATTAAAGACTTCTCAAAATACTCCAAACCGTTGTCTCACTTACTTGAAAAGGATGTTCTTTTTATTTTTGATGAAGAATGTCTAAAAGCTTTTCAAGTTTTGAAAGAGCCACTTATTACTGCACCTATCTTGATCAAACCGAATTGGACTCAGCCGTTTGTACTTATGTGTGATGCAAGTGATTTAGCACTTGGAGTGGTGCTTGGGCAGATGAGAGAGAAGAAGTTCCGTGCCATCTACTATCCGAGTAAGACTTTTGATGCATCACAAAAGAACTACACTATCACTGAAAATGAGTTTCTAGCTGTTGTGTATGCATTCAATAAGTTCCGACATTATTTGGTTGGTATGAAGACCATTGTGCACACGGATCATTCTGCGATCCGGTTGATGGAAAAGAAGGAAGCAAAGCTAAGTTTCGTTAGATGGATCCTTCTTCTACAGGAGTTTGATATGGAGATCCGGGATAAGAAAGGAACATAAAATGTGTTGGCGGATCACCTATCAAGGTTGGAGACAAGGGAACATTGTGATGATTCTTTCGAATACATAGAGGAGATGTTCCCTGATTAGAAGATTATAGCGGTGTTTGCTGAAGGAGTGTAGAGAGCTTGTGTAGTCTCTTCTTAAGGAATGAATCCATGGTTTGCGGATTATGTCAATTACATTGCCGTATGAGAAATTCCAAGAGATCTCAACAGGTATCATCTTGCAAAGTTTAAGATGGATGTTGAGACATTTATATGGTATGATCCCTTCGTCTACAAGATCTATACGAATTATATCGTCTGTATGTGTGTGCCCGAGATGAAGATGGAGAGTGTTCTCGATTTTTGCCATGCACAACGTAACGTGGGACACTTCTGAGCTCAAAAGACTGCAGTAAAGGTACTTCAATTTGCTCTCTATTGGCCTACGTTGTTTAAAGATTGTGAATCCTGGGAAACATAAGTTGAAGAGATGAGATTCCACTTTAGCCGAGCATTGTTGTTGAAATCTTCGATGTATGGGGAATCAATTTTATGGGGCCATTTCCCCCATCTAATGATTTCTACATCCTTCTACCAGTGGATTATGTTTCTAAGTGGGTAGAAGTCATTCCTACTCACATGAAGGATTCTAAGATTGTTTTGTCTTTCTTAAAGAAACTTATCTTTGCCCTCTATGGAGTTCGAGAGCACTTGCAAGTGTCGTCAACAAACTTCTTGAAAGAGATCTCAAGGAATATGGTGTTAAGCATAGGGTTACTACACCCTATCATCCTCAAGCTAATGGGCAAGCTAAAGTTTCCAACCGACAATTGAAACAAATTTTGGAGATAGTAGTCAGAACCAATAGGAAGGATTGGGCTATGAAGCTCGATGATGTTTTGTGGGGGTTCCGAACTGCATACAAGACTGTTCTTGACATGTCTCCTTATCAAATTGTCTATGGGAAGCCATGCCACTTACCTGTAGAGATTCAGCATAAAGCTTTTTGGGCTTTGAACTTGTGTCTTAAGGATCAAAAGTAGTTGAGGTTAACTCAAATCAATCATTTAGACGAGTTCAGAAATCAAACTTACAAGAATTCGATGATCTATAGGGAAAGAATGAAGAAATGGCATGATTCAAAGATCACTTACAAGGAATTCAAGCAAGGTGATGAGGTATTACTCTTTAACTCTCGTTTGAAGCTCTTTGTAGGAAAATTGAAATCAAAGTACACGGGACCGTTCATTATCCATAGAGCCTGCGAATGGGGAAGTTTTGAGATCATGGACAAGGACGGAGACATCATAGCGGCGAATGGGCATCGATTGAAGCATTATAAGTCGCCGGATGATGCTTGCGTCGTCTTTGAGGATACCTTGCATTAAATTGGTACCGTCATGACTCTCCGACATTAAACAAGAGCACCTGTTGGGGGCTTTCCCTCCTGTTTTATTGTTTTATTTCATTAGTGTGAGTAAGAAATTTTTATATTTGACGTGCTTACTTAACGGAAATTACATCTCTTTGCAAACTTAGTTTCGACTATTGTTTCTACTAAGTTTGGGAGGAGGTGTGATGTACTTACCTCATCGTAGCACCTAGAATATAATCTTTTATTTGTAACGTTTGTTAGGGGAGTTAATTTTATGCAGCATATTAATACTTTAATCGGTGTTGATGTGTTGATTTTTTTTGTAATTTGTCTAATGTTTAGTGGTGTTTATTTATTGAGTCGTATGCAGAGTATATATAAATTTATTATAGAGTCTTAATAGTGGTTCTCTAGTTTAGTTTTGCTCTGTTTTGGTACCTAATGATCGTTTTTTAGCTTGAAGTTTGCAAGGGATGAAGAAAAATCGAGTTTGAAGGAACAGGGGCATGGTTCGACCAAAGGAGGAGGTCGAACCGTGGATCAGAGAAAATGATACTGATTGGATTGATATGATGGGTACCTGATTAGTATGTTGCATTCATATTTTGCATGTGTTGATTTTGTTGATGAGAATCATGTATAAAATCAGGCTCAAATAAAATAGGTCTGATTACAGCCCAAACAAGTAGAGGCCCAAGCCCGCAGGATATGACCCAAATAGAGTGGACCAATCAGAATGCAAGGTATTAATGAGGGAGTCTTCATTTCTCACCTATATAAAGGGGTCTCCTCCCTTCATTCAAGACACACTGAGGCATCCGAAGACGACGACGTTCTGAAAAGATTGAAACACGAGCAACACTCCTCAAGATCTTCAAGGCAAGAATGGCATACTACCCGGGATAAGGTGCTAAGCCCCCACATCGAGTGTTCTTCATACACTAAGTTCTTCAAGTGTTCTTCAAGGCAAGAACGGCATACGACCCAAGATTAAGGTGCTAAGCCCCCAGATTGAGTGTTTTTCATAAAATAAGTTCTTCAAGTGTTCTTTAAGGTAAGAACAATATACGACACCCTGGATTAAGGTGCTAAGCCCCCAGATCGAGTGTTTCTCATAGCAAGAACGTTAAGTTCTTTAATGTTCTTCGAGGCAAGAACAGCATACGACCCGGGATTAAGGTGCTAAGCCCCCCAGATCAAGTGTTTCTCACAACAAGCACGTTTAATCCAAACAAAGGCTCGACGCCTCTGGATAAATGTTACAAAGTCCCAAATTCGAGCTTAGACAAGCTTCAACTGAAGATCCGACTCAACACACAAAGTCAGCGTAGTCAACACAGTCAGCGCGGTCAACACAACAAGTCAAAGTCAAAGTCTAAATTAGTTCGAGAGAAGAATCAGAGGATAGATAGAGATTTTTTCTTAAAATTATTAAGTTTAACCCGTCTGGATTATTATTGTAATTCTTTTGTATTTATTTTATTATAAATACAAAATTTGTTATTACAGGGTGTTTTAGACACCTAGTTCGACCAAGAGGGAAGGTGGTTGACCACCGGTGCTGGTCGAACAAAGCGTCTGGAAGTTGTTTCAGAGGGGGTCGACCACGATGAAGTAATGGTCGAACCGTGGTTGAACCAAAAGCCTGAAGATTTGCAAAACATGGTTCGACTACGAAACTTTTGGTTCGACCAAGGGTTCGAGTCGAACTAGACACCTATAGGTTCATTAAAGGCCAGTTCGACCAGCCATGAGTGGTTAGACCACTGGCCTTGGGCGAACCAATGCGCGAGAAGATTCTGGATCCATATTTTCACACATTCAATATGTGTTTTTGCTTAAAAAACTCATCCAAGGTCCATAAGGAGAGCTTACAAGAATAAAAGGAAGACCCTACGCAGGGAAAAGAGGACGATTCACCACCTTCATTCTACACAACATCCGAAATCCTATCATCATCCACCGAGCTGTTGAGAGAGATTCATCTGTCGAATCAAGTGAGAGCCAAGTGAAGATTCAAGACGGAGAGAGATGCAACGGTGTCCACATCTAGGGTTTACTTCACATCTTAATTTATCTTGTAATTTTCAAGACTATGGGCAAGATCTATCCAACCACCATGATTGTTCTTCGATCAATCATGGGCTAGAATCGCTTTGGTAGTTCTGGGGTTATGAAGGTTTTATGAGTAAATTGAACTTCTGTGTATATACTCCGTACAACACTACTTGTGATTTAATTTATATAATACTATGCGTTTTTAATTCATACTCGGTGTTATTTTGTGCATCATTAATTGTTATGTAGAGTTTGAATACAAATAATGATTTTTGATTGAGTGCGTTCACTGCTGAGCAGGATTACATATTATGATTCTAAGTGAGGGGACTCCGAAGCTTCATTAGAACTATCTTATATAAATACTTGTTAATAGAATATGATTCGGTTTAATAAGTAGGATAAAAAGTACAACTTCATAGTACATATAAAGGAAGATTTATCTTGTTAGAGTACTTAGTGCACGAGAAATAATTGATACTGATAGTACCTAGAAAGAGGGTGAGTTATATCTCTTGCTCTAAGGATATTCACACGTGTCACACGCTTATTTACTTGTGGCTTAGTGATGCGTCCATATTCCATAAGGCAGAGTCGGACATTGATACACGGAAGGGAAATTAATAAGTAAAATTGAATGGCCCGAAGGACTACCTAATTTCTCACTTATTCACTTTCGTTTAATCTCTACCTCTTGTTTATTTTAATTGTTATTTTAATTATTTGTTTATTGGTTGATGAGTGATATTTTTACCTAGATTTTAGTGTCTTTTTATATGTGTTTTCATGTTATTTTATCCGTATTTGTATTCTATTTGGTTGTGTTTTGTGTTTTTATGGAAATGCGCGTGAAACGAGCTTAAACCTATAACCTATGTGAGGCTTGGACTAAAAAGGGACTATATTACACTTTTATTCTCTTTAGATTAAACTTGTTAATTTTTCATGTTATGAGTTTAATGTTGTAGAAATTAGTGACATGATCTAAGGCCATCTTTGTTATTTGAAGTCATTGCCAAATATTTTCATACCATGAACATCATCCCTAGTCAACCACTTTGAGCCTTTAAGCCTATTCATTGTGAATTTAGCACATTACAAGCCTTGATTACACATTACAAGCCTTATATATATACCCTTTGTGTGAGTGATTGAGGAGATGTGGTTTAGAAAGGATTGATTGAAGAACAAAAGAAAAAAAGGAAATGGTAAACAATCAAGAAAAGGATGAAAAGAGCAAAAACAAGAGTGAACATGCAACCTCAAAACAAGAAAAATAAGTGAAGCAACAACAAGATGCTCAAGAAAATAAAAAATTTCAAAGAAATGAAGCATGAATCAAAAGAAGCTCAATCCAAGGAAAGTTAATGAATAGTGCTTGAGATTTGAAAAGACAAAAAAAAGAAGGAGAAGTGAAGAATTTGAGGAAGTTGATCATCTCTTCGATTACTTACACTTGTTTAGTCACTATTATCCATATTCTTCCTACCCTACCATAGAGCCTATCATTACATCATTAATGAAAGACCTTTTTGATCACTAATAGAAACTTTGGTGGTTTATGAATATAGTCTACGAGCAAGCTTATAGTGAGTCGAGCTAGTCGGTTAATGAGTGATGATTTACGCTAATTTAAAGAGTGTTGAGTGACATTTATAACCTATGTGAGACTTGGACTAAAAAGGGACTATATTACACTTTTATTCTCTTTAGATTAAACTTGTTAATTTTTCATGTTATGAATTTAATGTTGTAGAATGACTTAACATAAATTGTAATTCTTATTGCTATCGATGTGTTATTACTTATGTTCGTTTAGTCTTTTCCTAGGTGAAAATCTCTCTCCCTTTGTTTATCATTTTCGTTGTTCGGGGACGCACAACACTTTAAGTTTGGGGGTGTGATGAGTGATATTTTCACCTAGATTTAAGTGTCTTTTTATATGTGTTTTCGTGTTATTTTATCCGTATTTATATTCTATTTGGTTGTTTATTGTGTTTTTATGGAAATGTGTGTGAATGAGCTTAAACATATGATAAGGAATATGTAGGAAAAAGCAGATCTCAATTCGGAGTTGAAACGAGGGAGAACGAGCAAAAACAGTGAAAGAGAAAACATGGCAGTAAAAACACGGACCGCGTACAGCGCACGGCCCTATTGGAATTGGCCGTGCATTGTCGCCTAAAACACCAACTTGGCCACCCCTGTCGCCGAGTGTAGAACACGAGTCGTGTACCAAACAGGCCATGTCTAGAAGGTCATGTGCGAGTATCAGAAACACAACACAGCCACCCCTATGGCCATGTGCTGCACACGAGCCGTGTAGGTGTTGGGATCAGAAAATTTTCAGAAACTTCTAGAAGCTTCCCAAGGGGTATAAATACCCATTTATTCAACATTTGAAGAGAGATTCGGTTTTTGGACGCTGCACACATACTTCACACACCATTTCTTCCATTCCACACCATCATCTACACCCATTCTTCATCATTTGGATCTATGATCATCCCACCATCAATTTCTACATCCAAGTGAAGGTAAAGGATCAAGGAAGAGAGGAAAGTGGAAAGAAGGGAAGGAGATCACCATTGAAGATAGATCAATGGAGTTTCCATTCAATCTTTGTATAACTTCATAGTTTTATCATGATTTGTGAGGATTTAATTGCCTATATTAATTTCTTTATGAATATGGTAGGCTAATCTCTCTTGTGAGATTAGCAACATGAGAGTTGTTGGATAATTTTGGGATTTATATATTTAAATTCATATGTTGATTGGGTTAATTGATTTTCTATCATTGATGCTTTAGAACTTGAGGTTTATGATGATTTGTGTGGTTTGTTGTTTTAAACATATGATTAGATTGAGAAGTCAATTGCATATTTAGGATAATTAATTGAATCATTTCATCAAACACTTCATGTGCATTATAAATTGTAAAGAGATTGAGAAGTCCTTTATTATTTAGAACCCTTTGATAGGACATCCGATTGGTTTGATCGAGAGGTTGATTAATTGTGTGAAGGAACTCTCATTTCAAGCTTAGTACCTAGTTGGAATTGTTTGAGTGAGAACCAATCCATTGAGCTTTATTCCATATCCTATTCATCTTGAGAAGGAGTTTAGGTGAACCTAATGTTGACTCTTAGTCTTATACCCATGATCATATGAATTTGATGCATTTATCCTAGGATTTCCACTTCTTAATTGTTATTAATCATACTTTTACTCAACTTGGAAAACCACTCATTTCATCCATTTATCTTGTTTGCTAATCATTGCTTGCTTGCTTTGATTATTTTCTTGTTTGATCAACCAATCCCATTGATGATTCGTCTCTATAAAATTGTGATATACGTGATCTCGCTTAAGCTCTAGCGCCGACCTCCCTGTGGTTCGATAAATTATTTTAATTGGTCACCCCTACTACAAAATGACTAATCAAATGGCGCCGTTGCCGGGGAGGCAACGGTTGCTAGTAGCTTGAAGAATGATTGTTTTGAGTGATCTTAATAGAGACATTTTTTTATTTTATTTGTTTACTTGTATTTGCTTTGAAAACCTTGTTCTAACTTCTTTTGCTTTGAAGGTGTATGCAAACGAAGTCAAAAGGAAATCAAGTCGAACTAATTGATCTAGAGCTTGAAAACAATTTGAGGAGAAGGAGAAGGGGGAACAAAATCAAAAATAGTGATCTAATGGAAAATTTTCAAGAAGATAATCGTGTGGAGATAGAGAATGATGGGGAAAGAGGACAATATGTGAACATGCAAGACAACGCACCTCAATTCAATGACAACCCTCCTCAACAAGCTAATCAAAATCACGGAGCTTTCAACAATCAAATATTGCTTCAACAAATGGTGCAACAAGTTATAAGGCAACAAGGATTTCAACAAGCTTATGCTCTTCCACAACAAGCTTATGTACCACCACCACCACCTCCGGTGCAACATGGAATGCAAAATGATCGAAGGATGATTCGGGATTTCTTTATGCCGAGGGCCGTGCCGCACATGATGGCTCCACCAATCAACGCCAACAACTTTGAAATTAAAGCGGGCTTGATTTCTATGGTGAGAGAGCAACAATTTAGTGGAACCCCGAATGAAGATCCTAATGCTCATCTAGCTCAATTTGCGGAGATTGCCAACACCGTGAAGATGAATGGGATGAGTGAGGTTTGTATCAAGATGAGGTTGTTTCCATTTTAGTTGAGAGATAGAGCTCGAACATGGCTCTCCACTATTACACCGGGTACGTGCAACACTTGGGATGAACTTGCGCAAATGTTTTTGAACAAGTATTTTCCACCTTCTAAGACGCTTCAAATGAAGAGCTTGATTACTCAATTTAAGGAAATGCCTCAAGAGAGTTTTTATGAAGCGTGTGAAAGGTTTAAGGAGATGCTACGCAAGTGTCCATAATATGGTTTCTCGGAGAACCAACAAGTTGGATTTTTCTATCAAGGTTTGGTAAATAGTCAAAGAATATATGTTGATGCTTTGGCGGGTGGATCCGTACATGGTGTGACTCCGGAAAGGGCTATAAGGATTTTTGATGAGATTGTTACAAATGTCTACCAATGGCCATCCGAGAGAGTAAGTGGATGCTATAGTTTTGAAAATTTTGATCAAGGGCAACAGTTTAGTGTGAAGAGTTTGAATGTTGAGCTAAGTGTGCCACAAATGCCCAGTGTTGAAGCAATAGCGACGAAAATGTTGAGGCAAATGATTTTGAACCAAGGTGTAAATCAAGGAGATAACATGGTTGAAGGGCTACAAAGTGAGCAAGGTGTGTTTCCTCCAAATATTGTGAGTGGAGAACAATGGGCCAACTATATGCCATGTCTGGAAGATATGTCATACATGCAAGGAAGAAATTACCAAGGGAATTATCAAAACTATTACCAAGGTAATTTCAACCAAAATCAAGGAAACTACCCACCAAGGCGAGAAGGCTTTAATAGTCAAGGTAGTGGAAGCTCATACCTACAACAACAAAGGCAAGGGAACTTATCCTACTCTAATCCGAGCAATGCGGTTGCTTATCCTTCGGGATATCAACCGGGGGCAAAGGCACCAAACAATGAGGGAAGAGCATCAACCGATGAGTTACTTAAACAATTGATAACATCAAACAAAGTTCGAGATGAAGCTTTGAAAAAGGCAGAAGAAGCAAATGAAAAGAGACTCAAGACTTTTGAGTATAATGTTGGACAAATGACAAGTTCTTTAAGTGCACAACAAAATGGAAAGTTTCCGGCCATAACCGAGGTTAATACGAAAGCTCAATGTTTGTTGGTTGATATGAAAGAGGAACGAAAGGTTGAAGAAGGGTTGGTGGAAAGCAAGGTTATTGAAGAAATGGAAGAAGTAAGTAAGAAAGAAGGGAAGGGGCCTAAATGGATACCTAAGTGGAAAAGGGTGCAAGAGGAAAAGAAAGTGGAGGAGAAGGTCAAAGAAGAGGAGTACAAGCGTGATTATTGGGGTATTCCGATCATTCCATTCCCTATTCCTTATCCACAAATGTTTGTTAAAGAGGAGAAGAAAAACGAGTTTGAAAAGCATGTGAAAAATCTCAAGGAGAAGTATGAGGAGAAAAGGAAAGAAGAGTCATCTGAAACTAGTGAATCGATCCAAAAAGAGGAACCTACAAAAGTTGGTGATCCGGGAAAGTTCATAATTCCTTGTGATTTTGAAGGGAAGGGTACCCTTGATGCATTATGTGACTTGGAGGCAAGCGTCAACGTGATGTCTCATGCCACGTTCAAAGACCTTGAAATTGGAGAGCTAAAGCCTACTACTGTCCATCTTGAAGTAGTAAATGGGGAGGTTGTGAAGCCATTAGAAATTGTTGAAGACGTGGAAGTGAAAGTGAAGGGGTTAGCTTTTCCGGTCGACTTCATGGTGTTGGAAGTAAAGGCGGACCCTCGAGTTCCACTTATTTTGGGAAGACCGTTTCTAGCTACCGGAAGAGCAAAGATTGATGTTGGAAGAGAAGAGTTATCCTTAAGCTCAAAAGGAAAAAGTGTCACATTCTTGTGCAATAAGGAAAAAGGAGCCAAGTCTCATACAAAGCCTCCTGATGATCTAATGGATCATGATTCTCTTCTCTTTGACAACTTAAATTCCTTTCTTCACGATTATATGAAAATGTCAAGTTCTAACTTATCTTCTTGTGATGTTGATAGGATGAAAGCATCGGAGCTCGATTGGAAATTAGACAAAGAAGAAAGAAGAAGTCCACTAGAATCACTCCTTGATGATGACTTGATGCTCGTAAGCAAGAATAGTGAAGTTGAGCTTGTAGACAAGAAGAGAGCCAAACAAATGTTCAAAATGAGGATGCGAGGAGAGAATGGGATGGATCATCCTTTGGTCCAATGATCGTAAAATTCCATCCGGCTTGAAGATGTTAAACTTAGCGCTAAATGGGAGGCAACCCATTCTTTTTATATTTTGATGCTTGTTTTGTTTATTTTGGTCTCGTAGGTGGATTGTGCTCGTGAGAAGAAGGCTTATTGAAGAAAAGAGAAGTGCTTCATGGATTTGAGTAAGTATGTCACCACTTGTGCAAACTTAATTCTCGACTCTTATCTCGAGTTAAGTTTGGGGGGCTAGTGCATGGTGAACACAACTTGACTAGTGTGGAAGCGTTTACTTCTCAACAAGAAGATATTTAATGAAAACTATACGGGTAAGTCCCACCACTTTTTTCAAACTTATTTCGAAACTCTTGTTTTAATTTAAGTTTGGGGGGAGAGTGTGTGGTGTGACTCACTACTTGAGTGTGATTCTTGTAAAATTGGCCAAATTTTTTTTAAAAAAAATTCTCATGAGTTTTGGTTGGGTTTTGTTATGATTGGCTGTGTTGAAGTGCATGTGAATCCATATTTTTAATGAATTGTTGAACTAATGGTGTTTGATGAGTCTTTGAGCATAAATGAAGGGTATTGGAAGCATCATGGAGCTTGGAGCTAATGCTTTCATTATCAAATGCCTATTGAGGGAGTACTCTACACCTTATCACTTTTAATTGATTTTGATTTGGATTGAATGGATTAACATGCTACTTTATGTGTTATGTTTTTGGGAAGTTTACTTTTCAATCAAAGGTTGGGATGTTTGTGAGCTTTATTGATTATGGATGATTTATAATGCGTGCTTAATTGTTTATGATGGGATTTTATTCTTGCATGTTATGTGTTTTTGGTTGTTTCTTGTTTGTTGCGTCTTTATTTTATGTTTTATGTATTTTATTGTTGTTTAGGGATGTTTGGTGGTTTGTTCTTGGAATGTCGTGAGTCATTTTTGAATGTGAGTGATGACATGTTGTCGTGTTAAGTGATGACAAATTATGATTAAGAATCTCTACACTTTCGAATTGTGACATGTTTTAATTAACTTGTTCAATTTTGAGATGAATGTGGTGTAATAAGTTCCTTAAAGGCTAAGCATAACCTTGTGAACATTTGAGCCTTAACCGTGCATACATGGTTTGTCTTCATGAGTGGATCGGTTGTGTTTGATAAACTAGAACTTGCTCAAGGACTATAGGAACGAGCCCGATTAGTGGAGATTAGTGACATGATCTAAGCCATCTTTGTTATTTGAAGTCATTGCCAAATATTTCCATACCATGAACATCATCCCTAGTCAACCACTTTGAGCTTTTAAGCCTATTCATTGTGAATTTAGCACATTACAACTCTTGATTACCCACTTAAGCCTTATATATATACCTTTGTGTGAGTGATTGAGGAGATGTGGTTTACAAAGGATTGATTGAAGAACAAAAGAAAAAAAGAAAATGGTAAACAAGCAAGAAAAATGATGAAAAAAGCAAAAACAAGAGTGAACATGCAACCTCAAAACAAGAAAAATGAGCAAAGCAACAACAAGATGCTCAAGAAAATAAAAAATTTCAAAGAAAGGAAGCATGAATCAAAAGAAGCTCAATCCAAGGAAAGTTAATGAATAGTGCTTGAGATTTGAAAAGAAAAAAAAGGAAGAAGGAAAAGTGAAGAATTTAAGGAAGTTGATCATCTCTTCGATTACTTACACTTGTTTTGTCACTATTATCCATATTCTTCCTACTCTACCATAGAGCCTATCATTACATCCTTAATGAAAGACCTTTTTGATCACTAATGGAAACATTGGTGGTTTATGAATATAGTCTACGAGCAAGCTTATAGAGAGCCGAGCCAATCGGTTAATGAGTGATGATTTACTCTACTTTAAAGAGTGTTAAGTGACATTTATAACCTATGTGAGGCTTGGACTAAAAAATGGACTATATTACACTTTTATTCTCTTTATATTAAACTTGTTAATTTTTCATGTTATGAGTTTAATGTTGTAGAATGACTTAGCATAAATTGTAATTCTTATTACTATCGATGTGTTATTTCTTATGTTCGTTTAGTCTTTTCCTAGGTGAAAATCTCTCTCCCCTTAGTTTATCATTTTCTTTGTTCGGGGACGCACACCACTTTAAATTTGGGGGTGTGATGAGTGATATTTTTACCTAGATTTTAGTGTCTTTTTATATGTGTTTTCATATTATTTTATCCGTATTTGTATTCTATTTGGTTGTATTTTATATTTTATGGAAATGTGTGTGAATGAGCCTAAACCTATGATAAGGAAGACGTTGGAAAAAGCGGATCTCAATTCGGAATTGAAACGAGGGAGAACGAACCAAAACAGTGAAAGAGGAAACATGACAGCAAGAACACGGGCCGTGTATAGCTCACAGCCCTATCGGAATTTGTCACACCCCAAAATTTCTAAATAAGAAAATTTTCCACATTTATTCTTTAGCAACTGCAAACTAATAACTATACGTTTCCTGCAGGCAACAACTCACTCTCATAATCAAACGGTCGTGTGCAGAATCCAATGAGTGTTGACGAAAGTGGCAAGTTGGTGAGTATTTCTCTCTCCCTCTCATTCCAATTTCTATATTCACATTGTATACGGTTGTTTTAAAATAGGGCATGGCCAACCACTAAATAATCCATCAACTAATATATCAAAGATAAGGGACTGTTAAATTAGGAACAAGTCCTATACATTCCAGTAAACCTTCAAACAATTTATGCAAGGTATAAAGAAGATAATTAAGGGTTCAGTCCCATATGTTTCTGCAAATTTAATTTATTGTGAGTATTCAGCAAAAATGGTTACCGAAAGTAATACGAGTTTATTTCAAATCCAAACACCCACAACATATAGGACTTGATAAACCTCTAAGACAAAACTTAGCTTGCAGGAAATATTAGCAGGTAACTTAGCAAAGGAAAAGAAGAAAGGTTTAATAAAATAATTGGTCCTGTAAGTTATACTGAAATCCCCGAAAGTAATTACTTCACGAAAACAGAAGCACTAAATTGATGACAACCTACGAAAAGAAGGCATGAAATTTTCCAACTGATACCACAGGACTTTACAAAACCACTCCTTTGAAACAAATAATTAGAATAAAGGAAATGATACAATTTATCCATCATCAAGATACACGAAAACATGCAGATATGTGACTAAATCAAACCCATTATTCTGTCAAAGAGTTGGCAACGAAGTCAAACTTGGTAATCTCCAAACATTATTATGTTTATAGTAAATTAAACACCTAACACGTAAGGACTACCCCGTAAACACCAAGTACGCCAACTGAACAATTAATTCAAATCGATTCTTCGACTTTCAAAACAGTTTGGCAGCCTACACATAAGCAAAACGTAAATTTCAATTTATTGAAATTTTTATTTAGTCTCCCTTGCCAATGCACCACCACCTGTACGCTACCGCCACGCTAACCTGAAAGGGGGAGATTGATTGGGAGTGAGCAAACCACCGCTCAGTGAAATAAATCACGCACTATTTATCATTCAAACGCTACTACGAGTGAAACAGAAATTCTTACACTTGTAACTTAAAATATCATATCATGTTGGTAAGCACCTTTCGGTTCAATACCCATGTTGGCAAGCACCTTTCGGTTCAATACCCATGTTGGCAAGCATCGCGATTCAATACCCTTGACTTGTACTTAATAATTCATGGATAACATAGCATGTTCATGTATAATCACATCATGTAGGGTTTTAAATATATAAATAACACATAATAAATCCCACCTTAAGCACTTGATCTAGCAAGACGAATACTCCGATCTCCTCTAACTCGCCTTACACTCGCTGCCTATACTCACGATAACAAAAGGAAGAACGATCAAAACACGTTTCTAAAACTCAATAAGAAACTAATTTCTGCAACTCATAGTGTAAGGACGAAGATAAAATATCAAAACAATTACTGAAACTATTCCTTCTTGGATGAAATAAAAGAACAGGGTCATAGTTGATTAAGAAGGAAAATAAGAAATTGATCGCACGACTAAAATTGTAAGGATAACGATCCGTTCATGGAGGAGGAGTGAGTATCGGTTTCACCTGGAGAGAGAGAGTGTGCGTTGTTGTTGTTGACGTGAGAAGAATAGAATAGATTATATGATGGGGAGTAATAACGCGGTCGCAGCGAAGCTATGTATAGAAAAATTGAAAGATATTATCTTGTCTAAATTTACGGAGTGATAAGAAAAGACATGATTTGGAGATCTTCTGAAATCTTAACAAAATAAATCAGATCTCCTCTCTCCCTATTTCACGTCGCATAAGGGTTTTCATTATTGGACTTTAGAAGTTGGGCTTTAAAAGGATTCGGATCTTGGGCTTGAAGTTTTTCGGATGTTACATCCCTCCCTACTAATAAATAATTTCATCCTCGAAATTCTAATCGTAAAGACATAAATCTTACCCATGACGAAAGAGGGGTATCTTGCTTGTAATTCATCCTCTCGTTCCCATGTAGCCTCATCTCGAGTGTGCCGGCTCCATTGCACTTTAACAAATGGCACGTCATGATTTCAAGTTCTTACTATCTTCCTTTCTAAGAATGCCACAGGTTCTTCTTCGTATGATAGGTCCTTGCTAATCTTGAGTGTTGAGAAGTTCACCACATGACTTGGATCATGAATATACTTCCTTAACATTGACACATGAAAGACATTATGAACCGTAGACAATTCGGGCGGCAAAGCCAAGCGATAAGCTAGTACTCCTATTCTTTCAAGAATTTCAAATGGCCCGAAAAAACGAGGCTTAAGCTTTCCCTTTCTTCCGAATCGTATAACACCCTTCGTGGGTGCAACCTTTAAGAAGACATGTTCTCCGATCTCAAATTGTAGATCTCTCATTCTTTGATCGGCATAAGACTTTTGTCTATCTTGAGCAGACTTAATTCTTTCTCGAATGACTTTAATCTTGTCCACTGCTTCTTCTACCATTTTGGGGCCTAGGACAGCCTTCTCACCAACATCGTCCCAATATAATGGTGATCTACACTTCCTTCCATAAAGCGCTTCATAAGGGGCCATCTTGATAGTCGCTTGATAACTATTGTTGTAGGCAAATTCGACTAGAGGTAGAAACTTTTCCCATGCATCGTCAAAGTCGAGTGTGCATGCTCTTAACATATCCTCCAAAATTTGGATTGTTCTTTCGGATTGCCAATCGGTTTGCGGATGATAGGCGGTGCTGAAGTTTAATCTTGTTCCCATGGCCTTATGCAAACTTTCCCAAAATCTTGAAGTAAAGCGCGCATCTCTATCAGACACTATTGAAATTGGGACACCATGAAGTTTTACTATTTCTTGAACATATAACTGAGCGAACTGCTCCATCTTGTATGTCATCTTCACTGGTAAGAAGTGCGCCAATTTAGTCAATCGATCAACAATGACCCAAATGGCGTGGTTCCCCTTTGATGATCTGGGTAGTCCCACAACGAAATCCATGGCAACCATTTCCACTCGGGAATCTCGAGTGGTTTAAGCTTTCCGGTTGGTCGCTGATGTTCAATCTTAACTTGTTGGCAAGTTAAACATCTTTCGACGAAATATCCAATATCTCGCTTCATACTTCTCCACCAAAACCTTTCCTTCAAATCTTGATACATCTTTGTTCCTCCCGGATGAGCGGTGTATGGAGCTCCATGTGCTTCTCCTAAAATCTTCTCTCTTAATTCTTCAACCATTGGAACACATATTCTTCCGTTTAGAGTCAACACTCCCTCGTCATCCACTTTGAAGCCATTGTATTCGCCTCCTTGTGCCTTCTTCCTCATTCCTTGCAAAAAGTGATCTTGCGCTTGAGCTCCCTTTATCTCTATCTTCAAACTCGGGAGTATCTCCAACGATGCAAAAATTGCTCTTGTGCCGAGGGGTGATGTCACCAACTCGATTTGCATCTTGGCGAATTCCTTGATGAACTCCTCACGCTCGGTGTATAGACTACTAAGCTCCATTTTTGTTTTCCGACTCAATGCATCAGCTACCACGTTAGCCTTGCCTGGATGGTATTCAATTGAGCAATCATAGTCCTTCACCAACTCTAACCATCTTCGTTGTCTCATGTTGAGCTCCTTTTGAGTGAAAAGATATTTCAGACTCTTATGGTCCGTGAAGATCACACATCTTCCTCCATATAGGTAGTGTCGCCAAATCTTCAAGGCATGCACAACTGCTGCCAACTCTAAATCGTGTGTAGGGTAGTTTACCTCGTGCGGCCTCAACTGTCTAGAAGCGTATGCAATAACCTTCCCATGTTGCATCAAAACACATCCAAGTCCTTGTTTTGATGCATCACTGTAGACAGTGAATTCTTCGTTTGGATTAGGTATCGTAAATACTGGCGCTGTGGTCAAGTCATGTTTTAATTTTTGGAAACTCTCTTCACACTTCTCAGAGCAAACAAATTTTTCGCCCTTTCGAGTCAAGCGCGTCAAAGGACCGGCTATCTTTGAAAATCCTTCAATAAATCTCCGGTAATAGCCAGCTAGTCCTAAGAAACTTCAAATTTCTTGTACATTTGATGGCGTCCTCCATTTCGATGGATCCACCTCGATTCCTTGCGATGTAACCACGTGTCCAAGAAAGGCAACTTGGTTCAGCAAAAATTCACATTTCTTAAACTTCGCGTACAGCTTCTCCTTGCGAAGTGTTTCGAATACTAATCTCAAGTGTTCCTCATGTTGTGCTTCGTCCTTCGAGTAGACAAGAATGTCATCGATGAAGACTATGACAAACTGATCGAGATATTGGTGGAAAACTCGATTCATCAGGTCCATAAACACAGCAGGTGCATTACTTAAGCCAAATGGCATTACAACGAACTTGTAGTGTCCATACCGAGTCCTAAAAGCCGTCTTAGAAATATCTGTCTCCTTCACTCTCAATTGGTGGTATCCAGATCTCAAGTCAATCTTGGAAAATGTACTAGCTCCTTCAAGTTGATCAAATAGGTCTTCGATTCTCAGTAAGGGATACTTGTTCTTCACAGTCAGTCTATTAAGTTCACGGTAATCAATACACATTCTCATCGAACCGTCCTTCTTCTTGACGAATAGAACAGGTGCTCCTCATGGTGATACGCTTGGGCGAATAAACCCCAAGTTCAGAAGCTCTTGCAGTTGAATCTTCAGCTCTTGTAGCTCCATGGGTGCTATTCTGTAAGGGGCCTTGGACACTGGTGCTGATCCAGGAAGTAGGTCTATCGAAAATTCTACTTGGCGGTTCGGTGGTATCCCTGGCAATTCCTCCGGAAAGACATCTAGAAAGTTTTGCACTACTGGTATGTTGCTCGGTGACACTTCCGAGATCTTAGAGTCCATAATGTTCACTAAATATCCTTGACACGACTTCTTCTTAAGCATCTTTGATGCTTTCGCAGCAGACAAGACTCGGGGTATCACACCACTTTTAATCTTGTGGACGATTTCTTCCTTGGATTCTGGCACCGTTAAGATCACTTCTCGCTCCTTGCACCTGAATATGGCTCGATGGTGTGTAAGCCAATCCATTCCTAGTATCAAATCGAACCCATGCATGTCTATAACGTAGGTTTTGGCGCTAAAGTTGATTCCTTCTATGTACACGTCGAGGCTATCCACTGATAAATACGTGAGAATCTTCTCTCCCGAAGGCAGACTAATCTCAAAAGGCTCGTCACTCTTGATTAGTTCGCAACGAATCTTACGACAATACTTAGTAGATATGAAAGAATGTGATGCACCAGTATCAAACAATGTGAAAGCTTGGGAGTTACCCACTGATAAAGTACCTGTAGTGACTCCTGGTTCCTTATCCTCTTCATTCTGGTTCATGGCGAAGACTCTTCCTTGACCTCCTGTAGCTTGTCTTTGATTTCCTCTTGCAGGCAGTCCCCTTCGATCTGGCACATAGTTACGTGGTTTGGTGCAATCTTGAATCCTATGCCCGAACTCGTGGCATCTGAAGCATCTTCCCTGACCTCTAAGGCATTCACCTTCGTGTCTTTTCTCACATTTCGGGCAAAGCGGTTTTGTGTTCTGGGTATTTGGGGGCGGATTAGTGTTGGCCCTTGACTGTTTGTTTTTGTTTTTTCTTCCAGAGCTGGAGTCCTCCCGCTTTCTTTTGCCCGAGTTCTCCATCGACCTACGATTAGAACGTTCCCTCTCAAAACAAGCTTCTATCTTTTGAGCCCTCTGAAACGTATCAGCATATCCCATTTCAGGCAGAGAAGCCATAGCATCCTGAATGTCTTGGCGCAGGCCGTCCACTAACTTCTGAGCTCGTTTCTCTTCAGTATCTACTAGCTGTGGTGCGGCTCGGCTCATTTGATTGAATCTGCGCTCGTACTCAACCACGGTCTGATTCCCTTGCTTAAAATCGTAGAAATCGCGCTCTACTTTAGCTCGGTGAGTCCGCGGATAGTAGTTCTCTAGCACTATCCTCTTAAATGTCTCCCATGTGATAGCTTCAGGGTCCTCATCAGGTCTCATTCTCCAGTATGAATCCCACCAATGATCTGCATCTTCTGCGAATTGGTATTGCGCACAGTAGACGCGGAAACGTTCGTTGCACCTCATGGCTCGGAAAGTCTTTTCGAGTGATCTCAACCACTCTTCCACATACTCGGGTCCCTCACATCCTTTGAAGATAGGCGGCGTGTAGGACCGGAACTGCTGCATCACCCTGGCATAAGCTTCTTCATCCACTGCGGGTTGCGGATTGTTATTATATTGGTTCTCGTTCGCTTGGTTGTTGTTAACCTGAGGCACTCTTCTCGGAGGCATCCTTAAATCATCAATGCACCAATAATTAATACTAGCTAAATTGTCCATCTACCATAACACGGTTCCTCATATCACGTAAGAACAAACTATCTTGCATAGAAATTCATAAATTTATCCACATGGAATAATAAAACCTAACTTGCACATAATTGCACATGTAATCATAGTTACAAATTTTAAATCTTTCGTACCTTGTTTGGCGTGGGCGTCGTACTAGGTGGATGCGTAGCAAGAGAGTTAATTATTATTAAATTATTCATGTATATTTTCATAGCAAATAAATCATTTACCTATGCATATGCGGAAAAATAAAAATAAAATAATTTTTGAACAAGTATGCAGAATCGCATACCTGCTCTGATACCAATCTGTCACACCCCAAAATTTCTAAATAAGAAAATTTTCCACATTTATTCTTTAGCAACTGCAAACTAATAACTATACGTTTCCTGCAGGCAACAGCTCACTCTCATAATCAAACGGTCGTGTGCAGAATCCAATGAGTGTTGACGAAAGTGGCAAGTTGGTGAGTATTTCTCTCTCCCTCTCATTCCAATTTCTATATTCACATTGTATACGGTTGTTTTAAAATAGGGCATGACCAACCACTAAATAATCCATCAACTAATATATCAAAGATAAGGGACTGTTAAATTAGGAACAAGTCCTATACATTCCAGTCAACCTTCAAACAATTTATGCAAGGTATAAAGAAGATAATTAAGGGTTCAGTCCCATATGTTTCTGCAAATTTAATTTATTGTGTGTATTCAGCAAAAATGGTTACCGAAAGTAATACGAGTTTATTTCAAATCCAAACACCCACAACATATAGGACTTGATAAACCTCTAAGACAAAACTTAGCTTGCAGGAAATATTAGCATGTAACTTAGCAAAGGAAAAGAAGAAAGGTTTAATAAAATAATTGGACCTGTAAGTTATACTGAAATCCCCGAAAGTAATTACTTCACGAAAACAGAAGCACTAAATTGATGACAACCTACGAAAAGAAGGCATGAAATTTTCCAACTGATACCACAGGACTTTACAAAACCACCCCTTTGAAACAAATAATTAGAATAAAGGAAATGATACAATTTATCCATCATCAAGATACACGAAAACATGCAGATATGTGACTAAATCAAACCCATTATTCTGTCAAAGAGTTGGCAACGAAGTCAAACTTGGTAATCTCCAAACATTATTATGTTTATAGTAAATTAAACACCTAACACGTAAGGACTACCCCGTAAACACCAAGTACGCCAACTGAACAATTAATTCAAATCGATTCTTCGACTTTCAAAACAGTTTGGCAGCCTACATATAAGCAAAACGTAAATTTCAATTTATTGAAATTTTTATTTAGTCTCCCTTGCCAACGCACCACCACTTGTACGCTACCGCCACGCTAACCTGAAAGGGGGAGATTGATTGGGAGTGAGCAAACCACCGCTCAGTGAAATAAATCACGCACTATTTATCATTCAAACGCTACTACGAGTGAAACAGAAATTCTTACACTTGTAACTTAAAATATCATATCATGTTGGTAAGCACCTTTCGGTTCAATACCCATGTTGGCAAGCACCTTTCGGTTCAATACCCATGTTGGCAAGCATCGCGATTCAATACCCTTGACTTGTACTTAATAATTCATGGATAACATAGCATGTTCATGTATAATCACATCATGTAGGGTTTTAAATACATAAATAACACATAATAAATCCCACCTTAAGCACTTGATCTAGCAAGACGAATACTCCGATCTCCTCTAACTCGCCTTACCCTCGCCGCCTATACTCACGATAACAAAAGGAAGAACGATCAAAACACGTTTCTAAAACTCAATAAGAAACTAATTTCTGCGACTCATAGTGTAAGGACGAAGATAAAATATCAAAACGATTACTGAAACTATTCCTTCTTGGATGAAATAAAAGAACAGGGTCATAGTTGATTAAGAAGGAAAAGAAGAAATTGATCGCACGACTAAAATCGTAAGGATAACGATCCGTTCTTGGAGGAGGAGTGAGTATCGGTTTTACATGGAGAGAGAGAGTGTGCGTTGTTGTTGTTGACGTGAGAAGAATAGAATAGATTGTATGATGGGGAGTAATAACGCGGTCGCAGCGAAGCTATGTATAGAAAAGATTGAAAGATATTATCTTGTCTAAATTTACGGAGTGATAAGAAAAGACATGATTTGGAGATCTTCTGAAATCTTAACAAAATAAATCAGATCTCCTCTCTCCCTATTTCACGTCGCATAAGGGTATTCATTATTGGACTTTAGAAGTTGGGCTTTAAAAGGATTCGGATCTTGGGCTTGAAGTTTTTCGGATGTTACAGAATTAGCCGTGCGCTGTCGCCTGAAACACCAACTCGGCCACCTTTGTGGCCGAGTGCAGAACATGGGTCGTGTACCAAACACGGCCCTGTCCATAATGGCCAGGTGCGAGCATTAGAAACACAACACGGCCACTCCTGTGGTCGTGTGCTGCACACGAGCCGTGTAGGTATTGGGATCAGAAAATTTCCAAAAACTTCTAGAAGCTTCCCAAGGGGTATAAATACCCATTTATTCAAAATTTGAATAGAGATTCGGTTTTTGGACCCTGCACACACATCTCACACACCATTTCTTCCATTCCACACCATCATCTACATCCATTCTTCGTCCTTTGGATCTACCATCATCCCACCATCAATTTCTATATCCAAGTAAAGGAAAAATGATCATGGAAGAGAGGAAAGTGCAAAGAAGGGAAGGAGATCACCATTGAAGATAGATCAAGGGAGTTTCCATTCAATCTTCATATTAAATCTCATAGTTTTATCATGATTTGTAAGGATTTAATTGCCTATGTTAATTTCTTTATGAATATGGTAGGCTAATCTCCCTTGTGAGATTAGCAACATGAGAGTTGTTGGATAATTTTGGGATTTATGTATTAAAATTCATATGTTGATTGAGTTAATTGATTTTCTATCATTGATGCTTTAGATCTTGAGGTTTATGATGATTTGTGTGGTTTGTTGTTTTAAACATGTGATTAGATTGAGATATCAATTGCATATTTAGGAAAATTAATTTAATTATTTCATTAAACACTTCATGTGCATTATAAATTGTAAAGAGATTAAGAAGTCCTTTATTATTTAGAACCCTTTGATAGGACATCCGATTGGTTTGATCAAGAGGTTGATTAATTGTGTGAAGGGACTCTCATTTCAAGCTTAGTACCTAGTTGGAATTGTTTGAGTGAGAACCAATCCATTGAGCTTTATTCCATATCCTATTTATCTTGAGAAGGAGTTTAGGTGAACCTAGTGTTGGCCCTTAGTCTTATACCTATGATCATATGAATTTGATGAATTTATCCTAGGATTTCCACTTCTTAATTGTTGTTAATCTCACTTTTACTCAACTTGGAAAACCACTCATTTCATCCATCTATCTTGTTTGCTAATCATTGCTTGCTTGCTTTAATTATTTTCTTGTTTGATCAACCAATCTCATTGATGATTCGTCTCTATAAAATTGTGATATATGTGATCTCGCTTAAGCTCTAGCGCCGACCTCCCTGTGGTTCGATAAATTATTTTAAATTATCTTATCAAACCACACATCATGTACATAATAATCTCATCATCACTTAGTTGTAGACGTTTAGTGATTCCGGTATCTATGCACAACATGTTAGTAAACACCATCATTAATCATGCTTCAACAACTAGTGAATAAGATACTAACCTTGTTCACTCATTGATGAAATTGGCTTTCCTTCGCCACATGTTTTATTAGAAGTTTCCTACCATATACAACCTCTAGTAGTTCAGGTGGAACTTGCTCAAAACATCTAGGCAAACAATGAAGAATAAAATTGATGTGAGTTTCCCCTTCAATTTCTACTACAAGGACCTCCAATTCATTCATCAAGTCAACTATGACCTCTTGTCTTTCTAACTTATTCAAGTATCCGAAGAGTCGCATGAGATTATCATATTTCTATGAACCTCTCACCTCTTCACTAGAGACTTTAATAGGTACTAGAGGGCATTTTTTGTGAGAACACATTTTTATTTTCCTAAGCAGTAAGAATTAAAACCAAGATTCTTATCAATCATCTAATTATGGACCAATAAATTTATTTTCTTAAGTATTACAGCAAGTGGATTGAAAGCTATTTGAAAATTCTGAGAATCAAGTAAATAAATACAACAATCAAACACTTCGAATTTAAAATTTATATTAATTCCCTCAAAACAATATAAAATAAATTCACCGGCATCTCAAGAACCGTGAACTTGCATGCCATGTTAGTGAGGACGTATACAAACCCTAACATCCGCAAGAGAATGTTTTACCCATTAATTTCATACGTCAATTTAACCTTATGACTCAATGATTAACAGTCGGTTGACCATTAGGCTAATAAGTTGTTTTATTAAAAAGTAAATGAAAATAAGAATGGGGGAGGGAAAAAGCCTACTAGAGACATGGTCATAAGGACCAGCTAAAAAGAAAAATTGGTCTAAACAGGTGACCAATTGAAAAAATGGCTAAACAGTGCCAACATGATAAGAAAATCATCAGCCTTGCAAATGTAAATACTAACAAACTAGAGGCTGTGATGAATGAACCAAACAATCCACAAAGTAACCATATAGACCCCGCCAATATAGTCTAATACAAACACTAAGCCATGGGAGTCTTTAACAATCAGCAACCTTAATCACAAGCCATAAGATTCATAATAAGAAATCAAACTGCTAAAATCACATAGCATCATTGAGCAAAGGAAATGAGCAAACATGCCCAATACAGAATTTGTCCACAAGACAAATCAATGCTGAAACACCATTCACCGACGATGGATATATACAACAGGAATGACCTACAAAACATGGACTCAAGTCGGGGAGAAGAAACAGGGTGTACCCTGAATTGTAAACATGCTGCAACCGATAAAGATATCAGCCAGGGACAAACAGTAGTAGCAGGAGAGTAAGTGGGATCTCATTGAGGATTGACCCCGTCGGGAGAGTTCCCAGGTTGAACGAACCACTAAAAGGGCAGGACTGTCGAAATGGGGCTTCAGACCAATCCAAAAATTCACATCAACACCAGGGCGCATCTATCGATGGCCGGAAAAAAATGCAAAGCGATGTCAACTAGTGGCCAAGAGCGGCCACGATGGCGGCGGCAGATTTGTCTTCAGTAGCTGGCAATAAATCTTGTGTGTGATTCGATGAATTTGAGGAGGGATCAGAAGCAGGGTCAGACGGCCAGCTTCAGAGTAGAGCCGCGCATGTTGGCGGCGTCGGTGGGAATTATGGGCGGCGGCAGTGGACTGCCATAGGTGTTGGCATTCGATCATTTGGCTAACGTGACCCGTTAGGGCTCCATACGTTTCTAATATGCAGCGGAAGAAAGAAAACATGAAATGTATTACTTTTCACTAGGGCATGTTGAAGAAGGTTGATTCTCGCCGGCAGCCTGCGCAGCGTCACGAGAATGGCCATAACTTCTTTATCCGAACTCCGATTGAAGTGATCTATATGCTCAGCCGATCTTCTCTTCGGCGGCTTTCCGTTAGTATATTATACATCGAATTAAGAGGAGTGTACGATTTTATATGAATTTTACAAAGTAGCGGACAGAAGCAGCAAACAACCTTTCAGTCTTCTGCAGTATTTCCAAGTCCAATCTCGACGTCGTGTGGGCGACGATCCTCGAGATCTTCTCAGTCTGCTGTTCCCTCGCCCCCTCATAGTGTTAGGCATGTTATTAGGGTTTATGGACAACTGAGATGACTTATATATGGACTACAGCAGGGACCAGGAGGAGAAATTGGGTTGGGCCTCTACTGGGCTTAAGTATGGAGCTTAGCCCAAATCTTATACTTAAGTCCAATAATAATAATATAGTCCACTAAAATATTATTACTGAACTACCTTTCCAATCCCAAAATTACATTTTGGGCTCCTTCTTATTATGAGCCCATTAGTCTCCCCATGTTTAAGATATACAATGTCCATTAATTAATTAAGTTACTGACAACTCCATTAATTAATATCTCATTCGAGAGTAGTACCACTCAATCTCATTATCATGCCGGAATAAATCTACCTGCAGGGTTTACATGATAATTCTTATGAGCTCCTCAAGGGGACATCATCAACCTATGACGGACACGGATTCCTTCTACAATCAACAGCACATCATAGAGACAGCACTACTTCCCAACTCATCGAGTTTGTTGATTTAATTACATGCAAATCTCACCCATTGATGAATCAAAGAAATACATACAGCCCTATGTGTCGAGGTTATTGTATAGGGATTAAGAGCACGAACATCCATAATAACTGAGATCAAGTTCTCCTATAAGCCAGTATAAGTCGAACGATCTCAAGCGGTCCTGCTCAATACACGCAAAGTGCACTAATGTGATTCTATAGCCAAGATAAGCTAATACCAGACCACACTACAACCATCCCGATAGAGAGTCCCCGTATATCTCGGTTGTGAGCATATGTTTATACTTTATAAGGAAATCGATAATATGATCTTCCGCGTGTTGTCGCACAACATATTATCTACAGTATAAAGTAAGTGGACTATTGCATCGTTCATATAAATAAATTATAAGAAGCAATCATTTGATCATATGATTCTCATATCAAATAAATTGTTATAACATTATTCATACAAAAAACTAGACTTTTAGTATACAATGCAACAATCCCCCACTTATACTAAAAGACTATGCTGTCATGTCTTCTGCAATACATCTGATTCCCACTCCCACTACACGACCATCAGAAGCTCTCGCCTTAAGGTCCTTGCACATAGATTTACTAGGTCATCATCTGATGCAATCTTGGTGACAACTACCTTCCCCTCATCATATGATTTCTCGTAATAAGTGGTACTCGCGCTCCATGTGTTTAATTGCCTGTGATTCCTTCAAGTTTGCAACTGCACCAATATCATCAATATAAATGGTGATTACCTTGGGCAAACTTAGAAATAATTCAAAGTCCATCATGAAGTTTCTAGAGTCATATAGATACTTTGGCTGCCTCACAGGCTCAAATTTATCATCATGATGGAGTCCGGAGTCTGAAATATATTTCTATACAACACTCCTCCACATAACCTTTGAGGTGGATTTACTGTCGTTCCTATCTGATTTGAAAAATCTGAATCTACGTAACCCATAAGAAGCAGTGAATCTGTTCGGTAAGTCCACATATAATTTCTACCTTTTCAGGTACTTCAAAATTATATTTTACCACAGTTCAACATTCTTATTTTGGGTTACCTTGATACCCATTGTTCATGCCTTCGGCAAAACAGATATCCATTCTCGTGCATAGCATTCCTTAGATTAAGCTTCCTTATTCGTCAAAGCATAAGGAACCGCTTTCATCACCTGCTATAACAAGTAAGGATCATATCAATTCATGAAGCTTGAGACAAGCATAATATCCTTTCTTGTGATCCGTATTACTGTGATCAAAAGGATATTTTTACTTTTCTTAAGTCCTTCATTTCATACTACTTTATCAACCATACCCATACGCCCGATAATATTCTCTCATTGTCACGATCTACGTATAACACAAGAAATACCACCACGTTTCCATCACTCTTATAATACACAAGACACATTCGAGCATTAAATAAATCCATATCACTGGATTCTTCATCAAAATGGATGTTCCATAATCTTGTAGCTTGCTTTAGTCCATGGATGAACATTTTTAAGCTTACTATCAAAATGCTCTTAGCTCTTTGCAATGAATCACTCTAGTTGCTTCACATAGATGTTTTCCTCAAGACTTCCAATCAGGAAAGCTGTCTCAACGTCTATTTGCTATCCCTCATATTTCATATGAGTAGCAACAGATAAAAGAGTCCGGATCAACATAAGCATAGCTATCGGCAAATATGTTTCCTCATAATCGAACCCTTTCTTTCTTAGTATACCTTTTCGCAACAAGCTTAGCTTCCAAGGTTTTCACCTTACCAAATGATCCTCTTTTATTTCGTGAGACCATTTCCAATGGCTTTTACACTATATAGTGGTTCTACAAGCAACCAGATCTTATTTAGAATTCATCGATTTTATTTCAACATCATTGCTCTTGCTAAGATATCGTATTTCAATCTTATAGTGCTTCGTCATATTTGTGGGTCCATTCCATATTTACTAGGGGCTAAGTCTCACGACTCTCCCAAAACATATATCTTACTGGTTGTTGAACAACCCTCCCACTACGACAAGGCACTACATGTAATTGTGTATCAGACATGACACGCGTTGCAGTTTATCTTGTGGTATATCCTCTTGTACACTTGGTACTAATACTTTGTGTTTTTCCCTCTCACTTTCTTTAGAACAATTTATACATGGGTTTATGATTTAATACATAGTCCTTTTCCAAAAATCTAGTGTTTGTGTTAACAATCACCCTTCGATCTTTTGGACTAAATAAATCATCACCCTTCATTTTTCTAGAATATCCCACAAACAGACAAACGTTATACGACATGCTGTTTCTAGGGTATACCCATAAAATGAATCTAGTAATTCCAAATAATTCATCATCTATTTAATCATTTCCATAAGAGTCTTTCTCTTATTAAGATTAGATGACGTGTTATTAATTACTATTTGTTGCATCCTTAGGATTAACATGATTTAAGAGTTTACAAATTGTCACTAACTTACCTTAACAGATTATAACTTCATCCTTCATTACTATGGTCATGTCATTTAAATGAAATGGAGTATCCATCCGTAAATGCATAGAAACTGAAATAAAATTCTTTCTATGAAAACGTACGTAAAGATAATTTCTCATAATCAAATGTTTATTCATATCGTAAGATAAATAAACAACTCCCACTGCAATAACCACTACTCTCGTAGTTTTACCCATGTATATTATTATTTCATCATCACTTAGTTGCAGGCTTTTAGTGATTCTGGTATCTACACACAACGTGTCAGTAAATGCCATCACTAATCATACTTCAACGAATAATGAATAAGATACTAACCTTGTTCACATCTTGATGAAATTTGATTTCCTTTGCCACATGTTTTGTTAGAAGCTCACCACCATATACAATCTCTTGTATTTCAGGTAGAACTTGCACAAAACATCCAGGCAAACTATGTACAATCTCTTCTATTTCAAGCTTTCCCAATTCATTCATCAACTTATCCGTGATCTCTTGCCTTTATAACTTACTCAAGTATCTGAAAAGTCGCATGAGACCATCATATTTCTATGAAATCCTCACCTCTTCACTAGAGACTTTAATAGGCATCATGGGACATCCTTAGTGAGAACACATTTTAATTTCCTATGCAGTAAAATTTAAAACCAAGATTCTTTTCTAATCATCTAATTTTGGACAAGTAAATATGTTTCTTTTAGTTATCAATAAGCGAGATAAAACCATTCAGAGAATCATAAATAAATACACCGATCAAATTTTCGAATTTATCCATTCATATTGATTCCCTCAAAATAATATAAAATATAAATTCATCGATATCTCAAGCACCGTGAGTCTGCAAGCCACGATAGTGTGGACGTTTACAAACCCAAACATTTACAAGAGAAGGTTTTACCCATTAATTTCATTTGTCAACCTAACCTCATGACAAAATAATTAATAGTGGTTTCTCTTTAACAGCAGTGACTCCGATGGGGAGGATACATATTATTAGCACCTAAGTGCACAGCATTATTTGACCCCAAGTCCATTGTGCAAGCTTATGTGCCTTACAGATAGAGAAGTAGACACGTGTTTGGATAACTTCCTACAGTCATCAATTATAAGTTTGTACCAGTGAACCGCATATAAACTCATCCGATAGGGAGGAAGGTCTATGCCAACCCGCAAGTTCATATGCATTACTTTACAAACATAATATTTTTTAATGAAGTCTGTTCCAGCAATCCATGAATAAACTCATCCGATGGGGAGGAAGGCTCTAATACCGACGCGCAAGTTTATTCACATTGCTAACAAACCAATAATGGAGGCCGCGGGAATTTTTAACCAATTCCCTCTCCCACTTAGTTATTTAGCACCGAGGGTTTTTACATGCATATAATATTCAAAATAAAATACGCAACCTATCATGCTTCTATTACGGCAAATAAGGCACTAAATCAAGGAGAAACATGCATCCAATCCAAATATATAAAAAATAATTGACAAATAAAGCAATTATAGCAATTATATATAAGGAAAGAAAATAATTGGCCAAAATAAGTTGACTTAGTCAACACTCCAACCAATCAAATGGGATGACTTGCACAATAAGTTGGATTTCTTACCCTCAAAGAAAATTCACACACGGATTTACAGTCTTAACCGCCGCCTTCCCATCCATGCACCTACCGGGAACATGAACGCCGTCCGCTGTCGGCATCCTTGCCAACAGCGGCTACAGGTCATCACCACCAGTTGCCGGCATGCCGCTAACGGCCCAGCCACCAGCAACAATCGAGCCAACACAGTGCCCAGCAGGTTATCTCCAAAAGCCACCGTGGCTTTACCAACCGTGCCAAGCCTCCACCGCTGCTCGCCAACGAATAGCCACCGACTAACCGAGCATGTTAACCCTCCGCCACCGCATGTCAAGCCTTGCTGTCGCGTTTGGTCATCAGGCCGCCGCAGACCCGATTAGACAGCAGGTTAACTCACCCAGTAATACTTGGAGACTCGCTCCAAACTGTTGCAGACCAGACCGGAACTCCACTAAAGACTCATCGAAATCCTGCAGACCCGGTCGAAAAACTTGTAGGCTCGACCAGAATCTCGCCAGTCCTGATCGCCGCGACCTGCTTGGAATTCATCGCCAGTCACCAGCGAAATCCACGACAGACAACGTCGTGAGCCTTGGCTTGTACCATAAGCCATTACTTCGATCATGTCGTTCGCTGGAAACATCACGATCAGGACTCCTGGTTTCATCTCAGCCTCGGCCACCATGTGCTGTCGTCCATAACTTTCCAGCAGCTGACAAGCTGTGTGTGCCATTGGCGTCGCATCGTCGCTGAGTTTACCATCAGTAACCCTTTCCATCGTATGAGAAGAAGTCCCATTGATACAAGACGAGTGCTTGTCGCCATACATAGGTCACACTGCCATCGATGCCCAACCATGTCAAGATAACCCATCACCTGGGAATAAGCACGCGACCGGGCATCAGCAGCGTGTCGACGAGCGAACTCGTCCATCACCCGCTTGCTTCGTGCCCTTTCATCATTATCTATCGTGGTACCATGCTTTCTGATCATGCGCGTGCCTGTTGCAAGTCACTCCACCGGCAGGTACTAACCTTGCCTTTCATCATCGTATGCCATCAGCGCCGCACCGTCGCTAGGTCCGCCATCAGCCTCATCGCGCCGCCAGCGAAACAACCCAGAACCGCCGCTGAGGCATCAACACCCATCGATACCGATCCTGCTGCAAAGTCGTGCAACCCTTGCGCCACTTTCGAACGCAAACAGGCATCACACGCATGCAACCAACATCGTTTTGACTGTCCAGCAGCTTCTCGACACACGCCCCAACAATTAGCAGCAACCCTGGCCGCCATGTCATCACTAGACGTGACCAAGTCCCGTTTACAATCATCGTTCATCGGCTGTCCAACTCTATGCGAGGCATGAACAAGCCAGCCTTTCACGCGCCGTCATGTTATCCAACTTCATCACCAGCCACTCACGTTGCACAGCCGTCTGGGGATTGTGTGTGCCATGTATAGTTAGGGTGTTCAATAAGAAATCAAATTCTAAAACCCTAACATCAAGTACCCACATAAACCCTAGCCTAACGTTTCACACCTTGCCACGAAATTGAAGCTCTGATACCAATTGTTGGCATTCGATCATTTGGTTAACTTGACCCGTTAGGGTTCCATACATTTCTAATATGCAGCGGAAGCAAGAAAACATGAAACGTATTACCTTTCACCAGGATATGTTGAAGAAGGTTGATTCTCGCCGGCAGCCTACGCAGCGTCACGAGAATGGCCATAACTTCTTCATCCAAACTCTGACTGGAGTGATCTACGCGCTCAGCCGATCCACCCTTCGGTGGCTTTCCGTCAGTATATTAAACATCAAATTCGGAGCAATGAATTATTTTATATGAATTTTGCAAAGTGGCGGATAGCAGCAGCAAACAACCTTCCGGTCTTCTGTTGTATTCCCAAGTCCAATCTCGACGTCATGTGGGCGACGATCCTCGAGATCTTATCAATCCATTATTCCCTCACCCCTTACAGTGTTAGATGTGTTATTATGGTTTATGGACAGCTGAGATGACTTATATATAGGCTACAGCAGGGACCAGGAGGAGAAATTGGGTGGGTCTCCACTGGACTTAAGTATCCAAGCCTAGCCCAAAGCTTATACTTAAGTCCAATAATAATAATATAGTCCACTAAAATATTATTACTGCACTACCTTTCCAATCCCAAAATTACGTTTTGGGCTCTTTCTTATTATGAGCTCGTTAGTCTCTCCATGTTTAAGATATACAATGTCCATTAATTAATTAAGTTACTGACAACTCCATTAATTAATATCTCATTCGAGTGTAGTACCACTCAACCTTATTATCATGCCGGAATAAATCCACCTGCAGGGTTTATATGATAATCCTTGTGAGCTCCTCAAAGGGATATCATCAACCTATGACGGACATGGATTCCTTCTACAATCAACAGCACACTCTAAAGACAACACTACTTCCCAACTCACCGAGTTTATTGATTTAATTACATGTAAATCTCACTCATTGATGAATCAAAGAAATACATACTGCCCTACATGTCGAGGTTATTGTATAGGGATTAAGAGAACGAACATCCATAATAACTGAGATCAAGTTCTCCTATAAGTCAGTATAAGTTGAACGATCTCAAGCGGTCCTGCTCAATACATGCAAAGTGCACTAATGTGATTCTATAGTCAAGACAAGCTAATATCAAACCACAGTACAACCATCCCAATAGAGAGTCTCTGTCTATCTCGGTAGTGAGCATCTGTTTATACTTTATAAGAAAACCGATAATATGATATTCCGGGTGTTGTCGCACAACATATTATCTATAGTATAAAGTAAGTGGACTATTGCATCGTTCATATAAATAAATTATAAGACACAATCATTTGATCATATGATTCTCATATCAAATAAATTGTTATAACATTGTTCATACAAAAAGCTAGACTTTTAGTATACAATATAGGCAGCAGAGCCATCAGTGGCTTGCTGTTGGAACCCGCAGCAACATGCTCACAGAGAGAAATTGGCTTGAAATCACAAGGAGCGGATGGGACCTGTGCGTCGGGAAGAACAGAGACAATGACCTGGGGGCCACCGATTAAAGCTAGAAGTGGATGATTTATTGGCGGTGGCCATAAAATCGTGAGGTTCGGAAATAAAGGCATCAGTGGCGCGCAGAGTGGTTGCGACAAGCAATATCGAACGGTGTCACTGAGAGCGAATAAGCTAGCGGTGGAAAAAGAGGATGCCCTAGGCAGCGACAGATCTAAAAAAAATCTCTTGGGTAGTGAAACATCGACAGCAATATAAGGAGGCCACTAGACAAGGGTATGGCGGCCATCGAATTACTGGATATGGCGATATCTTCCATCGATGGTCGCCTGCTTGAAGTGAATCGACGCGAGTGCAGCGGCGATTGAGAACAAGGAGCCCTAGGCAACTGGTTCCTTGCGAGAGACAAAACGACGCCTAGTTAAATAGGATTTGATGTAGTCAGCATTGAAAAGAAGTTGGACGGTGGTCGTCATGTGATTATTCTGCCCAAAGAAGGGCAAAATTAAGGTTAAAATAAAGAGGGGGGAGAAAAGATAGAGAGAAAACCCGCTCACCCTAGCGTAAGCATAGCTCTGCGTTCCTTCTCCGTCTCTCCAATTTTTTGATCTCTCTCAACTTGCCCTTGGATCTCCTTCAGAATTGATGGAAGATGGGATGGATGGATGGAGATCTGATGTGTATGGGTGGATGATGAGGCGTGGTGGATGAATGATCAATCTCCCATTTTCTTGCATTTTTGGATCCCCTTTTAAACTTTTTGCTTCGAATCTAACTCAACTGGGCCATTTTTGGACGTTTTCACGCACTGGAAGGTGTAAAACCCGACTTATGGCCCAAAAACACGCAACATGACTTGGCCCTAAGCAACACGAGTTGACAATATGACCAGTGTTGCATGTCGTGTAACTCGTGTAAGGCTAACACGACTCGAGTTGATAAGTCATGTTGCTGCATGTTTAGTCGTGTTGCAATGCTCTGAAATTGGATTGCTTCCGGACCTCAACACTGGTCGTGTTGGCTAGTCGTGTTTGGTCCTGCAACCCGTGTTGGGTCATATTTAGCTCGTTTTTAGCCCGTCTTCGATTCTACTCTGTTTTCCCCTATTTTTGGCCTTCAAAACTCACAAAACATCTTAATAGCCTCAAAATCATGTAAATACTCCAACGTACACACGTCGTCGGGATTTTTTCCTATTTCTTTCTCTCTTGATCATGTACATTGTTTCATACCTCAAAGAGCGTTAACTAAGTACATATCTACTACTATACAAAAAGGCGAGTTTGGGATTTTGGCACGGTATCTTGCCTGTTGCCTATCCCAACCCCTCCACATGCCTCATTCCCATGACATCCGTAGCCATATGTCAACACCATTCATTTCCGTGTTATTTCTTCCTACCATTTCATTCCGTTGGCCCTGTCTTCCACTGACGTAATTGGCCTTTATTCTTCTCATCTTCTCCCATCTTCCTATCTCTTGACTTGCACTATTGCATAATTTAAAAAAAAAACTTGCACTGTTGCAGACCTTAGGCGTTGCTAATCTCTTGTCCTTCGTCATAGTTGCGGAAAAGAGTAATCCATATTCCCAAATTTCCTTTCTCTTATTTTAATACAGTTGCGTCCCTCCCCTTTTCTAGTAACTATGATTTTGACACTTGAATAGGTAATCATTTCTAAGTAAGTTTTTCCTTCTCCAAGGTGTACCGACGTCGTCTTCTCTTGTCTCCACTAGCCTTACTGTAAGTTCCTTCTTCTCCCTTTCACTTTCCCTCTCCCTGTCTCTATTGGGTATTTAAGGTTTTTTGGACTCCTTCAATACACCGCATCCATTTCCTAACTTTTGCTGCTGCTCATCGCTTCTCACTGTTAGGCACCGGTGCTTGTATGAATACTCTCCAATTTTGTGAACAATCATCAGCAGAGTTACATTATTTTTGGTTGTGAAATTCAAGAAATAAGATGAATATTTTTATTTGGGGTATGAAATGAAAAATCCAACCATCAGGCTGTTCATAAGGGTTGGATGTTCTAAGATCTTATATGACAGTAATGTGTTATAAGTACATCAAACACCCAAGAGCAATAACAGTCTACTCGAAGTTTGATCAGGTATCAGCCATTACACACAATTGTCTTTTTTTTTCCATTTTACTTTTGATTACTCTCTATGGAGTATCACATGTATTCAGATTTTTGTTCATTGTCTTCAAAACCAATTTGCCACAAGTTTGTTCTTTAAGTTGATAGGTTATTACAAAATGATTAGTTACCGATTACTCTTCATGAAATGAAAAAAAAGACTTCGAGGAGTCTTTGAATATAAAGAGTAACTTGATCTCAATGAGAATTTCTTGACAACGGCTCAATGCAGACATACGTTATTTGTCATCCCTATTCTCCTCTACAAAAATAATGGTAAAGTAATGCTTACGTGAATTTATACTTTCTCTTCTCTTAGGTACAATTTCCTCCTTAGAAATAACAGAAGCTGAAAATATATCTTACAATTTGAAAACTATTCGCTGGTATAGGACTACTGCCCACTACTTGTATGAAATTTGCTCTAGAGACATATCGTGCTTCTAATATTTTCTTTTTGTGATTTTTTTCTTACTTTGGTGTCTCTTGCTACTCATCTATATCCATATTTTGTAATAATATACTCACCTCTTGTGATTTCTTGCTACCTTGATGTTCCTTACCACATATCTTTATCTACACTTTGTCATAATACATCCATCTCTTGCCACTGGCATTGCCCAACACCTTACTTAGATACTGTAAAATATCAAGGAATGATAATGGTTAAGGTAGGAAAGCTCGGAGTCCTTTTTTATTTCCATGTTATCAAACATACTACGTTTGGTTCTGTTCATCTATATACGAATCAAATTATGAGAGCTACTTTTAATTTTTAATTCATCACTGTTAGGTGCAATATGTAGGACTGTCTACAATAGCATTTGGACTTCTGTACAAAATTTAAACAAGTGAAACAGACTACTACATTTATAGTAAGGTAATATTCATTACTTACACATAAAAAATCAATAAATAATCAGAAATCAAGATTTAGTTTACCTTGTTTCATCAGGAGGCCCAATCTTTAATACCAAATAATTTGGTTTATCTTCTGTGATATGAGATGGATAGTACTTTGACTAATTATGAGCTATATTAATTACTATATACTAGTGCATGTGTGTTTTTTTGTTACGTTGCATATATAGAGTGCTCAAAATTTGAGTAAAGAGCTTTCCAGTTCAATTTATTCGCCCCTTACATCTAAGATTTTTTTATGCAATGAAAAATGCATCTTTTTCTTTAATATTGAACTTAGGTTTCATTCATGATTTCGGTGTAATTGTTCAAATATACCCCTTTGGCCTTTGCACTCATTAGTGGGTTCATTTTCTAACGTTTTTAATGATTACAATTCTTGTTTTATAATTTTCAATTGGTTCCATGGACACTACTCTCTCACAACATTATATTATGTAATTTCTTTGTATTCTGCTTTATGTGTCGTCTTGTAGGTATACCTTTGGGAGTCTATCTTCTTTTTATGGCGGGATCCCCTCTCTTTTGATGAAGTTTCTATTGCATAGTGTAAGACATAATCCTCGTAAGTATTGTGTTATCCATTCCACGATAAAGTATCGCTTCTGCGGTCATTCTTATCAATAAAATTAAAATAATATTTTCAACAACTGTAACATGATTTGATAATGAAATAAAGCACTGTTTTGTAGAATTAGCCATTCTACATCTATTATGACTAGAAGTAGAATCAGTTTATTCAATAGCTTCCTTACATACTATCAATTGAGTTAGATTCATTTTATTCCCTGTAACTAAAATTTTTTTTGATTTTTTCCGTATCAAAAGATAAATGGTTTAATTTTGTCCCATAACTAAAGAATTTTTTTAATTTTTCCCAATTTTTACCGAAAAACTCAAATTTCTTCGGAAAGCCCCATGTGCGGTGCACGTGAGGCTTTAATTTTGTGCTTTCCGGAAAAATTGGTCAAAAATTGAACAAATCCGTGAGTTATGGGACAAAATTAAACCATTTTTCTTTTCTGGGATAGAATTCGAATTTGTCTTAGTTACAGGGCAAAAAGTGAATTTAACTCAATTTTTGTATATTCTTGTATTTTCATGTTTCTAAGCAATTATATAATGTGAAAACATGCTACCCATATATATTTCAAAATTTCATTGCTATTTTGACCATTATAATGACATAAAAATATGATCTATTTAGGTTTTTTTGGATTTCGCAGAAAAATCTTTTAGACTTTACAATTATATAGATTTTCTATTTTCATGTTTCTAAGCATTTATATAATGTGAAAACATTCTAGCCACCTACATTTCCATGTTTTATAGCTTCTGAAAGTTTCAACAGTATACATAATTCTACTCGCGGTTCAATTGGGTTCAAAATTGATATAAGGAAGGCGTTTGACACTCTACATTGTGACTTTGTTCTTCATGTCTTAAGGAAAATGGCTTTCTGTGACACATTTGTTGGTTGGATAAGAACCATTTTTCAATCTGATAAAGTATCAGTTCTCATTAATGGTACTCCGAAGGGGTTCTTTGGTTGTGGCAGAGGAGTTAGACAGGGTGATCCACTATTGCCCCTTCTTTATTGCATTGCAAAAAAGGTACTGGGAAGATGGATTGACCATAAGATTGCAGCTGGGGAGATTACTCATGCTAAGGCGAACAGGTCTACAACTATATCCCCATATTTATTTTATGCTGATGATATTGTTATGTTTTGCCAAGGAGATGCTAGATATGTTAATACTCTGCATACAATATTGGTGGAATATGCAAAAATGTCCGGCTAAGAGTTTAGTCCCAACAAATCAAAGGTGTTCTTTGGAAACCATGTTAGGCAGGAGATTAAAAGGAAAGTTATGATTGACTTGGGAATTCTTGAAGGTATTTTTCCTTTCAAGTATCTAGGGGCACTTATATTTATTGGAACCCCCAAAAAGGAGTATTTTAAACAAGCAACGGATGTTGTCCTCAGTAAATTTCAGCGTTGGAAGGAAAATACACTCTCCATGGCTGGTCGTATATGTCTGGTGAATACGGTGATCATTGCTTTTACAGTTCATGTGCTGATGGTGTATAAGTGGCCTAGGTATCTGTTAAAGAAAATTGAGGCTGCATGCCGTAATTTTGTTTAGACAGGGGATGTAAAGAAACAACACAGATTCACAGTGGGTTGGAAAAGGGTTTGTTGTCCTACTTCAGAGGGAAGTTTAGGTATTCGATCGATCGGAGCGGCTAATGAATCATACATCATGAAGCTTTCTTCGGAAATCCTTGAGGGAAAGGGACCTTTAGCTTTGATAAAAGGAAGATGGTTTGAAGGGGAGGAGCTTAAAGGAAGATATGTTGTATCTTCTATTCGAAAGCCATGCATGATGCATATTTTAAGATTAAAGGATGAGGAGGTTTGGGTAGCGGGTGAAAATTCTAAGGTCCGATTTTGGTTGGACAATTGGATAGGGACCCCCATTGCAGATTTGGTAAATATACCACAAAGATTCAAACACAACTTTGACGACCGGATTGGTGATTATTTGCATGATGAAAATTGGCATTTTAGTGAAAGTTTCACATCTACCTTTCCACACATTGTTAAAGCTATTCTTTCGATTCGTATATATTCTGAGGACTGTAGATTCTGGAGCAAGACATTCCAAGGCAAAGTTACGTCGTATGCTGCATATACGAATACTCGACCTGCATTTCTAAAAACAAATTGAGGCTCTTGGATATGGGCTGACTTCATTCCGCCTAGAAGATCCATAACGGCCTGGAAAGCAATTCATGGTATCCTTATGACTTGGGAACTCCTAGTTCATCGGGGATACAAGCATCCGTCTCGATGCTATCTATGCAAACAAGGGGAGGAAACTATGGAGCATTTATTCCTAACCTATCATATATCTTCTGTTGTGCTAAAGAGACTCCTACTGGGGTTTGCTTTTGGCAACAGACTTCACACTGATCAGCCTTTCATGGGCTTCTTTTTGCAGGCTGTGGGGATCATTGAAAGTAAGCAGGTTACGGCATTATGGAGATTAGCATTTATTTCATACTTATGGATTATATGGCAGGAAAGGAACAAGATGATGAATGATGGATGCACTGAGGAAGGCATGGACAAAAGGGTGAGAGTTTCTAGTATCTTTGCAGCGCTGTTTTCCCTTGTCAAAGAAGGAAATAAGTTTCGACTAGGTACGATGAACAACACTGTGGAAGACCTATGCATGCTGCGGTACTTTGGCATTATTGGAGTTCCGAAAAAACACCCACGGTGATGGCTGTTAGATGGCAACCACCAGCTGCATGTTGGGTAAAGGTCAATGTCGATGGTCATGCAAAAGGAAGTCCAGGAGGCTTATCAGGAGGAGGTCTTTTCAGAAACTTCAGAGGGTTCTTCATGGGAGGTTTCTCTTGTGGCTATGGGAAGGGCTCTGCATTTGAAGCGAAGCTAGGCACTGCTTGCCTAGTTATTGAGCTTGCATTAAAAAAAGGATGGACAAGGCTATGGATGGAGACTGACTCGATGTATGTTTTGCATGCATTCACGATGGAAAAACCGATCATTCCATGGCGTTGGATTTCTCGATGGTGGAAAGCAAAAACTCTTATTGCACAAATGGTATTTCACATGTCCCATATCTATAGGGAGGGAAAATCAGCTGCAGATTCATTGTCAACAATTGGAGGAACGTTTGCGTGGCACTTTAGTCCCTCTTTGGCACTTTCTCGAATCCTGTTCACAGATATGAACATGGACTATTTTAGATTTAAGTAAATTTGGGTCATAACGTCTTTGTAACTTTTTGTACTTTTCTTTTTCCATTTATCAATAATACCATCTATTAGCCTACATTTCCATGTTTTATTACTATTTTAGCCATTATAATGGCATAAAAATTCCTTTTTTAGGCAGTTTTTGGATTTCATAGAAAAATCCTTACGCCTTTACAATTTTGTAGATTCTCGTATTTTCATGATTACAAGCTTTTGTATAACTAGTACTTTACCCACCCGTGCGTTGCACGAGTAGAAATTTTCACAATATTGCGTACATAAATTAACATTATAATTATTTTATTTCTTATATTGTATGCATTTAAAATTTTAGATAAAAAATCAGATTCTTTATCCATATTTAATTCTTAAAGAAAACTAAAATTTTCCAACAAAGCAATTTAAAAAGATGTATTGTTCAATGTAATTATTAAAAAAATTATAATTTTTTAACAACGGCCTAAAAAAAGTATTTTATGCCATTATAATGGCAAAATAGTAATAAAATATGGAAATACGAAAATCTATATAATTGCAAAGACTTAAGGATTTTTCTACGAAATCCAAAAACTACTTAAAAAGAGTAGTATTTTTATGTCATTATAATGGTCAAAATAACAATGAAATTTTTTAATATAAATGGGTAGCATGTTATCACATTATATCAAATTAGGCAATATTATTAAATATTTTCACATTATATACTACAAGGAAACGGTGATTTAGCAGCGAAATATTTCGTCGCTAAAGTAGCGTATTACGTCGCTAATTCATTTTAGCAATGAATTTTTTTGTCGCTAATTTGGTGAGAATATGACCGTCGCAATTCCATTTAGCGGCTGATGAGAGTGAAAATAAGCATGTTTTAGTGTCCAATTTAACATCTTTTTTATGAGAATTATTGTCATATATTTACACAAGTGTCTTATATTTGATATATGCGAGAAAAATATGCGTTTGAGGTGTTTTTTTGTGTTTTAGGTGGAAAAAGGATCAAAAGTACAAAGTTTGAGAAAATGTGCAACTTGTGCAAGAATCCTGAAAACCGCACGTCCAACATGTCTAATTTTTCTGTGTCTGTATAGAGCTCAAAAGTGGAAGTGTGATACATGGTTGAAAAGCCACAGTAGAGAGGTTCATTTTGGCATAAGAAACACCTCAATCGGAGTTATGAAAGAAATGGTAACGTCGCGCAAGCTGTTTATAATCAGCACAACTGTTCCACTTTACATGAATTGTTACATCTTCAAAATTTGGACTTTTGGTGAGTTCAGTATATGGATAGAAAGCCAAGGAAGAGAGAATCATGTAAGCATAAAAATCACTCAAATCGAAGTTTGGGCAAGGAAGTTACGATCAAAATTGTGAAGTCGCGCAGCTGGCAGCGAGAATTTTCGAGAATTTCCGAAAATTTCCGAAAATAACCTATTTCTTGGAGCACAATTAATCTCCTTATCACATAATCCTCTACGATTTACCCATATCTTTTATTTCCTTATTTAATTCCCTTTCACACATATATATTATATCATTATTCATCTGAGAAGGCACCTGAATACAATCATCCTATACCCCACAAGGGGGATCACCCCCCAACCATCATCCACATCCTTTCCTCCATCCATTCATCACTTTGAAGATTCGTCTGTTGAATCAAAAGGAGAACCAAGAGGAGGATTCATCACAAATCTAGGGTTTTTATCGTTTTCTAATTTATCTTGTATTTTCTAAATATATGGGTAAGATCTATCCAACCCCCATGATTGTTCTTCATAATATCATGGGCTAGAACTATTTTGGTAGATCTAGGGTTTTGAAGGTTTTTATGAATTACTGAACTTTCGTGTGTATATTCCGTACAACACTATTTGTGGATTTATTTTATATAAGACTATACATTTTTAATTCATTCTCAGAGTTGTTTTGTACATCATTAACTGTTATGCAGAGTCTGAATAAATATCTTGGTTATTGATTAAGTGCGTTCACTGCTGAGTAGGATTCCATGTTATGATTCTAAGTGAGGGGACTCTGAAGCTTCATTAGAATTATCTTATATGAATACTTATTAATTGAATTGGATTCGGGTTGATAAGTATGATAAAGAGGGTAACTTTATAGTACCTATAAAGGGAGATCATATCGGGTTAGAATACCAATTGACCAGGGAAATATTTGATATTGATAGTACCTAGAAAGGGGGGTGAAGTTATATCTCTTGCTCCAAAGTTATTCACACGTGTTACATGCATATTTACTTTTGTCTATAGAGTAGATTTGCATGACTTAGTGATGCGTCCATATTCCACAAGGTAGAGTCGGACATTGATACACGAAAGGAAATTAATGAGTGAAACCGGATTACCCTAAAGATACATATTCTCCATACTTGATTCACTTTCGTATTCTTCTAGTGTTTAATTTTTTTATTTGTTATTTTAATTAATTATTTAGTAGTTAATAATTCTATACCTCAACTTTATTGCCAAAATTCGTCTTAATTAATTTAGTAAATAATTAAATTGATAATACGCTGTCCTTTGGGTTTGATATTTAACTTGGTCGCTTGCTTAAGCTGCAGTTGATATCCTTAATACTTGGGAATTAATTATTTAGTAGTTAATAATTCTATACCTCAACTTTATTGCCAAAATTCGTCTTAATTAATTTAGTAAATAATTAAATTGATAATACACTGTCCTTTGGGTTCGATATTTAACTTGGTCGCTTGCTTAAGCTGTAGTTGATATCCTTAATACTTGGGAATTAATTTTGCGTGCAAAGAAAACGCTCATCAAGTTTTGGCGCTGTTGCTGGGGACGGCTATTATTATTGATTTTATTAATTCTAGTTGATTAAGACTTTTATTTGTGATTATTTATTTCTATCTAACATGGCCGGAGCAGGGCAGAATCCTGAAAACGTTGCCATACGTGAAATTTTCACGAACTATGGGATAGACAACATGGGGTTGATAGGAGCAGCGGGAAAGATGATGATTTTGAGATACATCCCGCTCTCATCAACATGGTAGAGAAGAATCCATTTTCTAGAGGTTGCTTTGAAGATCCATATTAGCATCTCAGAAGATTCCTTGGTTATGCAAACACTCAGAAGGGTGCTGGAGCTCATGATAATGCTAGACGGATCGCCCTATTCAAGTTTTCATTGGTTGATAGGGTGGAAGCTTGGTATGAGACTCTTGATGCCATGGACTGCACTACATGGGACCAACTGCAACAGAAGTTCTTGGAGAGATACATGCCACCCTCAAAGGTTTTCAGAATGAGGCAAGAGATCACCCAATCTGTTATGAATCAGGGTGAGAAATTTCATGAGGCATGGGATAGGTTTAAAGATATGCTCAGGAGGTGTCCACTGCATGGAATGTCTAAGACTCAGTACATAAGTATCTTCTAATATGGATTGGATTGTGAGTCGCGTATTCTAATTGATGCATCATCAGGAGGAGTGATGTTATCTAAGATAGCGCTTGAAGCAAAAAATTCGTTTGAAGACCTCTCTATGAATTCACGTGACTGGCCTACAGAAAGAGTAAGAGGATTATATGTACTAGGTAAGATGGCGCATGTTGAACATCAAGTGGTGAAGCCGAATAGGGATGATGAGATCGTCTCTAGTATAGCTAACACCAACAAGCCACTAGAGTTCCAGCAGAAGTAGATTACAGAGTTGACACAAAGGGGGCCTAGTATCTAGCAGCAAGAATTGAAGAGTATTGAAGATAACTTCAATCGATACATGGCTAGGAATGATGCAAGGGTTGATCATCTTAAGCATGTAGATTTACCAAAGCAATTGAAGGACCTTACTTTGATGATGGTGCAGATGGCCGGGAATGTGAATCAGCTGACACAGACATTAGAGAAAAATAGTTCCCATCTCAAGGCATAATGAACCCGAAAGAGTGCGAAGCCATCAGTTGAGGTCCGGAATACAGTATGAGGGATTGATGATGCCAGCAGCAGATTCTGGAGCTTCAGGAATCCAGTTCAACCCCTATTCGACCAAGACTCTTGGTCAAACCACCTCTTAGAAGTCTAACCAATCCCTGGGAATGTTCCGGAGATCTCCGATGGCTGGTTCAATGAAGTTCTTGGTCGAACCAGCTCCTAAGATAGTCGAACAGAAAGCCACGGAAGAGAGGATTGTTTTCAAAATCATCTTTCCCCCTGCTCAAAATCATCATCTTTTCCCCTGCGAAGATAGGAGCAGGTCGGATGCGAAAGTTATTCTCAAAACTGTGAGATTGCATAGCCAAGTCCAAAAGGTCTGTTTGACTAGCAGTTCGAGTCGAACAATCAAGCAATGAAGATGCCCATGGAGACTCAATCATGCAAGAGCATATATGTGATTTCTAACTTGTTTAATCTTGATTTTCATAGAACAGATTATTTTGAAATTGAGTGGAAGATTGACAAGGAGGAGGCTAGACAATCATGGGAGGAAAGACATTCTAAGGATCATATTATTGTGACCAAGAAAGGTAAGATGCTGAGTGTAGATAAGAAGAGGGAAAGGAAGTACTTGAAAGTGAGGATGCGTGAATACCACCCTCTGATCCAGTAGTTTAAAAAGTGGTATACTGTCGTAACTTTACGACGTTAAATATGAGCGTCTGTTGGGGGATTGCCCTTCTATTTTTATTGATTTCGTGTTTCTTTTGTATGAGTGAGGAGTTATTATATTTGACGTGCTCACGTTTCGGCAATAACATCTCTTTACAAACTTAGTTTCAACTTACGTTTTTACTAAGTTTGGAGGTGTAATGTACTTATCTCGTCCAATGGAGGTGGCTTCCAGTGGTCGAGCAATGCTTCTGTAAGTTTTTAGGCATTTTGCTCGACTTGGCTCTCTTCTTTGACCAAACTGATGATGGTCGAACAAGTCTCTGAGGTCGAACAACCTCCGAAAAATGCCTTGAAAATTTTGTCTTCTAATTCTGAGCTCTTAAGACCTATTTTTCTGTATAAATATGCTCAAAAATCCTCTGTAGCCTCTGATCATGGATTTTCTATAAACAACCCGATTCGTCTTGATAGCAGACCAAAACATGAGAATTTATACTCTCATCAAACCCCCAAACTTATATGTTGCTCGTCCCAGGACAACAAATTCAAAACAAAGGAAAGAGAGTGTCATTCACGAGATCCTTATAACAAGCACAACCTATTCTAACACATGCAATTGTATCAAATCAAAACTTGAAATCCGTCATACCCTTCATACATGCAAAAACATCAATTAATCACAATATTTCTATGAGTGCTATGTCATCTAGCTCATGGGTAAGTAGATTGCATCATGTGTAACAAGTCATGCAAAGTGGAACAATCGTTCTGTTCGGCACAGCTTGCGCGACGTCACCACTTTGGTCATAAATTTCTTGTTTGGATTCCGATTGAGGTGTTCTTTATGCCAAAACGACCCTCTCTTCTGTGGCTTTCCAACCATGTATCACACTTCCTGTTCAGAGCTCCACACAAACCCCTTCAATCCATAGCATACAAGATAAATTAGAAAATGAATAAATTGTCCCGCCTGTCATGTGGGTGACCCGAGTTCGATCCCCGGCAATGGTGCTAAGAACTTGATGCATGTTTTCTTTGCATGAAAAATTAATTTCCAAGTATTAAGGATATCAGTTGCAGCTTAAGCAAGAGACCAAGTGAATATCGAACCCGAAGGATGGCGTATTATCAATTTAATTATAAGCTAATTAATTAAGACAAGTTAGAAATAATATTGAGGATAACTAATAAAAAATTAAATTAAATAATAATCAAATTAAATAACATTGGAAGGATACGAAAGTGGATCAAGTAGGACAATAAATAGCTCTAGGGTAATCCAGTTTTATTACTTAACTTCCCTCTCAAGTGCAGGCCGACTCTGCCTTTTGAACTATGGACACATCACTAAACTATGCAAATCTACTATATAGACACAAGTAAATATGCGTGTAACACGTGTGATAACCTTGGTGCAAGAGACGTAATTTCACCCCCCTTTCTAGATACTATCAGTATCAATTATTTTCCACATCTGGAATCTAACCTGATATGATCTCCCTTTATAGGTACTATAAAATTACCCTCTTTATCCTGCTTACTAACCTGAATTTAATTCAATTAATAAACATTCATATATGACAGTTCTAATGAAGTTTTCGGAGTCCCCTCACTTAGAATCATAAACATAAAACCCTGTTCAGCGGTGAACGCACTCAATCTACAACAAAGATATATATTCAGACTTCATAACCAATTGAAGATGCACAAAATGAACGTGAATATAGATTAAGAAAGCAAAATCATATATAAAATAAATCCACAAGTAGTGTTGTATGGAGGACATACAAGAAAGTTTAATTAACTTGTAAAATCTTCATAAACCCTAGATCTACCAAAACGGTTCTAGCTCATGACGTTTCAAAGAATGTTCATGGGGGTTGGATAGATCTTACCCATATGTCCGGAATATACAAGATAAATTAGGAAACGAAGGAAACCCTAGATGTGAGCATCGTCGTGTCCTTCTCCATCTTGAATCCTCCTCTTGGTTCTCCTCTTGATTCCACAGATGAATTTTCAAAGTGATGGAGGGATGGAGGAAAGGATGTGGATGATGGTTGGGGGGTGATCCCCCCTCGTAGAAGATTGGATTAGAGAGAGGCCACAACAATACTACACCCTTGTCACGCAGAATTAACCTCTTTAACCTATGCGCATTTTCTTTGCACGCAAAATTAATCCCCAAGTATTAAGGATATCAGTTACAGTTTAAGCAAACGACCAAGTTAAATATCGTACCCAAAGGACGTCGTATTATCAATTTACTTATTAAATAAATTAATTAAGACAAGATGGTAATTAAGTGTGAGGCTTGAATTATTAACCTAATAACAAAAATATAAAATAACAATTAAAATAAAATAAATGCTCGAAGAATACAAAAGTGGATCAAGTAGGATAATAGGTAGCTCTAGGATAATCCAGTTTCACTCATTAATCTCCCTTTTCGTGTATCAATTTCCAACTCTGCCTTGTGGAATATAGATGCATCACTAAGTCATGCAAATCTACTATATAGACACAAGTAAATATGTGTGTAACACGTATGAATAATCTTGGAGTAAGAGATATAATTTCACCCCCTTTCTAGGTGCTATCAGTATCAATTATTTTCCCTAGGATTGGTACTCTAACCTGATATGATCTTCATTTATAGGTATTATAAAATTACACTCTTTATCCTACTTATTAACCCGAATTCAATTCAATTAATAAGTATTCATATATGATAGTTCTAATGAAACTTCGGAGTCCCCTCACTTAGAATCATTACATAAAATCCTGCTCAGCATTGAACGCACTCAATCAATAACAAAAATATATATTCAGACTCTATATAACAATTAATGATGCACAAAATAACTCTGAGTATGAATTAAGAAAGCACAATCATATATAAAATTAATCCACAAGTAGTGTTGTACGGAGTATACACACGAAAGTTCAATTAATTCATAAAAACCTTTAAAATTCTAGATCTACCAAAACAGTTCTAGTCTATGATGTTGCGAAGAACATTCATGGGGGTTGGATAGATCTTACCCATATATTCGGAAAAATAAAAGATAAATTAGGAAATGAATAAAACCCTAGATGTGGGCGTCATCGCGTCCTTCTCCGTCTTGAATCCTCCTCTTGGTTCTCCTCTTGATTCCACTAACGAATCTTCAAAGGATGGATGGATGGAGGAAAGGATGTGGATGATGGTTGGGGGATGATCCCCCCTTGTGGGGTTTAGTATTGTTGTGGCCTCTCTCCAATTGAATCCAATCTATAATGATGTGATCAAATCCCCTTTAATAATTGTAAACTCTCCTTATGGACCTTGGATGAGATTTTAATTGGAAAACACAAAAATTCACTAACAGGGGGTAAAAATCCTATCGAAATCAGATCTGTGTGTCCCTGTTCGACCAGAGTTGTTCTGGTCGAACGTGAGGCCTTGGTCGAATGGCTAGTCGAGTTGCATGCGCAGTCTCACCGTTTCGCGCATAACTTCCACATCCAAGCTCCAATTTGAGTGATTCTTGCGCTCACGCGATCCTCTTTTCTTTAGATTTCTATCCACGAAAGAACTCACATAAAATATAACATTTGAATATGTAACAAGTCATGAAAAGAGGCACAGTCATTCTGTTCGGCACAGCTTGCGCGATGTCATCATTTTGATCATAACTTTCTCGTTTGGATTTCGATTGAAGTGTTCCTTATGCCAAAATGACTCAATCTTCCGTGGCTTTTCAACCATGTATCACACCTCTATTTTAAAGCTCCACAAGAAAATAGAAAAATTACACAAGTTGGACGTGCATTTTTCAGCATTCTTGCACCAAGTTGCACCTTTTCTGCAACTTTGCACTTTTGATCCTTTTTCCTCCTAAAACAAAATAAAACACATCAAGTGCACCTTTTTCTCACATATATTGAATATAAGATACTTGTGCTAATATATGACGTCAATTTCCATCAAAAAGGTGTTAGATTTGACACTAAAACACGCTTATTTTCACTCTCATCAATCCCCCAAACTTACCCGTTGCTCATCCCGAGGCTACAAAATAAAAATAAAGAGAGAGAGAAAAAGAAAATTAGCTAGGAAACAAGGACTATGACCAATACCCCATTCAAAATACAGTTGTCCTCAACTTAGGTCATGCAACTCTCATTACATGTAATAATCAAACTCATAACATACAAGATAAGACAATCACCACTAGTCAAATGCTCAATTGACATGTTCTCACGGGAAGTATATATCACTCGCACTCAAGTGTAAATGATGTACACTTATGGGTTAAGTGTTTGCGCTCAAATTCAATTCAAGTGCATGCGTAACCATAAGCTTGCCAAAAGTCTCAAACTCTCTACCACTAAAAGTATGCTTCGGCAATGGGTCAAATATGAATTTTCTTTTGGATGTAATGTTGGCTCTTTGGTTAAGGTAGGAAATATATGGATAAGTGACTCAATACTTGGATCAATCAAGCCTGCAGTCTCTCTCGATCTTTCATTCTTCCTCATCACTTTAATTAAGCACAACATCTTCCTCAACTCCTTCACTTTTTTTCTTCAAACATCACTTTTTTCCTTCTTCTTTTTTTCTTTTCTCTCGAGATACCAGTTTCAGGCACTACCTCGCGCATCCTCCATAGGGTAATAGATTTAAGCACTACCCTAGGGTGTTTTATTCCATGGAGTACTAGATTTAAGCACTACTCCATGATTCTTCTTATATGCATTTTCAAGCTCAATCACTGTTTCAACACCAATTTCATGCCTTCCCAAACTGTTATCAAACTCCATCAACACACTTTGAAAAGCCATTAATTCTCTTCTAGAAAGACAATCAAGGCTCCAAAAAATTCAGATGCTCAAAGTGGTTATTTCTCGTAGGCTACCAAAGAAAGAGGTTTTTAAGCTCAACGGGGCTAACTACGGATAAACATCATTTGGTAGGGAATTATTTGGCTAAGTGACTCATAAATTCAAGGATGGCCTAAAATCATCTTCCATCATCTAACACACATGTAGTTTCAAATAAGATAAGAGGCAAGTTCTAGAATACACACACAAGAATGATACTCACCAGAAAAGAAATATCATGTGATTAGGTACATGATCAACAATGCTCAAAATCTCACAAGGGGTTTTTAATAAGTAACAGAACACTTTTCATGGTAAGTAATATCCCACAAGTACACATAGAACTTCATACCACAATATAATTCAAGTACACTTCCTTCATCAATTTCAAGAGCATATAAATTTTAAGCACAATTTAAACAATATAAGCTCACATGGATCACCAAAAATATAAACTCAAAAACGATATCAGGATTACCAAAGAATGAGGCTTTTAGGCTCAACGGGGTTAACTACGGATGATAAACATCATTTGGTAGAAAATTATTTGGCTTAGTGACTCATAAATTCAAGAATGGCCTAAAATCATCTCCCATCATCTAACATAACATGTAGTCTCAAGTAAGACAAGAGGCAAGTTCTAGAATACACACACAAGAACGATACTCACCAGAAAAAGAAATATCACGTGATTATGTACATGATCTTAAGGCTCAAATTCTCACATAGATTTCTAACAAGTAACAGAGCACTTTTCATGATAAGCAATATCCACAAGTACACATAGAACTTCATACCACAATATAACTTAAGTGCACTTCCTTCATCAATTTCAAAAGTATATGAATTTCAGCACAATTTAAACAATTTAAGCTCACATGGATCACCAAAACAAAAAAAACTCAATCCTTCCACTCTCATGAATTAAAAGCACACATAAAAATTAGAATAAAGAAACGAGGACACCTGATTTTACTTCAGCGTATGCATGAGTTCCTCGAGTTGTTTAACTCGGTCAGGTCAAAGCCTCAGTTTACCTGTTTCTATCATCAAAGCTCAATTATAAGAGTAAAATTAAGCGTGTTTGACTGTCTAATTTAACACATTTTCGATAGGAATTATTGTTATATATTAGCACAAGGGTCTTATATTCATTATATTTGAGAAAAATGTGTACTTGAGGTGTTTTATTGTGTTTTAGGTGGAAAAAAGGATCAAAAGTGCAAGTTGGAGAATAGGTGCAATTTGTGCAATGATGCTGAAAAACGCACATCCAACTTGCGTATTTTTTCCTTTTTTATGGAGCTCTGAATTTGATTTGTGATACATGGATGGAAAGACACAGAAGAGAGGGTTGTTTTGGCGTAAATAACACCTCAATCGGATTCAAAATGAGAAAGTTATGATCAAAGTGGTAACGTCACGCAAATTGTTCCTGTTCATCACGGTTGTGCCAGTTTTCATGACTTGTTATGCATTCAAATGTATAGAATGCCAAGGAAGAGAGGACCACGTGAGCGCAAGAATTACTCAAATCGGAGGTCGGATGTGGATGTTATACTCAAAATCGTGAAGTCGCGCAGCTGCCAGCGAGAATTTTCGAATTTGTACGTGTTTTTACACCCCAACGGCTCGATTGGTATGACTGAATGGAATTACGATGTAATGGAATGAACTCATGAATGGAATAGATATGGGAAATGAATTATTAAAAATAATTTTTATCATGATTGGTATGGATCAGGAATTACTCAAGAAATAGAAAATATAATATCTTAATTTGTTCCAAACTCATTAAAAATATTTTTATAATACTAAATTATTTTATATAAAATCATTAAATTAATTAAAATTTTAATGAAGATTTTATTTGTTTTAATAATTATATAAAAATTAAATTAATTTTTTTTAATATTATTAAAATATAAATAAAACATCTATATATTAAAAAATAATTAAAATCTCGATGAAAATTTTATACTCCCTCCGTCTGCCCGAAAGAGGGCATTTTGATTTTGTACACGTTGATTAAGAAGTATTGTTATTTAATGTATAGTGGGTAGTTGTATTAGTGGGAGTATGGACCCCATATTTTAGTTGTATAAGAAGGTGTGTGTGGGTCCCGTGTGTGTAAAAAGAAAATGACTCTCTTTGGTACGGACGACCAAAATAGAAAAAAGTCTCTTTCGAGCGGATGGAGGGAGTATATTTTAATAATTATATATTTAAAAAAATAAACTAAAAATAAAATATAATTTTAATATTATTAAAAAATATATAAAAAATTTATATATTAAAAAATATTAAACTTACAAAAAAATTTATATTTAGTTACACACACACACACACACATATATATATATCCAATTTAATTAGTAATATTTTTTTTATAAATAATTTAGTAATTTTTATATTGAATAAATATTAAATTAATTATATAAAATTTTATTATATTTTTTAAGAATTTAATTTAATTAATTTAATTTAATGAGATGAGATGAGTATATAAAAATATAAGAATTTTTATTTAAATTTTAAATGATTTAATATTTTTTATTAAATAATTTAATACCAATATTTTTAACTAATATTATATTTTAAGCAGAAAAATATTAATTTATTTATAATTTTTTGCAATTATATATATATATATATATATATATATATATATATATATATATATATATATATATATATATATATATATATAATGTGGCAAAAATTAAAAAAATATTATTTACAACTTTTTATGGAGTATATCTTACCTACATAAATTTAAAAAAATAAAATAAAAAGTTGATTCCAAGTGGTTAGGAATAGATAATACCATGGGTGGTGGGATGAATCACTATTCCTATGTTTGAAGGAATGGTGATTCCAAATGGAATCGGGATTCTCATTCCTTAAACATATCAACCGTGATATTAGGAATGAAATTGGGAATTGCGATTCCATTCCTAATCGATTCCAACTTACCAATCATGCTGCAAGTGTGTATTTTTTGTGTTCTCCAAGAAAAAACTCATCTAAGACCCATAAGGAGAGCTTACAAGTATAAAAAGGGATATAGATCACATCATTATTCATAGAATAGAATTGGATTAGAGAGAGGCCACAACAATACACACCCCACAAGGGGGGATCACTTCCCAACCATCATCCACATCCTTTCTTCCATCCATCCATCAATTACTTTGAAGATTTGTTTGTGGAATCAAGAGGAGAACCAAGAGGAGGATTCAAGACGGAGAAGGACGCGACGACGCCCACATCTAGGGTTTTTATCGTTTCCTAATTTATCTTGTATTTTCCAGACATATGTGTAAGATCTATCCAACCCCCATAATTGTTCTTCGTAACATCATGGGCTAGAACCGTTTTTGTATATATAGGGTTTTGAAGGTTTTATGAATTAATTAAACTCTCTTGTGTGTCCTCCGTACAACAGTACTTGTGGATTGATTTTATATATGATTGTACGTTCTTAATCCATATTCACAGTCGTTTTGTGCATTTTCAATTGGTATATAGAGTCTGAATATATATCTTGGTAGTAGATTGAGTGCGTTCACCGCTGAACCGGATTTAATGTTATGATTCTAAGTGAGGGGACTCCGAAGCTTTATTAGAACCGTCATATATGAATGTTTATTAATTGAATTGAATTCGGGTTAGTAAGCAGGATAAAGAGGGCAATTTTATAGTACCTATAAAGGGAGATCATATCGGGTTAGGTTCCAGACATGGGAAATAATTGATACTGATAGTACCTAGAAATGGGGGTGAAATTAGTCTCTTGCTCCGAGGTTATTCACACGTGTTACACACATATTTATTTGTATCTATAGAGTAAATTTGCATGGTTTAGTGATGCGTCCATAGTTCACAAGGCAGAGTCGGCCTGCACTTGAGAGGGAAGTTAAGTAGTAAAACTGGATTACCCTAGAGCTATCTATTCTCCTACTTGATCCACTTTCGTATTCTTCTAGTGTTATTTATTTTAATTGTTATTTAAATTAATTGTTTAGTAGTGGATAATTAAATCCTCAACTTTGTTACCTTTCGTCTTAATTAATTTAGTTAATAATTAAATTGATAATACGTCGTCCTTTGGGTTCGATATTTAACTTGGTCGCTTGCTTAAGCTGCAACTGATATCCTTAATACTTGGGGATTAATTTTGTGTGCAAAGGAAACGCGCATCACTCAACATACCTCATCATCACAGGATTCATAAATAATAATATAGGTGAACTACTAGAAAGACTCAATTCACTATCTAATCGACTCCACACACTAGAAACTTCAACAAAACACACTAAACATTTGGTAAGTTGTAAAAAATCGACATACCAACACTGGTTAAAATATTAATATACCGCAAAAAATCAACCTACTAACAAACAAAAACCAAAGAAAGGAAAAAATTATACTCTTGGTGCTCAAAAGACGAGATAAGTACAGTATACCCCCATACTTAGTAAAGATGTTAGTTGAAACTAAGTTTGAAAAGAGATGTGATTACCGAAACGTGAGCAGCTCAAATATAATAACTCGTCACTCACACAAAAGAAATAATAAAGCAATAAAATGGAAGGGACAATCCCCCAACAGACGCTCATATTTAACGTCGGTGAGTCACAATGGAGTACCGCTTTTTGAACTACTGGATCGGATGACGGTCTTCTTGCATCCTCACCTTCAAGTACTTTCTTTTCCTCTTCTTGTCTACACTCAGCTACTCATCTTTCTTGGTGACAAGTATATGATCCTTGGAATTACCTTCCTCACATGGCTGTCTAGACTCCTCCTTGTCAATCTTTCCACTCAAATTCAGAATCATTTGTCCTATTAAAATCAAGATTAAACAAGTTAGAAATCACATCTATGCTCTTGCAGGATTGAGTCTCCATGGGCATCTTCATTTCTTTGTCAAGAGAGAAAACCACATCTTCATTATCCATCTGCAGTCTAAGCTTCTCGTCTCTCAACCTCTTTACTCTTTCCCACTTCTTCTCAACTATAAGCTCAGTGTTCTGCTCTTGTGTTGGGTTTGGAGTGTTCTGAACAACAGGTGTAGCATTCGGTCTCGAAATAGGAGGTGCGTGAAGCTGTTCGACCACAGTTTGACCAGAGTGGTCTGGTCGAACAACATGAGTGTGGTCGAACGAGGGCTCTGTAAGCGGGTTCAGTCTGTCCAATGCAAGTTCGACCATAGTTTGACTAGAATATTCTGGTCAAACGGGATGAGTCTGGTCGAACGAAGGCCCTGTAAACTGAACGCGATCCTTCTTCTCCACAGGTGACTATTTGACAATGGTTCAACCAGAGTGATCTGGTCGAACGGTAATGCCTTGTTCAAATGGCTGGGCAGAAAATAGAGCATCGTAACTCTATTTTTCTTGAACTCATTAGACCACTGTTCTACCATAAGTTCTGGTCAAACGATCTAAGCTTGGTGGAACGGAAGCCTTGCCTTTTTTGTTTTTATCCACGACTTCATCGGACCATCGTACTGTGTCCCGAACCTTAATGTGATGACTTTGCACTCTTTCGAGTCCATTATGCCTTGAGACGGGAACATTCTTTTCTCCAACGTTTGTGTCAATTGATTCACGTTCCCGGCCATCTGCCCTATTAAAAAGGTAAGGTCCTTCAACTGCTTAGGTAAATCTGCATGATCAACATTCATTCTTACTTTGATTAGGTCAACCCTTGCATCATTCTCAGCCATGTATCTATTGAAGATATCTTCAACACTTTTCACTTCTTGCTGCTGCTACCAGGCCCCCTTTGTGTCAACTCTATAATTTGCTTATGTTAGGACTGTAGTAGCTTGTTGATATTAGCTGGACTAGAGACGATCTCATCATCCCTATTTGGCTTCATCACTTGATGTACAAGCTGCGCTACCTTGTCAAGTACAAATGGTCTTCTTACTCTTTCCGTAGGCCAGTCACGTGAGTTCATAGAGATGTCTTTAAATAAATTTTCTGCTTCAAGTGCTGTTTTAAATAACAGCGCTCCACCTAATGATGCATTAATAAGAATACGCGACTCACAATTCAATCCATAATAGAAGATGCTTATGTACTGAGCCTTAGATATCCCATGTTGTGGACACCTCCTGAGCATATCTTTAAACCTTTCCCACGCCTCATGAAATTTCTCACCCTGATTCATATGGTCTTGTTTTATTCTAAATATCCTTGGGTGATGTCTTGCTTTATTCTAAATATCCTTGAGGGTGGCATGTATTTCTCCAAGAACTTCTGCTGCAGTTGGTCTCATCTAGTGCAATAAGTGGCATTAAGAGTCTCATAACAAGCTTCAACCCTATTAATCAAAGAGAACTTGAATAGGGCGATCCGCCTAACATTATCATGAGCTCCAGCACCCTTCTGAGTGTTTGCATAACCAAAGAATCTTTTGAGGTGCTGATATGGATCTTCAAATTGACCTCCAAAAAAGGGATACTTCTCTATCATGTTAATAAAAGCGGGATGTATCTAAAATCATCATCTTCCCCCTTGCTCCTATCAATCCCATGTTGCAAATCCCATTGTAAGTGAAAATTTCACGTATGGCAACATTATCCGGATTCTGTCTTGCTCTGGTCATGTTTAGCTACGTGTGTTACTTCTTCATTTCTTTCCTCTCCTTTTCCTAGTGCACAAGTACCTCCGAAAAATTCAAGGTTAGATAGAATTAAATAATCATAAATAAAAGTCTTAAAATAATTAGAAATATTAAAATTAATAATAACAGCCGTCCCCGGCAATGGCGCCAAGAACTTGATGCACGTTTTCTTAGCACGCAAAATTAATCCCCAAGTATTAAGGATATCAGTTGCAGCTTAAGCAAGCGACCAAGTTAAATATCGAACCCAAAGGATGACATATTATTAATTTAATTATTTACTAAATTAATTAAGACAAGGCAATAAGGTTGTGATTTAATTATTAAACTACTAAGAAAAATTATTAAATAATAATTTGAATAAAATAAATACTAGAAGAATACGAAAATGACTCACGAGAGAGAATATATAGCCCTAGGGTAATCCGATTTCACTCATTAATTGCCTTTCGTGTATCAATGTCTGTCTCTGCCTTGTGGAATATGGACGCATCATTAAACTTTGCAAATCTACTCTATAGAAACAAGTAAATAAACGTGTAACACGTGTGAATAACCTTGGAGCAAGAGATATAATTTCACCCCCCTTTCTAGGTATTACCAATATCAATTATTTCCCCCTAGGATTGGTACTCTAACCCGATATGATCTCCCTTTATAGGTACTACAAAATTATACTCTTTATCCTACTTACTAACCTGAATTCAATTCAATTAATAAGTATTCATATAAAATAGTTCTAATGAAGTTACGGAGTTCATCACTTAGAATCATAACATGGAATCCTACTCAGCAGTGAACGCACTCAATTATTAACCAAGATATGTATTCAGATTCTACATAACAGTTAATGATGCACAAAACAACTCTGAGTATGAATTAAAAAAGCATAATCATATATAAAATAAATCCACAAGTAGTGTTGTATGGAGTATACACATGAAAGTTCAATTAATTCATAAAAACTTTCGTAGACCCTAGACTACCAAAACAGCTCTAGCCCATGATGTTACAAAGAACAATCATGGAGTTGGATAGTTTTACCCATATCTCTGAAAAATACAAGATAAATTAGGAAACGAATAAAACCCTAGAGGGAGTTGTCGCGTCCTTCTCTGTCTTTAATCCTCCTCTTGGTTCTCCTCTTGATTCCACAGACAAATCTTCACAGTGATGGATGGATGGAGGAAAGGATGTGGATGATAGTTGGGGGGTGATCCCGCCTTGTGGGGTGTAGGATGATTGTGTTGTGTCTCCAATCTAATGAATATTGATGTGATCTACATCCTCTTTTATACTTGTAAGCTCTCCTTATGGACCTTGGATGAGCTTTTTATTCAAAAATATGAAAATAAATGCATAGGGGGTGTAGAACCCGTCAAAATCAGAATTTCACATCTCCGTTCGACCAAAGTGGTTCTGGTTGAACGGGAAGGCCTTGGTTGAATGACAGGTCGAGCTGCATGTGCAGTCTCACCGTTTCGCGCATAACTTCCACATCCAAGTTTTGATTTAATTGATTCTTGCGCTCACGCGATCCTCTATTCATTGGCTTTCTATCCATATAAAGAACACATAGAAACTTCAACATTTGAATGTATAAAAGTCATGCAAAGAGGCACAGCCGTTCAGTTCGGCACAGCTTGCGTGAGGTTATCACTTTGATTATAACGTTTTCATTTAGAATTCGATTGGGGTGTTCTTTATGCCAAAACGAACCTCTCTTCTGTGGCTTTCCAAACATGTATCACACATCCAATTCATAGCACCTCACGAAAATAGAAAAATTACACAAATTGGACGTGCGTTTTTCAGCATTCCTATACAAGTTGCACCTTTTCTCCAACTTGTCACTTTTGATCATTTTTCCACCTAAAACACAATAAAACACCTCAAGTGCACCTTTTCTCAAATATATGAAATATAAGAGAGTTATGCTAATATATGACAACAATTCCAATAAAAAAAGTGTTAAATTAGACACTAAAACAAGCTTATTTTCACTCTCATCACTCGTCTTACGAGCACTAAAGGTATACTTTTTCCTTTCATTAGTTGTTTGTTTGTTAGGGAGTTGATTTTTTGCGGCATATTAATATTTTAACTGGCGTTGGTATGTCGATTTTTTGCAACTTTCCTAATGTTTCGTGTGTTGTCTTGTGTTTCCTAGTGTTCAATGGTCGAGTTTTTTGAATTTTCATCTTTTTTATTTTCTTGGTATTTCCTGTATTATTATTGATGAATCCTGTGATAATGAGTGTGATTGAGATTTGATGATAGAAAAGGTAAAAGAGTGGGAAGATGAGTTCTACACTGAGGATTTGACCTGACCGAGTTGAACAGCTCGAGGAGCTTTGAAGGAAAATCAGGTGCCCTCATTTTCTTATTCTAATTTTTATCTGTGCTTTTAATTCATAGGAGTGAAAGGATTGAGTTTATGGTTGTGATACATGTGAGCTTATATTTTTTTAGTTGTGCTTAATATTCATATGCTCTTAAAATTGATGAAGGAAGTGTACTTGAGTTATATTTGGGTATGAAGTTCTATATGTACTTGTGGGATATTGCTTACCATGAAAAGTGCTCTGTTACTTGTTAAAAACCCATGTGAGATTTTGAGCCTTGTTGATCATGTTACATAATCACATGATATTCCTTTTCTAGTGTGTATCGTTCTTGTGTGTGTATTCTAGAACTTGTCTCTTGTCTTACTTGAAACTACACGTGTGTTAGATGATGTGAGATGATTTTAGGTCATCTTTGAATCAATGAGTCACTTAACCAAATAATTTCCTATCGAATGATGTTTATCCGAAGTTAGCCCCGTTGAGCCTAAAAACCTCATTCTTTGGCAGCCTACGAGAAATAGCCACTTTGAGCATCTGAATTTTTTTTAGCCTTGATTGCCTTATCTAGTGGAGAATTAATGGTTTTTCAAAGTGTGTTTAGAGAGTTTTATAACTGTTTGGGAAGGAATGAATTGGGGTTGAAGCATGATTGAGCTTGAAAATGCATCTAAGGGAAAGCATGGAGTAGTGCTTAAATATAGTACTCAATTGAATCAAATACCCTAGGGTAGTGCTTAAATATAGTACCCTATAGAGGATGCGAGAGGTAGTACCTAAAACTGATACCTCAAGAAAAAAAGAAAAAAAAGAAGGAAGAAAAAAATATGTTGTGCTTGAAAGAGAAAAGTGAAAGAGTTGAGGAGGACGAAGTGCTTAATTGAAGTGAGTAAGAAGAATGAAAGAACATGATGGAATGGCACTCGATTGATCCAAGTTTTGAGTCATTTATCTATATATTTCCTACCTTAACCAAAGAGCCAACAATGCATCCAAAAGAAAAGTTCTTTTTGATCCAATTGTCGAATCATACTTTTAGTGGTGGAGAGTTTGAGATAGCTAGGCAATCTTATGGTTATGCATGCACTTGAATTGAATATGAGCGTAAACACCATAACTCATAAGTGTACATCTTTTACACCTGAGTGCGAGTGATATATATACTTCCCGTGAGAACATGTCAATGGAGCATTTGAATTGGTGGTGATTGTCTTATCTTGTATGTTATAAATTGATTATTACATGTAATGAGAGTTGCATTACCTAAGTTGAGAACAATTGTATTTTGAAGAGGGTATTGGTCATAGTCCTTGTTTCCCCACTAATTTTCTTACTCTCTGTCTCTTTATTTTTATTTTTTTGCCTCGGGATGAGCAACGGGTAAGTTTGGGGATTGATGAGAGTGAAAATAAGCGTGTTTTAGTATCCAATTTAACACTTTTTTGATGAAAATTATTGTCATATATTAGCACAAGTGTCTTATATTTGATATATGTGAGAAAAATGTGCGTTTGAGGTGTTTTATTGTGTTTTAGATGGAAAAATGATCAAATGTGCAAAGTTGAAGAAAAGGTGCAACTTGTGCAAGAATGCTGAAAAACGCACGTCCAACTTGTGTAATTTTTCTGTACTTGTGTAGAGCTCAAAAGTGGAAGTGTGATATATGGTTGGAAATCCACAGAAGAGAGGGTCGTTTTGGCATAAGAAATACCTCAATCGGAGTCCAAACGAGAATGTTATGATCGAAATGGTGACATCGCACAAGCTGTTTATACTCAGCACGACTGTTCCACTTTACATGACTTGTTACATCATCAAATTTTGAACTTTCACTATGTTTTTTATATGGATAGAAAGCTAAGGAAGAGAGGATCGCATGAGCACAAATATCACTCAAATCGGAGTTTGGACGAGGAAGTTATGCTCAAAATCGTGAAGTCGCGCAGTTGGCAGCGAGAATTTCCAAAAATTTCCGAAAATTACCTATTTCTTGGAGCACAATTAATCTCCTTATCACATGATTTATCCATATCTTTTATTTCCTTGTTTAATTCCCTTTCACACCTGTATATATTTTACATCATTATTCCTGTGAGAAAGCACCGGAACACAAACATACTACACCCCACAAGGGGGATCACCCCCCAACCATCATCCACATCCTTTCCTCCATTCATCCATCACTTTGAAGATTCATCTGCTGAATCAAGAGGAGAACCAAGAGGATGATTCAAGACTAAGAAAGATGCGACGACCCCCAAATCTAGGGTTTTTATCGTTTCCTAATTTATCTTGTATTTTCCAGATATATGGGTAAGATCTATCCAACCCCCATGATTGTTCTTCATAACATCATGGGCTAGAACTACTTTGGTAGATCTATGGTTTTGAAGGTTTTTATGAATTAATTGAATTTTCGTGTATACTCCATACAACACTACTTGTGGATTTATTTTATATAAGACTATGCGTTTTTAATTCATACTCAGAGTTGTTTTATGCATCATTAACTGTTATGTAGAGTCGAATAGATATCTTAGTTATTGGTTGAGTGCGTTCACTGCTGAGCAGGATTCCATGTTATGATTCTAAGTGAGGGGACTCTGAAGTTTCATTAGAACTATCTTATATGAATACTTATTAATTGAATTGGATTCAGGTTGATAAGTAGGACAAAGAGGGTAACTTTATTGTACTTATAAAAGGAGATCATATCGGGTTAGAGTATCAATTGGCCAGGGAATAATTGATACTGATAGTACCTAAAAAGGGGGGTGAAGTTATATCTCTTGCTCCAAGGTTATTCACATGTGTTACACGCATATTTACTTGTGTCTATAGAGTTGATTTGCATGTCTTAGTGATGCGTCCATGTTCCACAAGGCAGAGTCGGACATTGATACATAAAGAGAAATTAATAAGTGAAACTGGATTACCCTAGGGCTACCTATTCTCCATACTTGGTTCACTTTAGTATTCTTCTAGTGTTTAATTTATTTTATTTGTTATTTTAATTAATTATTTAGAGTTAATAATTCTATACCTCAACTTTATTGCCACAATTCGTCTTAATTAATTTAGTAAATAATTAAATTGATAATATGCCGTCCTTTGGGTTCGATATTTAACTTGGTCGATTGCTTAAGCTGCAATTGATATCCTTAATACTTGGAGATTAATTTTGTGTGTAAAGAAAACGCTCATCAGCGGCGAATTAAAAATTTTTCCCGCTAACTTTTGCCACAAATTGATTTATTTAGTAGAAAATATTTCACGACAATAATTATGAATTTTGTCAAAAATAATTACTACAAAATTTTATTACTTCATCGCAAAATATTAGCAACAAATTTTTTTATTCCATGGCTAACATTCGCTATGAATAGCTATACAAAACCTTTACGTAAAGGAACTTTAAATGTTAAAGGTTTTCCAAATCTGAAGAACGTGCTTCATGTTGAAGGTTTACGTGCTAATTTGATAAGCATAAGTAATGAGCATTTTCTCAACACACAAAATTAATCCTCAAGTATAAGGATATCAATTGTAGTCTCGATAGGTGACCAAGTGATTATCGAACCCGAGGGGACCTTCATACTGCGTTCCTGATCTCAATGTGATGGCGCGGCAAGACTTTGGATTCTCGATACTTTGAGATGAAAACTTTCCTTTCTCAATAGTTTGAGTTAATTTGTTCACGTTTCCTGTCATCTCCCCCAACAAAGTAAGGTCTTTCACTTGTTTAGACAAATCCTCATGATTAGCATCAATCTTCTTTTCTAACTAGGCTTCAAGACGATTCACTCTTGCATCGTTCCTCGCCATGTACCTATTCACCGTATCCTCAAAATCCTATTTCCATTCTTCCATCTTAGCTCCCGGATCAACACCAATAGGAGGTTGCACCGCATTATTCGTATTATGAAAATTTCGGCCTCCTTAGTTATTGGTAATTACCCGGGGGGGCACAATTGTTGTAATTTCCTTTATAATTCTGGTTTCCTTAATTTGGGTACCTAGTTCCTTGAATACTTTAACCCATGGCTTAGTTTGCCTCCCCGATCTCTTCTTGGCTAGCTCCTTCATAGCCATCATCCTGATGTATCATTGGTACTCTCTGAGATAAATCCGTGATTTGCTTTTGTTGAGACTAGTAACTTGCTAATATTAGCCAAGCTAGAGACGATCTCATCATCTCTTCCCGACTTCACCATAGTATGCTCAACCTGTGCTACTTTACCAAGGACATAAGTGTCTCTCACTCTATCAGTCAGCCAATCCCTCAAATTCATCGAAATATCCTATAAAAGCTTCTCGGCCTCAATGGGTGACTTCATAAGCAATGCTTCATTAGAAGAAGCATCAAGTAACACACGAGAATCGCAATCCAACCCATTGTAGAATTACTGAAATATTGAGCTTTAGATAGCCCATGTTGTGGACACTTACGAAGCATGTCCTTGAACATGTCCCAAGCTTCATGAAACTTCTCATTACCATGGATAGCAAATTAATTGATTTCTTGCTTCATCTTGAATACCTTTGAAGGTGGCATGTATCGCTCTAAGAATTTCATTTTCAACTTCACCCATGTATCACATTCAGCAGCATCAAGATTATCGTACCAATCTCTCGCTTTTTCATTCAGCGAGAACTTAAACAATATAATCTTTCTCTCATCCTCATGAGCTCCTGCAATTTTTTATGTACTTGCATACCCAAGGAACTTATTTAGATGTTGCTAAGGATCTTCAAAGGTTCCCACAGAGAAGAGACTCCTTTCAATCATGGTAATAAGACCAGGATGTAAATCAAAATCGGCTCCAAACCCTCTTGCTCCTAACAACCTAGCATTGCCCCCTTCGTTGTTCTTAAAGACTTCATGGATGGCAAGGATTCGCAGCCATGTTGACTGTCTCTACTTCCAAATTATCTTCGGTTGCAGCTTCAATCATTTGCAAATTCAGCACGTCAACTTCAACTCCTAAATTAAGAGCCTCAGTTGGATCTACGTTCTTGTTCTTATTCTTCTTCTTCTTTTTCTTCCTTGACGATGCTCCAATCTCCGGATTATAAGGCTCTAATTCACCTGTCTTCGATCTAGTTAGCATACACCTGAGAAAATAAAGTAGTAGAAATCAAAGACAAGAATAATATAATCTCAATTAAACTAGAAATAATAAACTGATAATCTATGTCATCCCCGGCCAACGGCGCCAAGAAATTGATGACAAAATTTCTCAAGTATAAGGATATCAATTGTAGTCTCGATAGGTGACCAAGTGATTATCGAACCCGAGGGACGGATTATTATCAATTTTGTTATATTCTAATTTACTAAGACTATGTTGGCAAATTTGTTTGGAGTGGTTACGAACTAAATAACGAAGGATTTAGATAGCAAATTGAATAAACTAGCAATAGAGAAAATACGGTTGTGATCAAGTAAGAAATTAGATAGTTCTTCGGGTCATCCAGTTTCACTCATTAATTTTCTTTCTATGTGTTGATGTCCGACTCTGCCTTGTGGTCTATGGATGCATCACTAAACCATGCAAGTTCACTCTATAGACACAAGCAAACATGCATATGAATTTTGTGAATATCCTCAGAGCAAGAGATATAATTCACCTCTCTTTCTAGGTACTATCAGTATCAATTATTTCACATGCACTCAGTACTCTAACTCAATATGATCTCCCTTTATAGGTACTATGACATTATACTCTTTATCCAACTTATTAACCCAAATAATATTCAATTAACAAGTATTCATATAAGATAGTTCTAATAAGACTTCGGAATCCATTCACTTAGAATTATAACATGTAATCCTACTCAGCAGTGAACGCACTCAATCAATAACCAAGCTATGTATTCAGACTCTACATAACAGTTAATGATGCACAAAACGACCGTGAGTATAAACTAAAAAGACACAATCTTATATAAAATAAACAAGAAGTAGTGTTGTACGGAGTTTACACATGGAAATTCAATTAACTCATAAAACTTTCATAACCCTAGAACTACCGGAGTGGCTCTAGCCCATGATTGATCTAAGAACAATCATGGTTGATTCGTATGATCTTACTTGACGCGCCTGACGAACCTCTCTTCACGACTCCTTCGGATGATGGTAGGGTTTTGGTGGTGGATGGATGATGAATGATTTTGTGTTATGTGTTACTCCTGCGAAAGCTCTTCTTTTATACTGATGGAACATCCTTACGGGCTTAAGATGGGCTTTTGCTTGAGGCATACATCAATTTTGGTAAGAAAACTCCGGAATTACCATAAATAGAAGCAACGAGAATCCGCTCAAATACACCTGGACAAGTCGAGCAAGGCTTCCAAATCGAGCAATGGTTGAGCAAACTCTCTGTACAAGTTCGCACATTTTGCTCGATTTGACCTCATCTGCTCGACTAATGTGATGGTGGTCGAGCAACATCTCCAAGTCGAGCAAGCTTTCTGTAAGAATTGTGCATTCTGCTCAACTTGACCCCCTCTGCTCAACCAAAGTAATGCTGGTCGAGCAACGCCTGGAAGTTGAACAATCCTCAAAAACTACCTCAAAAATCGTGTCTTCCAATTTTGAGCCTTTTCAATCTGTTTTCCTGTACAAATACACTCAAAAAGCCCTTGTATTATTTGATTCGTGGCTTTTCCATAAACATTCTGATCCATCTCAATAAAAGACTCAATCGTACTCAATTTCCACACAAATCACAGCCTAAAATATGTGAATTTACACTCTTATCAATAAGTCAATTATGTGATGATAATTTGCATGTGAAATTTGATAAGAATTCATGTATTATGCTAAATGAAACTGATGATTGTGTGATGATTGGTAGTCAATCTGCTAATAATTGTTATCTGATTGGTAACAACATTTACTGCAACATCTCACAACATAATGAAAGTGTACTTTGGCATCAAAAACTTGGCCATGTAAATTACTGAATTTACATAAATTGGTTAAGTTTAACGCTATTAAAGGATTCCTAACCTCAGTTTCAGAGATCCATCTGCATGTGGTCCATGCCAAAAAGGTAAACAGTAAGGTCTTCGCACAAAATCACATCACTGTGCACATCTTCAAGATGCTTTGAATTGCTTCACATGGATCTTATGGGTCCTACGGAGACGGAAAGTCTTGGTGGAAATAGGTACTCTTTGGTTGTTGTTGATGATTTTTCTAGGTTTTCATGGGTAGAATTCATTAGAGAAAAATCTTATACATTTAATGTGTTCAAAGTTCTTTTCAAAAGGTTCAAAAATTCTTTCAATCTTAGAGTATGTAGGATAAGAACTTATCATGGTAGAGAATTTGAAAACATGATATACCCTTCATCACTGATCATTGGTGAGTCCTCAGAAGGTGTTCAAACCAGAAGAAAAGGTAAATATAGAGATGTAGTGCGACCAGTTTGCATGTCTAACATATTTAATCTGGTATGTGCTGAGTGTTATTTCTCTTCTGTTGAACCCAAGAATGTTTCTGATGCTTTAAAAGATGAATGTTGGATAGAGGTTATGTAGGAAGAACATGAACAATTCTCTAGGAATGAAGTTTGGAGTCTAGTACCTAGACCTACAAACACTAATGTGATTGGAACTAAGTGGATTTTCAAGAACAAAACTTATGAATCTGGTAATATAGCAAGTAAAAAAAGCTACGGTAGTTGCACAAGGATACACACTGGTTGAAGGAATAAATTTTGATGAAACATTTTCACCCGTAGATAGAATAGAGTCTATTAGGCTTTTCTTAGCTATTGCATACTTTGTTGGTATCAAACTGTTTCAAATGGATGTTAAAGTTGTGTTCTTAAATGGTATTTTACTTGAAGAAGCTTTTGTTGAACAACCGAAAGGTTTTGTTGATCCATTTCATCATGATCATGTGTATAAATTGAAGAAAGCTTTGTATGGTATAAAAGAAGCTCCTAGAGCATGGTATGGTAGACTAACTGACTTCTTACTTCAGTTTGGATTCATTAGAGGTGAGGCAGATAGAACTCTTTTCATTAAGCATGAATCTGGTGGCTTTTTGATTGCTCAAATTTATGTTGATGACATCGTATTTAGAGCAACATCACAGGTCATGATGGACAGCTTTGTGAAGGCAATGACCACCACATTTGAGATGAGTATGGTTGGTGACCTAAATTATTTTTTAGGGCTCCAAATCAAGCAAAGTGAAAGTAGTATCTTCATCTCATAGAGTAAGTATGCAAGGAACTTGGTGAAAAGATTTGGCCTTGAAAATGCCAAGCCTATGAAGACACCTATGGGAACATCATAGAAACTGTGCAGAGATGATGTTGGCTAAGATATTGACCCCACTCTGTATAGATCAATGATTGGTAGCCTTCTGTACTTTACTTCGAGCAGACCTGACATTATGTATAGTGTCTGTATATGTGCTAGGTACTAAGCAAATCCCAATGAATCTCATATGAAAGTTGTGAAGAGGATCATCCTATATGTTGCTGGAACAAGTGAGATGGGACTATGGTTTTCAAAGGATACAAATAGCTCTCTGTTTGGATACAACGATGCTAATTGGGCAGGTAATTGTGATGACAGGAAGAGCACGAGTGGTGGATGCTTCTATGTGGGTAACAATCTTGTTTCTTGGCATAATAAAAAACCAAAATGCATATCCCAATCCACTTCTGAATCTGAATATATTGTTACTGGAAATTATTGCACACAACTGCTTTGGTTGAAAAAGATGTTAGATGCTTATGTGCTTGAGACAGATGCTTGATGCGCATTTTCTTTGCACGCAAAATTAATCCCCAAGTATTAAGGATATCAGTTGCAGCTTAAGCAAGCGACCAAGTGAATTATCGAACCCAAAGGACGACATATTATCAATTTAATTATTTACTAAACTAATTAAGACAAGATGGCAATAAGATTTGATATTTAATTATTAAACTACTAAACAAGTAATTAAAATAGCAAATAAAATAAAATATCACTGGAAGAATACGAAAGTGGATCAAGTAAGAGAATAGGTAGCCCTAGGATAATTCAGTTTCACGCATTAATTTCCCTTCCGTGTGTTGATGTCTGACTCTGCCTCGTGGAATATGGACGCATCACTAAACCATGTATATCTACTCTATAGACACAAGTGAACATGTGTGTAACACATGTGAATAACCTCGAAGAAAGAGAGATAATTCCACCCCCTTTCTAGGTACTATCAGTATCAATTATTTCTTTGGTCAATTGGTACTCTAACCCGATATGATCTCCCTTTATAGGTACTATAAAATTATCCTCTTTATCCTACTTAATAACTCGAATTCAATTCAATTAATAAGTATTCATATATGATAGTTCTAATTAAGCTTCGGAGTCCCCTTACTTAGAGTCATAACTGGAATCATGTTCAGTGGTTAACGCACTCAATCTACAACCAAGATATATATTCAGACTCTATATACCAATTGAAGATGCACAAAACGACCGTGAATATTGATTAAGAAAGCACAATCATATATAAAATAAATTCACAAGTAGTGTTGTACGGAGTTTACACATAAAAATTCAATTAATTCGTAAAAACCTTCACAACCGTAGTTCTACCAAAAAGGCTCTAGCCTATGATGTTACGAAGAAAAATCATGGGTGTTGGATAGATCTTACCCGGATGTCTGAAAAATATAAGATAAATTAAGAAACAAAATAAACCCTAGATGCGGGAGTCTTCGCATCCTTCTCCATCTTGGATGGAGGTGTAACAAGTCATGCAAAGTAATAAAGTAATACAAGAACACATCCTTGGCTTTCTATCTATATAAAGAAATAACAAAAAATTCAAGATTTGAGGGTGTAACAAGTCATGCAAAGTAACACAGCTGTTCTGTTTGGCACAGCTACCGTGACGTTACCGCTTTGATAATAACTTTCACCAATTGGGTGTTCTTTATGGCAAAACGACCCTCTCTTCTGTGACTTTCTAACCACATATCACACTTCTAGTTTTTGAGCTCCACACAAATACAGAATAATTACACAAGTTGAACATTTGTTTTTTAGCATTCCTGCACAAATTGCACTATTTTCTCCAACTTGTAACTTTTGATCCTTTTTCCACCTAAAACACAATAAAACACCTCAAATGCGCCTTTTTCTCACATATAATGAATATAAGACACTTGTGCTAACATATAACATCAATTCCCATAAAAAAGGTGTTAGATTGGACACTAAAACACGCTTATTTTCACTCTAATCGATGCTTTAGTAATTTTTTGTGATAGCACAAGTGCTAGAAACATTTCTAAAAATCCAGTTCAGCACTCACTCACTAAGCATATCAGCATAAGACATCATTTCATTAGAGATTTAGTTGAGAAAGAAGTAGTTAAGTTGGAGTATATTTCCACTGAGAAACAACTTGCTAACTTATTCACGAAAGCACTTGATTTCGAGAGATTTTCTTCACTTAGGAAATCTCTTGGACTCTACATTCCATGAGTCATGCGTGATGTTGATTAGAGTGTCTCGACACTCGAAGTGACACTACCATAAGTTTTGTCATTTTATGTCGAAACTAACTGATTTGGTCGCTTATTTTCTTCTTGCTAACTATATTATGGTTTAATCTTGAGGTGCAATTATGGACATACACAACTGAAAGCACTAGTTCTAAAAAATCAAAGGTCCAAACATGCTGAGTAACTAGGCACACGGGGCTGAGAACCATGATGTGTTCTTTTCTAAAGTCTATATAATTTCAAAAAAGGAATAAGAACACTCTTGGACTATCACTGAGTAACATGACACACGGGGCTGAAAACCACGATTTGATCCTTTCAAAAGTGGTAAGTTCTTTGATATTGAAAAGTACATAAAATTCCATTAAAGAATAGAAAGTGTATGTGTGCCTGCATAAAAAAAATCAACCTTGATTGATTTTTCCAGAATGTTTTTATAGCTCATGAAAATGTGTTATTAAATTAATTATTTTCAATACATTAAGTGATTAAATTTATAGTATTTATTTATTAATTATGCATATTGTTTCTCATTTATATTATCAAAATATGCAATATTATTAAAAGTAAAAAAAAATGAAGAGATACAAAAATTGAAAGCATAAAAGATATTTTAAAAAAGCCAAACACACGGCTTTAAAAGGAACCTAACAAGCGGCTCCGTGTAAAAAACCTAACCAAATTATGTTTGATCTTTTTTTAATCCTATGGCGACTGATAAGTTCATGGCATCAACTGACTTTATCTCAAAATTGAGTTTTGCTTGAAGTCGCGTGTTAGGCTTAAAAGCCAATTGAAAAAAGTTTTTGTTGCGTCCCTTTTTAGTCTTGGCCTTACTAGTTTGAAGAGTTGGAAACTCTTCAACAGAGGAAAAAACAGAGAGGTCTTGTAGGCTCAAGTTAAGCTCAACATAAGTATAAGCTGCTTTACCCGGGTCCATGGCCCATTCTGCTTGTTTTTTAAGTAGAAAAGCTTTTCTGGCTACCTCATCAGCAGAAGAAGAAACAGCTTGGGGAGTAGGAGCATGCAAACCAACCATAGAAGTATCCATAGCAGCCTGTTTATCAAGTTGTCTAGAAGTATCCAAACCCTCTTTATCCATGTCATTCCTGTCAAGAATTATCGGACTTGATGAGCAGCTTGTAGGGCATCCTCTCGGGTAACCATATTCAAGTCTGTGGTCCTGAGAGAGCCTCATCCAAACCATCATCATCCAGCATGCCAAAACGATTTGAAATAAAAATAGAAGGGGATTCAGAGAGTAATGTGAAGACTGTTGCATGGCTGCCATGTCATGTACAAAAGTCTGCATAACTGTTTTTAAAATAGTATGAGTATCAGCGAATAAAGAAGTAGTGGAGACCACCTCCTCCCTGTCCCGATGCTCCCTAGTCTACTCATCAGCTTCTTGCATACAATACTCATCGTTGCTCAGGAAATTAAATTGGTTTAAAACTGGCACTGGCTATGATCTGTGAGTAGATAAAGTACTCAAGGCAAAAGAGTTCATAAGCTGCAAAGTATCCGGCCTTTTCGTCACAGCAATCTGAGAAGTATCAGACTGTAAATGGGCACCGTCCAGAGTATAATCAGAAACCTGGACTGAATGTGGTGGCCTAGCTTGAGCTGGAGAAGGACCAGAAGGGTCCATACTAGTAGAGGGAAAAGGCTGATCAGGTTCAACATCAGCTGTTTCAGCACAGACCTTTGTTCTCCACTTCTTAGTTGGAACGCGAGAAACATCAGAAGAACATGCACAATCACGGTAATTTCTAGACTGCCGGTGCCTACAGCTCTCTACCATATGACCCACAATGTGGCAACGGGAGCAAAATGAAGGCACACTCTCGTACCCAATCGTCACAGCAAAAGAATTAGTCGAGATCACCAAACTGACCTTTTCTGGGAATGCAAAATCAAGCATATCAACATCAACAAGCTCTTGAGCAAAATGCCCCATCAAACCATTCTAATGTCATTCATCAGTACGTAAGAGAGTGCCAATAGCAGAAGTTATTGACAAGAAAACCCTCTTCGTCCATAACTCAAAAGTTAATTCAAAAACTCGAATCCAAATTGACACAATAGATGATTTCACCTTGAAAGGGTTGATGGTAGAGGACCTTGAACTAGTTATAGAGTCAGCCATACCCAAATAAATTATACTTCCTCAAGGTACCCCCGACTTGTATTCCTCTCACTTCAGGCTCAGGTCGCCGATTCAAGCATCATTGTGTCTCGAATCAAAGTCGCAATGCTTAAACCTCCTCCTACTGTTGTCCAATCTGATATTCCCGCTCCATTATCTGAAATTCCCACTCAAAATCCTATCTCTGTATCTGATATACCCGTTGAGACTCAGCCCTCTGAAACTTTTGAAACATCTGACCCAGTTCTAGTACTATTCACGTCATCACCCATTTCTTCTTCTACCCATACTGAGCTAAATCTGCCCGTGTCTACTCCTTCATCATCATCACCTATTTTGATTTTGTCAAAGGTGACCAAGAAGACTTCTCCTAAGCGCAAGGATCTACCTCATTCATTGGTCTATCCGTGTCCGGAAGAAGAGTCAAACTACTGCTTCACTGGATGTACCCATTACTACAAAAGGGAAATCTCTCATTTTTCTATCTGATTCTGATGATGACTTTGCTCAAATGGATGTGGATGTTCCTGGAGAGAACCCCACGATGGCTGAATTCTGTAAAACCCAGAAGAAAAAGAGACCAGGCAAGAAAGTTATCTCTGATGTTGCCACCTCTTTTGCAACACCTGAAGAAGAAGCTGAGGCTGATCTGGATCAGCTGATTGATGATATTGCCACTGATAAAGAAACACCTGCTGATGCGGATGCAGACCCCTCTGATCTTGAACCTAATTCATCATCTGATGATGAAGATGATGCAACCGAGGATTCTGAGAAAGGTGCTACATCTGATGATATGATGAGGGTGCTCCTGCTCCCAATGATGAAGCTACTCCAAAAGATGTTGATGATGATGATGTCCAAGATGATGATGATGATGAACTAGTTGATGATGCTGATGAGGAAGATGATGATTCTGATTATGATCTTAATAACTTTGGAACTGATTGATTCTACTTTGATGATGGTAAGGCCAGATACAAGAAATTTTCTAAGATAGATGTCATTCATGAAAGGAAAATGAAAGATGCAGACCTTGACACACACAATCTCACTCATTTCTTTGAAGAACGAAGTTTGCTCAAATCTCTCAGGTACTCTAGCCCTTTTTGTAGCAATTGGATTTATGAATTTTATGCAAACATTAGTTCAAGCATGATTAAGGTACTAGTCCTAAGTTTGGAAAGATTTATTTTACGAAAAAGATTTATGATTTTTCTCCTGTAAAGATAAATGCATTCTTGGGGACTGTACATGTTGAAAATGATGATGATATTAATGATATGGATGAAATTGTTTCTGTGATTACTGGTGGTCTGATTACTAATTAGCCCTAAGAAGTTGTTCAGTCCAAGTCTCACAAGTGTACATGCTGTCTTGCACAAGTTGTGTGTCTACAATTGGTTGTCTTCCTCTAACATCACTAGAGTTACTACTGAGCATGTAGTGCTGATTTATAAGATAGGGAAGAATCTGCCTTCTAACCTTGGTAAAGTTATTTATAAGAACTTGATCAGCTATGATGGAAACATTTTAAAGGTTGGCAAGTTACCATACCCTGCTCTGATCCATCTCTTACTGTCGGATCAAGATTTTAAGAAGGGTAAAGGTGATTTCCTGTCTCTAAATGCTCTGGTATTGGGTATCGATAAACCTCTATTTGATTGTAACAGTATTTTTTATCTACCCTATGTGAACCCCTCTCCAGTTCCTGCTCGTGAACCTGAACCTGGAACTGAAAATGTTGCTCCTGATACTGGCAACACTACTGTACGCAAAGATGCTCCTACTCAGTTTTTAGAGGTAGTTTCTGTTATTGTGCATCGCATGTACATTGAAGAGCAAGCTACTATACTCGCACGCCAAGTGTCTCATCTCAGACTCCAAGCCTCTGCTTTGAATAGACAAGCTGACTAGCTAGAGCAAAGAGCTCAGTTCGGGACTGGTTTGCTATCCACACCCACAGGGGGAGAGGTACCTGATGCTGACAAAAATGTTGTTGTTAAAAACTCAAGCTCAGGGAGAGTTTTGATCGAAGATATCACTAGAGAACCAGAAGAAAAAAATACTGACGGTGCTGGAGGTGATGGTGCTAATGTTGTTGATGATGCTGCAACTTAGGGGGAGTCTGTATAGTAAGGGGGAGAGTAGCAGATCAAATCAGAAAGCTTGTTCTGATGAAGAATGAAAAGTAGTTGTTGTTGCTGCTCCAACTCTCTAACCCTCTAACTATTTGGATTGTTAAACTGATATTTATTTTCAGCTGAATTTGTTGGATACTTTTTTTTTAGTTTATTTATTACTCTGAACTTATTGAAACTAGGTTGCTGGATTCTTGGTAACTTTAGTTTCATCTTCTTTTATCTCTAAACAAAGATCTGATATTATTGATTGATTATGCAGATTAGCTTTGTTACCTCATTGGTAATAATGCTCTGAAGTGGTTAGCTATTTTGCTCAACTGTCGAACTAACATCTGATGTGCTATATGCTGTTGGTGTTTGGATCTTTTGGTTAACGTAAACCGTTAGGGTTCCATACCTTTCTAAATCAGAGGAAGCAAGAAATCATAGAAACGTATTACCTTTCACCAAGGTATGTTGAAGAAGAAAGATTCTCGCCGGAAGCCTGTGCAGTCTCACCGTTTTGGGTATAACTCTCTCATCTAATATTTTGAGTGATCTATGCGCCAAAACGATCCTCTCTTCCGTGGCTTTCCATCGGTGTATCACGTGTACAGTTTGGACTTACACACGATTTTAGAAAAATCATGAAAATTGATGGACATCAACAGCAAATAACCTTCCGATCTTCTATTGTATTCCTAACCCACGTCTTGACGTTGTGTGGGCAACGATCTACGAGACGATCTCAGTCTACAACCCTAATATGCCTTTCACGTGTTTAGGCATGATTAACTTATTTCCATATTGATAAGATTGGCTACTATATAGGCTACAACAGGGACCAGAAGGAGAAATTAGGGTTTGGGCCTCCATTGGGCTTAAACATCCAAGTTTAGCCCAAAACTTATACTTAAGTCCAATAATAATAAATCAGTCCACTAAAGAAGTATTATTGCACTGCCACCCTAATCCCAAATTACGTTATGGGCTCCTTCTAATTATGAGCCCGTTAGTCTCCTTGTGTTTAAGATTCAATGCCCATTAATTAATTAAATTATTGACAACTCAATTAATTAATATACTAGTTTTGTCTTTCGCGAACGATGCGGGTTTTACTATGTACGTGATATCTTTATTTTAAAAATATATTTTTATATTTTATTATTAAATGTGTATATATATTTGTTTGTTTTTTATCTTACTTTACTATTAAATTAAATGTATCTTTTATATTCGTGTTAAAAAGATTAACATTCAATTAATATAAAAGGAATCGATCATAATAGAATATTTTCAACCCTAAACCTGGAAAATGAATAAACTATCAAATTGGGGCCTAATTAGTTTTTCAATCAGTTAAAAACCTTAAAATATGGAGTATAAAACAATAAAAAAGGGTAGGAATGTCCTTAATATGAATTTTTTATCATATTTATATTACAAAAATGTTAAAATTATCAGATTTTATTATTTTAAAATATATTAATTTTAAGTTCATAATTAGAGGGACCTAATAAAATATTAATTAAATTGTTAAATTACTTAATATAAAATATTAATTGAAATTTGTTAATAGAAGCGTGACGCCGCCACACACACAATTCCAAAATTTATATTCTCTTGCTTTCCAAAAAACATATTAAGCATGTGGTCATTAACCGTCTCTACCACTCTATTAAGAGAGCAAGAATTATCATATCCCCAAAATAACATTAATTGCATGCTTAACATGGAGTGCCTCGTAGGCTCGTATCTCCCTTTTATAATTTTTATATGAAATCATTAATTTAAATTACCTAAAATTATAAACTTTTATAAGAAAATTACTTAAAATAATATTACATAATATTAATATATTATTAAGATTAGAATATTAGATCTTCATTAAAGGAATTACTTAAAATAAAGTATTAATCATAGATTACAAAATATTAATTGTTTTAAATTAAATAAATTTATTAAAATATATTACTTAAAATAAAACATTAATTGCAGGATTAATGTGGAAGTGTCACGTACATAATTTTTCCAAGAACGAACATGGCGACGCTACATACAAAAAATTTTTAAGAGCAACGTGGCGCCGCCACCTCACAATTTTAAAAAATTTATTTTTGGCAAACACTTGTATAAATTAATATCATTATAAAAAATTACTTAAAATATAATATTAATTGCAAGATTATAAAATCTTAATTACTTAAATATTAAATTACCTAAAATAAAATACTAATTTAAAGTTTATGGTTTGAGCACCACATACACAATTTTTTCAATAATGAATATAGCCATGCCACATATACAAATTTGTTAATAGAAGCGTGACGTCGCCACATACACAATTCCAAAATTTATATTCTCTTGCTTTAAAAAAAATATATTAATCATGTGGTCATTAACAGTCTCTACCACTCTATTAGGAGAGCAAGAATTATCATATCCCCAAAATAACATTAATTGCATGCTTAACGTGGAGTGCCTCGTAGGCTCGTATCTCCCTTTTATAATTTTTATATGAAATCATTAAATTAAATTACCTAAAATTATAAACTTTTATAAAAAAATTACTTAAAATAATATTATTACATAATATTAATATATTATTAAGATTAGAATATTAGATTTTCATTAAAAGAATTACTTAAAATAAAGTATTAATGATAAGATTACAAAATATTAATTATTTTAAATTAAATAAAATTATTAAAATATATTACTTAAAATAAAACATTAATTGTAGGATTAACGTGGAAGCGACATGTACACAATTTTTCCAAGAACGAACGTGACGACGCCACATACACAAAATATTTCAAGGAACAACGTGGTGCCGCCACCTCACAATTTTAAAAAATTTATTTTTGGCAAACACTTGTAAATTAATAGTATTAATGATGTACCGAGAGCAGTACCACTCAACCTTATTATCATGCCTGAATAAATCAACCTGCCGGGTTTATATGATAATCATTATGAGCTCCTCAAGAGGACATCATCAACCAGTTCCGTTAGGACACGGATTCCTTCTACAATCAACAGCACACCATAGAGACATCACCATCTCCTAACTCACCGAGAATATTGATTTAATAATTAAATCTCACCCATTGATGAATCAAAGAAATAAATACAAGCTTATGTGTCGAGGTTATAGTATAGGGTTTAAGAGTACAAACATCCATAATAACAGAGATCAAGTTCTATTATATAGTCAGTATAAACTGAACGATCTCAACGTGGTCCTGTTCAATACACAAAGTGCACTAGTGTAATTTTATAGTCAAGACAGACTAATGCCAAATCACACTACAACCATACCGATAGATAGTCCCCGTCTATCTCAGTTGTGAACATCTGTTTATACTTTATAAGAAGCCGATAATATGATCTTTCGTGTGACGTCGCACACCACATCATCTACAGTATAAAGTAAATGGACTTTTACAACAACATTATTGCAAATGTTTGATCACATGATTCTCATTTTAAACATTGTCTAAACATTGTTCATACAAAAAGCTAAACTTTTAGTATATAATCCAACAATCTTCCACTTATACTTAAAGACTATTCTGCCATATTCACTGCCATATATCTGATTCCCACTCCCACTACTTGACCATCAAAAGCTTTCGCCTAAAGTTCATTGTAAAAGGATTTACTAGGTTATCATCCGATGCAATCTAGGCGATAACAACATTCCCCTCATTATACGATTTCTCATTCAGGTAGAACTGACTCTTGATGTGTTTAAGTACCTTATGGGCTAGTGATTCCTCAAATTTGTATCTGTACCATTATTATCATAATAAATTGTGATAATCTTGGGCAAACTCAGAATCACATCTAAGTCCATTACAAAGTTTCTAGAACCATATAGATACCTTTGCTGCCACAAGGCTCCAATATTATCCTTTTTCATGGTGGAGTCCGAAATATATATCCATATAACACTCCTCCATTTTATGCATCTACTTCCCAATTTAAACCATAACCTAGAGGTGGATTTACTGCCGTCCCCATGATTTGAAAAACTGAATCTATATAACCATCAAGAAGTAATGAATATGTCCGGTAAGCTTACATATAATTTCTAGTCATCTTCAGGCACTTCAAATATGTCTTACCACAATTCAATATTCTAATCCCGGGTTACTTTGATACCCACTGATTATGCCAATAGCAAAGCAGATATCCAATCTCGTACATAGCATTCCATAGATTAAGCTTTCTTATTGCCGAAGCATGAGGAACCGTCTTTATCTATTTTATCTTCTTTTGTGTCGTAAGACACAAATCCTTAGATAAAGTCACATGCTAAAATGAGTAAGGATTATATCATTTATACGAAGCTTGAGATAAGCACAACATCCTATCTTGTGACCTTTATAACCAAGATTGCAAGAATATATTTTGTTTTTCTTAAGTCCTTCACTTCATACCGCTTTATCAAGCATACACATACGCCCGACAATACTCTTTCATTGTCTCCAATGAGTAAGATACCATCTACGTACATACAAAAAATACCACCACGTTTCTGTCACTCTTTACAATACACAAGACCCATATGAGCATTGACTAAATCCATATGACTGGATTTCCTCATCAAAATAGATGTTCCATGATTTTGAAGCTTGTTTGAGTCATCGATGGACACTTTTAAGTTTACATTCAAAATGTTTTTTGCTCTTTGCAATGAATCACTCTGGTTGCTTCACATAGATATTTTCCTCAAGACTTCCAATCAGGAAAGCTGTCTTGACATCTATTTGCTATTCCTCATAATCAATTTGAGTAACAATAGACAAAAGAATCCGGATCAACTTAGACATAGCTACCAGCGAATAGGTTTTCCCTCGCATCAAGCTTTGCTTCAAAGGTTTTCATCTTATCGTATGATCCTCTTTTATTTTGTATGACCACTTCCAATGGCTTTTACACTATATAGTGGTCCTACAAGCTCCCAGATTTGATTTTGAATCCATAGGTTCTATTTCAGAAATCGTTTCAACTTACTAAGATTTTGCATTTTGATTTTGTAGTACTTCGTCGCAATACCATAGGACGATTTCATGTTTTCTAGGGACCAAGTCTCACAACTTTCCCAAAACATAATCCATCATGTTGTCAAACAATGCTCCCACTACGACAAGGCACTACATACAATTGTGTATCAGATGTGACATGCGATGTAGTTTAGTTGTGGTAATTCTCTTGTACAATTGCTACTAAAATTTATGTTTCCCTTCTCACACTTTTTAAGAACATTTTATACATGGTTTTGTGATTTATTACATAGTCCCCTTCCAAAATTCTAGTGTTTTTGTTAACAATCACTTTCTTGATCTTTTGGACTATTAAATAAATCACCCTTCATTTTTCTTGGATTTTCCAAAATGAATTTAATAACTCATCATCTATCTAACCATTTCCATAAGAGTCTTATTCATTCAATCCGCCACACCATTCGGCTGGGGTTTGCCCGGTGTTGGCAACTTTGAATTCAATCCCAACCTCTGATTAATAGCTCCTATTATCCCAAGAGGTACTCGCCACCACGATTAAATTGTAATGACTTGATATATTTTCCATGACGCTTCACGGCATCAGCCATGTACTTCTTGATTTAATCATGATACTCAGACTAGCAGTGCATTAAATAAATAAATCTTGTTTCTAGAATAACCGTCAAATAAAGTGACGAATATTCATAAACATCTCTCGTCGGGATAATCCTAGAATCGCATAAATCAGATTAAACTATTTTCAACATATCTTTACATGGCTCTTTACCACTATATCATATTCACTTCCAAGTAAGGCTCAGAAGTTCGATAGTTTCCACTTTCAATAAACCTAAGGGTCCACTGGCTATCAACTTTCGAATCATACTTAAGCAAAATAATCTAGTCTTAGAGGCCAAAGGTATGTTTAGTTCATCTCCGAAGATTTTTTTCTCTTGCTAAGATTAGAAGATGTTTTATTAATTACTATTTGTTGCACCGTGGGATAAACATGATTTAAGAGTTAACAAATTGTCCACCAACGTACCAAAATAGATTATAGCTCTATCCTTCATTATAATGACTATGTCATTTAGATGCAATAGAGTATCCATATGTTACAGCATAGAAACTGAAATTAAATTCTTCCTATGAAACGTAGGTAAAGATAATTTCTTAAAATCAAACATTTATTCATATCATAAGATTAATAAACAACTCTCACTGCAACAGCCACTACTTTCGTTGAATTTACCTATGTATACAGTAATCTCATCATCACTTAGTTATAAATATTTAATGATTCTGGTATCTACACACAATGTGTCAATAGATGCCATCACTATTCATGCTTCAACTACTAGTGAATATGATACTTACCTTGTTCATGTCTTGATGAAATTAGGTTTGCTTCGCCACATGTTTTATCAGAAGTTTACCACCTATACAATCTCTTGTAATTCAGGTGAAACTTGCTCAAAAAAAAATAGACAAATTGTGGAGAATAAATTGACCTAGGTTACCCTTTCAATTTACCTAGGTTACCCTTTCAATTTATACTCCAAGGACATCCAATTCATTCATCAAGTTTGACTATGACCTCTTGCCTTTTTATCTTTCTCAAGTATCCGAAGAGTCACATGAGACCATCATATTTCTATGAACATCTCGCCTCTTCACTAGAGACTTTAATAGGCACTAGAGGGCATACGTAGTGAGAACACATTTTTATTTTCCTAAGCAGTAAGAATTAAAATCAAGATTCTTATCAATCATTTATTTTGGACCAGTAAATATGTTTTCTTTTATTTAACAATAAGTGAAATACTATTCAAAAAATTCAGAGAATCAAGTAAATAAATACGACGATCAAAACACTTCGAATTTAAATTTTATATTGATTCCCTCAATAAACAATATAAAATAAATTCACCGACATCTCAAGCACCGTGAATTTGCATGTCACGATAGTGTGGACGTATACAAACCCTAACATTCGCAAGAGAAGGTTTTACCCATTAATTTCATACGTCAAAATTAACATTATGACTCAATGATTAATAGTTTGTTGTCCTTTAGCCATGCAATTTAATATTAGTGACTCTGTTGGGGAGGATACATATTAATTACACCTAAGTGTATATCATTATTTGATATTAAGTATGTTACCCAAGTTTGTGTGTCTTACAGTTGAAGAAGTCTACACGCCCTCAAATAATTTTCTAAAATCATCAATTATTAATTTGTACCAGTGATCCGCAAATAAAACTCATCTGTTGGGGAGGAAGGCACTATAACTGACTCAAAAGCTTACTTGCATCACATTACAAATAATAATTATTTCATAAAATTTATTCCAGTGATCCACATATAAAACTCATCCGTTGGGGAGGAAGGCACTATAGTCGACTCATAAGCTTACTTGCATCACACAATAACTCAATAATGGAGGCTGCGGGATTAATGGACAATCCCTCTCCCACTTAGTTATTTGACAAGAGGGTTTTTGCATGCATATAATATATATACCAAATATAAAATACATAATTTAGCATGCTATTATTACGGCAAATACGGCAGTAAATCAAATAGCACATGCAATCTAAATATATAATAATAATTGGCAAATAAAACAACTATAACAATTACATATAAGGAAAGAAAAAAATTTGTCAAAAATATAATTGACTAGGTCAACTCTCCATCAATGACTTGCACATGAAGTAAGCATTCTTATGCCCAAAGCCACACACGGATACACTGCAACCATCACCCATGCTCAATCCCAGCCATTATCCGCCAAAAAATGCACTGCCGGCGTCGACCACTGATCACACACCACCTCACGCGTCCAGCAGCCTCCGTTCATGCTCCAGAAAGGTTCCTGCCCGGCTGGGTTAGAGCAGATTGTCAACGACAACTAGCCTATTAGCGTGCTGAACTACCTTGACAGAATCGCACGCCTTCCACGTGCAGCCCACAGGAAAGCTTCCTTCCTTCAGAAGATGCACTTCTAACCCGCACAGCAGCCGGCGATGATGCACGATAGAGGCACAAGTATATAGCCGATCATGCTCGACGATCGACCTACCGAGCCGTCACCTATATAACTATGTTAACATCGTTCTCTCGCCAACAGTCATCGTTAGCCAAGCTTCTCCACCGCAGATTTCTACCATGCCAGCGCCGGAGAAATAAAGCCACCAAATCACTGCAAACTCACTCCGAATCCTCCACAGACCCGCTCGGAATTACTCATCAATCCTCAGCAAACTACAGACCCAATTGTAAATTTTGAAAATCTAGTCAAAATGTCGCGAGCAAACTCTGCAGACCGACCAGAATCCAGGCCACTCCATATCGAAACACCCAAGACCCAATGGAAAACTGGGCCAGACTCGACCAGACAACACTTGATCCGCTTTGCTCCGCGCCCATCAGCAACTGCAATAGATTTTTGGAAGTTGCAAACCAGCCGCTGCCACTCTCTGCTAACGTCCTTAGCTACTGCAAGCCCGTGCTGGAAATCTATTCGTGATAGCCACGGCTCGCCAGCGTAGACGGATTCACTTGGTTAACCGCGTGGCCCTCCGATCAGTTGTCGTTTGATGCCAATTCCCTGCCAGTCCCACAAAAACACCAGGCCCGTCGCAATGCCTTGTGGGTTTCGCTAACCCTAGGCACTTCGGACCAGTATACATTGCTCAACTTCAGTCGCTGATCGCAACTTACAGTGTCGAACAATTGGTCAGCCGCCGTTCATCAACCACTAGGTGACATCTCATCATGGTGTCTCCATGGTCGTGATTTGTACGGTATAGTGTGTCGTGGTGATCAATTCATAGTTTTGTAGTCGTGAAAACATCTTAGCGTTTTTACAGATTTCATAAAATTCAAAACCCTAACTATCATGCGATCATTATTCAAAAATAATTCACATTAAACCCTAGCCCAACGTGTCACGTTAAGCATTAGAACCTATGCTCTGATACCAATTGTTGACGTTTGGATCTTTTGATTAACGTAAACCGTTAGGGTTCCATATGTTTCTAAATTAGCTTAAGCAAGAAATCATAGAAACGTATTATCTTTCACCAGGGTATATTGAAGAAGAAAGATTCTCACCGGCAGCCTGCGCAGCCTCACTGTTTTAGGCATAACTCTCTCATCTGATATCCATTTTGAGTGATCTATGCCCCCAAAACGATCCTCTCTTCCGTGGCCATCGGTGTATCATATGTACAGTTTGGACTTATCCATAATTTTAGAAAAATCATGGAAGTTGACAGACAGCAGCAGCAAACAACCTTCCGATCTTCTGTTGTATTCCTAAGCCACGTCTTGACGTTGTGTGGGCAACGATCTGCTAAACGATCTCAGTCTACAAACCTAATCTGCCTTTCACATGTTTAGGCATGATTAACTTATTTTTGGATTGATGAGATTGACTATTATATGGGCTACAACAGGGACCAGGAGGAGAAATTAGGTTTGGGCCTCCATTAGGCTTAAGCATCCAAGTTTAGCACAAAACTTATACTTAAGTCCAATAATAATAAAACAGCCCACTAAAGAAGTATTATTGCACTGCCATCCTAATCCCAAATTATGTTATGGGCTCCATTATGAGCCTGTTAGTCTCCCCGTGTTTAAGATTCAATGTCCATTAATTAATTAAATTACTGACAACTCATTTAATTAATATATGCACCGAGAGCAGTACTACTCAACCTTATTATCATGTCGGAATAAATCCACCTGCAGGGTTTACATGATAATCATTATGAGTTCCTCAAGAGAACATCATCACCAGTTCCTTTAGGACACGGATTCCTTCTACAATCAACAGCACACCATAGAGACAGCACAATCTCCTAACTCACCGAGAATATTGATTTAATAATTAAATCTCACCCATTGATGAATCAAAGAAATAAATACTGGCTTATGTGTCGAGGTTATTATATAGGGATTAAGAGTATGAACATCCTTAATAACATAGATCAAGTTCTATTATATAGTCAGTATGAACCAAACAATCTTGACACGGTCCTGTTCAATACACAAAGTGCACTAGCGCAATTTTATAGTCAAGACAGACTAATGCAAAATCACACTAAAACCATACTGATAGATAGTCTCCGTCTATCTCGGCTGTGAATATCTGTTTATACTTTATAAGGAGCCGATAATATGATCTTCTGTGTGACACTGAACACCACATCATCTACAGTATAAAGTAAATTTTGTAACAACATTATTGCAAATGTTTGATCACATGATTCTTATTTCAAACATTGTCTAAACATTGTTCATACAAAAAGGTAGACTTTTAGTATACAATCCAACATGTGGATATCTTGTTTTGCCTTTTTTTGCATCAGTTTGTGTGGTTGCGGATAGATGTAATTGGGGGAGATTGTTGATGTGAAGTGTTAAGACCACTTTCGTCACATCTGGAATCACACCGATCTTCCACCAGTTATAATTTAACCACTAACATGTTTGTGTGGTATTGTGATTGATGTTGCTTTAAGGGTTGTGGCAGTTGAATGAAGATCGTGCAGAAAGGGACCCACAAGCCTGGAGAGCAATCTGAAAAGTTCAAGAAGTCCAGAAGATTCTAGAAGTTGAAGATAACTACCCATTATAGTGGGTTGGTTATTGCTGATCATGGGTGGTTTCTATACCTCCTAGTAGACCACTTATTTGAAGAGGCCTGCAGCATGATTCACGTCTATAAATAGAAGTTTTCAGACTTCATTTCTGGTGCGTGGAAAAACTTGGAGAGTTACTACAAAGAGAGTCTCCAGACTTAGAGTTTATTTTACTAAGTTCCTCTTTTAGTGTTTTCACTGGTGTTGTAACATCTCGTTCTGCATCACGTATATGATATTATCCCATACGTTTTATGTGTACTATTTAGAGGCAGTGAAAGTGCATACTTGAAGTATGACTTAAATCTAACAATCTAGGTTTTGCCGTTTGGGAATACGTTTAGGATTTATATCTGCGTATGTATTCGAAGAGTGAAAGAAATGTTTTCATCTCTTTGAATCTGATTTTGTAATCACTTTTTCCAAGTATAGTGATATTTTTGCCATGAGGCCGCTACAATCTTATTTATCAGTTTGTAGAAAGATTAAGTAATTCACTGTGTTAAGTCTTTTGCTGTACAAACTTGCAATCTTATATTCAAGTTTAATATTCTGATAAGAGTCGGTATTATACAAAGTATCCCACTTTTAGGACAACATCACTAATGTAAATGCACTTACACCACTGGGCACTCGACACAATCCTATCCTCTGATAAATAGCTCCTAACCATCTTGAGAGGTACACGCCACCACGATCATATCGCAGTATCTAGATATATTTTCCATGACACCTCACCACATCCTTGTATACCTTGATTTTATTAAAGAACCCAAACTTGTGGCGCATCAAATAAATATAACGGTATCCGTAATAATCATCAATTAAGGTGACGAATATTCATAACCGCCTCTCATGTGGATATCTAAGGATCGCATAAATCCAAATGAACCAATTCCAACACATCTTTGGATCTATACCCATTTGTCTTAAAAGGCCTTTAATCATATTCCCTTCCAAGCAAAACTCGCAAGTTAGATAAATTCTGCTTCCAATAAACCTAATGGTCCATCGGCTATAAACCTTTGAATCCTAGTCAAATTAATATGATATATTCTTAGATGCCAAAAGTATGTTTGACTCATTTTCGAAGGTTCCTTTCTCTTATTAGAATAAATGACACATTATTAAATTTAATTTGTTGCACCATGGGAGAAAACATGATTTAAGAGTGTACAAATTATCCACCAATGTACCATAACAGATTATAGCTCCATCATTCGTTACAATGACCATGTCATTCAAACAAAATAGAGCATCCATCCGTAAATACATAGAAACTGAAATCAAATTCTTTCTAAAAGAATGTGCGTAAAGACAATTTCTCCAAATAAAAATGTTTATTCCTATCATATGATAAATAAACCTCTCCAACTGCAACAGCTGTTACTTTCGTAGCGTTACCCATGTACACAGTAATCTCATCATCACTTAGTCATCGGGTTTGGTAGAACCTGATGAGAGTGATAATTCACGTGTTTTGAGCTCCGATTTGTGGAAAAATTGAGTATGATTTGATCTATTATCAAGACGAATTGGGATGTTTATGAAAAATACACGAATCAGATGCTACTGAGGCTATTGGAGCATATTTGTACAGGAAAACAGGTCTTAAGTGCTCGAAATCGGAAAACACGATTTGAGAGGTGTAGTTCGATCGGGGAAGGATGTTCGACCGGTATCAGCCTGGTCGAACAACATTAGTGAAGTTGAACGGGAGATGTTTCAACTTACAGAGAGGTCATTTGACTAATGAACCCCGTTCGACCAGGCAAAGTCAAGTCGAAATACGTAAGTCAAGTCGAAAGGCAAGCAGAGACGAAGTTCAGTTTACAGACACGTCGTTCAATCTCAGTTCAACCAAGAGGTCCTATTTGACCACTCCAGGTCTGCTCTAACGAAGACACATCAGCTCCAAAATGTCAGGATTTCACCTTTAGTGCGTGCATGTGCGTGTTTTCTATGAAAAAGCCTAGTAAAGTTCCATGAGGAGAAGTAAGAAGTATAAAAAGGGATACCGATCACACTAAAAATAGAGTTAGATTCCAAATCCATCCTACACCACATCCGAACCTTAACTCCATCTACAGGAGCTGTAGAGAGAGATTCGTACAGCTAGTCAAGTGAAAATTAAGTGAAGATTAAAGACGGAGCGAGAAGCGACGGCGTCCATCTCTAGGGTTTACTTCGCAACTTAATCTTTCTTGTAATTTTCAAGACTATGGGCAAGATCTATCCAATCACCATGAACGTTCTTCGAAGCATCATGGGCTAGAACCGCTTTGGTAGTTCTATGGTTATGATGGATTTTATCTAGTTAATTGAACTTCCGTGTGTATACTCCGTACAACACTACTTGTGGGTTTATTTTATATAAGACTATGCATTTTTAATTCATACTCAGAGTTGTTTTGTGTATCATTAACTGTTATGTAGAGTATGGACACATATCTTGGTTATTGATTGAGTGCGTTCACTGCTGAGCAGGATTCTATGTTATGATTCTAAGTGAGGGGACTACGAAGCTTCATTAGAACTATCTTATATGAATACTTATCAATTGAATTTATTTCGGGTTAGTAAGTAGGATGAAGAGGATAATTATATAGTACCTATAAAGGGAGATCATACCGGGTTAGAGTACTTAGTCCACGGAAATAATTGATACTGATAGTACCTAGAAAGGGGGTGTAATTATATCTCTTGCTCTGAGGTAATTCACACGTGTTACACGCTTATCTGCTTGGTATATAGAGTAGATTTTCATGGCTTAGTGATGCATCCATAATCCACAAGGTAGAGTCGGACATTGACATACGGAAGGGAGATTAATTAGTGAAACTGGATGGCTCGAAGAGCTACCTATCTTTTCACTTGTCAACTCTCATTTATCTCTACCGTCTCTATTTTATTTGTTATTTAATTATTTGTTCATTAGTTTAATAACTATTCTCCAATTAAATTACCAACAATAGTTTCTTTTAGATTAGATAATAATAAATTGATAACCAAATGTTCTTTGGGTTCGATAAATATAACTTAGTCGCTTATCTAAGCTACAATCGCATCCTTCATACTTGGGGATTAAAATTGTGTGTTGAGAAAACGCCAAATAAGTTTATGGTGTCGCTGCCTGGGACGGTTGTCCTTATCAAATTTATTGTTGCATTTTATTTGAAACTATTCCATACTTATCTTTAGATTCTAACGCTATATTTCTCTTAGGTGTATGCACACTAGATTAAAGGTAGGAACATTAGTGGCTTTTGATCAGGAAATTGGAACATCATCGAGGAAGAAGAAGGCAAAGAAGAAGAAAAACAAGAACGTGGAAGCAACTGAAGATCTTAATCTAGGAGTTGAAGTTGGAGTGCTGAACCCGAAAGCGATTGAAGCTGCAACCAGAGATAACTCGGAAACAGAAGCAGTCAACATGGCAGCGAATCCGGATAATCTTGCCATCTGTGAAGTCTTTAAGAACAACTGAGGAGGCAATGTGGGGCTGTTAGGAGCGCGAGGAGCCGATGCCGATTTTGATCTTTATCCCGCTCTTATCAGCATGATAAATAGGAGTCCCTTCTCTGGGGGAACCTTTGAGGATCCTCAACAGCATCAGAATAAGTTCCTGGGATATGCAAGCACACAAAAAAGCGCAGGGAATCATGAAGATGCAAGGAGGATTATTTTGTTTAAATTCTCGCTTACTGAAAGAGCGAGAGATTGGTACGATACTCTTAATGCTGCTGAATGCACTACCTGAGAACAATTGAAATTGAAGTTCTTGGAGCGATACATGCCACCTTCAAAGGTGTTTAAGATGAAACAAGAAATCAATCAATTTATTATCGTTGGTAATGAGAAATTTCATGAAGCATGAGACAGATTCAAGGACAAGCTTAGAAGGTCTCCACAGCATGGCTTGTCAAGAGCTCAGTATATTAGTATATTCTACAATGGATTGGATTGTGATTCTTGAGTGTTACTTGATGCTTCTTTGAATGGAGCATTGCTTAGAAAGTCATCCATTGAGGCCGAAAAGCTCTTTGAGGATATTTAGATGAATTCAAGAGATTGGCCAATTGATAGAGTGAGAGGTATCTATGTCCTAAGAAAAGTAGCACAGTTTGAACATATGATGGTAAAGTCGAGTAGAGAAGATGAGATCGTCTCGAGCTTAGCTAATATCAACAAGCTACTTGAAACTCAGCAGAAACAGATTACTGATTTTTCACAGAGAGTACCAATGATGATGCAGCGGGATGACGGTGAAGAAAGATCGATCCAAGAGGATTTAGAAGAAGCAAACTATGCTATGGGACAAAGTATTCAAGGAATGAGGTATCCGAACAATCAAGAAAATAGGAATTACCAAGGGAACTACAACAATCGTGGTCCTTCGGGTAACTATCAACAACTAAGGAGGCCAGAGTTTTCATAGAGCAATCCGAATGCGGCTATGCAACCTTCTGTTAGTGTTAATCCTGGTGCTAAGACGGAAGAAGGGAAACCTGGTTTGGAGAATATGGTGAACCGTTATGTGGCTAGGAATGATGTAAGTGTGAATCGTATTAAGATTAAAATAGATTTGAATCATGAGGAGTTGTCCAAGCAAATAAAAGACCTTACCTTGTTGATGGGGAAATGGCAGGGAATGTGAACAAGTTGACGCAAACTATTAAGAAGGGTAAGCTCTCGTCTCAGAGTATTATGAATCCTAAATCTTGTCATGCCATCACATTTAGGTCAGGGATGCAGTACAAAGGTCCAATGAAGTCGGTGGACGAAAACGAAGGAGGCAGGAGCCTTGTTCAACCAACATTACCAGTTCAACCAGAACTATGGTCGAATTAAGGTCGAACAGTTTTCGGAAAAATAGAGTTACGATGCTCTGTTTTCTATTTTGCCGTTCGACCAGACTATTCTGGTCAACCCATGGTCGAATAGGCACCTGTGGAAAAAAAAAGATCGAGTTTAGTTTATAGAGCCCCCGTTCGACCAGATTATTATGGTCGACCTATGGTCAAACCTGCACTAGACAAACTGAACCCATTTACAGAGTCTTTGTTAGACCACACTCATGTTGTTCGACCAGACCATTCTGGTCGAACAGTGGTCGAACAACTTCACGTACCTCCTATTTTGATACGGAATGCTACACCTGTTGTTCAGAACACTCCAGAGCCATCATAAGAGCAGGATACTGAGCATATAGTAGAGAAGAAGTGGGAAAGAGCCAAGAGATTGAAAGTCGAGAAGGACAAGGCGAAGGAGGTTGAACGTGATGAATGGGGAATTCCTAAAACCAAGATACCTCCTCCGTTTCCTTTTAGGATAGTGAAGAATGGATTGGAAGATAAGTTCAAGAGATTCCAAGATATAATGAACAACATAAGCTTGAATATTCCTTTCTCCGAAGCAATCATAGAGATGTCGTACTATGCCCGATTTCTTAAGGATATCATATTGAATAAGAGGAGCTTGAATGGAGTAAAGACAGTGAATCTATCAAAGAACTACAGCTTTATCATTCAGAGGAAGCTACCAGCTAAGTTGAAAGATTCGGGAAGCTTCACTATTTTATGTGAAATTGGAAGGGGGCCGGCATGAAAAGCTTTGTGTGATCTTGGTGCAAGCATCAACTTGATGCCTTTATCTATATTCAAGAAGTTAAGTTTGGGGGAGCTCACTCCCACAACAGTGGCTCTACAATTGGCTGATAGGTCCATGACTTTTTCGAAGGGTGTGATTGAAGATGTACTTGTAAAAGTAGACAAGCTTGTCTTTCCTGTGGATTTTCTTGTGCTAAAGATAGAAGATGACAAGGATAATGTCCCTTTTATCTTAGGGAGGCCATTCATTGCCACTGCTGGAGCTATGATTGATGTTCAAAAGGGGGAGCTTAGATTGAGAATGGATAAAGAAAAGGTTTTGTTCAACCTAGATAGGGCATTGAAGATGCCAATGGAGATGTATGTCACAACATTGATGTGGTGGAGGAGATCGTAAAGGAGGATATCTCCTTGATCCTATCGAAGGATCCCTTGGAGACATGCTTGGCGGAGTCTCTTACTTTTTCCACCACGGAGCTAGATGAGCTCTCTAATGAGGTATGTATTGAATTTCTTGAAAATTTACTTTCTTTGGGTGATGACAGGTATGAATCTAAAAGAACCAAGTTTGTAGAAGTTAAGTGGACTAGGCAATACCTCCCATTGGATAGAGAAATCACACTAAAGGAAGATAAGAAGGAGGAGTTGAAACCACTACCAGAGCATTTAAAGTACACCTACCTTGGTGACAATGAACGTATCCGGTAATTATATCTTCTTCTCTTATTGATGATCAACTTGAAGAGTTGTTAGATGTGTTTAGGAAGTATAAGTCTGCTATAGGTTGGACTCTAGATGATTTGAAGGGTATTAGTCTATCGTATTGCATGCATAAGATTAGGTTACTAGATGAAGCTAAGGGATGTATTCAGAATCAACGGACGGTTAATCTCGCGATTCAAGAAGTGATTAGGAAGCAAATCCTAATGTGGTTAGATGCAGGAATTATTTATCCAATTAGTGATAGTCCCCATGTGAGTCCACTGCATGTTGTAGCTAAAAACAGGGGCATGACTATTGTAAAAGCCGATGATGGCGAGACCTTAGCCACTAGGATCCCTACGGGATGTCATGTGTATACGGATTATAGGAAATTGAATAAAAATACATGCAAAGACCACTTCCCTCTTCCTTTCATGGATCAAATGCTTGACTATCTAGCAGGGTATGAGTTTTATTGCTTCTTGGATAGGTACTCGGGTTATAATCAAATCATGATTGCACCCAAGGATCAAGAAAAGACGACTTTTACTTACTCGTATGGAACTTTTGCTTTTAGGAAGATGCCTTTTGGGTTATGTAATGCACCTGCTACATTTTATCGTTGCATGATAGCCATATTTGATGGTTTGATAGAAAAGATCATGGAGGTGTTTATGGATGATTTTTTTATTTTTAGTTCCTCCTTTGATATTTATTTGTCTAACCTATCTACTGTTTTGAAGAGATGTCAAGAAACTAATCTTGTCTTGAATTGGAAGAAGTGTCACTTCATGGTGAGAGATGAGATTATTCTTGGGCATCATATTTCTGCCAAGGGATTGTAGGTTGATCGAGCAAAAGTAGTGGCCATTGAGAAGCTTCCACCACCTACGAATAAGAGAGGAGTGCGGTCCTTCTTTGGACACGTCAGATTCTATAGGAGATTTATCAATGACTTTTCAAAATACTCCAAGCCCTTATCTCACTTACTTGAAAAGGATGTTCCTTTTGTTTTCAATGAAGAATGTCTAACAGTTTTTTTAGGTTTTGAAAGAGGCGCTTATTACTGCACCTATCTTGATCACACTGGATTAGACTCAGCCGTTTGTACTTATGTGTGATACAAGTGATCTAGCACTTTGAGTGATGCTCGGGCAGCTGAAGGAAAAGAAGGTCTGCGCCATCTACTATGCGAGCAAAACTTTTGATGCAGCATAAAAGAACTACTATGTCACTGAAAAGGAATTTTTAGCTATTGTGTATGCATTCAACAAGTTTCGACAGTATTTAGTTGGCATGAAGACTATAGTTACACGGATCATTCTGTGATCCAGTACATGATGGAGAAGAAGGAAGCGAAGCCCAGAATTATTCGATGGATCCTTCTTCTACAAGAGTTTGATATAGAGATCCGAGATAAGAAAGGAACGGAAAATGTCTTGGCGGATCACCTATCAAGGTTACAGATAAGGGAACAGTGTGATGACTCTTTTGAATACACTGAAGAGATGTTCCCGGATAAGAAGATTATGGCAGTGTTTGTTGATGGAGCGGAGACAGCTTTCGTAGTGACCGCGCAAGGAATGGAAGCATGGTATGTGGATTATGTCAATTACATTGCCGCAGGTGAAATTCTGAAAGATCTCGATAGGTATCAACTTGCCAAATTCAAGAGAGATGTTGAGACTTTCATATGGTATGATCCATTTGTCTACAAAATTTATGTGGATTCTATCGTTTGTAGGTGTGTGTCCGAGATAGAGATAGAGAGTGTTCTTAATTTTTGTCATGCACAACCTAACGGGGGGCATTTCGAAGCCCAAAAGACTGTGGTGTTAAGCATAGGGTTACTACACCCTATCACCCTCAAGCGAATGGGCAAGCGAAAGTCTCTAATCGGCAAGTAAAGCAAATCCTGGAGAAGGTGGTTGGAACCAAAGGAAGGATTGGACTATGAATCTCGATGATGTTTTATGGGGGTTCCGAACTTCATACAAGATTGTGCTAAGAATGTCACCTTATCAAATCGTCTATGGGTAACCATGCCACTTACCCATAGAGATTCAGCATAAGTCTTTTTGGGAAGTAAGGAGCTTGAACTTGTCTATATCGGAGGCTAAGGATTTGAGGTTGACTCATATCAATCAATTGGATGAGTTTCGAAGTGAAGCTTTTAATAACTCGATGATCTATAAGGAGCGAATGAAGAAGTAGCATGACTCGAAGATCATTTATAATGAGTTCAAACAAGGAGATGAGGTATTACTTTTTAACTCTCATTTTAAGCTTTTCGCAGGGACATTGGAATCGAAGTGGACCGAGCCGTTCATTATCAATAGAGTCTGCGGAGGGGGGAGTTTTGAAATCATGGACAAAAACACAGACATCATAGCAGCGAATGGGCATCGATTGAAGTATTATAAGTCACCGGATGATGCATGTGTCATATTTGAAGATACCTTACATTAAGTGGTACCGTCGTGACTCTTCGATGTTAAACAAGAGCACCTGTTGGGGGCTTTTCCTCCCATTTTATTGCTTTATTTATTTTGTGTGAGTAAGAAATTTTTATATTTAAGGTGCTTACTAATCGGCAATTACATCTCTTTGCAAACTTAGTTTTGACTTTAGTTTCTACTAAGTTTAGGGGGGTGTGATGTACTTACCTTATTGAAGCACCATGAGTATAAGCTTTTCTTTGTGACGTTTGCTAGGGGAGTTGATTTTTTGCGGTGTATTGAAACTTTAACCTGTTTTGATGTGTCGATTTTTTTTGCAATTTGCCTAGTGTTTAGTGGTGTTTTATTTATTTTAGTATGAGCGGAGTATTATACATAATTTTTATATAGTCTTATAGTGGTTCTCTAGCTTTTGTTTTGGGTATTATGATGTTTGATGTTGTCCTAGAGTTTGAGTTTTGCAGGGAAAGACGAGAAAAGTACGAAATTTTAGAAGCTCAGAAGCTTGTTCGACTAAACTCTACTGTTCGACCAGTGTATTGAGGTCGAACGGTGGTCGAACGAGGTGTCTGAACATGAAACCAACTTACAGAAGCTCAGTTCAACTTGCCATTGTTGTTAAACCATAACTATAAGGTCGAACGGTGGTCGAACAGAACAGGGGAGAACAGGGGGCAATTTTTCAGTTTACAGAGGTGCAGTTTGACCTCACACTGTTGTTTGACCAATATATTTTGGTCAAACAAAGGTCAAATGAGGTCATGTTTTATGGGCAGGCTCGCGCAGTTCGACCAGAAGCCCTAGTTTGACCAATCTGTTCGAGTCAAACTGGGTCTGAAATCGTGAATAAAGGTCAGTTTCTGTGTGTTCTTCGACCAATTCCCATCACCCTTTATCGAGCACTCATCCCGACTTGTAAGAACTTCATTCTAAACTCTTCCCACACTTAATTCTTCCTCTCCACACACTTCCACAACCATGTTTTGAAGGATTCAAGTCCGATTGAGGGCAATTTCATTCGAAATTTTGGGAATTTTCGCCGTACATCACACACACCATGGCCGGAGATAAAGGTATGTTTTCCTACTTCTTTACTCTTGAGTTGAAGTGATTATGCTTAGTGAAGGTTGGGTAAGTGGATTAAAACATATGCTTAGTTAGATTTGAAGTGATTGAATTTGGTGTTCTTGTTGAAATTTTACATGAATTTGCATGATACAATTTATGTTGGATTATTGAAATTTTGTGAAATTGATGATGCATATCTTGCGGGCTTGAGTTTAATTTCGAATTATATATATGGGCGCGTTGATTTGAAGTGTTAATGTTGTGCAATTGAATGTGGGAGATGAGCATGCTTATGGTTTTTGTTGAGCTTATGTTGAAGTTGAGAAGCATGTTTAATGTGTGTAGTAATTTCAAGACTATTGATTGTAATTGTCTCATGATTGAAAGTGTTGAGCATATATTTGTTATAATGATTAGATGAACACTTGAAATTTTGTGCAATTAAGCTTTGAGTTGATTATGGCATGCGAATTTGAAGTCTTTAGTAGAATTCATGCTTTAATAAGTCTTAATATTGGTATACTTGCTTTATCTCTTTTATTGTGTATTGAAATATAGCCTTTGTAGATAAAGAGATTGCTTCATCTTCTAAGAGGAAGGAGACTAAGTCTCCTAGGAAAGGTGATGTTGCCAAGAGATTAAAGTCTGATAAGAGGAGACCTTCCGATTTTGGTATAGAGATCGATGATTGGGAGGAGACAAAGGAGTTGTGGGCAACCATTTCGGATAAGATAACAAGGACTCGTTATCAAGATGATCAAGTGATGGTGGAAATAAACATCATCAACGATATTTGTTGGATGTTCAATCGAGTAGGGATCACTAGGTTCATGGAGATGAAGAGGAAGACGTATTTCCATATTACTACTGAGGTTTTATGCTCGATGAGAGTCAATCGTGGAGATCATTATCTTTCTTATGGTCTGTGGATGCAGATTGGTGGACGGGTGCAGCTGATGTATGCCAGTGAGCTCAATGAGATGATTGGTTCTCCGAATGTGTCTAAAGTAGAGCATGCTGATTCCAATGCCGATGAGTTTTGGAGATCTATCTCGGGAAGGCGAGATCGTTATAGTTTGAACACTGCTAAGGTTGTCTTTATCCGCAACCCCGTGATAGCCTATATGGACTGGATACTGAGCAACACACTGTTTGGTCGATCCGAGGGCAGTTGTATTCCAAGGGGCAGTTGTATTCCAAGGGGGAGTTGTACGTGCTCTGGTGTATGTTGAATAGAGTCTGCTTCAACATTGCGGCTTATACTACAACATAAGTGGCATTACATAACACTCAATAAATGTTACTTAACAATGAAAAAATGTTATTATAGGTCTTAAGTAACATTTTTTTCGGTGTCGTTGTTGCCATCTAAAGTCTAATTTTACAATTTTTATCTTATGATAACACCTCATGTCAATTTTAACACTTTATCGTTACACTTTAAAAAAATGTTATATATACGCTTATATAACACTTAATTTTTCTGATGTAACATTATTTTGTTAACACTTTTGAATTTAATGTAACATTATTTATATTATTTTAGTAACACTTTTAAATATAACATAACATTAAATACATTATTCTAATAACACTTTTAAATATAAAGTAACATTAATTGCATTATTTTTATAACACTTTTGAACATAATGTAACATTAATTACAATATTAAATGTATCACTTTAAATAAATCATATAACACTTTTGTAAAATCATTAAATAACACTTGTGTTAACATTAAGTTTTATGCAATATTTAATAATAATAATAATAATTTTATTAAATTATTATTTTATTATTAAATAATTCATAATAATTTTATTAAATATTATATATATTGATTATTTAATAGTAAATAATAATTATTATATAATATTAATAATTTTATTTAATATATTATTATTTTTATGAAAATGTAAATTAAATTTAGAATTGTATAGTGTATAATACATCAAATACCCAACAATACATAGTAAAAAACTAGCACTTAGCTAGCTAAGGGTAACTTCTACCATCTATTTAGCTGGTTTCATAATTACAATCAGAAATAAAAACAAAATTAAGCTATTGCAACTTCGAATCTTGAACGAGAAAATCAAAGCACCAACAAGCTGCAACTGTAGATTCAGCAGCAGAAACCAGCAAGCATTGAACTCTGAAAAAATGCAACAGCATAGACATCAACAAAGCAAACCTACAACAAAATTGCAGTATATTTAGCAATATTGCAGTATGACGTTCAAGTCTAACACATAAATAGCTGATATTACAGTGAAAATTAAAATTAAATCAGTATTATATTGGACTGTTTAAAACACTCACCTTTTTTTCTTTTCTATCTCGCCATTTTTTACAGAACAATAAAGAAACGTAATTCAGTGCGCGCAATTCATTTCAGTATCATACAGAGACCAAATAGGTTCATAAAAAGCTCTAGCTGATATATCTGCAACATGATCAAGGAAAATAACATGCATACATGAAGATCAAAGTTGAGCTATACTCCTATAATCAAATTCCAATTGACAAACGACAAATAAATCTTTCAGCTCTATATTAAAACCACACAAACTGCACATAAAGCATAAAAAATAAGTAGATACTAATATTAAGAGATATGTCCACCTATGTAGGACAAAGACTCTTGTAATATCCTTTCCAATATTCTAGTCCATTGCTTCAAATACAGGAACAAAAAATTATCAGCCAACTACCTCATTCCTAAAATTAAAACAGAGCATCTGAATACTTAATTAAATTATTTAAAAAAGAATGAGGGTGAGATTCTGCTTGAATAGAATAAGAGTGAACCTTTTAGATTGCGTATCCCAAAGGACAACATCAAGAAATTGCAGAGTTTTTTAGGCAGGTTATATTGTCTCCCTTTAAGAATTTATTGAGATGATGCATATTTGCTTCGTAAGCAAACTTAATAGTAACTTTAAATTCATGTTTCCACCTGCACATACATGAAGCAACAAAAGCACTTCTCATCCAAAGAGTCGCATTATTAGTGTTCGACATCAGATTGTTATACATTGCATTACACATCAGGATTTTATTGTAAACTGTTATAATAATAATTAAAGACTGCACTCTTCATAAAGGTAAAATCAACAACTTAGAATTTTCGCAAATTAAAATCACAATATAACTAAAACTACCATTACACCACTATACAATTTGAAGTACATAATTGTTTTATTAAGAAATAGCAAAATAGATATTAATCTACCTACAACTAATTATATGCACTCAGACTAGCTATCTGAACTACCTTGGCATACTTACGAGAAGAATTATTGCTGAAAGTCCAACAAGTAGAGGATACATAGGTGCATGTGTCAATTCCTGGAAAGAACATAAATAAACTCACAAAAAGCAGTAAATAATTCAACCAGGTCTCAGTTAACATTTTAGCAATTACACAATTCAACAATTATTGTTGTTGTTTTATATGAATTAAGTAAAAATAAATAAATTTAACCTTTCCCCTTGAGAACTAGTAATTGGTTGATTCATTTTAGCTTTTGATTCACTTCTTGTCAAGTTTTACCCCTCATAGTTTTTGCCTTATATAACCTTAGAGTTGTCTTTTAATAGCTGAAATTGACAGCAATCAATGTATCATATTCTGGAAAATGGCAAGTGTATAACCATATACTTGCACATATTAGAAGAGAGGTGGAAACAAGATAAGCAGTTATAATTCATTACCAGCACAAGGGATGTGTCTAAATACTCTCCTCAGTTTATCAGCTAATATTATTCAACATATTACGTAAGATGTGTTCTATGCGCACTGTGTAATGTAGACAAATTGTATGTAACATTGAAGCAACTGGGAAACTAGACGCAAGCAAACAAATGACTTTAACTTAATCAGAATATGTGCCAATCTACTTATCTTATGTATAGCTTTAGCTAACCTCAATTTTCATTTTTATGCTCAAATATAATGCAGAAAACATAAAAATAACATGCTCCTGTCCTTGCTAAATTCATTGAATAAGCCATTCAAGGTGAAAAATCTATATTTATTTGAAAATAACAGAGTATGAGAAGCACTCTCGTGTAAATTCATAACAAACAATAAAGGAATTTAGTACCATACCTAGATCCAGGTTATCATATATAAACATAAAAAAAACAAGAACCTTACACAATTACAATATAGCTTTGCAAGATATAGTCGTCAATTAAGGGGCAAAAAAAAGTAAGAACTAAAACAGGAAAAGAGCTTGACTTTATTTCAAATTAAGCAGGTACAACTTTGAATAATAGAAAATAAAATAAAAGAAAAGAAGAATTGGAATAATTTACCTGTCTTGGGTAATAGATATAGAACGAAAGCTCATACATAAATTACTTGGTAATAATTAGTTTATCGAGTGATCATGTGATGTATAATGATAAAAAGAAACCACAACAATCTTACCACATCCTCATTGTGATCCTTTCCCCTTTTCCTCCTGTCAGGATAATAGTCATGGTCATACTGCAATGATCACAAACGCCTCTTCATAACTACCTTATATGACATTAGACGATTCTTCTATCATGTACACAAAAATAAGGAATTCACATATTATTCTGTCACACCCCAATTTTAATAAATAGGTTTTAAGCGTAAAATTCTTTAATAAAAGCCTTTAAAGAGGAGTATGACCAAGCACTTTGGTTAAATAATATATAAGAGGTACACTAAGGTACAAACGCACACTAGCCGATTAAAAGGAATAAATTACGATTAAAAACAAAACTTTAAAAATGGTTGAACTTGATTTATATTAAGGAATTTCATAAATATACTATACCTCAAGGTACAAGACTTAATTACCAACTCAACCAACAACTAATATTCAAGAATTTCAACATCAAAGCATGAGACAGAATACGTCATTTTTCAATATAATCCATGAATGAAGTTCAAAAACATGCAAATTTCATCAATGTTAAAAGAAACCACAACTCCAATTATTATCATAATTAAACGCGATGGGCAGCAAGGAGATGAATTACAACACTTAACAACTTATGGAAATATTTCAAATAAAATAAGTGCATCTTATTTCATAAAAAAATCGAAGTACGGAATTGCATGCAGTTACCACGTAAATCAAAACAGTAAAATTCTCATGAAGTTTTTCCATGTTCAAACAAATCAAAATATAAATAAAAACATAAACTGCAACTTATTGAAGTTTTTATTAAGTCTCCTTTTGCCAACACACCACCACTTGTACGCTACCGCCACGCTAACCTGAAAGGGGGAGATTGATTGGGAGTGAGCAAACCACCGCTCAGTGAAATAAATTACGTACTATTTATCATTCAAAATCTACTACGAGTGAAATTGAAATTCTTACACTTGTAACTTGAAATTTAAAATCATGTTGGTAAGCACCTTTCGGTTCAATACCCGTGTTGGCAAGCACCTTTCGATTCAATACCCATGTTGGTAAGCACCTTTCGGTTCAATACCCATGTTGGCAAGCATCGCGATTCAATACCCTTGACTTGTACTTAATAATTCATGGATAACATAGCATGTTCATGTATAATCACATCATATAGGGTTTTAATACATAAAACACATAATAAATCCCACCTATCGATCATGTAAAAACCTCGGATTCGTGTGTTGAATGTCGTAATCAGCCCCGTCGAAAACCCTCCTCTCTTCGAAGAAGAACAGCCGTGAAAGAAGAAATAAAAAAAATATAGTTGTATGTGAAGGAACAAAGGAATGATCAACCTCTTATACTTGAATAGCTGGGCCAAATCTCAAAATATAATTTAACGTGTAAGGGAGTCAAACTTTCCTTAGCAAGAGAAATAAATTTGGAAGTGATAGCAGGGGAATATCTCTTAAAAAAATTAAAAGATATGATGATATTTTCTTGGACAGGAAGAAATTTGTTAAATAAGGAAAGTGTATAAAATCATGATTTCTCTTCCATTCACACGGTTTGGAAAGCAAACATGCGGGTTGGACTACGTTTTGTTTGTATTGGGCCTCTATGAGTTGGGCCACAAGGAAAACTCACGTATATAATTTTTTTTTATTTTGAGGTGTTACATCCCTCCCTACTAATAAAAATTTCGTCCTCGAAATTCCAATCATAAAGACATAAATCTTACCCGTGAAGAAATAGGGGTATCTTGCTTGTATTTCATCCTCTCGTTCCCATGTAGCCTCATCTTGAGTGTGCCGGCTCCATTGCACTTTAATGAATGGCACGTCATGATTTCGGGCTCTTACGATCTTTCTTTCTAAGACTGCCTCAGGTTCTTCTTCGTATGTTAGGTCCTTGCTAATCTTGAGTGTTGAGAAGTTCACCACATGACTTGGATCATGAATATACTTCCTTAACATTGACACATAAAAGACATTATGAACCGTAGAAAATTCAGGCGGCAAAGCCAAGCGATAAGCTAGTACTCCTATTCTTTCAAGAATTTCAAATGGCCCGACAAAACGAGGCTTAAGCTTTCCCTTTCTTCCGAATCGTATAACACCCTTCGTGGGTGCAACCTTTAAGAAGACATGTTCTCCGATTTCAAATTGTAGATCTCTCCTTCTTTGATCGGCATAAGACTTTTGTCTATCTTGAGCAGACTTAATTCTTTCTCGAATTACTCTAATCTTGTCCACTGCTTCTTCTATCATTTTGGGGCCTAGGATAGCCTTCTCACCAACATCGTCCCAATATAATGGTGATCTACACTTCCTTCCATAAAGCGCTTCATAAGGGGCCATCTTGATAGTCGCTTGATAACTATTGTTGTAGGCAAACTCGACTAGAGGTAGGAACTTTTCCCATGCATCGTCAAAGTCGAGTGTGCATGCTCTTAACATATCCTCCAAAATTTGGATTGTTCTTTCGGATTGCCCATCGGTTTACGGATGATAGGCGGTGCTGAAGTTTAATCTTGTTCCCATGGCCTTATGCAAAATTTCCCAAAATCTTGAAGTAAAGCGCGCATCTCTATCAGACACTATTGAAATTGGGACACCATGAAGTTTTACTATTTCTTGAACATATAACTGAGCGAACTGCTCCATCTTGAATGTCATCTTCACTGGTAAGAAGTGCGCCGATTTAGTCAATCGATCAACAATGACCCAAATGGCGTGGTTTCCCTTTGATGATCTTGGTAGTCCCACAACGAAATCCATGGCAATTTGTTCCCATTTCCACTCGGGAATCTCGAGTGGTTTAAGCTTTCCGGCTGGTCGCTGATGTTCAATCTTAACTTGTTGGCAAGTTTAACATCTTTCAACGAAATATCCAATATCTCGCTTCATACTTCTCCACCAAAACCTTTCTTTCAAATCTTGATACATCTTTGTTCCTCCCGGATGAGCGGTGTATGGAGCTCCATGTGCCTCTCCTAAAATCTTCTCTCTTAATTCTTCAACCATTGGAACGCATATTCTTCTGTTTAGAGTCAATACTCCCTCATCATCCACTTTGAAGCCATTGTATTCGCCTCCTTGTGCCTTCTTCCTCATTCCTTGCAAAAAGTGATCTTGCTCTTGAGCTCCCTTTATCTCCATCTTCAAACTCGGCAGTATCTCCAATGATGTAAAAGTCGCTCTTGTGCCGGGGGGTGATGTCACCAACTCGATTTGCATCTTGGCGAATTCTTTGATCAACTCCTCACGCTCGGTGCATAGACTACTAAGCTCCATTTTTATTTTCTGACTCAATGCATCAGCTACCACGTTAGCCTTGCCTGGATGATATTCAATTGAGCAATCATAGTCCTTCACCAACTCTAACCATCTTCGTTGTCTCATGTTGAGCTCCTTTTGAGTGAAAAGATATTTCAGACTCTTATGGTCCGTGAAGATCACACATCTTCCTCCATATAGGTAGTGTCGCCAAATCTTCAAGGCATGCACAACTGCCGCCAACTTCAAATCGTGTGTAGGGTAGTTCACCTCGTGCGGCCTCAACTATCTAGAAGCGTATGCAATAACCTTCCCATGTTGCATCAAAACACATCCAAGTCCTTGTTTTGATGCATCATTGTAGACAGTGAATTCTTCGTTTGGATTAGGTATCGTCAATACTGGCGCTGTGGTCAAGTCATATTTTAATTTTTGGAAACTCTCTTCACACTTCTCAGACCAAACAAATTTTTCGCCTTTTCGAGTCAAGCGCGTCAAAGGACCGGCTATCTTTGAAAATCCTTCAATAAATCTCCGATAATAGCCCGCTAGTCCTAAGAAACTCCGAATTTCTTGTACATTCGATGGTGTCCTCCATTGATTCACAGCTTCAATCTTCGATGGATCCACCTCGATTCCTTGCGATGTCACCACGTGTCCAAGAAAGGCGACTTGGTTCAACCAAAATTCACTTTCTTAAACTTCGCGTACAGCTTCTCCTTGCGAAGTGTTTTGAATACTAATCTCAAGTGTTCCTCATGTTGTGCTTCGTCCTTCGAGTAGACAAGAATGTCATCGATGAAGACTATGACAAACTGATCGAGATATTAGTGGAAAACTCGATTCATCAGGTCCATAAACACAGCAGGTGCATTACTTAAGCCAAATGGCATTACAACAAACTCGTAATGTCCATACCGAGTCCTAAAAGCCGTCTTAGAAATATCTGTCTCCTTCACCCTCAATTGGTGGTATCCAGATCTCAAGTCAATCTTGGAAAAGGTACTAGCTCCTTCAAGTTGATCAAATAGGTCTTCGATTCTCGGTAAGGGATACTTGTTCTTCACTGTCAGTCTATTGAGTTCACGGTAATCAATACACATTCTCATCGAACCGTCCTTCTTCTTAACAAATAGAACTGGTGCTCCCCATGGTGATACGCTTGGGTGAATAAATCCCAAGTTCAGAAGCTCTTGCAGTTGAATCTTCAGCTCTTGTAGCTCCATGGGTGCCATTCTGTAAGGGGCCTTGGAAACTGGTGCTGATCCAGGAAGTAGGTCTATCGAAAATTCTACTTGGCGGTTTGGTGGTATCCCTGGCAATTCCTCCAGAAAGACATCTAGAAAGTTTTGCACTACTGGTATGTTGCTGGGTGACACTTCCGAGATCTTAGAGTCCATAATGTTCACTAAATATCCTTGACACGACTTCTTCTTAAGCATCTTTGATGCTTTCGCAGCAGACAAGACTCGGGGTATCACACCACTTTTAATCTTGTGGACGATTTCTTCCTTGGATTCTGGCACCGTTAAGATCACTTCTTGCTCCTTGCACCTGAATATGGCTCGATGGTGTATAAGCCAATCCATTCCTAGTATCAAATCGAACACATGCATGTCTATAACGTAGGGTTTGGCGCTAAAGTTGATTCCTTCTATGTATACGTCGAGGCTATCCACTAATAAATACGTGAGAATCTTCTCTCCCGAAGGCAGACTAATCTCAAGAGGCTCGTCACTCTTGATTATTTCGCAATGAATCTTACAACAATACTTAGCAGATATGAAAGAATGTGATGCACCAATATCAAACAATGCGAAAGCTCGGGAGTTACCCACTGATAAAGTACCTGTAGTGGCTCCTTGTTCCTTATTCTCTTCATTCTGGTTCATGGCGAAGACTCTTCCTTGACCTCCGGTAGCTTGTCTTTGATTCCCTCTTGCGGGCAGTCCCCTTCGATCTGGCACATAGTTACGTGGTTTGGTGCAATCTTGAATTCTATGCCCGAACTCGTGGCATCTGAAGCATCTTCCCTGACCTCTAAGGCATTCACCATCGTGTCTCTTCTCACATTTCGGGCAAAGCGGTTTTATGTTCTCGGTATTTGGGGGTGGATTAGTGTTGGTCCTTGACTGTTTGTTGTTGTTGTTCCTTCCAGAGCTGGAGTCCTCCCACTTTCTTTTGCCCGAGTTCTCCATCGACCTACGATTAATACGTCCCCTCTCAAAACAAGCTTCTATCTTTTGAGCCCTCTGAAACGTATCAGCATATCCCATCTCAGGCAGAGAAGCCATAGCATCCTGAATGTCTTGGCGCAGGCCGTCCACTAACTTCTGAGCTCGTTTCTCTTCAGTATCTACTAGTTGCGGTGCCGCCCGACTCATTTGATTGAATCGGCGCTCGTATTCAACCACGGTCTGATTTCCTTGCTTGAAATGGTAGAACTCGCGCTCTACTTTAGCTCGGTGGGTCCGCGGATAGTAGTTCTCTAGCACTATCCTCTTAAATGCCTCCCATGTGATAGCTTCAGGGTCCTCATCAGGTCTCATTCTCCAATATGAATCCCACCAATGATCTGCATCTTCTGCGAATTGGTATTGCGCACAGTAGAAGCGAACCACTCTCTCGAACATTCCATAAGCTTGTTGAGAATAGGATACGCGACCTCCCTCCATGCCAGGGGTAGCGAACCACTCTCTCAAACAACTGTGCAGTGAACACAGGATAGCTTGTTCGTGGAACCTCTTGAGTCATATTGTGTCGCAGCCCGGCCGTGAAAATAGGATACGCGACCTCCCTCCATGCCAGGGGTAGAGTGTTAATCAGCTTCATACAAGCCCAATAGTTAGTAATTCCATCTCCATAACCTCGAACTTCTCTCCATTCTTGCAGCATTATAGCAATGTGTGTTGCCAAATCATGGCGCGGATCGCGCTGATAATTTCTGTAAGCTTGTTGTCTAGCTATATTGTCCATCTATCATAACACGGTTCCTCTTATCACGTAAGAACAAACTATCTTGCATAGTAATTCATAAACTTGTACATATGGGATAATAAAACTTAACTTGCACATAATTTCACATGTAATCATAGTTGCAAATTTTAAATCTTTCATACCTTGTTTGGCGTGGGCGTCGTACTCGGTGGATGCGTAGCAAGAGACTTAATTATTATTAAATTATTCATGTATATTTCCATAAAAAATAAATCATTTACATATGCATATGCGGAAAAATAAAAATAAAATAATTTTTGAACAAGTATGCAGAATCGCATACCTGCTCTGATACCAATCTGTCACACCCCAATTTTAATAAATAGGTTTTAAGCGTAAAATTCTTTAATAAAAGCCTTTAAAGAGGAGTATGACCAAGCACTTTGGTTAAATAATATATAAGAGGTACACTAAGGTACAAACGCACACTAGCCGATTAAAAGGAATAAATTACGATTAAAAACGAAACTTTAAAAATGGTTGAACTTGATTTCTATTAAGGAATTTCGTAAATATACTATACCTCAAGGTACAAGACTTAATTACAAACTCAACCAACAACTAATATTCAAGAATTTCAACATCAAAGCATAAGACAGAATACGTCATTTTTCAATATAATCCATGAATGAAGTTCAAAAACATGCAAATTTCATCAATGTTAAAAGAAACCACAACTCTAATTATTATCATAATTAAACGCGATGGGCAGCAAGGAGATGAATTACAACACTTAACAACTTACGGAAATATTTCAAATAAAATAAGTGCATCTTATTTCATAAAAAAAAATCGAAGTACGGAATTGCATGCAGTTACCACGTAAATCAAAACAGTAAAATTCTCATGAAGTTTTTCCATGTTCAAACAAATCAAAATATAAATAAAAACATAAACTGCAACTTATTGAAGTTTTTATTAAGTCTCCTTTTGCCAACACACCACCACTTGTACGCTACCGCCACGCTAACCTGAAAGGGGGAGATTGATTGGGAGTGAGCAAACCACTGCTCAGTGAAATAAATTACGTACTATTTATCATTCAAAATCTACTGCGAGTGAAATTGAAATTCTTACACTTGTAACTTGAAATTTAAAATCATGTTAGTAAGCACCTTTCGGTTCAATACCCGTGTTGGCAAGCACCTTTCGGTTCAATACCCATGTTGGCAAGCACCTTTCGGTTCAATACCCATGTTGGCAAGTATCGCGGTTCAATACCCTTGACTTGTACTTAATAATTCATGGATAACATAGCATGTTCATGTATAATCACATCATATAGGGTTTTAAATACATAAAACACATAATAAATTCCACCTATCGATCACGTAAAAACCTCGGATTCGTGTGTTGAACGTGGTAATCAGCCCCGTCGAAAACCCTTCTCTCTTCGAAGAAGAACAACCGTGAAAGAAGAAATAAAAAAAAATATAGTTGTATGTGAAGGAACGAAGGAATGATCAACCTCTTATACTTGAATGGCTGGGCCAAATCTCAAAATATAATTTAACGTGTAAGGGAGTCAAACTTTCCTTAGCAAGAGAAATAAATTTGGAAGTGATAGCAGGGGAATATCTCTTAAAAAAATTAAAAGATATGATGATATTTTCTTGGACAGGAAGAAATTTGTTAAATAAGGAAAGTGTATAAAATCCTGATTTCTCTACCATTCACACGGTTTGGAAAGCAAACATGCGGGTTGGACTACGTTTTGTTTGTATTGGGCCTCTATGAGTTGGGTCACAAGGAAAACTCACGTATAGAATTTTTTTTTATTTTGAGGTGTTACATATTCTATCAGGATTAATCAAATATCCTTTAGCAAGATCCAATTAGCTTTATAATAATATCACAATGAGATTTGAGTTTAACCTTTTGTTCTTATGTTAATAAACAAATGAACACAATTTCCATCTAATAAACATAAAAGGGGTGGCGTTTATTCTTAAAGATATCAAGGAAATTAGCCATAAGAATGTACAACTAAAACACAACTAAATGCAATAACCCAATCAATATCTAGCTATTCAAGTACTCCATGTAGAAGCATCAAACAGGAGAACCATGGTCAGTCATTGATTCAATTATAAACAAACATGAGTGAAATGGCAGCAATACTATGAATGAGAAACTAACAACATTAGAAAATCAAAGATCCAGAAGTAACCTTGTATGATTCCTCCTCCAATCGATCCCTATCAGCCTCGACCCACTCATTATAATACTTCAAGAATACCTTATACCTCTCCAAGCACATATCCAGTTATCCTCAGTGTTCGTTCTCTTCTCCAGCCTTTCCTCCGTATTCTCACTGATGGGTGTTTTCTCAACACACAAAATAATCCCCAAGTATGAAGGATATCAATTGTAGTTTCGATAGGCGACCAAGTGATTATCGAACCCAAGGGATGGATGATTATTAATTTAATTATATTCTAATGAACTAGGACTATGCTGGCAAATTGATTTGTGTGATTAAGTAACTAAATAACAAGTAATTAAAACAGCAACGAAAATAAACAAGCAATAGAGATAATACGACTGTGATTAAGTGAGAAATTAGTTAGTTCTTCGCATCATCCAGTTTTATTATTAATCTCTTTTCCATGCATTGTTGTCCGACTCTGCCTTGTGGTCTATGGACGCATCACTAAACCATGCAAATTCACTCTATAGACACAAGTAAACATGCGTATGACACGTGTGAATATCCTCGAAGCAAGAGATATAATTCACCCCCTTTCTAGGTACTATCACTATCAATTATTTTCTGTGCACTTAATACTCTAACCCGATATGATCTCCCTTTATTGGTACTATGAAGTTATACTCGTTATCCTACTTATTAATTTCAATTAACAAGTATTCATATAAGATAGTTCTAATAAAACTTCGGAATCCATTTACTTAGAATTATAACATGTAATCCTGCTCAGCAGTGAACGCACTCAATCAATAACTAAGATATGTATTCAAGCTCTATGTAACAGTTAATGATGCACAAAACGACTGTAAGTATGGATTTAAAAATATCAATCTTATATAAAATAAACCACAAGTAGTGTTGTACGGAGTTTACACATGAAAGACAAACTAACTCATAAAACCTTCATAACCCTAGAACTACCGAAAGGGTTCTAGCCCATGATTGATCTAGGAACAATCATGGTGGTTGGTAGGATCTTACCTAGAGTCTTGAAAATTACAAGATAAATTAAGAAGCAAAGCAAACCCTAGATGCGGGTGCCATCGCGATTCTCTCCGTCTTGAATCTTCACTTGGTTCTCAGTTGGCTCGACAGCCGAACCTCCGGATGGCAGTAGGGTTTCGGTGGTGAATAGATGATGAAGCGGTGTGTGTTCCTTTTCTCCTGCGAAAGCTCTTCTTTTATACTCATGAAACCTCCTTACGGGCTTAAGATGAGCTTTTGCTTGAAGCACACGTCAAATTGGTAAAAGAAATATGGAATTTCTAAAAATAGAAACAGCGAGAATCCGTTCGACCAAGACATGACTGGTCGAGCAAGGCCTCCTGGTCGAGCAACGGTCGAGCAAGCGTTCTGTAAGTTTTTGCACATTTTGCTCGACTAAGCCTCATCTGCTCAACCAAGATGATGCTGGTCGAGCAACATCTCTTGGTCAAGCAAGCTCTCTGTACGAATCTGCATATTTTGCTCGACTTGACCACCTTGTTCGACTAAAGTGATGATGGTCGAACAACCTTCGAAAATCGCCTAAAAATCATGTCTTCCAATTCCGAGCCCTTTTGATCTGTTTTCCTGTACAAATATACTCAAAAAGCCCTAGTATCCTCTGATTTGTGGCTTTTCCATAAACATACCAATTCGTCTCAATAAAAACTCCATCGTACTCAATTTCCACGCAAATCAGAGCCCAAAATACATGAATTTACACTATCATCACTCACCATCCACTCTCATGACAGAATGCAGCTTATGTGCACCACGAATGAATTCCACTCCTTCTTGTCCACCTACTACTCTCGGGGAGTCCGATTCCAAGGAGGCACTAGGGCCAGCGCCAGAGGCCCACTCCACAAAGTTTGAAGCAGCTCCGAATTTTCTCCCTTAATCTCGAACTGCTTGGCGTAATACTCATCTTCCGTGAGCCCCATTTCAACGATTTTCTTCAGTTGGTACTTGGGGCTCAACATTCTGAAAGCCTCAATTGCTTCTGGAGATTCAAGGGGCACTTCCTCGCCTTCATTGAGAGACTTGCCTGCAAAATCGGCCTCAGGGATGAGGATTTCTTCCCAAGGAGCCCATCCCCTTTCAACCCGGTTTCTTTTTCGGGGTTCTCTTCAGATATTTTCTCCTTGGGACCATAGGATGCGAGAAATTCGTTATCGTCTCCGACCGGGTACTCATCAGACGAGCAGGAGCGGGGGGAAAAGGGAACAAGGCGCTGCGAATCGACAATTTGAAGGGGACGTGGTATTTGTGGTTAATTAGGGGTTTTGAGGGCGAGGGAAGAGCTTGGAGAGCTAGCATTTCGGGATTTTATACTCTTTTCTCCTTCGTAAATAATATCCCAGGGCAAAAATAAATAAATAAATAAATACAAAAAAGTATTGTATTTATCAAATGTAAAGTAAAAGGCAAATATTTGTGCATCACCACCGAGGAACACCTTCGTGTGGGTAATAACTATTTAAGATAAAATAAAATTTAAATTAAATTAATGAAAAGTTATTCACCACTAAAAAATTATTTTATTCATATTTTTTAGTATAAAATAAAAATGATGAATAAGGCAGAATGATGTGCGTCGAGTGCATCATGCATGCACTTTTAGAAACTCTTATACATATATGAATAAAAACATACTCCACACTAATAAATAAAAGGGTTTATTACTCTCAAATATACACTTTTAAGTATATTTACTATTAGATACATGTAATTTAAATAATTACTCTCACATACAAACTATTAAAGTAAAATATCAAATATAACCTTATACTCCATACATTTTTAAACCAACAACCCTACCCCTCGCCCACCCATCGACGTTGACCGGTGTTGCCCGGCCGTTGACCGACGTTGACCGGCAGCCAGACAGTCGTTGATCGCCGCCGCCTGCTGCTGGAATTTAAAATGTTCAAACAAAATATGCAAAAACAAAATTGTGTAAAACAACTGTGCAGAACCAAATTTTGCAGAACCAAATTGTGCAGAATCAAATTGTGCAAGAACAATTTTTCAAATACATAGGTGTACTTATGGTATCACAATCATAATTGTGTAGTTATGAGTAATAGTGTTTTGAGTCATGTAATTTATAGTAATTATGCATTTTTTGTGTACCTCCTAGTAAGTGACCCTAAATAAAAATATACAATATGCACTTTGTTAGCAAATTTTTGTAAGTTTTTTTTTTATGAAAAATTGAATGTAAAAAATCAATACAATTAATAAAAAATATATATACTATTGAATACAAATTTATATAAATATGGATGCACGCGTACATCCTGGATATCAACTCTATTATTTTATAAAAAGTAATAATTACTTAAGAACAATACTCCCTCTGTCCGATTGTCATTTGTTTTTGCACGTGGATTAATGAGTATTATTATTTAATGTATAATGGGCAGTTGTATGAGTAGGAGCGTGTGCCTCATATTTTAATTGTATTATTGGGTGTGTGTGAGTCTCTTATATGTGTAAAAAAGAAAAGTGAAGTATTTGGGTAGGACATCCAAAATTGAAAAATACCCTATTTGAAAGGGACGGAGGGAGTATGACTTAAGTATTCCCAATAAAAAAATTTATTCCATCCTTACCATCAAAAAGTACAAAAATTAGTATATTGAGTATCTCATTCAAATGTCTCCGTTTTCAACTTTTAATAAAAGGCACTGTATATGACATATCACTCACTACTAATACAATTACGTACTACATAAAAAATAATAATATTTATTAATCTACGTACAGAATGCAAATTGTGACATTTCAGTGGTACGGAGTGAGTATTTAAGTTGAAATTTATCTACAACTTTGTAAAATAAACTTTAAAATTTGTGAATCCTTAATCATGCCTGTATAAATTTTTTGAAAAAAAGTAATTGAAATTGACACTCTCTTGTGAGACGGATATATGGAAGATGAGTTGTAAGATGAATCGATTAATTATTATATTTTTGTTATATAAGTAATATTTATTTATTATAGTTAAATTATGTTAATAGTATTATAACACTCTAAAATCATATTTTAATACATTATTCATCATATTTAAAAAAATTTATTTTAACAACTCATAAACATATTTTCCTTATATAACAATGGAGTAATATATTTTAACACATCTCACAAACCGTCTTATACAAATATCTTCTCACAAAAAATTTTGTCTATTTAAAATATATTTTGGCTCTTTTTTTTTCATTTTATTTATTATTATTGTGTGTAGTTTGAATATTATACTTAATAAATTATATTTTCATATTCTTAATTTTTATTAATTTTGCTTAATATCATTATTTATTTTCAATTTTACAAAAGAATATCAAATTCAATACATTTAAACGTGGTTCGTACACCCAAGACATTGACATAAATTATGTACATAGAAATATAATATTTTAAATTTTATGATGTATTTTTGAGTTAACGAATTATGACAATATTTCTTTTTTTTTCAAATGTGAACAATTTTATAATACAAATACAAATAAATAGTAAAAAAGTAAAAAATTAATATGAGATAGAAGAGTTTTTATATGATAGTTTTTTCCCTTTTCTTTTTTAATTAATGTATATATAACACTGTTTAATTATTGGCCTTCAAATTTTTAAAAATTTATTATACAAATCAATGGTTTAGAAAGCCCCGCGAAACTGTCACTCCAAAACTAAAACATTGGCAAAACAATTCCCTCTGAAACCAAAAACATAACCGCGAAAATGGGAAACACAATAGCCTTAAACTTAAATTTGGTGAAATTAAGTGCGGCAGTTTTTCCTTTGAATCCATAGATAAAATTTTAACGCCCTTCAGTTACTTTAAATTGCTGCAATTTCAGAAATCTTGACCCTTCAACAACAAAATATGACTGCAAATTCATTACTCTACAATGGCGGCGATCTACGATAGGCTTCGACAGAGTAAGGTGTCAGTGGAGGAAATCGTTGCCAAATTGCTGGCTATCAAGAAGGAAGCTCAGTCAAAATCAGACCTCTGAGAACTTGGCACTCAAATCCTCCTTAACTTTGTTACTCTCCGTCAGGTTTGTTTCTATTGCACTGCTTTGTCTCTAGAACTCTGTTTCTATGTAGTTCACTCTCTTATTGTATTAGAGTCTCCAAATTCCTATGTTTTCGGGTTATTACGATTTAGGGGCTGTAAGGTATGCCGTGTATCAATCTAGAAGAAAGGATCAGCGGTTGAAGATTGCTATATAGTCATATTTTCATTGTGAAATAAACAAATTGGGAAATCGGAAATGGTGAGATTTAGTGCTGGGAATGTGCTGATGTTCTATGTTTAAACTGCATATCGGTGTCCTATATAGCAATCTTTGTGAGCTTCACCATTTAAAAATATTCATCAATAGGAAAACTGGTCTATCTTGTTTGAAGAAGACCAGGTTAAGGCTGAATCAGAACATGCTAAAGCACCCATGGACCTACTCCACATAACAAGGCATGTTTTCTGTTTAGGTATTGAAGGGTGAGAAATATTGTCCATTCTTATGAATGGTCAGAGAGTTTAATGCTATTCAATCAACTAATTCATTCTCTTACTAGCACTTTTTCTTGTGTTGAGACTATTGTGTAGATTTTTTTTTCTAATCCTCTGTCAACTAGTATTTAGAAATTTTATGGTATCATTAGTATATAGTAATTGAAGAGTTTCAGTATTCCACTTCTTATCTAAAGTACTTTTGCATGTGGAATAGAAAAGAGATCAAACTTGTGTAGTTATAATCTGGTGCAAAGGTAAGGTTAAATTCTATAAATATTGCGTCTTGTGTTGATTGGAATCTTGATCACTTGGAAAAAGAGATGGGATGGGTTCTTCATATGTTCCGTGCAGTTAATTGTAGTTGTCTCCGAAATGTGTATGGTTTAATTGAAACTGTGGTAGTTCATTTATCAAGTTGAGTGCAATTGTTCACTGAAATGAATTGAAGAGCAGGTAGAAATGATGAAATCTAGTGAAGAGGGTGAGTCCTTTCTGAATCATTTAGAGAAAAAATTGAATCTTTTGTTGTGGTGAGAAGCTCTGCTATGAAGTTGTGTTTTATAATATTTTAGCTTAATGTGTTTGTATGTTCTCTTTATTTTGCATATTTACAGAGCGGGGCAGTTATCAGTTTGTGAGCTCATACTAAATACATGTATAATTTATTTTAGCAGTATGTTCAATATGAATTGTTTGAGAATATTAAAACTTATATTTTTTCGAGTAAATATAGCTTTATAAAATGTAGTAATCTGTTTATAATATTTTTCTTTAGTAGATTTTTTCATTTAATCATAAACTTTACTGTTGGAATTGGATTCTTACATTTTATAAGTTGTGTTCCATAAATATCTGATCAGAATATAATCTCTTGAGTTCATAACTAGCATTAACTAACCACTTAAGAGTTTAAATAGGTCCCAATGCAATTTCTAGAGTACTTCTTTATCATTAACTAACCACAAAGTGTAACTTCAAACATCTGAGATGATTTTCTTAAGAATATGCAAGTGGTTCAGTTTAACAATGAAAACAAAAAATTAATTTGGTGACAAATGCCAATTAATGCTCCGCTGCACAGGTATCTTTGTCAACATGGGAGGATGGAAGCCTTTAAGCATGCCTTGATCCTTTAGCAATTGTTGTTAGAAATACATTTTCAGAAAAGAAATGGAAAATTTTCCATTTTTCAAGAATATTTGGAAGGTCTATTGCTGCTATCAAATTCCATGTTCTCGATTTGAACTTGAATTGGGGGGAGCTAGATTGTTGATCGATGGCTCGTCTTGCTCAGCATGGGTTTTGGTCTAAGAAGAAACATGGCACTTGACAGGCATGTAAAAAAAATTAAATTATAAAATTATTCTATTCTACCAGATTGGACTGCTGGAGCATTGACTTATTTAATCTATCTTGCTACTTCATGTGATAGTTATAAATGAGGTTACTTGATGGGTTGGGGAGAGGAGGTGTTAGGCAGTTAGTGAATTTCTTACATACATACATTAGTTGGTTCGTTTTGCCTACCTGCTTCTTATTAGACTTTGGGGTCTTTATAAATATTTACTGATGTTTTCATGTGATTTTGGGTCTTGAACCTGTTCTTTTAAATAGATAATCATGGGGGCATATGATCTAGTCATCCATGGATGTTAGAGGACGTCTCTTTTAAATCATTTACTGGTCATAACCTTTGGCATGCTGCTAAAATGCTTCTTAATTACCTTACTACTTCTTATTTAACCATACTGGTATATGTCGTTATCTGTTAGGCCTCTTGTATGCTGCTGAAATGCTTCTTTACATTACTACTTCTTATTTAACCATACTAGTATATGTCGGGGTCTGTTAGGCCTGTTGTTTCCCATTATAAATAGGTGAAATTATTATTAAAAACTAGTAACAAATGAAAATAATAGGAAAGAAAAAAGCTCCATGTAACTTCAAGTAGCTTGGTTTGATAGTTGATTATTGGCTAAAATGTTAAGGATGTTAGAATTTAATATATTCTTGCTCAAAAGAACTGACTTGATGGCGAAGTATTTCGTAAGATTCTATGTTTCAAGTTATTTGTGAACTCAAATTATGTTGTTAATGGTTATCTAGCACTCCCTCCGTCCCATTATAACTTTCATACTTTCTTTATAAATTACAAAGGAAGTGTGAAAGTTATGGCGGAACAGAGGGAGTAACTAATAAGCTTGTTCTATTTCTTTGAATGATAAATTTCTATGATTTAGTTCAGATTTTAAAAACTGCGACTTTCCCTTGTTCTATAGTCAATAAACATGGAAATAATGCTTTGGAAGAAGGTATTCAATTATGTGATTTTGGGTTCACTGCTAAATAGTAAAAAACAGGTGCTCTTTTTTTCTTTTTAAGTTTATGTGGAGTATTTGGTATGCATTCCTGTCATTAGAGTAGGAATTCAGCCAGATATTCTACATCTCTTCGATAAAAGTATCCTTGAGATATACTACACAGTTCAGTGAGTTTTTGGTTAAACAAAGTCGGTATTAATTTATCCTTTTTTTCTCTTGGCATTTTTTTGGGTAAGTAACCAGGTTGATCTTACTCCACTGCGCTACAGATTCCAAAAAAGGAAAAAAATACACTGGGAATGAAAGAATTGCCAATAACTTTGATAGACCAACTGCAAAGTATATATGTTCTTGTCGATTCCAGTCTTATGTTTTATTCGATCATATCTCACAGTTATTCTGAAAACCAGGTGTGTAGAAAAATGCAAGTTTCCGAAAGATAGATCATCTCCAAAATCACTGAGATCATTGGAAGGTAAATATTAGTTTCACCCTTAAACATTAATGTTGAGATTAAATGCCTTTGATGTGTGGTTTTGAGTTTGTTTACATGATGTATCTTATTTCCTGCACTTTTTAGAAGTGAATATGAATCTTTCGAATTGTATTTTCACCTCTACTGTGAGTACATCTATTGAAAACGTGTATATTTCATAACAATGTCTCTCAAGTCTTGCATATAATTTAGAAGTAATGATGTATTAGTTATTTATTTCTGATTTTACCTAAACTATCATTTGAAGAGTACCTTTTTGCATAGTAGCTGATGTCCACTGCACTTCGGAGATATACTAGCTGATGTCCATTGCACTTCGGAGGTATAGTTGCTGATGTCCAATTCTCGACGACGAAGGCGACAAATTCTTCGGACGTCACCTCGTCTACTCTCTTTAATTCTCCTTTTCACTCTTTCTCTCTAATTCTCTATGGCTACTCCTCTCCGTTGATCATTGATAGTGCATCAGCAGTGGTGGTGATGCACGGGTGACGTTGCACTCATGATGGTGAAAGCGACGATGTAGAGAGTAGGTGCGAAAGGGCAAAGAAAGGAGTTTCTCCGATTTAAAGGTATCATCCTCAATTTTCACTTGTACTATTTTTAATATTAGTTCATTGTTGATTTAAAGTATCATATATGTATGCATGTATGAACAAGTGATAACAATTTTAGCTTTAGCATAAGTGACTGTGAGTAAAAGTTCTGGAAAGACTCTGATTGTGTTTCTTTTGTAAATGGGAAATTCTAGCCTTAGCCTGAGTGATTGTGTAACACCCCGTAATATTAAGCCCCCAATCATCAAAGCCCACTATTTTCCAACTCCTTGAAGCCCATATTCAAGCCCAGCCCATTCATTATCTTAATCAGCCGTGAGATCAAAAAGGAAGCAGAAATTTGAATTTACTTACTCCACAAGAATCATGCTGATTTTTTTTTATCCATTAAGGGAGATAATATCTTTTCCCCTTATCAACCTATATCTTAGGGAAGTTTGCTAAATCCTAAGAAGAGATGCGATCAGCTGTGTGGATATAATTCCAATCTTCCTTATTCTCCACACACACTCGTTGAACTCACTTCGCAGCCGTCGACGAAGAGAGAAAGGTGAAGTTCCTCACTCGTTCTTTCTCTTTTCTTTTTCTTTTATTTTTCCTTTCTTTTTCCTTTCTTTTTCCTTCGATCATGATGGAAAACCAGAAAAAAAATACTTGTTTTCCTCCTTTATTTGTTTCTGCAAACTTAAAACTGCCAACCCTAACGTTCTCAATTTGCAAGCCTTGCGTGAATAAGTAGGTAGATTAGTTGTGCAATAGTTTATCGAAGTCATGTAGTAATGGTCGAACATGATGATGTAGGTGACGAAGGAGACTCTGATATTGTCGTTAGTACTTGAACGTTGGACATCACTCGGTTAAAGGTGGGGATTCTTTCATACTTATATGTGTTAGATGATCATGTATGTGCCAATTGAATTAAACTTGAAATTTCGCCACTTATGAGTTGATGAACATACTTGAATGTTATGAAATTATATGGCATGGGTATGGGCTGCATAAGTGCCATACTATAGCACGGGTATGGGCTGTAATGGTGCCATACTATAGCATGGGTAAGGGCTGTGAAGGAGTGCCTTACCAACGAATCGCGATATCGTAAAGTTACACGGATAAGGGCCGAAAGGTGCCTTATTATGACATGATAAGTTTGTATTGTAAGTGATTTCAATTCTCGTATATGGATTGTTCGATGTATATAAGCATGTTTAGATCTTCACTGAGCGTGTGGTTGCTCACCCCGATAAATATTCTTATCGCAGGTTGAACGTGGCAAAGCGTACGAGCGGGGATCGTAAGCGAGGAGACTAAATAAATATTTTTAATGAACTTCAGTTTATATAATGCGTGGAATCAAGTACTTTTATGTTAAATATTGATGTTTAAAAACTTATGGTAGTGGTTTGCAGTGTGAGTAACTGTGTCTGAGTTGAATCAAAACGTGAGTTTGATGGGTGTTAATTGCAATGAATTGAATTTGGGGTTACACGTTTTGAAATCTGTCAAGCCTTTGCCTCGTGAGATGTGGTACACTGGAGTAGTTCCTGGAATTTGGGTTGTTCTCGGAAGGGGTGTGATCGTGTTTGTGGTTACTGTCACATGCGTACGTGAGTTATGAAGGTATCTTAGTGTAAATTGGTAAATTAATGCATGTTTTCCTTGTTGTCATACATGGAAACTTTAGAATATGTCTTTGCTACTACATCTTCTCTCTGTAATTGGTTGCATGTATGTCTAGGGTAGTGTTGTTAGCAGATGAATTGATTTGTACATGGAAGTACAAGCACACATGACAAATTAGTTTAGTTCCAAGACTTATAGTAAGTAAAAATTTGGAATTTTGCAGAGTTGGAGTTGGTGGTCACGTGACCTGAATGTGGACATTTCATTTAATTGTTTATCCCTTGGCACATCATGTACATGGTTGTGAGGAAGATTTTGAGAACACAAAACTTGTAGGACTAGTTCCTCTTTGAAAATCCTTTATTCTTGTTATATTAAATATCTATTTCAAAAGAAAGTATAGACATAAAACTTACAGTCCTTACCTATGATTTTGCAGAAAGTGTGGGAATCAAACTTACTGTCCTTCCTTAGAAAATTTACAGAATTTTGCAGAATTGAACTTACTGTCCTATTTTAAAGGGTTTGCAGAAGATCCTAAACTTACTGTCCTCTTGAAATTTTGCAGAATTAGGAGTTGCAAGTTAGATTTCATACTTATTGTCCTCATTGAAATTTTTGCAGAATTGAATTAATACTTACTGTCCTACCTTAGATTTTGCAGAAAGTAGGAATGAAACTTATAGGCCTTCTTGCAAGTTTTGTTGCAGAATGTTGCAAATGTTACCGCGCAAGCCTTGGTCTTTTTAAAAAAGGTCCTGTATGTTTGCAGGACATGGTTTTTGAAGGAACTTTCAGCCTTTTTCTTTTAAAACTTTTGCAAAATATTTTTATTGATATTCAAAAATAGAAATTTGCAGAACTTAAAGGATTAATCCCTCATCTAGACCCTTTGCTTACAAATTATTTTGCTAAAACTTGTAGAATACTTGTAGGACAAACAACTCATTTGCTAACTCTTTCTTTGCTAGATAATTTTTGTTATTTGCTGAAATTTATGGGACCATTTCTATTTCCTCCTTGTTTGCAAATTATCTCCTACATGTCAAATTAAGAATTTTAATCATGCCCTATTTAATATTTTATTTCAAAGTACTATACAAATTTTCCTTGATAAAATTTGGGGCATGACAGATTGCCAATACAAGTTTATAAAGATTGTGATTATGTTTCTTATGTTAATGGAACCACTGGCTATGTGTACTGGAAAGGCAAGAAGCTCAAGTACAGAATGTTGCGAGAAATGTGGTTCGAAAGTATTTTCTTGGAAAAACAAGCAAATCTTAGTTTGTGTGTATTGAATTGTATAATGAGAACTGTATAATTATGTGAGTTTTGTTTGCTGATCTATAATATTGAATGTTTGAATCACAAGTAAAAAGAACCACATACTGATCATACTTGTAGTAGGCTCAGCGGTGTTGCTTATAATGACCGTACCTTTCATTGTACTGTGATTACCACGTTGATTAATTTGATGAACATGTCAAATTCTTATATATTGGCACTTTACACAACAGATCCATCAATAAGAGAGCAATTAGAATTCTAGACATGATCCCATTTCCCATTCCATGTAAGTGCAAGTTAAATTAAGCTTATTATCGGTACTCTTGAAAAGATAAGAGTTCCATGTAAGTGCGAGTTAATCAAAGCTTATTTTCGGTACTTCTGAAAAGATAAGAGTTGGTGGAGACAGAAAAAGAAGAAATACTATTTTTTAGTTTTGTAGTTTTATATACAATGATGGAATACATCTCATCTAGTGTTTTTATATATTTTTCATCTTTATAGAAATAAAGGATTTATTGACACATTACTTGTATGCGTTAACAACCGCTCATGTTTTGTATGTGTGTCTAATTGTCTTAGTAGAAAATTAAGTATTATTTCCTTTTTGATATTTCACTAAAATGTTAAATTGTAATTTTAATATAAAAATAACTTATCAAATATATTTTGATTACAATATTTAAATGAATTATTCTTAACTAAACGACTACATCAATATGGATTATATCATTTTTAAGGTTTTGGGTAATTTAAAAATAATTCAACATCATTTTTTATTTTACATAAATAAATACACATTTTTATAGACATAAATAAATATTACATCCGTCCCGCACTTATGTTCATCGGCATTATAGATACGGAGTTAAAGAAAGTTGTTTTTGACCAATTTTAATGATTTTTAGGTGTATTGTGGTATTTTTAGGTAATAAATAAATTATAAAGTATATTATGTGTGTTAGGTAAGAGTGATATTTTTTAAATTAAGATAACTTTTGAGGTTGTTGGTCGATGTAAAGTTTCCTTTTTTGGTGGTGAACATAAGTGTGGGACGAAGGGAATACAAATTTTAAAAAAAATAACTAATTTATACAAAAGAAAATCTTATTATAAATAAAAATTAAAACTCTAAAAACTGTGTTTTTTTTTTTCAAAATAAAAAATGTAATATATATTAAATACTTCCTAATGTCACAAAAAACTCACACCAAACATATTTTATGATTTATTTATTATCAAAAAAATATTGTAACACCCTTAAAAGTTATAATTTTCTTAATTTACGTGCCCAACCAAATGTACAAAACTTTCTTGGACGAAGGGAGTTCTTACTCATATTATTTATATATCTTAATAAATAATAATAATAATTAAATTTTATTTATACACACAAAAAACTCACACCAAACATATTTTATGATTTATTTATTATCAAAAAAATATCGTAATACCCCTAAAAGTTTTAATTTTCTTAATTTACGTGCCAAACCAAATGTACAAAACTTTCTTGGACGAAGGGAGTTCTTACTCATATTATTTATATATCTTAATAAATAATAATAATTAAATTTTATTTATACATATATATATATATAATATAAATTTATTTAATTAACAATTAAACTATAAATATATACTTATTAAATAAAACTACATTAAATTGTAACATAAATAAATTAAATATGTAAAAGTGTTATTTAAAAATGTTACTTATATAAAAGTGTTATAGAATGATGTTATTTCTATAAAAGTGTTACTTGAGAAGTGTAATTTATGTAAAAGTGTTATATGCAAGTGTTATATATTTTTGAAGTGTTACTCATATATGTTACTTATATAAAATGTATTACAAATGTGTTAAATATTATAATAATTTAGAAAGTGTTATCAATTTGTGTTAAATAAATTAAAGTGTTACCAAGATGGTGTTATGTAATGTCATTTATGTTGTAGTAATTACTTTTTCCAGCAGCTGTACAAGTTCGCTACTCATGGCTTCCAGAGAGTCAACATTGGAGGGCAAATTACTCCATTAGCGGAGTACTATTGAGTTGATTTGAACAGGCATAGGCCGATCCGAGGGGATCCTGATTTGATTCTGTCATCCTGTGTGAGGATGGGGTTGGTTCAGCGGATGGATGATGTTTGGATGTTCATCCGTGGCAAGAATCCTATTTTTTTTCGATTTCCATTGTCGATTGTTGATCTCACTGCAATTTAGATCAACACCAACCTATTGATGGATACCTCGGAGCACATGGAAATTTCCAAGACTTGTTTGGAAGAGGGAAATTGGAGACTTTTAGCTGAGATGCACCTACAGGGAGTTTACATTAATGAAGATATGATTTTGGTAGGTGATCCAACTGATTTTATTGACGAGAATCAGCCACAGCAGCCAACTTATGAGTACCCGAAGATGGATTTTCCTCTGATGCAGCCACAGCCACAGCATGAGTATTACGATCCACCGCCACAGCAGCAGCGGGATTTCTGGCATGCCCAGGATCACTTTTATCGGGAGCAGTTCAGATTGATGAATGAGCATTTCGCCACTTTGAATGCGAACCAGCAAGAGACGAATCGATAGCTGGCATTGGCGAATACAAATTATGCTGCGCTCAACCTCCGATATGATGCTATGGATTGGAAATTGGGAGATCTTAATGAGAATTATGAAGCTTTGGACAGAAAGATCGATACCTTGCATAGGGATTTCGATGATTGGCGCAACGATAATGATGATGATGCTCCGGAGGAGTAGTGGTGCCGGGTTTTTTATCCTTTTCTGATTCCTCTCATCTCCATTCTCTTTTTTACTTTATAGGTTTAATAATTATGTGGGTGGTTGAGTATGTGTTGGGATTCATGTGTGAGTGGTTTGTACTTGATATTGATGGATGATGGAAACATTTGATATGTTTAATTTAGATGTGATCGGATTAATTTGGAAACTATGATGTTACTTCTAGATTATGCATGTGCACTTGTATTTTATGCATGTTGATTTTATTGATGATAGGCATGCACCGTTATTACTTGTAGTTTACATAGATATTGATGTTGATTGCACACTTTGAAGAGTGCTTAGGAATCTATTGCCCATGTGAGAATTTGAGCCTTAAGAAATCATGCTACATTAATGCATGATAGTTTATTCTTGTAAGTATCAATCATATGTTCATATTCTAAAACTTGGCTTGGAGTCTTGTTTGAAATTTATGATTGATAGATACTAGGATATGATCTTAGGCATGATTGATAATTAAGTCACTTAACTAAATTTTATCCTACCTTGAAGTTTATATCATTGGAATCTCCGTTGAGCCTTTAAAAGCTTTTTCTTTGACAAGTCTATGATAAAAAGTCTTATTTACCTTTACTTTAGCCTTGAAATACCCTATTTTCTGGTAGAGAGTTAAGGTAAATAAATTGCTAAGCGATGAAATTGAAGAAAATAAGGAAAATTGTGCTAGTGATGAGTAAAAATATTGTGGTTAAATCTTGTTAAGAGGGTAGTGCCTGAAACTGATACCCCAATTACTTAAAAGGGTAGTACCTGAAATTGGTACCCTTGTACTTGAAGTAAAAGAAAGATGTTGATTCCAAGTGAAGCAGAAGAAGAAGTATTGAAAGGATCATGAGAATGATGAAGGATAAAGTATGAATATTGTTTAATGAAAAGTAATTCTCCAAGGTAATTCTCTACTAGTAAAGTTAGTCACTTTATCTATATTCTCCTACATTTACCAAAGAGCCAACATTACAACCCAAAGAATAAGTCCTTTGTGATCCTAGTATTGAAACAATTATGAATTAATTTTTGAGACATTTGTCAAGCTTATGGTTACGCGAATATATGAATTGATTTTGAGCGTATATACTAACCCTTTGAAAGTGTATATCTTTTATACTTGAGCGCGAGAGTAAATACTTACCTAGTGAGTTAGATAATTTTGCACTCGTAGAAGTATTGTGGTTGATGGATATTTTTGCATGGATGAAAGGTATGATGGATGCATGTTTTAAATTTATATAATTGCATGTTAAAATAGGTTGTGCATGTTATAAGGATCTCATTATTACACTCTCTTGTTTTGTTTTGATTTTCGTTGCCTCGGGACGAGCAACATGTAAGTTTGAGGGTTTAAAGAGAGTGATAATTCACATGTTTTAAGCTAAGAATTGTGGGAAAATTGAGTATGATTTGATCTATTATCAAGACGAATCGTGATGTTTATGGAAAATACATGAATCAGATGCTACTGAAACTATTTGAGCATATTTGTACAGGAAAACAGGTTTTAAGTGTTCAAAATCAGAAAATACAATTTGAGAGGTGTAGTTCGACCTGGGAAGGTTGTTCGATGGGTATCAGCCTGGTCGAACAATAGTGGTGAAGTCAAACGGGAGGTGTTTCAACTTACAGAGAGGTCATTCGACTAATCAAGCCCGTTCGACCAAGCAAAGTCAAGTTGAACTGCGTAAGTCAAGTCGAACGGCAAGCACAGACGAAGTTCAGTTTACAAACACGCCGTTCGACCTCAGTTCGATCAAGAGGTCCTATTTGACCATGCCAAGTCTGCTCGAACGGAGACACATCAGCTCCAAAATATCGGGATTTCACCTTTAGTGCGTGCATGTGCATGTTTTCTACAAAAAAACCCAGTAAAGATCTATGAGGAGAAGTAACAGGTATAAAAAGGGGTGCCGATCACACCAAAAAGAGAGTTAGATTCCACATCCATCCTACACCACATCCAAACCCTAACTCCATCCGCTGGAACTGTAGAGAGAGATTCGTGCAGCGAATCAAGTGAGAACCAAGTGAAGATTCAAGACGGAACGAGAAGCGACGGCGCCCATCTCTAGGGTTTACTTCACAACTTAATCTTTCTTGTAATTTTCAAGACTACGGGTAAGATCTATCCAATCACCATAAACGTTCTTCGAAGCGTCATGGGATAGAACTGCTTTGGTTGTTCTAGGGTTATGAAGGTTTTTATCTAGTTAATTGAACTTCCGTGTGTATATCCCGTACAACACTACTAGTTATTTCATACTCAAGTTATTTTGTGCATCATTAACTGTTATGTAGAGTCTGAATACATATATTGGTTATTGATTGAGTGCGTTCACTGCTGAGCAGGAATCTATGTTATGATTTTAAGTGAGAGGACTCCGAAGTTTCATTAGAACTATCTTATATGAATACTTATTAATTGAATTGAATTCGGGTTAGTAAGTAGAATAAAGAGGATAATTATATAGTATCTATAAAGGGAGATCATATCGGGTTAGAGTACTTAATGCACGGAAAATAATTGATACTGATAGTACCTTAAAAGGGGGGTGTAATTATATCTCTTGTTCCGAAGTAATTCACACATGTTACACATTTATCTGCTTGTGTCTATAGAGTAGATTTGCATGCTTAGTGATGCATCTATAATCCACAAGGCAGAGGCAGACATTGACATACGAAAGAGAGATTAATTAGTGAAACTGGATGGCCCGAAGTGCTACTATCTTCTCACTTGTCAACTCTCATTTATCTATACTGTCTCTATTTTATTTGCTATTTAATTATTTGTTCATTAGTTTAATAACTATTCTCCAATTAAATTATCAACAATAGTTTCTTTTAGATTAGATAATAATAAATTGATAACCAAATGTCATTTGGGTTCGATAAATATAACTAATCGCTTATCTAAGCTACAATCGCATCCTTCATACTTGGGATTAAAATTGTGTATTGAGAAAACGCCCAACAGAACCCCTGCAACAAATTGCAGACTTGATTAATAACTACAGTATCTACACACCACGTGTTAGTAGACGCTACCACTAACCGTGCTTCAACAACTAGTGATTAAGATAGCCCTGCCTTGTTCACACCTTGATGAAAATGGCTTTCCATCGTCACATGTTTTTTCAGAAGTTTTCACCGAGTACAACCACTTGTAGTTCAGGTGGAGATTGCTCAAAACATCTAGGCAAACTATGGAGAATGAAATTGACTTGGGTTTCCCCTTTGATTTCTACTCCAAGTGTTTCAAATTCATTCATCAAGTTAACCATGACCTTCTGCCTATTATCCTTACTCAAGTATCTGAAGAGTCATATGAGAATAAACATCAGATTTCTACGAACCTTACTCTCACCTCTTCACAAGAGACTTTTGTAGGCACTGGAGGGCATCCTTAGTGAGAACCCATTTATTTTTTATTACCAGTAAGAATTAAAACAAAGATTCTTTTCTAATCATTTAATTTTGGACCGGTAAGTATGTTTTCTTTTAGTTAACAATAAATGAAATAAAAAAATATTTGAAAATACCTTGAATCACGTAAATAAATACATCGATCAAATACTTCAAATTTAAAATTTATATTGATTCCCTCTAAATAATACAAAATAAATTCACCATCATCTCAAGTACCGTGAATTTGCATGCCACGATAGTATGGAAGTATACAAACCCTAACATTCGCAAAAAAAAAATTTTACTCACTAATTCCATTTGTCAACCTAACATTATGACAAATAATTAATAGTCAGTTCATATTTAGTCATGCAAATAATAACAGTGAGTTTGATTGGGAGGATACATATTAATTGCACCTAAGTGTATACCATTATTTGATACTAAGTTCATTATCTAAGCTTGTGCCCCTTCAGATGGAGAAGATCACATGCGCCCAAATAATTTTCAATAATCATCATTATAAAGAAGTCTGTACAAAGTGATCCCCAAACAAACTCATCCGATGAGGAGGAAGACACTATAGCCAACGTACAAGTTTACTTGCATCACATTACGAATAAATAATGGAGGCTACGAGAATAATTAATTAATTCCTCTCCCACTTAGTTATATAACATGAAAGTTTCTACATGCATATAATATTCATAAATAAAAAAAAAAGATGCATCCCTACTTTCTCTCTCTAGGATATCCTCCTCCTTCTCTCTGAAAACCTTTCCCCCTTATACCTATGCTGGTCCCCACTTTCCGTCGCCAGTGAGCCTGCCGGCGGACGTCCCGGCTGCCCTCGATGAAAACCCATGGCTGATGCACCCTCCTCCACCATACACTTCTTCCTTGGACTTGAATGGACTTTCCCAACTATTCCTTCCCCAGCAGCCTTCCGTTACGCTGGTATCACCTTCCCCGGTGGCAAACCCTCTGGCGAAGACGTTGGAAGATCCTCAATAGTATTACTCCTTAATTTATGTGCAAAAAGCAAATGAGATGACTTATATACGAAACAGATGGAGTATTATACTCTCTCGATTACACAAAACCCTTCACACTTTCCTCATTTATTTGTCTCATAAAACCTTTCACGCCTCAACAAAGGAAACATCACAGTTAGGGGTGCTCATGGTGCGATTTTACAGTTTTTTCCAAAAATTCAAATTGCAGTATCATAGGCGGTCGATTTTTCAATTATATTTAGATGTGGCGGTTTATTAAAAAAATTAACTATATAATTTCAAGCGGTTTCGATCGATTATTTTACGGTTTGACTTTTTTAAATTAGTGTAAGCGTTGGTGTTTGTTAACACAACATGAAATTTAAATAATTGAACTAATTTCATATACTCATATTTTAATTAAAAGGGTATGAATAAAATGAATAAAGTAATTATAATATACGATATATAACAATGAAAATTATTGATGATTTAATATATTCTATGAGATTAAATAAGAGTTATGATATGTTATTATATTATATAAAAACTAAAAACTTAGATTAATATATAATGAAAATGACACATATTAGCCACTTTCACTTAAAAAGAATTTTTTTGAGTCATCTATATTAAAAACAATTTATTCTAGCCATTTTTATTGGAAGTGGTCAAAATGCCCTTTGAAAGGGACCCACTAATCACATGTTGAGGAATCTGATGCGCCTCTTTTTTATAAAAAAGTACCAAAGTACGATATTAGGTGTAAACTTTATTTACAGTCTATTGAATGCATTAATTTATTATTTTTACATGCCTCATGAATATATTTATTTATTAAAATGCAAAAAGATGCATTTTACGATTTTTTGGGGAAAAACATATAGATCGAATAGGCAAATACGTATAGGCCGAATAGAACAATCATATGGGCCGAATAGAATACATGTAGGCCGAATAGAAGAAAATTTTTATCCGTATGAAAATTTATTTTTAACTTTTTTGGGAAAAAAAATAAAGTCCGAATAGACAAATATGTATAGGCCGAATAGAACAATCATTTGGGCCGAATAGAATATATGTAGGTCGAATAGAAGAAAATTTTATTCGTATGAAAATTTTTTCTAATTTTTTATGGAAAAAATAGGCCGAATAGAACGAGTATTTTGGCCAAATAGAAGGCATGTAGGCCGAATAGAAGAAAAATTTTATCCGTATAAAATTTTGTTCTAATTTTTTTTGAAAAAAAAAGGCCGAATAGAAGAAAGGGACATTAATTATTGTCCTATAATTTTTAATGTGTTCCCACCCACCACAATTTAATGCGGTCAACAAAAACATAATGATGGCCCATTGATTTTTGTCCTTTCCTCTTGACAGTTATTGAGGGTAAATTGAGAATAGTCCTTAATAGTGGTTAGAAATTTTTTTTTATGTAGGTGGCCAAATAAAATTTGGCTTAATGTACAGTGACCATTTTAAATTTTGGCACTAATATATATATATATATATATATATATATATATATATTTTTTTTTTTTTGATGTGATGTGTTGAGACCAGTGTCATCACATCTAGAATCACACCTGTCCTCCACCAGTTGTTTTATTAACCACTAACGTTGTTTTGTTGTTTCGATTGGTGTTGTGCTTAATGTAGCTTTTAGGGTTGTTGCGGTTGAAGTGCTGAATGTGTTGGATGCAAAGACCAAGTCAAACGCAGACCTTGAAGATCCTGGAGCAAACTTGAAAGATCTGGAAGCTCTAGAAGGATCTAGAAGGCGAAAATAACTACCTCTCTTAGTGGGCGGTTATTTGAGCCGGCATGGGTGGTTTCTACATCTCCTACGTGGGCCACTCATCGTTTGGAGCCTGCAGCCATCTGTAAATGGAAGCTGCTAGTTGCCAAGTCAAGTGATCGAAAAGGCAATCCCCCTATACAGTGTAAAAGATCCTAGATAGGTTTCTGTCATAGTGTTTGTGCTGGTGTTGTAATACTGGTTCAACATCAGTTGTCTGCTATTATTCCAGTACGTTTTGTGTGCGCTGTTCACAGGCAGTGAAAGCCCACATGTGAAGTAGGCTTAGATTCTAACAAGTTTAGGTTCTTCCATTTGGGAACGTTGATTGGTCATTTTGTAGTAAGGATGACCAATTAAAATAATTTATCGAACCACATGGAGGTAGGTACTAGTGCTTAAGCGATCTCACATTTCTTATAATTTTATAGAGACGAATCATCAAAGGGTTGTTCAAACAAGTAATAAAAATAACCAAAGCAAGCAAGCAATGATTAGCAAACAAGATAGATGGACGAAAGGTGGTTTTCCAAGTTAAGTAAAAGTGAGATTAACAACAATCAAGAAGTGAAAATTCTAGGATACATGCATCAAATTAATATGAATCATAAGCTTAAAAGTAAGGGCCAACACTAAGTTCACCTAAGCTCCCTCTCGAGATGAATAGGATATGAATCTCAATTAGCTCAATGAATTGGTTCTCACTCAAACAATTCTAACAAGGTACTAAGCTTAAAATGAGAGTCCCTTCACACTATTAATCAATCTCTTGATCAAACCAACCAGATGTCCTATCAAAGGGTTCTAAATCCTAAAGGACTTCTCAATCTCTTTACAATTTATAATGCACATGATGTGTATGACAAAATGATTCAATTAATTATCCTAATTATGCAATTGACTTCTAAATCTAATCACATGTTTAAAACAACAAACCACACAAATCATCATAAACATCAAGATCTAAAACATCAATGATAGAAAATCAATTAACCCAATCAACATATGGATTTTAATACATAAATCCTATAATTATCCAACAACTCTCATGTTGCTAATCTGACAAGGGAGATTAGTCTACCATATTCAAAAGGAAATTAACATAAACATTAAGATCCTTACAAAACATGATAAACAATAAGGTTTCACTACAAAGTATAGATGAAAACTCCCTTGAAGTGCTTCAATGGTGATCTTCCTCTCTTCCTTGCTTCTTTTCCTCAATCGGATGAAGGTTTTGATGGTGAAATGAAGGTAGATGGAATAGATGGAGAATGGATGAAGACGATGGTGTGAAATGGAGAAATTGGTGTGTGATATGTGGGTGCAGGGCCAAAACCAAGAAAAATCTAATAAAATATTAAAGTATTGGGTATTTATACCCCTTGGGAAACTTCTAGAAGAAATCTTATTTTTTTACTGATCAGGCACCTACACGACTCGTGTGCTGCAACAAGCCTCAAGTCGTGTCAAAGTTTCTTGGTCAACGCGAACTTACGACGGCACACGAGTCTTGTGCCGCAACACGGCCAAGGGATGGTCGTGTTGTGCGTTGTGATGTCGTCGCACGGCCATCTCTTACAGGCCCGTTTTCAGTACACGGCTCGTGTAGCACGACATGACTCGTGTACTTGAAACGGCTGGCCGTGTTCTTGCTGCCCTGTTTTCTTCATCCTTCTTTCGTCTCCCTTCTCAATTTTCGCTCCGATTTCACCAGTTTTACACTTGATTAAGTTCATTCACACTCAATTCCATAAAAATACATAACTCCACCAAATAGCACATAAATACGGATAAAAATATACGAAAACACACATAAAAAGACACTAAAATCTAGGTGAAAATATCACTCATCACACCCCCAAACTTAAAGTGTTGTTCGTCCCCGAACAACAAAAATAATAAACCAAGAGGAGTGATTTTCACCTAGGAAAATACTAAATGAACACAAGTAATAACACATCAATAATAATATGAACCATAAATTATGCTAAGTCATACTACAACATTAAATTCATGACATGAGAAATTAACAAGTTCAATCATAAGTGATAAAGTGTAATATAGTCCCTTTCGGTTCAAACCTCACATAGGTTATCAATTTCACTCAACACTCTTTCAACTAATGTAACAACAATCATCAATCTATTGGCTCGACTCGCTATAAGCTTGCTCGTGGACTACATTCACAAACCACTAAAGTTTCAATTAATGATCAAAAAGGTCTTTATAAGCTCTTTGGTAGGGTAGGAAAGATATGGATAATAGTGACTAAACAAGTGTAAGTAATCGAAGAGATGTCCAATTTCTCCAACTTCTCCACTTTTCTTTCTTCCTTTCTTGTCTTTAATGTTCACAAGCACTAATCATCAACTTTCCTTGGATTGAACTTCTTTCAATGCATGCTTCCTTCTTCGAACTTTTAAGTACTTGAGCATATTATTATTGCTTTGCTCATTTTCTTGTTTTGAGGATGCATGTTCATTTTTTTTTTTGCTCTTTTCATCCTTTTTCTTACTTGTTTACCATTTTCTTTTTTCTTTTTCTATCTCATCAAACCTTTCTAATCCACATCTCCTCAATTACTCACACAAAAGGTATGTATATAAGGCTTAAGTGGGTAATCATGGCTTGTAATGTGTTAAATTCACAAGAAATATGCTTAAGGGCTCAAAGTGGTTGACTAGGGATGATGTTCATGGTATGGAAATATTTGACAATGACTATAATAACAAGGATGGTCTTAGATCATTTTACTAATCTCCACTAATAGGGCTCGTTCCTATAGTCCTTGAGCAAGTTTTAACTTATTAAACACAATCAATCCACTCATGAAAAAATACCATGTATGCACGGTTGAGGCTCAAATGCTCACAAGCTTGTGCTCGAACCTTAAGGAACTTATTACACCATATTCATCTCAAAATTGAACAAGTTAAGTAGAACATTTCACAATTCGAAAGTGTAGAGATTCTTAATCATAACTTGTCATCACTTATTACCACAACATATCATCACTCATTTTTCAAAAATGACTCACGACATCCCAAAACAAATCACCAAAACGATCCTAAACAAGAATAAGAAAACACACAAAATATAAAATAAAGACAAAACAAACAAGAAACAATGAAAAACATATAACATGCAAAAATACAAAACCATCATAAAGCAATTAAACACACATTCAAAGCATCCATAACAATTAAGCTCACAATCATCCTATCCTTGATTGAAAAGGAAATCCTAACTTACGAAAGATAAATATCCCAAAAACATAACACATAAAGCAACATGCTAATCACATCAATCCAAATCAACATAAATTCATGTCAAGCAACTAGAAGTGATAAGGTATAGAGTACTCCCTCAATAGACATTTGGTAAGGAAAACGTTAACTCCAAGCTCCATTCATGCTTCCAATACCCTTCATTCATGCTCAAAGGCTCAACAAACACCATTAGCTCAATAATTGCATTAAAAAATGGACTATCATGTACTTCAACACAACCAACCGGACCAAAATCAAACCAAACTCATGAGAAAAATTTTAAAATTGGGTCAATTTTACAAGAATCACACTCAAGTGGTGAGTCACACCACACACTCTTCCCCCAAACTTAAATCGAAATAAGAGTTTTGAGTTAAGTTTGCAAAAAGTGGTGGGACTTACCCTTGTAGTTTCCATTGATGATCTTCTTGTGGGGAAGCAAATGCATCCAACAACTTGAGCTATGTCCACCACACACTAGTCCCCAAACTTAACTCGAGACAAGAGTCGAGAATTAAGTTTGCAACAAGTGGTGTGACATGCCTACTCGAATCCATGAAGCACTTTTCCTTTCTTTACTATGCCTTTTATCACAAGAACAATCCACCTACAAGACAAAACAACAAAACAAGCATCAAAAGATAAAAAGAATGGGTTGCCTCCCATTTAGCGCTAAGTTTAACGTCTTCAAGCAGGACGGACTTTTACGATCATTGGACCAAAGGATGGTCCATCAAACTCTCTCCTCGTATCCTCACTTTGAACATTTGCTTTGCCTTCTTCTTGTCCACTAGCTCAACTTCACCGTTCTTGCTTATAATCATCAAATCATCATCGAGAAGAGTTTCAAGTGGATTCTCTCTTTCTCCTTTGTCAATTTTCCAATCAAGCTCCAGAGCTTTCTTCCTATCAACATCACACGAAGACAAGTTAGAATTTGATATTTTCATATAATCATGAAGAAATGAATTTAAGTCATGATCCATAAGATCATCCGGAGGCTTCAAATGAGACTTGGCTCCTTTTTCCTTATTGCACAAGAATGTGACACTCTCTCCTTTTGAGCTCAAAGACAACTCTTCTCTTCCAACATCAATTTTCGCTCTTCCGGTAGCTAGAAATGGCCTTCCCAAAATGAGTGGAACTCGAGGGTCCGCCTTCACTTCTAACACCATGAAGTCGACCAGAAAAGCTAGCCCTTTCACTTTCACCTCCACGTCTTCAACAATCCCTAGTGGCTTCACAACTTCTCCATTTACTACTTCAAGACGGATAGTCGTAGACTTTAGCTCTCTAATTTCAAGGCTCTTGAAGGTACAGTGAGACATCACGTTGACGCTCACCCCCAAGTCACATAATGCATCAAGAGAACCTTTCCCTTCAAAATCACAAGGGATTATAAACTTCCCCGGATCACCAACTTTTGTAGGTCCCCCTTTTTACATCGATTCACCTGTTTCGGGTTGCTCTTCTTTCCTTTTCTCCTCATACTTTTTCTTGAGACATTTGACATGCTCCTCAAACTCCTTTTTCTTCTCCTCTTTAACAATCATTTGTGGATAGGAAATAGGAAATGAAGTGATTGGAATACCCCAATAATCACAGTTGTACTCCTCTTCTTTGACCTTCTCCTCAAATTTATTTTCCTCTTGCACCCTCTTCCACTTGGGTATCCATTTAGGCGCCCCTTCTCTTCTTTCTTACTTAATTCTTCCATCTCTTCAACAACCTTGCTTTTCACCAGCCCTACTTCAACCTTTCGTTCCTCTTCATATCAACCAACAAACATTGAGCTTTCGGATTGACTTCGGTTGTGGCCGGAAACTTTCCTTTTTGTTGAGCACTCAAGATACTTGTAATTTGTCCCACATTATACTCTAAAGCTTTGAGCCTCTTTTCATTTGCTTCTTCCGCCTTTTTCAAAGCTTCATCTCGAGCTTTGTTAGATGCGATCAATTGTTCAAGTAGCTCATCAATCGATGCTCTTCCCTCATTGTTTGGTGCTTTGGCCCCCGGTTTATACCCCGAAGGATAAGCAACCGTATTGATCGGATTAGAATAGGAGAAGTTACCTTGCCTTTGTTGTTGTGGGTAAAAACTTCCACTAGCTTGACTATTAAAGCTCCCTTGCCTTGGTGGATAGTTTCCTTGGTTGTGGTTGAAATTACCTTGGTAATTGTTTTGGTAATTCCCTAGGTAGTTTCTTCCTTTCATGTATGACACATCCTCCACACGTGGCATAGAGTTGGCTCATTGTTCTTCACTCACAATATTCAGAGGAAGCACACCTTGCTCACTTTGTAGCCCTTCAACCACGTTAGTTCCTTGATTCACACCTTGGTTCAAACTCATTCGCCTCAACATTTCTATCACTATCGCTTCAATACTTGGCATTTGTGGCACACTTCGCTCAACATTCAAACTCTTCACACTAAACTGTTGCCCTTGATCAAAATTCTCAAAACCATAGCATCCACTTACCCTCTCCGATGGCCATTGATAAGCATTCGTATCAATCTCTTCAAATATTTTTATGGCCCTTTCCGGAGTTACACCAAGTACGGATCACCCGCCGAAGCATCAACATAAATTTTTTACCCGTTTACCAAACCTTGGTAGAATAATCCAACTTGTTGATTTTCCAGAAAACCGTGTTGTGGACACTTGCGAAAAATATCCTTAAACCTTTCCCACGCTTCATAGAAACTCTCTTGAGGCATTTGCTTGAATTGAGTAATCAGGCTCTTCATTTGAAGCGTCTTAGAAGGCGGAAATATTTATTCAAAAATATTTGTGCAAGCTCCTCCCAAGTATTATACGTACCCGGAGTGATCATAGATAGCCATGTTCGAGCACGATCCCTCAATAAAAATAGAAACAACCTCATCTTAATGCAATCTTCGCTTACCCCATTCATCTTCACGGTGTTGGCAATCTCAATAAATTGATTGGTGGACCCATCATTTACGGTATTGCTCTTGGCATAAAGAAATCCTGAATCACTCTTTGATCATTGTGAACTCCATGTTGCACCGGAGGTGGTGGTGGTGGTACATAAGCTTGTTGTGGAGGAGCATAAGCTTGTGGAAAGCCTTGTTGCCTTAGAACTTGTTGCACCATTTGTTGAAGCAAAGCTTGGTTGTTTCTAGCTCCAAAATTTTGTTGAGCTTGTTGAGAAGGATTAGCATTGACTTGAGGTGCGTTGTCTTGCACGTTCACATTTTGTCTTCCTTCCCCATCATGCTCTATCTCCACACGATTATCTTCTTGGAAATTCTCCATTAACTCACTATTAGTTGATTTGTTCTCCTTTCTTCTCCTTCTCAACGTATGCTCAATCTCCCAATCAATAGTTCTATTTGTTTCCCTTTGGATCTTGTTTGCATACACCTTCAAAGCAAAAGAAGTTAGAACAAGGTTTTCAAAAACAAATACAAGTAAACAAATAAAATAAAAAATATGTCTCTAGTAAGATTACTCAAAACGATCATTCTTCAAGCTACTAGCAACCGTTGCCTCCCCGGCAACGGCGCCATTTGATTGACCATTTTGTAGTAGAAATGACCAATTAAAATAATTTATCGAACCATAGGGAGGTAGGTACTAGTGCTTAAGCGATCTCACATTTCTTGTAATTATAGAGACGAATCATCAAAGGGTTGTTCAAACATGTAATAAAAATAACCAAAGCAAGCAAGCAATGATTAGAAAACAAGATAGATGGACGAAAGGTGGTTTTCCAAGTTACGTAAAAGTGAGATTAACAACAATCAAGAAGTGAAAATTCTAGGATACATGCATCAAATTCATATGAATCATGGGCTTAAGACTAAAGGTCAACACTAAGTTCACCTAAGCTCCCTCTCAAGATGAATAGGATATGAATCTCAATTAGCTCAATGAATTGGTTCTCGCTCAAACAATTCCAACAAGGTACTAAGCTTGAAATGAGAGTCCCTTCACACGATTAATCAACCTCTTGATCAAACCAACCGGATGTCCTATCAAAGGGTTCTAAATCCTAAAGGACTTCTCAATCTCTTTACAATTTATAATGCACATGATGTGTATGACAAAATAATTCAATTAATTATCCTAAATATGCAATTGACATCTCAATCTAATCACATGTTTAAAACAACAAACCATACAAATCATCATAAACATCAAGATCTAAAGCATCAATGATAGAAAATCAATTAACCCAATCAACATATGGATTTTAATACATAAATCCCAAAATTATCCAACAACTCTCATGTTGCTAATCTCACAAGGGAGATTAGCCTATCATATTCAAAAGGAAATCAACATAGACATTAAGATCCTTACAAAACATGATAAACAATAAGGTTTCACTACAAAGTATGGATGAAAACTCCCTTGAAGTGCTTCAATGGTGATCTCCTTAATTCCTTTGCAATTCTCCTCTCTTCCTTGCTTCTTTTTCTTAATTGGATGAAGGTTTTGATGGTGTGATGAAGGTAGATGGAATAGATGGAGAATGGATGAAGACAATGGTGTGAAATGGAGGAATTGGTGTGTGATGTGTGTGTGCAGGGCCAAAACCACGAAAAGTCTAATCAAATATTGAAGTATTGGATATTTATATCCCTTGGGAAGCTTCTAGAAGAAATCTGATTTTTTACTAATCAGGCACCTACACGACTCGTGTGCTGCAACACGCCTCGAGTCGTGTTAGGATTTCTGGGTCAACACGAACTTACGACGGCACACGAGTCGTGTGCCGCAACACGGCCAATGGATGGTCGTGTTGTGCGTTCTGATGTCGTGGCACGGCCATCATTTACAGGACCGTTTTCAGTACACGACTCATGTAGCACCACACGGCTCGTGTACTTGAAATGGCTGGCCGTGTTCTTGCTGCCCTGTTTTCTTCTTCCTTCTTTCGTCTCCCTTCTTCATTTTTGCTCCGATTTCACATGTTTTACGTACGATTAACTTCATTCACACTCAATTTCATAAAAACACATAACTCCACCAAATAGCACATAAATACAGATAAAAATATACGAAAACACATATAAAAAGACATTAAAATCTAGGTGAAAATATCACTCATCAAACGTGTTTGGATTTTAGATCCGATTTTGTATTCGAATGGTGGAAGAATTGTTTCCACGCCTAAGAGTTTGTTTTTGTAATCACATTTTCCAATAGTGATATTTATGCCATGAGGCCGCCACAAACTTGCACAAGTTTGTAGAAAGATTGAGTAATCCGTGTGTTAAGTCTTCTGCTGATTTACAACTTGTTCTATACTTAGTCAAGTTACATTCTGATACATACAGTGTTGTTCAAAGTGTCACCACACTTTGGACAACATCGTACCAAAAACACACTTTGCACCATTGGGAACCCGACACACGCGCGCACACACACACACACACATATATATATATTAAGTTAAGGATCAGTGATTATTGATTAGGAAAGTGATAATTAAATATAAATTAAATTAGGCGGTGCGGTACAATCGATTTTCAATAAAAAATATAATTGATCCAATTATGCGGTGCGGTTTTGCACAAAAAATTAACTGCAGTTATTATGAAAAATTATCAATGACGGTGCAATGCGGTTCGATTCGGGCGATTTTAAAAAAATTATGACCACCCATACATCACTTCAACAACCTCAAAAGTTACTTTAATTTCAAATTTGCCATTTATTTTTTACGCACATACATTACCTTATACTTTTTTATTATCTAAAAATATTACAATACCATCTAAAGTTAACAATATTAGTTAAAAAGTAGTATAATTTTTCTTACACAACGTGCAACAGTAAACACGAAGCATTTTATGGAACAAAGGAAGTATAATATAGATGAGTCTTTTTAAAATATTTTAAATTATGTTAATTTTTTTAAAAATTCCACAACCTATTTAACATGAAACTCGTTAATTTTTTAAAAATTCCACAACCTATTTAACATGAAACTCGTTGGTCTTTCATTTAGTACAGAAATTTTATGATTCTTGTTGGGTTTATCCGTCCAGGGAGCCGGACCCACTCAATTCAATAGTATGATATTGTCTGTTTTGGGCCCACTGGCCCGCACGATTTTGCTCTTTAGTCTCACACCCAAAAGGCCTCATGCTAGGGAGAGTACATCCCTCATTTATAAACCTATCGCCATCCACTTCTAACCGATGTGGGACTTTGGTTGACACCCAACCAATATTTTCCCCTCAAACAAAGTCCCGCAGCTAGACCATCTAGTTTGAGGTGAAAACATCCCACAAACCCAGGCCAGTTAAGTCTGGAGCCTGACTCTGATACCACTGTTGGGTATCTCGGCCGTCGACACGTCGGGAAAAAACGAGGGGTGCTCAGATTCCTGAGGTTTGGCTCACAGCAGAACCGATGATCACACAGTGGAAACGAAATAAACCCACGGAAGATTTAGACCATAAACCCACCAAAAGAACTCACTTAAACACTCACAAAGCTCTCTATTTCGTAGTACCGATAATTGATGACAAGAACCCTTCTTATACTGGAGCCTAGCCACCACATGAAAGGAAAGATCAATCTTTTCATTCATGGCAACAACGACAAGAGACAAAGAGGGAGGAAAAGAGTGTACGAGTTCCATTAGGGTTGAACGACTTGAGGGTTGGAGAGATGGACCTTGGCTTAATCAAGCCCAATACCAAAATTGAAAAGCAACAGTTGGGCCACAAGATAACCCAAAGGACCCAACAATTCTTACGCAACTACGCTAAAAGTGTACTATAAGTTATTTTAAATCATAATTTGAGGATGTTATTATTAAAAATTTTTATTTAATCAAATAAATTCATTATAACTAGGAGTAATAATTTTGAGGTTTTCAATGCATATAAAACCAAATTTAACTGTTTAATTGATGAATTTTTTATTTTTATTTTTAACGGTTTAATAGCAAGATTTTCTATTTCTGTATAGGGACAGAAATGTAATTGAACGCATTATTTTAATTCTAATTCGAAAGTGGGAAAACTCGCGCACCTCTGTGGAACATTAAAAGGCGGTTAAAATCTCGTCGCCAACCTGGTATTCAATCTCGTCCGTTCATTATCTCTTTTATCAACAGTCAGAATTCACGATCCGCACACTACAGCGTCATTGGCCCTAGTGTAAAACCCAGAACTATATAAATCGACTCGACTCGACTCTTCCTCAGATCGTTCAGTCCGATAGCCTCTGTAGTGCAACCCAAGTGCATTTGCTTTCTGCGTTGTTGATAGATTAACAGTTTGAAATGGCGGGTCGGGGCAAGACACTTGGATCGGGTGCTGCGAAGAAAGCTCAATCCAGAAGCTCCAAAGCCGGGCTTCAATTTCCCGTTGGACGTATCGCTCGTTTCTTGAAGGCTGGAAAATACGCCGAGCGTGTTGGCGCCGGAGCTCCGGTGTACCTTGCCGCCGTCCTTGAATATCTGGCTGCGGAGGTATGTATCGGTTTCTCCTTCGTGTTCTGTTTTTGGATCTAGGTTCTGTTATTCTGAATTTTGATTTTGAATTAAATGTACTTGCGAAATTGAGATTCTGTTGTCGTAAAATTTGTGATATCAAATTTAGTAAGCTCATCTTAATTGCAGAATTTATCGTCATCCAATTTCTAGGGTTTCTTCGTTTTTTGAAAATCCCCAAATTTTAGGGTTTAATGTAGTGTTAATTTCAGGTGTTGGAACTGGCTGGAAATGCAGCGAGAGACAACAAGAAAACAAGAATCGTGCCTCGGCACATTCAGCTGGCTGTGAGAAATGACGAGGAGCTGAGCAAACTTTTGGGAGATGTTACGATTGCTAACGGTGGTGTTATGCCTAATATTCACAACCTTTTGCTTCCCAAAAAAACTGGTTCTTCCAAGCCTTCTGTTGATGAAGATTAGACTTTTCTTCTTAGATCTGCGACTTTATTTTTCTGTTTTTCGTTTTATCTCCTAAGATTTTAGTTTAGTCTGTGATAACCGAATTTGTTTTTTTAGTTTGGTACATGTAAATGAATCAGAACAATTGGTGTCATGAGAGAAGAAAAAAAAAACTGTGTGCGCAATTTCTTGCCCTTTCCCCCAATTAACTGTTAGAAACTTGTTTGTGTATTGCATCAATTCTGTTTTGGTATCAGTGACATAATATGAGAATATATGGACAACTTAAGATGCAATGAATTGAAAATTTTACTCTGGGTCACTTTTTGTAGCAACATTTACTTTAATTACAAATTAATCTAAACATATAGTAAGATTTTGCAAAAAGGACACCATTTTTGTGTGGTTATGCAAACTGAACCAACAAGCAGCCTTCTGCGCAAACACTGAGGCTCTGTCCAACTTCTTCTCTCTGCCAACTCATCGCAATCATCTTCAAGAGAAGAAACCCACAAATTCCAATTTCACTCTCTTTACTCGGCAACATAATCTATTCCATCCTAGTAATCTATTTTCACTCAATAGAATATAAAGAAACTTGGGGTGAAGAAATAAATCTAAGCAATTAATACACCGGAAGTTGTGGGTTCACTTGGTATATATTGTTAACAAGAAAGATTAACTACAAGAGTTACATGACCCAAAAGAAAGTCAGTTGGGTTCATCCTTTGGAGATTTGGATACCCATTCACCGTTAATCCTGCCTTTAATCTTTTGATTATCTTGGACAACAATAGCAGGGTTTTTGATTATCATCGACAACAATAACAGGGTTTGAAGGTCCACCTTGAAACACATCAAGAGCCAACGAAAAATGTAAGTTTTATGTGGTTCTGGTTTTATATGAGTAGTCTCACTTAATGATTTAGCAATATCCCCCTGCTTCAAATCCAAATAGTATTCCCTGAAGTAGATTGGATTAAATCGTTCCAACTGCACCCTAGCTAGCTCTTAGACTATTTCGTGGATTAATATGGAGGACAAAGGTCCAGCTATATACTTAGAGCTAGTTTTCTAGGGTGTATTAGGGTGGGATATGTGGTTAATAGATTCAGTTAATGTTTAGGATATGTGGTTAACAGATTCAGAAGCTACTAACTGTTAAAAGTAATAATTTGTAATCATGCATTAGACGGTTGGATTCTTGGAGTCAAAATCATGGAAGTGTCAAGTTATTAATTATTATTGAATGATCTCTTGTATTCTCTTAATCTAGATTCTTCCATTGATCACTATAAATAGTGGTCAAATTGTAATCTTTATTCGAATCTAAATAATGCAAAATATTAAGAGTGAGCAGTAGCTACTCAACCAAAAATTCCAGCATTTACAAAACTTTCTAGCCTATCATAGCTTCCGCACCCAACAAATTTGGTATCTAGAGCCATCAAAATTCACACCACAATCCAATCAACCTCATGGCTTCTACATTATTCACGTATTCACCAAGTCAAGTGCCCATATTTGAAGGAGAGCATTATGGTTATTGGAGTAGCCAAATGCAAACGTTTTTCATCTCTTTGGATCATTGGGATGTGGTTGATGAGAAAGAAGAAATAGTGCAAAAAGATAAAGGAGAAACTTCGCAAGTGAATTCCGAAAAGGATCAGAAAGAGTTCATAAAGAAAGATGCAATGGCGCTGCGATAAATCCATTTTTTCTCGAATCTTTGGTGTACAGTCGGTCAAAGATGCTTGGAAAATTTTGAAGCAAGAATTTCAAGGAACAGATAGACCATTTCATTGAAGTTGCAATCATTGTGGAGAGGTTTTGATAATCTCAAAATGGAAGATAGAGAATCAGTTCGTGTTGAAGAGGCGTCAAAAGACGAGCAATGGACAAAAGCCATGAATGAAGAAATTTCCACCATTGAGAAAAACAAAACTTGGGAGCTCGTTGATTTGCCAACGGGAAAGAAAACCATCGGAGTGAAGTGGGATTCAAAATAAAGTTTGATGAAGATGGAAAAATTAAAAAATACAAATCTCGACTCGTGGCAAAAGGGTATTCTCAGCAACCTGGTATCGACTTCACCAAAACCTATGCTCCAGTTGCCAGAATAGAGACAATTCGAACCGTTCTTGCCTTGGCAGCTCACTTGGAGTTGTATGTCTTCAACTTGACGTAAAATAAGCATTTCTCAATGGAGAAATTGAAGACGAAGTTTATGTCGAGCAGCCTGAAGGTTTCAAAGTTAAAGGAAAGAAAGAGAAAGTTTGTCGCTTGAAAAAGCATTGTACTGTTTGAAGCAAGCTCCTCGAGCTTGGAATAGCAAAATAATAGCTATTTCCTTGAAAATGGCTTCAAACGCAGCTCAAGCGAATCATCTTTATATGTGAAAAATATTAATGATGATTTTGTTGTGGTATGTCTTATGTAGATGATCTTATCTACTTCGGGACAAATCTGAGCATGATGGCTGATTTCAAAAAGAAGATGATGGAGAGGTTTGAGATGACGGACTTAGGCCTCATGCGATATTTTTTGAGAATTCAAGTCAAGCAAATACCCGGGAAGAATTTTTCTATATCAAGAGAAGTACATTGATGATCTTTTAAAGAAATTCAATATGAGCCAGTGCAAGCCAATCTCTACTCCTATGGCATTAAATGAAAAATTCCAAGTTCATGACGATTCCGAAAAGGCTGATGAGACTCTTTACAGAAAGTTGATAGGCTCATTGCTGTATCTCAACACACGGCCGGATATTGCTCATTCCTACAGCCTTCTCTCCAGGTTCATGAATGAACCAAGTAAAATCCATTTTGCAGCAGCAAAACGAATTCTGAGGTACTTGAAGGGTACAAAGAATCAAGGCATAGAGTTGAAGAAGGAGAATAACTCAAAGCTTGTTGGCTATACCGATAGTGATTTGGCTGGATCGGTCGATGATCGAAAGAGCACGACTGGTTATCTCTTTTGCCTTGGAACAAATGTGATCTCATGTAGTTCAAGAAAGCAAAAATCGGTTGCCTTATCATCTGCTGAAGCTGAATATATTGCAGCAACAGATGTAGCTTGTGAGGCAGTTTGGCTAAGGAGAATTCTTGAAGAGTGTGAAGGAACTACGATTCATTGTGACAACATGTCTGCAATTGCCATGACTAAGAATCCTTTTTTTCATGCAAGATCAAAACACATTGAGCTTCGTCATTATTTCATCAGAGAGTTGGTTAATCAAGGAGAAGTTTGCTTGGAGTTTACAAACACCAATGATCAACCTGCTGACGTTCTTAAAAAGGCTGTTACATTTGAGAAATTTGAGAGATGCAAGAGGCAAGTCAAGATTACAAATTAAGGAGGGGTGTTAAAAGTAATAATTTGTAATCATGCATCAGACGATTGGATTCTTGGAGTCAAAATCTTGGAAGTGTCAAGTTATTAATTATTGTTGAATGATCTCTAGTATTCTCTTAATCTAGATTCTTCCATTGATCACTATAAATAGTGGTCACATTGTAATCTTTGTTCGAATCTAAGTAATGCAAAATATTAAGAGTGAGCAGTAGCTACTCAACCAAAAATTCCAGCCTTTACAAAACTTTCTAGCGTATCATAGTTGCCGCACCCAACACTAACGTGGTGCATAGATATTTGGAGCTTGCATGACACTAATGACAGTTACATGATTAGTTAGGAACTAATAAGTTTTGGAAGCAAAGCAAAATACATGTTTTGATGCAATTTTGAGGAACAATATTCTTAATCGTTTTTATCCGTTTTAATTGATTCTTTTGCCGCATGGTTAGCCTGATATGTGAGCTACACGTGTGAACTGATAGAAGTTATTTTTGGATTGAATCGGAGCCTGTATATAGCTCATAAGTTGGTCACTTGATATCAATTTAACAATTTGACAGCTTTCTAGTTTTATTATATATATATATATATATATATATATATATATATATATATATATATATATATATATATATATATATATATATATATATATATTTATCTTTAAGTAATTTTGATTTCAGATCGGTTTTACTTCATCCGTTGTAATCACAACTAATAACTGAAAGTGGATGTAGGCCATATTTGATGAACCAGTATAACTCCTTGTGCATTTTCTGTTCTTCTTTTATCACTCATTCATCCAACATTTTATGTGATATATTCTTGATCTTTGATTTGGTTTGATTCAATCCGTTGGTTGCGATCAATTCTCAACAAAGGTCATTATGTTGATAATTTCTTCTTTCCTGTATCTCCTACAATGTTTGGCCATATTAATTTTTACTTCATCAATATTCATTTTCATTGTTCTACTTTTATATCCTTTCAATGCAGGTTTTGGTGCCATTATATTTTATTTTTAAGAAATGGTCTCAACACAAGAAGAATTAATTATTCTTAATTCAGGAACAACTCAACACACTTCCTAGAAATGATTCAATGATTCGCAGGATAATTAATTTAATATGACAACTAGCTTGTGGAATGAAATTATAAGTGTTCCTGGCTACACACTTGGGAAACTGAGGTCGAAAGTGAACTGAAAAGAAAACAAAACTGAATTGTGTTACTGTTGTGGGAGGATTAAGCTGTAGACAAAATCTCCTTTTTTTGGAATTATTTGCAATCGAAGTAAATGAGAGGACTTTTAATTGCGGTAGTTTAAAAAAAACTTATTCTTTCTATTTTATTCCTAACATTTAGTTCTTGCCGGGGGTGCAAACAAACAATTTGATTTGATGGCGATGCGGAAAGCACCCCAATTAGTGGATTTATGTATTTAGCTGGCTATAGACAATGTCAGGTATCTAGGAGACGTTGCATACATTGATTTTCATATATTAGATTGCATTTTTTTCCCATTGTAATGTTGATTGTTTGAAATCTTGAAAAGTAGAAAAAAAATTGAACAAAAAAAAGCTCGTTAAAAGGAACAATTCAAATCAAAACGCTTATGTGATTTAGCTATGGTGTCTGCCCCTTGCTCTGCAAATTTTAGAGGGAACAGAGATGGAATAAAAAAGAGTGATCTGTACTATTTTTACTTTTCTGAATCCCTTGATAAAGTAAAAGGAGAAAGCTAGGTGGGCTAGCTACTGGGCTCTAAACTTAAGTGAGAGACCTAGGTTCGATTCCCATTGGGAACGAATTAGGAGGGAAGATATAAGGAGGCTTGGAGAAGGGGAAGTAAGGGTGCTAGGTGTACTAACTATACTAACAACTAACATTTACAGATTAAAAAAAAGATAAAGTAATAAAAGGAGAAAAAGGAGAGAAAAAAGTAAAAGGCGAAATAGGAAATATTAATTCCAACTCATGAAAGTTTCCACCTATATTCTTCTTTAGGCTTTCTTTAACTCTATGTTACTCCTCCCATAATTACAGTATTGTTCTAAAGTGAAGATTTTGGTTTTATATTTTTTGCTCTCTTCGTTCTACGCATTTCTCTCTGTATAAAAAGATTGATTTTTTTTAATAATTTAAAATTTCGTGCATTCTCTCTACGAAAAATGATGCATTGACCCACTTTTACTTTCAAAAGAAGGAAATAAAGAATGAAAGAAGTAAGATAAATTTATGTTGTTATACGAGGAATGTTTGAATAAGTTGTAGTCGTATATATATTCATTGCATATTTAAAATCTTCATTTTTCCCTCTCAATTCTTTCCTTCCTAAATCTCGTTATCTACACTAAGCCAAACTTGAATTAATTGTTCTATCATATTAGTTAGTTGAGTGATTGGAAAAATGAGTGGTAGTGTTGGGGGAGGCAGGGCGGAGGTGATAATTGGTAAGGGGGTTCAAGATTATTTATGTACTTTTCTTTCTCATTGAGGGGAATCCCAGCATTGCTATTGGATTCCTTGTCTTATACTGCATCTGGCCCTGTAATTTCTGAGTCTAAAAGTACTGAAAATTTATTGACCTTTTTCCAGCCTTATATAAATGTTCATGATAATGATAATATCTTATACTGATAATCACTGCAAAAATGATGTTGTTGGTAGTTAATTATTCTTGTTTTGTAGTGAACTATCTTCTTCTTCTTCAATTTATTATTATTATTATTATTTTTTTATATGGGAATCCTTCTTTCTTTGTTATAAGTTTTAAGCAACAAATATAATACTGTAAGTGAGCAAGAGATATGCATTCATCCAAGTATGGTATTAAAGACATAGTAGTTGCTTGACCTATGGTGTAACATTTCACATGAATCTAATTTTTAACTTAATTTAGGTATGGTCTAAACTCTCAAGCTCTCCATTGATGATTAGGAGTCGATTAGAAAGATATAATAACTTATGCCATGCAGATTTCTCTGTGCCCTAATCAAACCCACAAAGGAATATCACTTACATATATGTATATAAAAAAGCGTGACGGTGAACTCACATGTCCAATTTCAAGTAAGATAATAGTGCTCGAATTATAAATATATATTAAGAAAAAATAAATATTATTAGGAATACCAAAAGTACTCTAGGGATCAGAAGTTACAAGATTACAAAAGAACATAACACCAATAACAGTGAAGAGAGACCCCCAATTAATTACAACACATTTTGGGGTTGTTACACCAATCTAAAAATGATAAAGCACTATTATAATGTGTAGAGAAAATACATCATGATTTGATTCTAATTTCCTCAAATATCTTTTCCGGATTGGTTTCCCTATTTTAAAAAATTTTCTTGTTCCTGACTATACAAATAAACCAAGCTGCACAACACCAAATGCATTCAATAAAAAGAGTGAGGTGGTAAACCTAGTATATATATATATATCAAACAAACATGACCAAGTATTTTTCATTTGGTTCATTAGTGGTTTATGTTTATTAATTCCTTATAAAATGTTTGCTTGGTTTGATTACTCCTTATTATATTAGACAAAGTCTCTTGTGAGATGTGTTATTTGTGAGATGGGTCGACCCATCACTAAAATATGCTTATTATATAGATAAAATATGCTTAATAGTTGTTAAAGTATGTTTTCTAAAGTATGTTTGATTATCCATTAAAGTATGATTTTAGTGTGTTATAATATAATTTATTATTAACGTACTTTAACTACAAATAAGCATATTTTATCTATACAATAAACATACTTTAGTGATGGGTCGACTTGTCTCACAAATAACCCGTCTCACAAGAGAGTGTTTCATTATATTAATTAATCGATCTAATAAGTTGTTTGGTTTTAAAAATTTCGGTCTAGTAATTATTTAATGCTTGGTGAATAAAACATACTGGTTTGACAGATCAAAACCCATGAGGATGGTTGGTTTCGTAAGCCGACTTAAAAATTGGCCGCTATTATTTTTGTTTGATAATTTTAACCCTAATTTTTATATTTAAAGAAAGAACAAATTTAACTACTTCGTCATTAACACCCTTCTAGATTGATTGATAATTTTGTTTAATACGATTATATAGTGCATCAGGTACATTAGTACATTTAAAGTTTGGGAAATTTTCATTTTTAGTTCTATAAGAATGAATGATTTTCAAAACGGTCCTTTTACTATCACAATTAATCCCGTAGGAATTTTTTTATCACTTTCTGTCGTTAACTAACGGAAGTTCAACGCGTAAGAATGACTTGCTGCTGTTAGTGGTAGTGTGATTTGCGAAGCTGAAAAAAAAAAACCAAACCATTTACTCCCAAATCAACCTGCAAACTCAAACCCTAATTTGCAAAATAAAAAATTCAAAAGAGGAAAGCGATATCCAGACTCAAGCTCGACGATCCCACCCAGTTCCTCCAACTTTGTCGACAGGTCTATCGATGAAAGCGACGATGAAGACAACAGCGTACCCGTGCTCGACGCCGGCGAAGACACCATGTCCATCGCCGCTGCCTTCGTTGGACGTCGCTGGGGCTGAGCGAGGCGAGACGGGCGGGGCAGGGCAGGGCCGCCACGAGGTCGGGAAAATTTGAGCAAAGCGAAGGTGCCCTTGATTCAGCGCGGGTACGCGCCGCCATCTCGGGGGTGGCGAAGGTGGATTTTTTGCGGGGCTATCAGAGACGTATTTGCCCAATTGCTCATTTGGAACCCATGGTAAACCGGGTGTTTGGTGCTGAAATTGTTAGTGTCACGGATTCTCTTCATTCTTCAGCCCGGCTCATCAGCGTTGGCGGTGGCGCGCGGCGCCGTCTTTGTTCACTTCCTACTGGTTTCTATTCAGTTTAGATTTTAGATCTGTCTTCTAATTTGATCGACGAGTCATTGCCATGGAGTTCGACGACGCTAATCTCGTGTACTTCAACGTCTCCTTCAACAGACTCTCCGGCGAAATCCCGCCGGAATTTTCTTCCAAAATCCCCACAAATGCCACCATTGATCTGTCATTCAACAATTTCATAGGCCCACGATTGTAATGATGAACCTAGGTGATAATTTCAATTTTCAATTTTATTATATTTTGTGGGATTAGGGTTTTACTACGTTTAATTTGGGTGAAATTTTGTTTCATATCTTAACCTGTCTATTTGCGTGTATTTCATTTTTCATTTGGAAGATGCAGCTGTTGTTTAGAATAAATAATTTTTCATTTTTTTTATTTAACGTTTTCTGTGCATAAACTAAAGGATGAGACCGAAAGTGTAACTTTTTTATAGGTATAGAATTATGTTTGTAATCCAACAATTCTTATGGGATCAAAGTTGAAATTTTCCCCTAAAAGTTTATAAGGTAAAATTTAGGGTGCAGTGAATAGTTATTTAATTTATTTTTAATTATTTTATTTAGTGATGAAGATTAAATAAAAATATAATCAAATGGTTGGTGTCTAGCTACGTACATCTACTTTAACTCATATATTTAACTTTTATGATTTTATTGCTTTTTTTTTATTATTTTTCAATTATTCAGGCATAAATATAACCATGTCCATATAAAACGTGTTACTCATATTATTTTCACATATGAGTATAAATTAAGTAATATTTATATTTAATAATAAAACGAAGAAATTATATTAAGCTACATTTACGTGTTGCGTGTGACCCTTTGTGGCGAGATCATTTTATGTTTTTTAATTAATTATTAATTAATATTAAAAATTATATGTAGTGGGTAGTTATATTAGTGGAGGGTGTGAGTCTCATATTTTATTTGTATTAGTGGAGAATGTGGATCCCACATATCTAAAAAAGGAAATAAATTATATTAAGGATGGATGGGAAGAGTATTACTTTTCATTAAATATATGTTACTCCCTCCGTCCGCTTCTAAGGTATCTATTTTACTATTTTGGCATCCGCTTTAAAGGTATCAATTTCCCCTATTTAGTGAAAAAGTATACAATATGACCCATCACTTCCCTCTAATACAACTACCCATTTTACATATATAATAGTAATACACCTTAATCCACGTGCAAAAAGCAAATGAATACCTTAGAACCGGACGGAGAGAGTATTACTTTTTATTTATTCTTTGAATTGTTTATGAAATGCTCTAATGTACCACTATTAATTTTTATAAATAAAATTACATTTTTTTTATTAAAATGTACTTATTTGTTATCCATCACGTAAAATTCATTTTGTGATATATTATATTTTAATTCAAAGAAAAATTAGAAATTAAAATTCAAGTACAAGTATATGAAATATGCCAGTAATGTAAAGTGCATTATTAGAAAGAACTAGTACAATGCCCGTGCAATTCACGGGATAATATTTTAAAATTATAAGATACACTATTATTATAGTCATAAGACGAGTCGACCCATCATTAAAGTATATTTATCTATACAATAAACATACTTTAGGCGCTGCCTGTGACTCAGCATAAGATACATAGGGCAGGTAGCTTTATCGGCTCAAGGGTCGGGGCACAAGGGTGGGTCCTGGTACTATCCAGGTGTGAAGAACCCCAGAGATGATTGCAATGAGCAGAAATCTCACTCACAGGCCTAAACGACGAGCAAACACTCGAACGTGAAAGCAAGGGATCACCCAATGAATGGACGAGCTCAAAGGAGGGAGTGAGGCAAGAACCATGCTTTCAGAGAAATGGTGGTCCGAATCTTATCTGAACTGCGAGAATAACTGACTAAGCCGTGCCATAAGGGGTCATTCTCCAAACGGGACGGGGTCAAGCTTTTAGGTTGGTTAAGTAGGTTGGGTGACAGATCGGCCATAGGAGTACTCCGGGATATAAACCAGGGCAACAAAAGTAGAGCATACGACGATGCCGCCAGTTTTCATTTCGTGGAAGTCCCCGGTAGAGGAAAGGGCTGTAGGTGATGGCGCGTTCTGCTTCTTGTCTAGAGAGGGGCGCTGAAATCCTTTCTATTGGTTCGTGCGCGACAGCTGGTATAGATGAAGAAAGGCGGTCCGTTGGGATCTATTCTATTAATAGGCGAAAAAGCAAAATACTAAAGCGGCCGAGCTTACAGATGAGTTTTTTTTAGCCTTTCAAAATTAGAAAAAAGGCTCTTATGTGAAGCTAACATGGCTGGTGATCGGTGTCATTTTCACCTAAATTTTAGTATCTTTTCATTATATATTTTTGTGTATTTTTATTCATTTGGTACATCATTTGGTGGTGTTATATCAAGATATGGAGATTTGTGCTTTGAAATGATAAATGTGTGAATTTAATGAATAAGTGCCATAAATGCACAATATTTGTAAATATTTAGAGAATTTTTATTTTAGTGTAATTTGTATGATTTTCAAGTAAAAATGGATTCTAGACACGATAAGGAAGATGTGGGAAAAAATGGATCTCAATTCGGAATTGAAACGGGCAAGAAATGGGCTGAAATGGACCTTACTCGTGTTGCAAGGTCCAACTCGACTTGGAACTCGAGTAGTGTTGAGTGCTAAAAGTTGTCAAGAATCATCCAGAGACTCAACTCGAGTTGCACGGTCCAACTCGACTTGCAACTCTAGTCGAGCTGAGTGTCGCAAAAAGTCCAATTTCTGATTGAGCTAACACGACTTGATAGGCGAGAGCTCGAGTTGCCAACTCAACTCGAGTTGGGTATTGCCCAATTCGTGTTACAAGCCGTGCGGAGCAGATAAGTCGTCCAGAGAGCCAACTCGAGTTGCAAGGTCCAACTAGACTTGTAACTCGAGTCGAGTTATGCTTAAAAAAATAAGAAAAATTCAGGAAGCTTCTAGAAGGTTCCATGGGGTATTTATACATGTTTTGACCACAAATAACGGCAGAAAATATTTTGGATCAGTTTCCACACATACTAGACGCTTAAATCACACACATTCATCTCAATCTCTTCCACCATTCACTTCATCCATCCAATCCACTTGATCTTCTCAAATCCATCTATAAATCCATCCATCGACCAATCTAAGAAGAGGAATTCATCATTAATTTAAGATTTTAGCATGATCAAGGAGAAGAAAGTTCACCATCAAAGGGGAGCCAACTTATCTTTATTTTGTTATTTTCTTCATTATTTGGCTCAATTCGAGCATGCCATGGAATGTATTGATTTTATCATGATATGTAGTGGCTAATCCTCATGTGAGGCTAGCAATGAGATTGGTTAGGAATTATGTAGATTTTGCACACCACATATTTGATGAAATGATTGTTATGAATATTTTCTATCATGAATGATTATTCTCATTTTATGTATGATTTGTGTGATTAAATTCTCTATTCATAGTGTTAGGATGGTCATTCCAATATTATGTTTAGTGGTTTAATTGAATTATTGATTGCATGAGATGACTTAGTTAGTATGAGGAGAGGTAAGTCATACCCTTCTTATGCTTAGAACCTCATGATAGGACATTAGTGATGAACTTGTGAGGGGAACTCAACTTATGATCATAGTACCTTCATGGGAATTGAGAATAAGAGACAATCCTAGGAGATTTAAACTTGTAAAAGAGTTGAGAACCTAATCACCTTGGCCATAGGGATTAGGGGTACATACGAGATTGTCCTTAATATCATAACATGAAAATCATCAATGCATGTGTGTGTGTGAGTGTATATATACCTTATCCATGAATGTTGCTTGTCTTATATACTTCTTAGATTGCTCACCTTCATCCATCATCCACCTCATATGTACATTTTCTATCTTTACTTGCTTTATTAGTTGTTAGTTATTAGTGCTAATCAACCCATCCTTTTATTGATTCATCCTACTAGAGTGAAACACTTCTCAAACACGGCTACCCACTTTCGGCATTGGGTTCGATATTATATAAATTTTATACTTGGTCGCTTACGTGCTACATATGATAGAGTACACTTGCTCTAAATCAATTTAAAAGTTCATGGAGCCGTTGCCGGGGAGAAAGCCTTCAGTTTAACGTGTTTGAATTTGTTAGCTCTACTTAAGATTTTTTTTCTTCTTATTTTTGCATCTTATATTTGTTTTGAAAAATCTTGTTCTAATTTGTTCTTCTTGATAGGTACGACAACCTTGAAAGAAGGGGAGGAGGAACAAACAAAAAATAGAAAGTGGAGAAGATTGTAGTAGATCTTGAGAAGAAGAGCAAAAATGGATCAATGCTACAATAATAGAATATATGAGGGATGACAAGGAGCTTACAATGTGAATCTATTCTAACCGTATCAAGGAAACACTTATTCCGTACCAAGTTCCTACAACAATGTTTTTACATTTACTCCTTTATCCGAAAATAATGCCTTGATGGAGTTGCTTAGAAGATATGCTCAAGGGAGCAATGCAAGTCAAAGTTTTCAACCAAGTCTTTCAAGCTTTGAGCCTCAAAATGCCTACTCAATGCATACTTCCAACTTTAATGGGGGACAAGTGTGGAACATGCCTAGTTACCAATTGGGGAATGAAATATGTATACAAAACGGGTATGCCCAAGGGAATTTCCAAGAAGAGTGTCCACCATATGATGATGGGAGACCATCCTTGCAAGATCAATTAAGTCAAATGGTAAAAATTTTTGAAGAAGGAAAGGAAGAAAGAAAGAAAGAAAGAGAGAGAAGAAAGAAAGAAAGAGAGAGAAGAAAGAAAGAAAGAGCAAGAGGAAAAAGAAAGGAGATTTGAGGCCATAGAACGTCAATTGAGTCACATGATAAGTGAACGGAACACTCTCTACGAGATGAAGAATTTTGATGAAAAGTTTGAAGAAGAGTTAGAGGTAGAAGAGTGTTCGAGGGATAATGAAGAAGACTCAAGAGATGTTGAGCTTATTGAGGATAAGGAAGACAAGGTAAAAGAAAGCTTAGAGGAAGAAAGTGAGATGAGTAAAGAGCCTAAGGTAGAAGAGAACTTTGAGGATGAAGAGATTATCCATGATTTCTTGTCTCATGTTGATAAGGAAAATTCTAGTGAAGATGAAGAATCAAGAGAGGAGTATGAAATTGATGAAGTGGAACAAGGTCTAGAAGCACTTGATGATGAGTTTGGAGGTGAAATGAGAATTTCTACATCTTTTAACTCTTCAAGTTGCATTGATTTTCAAAATATTATTTATATTGACTTTGTTTTACCTATTGATTCTTCTCAATGCCTTAGGTACAAAAGAGAGCTTGAAGAGTTGTTGGGGACATACTTGGTAAAAAGGAATAAATGTTGGTCACGAAAAGAGCGGTTAATGGAATGCAAGCTCAAACGAGTGAAATTTTTAAAGCCAATCTCGAAGGATGCTACCGAGGTTGTTACTTGCCACAAATCCCTAATAGAGGAAGAAGCACAAAGATTAAAATTTGATGGCAAGATCGAATGATATCCTTGGCCATTCCGATGAGTTCTCCATAATCCGTACGGCTTGAAGACGTTAAACTTAGCGCTGGATGGGAGGCAACCCATCATTCTTTATTGCTTTCATTTAAATGCTTTGATTTAGTTTTTGTATTTTTGGCATGTAGGTTGATTATGCTCATTGAGGAGAATGCGTATTGGAAATACGAGAAGTGCTTGATTTGAAGTGTGAAGGGACGTCTCACCACTTCTTGCAAACTTAAAGTTCAACTCTTGTTTCACTTTAAGTTTGGGGGGATAGTGCGTGGTGACCCGTACCTTGAGTGTTGTAGTGTATATACTTCTCTACAAGAAAATCATTGTTGGAAACTACAAGGGTAAGTCCTACCACTTTTTGCAAACTTAATTCTCAACTTGTTTCGATTTAAGTTTGGGGGGAGAGTGCGTGGTGTGACTCACCACTTGAGTGTGCTTATTTTGTTGATTGAGAGATCTTCTTGTTCTTGTAAAATTGGGTCAATTTTAAAAAATTTTCTCATGAGTATTGGTATGATTTTAGATCGTTTTGGTTGTGTTGAAGTGCATGTGAGTTCATTATTTGCTAGTAATTATTGTGCTAATGGTGTTGATGAGTTGTTGAGCATAAATGAGTAGTGGAAGCATGAATTGAGCCCAGAAATCAATGCCGAGATTCCCTGTGCATGCAATCCGGACGCTCGTGCCAACCATTTCCATTACCAAATGCCTTTTCAGGGTGTTTACTTTAATACTCATCATTTCTATTTACTTAGCATATACTTGATTTGATTTGAATTGTTTGGATTAATATGCAACTTCATGTGTTATGTACTTTGGAGGTTTACTTGCTTTAATAGTTTTTCTCATTTTTTTAATAAGGTGGTAAAATCTTGAGCTTATATGTTATTAGATGATGAGGATATGTGCTTGATTTTTTTTTTATGGATGGAATTTTTGTTTTTGCATGTTATGTATTTTTGTGTTGTTTCTTGCTTGGTGAGTCTTTTCTTATGTGTTTTGTGTGTATTTTAATTATTATATAGGTTGATTTGGTGATTTGTTTTGGGTTGTTGTGAGTCATTTTTGAATGTGAGTAATGACATGTTGTTTGTGATAAATGATGGCGAATTATGTTGAGAATCTCTACTCTTTAAAATTATGACATGTTCTATTTAACTTGTTCAATTTTGAGATGAATTGAGGTGTAATGAGTTCCTAAAGGTCCGAGCAAAATCTTGTGAGCGTTTGAGCCTCAACCGTGCATCCATGATTAATTTCTTTATGAGTGGATCGATTGAGTCTTGGTAAACTAGAACTTGCTCATGGACTACGGGAATAAGCCCGATTGGTGGAGATTAGTGATATGATCATAGGCCATCTTTGTTACTTTAAAGTCATTGCCATATATTTCCTTACCTTATACATCATCCATAGTTAACCACTTTGAGCCTTAAAACATATTTCTTGTGATATAAGCACATTAAAAGCCTTGAATACCTACTTGAGCCTTACATATATAACTTTTATGTGGGTAATTAAGGAGATGATGATTTACAAGGTTTGATGGTGAAATTGTGCAAAAGAAAGAAGGAAATGGTAAACAAACAAGAAAATGATGAAAAGATCTCAAGCAAAATGTACATGGAACCTCAACACAAGAAAAAAGAGCAAAAACAACAAAAATATGCTCAAGGAATTCAAAAGTCGAAAGAAAGAAAGCATGCAAATTAAAAGAAGCTCAAGAAATCCAAGGAATGATAATGGTTAGTGCTTGTGATTAGAGAAGAAAATAAAGGAAGATAGAAATGTGAAGAAGTTGAAGAAGCTGATCATCTCTTCGATTATCTATACTTGAATAGTTACTTTATCCAAAATTTCCTACAATTACCAAAGAGTCTATCATTACATCCAAAAATAAAAAACTTTTTTGATCACTAATTGAAGCTATGATGGCTTGTGAATGTAGTCCGTGAGCAAGCCTATGGTGCGTCGGGTTTAACCGATTGATGAGTAAAAATTACCCTACTTCATAGAGTGTTGAGTGTAAATTTGATATCCGACGTGAGGTTTGGAGTGGAAGGGACTTTATTACTCTTAATTTTCTTAGACTTGAACTTGTTAATTTTTCTATGTTATGATTTTAATGTTGTAGTGTGACTTGATTTGGTTTGTAGTCCTTGTTACATATGATGTGTTGTTGCTTATATTCTTTAGGTCATGCTCTAGATGAAAATTCCCCCTCTTGTTTTCTCATTTTCGTTGCTCGAGGACGAGCAACACTTTAAGTTTGGGAGGTTGATCGGTGTCATTTTCATCTAGATTTTAGTATCTTTTTATTATGTATTTTTATGTGTTTTTATTCATTTGGTATATCATTTGGTGGTGTTATATGAAGATATGGAGATTTGTGCTTTGAAATGATAAATATGTGATTTTAAAGAATAAGTGCCATAAATGTGCAATATTTGTAAATATTTAGAGAATTGGTATTTTGGTGTAATTTGTGTGATTTTCAGGTAAAAATGAATTCTAGACGCGATAAGAAATATGTGAGAAAAAATGGATTTCAATTTGGAGTTGAAACGAGCAAGAAACGGGCTGAAATGGACCTTACTCGAGTTACAAGGTCCAACTCGACTTGCAACTCGAGTAGTGTTGAGTGCTGAAAGTTGTCCAGAATCATCCAGAGACTCAAATCGAGTTGCAAGGTCCAACTCGACTTGCAACTCGAGTCGAGCTGAGTGCCGCAAAAAGTCCAATTTCTGATTTAACCAACATGACTTGATAGGCGAGAGCTTGAGTTGCCAACTCGACTCGAGTTGGGTATTGCCCAACTCGTGTTACAAGCCATGCGGAGCAGAGAAGTCGTCCAGAGAGCCAACTCGAGTTGCAAGGTCCAACTCGACTTGCAACTCGAGTCGAGCTATGCATAAAAAAATCAGAAAAATTTAGGAAGCTTCTAGAAGGTTTCATGGTGTATTAATATATGTTTTGACCACAAATTATGGGAGGAAATATTTTGGATCAGTTTCCACACACACTAGACACTTAATCACACACATTCATCTCCATCTCTTCCACCCTTCACTTCATCCATCCAATCTACTTAATCTTCTCAAATTCATTCATAAATACATCCATCCACCAATCTAAGAAGAGGAATTCATTATTGATTGAAGATTTTAGCATGATCAAGGAGAAGGAAGTTCACCATCAAAGGAGTGCCAACTTATCTTTATTTTGTTATTTTCTTCATTATTTGGCTCAATTGGAGCATGCCATGATATGTAGTGACTAGTCCTCATGTGAGACTGGCAATGTGATTGGTTAGGAATTATGTAGATTTTGCACACCACATGTTTGATGAAATGATTGTTATGAATATTTTCTATCATGAATGCTTATTCTCATTTTATGTATGATTTGTGTGATTAATTTCTCTATTCATAGTGTTAGGATGGTCATTCCAATATTATGTTTAGTGGTTTAATTGAATCATTGATTGCATGAGATGACTTAGTTAGTGTGAGGGGAGGTAAGCCATACCCTTCTTGTGCTTAGAACCTCATGATAGGACATTAGTGATGAACTAGTGAGGGGAACCCAACTTATGATTATAGTACCTTCATGGGAATTGAGAGTAAGAGCCAATCCTAGGAGATTTAAATTTGTAAAAGAGTTGAGAACCTAATCACCTTGGCCATATGGATTAAGGGTACATACGAGATTGCCCTTAATATCATGACATGAAATCCATCAGTGCATGTGTGTGTGTGAGTCTATATATACCTTATCCATGAATGTTGCTTGTCTTACATACTTCTTAGATTGCTCACCTTCATGCATCATCCACCTCATATGTACATTTTCTATCTTTACTTGCTTTATTACTTGTTAGTTATTAGTGCTAATCAACCCATCCTTTTATTGATTCATCCCACTAGAGTGAAACACTTCTCAAACACGGCTACCCACTTTCGCCTTTGGATTCGATATTATATAAATCTTGCACTTGGTCGCTTATGTGTTATACACGATAGAGTACACTTGCTCTACATTCAAGTATAACCAAATCACGATGAGACGGGACGGACAGTCAGAGGCCACAGCGGGACTACCACTTGCAATGGGAATGGCTCTGCCCACATGCATCATTTGGTGAAAGCTCTCCAGTCCAGGTGCCTCCTCGAAGTGCTTTGTCAACCACGCTTTCCCTCCTTCAAAACAATGCTCCTCGCTAAATGCCCTTCCTGTGGCTTGCCTCAACATCTAAATAAAGAAAAGAAGGGGCGGGCGCTGAAAAAATAGCAGCCCAACCTCTTCAAGAATGCTTTGCTTGGTAGGCGCTGCCTACTCACTCGGACAATGCTCTGAACACTTTCGTGTGCAGTTCCGCCCCCTTATCCAATGCTGAGACACAGGAAGCGTCTCGAAAAGCACCGGCTATCTAGTGGGAGTCATTTCGGTTGAATGCCATGAGGTCCCTACGGACAAGGGGACAAGTGAATCATCGATTTTGAGCGTAGGCAGCCCTCTACCATCTATCCATTGCATTTCATCGTCTCGTATTGTACTCTACAGTATCAGACCAGATAGATCTATTGAGTGAGAGAATGGGAGATTGGGATCCCTATTCATTCCCGTCACTATGGATTGATTGTCCCTACCTAACTACATGGTAGTAGTTTAGGGAGCGCAATTGCTAGAGCACTGGAGAATGAAGAGTAATGATTTCGGCAAGAGCAGCCAGACGGACTACTATAGTGAATCTAGTGACTACTAGAGTAGACTATAGTCAAAAGGTAAGGTATAGCAGCCTTTCCGAGCGAGCCTCTGGGATCTCCTGTAAACTCCCATGATGTGGTAAAGGGAGGATATTAGGAGAAGCAGTGAGTGGAGATTCCCCTGCAGAGAGACGAATAGATTTTAAAAAATAAAATTATATAAATATAAATTTTTTGTAACAGTATATATATATCGTGGACACATAAACACATATAATTCCGTATTCCCTATGTTCTATCCTAATAATTACATATTTTAAAATTGAGTGTTTCATTTTAACGGTTACATTTTTTTGTATGAGACCCACACTATTAAGTAATTAAAATATTTTAATGGGACTCATCTGCCACATTAATTAATACAACCATCCACGATACATTAAAACAGTATTTATCTCACCTCAATAAACATTAAAATACTAAATTTCTTAATCCCGGTGCAAAAAAGCAACCCGTGCAAAAAACAAATATTACTATTAGAATGAGCGAAGTGAATACATATGTATGATGTTTTATATTGTGATGGTATATATATTTAGTTTCGTTCTTTATGTTTAATGAATTAAATAGTTTTTAGTTGAATCGACGTTATACTACCCTTATTCGTTTTTCATGTATAATAAATTAATGTAATTATAAAAAACCAACAATTTTAAAATTTTTATAAATATTTATATTTCATTACGTAATCATATGTTATAAACAATTTCAAATAATGTCTTAATTAATTAACCTTATTTTCAAATACAATCCAAAATTTTCCAATAATTAACTCAAATTGAAACAAATTTCAACATGTTAATTGATAAAAAAAATGCATACAAAAATAATATCTTTAATTTTAATTATTTTGTTGGGCATAAAATTATTAGGGTTAAAAAATGTGATAGTAAAACACGTAAATGTATTTATTTAAGGAAATAAGAATAAAATGAGTGGTGAGAAATTGAAGAGAAATTGAGAAGAAGTGAGAAATTGAAGATATTTTGATCCAAATTTTGAGCGGGTAAAAGAAGTTGACTTTAGGTACTTTTATATATAGATATAGATTGGAGAGAAGGTGGGACAAAATCATATTATATTAATTAGTAAAAACTATATATGGAAAGTCAAATTTATTAATCATTAATCATAATTAATTAAAATAGAATGGAGAGGGTGAGACAAAAAGAGAAAATTGGGACAAAAAGAGAAATTAAAGAAATAAAAATATAAAAAAGATAATTAAAAAATTGTATGAACGACACGTTAGCATGGAAGCTTTTGAGGGATGTCACATCATCCTCTCAAAAACTCTCCAATATTATTATAAAGATAAAGATAATGAATGATAGTATGGATATGCCTTGAAAATAATCCAATTAATTACTATTATTATTCTTTAAGAACAATTGTGTAAATTTACACGTGCATCATTTATTAATCATAGTTTTATTCATAAAAGAATATAGAAACAAGGCAAAACTTGTGACAAGTTCATATGTAAATTTTGTTTTTATCGATTACGTTTTAGTAAATGAAAAATTATTTTTAAAAAAATAACTTTTTTAAATTAAAAAAATTACTATTAGTCTTCAAAATTTTGCAAATCTTGATTTATCGATTACTCTATATTACATGGAAAATTATTCTTTAAAAACATGAACTATTACTCATTTGAATAAAAAATACTATTAATTTTCAAAAAAATATTTTTTGTCCTGAAGAGAAATTTAAAAAATAAGTTCACGTGTGAATCCAATTCAAATCAGATTCACCCTACAAACAAAAATAATACGGAGCGATTTTTTAATAACCACTTTTGACTAAGTACAATTTTAAATAGCCACATCTGTTAAGAACAATTTTTGCTAGCCACTATTTAGTGGACTCCCCAAATTACCCCTAATAACTGTCAGATAAAGTTCGAAAATAAAGGGTCATCATCATGTCAGTTTTGACTGCAGTAAATGGGGTGAGTGGACCACATTTAAAATTGTACTTCGTGGATTGGTGGACCACATTTAAAGTTTTGAAAATTTTCAAATTAAAATTTAGGATGTGGGTTGGTGGGGTATATTATATCATTAACGTCATTTTCATTCCAAATACTCCATCTTTCTTCTCTCTCATCTTTCGTCCAACATCCTCTCTCTTTCTCTCTCCCTTTCGTCCAAAAGCACGAAGTACCCCTTTCTCAATCTCTCCTTTCCATATGCCGCAATAGGCATTTCCGATGAGGTGAATTTGGTGAATTTTCAAAATGACAAATTTTTGGGGTATGTATGAAAATAGTTTTATTTGCATTTTTAAATTGTGAGTTATTTGTTTATAATGTGTCCTACATTGAGTTTGTGGTACTCGTTTTCGAACGTACATTTTGTGTGGTTTTGTTCATATGTGTAAAATGTGAATTCATTGTGTATACTGTTTGTTACATGTTGTGGTTTGAAAATGTAATGTGTTGAATGCGACTTAATTGCGTATACATCATGTTTAGAATGTAGGACCGTAGTGGGGGTGATTTTTTTTTTTTTGAATTTTTTGGAAATGTTGGTTGGCCGAATAGGGTTTTATTGTAGACCGAATAGAACAAATATGTAGGCCGAATAGAACAAGTGTAGGCCGAATAGAACAAAGTGCAGGAGTAATTTTTTTGAATTTTTTTGGAAATATTGGTAGGCCGAATAGAGCTTTTTTGGTAGGTCGAATAGAATAAATCTGTAGGCCGAATAGAACAAGTCTAGGCCGAATAGAACAAAGTGTATTGAGTGTTTTTTTTAAATTTTTGGGAAATGTTGGTTTGCCGAATAGAGCTTTTTTGTAGGCCGAATAGAACAAATCTGTAGGCCGAATAGAACAAGTGTAGGCCGAATAAAACAAATTGTATAAGTGTATTTTTTAGAATATTTAGAAGGTTGGCCGAATAGAGGTTTTTTGTAGACCGAATAGAAAAAATTTGTAGGCCGAATAGAACAAGTGTAGGCCGAATAGAACAAAGTGTAGTTTGAATAATATGATAGCACTGACCTTGGCCGAATAGACCAATATTTGTAGGCCGAATAGAACAGCGTGTAGGCCGAATAGAAGGAAAAGTAGGCCAAATAGAACAAATGATTGAGTGTCCGAATATTTATTGAGTTGTTGCAGTGAACTTATTGTTATTTGATATAATTATCAGTTATTGTCCTATTAAGTAAGCTGGTTAAATTGATGCAGAGTACATGTATTTGTGTGTGTTACATATTATTTAGCAAAAAATTTAATTTGTGCAGGGTGAGTGGAAGCGTCCAACTATGCAGGGGCAGAACTGCAGTATACATAATTACTGCAAATCTGGGGTTGTTATGGCAATTATCCGTAATCAGTTGAAAAAGGTTGGGGGTAATGCGGAGGAGATGTTCAGGAGATCATGTTTTGGTCATTACTGGGATCTTCACGACGATTGGATCGTGCATGCTAATCTTCACGGTCTCATGACACGGGATATCATACTTAGCGGGGATGATGTAACTGCTAGATATTTTCAGATTGGGAACGAGTGTCTTACATTTAGTAGGGTAGAGTTCATACGGATAATGGGGCTCTACTTTCGGGACAGAGTGAGGTTTGATCTGAATGTGTCGTATCATATCCCGCCTGGTAGGGTGTACGATATGTATTATGGTCAGGGAGAAAGACCATTAGTAAGCGAGATTGTCCGTGACTTTGAAGGTATAAAATTTAGTGGTGTTAGCCCCGACAACACGGTTAAAATTGCTAAGGTGCTGTTGTTGTACTATTTTCTCCTTGGATCAGATGTTACCAAGGTGAGTGTAGACAACTGGGTTTGGGTGCTAGTAGAGGACGAGCGTAGATGGGATTTATTCCCTTGGGGCCAGGTCAGTTATATGACTCTACTGCACTTTATGGACTATATTTTGACTGAACTTCCTAAAGGAGCTAACCCCAACAAGTACAGATACCATTTTTACGGGTGCACATTTGCGCTCCTGGTTCGTGTTGTAGTAGATAACTTAAACTTATAGTGTATTACTAGTTTCAGCAACAGTAATAATCTAACATATGTAGTTTACGTGTGACAGGTTTGGGCGTACAAGCGTCTACCTGCCCTTGCTGCACCGTATGGCCATGTTCCTACCGATAAGGAGAATGCTAGGCCACTTTGCTTGCGATGGATTTTTCGTAAGGTGAAGAAGGTTGATAGGAATCTATTTTCTCGGATATGAAATCTAAATTTTTATGAATCATTAATCCAGTGCGGTACAGACAAATCAGTGATATTGTACATAAATATATTGGTTCTTTTGAATCAGGATCTTGTAGTGGAGGATTTTCCGCGGGTGCTCCCTCAGGAGCAAAGAAAGGGTTATTGGATTGGAATAGATAATGATCATTTGTAGGGTTTGATCATGAGGCTGTACACCAAGGCATTTTCTAACCCCAGACGAAAGGTCGTCCGGGGGCCTGATTTCTCATATGTGGAGCAACAGACCGCGGCAGAGGCATATGATCCTACTAGTAATCCATGGGATCAGCAGTACTATTCGGGTGTGGCTCTTGAGGATCGGTGGACAGGCCAGCGCACGGATGATCCTTCAGCTTGGGTGTCAAATAGGGATGAGCATTCTTACCGACCTCCATATACTCCTACTCCTAACCACAGTGGATATGATTCAGGGAAGACGAGATATGCTGAGCCCAAATCGTATGATTCCACGCATCATGTTCCTCCGCCTTCCGCTCGTAGCTGGCATGCTCGAGATGTAAATGACCATGATGGACAGCAGTACTATGATGCTGGAGTGGATGAGCCCCCAGTGTTTTGTGGGAGTGGGATGAGTGACGCCCATGGATATGATCAGGACGACCACGGATATGATCAGGACGACCATGAATAAGATCAGGACGACCACGGATATGATCAGGATTTCAAAGAAAGGGTCTTCCGTAGGCTGGATCAGCAGGATGAGTTGTTAACACAACTTGCATGTCATATGGTGTCAGAGCATCAGACACAACATTTATTTCGACTTGCACTTACGCAGTTGTTGAGGCGCATTTGAGCTGATATTTAACGGAACCGGGGGTTTGAGCATGAGCCATCGAGCTTGAGGTCAGGTGTTAGATCTTCCCCTTCTAGAGTGCTGGATCCTGTGAGTCTGATGGCCCCCACACCTGGTGTCGCTCAAGATGGTTTGATGCGTGCTAAGCGGCCAAGAAACCCAAGTGCAACGTTACAGTCACCATTCACAACGACTGACCGGGAGCGCCACTGGCAACTATACCTACGATTTAAGATAAGCAACGATCTGTAAGTGTTAATGTACTATTTTAGATGTTTTCATACATTACTTTAAATACTTGTGCTTGTTGTTAAAGAATTTTGAATTTCAGGGTCGACGTTGGACTCGGCCGTGGAGTGGGCAGTGATTTTTTTACTGGGATGGAGGAACCCAATGTTTGGTTTGACGACCAGGTAATTGAGAGAGTCTTCAAGTGTATACTGAATAAGTAAATAACTACACTAATTCACAATATTCTGTAATAAATTTCTATATGTTTCAGCACCTGGATGCATACCTCCGGATATTATCAGAGCGACTGGCGGCCATAGGCGTTCAATTCCATCAGGAAGTTGGGAAGTACTACATTCTGGACATGCAATTCTCTGTAAGTAACAACCACATTATCAATATATGTATAAATTTTTCATGTAATTTTGAGACCAAACGTATACAATGATTTTTCTCTAAGGTCTGAGTTCAATAGGTATGGCATGAGCACATGAGGCGGTACACAGATGACAGAATGACATTTGCCAACATAAGTGATGACTTGTTGACAGATCTTCGTGCGTACGCAGCAGGGAGTTTACTCGTATGGCGGGGGTCCAGGCCATGGATAGAGTGTGACGTGGTATTTTATCTTAACCCATGATGTGATCATATAATTATATCTCCTACTTTGACCAAGGATTCTACATCTAATATATGCATTCCTCGTTACTTATTTTGACAGATTATGTTCATAGTCCACACGTCTGCGCACTACTACCCATGTGCCCTGATTACGAAGAATATGACCTTCTTGTCTTTTGACTCGTTCTGGCATAGATGGGATGACGAGCCCGACATGAGGGAGCATCGGATGATAGAGACTCTACCATTCAGACGTGTCATTCCAGCTTTGCTGCGCGAGATTGACCCCCGAGGGGTTCCGCTCACTCTTCCACTAACTCCAGCTCACGCAGAGGTTTGTTAAAGACAGGAAGACGACTCCAGTTGAGGCCCAGCATTTCTCAGGACCATAGACGGGTTATTAACGAGGGACTTTAACAGGAACACTACCGATCACATGTTGCGTTACCGGAGGCATATTGCTTTCCTAATCTTTCAGGCTGGTACCATTATTTTCGCAGTATGAAGTGCAGTATTGATACTTTGACATGCAGTGTATTTGTTTAAAACGTTCAAAAATAGGACCAGTGCAATTATGTTCGAAATTTCTTTATTTAATACTCATTCTAAATACAATAACACGTATAATCTACTGGTTGTTATGCGAAGGGCATCGGCCACGAGTATGACCAGTTTCTCCACATATGCCATATTTTTTCTCTCTTCATAAATGGGGATTAGGGGCAGCCGTCGGATGAGGAGGTGGACCGCTGGTTGACGTTGAAGCTCCAGTACAATTTACTCGATTGTGACCTGGCTGTCGACAGCACGAGCAAACATGTTCTTTGTAACATCTCTTGGATGACTCCATTCCTGACCTTATCCGAGACATTCGTGGTCGACCGGCCTGCCTGTGTGGTAGCGGGGGTTTAATAATCTGTGACTTGACACTGTCAGGTGTGTCCCATTGAGTGTAATGCGGTACAGGCATCACTGGCCTGGCCCACATCCCTAATACACTGGTGCGATGGAAAACGGTAGACACGAAGCCAATGGATGGCAGTCTGCAAGTACTGAAGAACGTATACTATAAGAATCATAGACTCAGACGATCAAAACGAGTAAATAAGATCTATGACTACATACTCGATTTCCTTCATCGCATGAATACAAGGAACAAGTTCTTTCTGGAACTTCTTACATGTGCAGCTATTTTCGTTCAAGTCCACAGTGAATAATTGGTCTCCGTCTTTGATTGCATATTTATTTCCCAGAAGTCTCGATACTGATAGCTTTTTGGCAGCAAGAGAAAGTTCCACTAGCTCGTCATGGACACGCTTGCAGAGAATGGTACTCTCTTGCTCAGTTTGAGTTCGACGTTCGTAAAATCACCTCTCGGTGGTTGTGCGGGCAATCTCTAGGAGTGTGCATATGGGTAGCGTGTGCGCCTAGAGTATGGCATTGTTATACGACTCAACTGATGTAGAGTTCATAAACTCGTACCGTTTCACAGGACAGTAGACCCTTGACCATCTCTCATATCCCCACGAGCCAACTAATTCCATTAACTTTTCTGACGACCGGTGGCCCCTCAACGAGTTCATGCAGTTGAAAATAACAAATATAGAAAGGGAAACGTTAGTAAGAAATCCATTGAATGGATGACATTCGTAAATATGAAATTACGACGAAGTGGATGTTGGAAGACTAACCTATCAAAATCGCTCGATAGGTATACATCCATCGCACTCTGAAATCTATACAAAATGTTCTTTCCATAACCTGCCAACCTATTCTTTAAATGATAACCACACAAACCATGATGTGCTTCAGGATAGACAGTAGATATAGCATGTGCGATACTGCGATGACCGTCTGACACTATCAAAAGATCTCGTGGACATTCGTATGCCTCTCGAACCCTTTCTAAAAACTATATCCACGACATGTTGCTCTCGACGTCGCCAACCCCTAAGGCGAGTGGAAATATCTGACGGTTTGGATCATTCGTAACTGCGACGAACACAATGCCTTTGTGCTTTCCCTTCATATGAGTGCCGTCTATGACAATGACTGGACGACCAAACTCTAGAAATCCCTGCCTAGATGCTCCAAGTGCGAAAAATGAAAACCTTAAACGGTCATTTTCATCAACGGAGATAAAGGTGTGCATATCGGGATTGCCAACTCCAACTGATACATGTACGCAGGGAGCATATCAAATGAGCTATCGTGATCCCCGTACGTGTGTCCAACAGCCAGGTGTTTGGCCTTTAGCGCCACATTGTAGCTAATGTCGAACCCAAAATCCTTCAAATTCTCATCTCTCATCGCCTGGGGTCGGAGCCCAGTAATCTTATCAAATTGTCTATCAGCAAAATATTGACCGATTATGCTGGATGACACCTGTGTAGGAGTGGGCCTGTCTGGATCATTTAAACAACCGTCATGTTGAACGAATTTAACCACCCCCCACAACCCATAGCTCATTCTTGCGTGCATCGCAAATCGACAACTTGCTTTACCCTTTAGCTTACATTCCAAGTTATATCTGGTCGAGCTAGATCTTTCAACAATGGTCTCCACTCTATTCCGCAAGTTATACATCCCTACAGCTATCTGCAACTTCTTTTTTGTATCAAATACACTTTTCTCGTGAAGAACGCCAGACGCATCAAACTCAGGGACAGTCATCTGATCTTCTCTGTCAGCTTCAACTGGAATGCCTATGACCGTATCAGGTGCATTAGTTTAAAGTAGAAATTTACTTTAGTTCTATTCTATCTAAACATAGTATGCATACCAGGAATCAACCAAGGACGGATGGTGGGCCGTATACTTTGAAAATCTTGTGGTTGCATTTCAGGACGGGACAAGTCGCGACTAATCGATTCAAGAAAGCTAGGGCCGCCTCTCTGACGCATGTAATCACGGACTTCTTCATACATTTGGATTCTTCTCTCCTCAGCGTCATTATCACTTTCGCTAGAAGTCTGATTACAACCCTACTGTATATCATCTTTGTTGTTTTCATATTCTTCTTCGACAGTCCTATTTCCCGGCTCAACATCATCATTATAAGCATGTACATCATCCTCATCCTCACCAGCGTTGTCATCAGCTTCATCATCTACAGATTCTCTAAAACCAAACTGCTGCATCTCTAAGGCCGGACTGTACTCCACATTCAAATCAAAATCAAGCCTACCACTAAACAGTGCCCTCATGCATGGATCATTGCTCGGACTAGTACTAAACCCTAAACCCAACCCTAAATTCAAACTATGCCCTGAAGCTTGTGCAGAATGTTGAAAGAATGCATTGTCATCGACAGGAAGGAGTGTCACGTACACCATTCCTACATCAACACAGTTGAAAACTTCTGTCACACATGCATCATTCTTTATCTTATATTTAGACATACGGCCATTGTACTCGACCAGAGAATGAACTTCATAACCCAATAATCCAAATCAGCTTGTACTATGTTATGAATTTCTAATAACAAACTAGTATAATACAGATTGTCTTCCCGAAAGTATAACCACCGAACCTGTCCACCTTTATATAGTAACCCATCCCAATATCCACCCCAACTCATCCCAACTGTTTTATAGCTCATCTGCACATTTTTTCAAGAAAATATTAAAACATTAGAAAATTAATTGCAATTACTCTATTCGGCCAACGAATTATTGTATTCGGCCTATGAGGTTGTTCTATTCGGTCTAGCAATATTGTTCTATTCGGCCTACAGATTTCTTAAAAATAAAAATTTAATGTAGAAAATTTTAGATCTTTTATTCGGCCTACGTTTCTTGTATTCGGCCAATAAGACTGTTCTATTCGGCCTACAATTCTTTTTCTATTCGGCCTACTTATACTTTTTTCAAAAAATGACAAAATTTTATTTGGATACATTTCTCTTATTCGGCCGACGTCTCTTCTATTTGGCCAAGAAAGTTTGTCTATTCGGCCTACAAAAGTTGTTCTATTCGGCCTACTTATTTTTTTAAAAATAAGAGATAATTTTTTTACCTATTCGGCCAACGTATCTGATATTCGGCTTACATAGTTGTTCTATTCTGCCTACAAATCATGTTCTATTCGGCCTACTTGTTGCTTATTTAAAAATATAAAAAAATTTAATGTGGAAACATTTTATACTCCCACCTACTCTATTCGAGAATCTATTGTTTCTATTATAAAACGTTGAATAAATAATATACACTCCTGAGACATGTAAAAATGATCGAATTAATGCATTCATAGCTTTTAAAACAAGTTTAAAAACATACCTTACTGCTCCCCAATTTCTCACACCTCTAAAGAACTAGAAAAAATAGTTGCTCCCCAAATGCCGAAGAAACCTCAAACAAAAAGTTGAAAAATGAAATGAATATATGTTATATATATACCTAATTTTTTGTAGGCATATGAGGGAGCACATGCCTACATAGTACTAAGTATTGTACTTTGACATTTTTTACAGAAATAGAGAGGAATCAAATTCATGTACTGTACTTTTGGTATTTCTTGGTCAAAAAAGTGAGGAATCTGATTCCTCAAACACGTGATCAGTGGGTCCCTATCAAGGGTATTTTGGTCAATTCCATTAAAAGTGGCTAGAATAAATTGTATATAACACATGTGGCCACTTAAAATTACTTTTAAGTAATAGTGTCTACTTTTTGCCATTTTCACAAAATAATATTAGCTTGACTATGTACGAGGTTGACATTAATTCCGTAAGCTATATCCCTTACATTATTAATTTTGATTTGTTACAGTTAAGATTAATATTTATTTTTATTAAGTGAGATCTACACAAAATAATTATTTATTTTGTATAGGATCCACATACATTACTAATACAATTATTTATCACATATTATATATTATTTACTTTAATTCACTATATTTATATCTATTAATCTTTGTGAAAAAAAAATACTCCCTTCATCTCAGGTTAAGAGGGACCATTTTTTCATTTTGGTCGTCTCACCCAAAGAGTTCCCTTTCCTTTTTTACACACATGGGACCCACACCCCCTCTAATACAATTAAAATATGAGACTCTCACTCCCACTACAACAATTAAAATATGGGACTCACACTCCTACAAATATAACTATCCACTACATATTAAATAATAATATTCGTGAAAAAAACAAATGACTCTCCTACTTCGGAGAGGGAGTATTAAAGTTAACACGTTAACACTAGACAGGAGATTATAGGAGGTTACGGTAGACTACTTCAACAAACATATCTAGAGGCTTCTGCAAAAAGTCTTGTGGACCATATGTCAGTCTTTTCAATGAATTAATTCTTGCCAATTACTCCAAATTCAATCTCAAGTTCACAATAGTCCATCGGTACGACCAGCTTACCAACACCAACAAGTAAAACATCATCCCTTCATTCAGCAATCGAGGCAAAAATTTTGTTCATGGCCTAACTAATAAGTACAGAATATTTTGTCCATATAATCCATTAAAGTCCCACACAAAAATATACATTTTGCAATTTTGATTTATTTCAATTTAAAAGATATTCATTTATCATTTAAAGTAGTGTGGCAATAAAAAAAAATATGAGTGAGACTTGTGTGCGCTCGAACGCACGCTATGCGCCTTTAGAATTTAGTATTATAGATAAGTGTACATTATTTTGTTCTAAAGGTTATACACTTTAATTAATAAGGGTGCACCATTTTGTTCTAAAGGATATACACTTTTCATTAATATTTTTTATTTTTCTTCAGAAAATAAAAAGTACACATCTTTATACTAAAGGGTATACAATTTAACATAAAATTCTAAAGTGCATCCGGCGCACACAAGTTTTTGCCAAAAAAATATAATTAATACCACCACAAGTTGCAATATTACATAATTTTTCATTTATATTAAATTCATATACAAAAAAATACAACTAAAATTTTTCAATCATTCAATAAAAGTATTGTATCCAGCTTAATTAACGTGAAAAAAAATACTAATACATTAAATTGAAACAAAGAGAGTATCATTTTTAGTGGAATCAATTATAATTTACGTTTTTTTAATTAATTATATTATAAAATCTTTATCGTTTAATTTAAATTAAAATATGCATAAGAAAAAAAAAAGAAACATTTTTTAGTTATGTGAAAAATAGGAAAAGAAGTAGTGTGTAAGATATAGTATTAAAAAAAAAGAGTGCAAGGTGGAATTACAATTATATCATAAACTATAAATCTTAGGGTGAAATATATCCTAAACCATAAAGGTAAAATTATAATTATACCCTAAACTCTAAATTCTAATGGTGAAACATACCCTAAACAACAAGGGTGAAATTATAATTATATCATAAATATCCTAAATTATAAGGATAAAATTACAATTATACCCTTATAATTAACCTTAAACCCTAAAATTAATTTAATAAACCCTAGGGATAAAATATATGCTAAATCACTAGAGGTGAATTATACTCTAAACTACAAGTGAATAATTATAATTATAATCCTAAAACTAAATTTAAAAAAAAAAGAAAAATAAGGACGAAACAAAAAAATAAAAAAATCAGCGAAAATACACGGTTCCAAACATTTGATTATGTGGAGTTACTCTACCCCTTCGCCGGTGACCGATGACCGGCCGCTTTTGTCGCTGCCGCCACCGTCGCCGATCACCACCCTTTGGTAGAATGGGTAGGGTAGAATGAGAGTGGATAGGGTGAGTAGGGTGGGTAGGGTGTGTAGAGCGTGTAGAGGGTGTACCACTCTCCTCATAGAATTGATAAAATATAATGAGAGATATTTTTATTTTTATAAAAAAAATATGGCTAAATAATAAAAAAAATAATTAAGTTATATGATTGGTGGTATTAATATATCCCTCATCATTTTAGTTATTTTTGAGCGTTGAGACTAATTATTATTTAAAGGGTTAATTGCAAAAAAAATCACGAATTTTTTACCTATTGCAAATTAATCCTCACTTTTGATAAATTGCAAAAAAAACCACCAACTTTAAGTATTGTTGCAAAATAAACTCAATTTGTGACTAAAAGTAGAGTTTTTTGGGTTTATTTTGCAACAATACTTAAAGATTGTGGTTTTTTTTTGTAATTTCTCAAAAATAAGGATTAATTTGCAATAAATATAAAATTCGTGGGTTTTTTTTACAATTAACTCTTATTTAAAAATCTGGAAGCCTCACGTCACTCCATCAGTTCCTTCATTCAAGAATCTAATTAATAAAAAAAAGCGACTAAATTAATGATATGATTAAGGAATAATTACTGTATAAGCATACATTAACTAAGATTACTACTATTAAATATTGTCAATCTAAACTATTTATAATATCCCATATTTTTATGTATTCTTAAATCATAAAAAAAATTTTTATTTAAAATCAATTAAACTTTTAGTTATTATTCTAAAAGGATTTAACTTTAAATCTTTTTTCATTTTACCTTAATAAATTTAAAAATGAGTCTAAGCCCAAGTCCAAAAATGTCAAGCCCTATTTATTTCTATTTATATTTAAAATAAAAGAAATGGATCGATCTGTTCTTTTTAAAATTCATTTCTCTCCATCGCCGTAATAGTTAGGGTTTAGGAATGAAAGAACAGAAATAAACTTTTCTCTATCACTCTCCTATTCAAAACATAGCTGCAAAACCAAATTATTTCAATCATCAATCATTCATGGAAATGAGGTTTTTAAATTTCAACCATATTTATACATTCAAGGTAATCAATTTCTAAAATTTCAAAGTTGAATCTATTTATTTCCATTAATGGCTACGAAATTTTAATATGTTGTTTAATATTTAGTTTTAGACTCCTAATTAAAATTTCATAATTTTTGGAAATGTATTTTATTTTATACAAATTTTATAATTTTGTTTGCATAATTTGGAATTTTATAAATACCTGATTAGAAAATTGAAATTATATAGTTATACCTTTCAAACTATTTGAATTTTGGATATGTAATAAATTATGAATGTTTTGATGTTCTATAAAAATCTCATGTCGAAAAGATGACTAAGTATTTATATTAAAATTTCAACATTTCTTATCGTGCTGTTCAATATGTTCTATTATCTATTTGGAAATTATAAAAACATATTCAAGGAGCTCTAAAAATTTTTGTTTTCTTATATGTTATATTTTATGATGTTATTGGTAATATGTGATAATTTCATATTATTTGGAGTACTGTAATATTTAATACGAATTTTACAATATTAGTACATTAAGTTTAGATCATGAACTTATTACTGTTTGAAATTACAAATAAAATATTTAGAGATATTCAAATATTATTATATTTTTATGTGTTTTATATTGCAAGATTTAAAATGCACAGTAAAAAAAAATCCCCTATTGAATAAAAACAATGTTTCTTGTGAGACGGTAATTACGTGAGACGGGTCGATCCGTCGTTAAAGTATGCTTGCTATATAAGTAAAGTATGTTAATTTATAGTTAAAGAATTTTTTTTAAAGTATGATGAATAATGAATTAAAGTATGTTTTTGAAGGTTTAAATATATTCCCATGAAAAAGAGAGGATATGCCATTGAAACAACAGCTCGCTTCAACACTAAAAAACTATTTTGCGCTATTGAATCTTAGAGGTCAATTAAATTGGTAAATGGAGGATCCGTCTCACGGAACAGGATCCGCGAGACGGTCTCACATAAATCTTTGCCAATAAATAAATTCTATTTAATGTAATATAAAATTAAGTATCATGTAACAATTTCAAAATATGGAGCATATGTCATTATAATATGTGATGTGAAGTAAATTTCTGAATTTATTTCTTTTAATATTTGAAAGATTTTATTATTAAATAAATATTATCAAATTTTAAAAAAAATTATATTAAAAATATATAATTTAGTTATTTAATATAAATAATGCAATAATTACACTATATTATAGAATATTAATAATGAAATTGAAATTAATTTAAAAATGTATTTTCATTACTTAAGTTATTCCCAAATAATACTAATCATGAGAATTTTAATATTTAATCATTCATTTCTCATTTTTATTCCATCTACAAGTTCATTCCATTCTCGTAAAATTTCATTCAATCATACCAATCAGGCCGTTTTCAGTTAGATTGGTATGACTGAATGGAATAATAGAGTAATGAAATAAACTCATGAATGAATGACATAGTAATGAGAATGGAATGAGTAAAATTTATTTTTATCATGATTGGTATCACTCGGGAATATAACTCTAAGTAATAGAATTTGTATTCTTTAATTAATTTCAATCTCATTAATAGTATTTTTATAATATTACATTTAAAATTTAATTTATATAAAATATTAAATTAAATAAAATTTTAATAAAGATTTTATATATTTTAATAATTATAGAAAAATATTAAATTAAAAAATATATAATATTTTTAAAGTATAAATAAAATTTAAAATACAAATGAAAAAAAATATATATATTAAAAAATATTAAATTATGTATAAAAAATTATATTTATATTTATATTACATGTATATATTCAATTTAATTAATAATATTAATTTTTATATATTATTTACTAATTTTTGTTTGAATAAATATTAAAATAATTATATAAATTTATATTTAAAAATTATTAGAATTTAATTTAATTTTATATTTTTACGGAGCTGAGTATATAAAAATATTTAATTTTTTATTTAGATTTTAAATGATTTAATATTTTATTTTTTATTAAATAAATTTAATACAATATTTTTAATAAATATTACATGTTAAGTAGAAAAATAGTAACATATTTATAATTTTTATAATTATATAAATAGTTATATAAATTTAAAAAAAAATTATATATATGTGTGTGTGTGGGGGTTGGGGACTAGGGAATGGAATGGACAATACATGGAGGTGGGATGAATGCTCATTCCCACAAATAAGGGAATACACATTTTTTTGGAATAGGAATTCCGATTAATAATAAAAATGAGTGAGACTCCTGTGCACCCGGGCGCACGGAGCACATTATGTGCTCCTTTGCAATTTTCATGCTCCTTTACAATTTAAACATCTAGCAATACATATGTTTAAATAGAATTGGAGGGGGAGGGTTGTGTTCACATGGGGACACGGAATATCCCTCCGTGTCCCCGGAGGCGTAGGAGCTTTTGCCAATAAAAATATATCAATCGCAGGAATGAGAATAGAATTAGGAATGACGACTTCATTCTCATCCTATTTAATCATACCAATAGTGCCCTAAGTAATTCCAATTGAATTAAAAGCGAAGCGCTCCAATCAATATTACCCCCTCCGTCTGTTCTCGAAAGAGGGTCTTTTTTTTCACGTTGATTAAGGAGTATTATTATTTAATGTGTAGTGAGTAATTGTATTAGTGGAAGTGTGAGTCTCATATTTTAATTGTATTAGTGGGTGTGTGTGGGTCCTATATGTATAAAAAGAAAATGACCCTCTTTGGGACGGACGACCAAAATGGAAAAAAGACCCTCTTTCGAGCGGATGGAGGAAGTATTTGGGTTAGTGAGATCCGTCCCACGTAAGAGGATACGTGAGACGGTCTTACACAAGACACACCCTTATTTATTTAATTTTTATTTTATAAATTTAAAAAATGAACTGAATAAATTAAATAAGAATTAAAAATATTTAAAATATAAAATTTAATGAATTTATGTATATTTGAAATAAAGGATAATATTATAAAATAAAAAATTAAATAAATAAATGGATATAATATTATTTGTTGGCAAAAGCTCCTGTGTTTCCGGGCGCATGGATTTAGACCCGTGCGCCCAAACCACATCCTGCCCGTATTATCAACCCGACCCGAAATATTTAAAGAAAAAAAAAAACGATTCATTGGGTTCTCACGCCGTTCTCTCCTTCTCAAGCCATTCCCGCTCTCTCTCCCCTGGGTGATTGTCTTCTTCGCTGCTCCGGCCACCACACTGCGGGGTCGACCGTCGCCGGAAACTTCTCCAGCATCGCGCCTAGAAGCGGCAGCGGGTAAGCCTTATCCAGAGCCAACACCTTCTCCATCATCTCCTAATTGAAATGTAATCATGGTTGACATCGGTTGACAAAACATAGACATTTTCTGTGGATTTTTGCTTGTTTGATTGAATATTATGTTTGTCTCCTGAAATTGGTCCTGATATTCTGAGTTTTCCGTCCTGAATTGACAATTGGAAGTCTTCACTGCTATGATGTTTGAATAATTCGTTGTATGTTAGTTGTTGTTAGTAATTTGCATTGAATGGGGGTAATTCTTTCTTCTAAGATTTAGGATTTTTCATGTGGAATGCTTACACTAATGCATACATTTGTATAATTGTTGTAATGATCAAATGCTTTCTCTAACCTATTTCTGATGTCATTAAAGCTAATTAAATCTGTGAGAGAGAGAGAGAGAAGCAGTGATCATACATTAACAGAGATGAACTCTGTTTGTCTGTCCTGTTATTCTTAAATACACCTTGAGGTCATGAGATGTTACATTGAACAGTAGAACATGCAAATTGTAATGCCTTTTCACCCTTTGGTTTAAAAAAGGTATACTAATCACTTAATCATCAGTAATTGAACTAAAGTAATTAAGTTTCACTGCTAATGTTTTTTTTACCATTCACCATGATCAGCTGGTGATTCACTGAAAGTTGGTGAAACCACAACAGAAGATGAAACTTTGAATCTTTTACTCCTTCATCCCTCACTACTCACCACCTCAGGGCTACTGATCCAACCACCCCTTGCTCGTTTATGTCCGATCCATCCGAATCTAGATGAAACCCCGCCCATTCGCTGCTGTAGTCCGACACCCCCGAAATAATATCAGCTGTATACAATCATACAACATAATATATGTTGACTAATATATGTGATTAAATATAATATATGTTGACTAATATATGTTTTGGTTGTTTTTGGTTGTGTTAAATGGATACTTAACAAATAAAAGAAGATGGCAGAAAAACTTAAAAGCATGATTAAGTACTGCTAAAAATAGAAACATACAATGAGAAGTTTATGTCAAGCTTTGAGATCATCCGATTGGTGCATGGTATACAATGGGTGGATAGGATGTCCAATGTTGCTGCTTTTGCAGTCTTTCTTTGGAGGACCACAATCTGTACCAATTAAAATATTAACACCTTCTCTTTTAAAAGAAGATGGCAGAAAAACTTAAAAGCATGATTAAGTACTGCTTTTTCACAATTCCGTTTGTTTTTGTTCTATTTGACTTTCATGAGTTTGATCTTTCATTTTTTTGATGTTTGGCCTTTTTGGCTGCAGCCAATGATTTTGAGACTCTCCTCTGTCTGTTTTTTATGGAAATTAATTAATTTTCTTGGTTAATCTTTCTACAGAAGTTTGTGTTGAATTTGGATTTGCAAAATGACCGAGAATAGCAGAGGAGGGCCTTGAGGCGGTGTCGACCTTTTCAGGTATTATGACTTCAGTTCTTTGAAGTGGTAATTTTGGTATTTTCCTCTGATTTTTCAGTTTGTGTATCAAACTTGCATTTTTTCATTTTTTATTTTGACATTTCTTCTAAGTGTTTGCTGTATTGGTTATGTGATGGTCTGTTTTCTTATGCCTGTGAATTGTTTGTCCTTTATTATTATGATTTGGAAGGAAGAAATGCATAAATGTAGAGTAGAAAAGTTGTGAGGGTTATAGCAAATTAAGAGAAAGTTGAAAAAAGCACATGATGGTTCTTATAGTAGATTCTTCTAATTAAGAGAGAGACCATATTTTACACACTCTAAAGAGAGAGAGCAGAGGAGAGGTGAGTTTTATCTGAACAGTTTGTCCCCTTTGTTTAACTATATATATCAATGGGAGAGAAGAGTTTTATAATAATTTGAGATTTTGAAGCAGATGGAAGTGAATAAATAGAGTGGACATGAATAAGATTACCATGATATTGGCCTTCTGTGTAATAATATTACTGTAATATAAGTTGTGTAATGTTAAAAGGTCGTTGGTTAGGAGATTTTTCAATTAAGTAGGGGCCCTTTGAAAGTCAAAATGGTCATCCTAGGGTTTTGGAATATTTATACTAAAAAGCCCCTCATTTTTTTCACCAATTACATTTTATACAGCAGAGGATACAACAAGGTTAATTTTTCTTATTTGAAGTCTTTTTAATAATTTGGTATGATATTTTCTTTTCTAACTGAAACTTATATTTGTACTCTTTTTTTTTTGCAGGTATTTAACCTGCCAATGCCGGCCAAAGTGTCTTGTTTCTGTTATTAAGTCCTTGAATCAGAAACAAGATGATATTAAGGAAATCGGCTTTGGAGGTTTGTTAGAATTAAGTTTGCTTGGAGGTGGCAACCGTAAGATGCTCACATGGTTGGTTGAGAATTTTAATGACAGTAGTAGGAAGTTAACTGTAGATCATTTTCACAGCTTTTTTTATTACTGCTGATGACATTTATGATGTCTAGATGATTCCTAGAAATGAGGGTATGTCACTACATATCCTAGGCATGTCATGACTCCACATCTTGAACATCTAAGAGATAGATTTGGTATAAAGGCTAATGTTTCTGTTAAGATGTTGCATAATGTCCTGATTAAAAGGGTATTTGCTTACCATTTATACTTGTAATATTGTACTGCATTTTGCGTTTTTGCCGCTTTAATTTGTACACTGCCCATGTATTTTCCAGGTATTAAGATGAATTGTGTTATCCATACCCTCCCTGCATATAAGTTGGTGATTGGGCATGATTTTGGGATCAAAACGAAATATTAATTTATGAACTTAATTTTGAAAAATATTCGTGTATCTGTGGATCATTAACCTTGCACTATTGCCTCGGTGCAAAAAATAATTACAAAAAAAGAATTACTCTTTAAAGAAAATATAATTACTCTTTAAAAATACCTAAATTTACTTTTCAATCACATTATAAATTACTCTTTAGTGAAAAAATAATTACTCTTCAAGGATAAAAATTACTCTTTAAATATAACTATAATTACTCTTTAGATAAGTCAAGAATTACTCTTTAGAGACATAAATAATTATTCTTCAGACAAAAAAGTAATTACTCTTCAAACAAATAAAAATTACTCTTCAGACAAAAATAAATTACTCTTTTGAGACATAAATAAATTACTCTTTAAATATAACAATAATTACTCTTTAAACACAAATAATTACTCTTTAGATTAGTAAAAAATTACTCTTTAAAAACATAAATAATTACTCTTCAGACAAAAATAAATTACTCTTTAAAAATAGTAATAATTACTCTTTAGATAAATAAAAAATTACTCTTTAGAGGCATAAATAATTATTCTTCAAAAAAAAATTACTCTTCAGACAAAAATAAGTTACTCTTTAAAGAAAATATAATTACTTTTTATAAATATTTAGATTTACTTTTAGGCATATTAATAATTAATCTTCAGAAAAAAAAAATTACTCTTTAAGGATAAAATAATTACTCTTTAGATAAGTTAAAAATTACTCTTCAGAGACAAAATAATTACTCTTTAGACAAAAATAAATTACTCTTCAGACAAAAATAAATTACTCATAAATTACTCTTTAAATATAGCAATAATTACTCTTTAAACACAAATAATTACTCTTTATATAAGTAAAGAATTACTCTTTACAAACATAAATAATTACTCTTCAGACAAAAATAAATTACTCTTTAAAGAAAATAAATTACTCTTCAGACAAAAATAAACTACTCTTTAAATATAGCAATAATTACTCTTTAAACACAAATAATTACTCTTTAGATAAGTCGAGAATTACTCTTTATAGACATAAATAATTACTTTTCAGAAAAAATAAATTGCTCTTCAAACAAATAAAAATTACTCTTTAGACAAAAATAAATTACTCTTTTGAGATATAAATAATTACTTTTCAGACAAAAAAATTTACTTTTTAGACAAAAATAAATTACTCTTCAGACAAAAATAAATTACTCTTTAAATATAACAATAATTACTCTTTAAACACAAATAATTATTCTTTAGATAAGTCAAGAATTCCTCATAAATAATTACTCTTCAGACAAAAAAAAATTACTCTTCAAACAAATAAAAATTACTCCCTCCGTCCCGTTTCAATGTTTACGTTTGCTTTTTACACGTTGATTAAGAAGTATAATATTTTAATAGATAGTGGGTGGAAAAATATAATATTTAATGTAAAGTGGGTAGGTGTATTAGTGTTGGATGATATATTAATTGTTTTAGGTGGGTCTCATATTCCAAAAAGGAAAACATAAACATTGAAATGAGACGCGCAAAATAGAAAAATAAACATTGAAACGGGACGGAAGGAGTACTCTTCAAATAAAATAAATTACTCTTTTGAAACATAGATAAATTACTTTTCAGACAAAAAAAAATTACTCCCTCGGTCCTAGGTTAAGAGGACAATTTTACCATTTCGGTCGTCCCACCCAAAGAATCTCATTTCCTTTTTTGGACACATGGGACCCATCCACACCCACTAATACAATTAAAACATGGGACCCCCATACCCACTACACATTAAATAATAATACTCCTTAATCTACGTGCCCAAAAGCAAATGAGACTCTTAACCTTGGACGGAGGGAGTACTCTTTAGACAAAAATAAATTACTCTTTATATATGTCTAGATTTACTGAGAGGAACCCTCCTAAGGAATGCGTGACATACGAGCCGAGGCTCGTGCCAACAATGCAATGTCAAGCCAGACCATATGTTGAGTCGAAGTCCTGCAAAAGATCAACATTATAACTACTCCAATGATGATTCTAATTTCCCAATTCAGTTTGATTCAATTGTGATACAATTCATAGCCTTGTTTAGCTATCCATTCCTTCCTAATGGTAAATAATTAGTTGGTCTGAATCATACACATCTCAATTAGCAGTTTCCTATAGCAGCTTGAAATAGTCTCCAGTTCAAAGATTTTGAAAATCAAGATATTGATTTGGTCCACCAGACAAGTAAAAGTGGTTAAACCAAACTTTTAACCAGCAATGAATAACTGTTCTTCACAACTACAGAACCACCAAAAGAACACTACACTTTCTCTCTCATTACTTTAATAACACCAAAGAACAGAATATATATGTTTTCAAGAATTAAACTAGAAGATACTTGGTTTGAATGAGTAGTCGAGATTTGGCTGCCACCAAAATCCAAGCAGCTTTTAGAGGCTACCTGGTAAGATCCTTCAGAATTAACATACCAAGGTCAAATTTATGAAACTTGATCCGAAGGGATTTGATTTTGATTTGAGTTGCAGGTAAGGAAAGCTCTGAGTGCACTGAAAGGAGTTGTGAAGCTTCAAGCTCTTATTCGTGGTTGGGCTGTTCGACAGCAAGCTATCAACACCCTCAAGTGTTTGCAATCCTTGGTGAATATCCAGTCACAAGTTTTCTCTAAAGTGATTGGGGTGAAGGACCAAGCTGCAAGAAGAAGAGGACACATTGGCATTTAATGCCCAATGTTAAAAATAACCAACAGAAGCCCAGGTGGAAAAAAAAGACAGCAAAATAGCGCTGCCAACAAGGTAGATGAGCAGGACAGTCCAGTAGACCCTAGTTGCCTAGGAGAGCTACCGAAACCAGCACCTACCTGCTTGCAGCTACCACTCACCATTTTAACCATCAGCTTGCCTTCTTAGATCTTAGTTCAAGTTATTAACCATCATTATCCCACTGTTATTATTCTTTCTGTTCATCTTCAAGCTTTTAGGTGACTTAATTTAAGCTTTTTCAACCACCAGATGCAATGTGCATCCAGTATTTACCTCTTCAGTTGATATCTAAAAACATTAACTCAAAATGGCGATCATCATATTTCTAAGTAATTATAACCCAAAATCTCATGTGTGGAAAAAATATAATACTCTTACACCATTTGTCAAATAGAATGAGGTGTAATTAACATGCAGAAGGAATTACAACATTAAAAAATGAGTTGTAGAGAAGGTAGATCAAGTATCTTAGGAGTTCTAGATAGGAGTGACCACATACAACAGAAAGATTTTGCTTGCTCAGACTGGGCAAAATAATTCAGACTAGAAATATTACTTGATTTCCACCAGGGAAAAATAGATTTTGATCAGATCTCAATCGACTCAACTAGCATAAGAGCATTACTCAAGTAAATAGTTACGAGTTTGTGATAACAGAATAGCCCCCCAAAAAATAGAGAAAGCACAAGCAACTCAACAACAAAAATGATGCATCAGAAGGGAACAACAACTAAAGCCAACTAGACCAAATTTCCAAAACAATGTGAAAATATATTTCTTTATGAAAGAATAACAGTACTTAAATTGGAATTGATACATTAAATTGTTCAAATCCGAGCACACATGAATATGTCAACAAGCTCATGTTTACACTGAAAATTCTAAACTCAACACACAATTAGATAAAAAATTATTTAGGAATGCATATTAACATGTACAAGAACCTGTAGGATGATTTTCTCTGGAGCTTGATATGCCTCCAAAAAGTGGCAAACATTGACAAATACCCACTGCTTACTAGCACTTCCTTCACGCTTGAGATGATTCCAGCCAAATTTTATAAGTTCCTTACGATGATGAACAAGGTCATTCTGAAGATACTTGAGAAGCAGAGTAGCTCGAAAATTAACCTGAATATGAGTAATTAAACTTTCTACACTCTGGTAATTGTTGAAGAGGAGTATGAATAATAGATGTGTAGATAAATTATGAACAGAGTATTTGTGTTCCAAAATGTTAAAAAACATCAATCAGAACCTGAATAGCAACAATCAAATGCAACTTTTAGCATAACATAGGTGCAAATTGTTAAATAAAGGAATTAATTTTAGTAAAAGAACAATACCTTGATTTGGGAATGCTTTGATATTCTGATGTTTATGCTTTTCGTCTTCCCTATTATGGATTCCACCGGCTGCGGAAAAGGATGGGAGGCCGTTGGAGTCGTGAGTGGTAGCGGAGGTCACGGAATTTATGGCGGCGAACCACTCAGCGTCGCCGTCTTCCTCTCCATTACTGCTGCTGCCTCTCGCCGTCTCCCTCTTCACACACAAGGCGGAGAATGTGTTTTGAAATTTTATTTTTAATTTATATAAGATCAGTTTTCTTATTTGTCCATTCGGGCACACATGATTAGATTTGTGTGGTCGGAGTCCGGACATACAAGAGTGTCACTCTTTTTATAAATGACAAAGGAAAGAGAAACATTTTTGAATTATTTTCATAATTATTGGTACTAATAATTATTAATTATTGTCAAAACTTAAAAGAGAATGTATAGTGTACGTATCTAATTAATTTTTATATTAATTATAAATAATGGCTATCACTTTCTTCAATTAAATTAAATTAAATAAAACCCCAACACAAATGTCATCATAACGTCATTTGTCTTCTTTTCATGTTTAAAAAAAAAACATTGTATACAAAGGGATTTTAATATGATTTGAAATAAAATATTCTATTGAAGTTATTGAATGATTTATTGTATATACAAAAGTTTAAAATAATTACTAAATACAATATTTACTTAAATTTTTCATAATTATATTTAAAGAAAAAATTCACAAGAACAAAATAATAATACTAAAAAAAAAGTAGAAAATTACGATACAATTATTGCGTGCATGTTACGTACGAACATTTTGAAATCTAGAGAATTACTATAAAATATGAGTACTTGAACTTAAAATAATGGGTGATTCTTGAGTGAACCCGGTCACATAAGTAGACTTCTTATAAAAAAAAAAGAGACTTACTATCAAGTACAATACATATCCACTTATTACTATTAGATAATAAATAGACTTAAAATTAATACTATTAGATACAACATTATATCGCACAATACTAAATATATCTTTTTATTGTTATCTCATGAAAACTGTATAGAAGTCCATATCTTCAGCCGCATTATGTTGTACTATTTTAACTATATATACTAATTTTTTAACATTAATTAATTAATATACGTAAACAACTCCAATTCTCTGGGTAAAATTCAGTTGCCATATTTCTTGATTCCAAGTAGATCAATCCATTCCACAAATTTATTGTTAAAATATTACTTTAATTTTAATTAGTGATTAAATTTGCACAATATAATTTTCTTTACATATTTCTTCGACAAATAATTATACATAATTAGTGAATAATTTTGCAGAATATAATTTTTTTTACATATTTTTATTCGACAAATAATTATGCACAATGAGTGAATAATTTTGTACAATATAATTTTCTTTATATATTTCTCCAGTAAACGGTGACTTAAATAATTCTGAACAACTCAAATAATTTTGCACAGCTTTTGAATAAGGTTGTACAACGGTTGTTATTTTGTGAATCACATTTCTTGTATATATGTGCGCAACATAGTTATCAAAAGTATAATAATTAAAAGTAAATAATTTCGCTAACATAAAATTATGTTTAGATGTTATTTGCTATAAATCATGTTATGTTTTCGTACATTAGATTTTAGGTATTTATGCTGCACAAACGATTACATTGTTGCACAACTCTTTAAAATGCCTGCATAATCTATTACGTTGTTGCGCACAAGTGTATATTTGTGCACTATCGTCGGCATCCTTCCACGCCTCTCATAATCTTAACCTTACCTCCACTAAGACTGAAGAAGAGGAGAATCCATTGACTGATAGAATTAAATCTGAAGGTCACTTGGTTAGATGCCGAGATGTTATAGTGTACAATACCAATAGCACTTCAAGATGCCCTGGCGGAAGCCATGGAGGACTCGGTGATGGTGTCCATGGGCGAGGAGACGCAAGGAGTAGCCAGGGCCACGTTTTTAGTGAGGTTGGTGAACAGCGAAACGGCATCGGTCGGAAAGTCGATGTAATAGGGAAGAAAGATTACGTCATCATATGTGTAGGAGTAGCCCTAGTTGAATAACCTCATTGCCCGGATTACGTCGTCAATTATGGAAGCTCTGTCCATCGCTGCCGATGAGAGAGTTTACGGCAAAGAGTAGGGTTTAGATATGTAGCTATTTCAGTAGATATATCATTATTGCATTCATCTTCTCTTAATCTGTAACTTCTCTCTTTGGTGTTGAATACAATAGTTTGGAATTTCAAATTAGCAGAGAAATAAGAAGAAAACTGTGAAATGGATATGAAATCGTGAGAGAGAAATCCCAACTATTTGTTTATTTGAATATTATTTTTTTCCTTATTTTTAGGAGATTTGAGTTAACTGTGTTATTTGATAAGGGCAGGGTTATCTTAGGAATATCTTTTCAATTTTTTGTATCTAATAATAATATATTAGAATGCATGTATCTTAAAGTAACAGTAGTTAGTATTATGTATTGATATATATATATATAAATTTAAAGAGACCTAAAATAATACATATTAATTTTTAAATTTTTAATGAAATATCAAAGTAATTAATAAATTATATTTAAAGTACTCATTTAACCTCTCTTACTATAATTTAATTTGTATAATTAATTTCCATATAATTATATTTATCTCCTTATTTAATTAATTGAATTTATTAAATGTAGTCTTTTAATCTTTTATAAATATAATTATCATAATTAAAATTATTTCACATCAATCACACTATATAATTTATATTTATAATACCATTAAAATATCATAGTAAGAATTAAAAGACACACTTAACTAATATATATATATATATATAGTCATTCAATTATTTTTTAAAATTTTATTTTCTTATTAGGTTTAACTAGATATTACCCATCCGTGCGATGCACAGAAAGAACTAAGTATATTATAATTATTTACTTTTAGGCTAATTATATTGTACACCCGGTTGCACCCACTTTCAAAAATGTATATAAATATAAACAAAAACATATACAATTATGAACAAGAATGTATACACAATTTAATTGTTAGTTTTTTTTAATGAAAAATTACAATTTTGAACAAAATGTATACACAATTTAATTGTTAGTTTTTTTAATGAAAAATTGAGTGTAAAAATTTATACAATTATAAAAAAATATGTATACACTATTGAATAAAAAATTATACACATATGGATTCTAATTTTTTAATCAAAAACTTAGTGTGGAAAAATATATATATATTATTAAGAAACACGTATACAAAATAGAATAACATGTACACAAAATAGAATAAAAAGTTATAAACACATATGGGTGCACCTAATATCAACTCTTACTTTTATACTCCCTCCATCCGCTTCTAAGGTATCCATTTTACTATTTTTGGTGTCCGCTTCAAAGGTATCCATTTCCCTTATTTAGTAAAAAAAGTACATAATATGACCCATCACCTCCCTCTAGCTAATACAATTACCCACTTTACATATAATAATAATAATACTCCTTAATTCAGTGCAAAAAGCAAATGGATACCATAAAATCGGACGGAGGGAGTATTTAATTTTTTAACCATAATATATATATATATATATATATATATATATATATATATATATATATATATATATATATATATATATATATATATATATATATATATATATATATATATATATATAATTAATTAATTATTTATTTGAAATTATGTATTTTATAAAAACTACTTATTATTTATGTATAATATATAAATGTATTTTATTTAACATAATATTTATCAATTAAATCGCATTGTTTATGCGCTTATTTTTTATAACATTAAATTTGATTCAGTATTTAAGATAAATAGAGTATATATTAACTTTCTGTTATTAATTATACTAGTATTTGACGTCCGTGCGTTGCACGGAAAACATTTTATTATAGGATTTTTGATTAATTTTTTTAATAGTGTTATGTATCTGTATGAATATTTTTGAGCTTTTTTCATCCAGTTTTGGTCTGGTTTGAATTTTGTTGCAGTATTATTATTTAATTTATGTTTATAATAATCACATATGTGTTTTGCACAGAAATAATTATATTTTTCGAATAGTTTTTAAACATTTTATTATAGTATTATTGTTAATTATATCTTAGTTTTAATAGTTTTATCTCTACGAATATGTTTGAGCTTGTCTCGTCCAGTTTTGGTCAAGTTAGAATTTTGTTGTAGTATTATTTTTTATTTATGTTTATAATTATATAATGTGTTTTGCACGAAAATAATTATAAATATTTTTCTCTATAATTGGTTTTCTTTCTTATACTTCCTATGTCCTCCCAGCCTTATAATTACATATATTCAATTTGAGGATCAGTTCCTAATGGTTTCATAACTTTTTTTGGTATATGGAACCCATACAAAATTATTAAACCATCACCATGTGACCCACCTACCATTCTAATACAACTATTAACTATACATTAAAATACTATATTCATTAATCACCGTGCAAGAAGCAAATGTAACTATTAGGACGGGACAGAGGGAGTATTACTATTTTTTGTGTATTGTGTAGTTGTAGTAATATAATTTAATAGGGTATAATTTTTTTTTAGATTTGTCGTAAAAATTTTGACTCCCCATCATTCTATCAGGTGGAACATAGGAAATCCTACCAACGGTCAATTACGAATTTTTTTTCACCAATTCTCTCGTGTTATTTTTCAAGACAAAGTACTGTGAAAATTCTGTATATGTCAGTTTTCTTGCCTCGGGGTATTTCTTATTTGCTTCAAACCAAGCTAAGAACATACTCTCCCTTATAAATGGTTAATTATTTATATACTCTCTCCGTCCCGCGTTAAGGTTTACGTTTTCTATTTCGAGTTGTCCCATTGATCAGTGTCATTTTCACCTAGATTTTAGTGTCTTTTTATTATGTATTGTTGTGTATTTTTATTCATTTTGTATATCATTTGGTAGTGTTATATGAAGATATGGAGATTTGTACTTTGAAATGATAAATGCGTGATTTTAATGAATAAAAACCATAAATGCGCAATATTCGTAAATATTTAGAGAATTGGTATCTTGGTGTAATTTGTACGATTTTCAGGTAAAAATAGATTATAGACGCGATAAGGAAGATGTAGAAAAAAATGGATCTCAATTCGAAGTTGAAACGAGCAAGAAACGGGCTGAATTGACCAAACTCGAGTTGCCTCAACGCAACTCGAGGCTAGTTGGGGTCCAAAAATTGTCCAGAGAGCTTACTCGAGTTGCATGGTCCAACTCGACTTGCAACTCGAGTCGAGTTGCACCTTAAAAAATTAGAAAATTCAGGAAGCTTCCAGAAGCTTCCAAGGGTTATAAATACATGTTTTGATCACAAAATCAGTGAGGAATAATTTTGAATCAGTTTCCACACACACTAGACACCTAAATCACACACATTCATCTCCATCTCTTCCATCCTTCACTTCATCCATTCAAACCACTTGATCTCCTCAAATCTATCCATAAATCCATCCATCCACCAATCTAAGAAGAAGAATTCATCATTGGTTGTAGATTTTAGCATGATCAAGGAGGAGGAAGTTCACCATCAAAGGGGAGCCAACTTACCTTTATTTTGTTATTTTCTTCATTATTTGGTTCAATTGGAGCATGCCACGGATTGTATAGATTTCATCATGATTTGTAGTGGCTAGTCCTCATGTGAGGCTAGCAATATGATTGGTTAGAGATTATTTAGATTTTGCACACCACAAATTTGATGAAATGATTGTTATGGATATTTTCTATCATGAATGTTTATTCTCATTTTATGTATGATTTGTGTGATTAAATTCTCTATTCATAGTGTTAGGATGACCATTCCAATATTATGCTTAGTAGTTTAATTGAATAATTGATTGAATGAGGTGACTATACACTACACCAAAAACGTTGATAGACATCACTTAAAAGACATCGGTTATTCTTCAAATTCGATGTCTTATCCTTAGAAATCGATGTCTTTTCTTAAACCGATATCTATTAGACAAAAAAAGTTGATAGACATCGGTTTTCAATGAAAATGCGCTGATAGACATCGATTTTTACTAACCGATGTATTTCCAGTGATGTCTAAGTACAACTCTAAAAAAAATCCGCTGATAGGCATCGGTTATTCAAACCGATGTCTTTTGCTTGATGTTTATTCGCTGATAGACATCGGCTCCTTTAAAAATACGCTGATAGACATCGGTTTTTAAAAACCGATGTCTATATGGCAATGTATATCCGTGACTCTATATAATTAATGCTGAAAGATATCGGTTATAAACCGATGTGTTTTCCCTTTTAGATCCGATGTCTATTCAAAAATTATTAATAATTTAAATCGCTAAAAGACATCGATAGCTTAGAACCGATGTGTATTGTCCGATGTCTTTCTAAAAATTAAATTAAAATAATTTTGTGGGATTCGAACCCATATCTTCAGGCCTGCAATCCCGAGATTGCTTTAATTAGAAATTGAAAAAAATTAATATTTATTTTATTTATTAAAGCAAACGCTTAAACATTTCCTCCAACCATTTCATTATCCCTCTGATTTCCTTAGAAAATTTCAGCGATTTCACACTCCGATCTCTCCAAAGCCTAGGTCTAACGTCTTCACTCTCAACCTCACGAAAATTTCACCAACGGCAGGACGAAGCTTTAACTAGGGTTTTGACACGTACACCTCAACCTCTCTCATCTTCGTTTCCAAAACAATCAGGGATATTGGGCGTTGGGCGAGTTATACGGCGTCGTCGAAGAGAAGAGGACGGTCAGTATCGAAGCCACGTTGGAGCACATACCTATTTCGTTGCTGCTTGCGCAAGGGGGTGAAATCCCTAGCCCAAAATTTTTTAACTATCGAGTCCTGAGCGCTGAGCGATTGAGAGTGGGATTGTCCTCTTGGCTGGAGAAACTTTCCATACTGCTTGATTTCTATCAATTCTCGAGTCCAATCTTTGATTTCAGGGTTTTTGGAGCCTGTTTCCTCCTTCTGCTGCGCAACCCCTAGTGGAGAATAGCGTGCTATGCCCCTCCGGTTAGTTGTTTGCAAAGCGGCAGATTCTTCCCGCCCCTCTCTAATCTGCGTCTGACATAAGCTCTCATGTTTCTCTGCAATTTCAGGTAACACAACCTCTCAATTATTAACTATTTAGTTTTCTGTCAGTTTCTTGAAGACGCTTATCCTATCTACGATTTTTTTATTTTTATTTTTTTTAATTTATCTGCTGGGGTTGATTCGTGAGTGAAAAGGATAATCAAGAGTGAATTTATCCTGGTTCGATCCACCATCCTTAGGGCTACTAAACGCATTCTGTTTGTTCAAGAGGGTTCTCTACCGTTTTTGGGTTGGTTACAGCCGATAGCATTCTATGCCTCACAATCTAGCATAGAAGATTAAGGCCATCTTGTGTTTTGTTCATAGAACTTTAAACCATCTGCTATATCGATTAAGGTTTAAGCATAGCCTTGCACATGTTAAGGTTTAAAAGCTAAGCCACATAAAAAGTACTTCATGTCTACATACTTATTCAATTCATTCACAATGATTTGTGTATGCTTCTTTTATTTTTCCGAATTTTTCCACTTTTCTGGTCGTAATTCTACTCCTTGCTAGGTAGCTTTTTATTCAATCCAAATCTGTTTAGTTGAGTGTTTTAGATTAGACTTAGCCTTAGTTAGTCAGTATGGAGCTAGTTTTTGTTAAGTTTGTTAACACTGAATAGCTCTTTAAAGGTTTGGATTAACTACAACTTGATAAGTTTGTCAACACTGAATAGCTCTAATATGTTTAACACTGAAATTTATACAGTAAATAGCTGTTAATTATTGAGCTCAACACATGAGGATAAGAATTGGTAACATGTGTGTTTTCATTGCTAGTTTGGGTATGAAATAGGCATGTTTTGTGATTATTTTAGTTGTTAAACAGATTAAATGTTTATTGATTATTCTGTTATTTCTAAATTTCTTCCTGGGATAACATTCTACAGAACTATCATTCAAATGCGAGCAAGAATGTTTTGAAACTGAAAGATAAACTCAAGGAGATCGATTTCAATATGGTAAGTCGTGAAAATCTCCTATTTTATCCATGCAGAATAGTATTCAAATCATGGGAACTGTTACCATGGGAATTATAACAAGAGAAAGGTGAAGAAAAGGTCCTTTACTTATTATTAGTATCAGTGTTATAATTGTTATTTTTGGTAGTAGTAGTTTGCCACTTTGCCTCTAAAATTTCATTTGATCGTGGTTTCTAGTGACGAGACCCACTTACTGCATATAGCTCAACTTGTATCTAAATGATTTTACTTATGCATGTAATCAGACCTTTACTTTGCATGAATCTGGTGAGTTGTATCAGTGTAAGTCCGTTGGAGGTGAATTAAAATGAACTGCATTGCAGTGGCAGTTTGGAGATAGCCCAAACCAGCTGCTTCAATTTGATTTTTATTTGATCATTCACCTATCATTTATCATGTTTCACATTTCTCTTTTGATTTATATTTCACTTCAAATGTCATCTGAGTACCACAATAGAAAATTTCACTTTCAAAAGCAAATTATACTGTCCAACTTTTGCCTCTTCTTCTGTTCTGACTTTCTGAAAATAAATGGTTCCTTTATCCTGACCTACTAAAATGTAGATATTGTTAGAAGACTTGAATCAGATCACTGAAATTTATTTTGCCAATTTTGGCAGGTTTATGTAACATGAATGGTCGGAAGGAGATATTTCATGTAAATGCTAAAGCATTGTCTATTGGATGTGCGAAATTGCTTGATTTTAGGCCCTCCATTGCAATCTATCTTTGGCAGATTGCAAGCCCCTTAAATTGTACTTCATGTTCAGGAGTTGGGCCGGGGTTAATGAATGCAGTAACATAAGGCACTATCGAAGCAGGAAATCCTGTTGATGGGTTCAAGATAGGCAAAGAAGCTGGACTAGTAAATTTTACTAGGCGCCTAATAAAATTTCACACAGTTTACCCATTTCACACACTCACACTTGTACTCAGCACCGCACCCCACGTTTCATCCAAATTCGCGTGCTTCATCATAAATTGCTCCTGGAATCAATTTTCTCAATTTCTCAAATTACTTGAAAGCTTTCAATCGAAGCAAATAAGGTATGAAATTCTAAACTCCACTTCAATTTACTTTATGTATTTAGTGTTGGTAGAAAATTATGCTTAGAATAATTCTGCTGGTAATCAGCTATAAAATATGCTTAGAATAATTTGTGAAGGGTTCAGTTCCTGTTTTCTTCCGATTCTGCTGAAGAACTAAAAGAGGCAATATCTCAGAAAAATCACAAATTAGTGTACTTGTATGACGTCAATCTTGTGGATGAGATATGGAAAGAATCCAAACCAAAGCCTCCAAACGGGCATGTCAGAGTTCATGACCTGAAATATGCTGGTGTAGACGTGTCATCCAAGCTGTCTTCATTAAGATATGAACTAACTAGTACGGGTTCATCTGCAGTTGTTATCTCGGCACTGGATGAGATTGCTTGGCTATTGAACTTGGTAAATTCCTCTACGTATTTCTAATAACATGCATTATGATTCCTTTATGAAAATGTATCTGAGTTTTCTCTCTAAGTCCCATTTTCATTTTTAACATGCAATTTTTTGCTACCAGAGAGGCAGTGATATACCACATTCACCAGTCATGTATGCATATTTAGTTGTGGAGATTGATGGGGCAAAGTTATTTATAGATGATTAAAAAATCAACTCTGATGTGATGCATTATCTAAAGGGTGCTGGAATAGAGCTGAGACCATATGAATCCATTCTTTCTGAAGTTGAGAGGTGCTGACCTTTTGCTTTTGCACTTATTTGTTTGTGTCCACTTTTCTTTTTTTTTTTTTTTTTTTTTTGCAGAATAAATCTTTTATATTCACCTTGAGGATGAATTTGGATTGTAAAAATCAACCCACTGGGTACTCTAACTTTTTATTATTCTGCATGATAAAATCATTTGATTACTACTGGGGGGGGGGGGGGGGGCATGCATGCACACATGTCTTGGCTGTTCCATTGATATCCTTAGCATTTAGTTCAATTGGTGCTCCATTTCTCAGTTCATAAATATGATCACTTGTGTTTCTATTCTTCTGCTCAACTGCAATCCACCTCAGGTACTCTATACTTTAATCTAACAATAAAGTGTGTCGATCTTATCTAATTGTCAAGGTTCTAACCTAATAACCTATATAGTGTTACATTGATTCGGCACCCTGTTATAACTTTGCTTAACATTTTTAATGCTGCTACTTGGAAAAATATTGGAGATTCTCTGCATGACGTACAGGAAAATAAAAACTAATAAGGCAGTGCCTTTGCAATGTTTGCATATAATTTGCTGACAGTATTTTGTATGCAAGTCAGAATTGTCGATTCTGTCCTTTTGACTAGAATCTTTCCTTGCAGTTTGGCTGCAAAAGGAGCTTGCCTTTGGTTGGACACATCTTCTGTTAGTGCTGCTATTGTGAACACTTATAAATCTTACTATGATAAGTATTTCGGCACTGCTAAAAACAAGAAGTCGGTGGCAGATGGTCAGGACACCCAATCTTATGGACCAACGGCAGTTTACAAGAGCTCACCTGTTTCTCTGGCTAAAGCTGTGAAAAATGAAGCTGAATTAGACGGAATGCGTAATTTTCATTTGAGGTAACTGCAGCCATGAACTTTCTGTGTTTAGAACTAATGAGTCTTTGGCTTCAATTAGAGATTTAATAGCTTGGAGAGCATTCACCAAGTGCTTGTTCTTGCTTTTGAAAAGGATATCACAAGTTGCTAATGCAGACAACATGCACTTGCACACCATTCCAATATTCCCAAAATTTACTAACAGTTGAGATTACAATATTTATCATACCTTGGACCCACGAGTGGGAGTGCCCAACTCAGATAATGGATTGTATTATGAGTTCTGCACTGTTTTTGAGATACCTTTTCTATATAATTTGATTTAAATTACATGGAATAATTGTCTCATTATAATTCGTTTCATATTCCTTCAATATTTATTTATAAAAGATTTTGTATCTGTGATCATAAGAGTGAAATCTTATTGTAGTTCTATTTTTGAAGGGGATGTACTTTTGTTCTTAAGAAAGTTTACACCTACAATCTCTTTCATTCTGCTGTTTTTTATTAATTGAATTTGTTTAATTCAAAAAGATAAATAAATTGTGGATTTGATCTATTATACATGGAAAATGATATAGAATCTAGATGTACAAAAAAATAATATGAAGGCTTATTTGATCTTGGGGAATAAGTTTGTTTTCCTTTTTGACCCTTTGCCCATAATAGAATGATTAAGTGAACCTGACACATGGTATTTATTGAAATTGAAGAATCTATAATATTAAAATTTAAACTTACTATAAAGGTATTAGTTTGGTAGAAATGATCAATGAATTAAAATTGGGTTTGTAGATACATGCAAAGGGAAAATTGGGTGCTATATGAAGTGTGCTAAGTGTAGTTTTTTGCTTTCATGGATCTTTTCTTGAGAATATGACAGTTCTTAAGCATACAATTCCTTTTTTCTAGCCAATTGTCAGGCATATTCCCTCTCTTTAAATGCAATTGTTAATGTGTTTGGTTGGACTATTTTCATAGTTCACGTGAGATTCATGTATTTAAGATTATAATTTATTTATTGTGGATCCTTTTTTCTAGCCAATTGTGAGGCATATTCCCTCTCTTTAAATGCAATTGTTAATGTGTTTGGTTGGACTATTTTCATAGTTCACGTGAGATTCATGTATTTAAGATTATAATTTATTTATTGTGGATGCAGAAGTTCACAGACTGTGGGAGAATTGCCGTAGGCCTATGTTGACATGCGAGAGCAGGTACACTATCAAATAGGAGAACTCTATTGTAGTCTTCCATATCATATGGTTTAATTTGTGCTTGCTGATTCTAATTGGTAGGTGGAGGCTTTCTTGATGCTTTTCTCTTAGAAGATTTAAAGTTTGGAGACTTTAGTGTATTCATGCAATGTCTCACAGATACGTGGATTGAAATTATCGGTCGGGCTTCTCTTTCTTCCTCTTCGGGCTTCTCTTTCTTCCTCTTCATGATGAGGTTTTAGCTTATAAATTTAGGTTTTATTTATGTGAGATTGAAGTTTGGATTTAATTAGTTAGGATTAGTTTCTTTTTCTTTTAGAATTAAGGGATAATTTTCTGTAAAAATTCATAAGTTTTGAGTTATATAATATAATTGTGTTTAATCTTATTTTAATAATAATATAAAATTATGTATAAAATAAAATAAAAATAGAAATATGAAAGACATCATTTAAAAATCGATGTCTATTGGTGTGAAACTGATGTCTGTGTTAGAAAAGACATCAGTGGAAGAATGATGTGTTTTGGTACAAAACTGATGTCTTTTCTTAAAAAAACATCAGTGGAAAACCGATGTTTATTGTTCTTTACGATGTTTATAGGTGGATAGACATTGGTTAATAACTGATGTTAAATATGTCTTCACTGATGTCTTTGCCGAGAAAGATATCGGTTTATAACTGATGCCTTTCACTACAAGAAATTGGATTTTTAGCCACACATAAATTGCTACACATTATAATGTGGTTAAATTTTGACACATAATTCTAAAATGTGTGAGTAATGATTTTAGCCTTATTAACTTATTCTCCTACATTTAATATGTGTGGCAAAATACAATAAACAACTCCTAGAAATTTTCAACATTAATCCCGAATTATTTTGGAAACAGTGATATGAAATTATTTTTGGTATTTGGCTGACTTGGTAATATATATCTTAATATTACCACACATAAAATTAAATATAATTTATGTGTGATTAATAATATATTAATTAACTACACATAATTACATATGTGATAAATGTGTGACTACAAATTGGTCATGATCTCACATGGGATTGACGTGGAAATGTAAATATATATTTTACAAACTCACCATTTTTAATTTTATTCAGGTGCGATTAATATTAATATATATATATATATATATATATATATATATATATATATATATATATATATATATATATATATATATATATATGGAGGATAAATTAAGATATTTATTCAGGTGCGATTAAATAATGGAGAAAAAGTAACTAAGATATTTAATTTTTCGGTAATAAGAAACATCAAATTCATCAAATTAATTTAAATTGGTTTAGAGCAAAGATTACTAAAAAAAAAAGAAAAAAAAATCTCTTTCATAAAACTTATAATATAAATTAAATTTTGATTAGAGGATAAATTAATTTAAAATTTTAATAACATATTTATAAATATTAAAATAATAATGAGGGATTAGCGGAAATCTCAAATTATTTTGAGAACTCGGTAATCTCAAATTTTAATCCGCGCCTAATCTCAAATTTTAATCCACGCCTTCTTCTTCTTGGAGAGAAAGGATCGGATATTTCTCATATCTTTTATCTTTCATATATCTTTTCCATATATACTATGTATTACCCTTTCCAAAATATCCAAAATTTTGCCAATTATATATATCTTTCATCGTTCCCATTCTAAATTCAAAATCCATTGCAAAAAAATTCTTGAATTCATATTCTCCAGAAATGATCGATTCCTCTCGTGAAGCCAGTGCCAAGGAGTGGCAGTATTGTCAAAGTGCGGTATATTTCAACTCCAAAGTATTGTTTCTGCTATAAAAAAAGGTCAGTAGATTTAGTCTATTCCCTTTTTTTTTTTTTGAAAAACATGATATTTAAAAAAAATTATTATGTTAATTATTGCGGGTTTTGTTGTATCCTTTAATTCAATTGAGTTTAATATTTCTTTGATGATTTAATATGCTTATTGCTTGTGCTTATTAATGTGCTTGTTTTTGAATCAGTATTTTAGGCAAAATTAATCAATGAATGAAAGTGGGTATAAGGAGTGTCTGTTTTGTGACTCTGTTATTGTTCCTAATTTTGAATTCGTATTTTAGGCTTAAGGAGTGTGCGTTTTGTGACTCTGTTTCGCATCATACCGACATTTTAGAAGTAGAAATCATAGATTTAAATGTTGGTTTATTTATGTACAGTTTAGTTATTTTTAATGAAATGAATTGATTTAGGTAAGTTGATAGTATAATGGGAAAAATTATAAGAGAAGGTTTTTTTTGGCATGAAGGACTCTTCCTTCCTTTCTTATTATTTTAGAGTTGATTCATCAGACATGTCTAATATACATTTAATAATATTTTAAATGCTGCAGTGAAGAAGAGTTAATACTGCTAAGAAAATGACTAATACAAGAAATATTAGAAAAGGTTCTTGGACGAAAGTCTGTTTGTTTCGTTGGTTGGGGACATTCTCCAAGTAAGTCGAAGGCCTCATGCAACAATAATGATCCACAAGATATTGCGAGATGTGTTAATTGAAGAGAATGTGATTCTTATTTCACGATTATCAAGTGTACTCTCGGACCAGATGATTTTCACTATTAGGTTTCTTTAATTTACACATTATTAGAATAGTATGTGAATTTTAATTAAAATATATTTTCTTAACTATTAAATTTTTTATTTTTTATGGATGGTAATTTTAAATTCATGACGATGTTAAAATTATGTACATTTAAATATGTTGAATGATAAAATTATTTTACAGAAATTTAAAATTTATTTAAGTTAAAATTATATTATACTAGCTACACATAAATCTTGAATTATATCTACACATAAGTGCTTTTTAGCACACATAGCATTGACTTTTACCCACACATAGTATTGATTTTGCCACACATAATTATTGCCACGTGTCAATTATTCATAGAGCCACATCATAAGTGCAGTCCACATGACAAGCACGTCACATTCCACATCATTGTCCACGTCAGTATCCATGTTGGCATCCACGTCAATGTTGTCGTCCACGTCATAAATGTGATATGATCAAAAGAATTTGTGTCACATAAAATACATGTTTGTTGACACATAAAAGTGTAGGTAAAGGTCTAAGATTCACTCACTCACAGGTAATGTGTAGGTAAAAATATTTATCACACAATTATAGTGACACATGTGAACACTTAAAATATGTGTGAGTATAAGATATTGTCCACACATACTTATCTATTAACTACACATATCATGTGTGGCTAAATACCTAATTTCTTGTAGTGTTTTTTCTTATCCGATGTCTTTTCGAGAAAAGACATCGGTAAATAAACGATGCCTTATGTACGTCAACCGATGTCTTTCCATTGAAAGACATCGGTGGATAACCGATGTCAAAGGATAAAACTGATATCTAATCAAGGGAAAAGACATCGGTTAAAAATCGATGTCTATCAGCGCCTACTTTTAACATCACAGGCTTCAACATTGGCTGCTTGGTGAAATAGATATCGGTTTTTAACCGATGTCTATCAGCATTTTTGGTGTAGTGATATTAGTATGTGAGGAGTTTGACCATAACCTTCATATGCTTAGAATCTCATGATAGGACATTATTGATAATTACTTGTGAAAGTGTTAGAAATGATGAGGGGACCCAAGCCAAGACTCACTTGACCTTAGAAAGGGAACACTAGGAAAACGTCCCTGCCTACTAGAGAAAATTCTTCGTGATAATATCTCTATATTGGTATATTAATATCCGTAAGTACCTATGAGAAGAGTGATGATTGGAGACACTCTTTGAGTGCCCTTAATATCATAACATGAAGACCATCAATGCATGTGTGTGAGTCTATATATACCTTTTTCATGAATGTTGCTTGCCTTGCATACTTCTTAGATTGTTCACCTTCATCCATCTTCTATGTCCATTGTATCCATCTATCTTTAATTGCTTTCTTAATTGTTAGTTTTTAGTGTTAATCAACCCCCTTTTTTATTGAATAGTCCTACAAGAGTAAAACATCTTTCAAATACGACAACCCACTTTCGCCCTTGGGTTCGATATATTATAAATTTTGTACTTGATCACTTACGTGCTACACACGATAGAGTACACTTGTTCTAATCAATTTAATCAAAATTGAAACTAAGTTCATGGTGCCCGTTGTCGGGGCAGAAGCCTTCGGTATAACGTGTTTGAATTTGTTAGCTCTACTTAGGACATTTTTCTTATTTTTGCATTCTATATTTGTTTTGAAAATTTTGTTCTAACTAATTGTTCTTCTTGATAGGTACATCAACCTTAAAAGAAGAGGAGGAGGAACAAATAATAAATAGTAAGTGAAGGAAAGTTGTAGTAAGCCTTGAAAATAAGAGTATGAACATGGATGGGTGGAACCAATACTTGGGAGGAAATTATGAAAATCTACTTGGTTTGGTTCCACCACAACAATCAAATGGCTAGAAGGATGAGAGCAACTATGAGTATAGTAGTCAAATGAGTCAAACAAGCTCTCAAAGCTACAACAATGGGAGCTATGGGGGATTGCAAGGAGCTTACAATGTGAACACATTCCAATCGTATCAAGGAAACACTTATTCCGTACCAAGTTCCTACAACCAAGTGCTTATGGTTACTCCTTTATCCGAAAATAGTGCCTTAATTGAATTGTGTAGAAGATATGCTCAAGGGAGTAATGCAAAGCAAAGTTTTCAACCAAGTCCTTCAAGCTATGAGCCTCAAAATGCCTACTTCCAACTTTAATAGGGGACAAGTGTGGAACATGCCTAGTTACCAAATGGGGAATGGAATATGTATGCAAAATCGGTATGTCCAAGGGAATTTCTAAGAAGAGTGTCCATCATATGATGATGGGAGACCATCCTTGCAAGATCAATTAAGTCAAATGATTAAATTTTTTGAAGAAGGAAGGGAAGAAAGAAAGAAAGAGAAGAAAGAAAGAGAGAGAAGAATGAAAGAAAGAGCATGAGGAAAAAGAAAGGAGATTTGAGTCCATAGAACGTCAATTGAGTCAAATGATAAGTGAACGGAATACTCTCTACGACATAAAAATTTTGATGAAAAGATTGAAAAAAAGTTAAAGGTAGAAGAGTGTTCGGGGGATGATGAAGCCTCAAGAGATGTTGAGATAATAAAGGATAAGGAAGACAAGGTCGAAAGAAGCTTAGAGGATGAAAGTGTGAAGGGTAAAGAGTCTAAGGTAGAAGAAAGCTTAGAGGAGGAAGAGTCTATCTATGATTTCTTGTCTCTTGTTGATAAGGAAAATTTAAGTGAAGATGAAGAATCAAAAGAGGACTATGAATTCGATGAAGTGGAACAAGGTCTAAGAGCACTTGATGATGAATTCAGGAGTAAAATGAGCATTTCTACATCTTTTAACTCTCCAAGTTGCATTGAGTTTCAAATTATTATTTATATTGACTTTGTCTTACCTATTGATTCTTCTCATTGCCTTAGGTACAAAAGAGAGCTTGAAGAGATGTTGGGAATATATTTGATAAAAAGGAATAAGTGGTGATCACGGAAAGAAAGGTTAATGGAATGCAAGCTCAAACGAGTTGAATTCTTAAAGCCAATCTCAAAGGATGCTACTATGGTCGTTACTTGCCACAAATGCTTAATAGAGGAAAAAACACAAAGATTAAAATTTGATGGCAAGAACGAACGATATCCTTGGCCATTCCGATGAGTTCTCCAAATTTTGTTTGGCTTGAAGACTTTAAACTTAGCACTAGATGAGAGACAACCCATCATTTATTTTAATGCTTTCATTTAATTGCTTTGACTTAGTTTTCTTGCATTTTTGGTATGTAGGTTGATTGTGCACGTGAGGAGAATGCATATTGGAGATACGAGAAGTGCTCGATTTGAAGTGTGAAGGTACGTCTCACCACTTCTTACAAACTTAAAGTTCAACTCTTGTTTCACTTTAAGTTTGGGGGGATAGTGCGTGGTGGACATACCTTGAATTGTTGTGATGCATATACTTCTTTACAAGAAGCTCATTATTGGAAACTAAAAGGGTAAGTCCCACCACTTTTTGCAAACTTAATCCTCAACTTGTTTTGATTTAAGTTTGGGAGGAGAGTGCGTGGTGTGACTCACTACTTGAATGTGCTTATTATGATGATTGAGAGGTCTTCTTGTAAAATTGGGTAAAGTTTAAAATTTTTCTCATGAGTATTGGTATGATTTTGGATTGTTTGGTTGTGTTGAAGTGTATGTTAGTTCATTATTTGCTAGTAATTGTTGTGCTAATGGTTTTGGTGAGTTGAGCAAAAATGAAGTGTAGTGGAAGCATGAATTGAGCCTAGAAATCAATATCGAGATTCGTTGTGCATACAATCCGGAAGCTCGTGCCAACCATTTCCATTACCAAATGCCTTTTCAGAGAGTTTACTTTAATACTCATCATTTCTATTTGCTTAGCATATACTTGATTTGATTTGGATTGTTTGGATTAGTATGCAACTTCATATGTTATGTACTTGGGAGGTTTACTTGCTTTTTTATTTTTTCTTATTTTTGAATAAGGTGGCAAAATCTTGAGCTTAAATGATATGGGATGATGACGATATGTGCTTGATTTTCTTTTGATGGATGGATTTTCATTTTTGCATGTTTTGTGTTGTTGTCTTGTTCCTTGTTTGGTGAGTCTTTGCTCATGTGTTCTGTTTGTATTTTTATCCTTGTATAGGGTTGTTTGGTGGTTTGTTTCGGGATGTTGTGAGTCATTTTTGAATGTGAGTAATGACATGTTGTTTGTGATAAGTGATGGCGAATTATGTTAAGAATCTCTACTCTTTAAAATTGTGACATGTTCTATTTAACTTGTTCAATTTTGAGATGAATTGAGGTGTAATGAGTTCCTAAGGGTCCGAGCAAAAGCTTGTGAGCGTTTGAGCCTCAACCTTGCATCCATGGTTAATTTCTTCATGATTGGATCGAATGAGCCTTGACAAACTAGAACTTGCTCATGGACTACGGGAATGAGCCCGATTGGTGGAGGTTAGTGATATGATCTTAGGTCATCCTTGTTACTTTAAAGTCATTGCCATATATTTTCTTACATTATACATCATCCCTAGTTAATCACTTTGAGCCTTAAAGTCTATTTCTTGTGATATAAGTACATTACAAGTCATGATTACATTTAAGCCTTATATATAACCTTTGTGTGGGTAATTGAGGAGATGATGATTTACGAGGTTTGACGTGAGAAATATACAAAAGAATGAAGGAAATGGTAAACAAGCAAGAAAAGGATGAAGAGAGCTCAAGAAAAATGTACATGCAACCTCAACACAAGAAAAGGAGCAAAATAAAAATATGCTCAAGTAATTCAAAAGTAAAAAAAGGAAGCATGCAAATCAAAAGAAGCTCAAGATATCAAAGGAATGATAATGATTAGTGCTTGTGATTAAAGGAGAAAATAAAGGAAGATGAAAATGTGAAGAAGTTGAAGAAGCTGATCATCTCTTCGATTATCTACACGTGAATAGTCACTTTTATCCAAATTTTCTCACCCTACCAAAGAGCCTAACATTACATCCAAAAATAAAAGACCTTTTTCATCACTAATTGAAGCTATGGTGGCTTGTGAATGTAGTCCGTGAGCAAGCCTATGGTGCATTGGGTTTAATCGATTGATGAGTGAAAACTACCTTACTTTATAGAGTGTTGAGTGCATTTTGATATCCGACGTGAGGTTTGGACAGGAAGGAACTTTATTACTCTTAATTTTTTATACTTGAACTTGCTAATTTTTCATGTCATGATTTTAACGTTGTAGTGTGACTTGATATGATTTGTAGTCCTTGTTACTTATGATGTATTGTTGCTTATGATCTTTAAGTCTTTCTCTAGGTGAAAATTTCCCCTCTCGTTTTCTCATTTTCGTTGCTCGAGGACGAGCAACACTTTAAGTTTGGGGGTTGATCAGTGTCATTTTCACATAGATTTTACTGTCTTTTTTTATTATATATTGTTGTGTGTTTTTAAATTTTGTATATCATTTGGTGGAGTTATATGAATATATGAAGATTTGTACTTTGAAATGATAAATGTGTGATTTTAATGAATAAGTGCCATAAATGCGCAATATTCATAAATATTTAGAAAATTGATATCTTGGTGTAATTTGTATAATTTTCAAGTAAAAATAGATTCTAGACGCGATAAGGAAGATGTGAAAAAAAATAGATCTCAATTCGGAGTTTAAACGAGCAAGAAACGGGCTGAATTGACCCAACTCGAGTTGCCTCAACGCAACTCGAGTCTAGTTGGGGTCCTGAAATTGTCCAGAGAGCTTACTCGAGTTGCAAGGTCCAACTCGACTTGTAACTCGAGTCGAGCTGCACCTTAAAAAATTAGAAAATTCAGGAAGCTTCCAGAAGCTTCCAGGGGTTATAAATACATGTTTTGATCACAAAATCCTTGAGGAATTATTTTGGATCATTTTCCACACACACTAGACATCTAAATCACACACATTCATCTCCATCTCTTCCATCCTTCACTTCATCCATTCAAACCACTTGATCTCCTCAAATTCATCCATAAATCCATCCATCCACCAATCTAAGAAGAGGAATTCATCATTGATTGAAGATTTTAGCATGATCAAGGAGGAGGAAGTTCACCATCAAAGGGGAGCCAACTTACCTTTATTTTGTTATTTTCTTCATTATTTGGCTCAATTGGAGCATGCCATGGATTGTATAGATTTTATCATGATTTGTAGTGGCTAGTCCTCATGTGAGGTTATCAATATGATTGGTTAGAGATTATTTATATTTTGCACACCACAAGTTTGATGAAATGATTGTTATGAATATTTTCTATCATGAATGCTTATTCTCATTTTATGTATGATTTGTGTGATTAAATTCTCTATTCATAGTGTTAGGATGACCATTCCAATATTATGCTTAGTAGTTTAATTGAATCATTGATTGCATGAGGTGACTATATTAGTATGTGGGGAATTTGACCATAACCTTCATATGCTTAGAATCTCATGATAGGATATTATTGATAATTATTTGTGAAAGTGTTAGAAATGATGAGGGGACCCAAACCAAGACTCACTTGACCTTAGAAAGGGAACACTAGGAAAACATCCCTACCTACTAGAGAAAATTCTTCGTGATAATATCTCTATATTGGTATATTAATATCCGTAAGTGCCTATGAGAAGAGTGAGGATTGGAGACACTCTTTAAGTGCCCTTAATATCATAACATGAAGATCATCAATGCATGTGTGTGTGAGTCTATATATACCTTTTCTATGAATGTTGCTTGTCTTGCATACTTCTTAGATTGTTCACCTTCATCCATCTTCCATGTCCATTGTATCCATCTATCTTTAATTGCTTTCTTAGTTGTTAGTTTTTAGTGTTAATCAACCCCCTCTTTTATTGATTAGTCCTACTAGAGTAAAACGTCTTTCAAATACGGCTACTAACTTTCGCCCTTGGGTTCGATATATTATAAACTTTGCACTTGGTCACTTACGTGCTACACACGATAGAGTACACTTGCTCTAATCAATTTAACCAAAATTGAAACCAAGTTCACCCATTTAAGGTTTACATTTCCTTTTTTATCAAGTTGTGCCCACACAAAACAATCAATTATTCCATATAGGGCCCATGCACAACACTAATACAACTATCCACTTCACATTAAATATTGTTTCTCACTTCACTACACATTAAAATATTATATCTCTTAATGTACGTGCAAAAAGCAAACATAAACGTTAATGCGGGATATAGGGAGTATAATATATAAATATAATTTTTTTAAAATAATGTATTTTATATTTATCAATTAAATAGTATTGTATATACGCTTATTTTTTCATAACATTAATTTTTACTTATATTTAGGAATGATAACATATAGGTTACATGCTTTTGTAGAGATATCATATCCGTTTAAATATCTACCGTATCCATAATTTTACAGTTTTTAATTTTTATTCAATCTTAATCTTAAACGTCCATTTAATACTACTCCCTCTGTCTGCCCCAAATGAGTGTATTTACTTTTTGCACGTGAAATAAGGAGTATTATTATTTAATTAGTAATAAGTAATTATATTAGTGTGTGACCTTATATTTTAATTGTATTAGTGGGTGTGTGCGGGTCCCATGTGCATAAAAAGGGAAATTAAACCCTTAGGGGCGGAGCCCCAAAATGAAAAAATAAGGCTCTTTGGAGCGGATGGAGATTGATTTGACAATTAATAGAATATGCCAAAAATATCACTCATATTTACTAAATTATTATATTGTTAATTAAAAAATAAAAAAAATATTATTAGCATAAATAATATTAATGGTTAGGATTTAATGTTTTAAATGGACTGCCAAAATTAAAACTGCATGGTTTATAAATATAATAAAATTGAAAAGAGAAAAAAATTGAAGATAAAAATAAAAATTTAGGTTTATATATATATATATATATATATATATATATATAGAGAGAGAGAGAGAGAGAGAGATAATTTATTATATGTCCAAAATAAAATATAAAGATATATTAATTATAGAGTGATTTTGGGGCACTAAGGTTAAAGCACTGCAATTGGGCTCTTTATTATAATATTCTATAAAAAATTTAATGGTGAACTAAGTATACTTAATATATAAAGGGTTAATTCCTTAAAAATTCACCACTTTATTGGAGATTTTCAAATTTATTACGACCTTTTATTTTTGTTAATTCAATACACAATCTATTTAATTTTTTTAATTTTATCACAACTTTTATTTTTGCAATTTGATACACCACTTATGTTATATTTTCCATTCAATTCATTATTGTAATTATTAAAAATTAATTATAACACATTGATCGATCACTTATTGAGTCATTTCATATGAGTTTTTTTACCCTAATAAGGTGGTGAATTTTTTAGAAATTAACCCATATATAAATACAACTTAAATTATGTATAATATTTGACTATATTAATTATTAAGAAATTAATTAATATTTTTATTAGTAATTCTTAAAATAAAGTTGAAACATTATCTAATTAATTGCATCTAAGAATATTTAAATTGATTGCAATTAATATAAAAAAACATATATCATATTCAATTTATATAATAGGTAAGAACATTATTTATCTATAGATAATTTTAATGATTGATTTGATTCGAAATTTAATATAAATATAAATTTTATATAATTAATTATATTAAAATTATTTTATTTTAATTGAAATTTATCTTATAAAAAAGTAGATATAATTTCTCTATAAAACTCAATTATTATTTTGTATTAAAATAAATATATATTTTACTATAATATATTTTCATATTAATAAAATAAAATATAAAATATTATTTAATATAATAAATTATAAATACTAAAAAAATATTTATAGAGACGATACTAAAGAAAATAAAATTTAATGAACAATAAAAATAAATTACAAACCTTAAAAATACATTTCATAAATTAATTCTAAAGATTAAATTAAAAGAATATATATAAATATTATCCTAATGAAAATAAAATTAAATGAAAACTTAGAATAAATTACAAACTTTGAAAATAGATTTCTTACATTAATCTTAAAGAATAAATAAAAATAATAAAAAATATAGTTGACCTGTGCTTTGAATTTTCTAACTCTAAAATTTCTGAAGTTAATTCTGGATACGTACACTAATGACTTTTTTTAATGATCGAAACTACAAATAAGATCAAATAAAAATAAGAACAATAAAATAAAAAAAACTTTAAAAATAGAGTTTATGGATATAAAGAAAACAAAAAAAAACATAAATTATAAGATAAACGTAAAAAAAGAATGATACCTCAAACGATAATGTTTGAACCTGAAAATAAGATTTAAAAGAAGAACAAAAGATAGAATACTAACATATAAAAATAGAGTTCATAGAATTACTATAAAACAAACACAAAAAATGAAGAAAAAAAAGATAGACAAAAAAAAAAAGAATGATAACTCAAATAAGAATGATTGGACCTACAAATAAGATCAAATATGAGAGTGATTGAATATAAAAATAATATCAAATAAAAGTAGAAAAGAAGATAAAATAAATTAAATTATAAAAATAGGGTTTATAGAATTATTAAAAAAAAATCGAAGAAAAAAAAAAGATAACAAAAAATTAAAAATTATAATGATACCTTTAAGGAGAATTATTGAACTTGCTTATAAGATACATACATTGATGACTTTTTTTAATGATTGAAACCACAAATAAGATCAAATAAAAATAAGAATAATAAATAAAAAAACTTTAAAAATAGAGTTTATGGAATATAAAGAAAATAAAAAAAATAAATTATAAGATAAAAAAAGGATACCTCAAATGATAATATTTTAACCTGAAAATAAAATTTAAAAAAAGAACAAAAGATAGAATATTAAAATATAAAAATAGGGTTCATAGAATTATTATAAAGTAAACACAAAAATTGAAGAATAGACAAAAAAAAAAGAAAAAGAAAAAAAGAATGAAACCTAGAATGATTGGACCTAAAAATTAGATAAAATATGAGAATGATTGAATTTAAAAATAATATCAAATAAAAGTATAAAGAAGATAAAATAAATTAAATTATAAAAATAGGGTTTTTTAACTCTAAAATTTCTGAAGTTAATTTTGAATACGTATACTGATGACTTTTTTTAATGATCGAAACTGCAAATAAGATCAAATTAAAATAAGAACAATAAAATAAGATAAAAATTTAAAAAATAGAGTTTATGGAACATAAAGAAAATACAAAAAAAAAGAAGAAGAAAAAAACATAAATTATAACATAAACAAAAAAAAAGAATGATAACTCAACTGATAATGTTTGAACCTGAAAATAAGTAGTTATATCTGTATGTGTCGGTCCCATTTGTATAAAAAGGGAAATTAGACCTTTAGGGACGGAGCCCTAAAATGAAAAGATAAGACTATTTAGAGCGAACGGAGATAGATTTGACAATTAATAGAATATGACAAAAATATCACTCATATTTACTAAATTATTATATTATTAATTAAAAAATAAAAAAATTATTATTAGCATAAATAATATTAATGGTTAAGATTTAATGTTTTAAATGAATTGCTAATTAAAACTGCATGGTACACACCCATTCTTATTAAATACACACACCCTATTATTATATAATTAAAATATATATTTTTAAAAAGTCTATATGTGACACCCCAACTATTTTTAAATACTAATTATTATATGTTTGTTTTCATAATAATAATGATGTTAATATATATATATATATATATATATATATATATATATATATATATATATATATATATATATATATATATATATATAATTGTACACATGGGTGATATAAATGAACATATGCATGTGTAATAAAATTGACTCTCAATGGAAAGTTCCACATGACACAATTAGACTAAATCTTGGATAGGGAAGGACCACATCAACTATAATATCTTAGCTCAACTAGATTTATTTTAGAAAGCCCAAAACCTATTTATTTATTTTTATGGCCCAAAAGGCCAGCCCTATCTTAGCCCAACTAATTTTATTTTAGAAAGTCCAAAACCTATTTATTTATTTATATGGCCCAAAAGGCCAGCCTTATCTTAGCCCAACTAGATTTTTTTTAGAAAGCCCAAACTTATTTATTTATTTATTTATTTATTTTGTGGCCCAAAGTTTCAGCCCACTTAAATGGCCTAATATATAATTAGTAAGGCTAAAGTTAAAAAAAAAGAGAGAAGAACGAGAGAAGAAAAGCAAAAGAGGGGAAAGAAGAGAGTGAAGAGGAGAAACCTTATTGATCAAATTATCCCATACAACCCTCATCCTAGGTGGTTTCTAAGTTGTTTTGAGGTAAGTGGTATGTGAATTAAGCTTCCTTCTTCCATGATTTTGTAATTTTGTGGGGTTTTTCTTTTTGGTATGTGGGTAATTTGCAGACTGTTCGAACTGATTTTGACATAGCTATTGCCCTCGAAAGTTTGCAAACTTAATTTCTGTCCGTAGCTGAACTCGTTAGCTTTCCGTAGCCACTTGAAACGCCTCAATCCGATTATTCTACAATTAGTTATGATTTTTCTCGTAAACTGCCGCTAGCTGGAAAATTTCAGAATTTTTATGTCGAATTCAAACTTATTTTCTATCATTTCGTTTAGTTAATGTATTGAAACGGGTTATGTGGGATTGGGAACTGATGTTAAGGAGTTACATACCATTTTTATTTAATATCGACTCGTTCGAACTCGATTAGAATTTGTTTTTAGCAATGAAGGAGATGTTACCACTAATAGTTAGTTATATTTAATTTGTCTTTAATTGCTCATCTCCTTTCTAGGTAAAGAACCATCGACGAAGGGCAAGGGACCGACTTCAGATTCCAGAGAGAGTTAATCACTTCCTTGTGAGTTGATAATTCGGGAACGCCTTCTCTTGTGGGAAGTGTGGACCCTCGATAAATGTGCATTTATTTTAGTTTTAGTTAATTGATAAGAAAATTATTTGGTATTGTGTTATGTGGTAAAGAGCCTGATTGGCTCGATTGCTCTGGTTAGAGTCATGTTAGCCATTTTATGAGTATTATTGATTTTAACTTATGTTGAAGAGCCTTGCCGGCTCGATATCTGATAACATTTATTGTGAATTATTTGAGAATTGATTTCTGGTTATTCTTGTGTGCCAATTAAGACTCTAACTTGAGTCATTATTCATCTTATGATGCACATGCATATGTATGCCTGGTACCAAGGTTAAGTAGCCCGAATTGGTCACGGTTCGGGTGAGTTGGAGCGACATTGATTAAGTAGCCTGAATTGTCGCGGTTCGGGTGAGTTAGAGTGACAACCAAGTTGCCCGTGATTGGCAAACCCGGGTGAGTTAGATCTAACGGGGCACCTGTCCATTTGCCAAATACTGATACTCTGAAGGGTGATCGTTAGATGGATCAGTCTATTATAGGCTCAGTCAACGTCACCGGTGTGGGACATGCATGTCATATATGTTTATATGTTTGATCATTTCAAGTATTCACGTCGATATTGAATTGTGAACTTTAGCACTTGGCGTGTTGAGAAAGAATATTAATGTGCATTTTATCTAGAGTAACGGTGACGGGCTTGGACTGTCTCTCGACGGAGAGCTCAGTTCGAGGAGGATATTGACTACCCACGCATCTTTTATGTGATAACATGTTGTTTGAACAAATTGTATTATTCGTAAATGTGCACTAAGGTTTTTATTTTCATTAATATGTATACTGAGTGAGAAATAGTTATTGTGGGACGAAATATTGGATTTTATGTTATGAACCACGAGTGGGAATACATGCTTCGTATAAGGGTCGGGGCGACCGGCTTATCACCTCACTGAGCTAGTGGTTTTGCTCACCCCCATCATTCTTTCCTTTTCAGGCTGTTGATATCGTTTTGGTTGGAGGTTTTCCTATCGTTTGCTCGTCATCCAATCCGTGTTTTGGGTACTTTCTCTTTTATGTAAATTGACGGATTCATTGGCGAGATTGTATAGTTTATATTTGGTGACCCCCTTGATGTTCTTTTTGTACATTCGCGATGTTATATCGTTCATGTATATTTTCTTTAAACTAAGTTACACCGTTGTATTTTGTACCTTTGTAAATCCTTGTTGATACTTTTTGAGATGATGTCCTCGGGTTGTACCCGTTGTTATCAGTTGTTCAGCTCTACAGGTACTTGATAGCAAGCCTTACGTTTTCTATAAACTTTGTGGAGTGGAGTGCACCCATTCTGCGAAATTTATGATTAACGTGGCGGTTGTCGCGTTCTGTCTGGGGTCGGGGCGTGACAACTTTCTTGGTATCAGAGCCTGATTTTATGATTCTCATTCTTTTTGTGTCAAGCCAATGAGTCCAACTTTGTTTCTATGTCATCCTAAGGTGTCGTATTGCCTTGACGTTGACCTTGCATTTTCTTTCCTTTCTTCCTTTCAGTCATTATGGCACCTCCAGTCGTCGTCGAGGTCGAGGTCGAGGACACGCTCCTCGTGATCCTCCGAGTCCTCTACTCTCTTCTGTTCCTCGTGGACCTTGAGGACATGTTTCTTCTGATCATGTCGTTCCTCCGACGGTTACGGACCCTATCAATTCTGATCATAGGGTGCCAGTTTCCCAGGTAGAGCAACCACGGGCCCAGTTGCGGGTTGAGCACATGATGACACCCGAGCAGTACCAATTGTATTATGATCACATTCGAATACATGGTGTTCCACCACCTACAACGGCTCATACAACTACGACTGTCACTGAAGAGGTTCTTCGTGCTAATGAATCGATTCGACCTACATCTAATGTACCAGTTTTTACTCCAGAAATGGCTTTAGGAGGTTCTACTTCTCGAGATGCACTTTTTATACCTGATTTGGTGAAAGCAGTTGAAAACATGGGGACTTCGAAATTTGACGGTGCAAGAGATGTTTCTAAAGCGGGGGCATGGTTAAAGGAGATTACAGAGACCTTTGACACTTTGATGATTGAAGAATGTTATCGTGTGGTCATTGCAACCAAACTGTTAGGCCCAGATGCACGACGATGGTGGCAGAATCTAAAAGAGACATCCTCGATTACTATTACGTGGGCTATCTTTGTGGAACGATTCAAAGATCGATACTTCTCTCAGTACATCAAGGATCAGAAGAGAAAGTAGTTCTTCAACCTCTTTCAAGGCATTATGTCGGTCGTGGAGTACGAAAGCAAATTTCTGGAATTGCGAGAATTCACTCCTGAGTCATATACGACGAGAGACTTATGCAAGAGATTTGAAGATGGTCTTAATTTAAATATTCGAGATCGCATCAAGTCCGGAGACAAGTACGAGAGTCTTGACGATTTCGTAGAAGAAGCCCTGAGGGTAGAAGGTTTAGTTCAGGCGAGACATAAGCTTGCAGAACGATCTCAAAAGAAAATGAAAGGGAGCACATTTCCAGGAAATGCATCGAAGGTGTATAGGGGTGTGGGATCTTCGCGTGACACACCAAGTTCGGGATCTATTAGTTTTCCTCAACCTCGGGAGCAGTTTGGTAGAGGCGGGAGCAATGTCTCGGGATCGGATGGTGAAAATCGCAAGTGCCAGAATTGCTTAAAATATCACGATGGCCCCTGTAAGGCTCTTCAAGTATGTTTTCAGTGTCGACAGCCGGGGAATATGCGAAGTTCTTGTCCTCAGCTTATGGGAGCGAGCAGTCAGGGTTCTGGTCAGCTTCGTGGTAAACTAACATATTCTACACCCAGAGATACTCTATCTGCAGCTACCAGAGTGCCCGATGCCTCAAGCGGCCCTAGTACTCAATCACATATGCAAGGAAGGAAGCAAACTAGAGTATTTCATATTTCCCAGGAAGAGGCTCGCTCAGATCCGAAGGTTGTGACAGGTAATTTATAATCTGAGAATTTTCACATGCTAGATCTAACCCCGCCTTGTTATGCCACTTGATTACAAATAAAACATTCGTAAGAAATTCTATCTTTTCGAATTTTTAAATCAAAATCTCACCTAATATTGCTTCTTTAGGCCATGTGTTTGTGGGAGACCATCAGGTCTACGCTTTATTTGACCCAGGTTCTGATAGGTCTTATATCCGGGAAGATCTTACTGCGATCTTAGATTATCCTATCTCTCATTTGTCACCTGGAATCATCGTTCATACCCCTCTTGGAGAGTGTCTAATTCATGATTCGGTATTCCTTGGTTGTCCATTGAAGATCAAAGATGTCATTTTAGAGGCTGAATTGATACCATTGCCTTTGATTGATCTTGATGTTATTCTTGGCATGGATTGGCTTTCTTCTCATCATGCAATTCTCGATTGCCACGAGAAGCTTGTTATTTTTCGTAGACCAGGATTCTCAGAACTTGTTTTTGAAGGTAAACTTCAAACGAGATCCCTCTCTTTTATTTCAATGTTGACTGCGCATAAATTAATGCGTAAGGGTTGTGAGGCATTCTTGGCACTTGTCATCGATACTTCTCTTTCTGAAACTAAACTAGATGACATCCCGATCGTGAATGAATTTCCTGATGTCTTTCCCGAAGACTTACCAGGACAACCTCTGAATCGAGAGATTGATTTTTCCATTGACGTACTTCCTGGAATCACACCTATATCGATTACTCCATATCGAATGTCGCCTGCTGAGCTTAAGGAACTCCAGACACAACTTGGGGAATTATTGGAGAAGGGTTTCATACGACCTAGCACATCTCCATGGGGTGCTCCAGTTCTTTTTGTCAAGAAGAAAGATGGATCACTTCGCCTATGTGTCGACTACCGTCAATTGAACAAGGTGACAATCAAGAACAAATATCCTCTTCCAAGAATCGATGATCTGTTTGATCAATTACAAGGAGCAACTGTGTTCTCAAAAATTGATTTGCGATCCGGTTATCACCAACTCAAGATTAGGGAATCTGATATGCCTAAGTCTGCTTTTCGAACCAGATACGGTCATTTTGAATTCTGTGTTATGCCTTTTGGACTCACAAATGCTCCTGCAGCTTTTATGGATCTTATGAATCGGGTCTTTCGGCCGTACTTAGATAAGTTTGTCATCATCTTCATTGATGACATTCTTATTTATTCTAAATCGGACGACGAGCATTCTCATCATCTAAGAATTGCTCTGAACATTCTCAGAGAAAATCAGCTTTATGCTAAATTCTCGAAGTGTGAATTTTGGCTTCGCGAGGTAAGCTTTTTGGGTCATCACATTTCTAAAGAAGGAATCTACGTCGATCCAGTAAAGATTCAAGCTATACTAGATTGGGAGCGTCCAAAGAACGTGACAGAGATTCGTAGTTTTCTGGGATTAGCTGGATATTATCGACGGTTTGTCAAAGACTTTTCGTTATTGGCTTCATCTTTGACTAAATTGACTCGAAAAGGGGTAAAATTTGAATGGAGTGAAGAATGCGAGGAAGCATTTCAAGAATTGAAAAGACGACTCGTTTCAGCTCCTATTCTTGCTTTGCCAGACCCAGCGATTGGAGAATTTACCATTTATAGCGACGCCTCGAGACAAGGATTAGGATGCGTTCTCATGCAAGAAGGAAAGGTTATTGCCTATGCTTCAAGGCAATTGAAGAAGAACGAAGAAAATTATCCTACACATGATTTAGAGTTGGCTGCAATCGTCTTTGCATTGAAGATCTGGAGGCACTATCTGTACGGTGCAACTTGTCGGGTTTTCACTGATCACAAGAGTTTAAAGTATATCACCACGCAAAAGGAGCTCAACCTCAGGCAAAGGCGATGGATGGAGTTGATTAGTGACTATGACTTAGTCATCGATTATCATCCTGGCAAGGCGAACGTTGTTGCAGATGCTCTGAGTAGAAAGTCTTCTACCTCACTTGCTTCAATTCAATCTTTTTATCTTCCTATGTTGGAGCAATTTAAATCTTTACACATTTCGCTCGATTGTGAAAAGTCTAATGATTCTGCCTTAATCGCCAAATTCGAGGTTAGACCTACCTTGTTCGAGCAAATTCGAGAAAGACAATCACACGATGTTCATTTACAACAGAAGATGGTGAAGCTAAATCAAGGAAAAAAATAGAATTTCAAATTCGGGATGATGGACTTCTTACTTTTAAAAATCGTGTTTGTGTTCCATCAGAACTTGGTGTTCGTAGAGCTATTCTTGAGGAAGCCCATTCTTCAGCCTATGCTATGCATCCTGGTAGTACCAAAATGTACAAAACACTTCGGGAGCATTATTGGTGGCCAGGTATGAAACGGGACATTGCTGAATTTGTATCAAAGTGCTTATCATGCCAACAGATTAAAGCGGAATACCAAAAACCAACAGGCATGCTTCAACCACTACCTATTCCTGAGTGAAAATGGGAAAACGTCACAATGGATTTTGTTTCTGGTTTACCTCGAACCCAAAAGGGTCATGACTCAATTTGGGTCATTGTCGATCGTATGACGAAATCGGCACATTTCCTTCCAGTGCATACCAACTAATCTTTAGAGAAACTTGCCAAGTTATATGTCGATGAGATCGTGAGATTGCACAGAGTACCAGTGTCAATCATATCTGACCGTGATCCAAGATTCACTTCCCGTTTTTGGCCTAGTCTGCAGAAAGCGCTAGGTACAAAATTACTATTCAGTACCTCGTTTCATCCACAGACTGATGGACAGTCAGAGAGAACTATACAGACACTAGAAGACATGTTACGTGCAGTGGTGTTGAATTTGGGAGGTAGCTGGGATAAGTACGTGACTTTGGTGGAGTTCGCTTATAACAACAGTTATTATTCAAGCATTGGAATACCCCCGTACGAAGCTCTGTATGGCCGATAGTGTCGAACACCACTCTTTTGGGATGAGGTTGACGAGAGACAAATCGAACAAGTAGAGCTTATCGAAGATGCAAAGGCAAAAATACAACTTATTCGAGACAGACTTAAGGCAGCGCAAGATCGACAGAAAAGCTACGCAGATAATAGGAGGCGCGATTTGGAGTTTAATGAAGGAGACAAAGTTTTTCTGAAAGTTTCTCCATGGAAGGGCGTGTTGCGATTCCGCCGTCGAGGAAAGTTGAGTCCAAGGTATATGGGCCCGTTTACGATCGTGCAAAGGATTGGTCGTGTCGCGTATCGACTTGAGCTACCATCGAAATTATCGAAGATTCACGATGTCTTCCATGTCTCTATACTTAGAAAATATGAACCAGATACTTCGCACGTGCTCAAAGATCCCCCAGTTGTATTAAAGAAAAATCTATCGTACGAAGTACAACCTGTTCAAATTGTAGATCGCCGAGAGAAAATGCTTCGTAACAAATCCATTCCTATGGTGAGAATTCTATGGAGAAGTGATCAAATTGAAGAAGAAACATGGGAACCAGAGTCAGTCATGCGTCAACACCATCCAAATCTCTTTTCATCTCTAGGTACGTTTATGTTTCGAGGACGAAACTTTTTAGAGGAGGGGATATTTTATAATATCTTAGCTCAACTAGATTTATTTTAGAAAGCCCAAAACCTATTTATTTATTTTTATGGCCCAAAAGGCCAGCCCTATCTTAGCCCAACTAGATTTATTTTAGAAAGCCCAAAACCTATTTATTTATTTATATGGCCCAAAAGGCCAGCCTTATCTTAGCCCAACTAGATTTTTTTTAGAAAGCCCAAACTTATTTATTTATTTATTTATTTTGTGGCCCAAAGTTTCAGCCCACTTAAATGGCCTAATATATAATTAGTAAGGCTAAAGTTAAAAAAAAAAGAGAGAAGAATGGGAGAAGAAAAGCAAAAGAGGGGAAAGAAGAGAGTGAAGAGAAGAAACCCTTGTTGATCAAATTCTCCCTTACAACCCTCATCCTAGGTGGTTTCTAAGTTGTTTTGAGGTAAGTGGTGTGTGAATTAAGCTTCCTTCTTCCATGATTTTGTAATTTTGTGGGGTTTTTCTTTTTGGTATGTGGGTAATTTGCAGACTGTTCAAACTGATTTTGAGATAGCTATTGCCCTTGAAAGTTTTCAAACTTAATTTCTGTCCGCAGCTGAACTCGTTAGCTTTCCGTAGCCACTTGAAACGCCTCAATCCGATTATTCTACAATTAGTTATGATTTTTCTCGTAAACTGCCGCTAGCTGGAAAATTTCAGAATTTTTATGTCGAATTCAAACTTATTTTCTATCATTTCGTTTAGTTAATGTATTGAAACGGGTTATGTGGGATTGAAAACTGATGTTAAGGAGTTACATACCATTTTTATTTAATATCGACTCGTTCGAACTCGATTAGGATTTGTTTTTAGCAATGAAAGAGATGTTACCGCTAATAGTTAGTTATATTTAATTTGTCTTTAATTGCTCATCTCCTTTCTAGGTAAAGAACCATCGACGAAGGGCAAGGGACTGACTTCAGATTCCAGAGAGAGTTAATCACTTCCTTGTGAGTTGATAATTCGGGAACGCCTTCTCTTGTGGGAAGTGTGGACCCTCGATAAATGTGCATTTATTTTAGTTTTAGTTAATTGATAAGAAAATTATTTAGTATTGTGTTATGTGGTAAAGAGCCTGATTGGCTCGATTGCTCTGGTTAGAGTCATGTTAGCCATTTTATGAGTATTATTGATTTTAACTTATGTTGAAGAGCCTTGCCGGCTCGATATCTGATAGCATTTATTGTGAATTATTTGAGAATTGATTTCTGGTTAGTCTTGTGTGCCAATTAAGACTCTAACTTGAGTCGTTATTCATCTTATGATGCACATGCATATGTATGCCTGGTACCAAGGTTAAGTAGCCCGAATTGGTCACGGTTCGGGTGAGTTGGAGCGACATTGATTAAGTAGCCCGAATTGTCGCGGTTCAGGTGAGTTAGTGTGACAACCAAGTTGCCCGTGATTGGCAAACCCGAGTGAGTTAGATCTAACGGGGCACCTGTCCATTTGCCAAATACTGATACTCTGGAGGGTGATCGTTAGACGGATCAGTCTATTATAGGCTCAGTCAACGTCACCAGTGTGGGACATGCATATCATATATGTTTATATGTTTGATCATTTCAAGTATTCACGTCGATATTGAATTGTGAACTTTAGCACTTGGCGTGTTGAGAAAGAATATTAATGTGCATTTTATCTAGAGTAACGGTGACGGGCTTGGACTGTCTCTCGACGGAGAGCTCAGTTCGAGGAGGATATTGACTACCCACGAGTCTTTTATGTGATAACATGTTGTTTGAACAAATTGTGTTATTCGTAAATGTGCACAAAGTTTTTATTTTCATTAATATGTATACTGAGTGAGAAATAGTTATTGTGGGACGAAATGTTGGATTTTATGTTATGAACCGCGAGTGGGAATACATGCTTCGTATAAGGGTCGGGGTGACCGGCTTATCACCTCACTGAGCTAGTGGTTTTGCTCACCCCCATCATTCTTTCCTTTTCAGGCTGTTGATATCGTTTTGGTTGGAGGTTTTCCTATCGTTTGCTCGTCATCCAATCCGTGTTTTGGGTACTTTCTCTTTTATGTAAATTGACGGATTCATTGGCGAGATTGTGTTTATATTTGGTGACCCACTTGATGTTTTTTTTGTACCTTCGCGATGTTATATCGTTCATGTATATTTTCTTTAAACTAAGTTACACCGTTGTATTTTGTACCTTTGTAAATCCTTGTTGATACTTTTTGAGATGATGTCCTCGGGTTGTACCCGTTGTTATCAGTTGTTCAGCTCTACAGGTACTTGATAGCAAGCCTTACGTTTTCTATAAACTTTGTGGAGTGGAGTGCACCCATTCCGCGAAATTTATGATTAACGTGGCGGTTGTCGCATTCTGTCTGGGGTCGGGGCGTGACATCAACCATCTATGTTAACATAGGTATAGGATCATACTATATGCATTGTTGTAACCACTAGTAACCACACACCTGCCCCTTATTGCAGAAGCTACTAATAGAGGTAATGATATTCTATAGAGATTTTCCCACTATATATAGCAACGAACGTGAAGGAAAAAGACACCTCCCTCTCACTATAATATTACTGTATAAGCTATACATACATATATATATATATATATATATATATATATATATTATATTTATTTAAGAGTTAAGGAACGCACATTTGCAGAAGGAGAAGACGCCGGAAATCAAGATGTAAGTTCGTTAATGATTCTTCGATTTTTATCACATTATATGCTGAAATGATCCTCTCATCGCGTAGACTCCAAATATTAGAACCATATGTTGTTTCGATATCCCGTTAATTAGATATATCACCCAAAGTACGTAGGACATTAATGGCATCTTTTGTTTCGGAAAGAGTTATGCCATGCATTATATACCATTTTGAAGCTCTCTTCGCAGTGATCAACAGGGTATAATTTGTTTTAGATTTGGACGTAAAATAAAGAAGTTATTGCGAGACCCATTTGTTGCGTTGTCCCGTCAACGGAAATAAAACCTTATAGTGTTATATCTTAAAATGTTCGTCTTGAAGTGTAGATGCTAAATACTAAGGCCGATTGCTGTTTCGGTGTCTTAATTGATAGATATTTTCCGCTAAAGTTTTAAAGCTTTAATATCAACTTTTATCTCCGTAAATATGGTACCTTATATTATATACCATTTTGAAGTACTCCATACGAGGATCACAAACATATAATTAGTTTTGAGTTTGAACGTAAAACGAAGTGTTTATGAGCTCTCAAAGTGATTAAAAGTGTCCCAAAAACTTGATGCATAATTAGTATAGTTGTGACCCTCGTCTCGTCAGGAACCCATCAGTGCTTTTGGATTTTCAAAATGAGTTGTATAACTATAGTTGGGAAATTTGCAATAAGTTTAAAGTTTAGGGAATGTAAAATAAGAATTTGATAAATAATAAGGACTAAAATGTAAATATAATAAAATTTAATATATTTTGATACGTTTGGTCTGCGCCTACATGCACATATTCGCAAAAAAAAAATTTGTCTGATTCCTTGATGATTTATAAAACCTCTACTGTATTCGAAATTTATTATGATAAAGTTTTACACTATCACATCATGCAGTAGGTATAGGCTAATTACTTGGTCCATTTATGAGGTTATAACTTTCATATAATTTATTCTTGTTTTTATTAACGAACTTTGTGTATCATTCCACTAATTCGTATTTGAATTTTAGAAGAATTTTAATAATTATCTAATTTTAATAGATTATCTTTAAAGAAAGTAATATCATTAAGTATTTTAAATTTATTTTAGCACATTTTTCAGAATCCAATATATCAATTATCATTCCTAATCAAGTAAGATAGGGGTAACTTCTACTCTTCACATGGTAATACTACATTCCATGTGATGATTGTTATTGTTAATATTTGTACGTAATGAATATGTATATATATTTCCACATTGCAGTTCGACACTAATTGACATATTGCCTAACGCAATAGAAGTTGGCGCTAATTGACATATTGGCGGACCTTGAGCCATCACTAACACATATTTATCGACTGCCACGTTACATATTTTTATATTTTTCTTACTTATATATATTACCAAATGCAATCATTATTGTTCCCCTACTGGGTGTATTTTAAACATTCACCCTATTATTTTGAATTTCAGATTCTCCAGAAGGTGAAAAATAATAAATTAAGTGGATTTTACCTCCCTGCAATAATTGCTTTCGTTGTAAAAATAATATTATGGATACATCAGTTTCTGTCCTAGAACATTCTATTTCGATTTCCGCTACGTACATTTGGTGACACCCATGTTCTAGGGCGAATATTTTATATCTATTTTATCATTTATTTATTTAAAAAAAATATGAGAACATCTTTATAACAATAAGTTAGGGCGTTACGGGTGGTATCAGAGCAGGTTTACATTCCGGGTAGACATGCGATTAAATATATGTCTTTATGTGTCCTTACTTGAAAATATTTGCATATTCTATTTTAACCTTATATACATTAATTGAAAGGGGGTTATATTTATTTGATCTAAAGTTTTTGGAAATATTACTTAATTTTGCTCCAGATGGACAACACGCTACGACAATGGAGACTAGATCGAGTTCGTGTAACTGGACGATCGGAGGAGGAAGACGTAGGCCATCACCTGGTACACTTAGCTCTCTTTCAACGGGGACTAATCAGAGAAGGAGTCCCCTATGGGGACTTAGAATTCAGCCTTTATGTCGCGAACTCACTACCTGAAAATTGGAGAGTGAGCGCGAATTCACTAATTGCCCAAATGATATATCTACCACAGGATGGGGGCCCAGCTACCATGGATTACCGCGCACTTATTTCCGTATTATTGACTGAGTGGCTGTATGGTGATGTGCCTCCACCTGCTCCTAATGGAGTGGTGATTCAGGAGTTGGATGGAGTAGTGCATGATGTGGAGCCAGATGTGGAAGAGGACTATCTGATTGATAACGCTGCAGTGCCGAATGGGCACACCCCGTATTTTTACGAGTTTTTACCGTAGACTCTAAGTGGTGTGGGGGTTCTCGGATTTCATCAGACTATTTACTTATCTATAAAAAAAATCGAATATCTACCGGCCAATATGACAGTCATGTATATGACTAATTTTGTATGACTATGCCTATCTAAACTTAAGTAGTTTATTAGGGTAACTGTTATGTATCTGACAATCTTGTGTGACTTCTAGATACTTATATTAACCTAAGTAGTCTACTAGAATGACTATTATGTATGTATTTAACTTGTATGACTTCTATTAATGTTTAAATCATATGTGATGGTGTAATGTCACCCCTCAAATTCAATTCAAGTGCATGCGTAACCATAAGCTTATCAAACGTCTCAAACTCTCCACCGCTAAAAGTATGATTCGATAATGGGATCGAAAAAGACTTTTCTTTTGGATGTAATATTGGCTCTTTGGTTTAGTAGGAAATATATATAGATAAGTGACTCAAAACTCGGATCAATCAAGTGCGCATTCCATCATGATCTTTCATTCTTCTTACTCACTTCAATAAAGCACAACATCCTCCTCAACTCTTTTACTTTTCTTTTTCTTTTTCTTTCTAGCACAATATTTTTTCCTTCTCTTTCTTTTTTCTTTTTCTTTAGGTACCAGTTTTGGGCACTACATCTCGCATCCTTCATAGGGTACTAGGTTTACGCACTACCCTAGGGTATTTGATTCAATGGAGTACTAGATTTAAGCACTACTCCATGATTTTCCTTAGATTCATTTTCAAGCTCAATCACTATTTCAACACCAATTTCATTTCTTCTCAAACTGTTATCAACTCTATCAACACACTTTGAAATGCCATTAATTCTAGTCATAGAATCAAGGCTAAAAAAATTCAAAAGCTTGAAGTGGCTATTTCTCGTAGGCTGCCAAAGAATGAGGTTTTAGACTCAACGGGGCTAACTACAGATAAATATCATTCAGTAGGGAATTATTTAGCTAAGTGACTCATAAATTCAAGGATGTCCTAAAATCATCTCCCATAATCTAACATAACATGTAGTTTCAAGTAAAATAAGAGACAACTTCTAGAATACACACACAAGATTGATACTCACCAGAAAGAAATATCATGTGATTATATAACATGAGTAAGGCTCAAAATCTCACATGGATTTTTAACAAGTAATAGAGCATTTTTCACTGTAAGCAATATCCAACAAGTATACATAGAACTTCATACCACAATATAACTCAAGTACAATTCCTTCATCAATTTCAAGAGCATATGAATTTCAGGCACAATTTAAGAATATGAGCACACATTGATCACAAAACCAAGATCTCAATCCTTCCACTTCTACTAATTAAAAACACACATAAAATTAGAATAAGGAAACTAGAGCACCTGATATATCCTTCAACGTATACACGAGCTTCTCGAGTTGTTCAACTCGATTAGGTCAAAGCCTCAGTTTACCTGTTTCTATCATCAAAGCTCAACATACTTCATCATCACAAGATTCATAAATAATAATATAGGAGAACTATAAGAAGAATCAATTGACTATCTAATCGACTCCACACACTAGAAACACCAACACAACACACTAAACATTAAGTAAGTTGTAAAAAATTGACATACCAACACCAGTTAAAGTATTAATATGCCTAAAAAAATTAACCTCCAACAAACAAACAACTAACAAAAGGAAAAATCATACCCTTAATGCTCATAAGACGAGGTAAGTGCAACACACTCCCCCAAACTTAGTAAAATGTAAGTCGAAACTATATTTGAAAAGAGATGTAATTGCCGAAACATGAGAACCTCAAATATAATAGCTCCTCACTCACACGAAAGAAATAATATATAAATCAATAAAATGGAAGGGCAAACCCCCAACAGGCGCTCATGTTTACCGTCAAAGAGTCATGATGGTATAAAACCTTTTGAAGACTACTTGATCAGAGGGCGGCCTTCTCGCATCCTCACCTTCAAGTACTTTCTTTTCCTCTTATTGTTTACACTCAGCACCTCACATTTCTTGGTCACAAGTATATGATCCTTGGAATTTTCTTCCTCCCACGGCTGTCTAGACTCATCCTTGTCAATCTTCTACTCAAATTCAGAATCATCTGTCCTATTAAAATCAAGATTAAACAAGTTAGAAACCACGTCTATGCTCTTGCATGATTGATTCTCCATGGGCATCTTCATTGCTTTATCAAGAGAGAAAATCACATCTTCGTTGTCCATCTACAGTCTAAGCTTCTCGGGTCTCAACCTCTTTACTCTTTCCCACTTCTTTTCCACTATAAGCTCAGTATTCTGCCCTTTGGATGGCACTGGAGTATCATTAATATCAGGTAATGCATTCTGCGTGAAAAATGGTGCTGGATAGGAGGGTTCGACATCGGTTTGACCTTGAGTGTTGGTCAAACCAGGTATGTAATGGTCGAACTGGTCATCTGAAAGTTTGGCATCTCTCGTACAGGTCGGTTCGACCTTGGTTCAACCTTCAGAGTTGGTCGAACCAGGGCTGTGTTGGTCGAACTCGTCATCAGAAAGTTCTGAGTCTCACGGAGGGTTTGGTCGAACCATGTATGTCATGGTCGAACCGTGTTTCAAAAAGCTCCAGAGAATGCCCAGGTGCTTAGTTTGACTTAATCGAACTGGTTCGACCAATGGTTTTGGTCGAACCATGATCGAATCAAGCTTCTGAAACTTCATAATCCATTTTTTGCATCATCGGTCCCTCATACTATGTTCCAGACCTTAACGTGATGACTTTACGCTCTTTTGGGTTCGTTATGCCTTGAGACTAGAATATTCCTTTCTCCAACATTTGCGTCAGTTGATTCACATTCCTGGCCATTTTCCCCATCATCAAAGCAAGGTCCTTCAACTGCTTAGAAAAATCTGCATGATTAGAGTTCATACTAGCCTCAAGAAGATCAACCCTTGCATCATTCTTAGCCATATATCGATTGAAGGTATCTTCAACACTCCTCACTTCGTGATGCTTCATACTAGGCCCCCTTTGTGTCAACTCTGTAATCTATCTCTGCTGGAATTCTAGTAGCTTGTTGATGTTAGCTAAACTAGAGACGATCTCATCATCCCTATTCGGCTTCACCACTTGATGTTCAACCTGCGCCACCTTACCAAGTACATAAGATCCTCTTACCCTTTCCATAGGTCAGTCACAGGAATTCATAGAGATGTCTTCAAATAACTTTTTTGCTTCAAGTGCTGTCTTAGATAACAATGCTCCTCTTGATGATGCATCAATAAGAACACGCGATTCACAATCCAATTCATAATAGAAGATACTTATTTACTGAGCCCTAGACATCCCATGCTGTGGATACTTCCTGAGCATGTCTTTAAACCTATCCCACGCCTCATGGAATTTCTCACCCTGATTCATAACAAATTGGGTGATGTCTTGCTTCATTCTTAAGATCCTCGAGGGTGGTATGTATCTCTCTAAGAACTTCTGCTATAATTTGTCCCATGTAGTGCAATCTGTGGCATCAAGAGTCTCATACCAATCTTCTGCTCTATCAATTAAAGAGAACTTGAGTAGGGCGATCCGTCTAGCATGATCATTAGCTCCAGAACCCTTTTGAGTGTTTGCATAATCAAGAAATTTTTGGAGATGCTGATATGGATCTTCAAAGCAACCTCCAGAAAAGAGATTCTTCTCTACCATGTTAATAAGAGCGGGATGTATCTCAAAATCATCATCTTCCCTCCTTGCTTCTATCAACCCCATATTACCAATTCCATTGTTCATGAAAATTTCACATATGGAAACCTTATCCGAATTTTGCCTTGCTCCGGCCATGTTTAGCACTGTGAGTTATTTCTTCATTTCCTTCATCTCCTTTTCCTAGTGCACAAGTACCTCAGAAAAATTCAAGATTAGATAGTAATAAATAATCACAAATAAAAGTCTTAATCAACTAGAAATAATAAAATCAATAATAATTGCCGTCCCCGACAACGGCACCAAAAACTTGATGAGCATTTTCTCAACACACAATTAATCCCCAAGTATGAAGGATATCAATTACAGCTTAAGCAAGCGACCAAGTTAAATACAGAACCCAAAGGACGGCATATTATCAATTTAATTATTTACTAAATTAATTAAGACAATGCAATAAAGTTGAGTATTGGATTATTTAACTACTAAACAATTAATTAAAATAACAAATAAAATAAATTAAGCACTAGAAGAATACGAAAGTGAACCAAGAATGGAGAATAGGTAGCTCTAAGATAATCTAGTTTTACTACTTAATTTCTCTCTCAAGTGCAGGCCGACTCTGCCTTGTAGACTATGGATGTATCACTAAACCATGCAAATCTACTCTATAGACACAATCAAATATGCGTGTAACATATGTGAATAATCTCGGAGCAAGAGACATAATTTCACCCCCTTTCTAGGTACTATCAGTATCAATTATTTCCCATGTCTGGAATCTAACCCGATATAATCTCCCTTTATAAGTACTATAAAATTACCCTCTTTATCCTACTTACTAATCCGAATTCAATTCAATTAATAAACATTCATATATGATATTTCTAATGAAGTTTCAAAGTCCCCTCACTTAGAATCATAACATGGAATCATGTTCAGCGATGAACGCACTCAATCTACAACCAATATATATATTCAGACTCTATATACCAATTGAAAATGCACAAAACGACCGTAACTATGGATTAAGAAAGCATAATCATATATAAAATCAATCAACAAGTAGTGTTGTCGGAGGACACATAAGAGAGTTTAATTAATTCACAAAACCTTCAAAACCCTAGATCTACCAAAACGGTTCTAGCCATGATGTTGCGAAGAACAATCATGGAGGTTGGATAGATCTTACCCATATGTCTGGAAAATACAAGATAAATTAGGAAATGAATAAAACCCTAGATGGGGGCGTCGTCGCGTCCTTCTCCGTCTTAAATCCTCCTTTTAGTTCTCCTCTTGATTCAGCAGACGAATCTTCAAAGTGATGGATGGATGGAGGAAAGGATGTAGATGATGGTTGGGGGGTGATCTCCCCTTGTGGGGTGTAGGATGATTGTGTTGCCGTTCCCTGTGCCTCCTTGGTGTGATCTACATCCCCTTTTATCTTATAAGCTCTCCTTATGGACCTTGGATGAACTTTTTCTTGGAAAATACAAAAATACATGCACTGGGGGTGTAAAAATATGGATCTGGAGTTGTTCAGGCATTTGGTTCGACCTTTGAGCTTGGTCGGAACAGATCAAGGAGGTCAAACCACTCTGTAATACATTTTCAGGTTCCTGGTTCGACCTGAACCAGTGGTCAACCAGATCAGTGAGGTCGAACCAGTTTGCGTAGTCTCACCTTTTTGCGTATAACTTCCACATCCAAACTCCAATTTGAGTGATTCTTATGCTCACGCGATCCTCTCTTCCTTGGATTTCTATCCATATAAAGAACTCATAAAAATTCTAATATTTGAATGTATAACAAGTCATACAAAGTGACACAATCGTGCTGAGCAGGAACAGCTTGCGCGGCGTCACCATTTTGATCATAACTTTCTTGTTTGGATTCTAATTGAGGTATTTCTTATGCAAAAACAACCCTATCTTCTGTGGCTTTCCAACCGTATATCACACTTCTAGTTTTGAGTTCTACACAAATACAGAAGAATTATACAAATTGAACATGCGTTTTCTAACATTCTTGCACAAGTTACACCTTTTCTCCAACTTTACACTTTTGATCCTTTTTCCACCTAAAACACAATAATACACCTCAAACGCGCCTTTTCTCACATATATCGAATCTAAGGCACTTGTGCTAATGTATAACAATAATTCCCATCAAAAGGTGTTATATTGGATATTCAAACACACTTATTTTCACTTTCATCAAGCCCCTCCTCCATTAAAAAATCCAACTAATCAACTAGTGAGAAATGTAATTCAAGAGGATGAAAACTTGGGTAACATTTTCATGGTGGGTGGACAAAAATTTGTGAACTTGTCGAGTCAAGGTAGCAGTGTTGGAGATAGGAAGGGCAGGAAAAAAGCTTGAAGCATCCTCATATCTTTTATTTTCTGTTATTTTGTGAACCTGTTAAGTAGATGTTATTTTGCGAGCAACAATGACTCTTACTTTTGGTTTTGGTTGTGAGCAATAATGACTCATGTTTTAATTATGCACGGTTACTATTTTGATGGGTTGATGGAATGTGAATCAATCCCTTTTTGTTTATGTTGTGCAAGAGTAATGTTTGCTGTAAACTCTTTGAATCTAATGATCAAATTTCATATTAAATATTTGAGTGTTCATGTTTCGCTTTTGTATTTTTTTATTATATATATATTTTTGGTTTCATGTTGGTCACTAATTGATTAAATGTAAAAAACCATTGAATGTAACGCTCTATTGCCCTACCATGTCAGAAAAAAGGCATATGAATTCCATAAACATTATCAATAAAAATTCATTACAAAAGGTTTGATTCCCACCATTTCTCTATTGTCCCGAAACCAAGATCATAAACATTCATACTAAAATACACACTCACCGTCCACAAATATTATTAATACACAATCATCATTACATATGAATTCCCAGCACTTCCAAAAATAGTGAAAAGTCTGACTAGTTTTACTAGATTGCAGTGTCACACAAAACTTAACAAAGAAACCCAGCCCACAATCCAGCTACATAACACCTACCATCGCGGAGTTACTCCTACATAAAAAGCTTACTAATAATAGCGCAAACTATGATCAAACACATCCCTATTGCCACTTTGAGTAGAGCATCTGTCGTGAACTCTTTAATTTCAGCTTTTTGCATTTTCAATTGCTATTTAACGTCTTCAATCTCTTCCTCCAAATGAGCATTCACATTCTGCAATATTGACACCATTTCCTCTAACTCAACAAATGTAAATTCTAAGTCTTCAGGTCGTTCAGATGTTTACTCTCTACCATTTCTTCGTTGTTAGAATTCAGGTCATTCAAACTTTTACCCAATTTCTCTAACTTTCCATTAACTCCCATGAGATGTTGATTCTTTGCCTTCAAATCATTCATGCTTTTAAGCAAACCTGGGATAATCTGTCTTGCTCGATCGCATAACGGAGGATCTACCCATTTGAAGAAATTGCAATATCCCAATTTCTAAAAAATTCAAGAACTCATTCTAATCAAATTGCCAATATCATAGAGGGGTTTTTTTGGAAATTACATAATAATTACATTACACTTACCGGATACCTTTCATATCCAAAAATCGTCGCCCAGAATTCGTATCCTTCCACGAAGCAGACAGTACAGCCACCCGCTTGCAAAAGCAATACACATCTCCCGATTCACGACTTGAATGTGACATGGATACTTGAAGGAGGGAGGTTACTTGGTGGATTGTGGATTTGGATTAGGGTTCCTCTTCGATTTGGTTCTTTGTCAATTTGGGAATTAGGTTTCAGAAGAGTTTGATCGCGAATTGGGCATTAGGTTTCGATTTTAATAGCAAATATTCTATTTTTTAATCGCATCTTATGTTTTTTTATGTTTAATTTTTAATCTTAATAACATAATTTGAAATATATTTTAGGAAATTAGGTGTGGTGAGTCAGATTTTTATTTTTTTATTTTTTATTAATTTGATGACGTGGCGATTCTATTGGCCCAATTTTATCCATTTGTCCAGGTCACCAACCCTCACCGGATTACCCAAAATTTATATGTCAAGTGCGGCGCACGTGACCAATTTCTGGCGAAAATCTAGTGTTCCAGCGAAAATTGGGTAAAATTGAAACAAAATCAATAGTTATGGGACAAAATCGATACAAATATCTTTTTTGGGACAAAATCTAAAGTTTTCAATAGTTATGGGACAAAAAAACCTTATAACTCGTCTGAATTGTATGTGGGCATGATAGATATTTGATGCGATGAATTTTTCTTTACTATATATGTTTTCTCCGTTAATTATACATGCGTATGTTCTGAATTGTACATAGGCATGAGTATGTGTATACGATAAGATGGATTTTGTGAAAGAAGAAAACTCTAAATCCTAAACCGTAAACGCTAAACTGTAAACCCCAAAATCCTGAATTCTTAAACCCTAAACTCGAAACCATAAATCCTTGAACCCCTAAACCCTAAACCCCTAACCCCTTAAACCCTAAACCCCTAAACCCTTAAACCCTAAACCCCTAAACCTTTCAACCCTAAACCCCTAAACCGTAAACCGTAAACCCCAAAATTGTAAACCCTAAACCCCTAAATCGTAAACCCAAAACCCCTAAACCGTAAACCCTAAACCCATAACCCCTAAACCACTAAACCTTAAACCCTAAACCCTAAACCCCTAACCCCTAACCCCTAAACCCTAAACCGTAAACCCCTAAACCCTAAACCCTAAACCACAAAACCCAAAACCCCTAAACCGTAAACCCTAAACCACTAAACCCCTAAAACCTAAATCTTAAGCTGTATATTGATATGTTCTGAATTGTATATGGGCATGATAAGCTTGTTGGTAGCATTGTGCATTCGAAGTGATGAATTTTTCTTTATTGTATATGTATTCATCATTAATAGTATAGAAATAACTAATTATGTTTATTATATGCAAATTTTTCAAATTTTATGCTCTAGTGAAGATGAGGAAAGTAGGGAATATGAGAAAGTGATAGATTCACTAGTTGGATTAAAAAGAGACACTTGAGAAGATGCACAAATTGTATTGTAAGCATACAAGAGAATTAGGATTTAGTGTATGTAACTCCAGCACTAGAATTTCAAGTAAATCAGTTGAGACAGAAAAACTTATGTGTGCTCATGTTCTGGAAAAGAAAGAAAATTACGGAAGAAAGAAAAAGGAAAGTTAGTAATACAAGGACTGATTGTAAGGCACTTATGAGAGTGAAAAGGATGGATGAAGGGATGTTTGAGGTGATAGTTCATGAGATGACCCATAATCATCCGTTGACTAGAAGAGAATGGAGTTATCTCCATCGTTCGGAGAGATAAATATCCAAAGATAAGGGTGATGCTATAATATATATGCTACATACTACTAGAGGAGAAGAAAATGTAGGGCATACAATGAGAGATCACATAAATTTTGCAAATCAATGGAAAATGAATAGGATACAAGGTGGGGATGCTAAAACACTAATATCACTAATGGAAAAACAGGAAGAAGAGGAGGAAACTTATTATTACAAGGTGATGTTGGTTGAGGAAGGAAGATTGTGTAATCTGTTTTGGAGAGATTCCATGACGAAAGAAGATTTTAGCATTTATGGGGATGTGTTGGTGTTCGACACCACATACACAATAAATAAGTATAACTTAATTTGTGCCCCATTTGTTAGGATAAACAAGCATAGAAAGAATTTGATGTTTACTTGTGCTTTCATTAGTGATGAGACAACCAAGTCATTCGAGTAGTTATTTGAAAAATTCAAGAAATCTATGGGAAGCAAAAGTCCAGTAACAATTTTTACGGACCAAGATCATGCTATTACAAATGTTCTAGAAAAGGTAAATATCTTTCACTTATAAAACTACTACCATTACTATATTAAATTAATACATTGAACTTTATATTATTTGTATGCTGCTGGTTTTTCCAAATACAAGGCATAGGTTGTGCCTGTGGCATCTGCATCAGAATGCTGTTAAAAATTATGCCAAATTGAAATCAAATGATTCATTTAAGGAGTGTTTCAATAAGTACTTATCTAACTGTTCCAACGAAGAGGAGTTTGGAGACTATTGGAATCATATGAAATAAACCTATGCACTGCAGGGCAAAGATTGTTTTGAGAGATTGTACACTTTAAAATATAGGTGGTGCACAACACTTAGCAATGACTTCTTTTCAGCTGGAGTCTTATCTTCACAAAGAAGTGAGGGCACCAATCATGCTATTGGATTTAAAGCCTATAAAAAAATAAGTTTGACTGAATTCTATGGTATGTTTCTTAAATGAAATACTATAAATATAGCATATGATTTTATGTTTTATATACAAATATTTGATAATAAATGTAAAACATCCGTGTGTAGATTTTTTTCTAGTCATGTACCATTGAAAACAGTACATCTGAACAAGTTATCTTTTTGAACTAATATTTTAATTGTATGTATGTTTTCTTTGTTAATTATATATATGTATGGTTTGAATTGTACATGGGCATGATGAGTATGATAGATTATTTTAATTGTGTATGTTTTCCCCGTTAATTGTATATAGGTATGGTCTGAATTATACTTGGACATGATTTGTATGGTGAATTATTTTAATTGTATATGTTTTCCCCGTAAATTGTATATATATATGTTCTGAATTGTATATGGGCATGATTTGAATGGTGGATTATTTTAATTGTATATGTTTTCTTAGTTAATTGTATATAGATATGTTCTGAATTGTATCAGGAAAAAGGAATACACCACATAATATCTTGTCCATATACACCCCAACAAAATGGGCAAGTTGAGAGGAAACATCGACATATCATCAAAATGGGTCTATCTTTGTTAGCTCAATCTCATCTACCATTGAATTTTTGGGATGATGCCTTTGTCACAGCCTGTTATCTCATCAATAGAACACCATGCAGATCCATTCACTATAAAACCCCTCTGGAGATCATTCACGGTCATCCACCTACCTTCTCATTTTTAAAAACTTTTGTTGTTTGTGTTTTCCTTACCTCAGGCCTTATAATGAGCATAAATTGCAATATAGATCAGCTCCATCAACACTTATTGGCTATAATTCCACTTACAAAGGATACAAAATTCTTCTACCCTCTAGAAAGACTATTGTCACTACGCATGTGGTGTTTGATGAAAATATCTTTCCCTTTGCTCTTACACAACCACCTTCTGTTGATCAATCCATCCATGACACGTTTCTTATCACAACAACCCCCTCCACCCATCATTCCCCTTTCATCTCCACCCCCTATTTCTTCACCCCCTCCTCATCTCCTTCATCACATCACACTTCTCTTACTTCGTTTCCTTCATCGCCTAGTGAGAATATTATTTTGCCTAATAAAATTACTAATGAGAGTAATGAATATACAAGTGCTACTTACCCTTCTTCCAGTGATACAGGTGCTATTCTTTAGAACCCAATACAAAATCAACACAAGATAATTACAAGAGGAAAAGATGGCATCTTCAAGCCTAAACTTTATCTGTCTCGGGCTTCTCCTATAGAAGAGATTGTTCCATGTTCTGCTACCCAGGCTTTATGGAATCCTCATTGGGAAAAAGCTATGCAAGAAGAAATCAATGCCTTATCCAGAAATAATACTCATCTCTTCCTGAAGGTAAAAATCTTATTGGTTGCAAATAGAATTTTAAGATAAAGAGAAATGCAGATGATGTTGGATTATATACTAAAAGTCTAGCTTTTTGTATGAACAATATTATAACAATTAATTTGAAATGAGAATCATATGATCAAATGATTGCGTCTTATAATTTATTTATATGCACGATGCAATAGTCCACTTACTTTATAATGTAGATAATATGTTGTGCGACAACACGCGGAAGATCATATTATCGGTTTCCTTATAAAGTATAAACAGATGCTCACAAGCGAGATAGACGGGGACTCTCTATTGGGATGATTGTAGTGTGGTTTGGTATTAGCTTGTCTTGGCTATAGAATCACATTAGTGCACTTGTGTGTATTGAGCAGGACCGCTTGAGATCGTTCGACTTATACTGACTTATAGGAGAACTTGATCTCAGTTATTATGGAAGTTCGTGCTCTTAATCCCTATACAATAACCTCGACACGTAGGGCAGTATGTATTTCTTTGATTCATCAACGAGTGAGATTTACATGTAATTAAATCAACAAACTCGGTGAGTTGGGAAGTAATGCTATCTCTATGGTGTGCTGTTGATTGTAGAAGGAATCCGTGTCTGTCATAGGTTGATGATGTCCTCTTGAGGAGCTCATAAGGATTATCATGTAAACCCTGCAGGTGGAATTTATTCCGGTATGATAATGAGGTTGAGTGGTACTACTCTTGGATGAGATATTAATTAATTGAGTTGTCAGTAACTTAATTTAACTAATGGACATTGTATATCTTAAACATGGGGAGACTAACGGGCTCATAATAAGAAGGAGCCCAAAACGTAAATTTGGGATTGGAAAGGCAGTGCAGTAATAATATTTTAGTGGAATATATTATAATTATTGGACTTAAGTATAAGCTTTGGGCTAAACTTGGATACTTAAGCCCAATGGAGGCCCAACCCAATTCCTCCTCCTGATCCTGCTGTAGCCCATGTATATAAGTCACCTCATCTTATCTGGAACCCTAATCTTATTCATTATTCACGTAAGATGAGGGTTGAGAGCAGATTGAGGAGGTCTCGTAGATCATCGCCCACACGACGTCGAGATCGGAGTTGGGACATACAGCAGAAGATCAGAAGGTAGTTTGCTGATGCTGTCTGCCACCTTGCGAAATTTGTATAAAATCGTAATTTGCTCAGAATTTGATGATCAATATACTGACGGAAAGCCGTTAAAGAGAGGATCATCTGAGCACAAAGATCATTCAATTCTGACATCAGACGAGGAAGTTATGGCCATTCTCGTGGGACTGCACAGTCTGTCAGCGAGAATCCTTCATCTTCTACATACCCTGGTGAACGTTAATCGTTTCTATGATCTATTACTTCCGCTAATATTAGAAATGTATGGATTCCTAACGGGTCATATTAACCAAATGATCCAAGCGCCAACAGATGGCTCCATATCAAAGTTTAAGGCAAGATTAGTAGCTCAAGGGTGCTCACAAACTCCAGGTTTTGACTACCACGACACATTCAGCCCAGTGATCAAGCCTACCACTATTTAAGTCATCTTGACTCTTGCTGTTTTCAACAATTGGCCGATTAGACAGTTAGATATGAATAATGCATTTCTCCACAGTGATGTTGTGGAAGATTTGTATATGAAACAACCTCCCAAGTTTGAAAATGGATAAGATCTTGTTTGTAAACTTTTCAAAGCTATTTATGCGCTTAAACAAGCTTCAAGAGACTGGTTTCTCAAAGTAAAGAGTGTTCTTATTGACATGGGCTTTAACAATTCGAAGGCTGACTCATCTTTATTCTATAGGATCAGAAATCAATCCACAATCTATTTGTTCATTTACTTGGATGATATACTGTTTACCGAAAATGATAGCTCTGAGATTAACCATGTTCTTCATCAGCTAGTTCATCATTTTTCTATCAAGGATCTTGGAGTTTTGAAACATTTTCTGGGCATTGAAGTCATGTATACTTCTCGAGGTCTTCATCTTTCTTAAGCTCAGTACATCAAGGATTTGCTTTAGAAAGATTCAAACTCTCGTCCAACACCGATCATCACATCACCATCTCTGTCTAAACATGAAGGAAACCCCATTGATGAGAGTGTAAATTCACGTAATTTGAGCTCTGATTTCTATGATAATGATGTATGATCTGATCTTAAGTCGAGATAAATCGAGATATGTAGTGGAAAGCCACGAATCAGGTGTGTTTGAGGTGGTTTGAGAGGATTTTCAAAGAAAAATACGATAGAAGTGCTCAGAACCGAAAAAGGAAAAATTCAGCATTTGGTTCGACCAAGAAGCCAGTGGGTCGACCACCGGTTCGGGTCTACCCAAGCACCTGCAATTTTGTTACAGAGGGGTTCGACCATGATGATGTGGTTCGACCATGCATGAAGGTCGAACCGTGGTCGAACCAAATTCCTGAAGTGGTGCAAGGGCGATTAGATCGCGATGCTTCTGATTTGACCAGCGGTTCGAGTCGAACCATCCATCTGCCAGTTTGTTACAGGCTGGTTTGACTAGGACATAAATGGTTCGACCAAGGGCTTTGGTCGAACCAATATGTGAGAAGTTTCCGGATCTGTATCTTACACCTTCAGTACATGTTTTCGCTCAAAAAGCCCATTAGAGGTCCGTTGGAGGAGTTGAAAGTATAAAAGGAAGACCCTACGTAGCAGAAAGGTACCACAACAACAACCTTCATTCTACACAACATCCGAAAACCTATCATCATCATACGAAGCTGTGGAGAGAGATTCATCTGTCGAATCAAGTGAGAACCATGTGAAGATTCAAGATGGAGAGAGACGCGACGACTCCCACATCTAGGGTTTACTTCGCCTCTTAATTTATCTTGTAATTTTCAAGACTATGGGTAAGATCTATTCAACTACCATGATTGTTCTTTGATCAATCATGGGCTAGAACCACGTTGGTAGTTCTAGGGTTTATGAAGATTTTATGATTTAATTGAACTTATGTGTGTATACTCTGTACAACATTACTTGTGGTTTATTTTATATAAGACTATGCCTTTTTAATTCATACTCAGAGTTGTTTTGTGCATCATTAATTGATATGTAGAGTTTGAATACATATCTTGATTATTGAATGAGTGCGTTCACTGCTGAGCAGGATTACATGTTATGATTCTAAGTGAGGGTACTCCGAAATCTCATTAGAACTATCTTATATAAATACTTGTTAATTGAATCTTATTTGGGTTAATAAATAGGACAAAGTGAATAACTTCATAGTACCTATAAAGGGAGATCATATCGGGCTAGAGTACTTAGTGCACGGAAAATAATTGATACTGATAGTACCTAGAAAGGGAGGTGAATTATATCTCATGCTCCAAGAATATTCACATGTCACATGCTTATTTACTTGTGTCTGTAGAGTAGATTTGCATAGTTTAGTGATGCGTCCATATTCCACAAGGCAGAGTCGGACATTGATACATGGAAAGGAAGTTAATAAGTAAAACTGGATGGCTCAAAGAACTACTTAATTTCTCACTTGTTCACATTTGTTTAATCTCTACTGCTTGTTTACTTAATTTTCTATTTAAATTACTTGTTTCGTAGTTAACTAATTATTCCACTAGATTATTGCCAACCTAGTCTTAATAAGTTAGATTATAATTGAATTGATAACAGTACGTCCTTTGGGTTCGATAATCACTTCGTTACTTATCAATGCTACAATAACATCCTTCATACTTAGGATTAATTGTGTGTTGAGAAAACGCTCATCACCCATCACTAATTCAAGTGTTATCGGAGCATTATTGGTGCTCTCTAGTATCTCACCATCACAAGACCTGAGCTTGCGTTTTCTGTAAATAAGGTTAGTCAGTTCATGTCTAATCCCCTTGAGACACACTGATAAGCTGTAAAAAGGATTCTATGCTATCTCAGTGGAACGATTGTCTATGGTCTTCACATTCAACGGCATAACCATCTCAACCTAGTTGGTTTCTCAGATTCTGATTGGGGAGCTGACCCCGATGACAGAAGGTTCATCTCAGGTTTATATGTGTACTTTGGGAACAATATAATAGTTTGGAGTTAAAAAAAGAAAACATTGTTTCATGATCAAGCACATAAGATGAGTATCGAAGTTTAGCTAATACTGCAGTTGAAATTGTTTGGCTTATGGCTTTGCTTCAAGAACTCAAAGTTCAAGTTTCTATTGTTCCTGTTATTTGGGTAAATCATAAGAGCACTATTGCCATGACTTCAAATTCGATATTACATGCCAAAACCAAGCATGTTGAACTGGACTACCACTTTGTTCGAGAAATCATCTATAACAAAAAGCTTCACATCCAACATGTCCCTTCTCTGGATCAATTTGTAGATGTCTTTACAAAGCCACTAAGCATGTATGCAATTCTTCTCTCGGCTTCGAAACAAATTGCATATTGTTCCTCGGGCCTCGCTCGAATTGAGGGAGGATGTTAGCAAGTGTGATAAAGTGTGATACAAATACAGTCAATTGCCATCAATATGAGTAGTACAGTTTGTTAGGTTGTTAGAATCCCTTTTTGTTTTCCTGTGATGAGTTGTCCATAGTTTGCAGCCTTATGCTTTCTACATATACACACCTTTGTAATCCTGCCAACACAATTAATGAAAAGGCTTTAATCACTCTCATATTCTCTTCTCATGTTTGTTCTCACTTTCACTTTCATGGCTTTTGCTCCTTTTCTTTCAGAACCTGGGTTGATTGTACTTCCTATTTTTACAGTAGCCAGAAGTTTGATAATTTTTTTTTCAATTTTAGTTTATATTCAATATTTTCATTTCTTTTCAATTCTTTTCCTTTATCTTTTTCATTTTCGTATTCTTTTTAATCTCATTTTCATTTTTGTTTTAATTTTATTTTCGTCTTTTTCATTATCTTTTTTTATATTTTTTCATTGTTTTATTAATTTTGTGTTTTATTTTTTGTTTTTAATTTTAATATAACTTTATTAATAAAATAAATTTATACTTTATAAATAGTATAATTACTATTACAATTAACTGAATATATTTAAAATATATTTACTATCATATGACTAATAAAATTTGGTCTTTGTTTTACTAATTTTTTTATTAATATAATTGTTAAAAATCAACATATATATTATATTAAAAATTTTAAAAATTAATCATGAAAATATATTACTATATTCATTATTTGATAACGTATTTAATAAAAGTTTTATAACTATATTATGATATATTCTTAATTTAATTATTTTATAATTAATTTAAATATTATATATATCATTTAATTTATTATAAAAATATTTATTTTTCTATTTTTAATCAATATTAAATAAACCTCAATTAATAAAAATTAATCATATATATTCTAGTACTTATTTTATGATCTTCATATTAATTCATTATATTTAAACCATAATAAGCGTTAGAAATTATAAATAAATAAATAAAAGTTATTAATACACTTTGAGTAATGTATTATAAAGTTTTTATATTAATACATTTATTAAATAGTGTATTAATAGATATTATAATAGTGTAGTTTATAGTATTATATTAATATGTTTATTGAGTAATGTATTAATAGATATTACATAATGTAGTTATAGAATTAATGTATTAAAAGAAAGATATGAAGACATTTCAATTAAAATGTATTAAAATTAGTGTAGTGATTGACATTTTTTCTAGTAGTGGTAAATGTTGTGTGTAGCAAACTCCCCGACATTATCTGTTATGTGCAGCATATGCAATCGGAATCGGCTACATGCCGCTATCCCTACATCATCGTCTGGACGCCTTTTGAACCACCTGCGGTTAAGAATGGTTGGTTTTTGAATGATAATTAGGTATTTATATCTCAATCTTGACGCAACTTCAATCTTGCATACTTTCAAGATTCATCAGAAACCCAATTTTCTTTTCTCCTATCTGAGTTTAGTTAATTTATTGAAAAAATGTTGATTTCATTTCTTTCAATTTGGGGCTTAGGCAAATTAGGGTTGAACACAGTCGTGGGTTCTACTTGTTTGAAGACAATCAAATTTTAATAACACCATAATTGGACTATGGATGGGGAAATTCATCATCAATCATATTCTGCCTAAGACAACACCCTGAATTCCAAACCCATCCGACCAGTTTTTGACTCGTACTACACCCAAAACTCTCGAGATCTCCAATTTCATCCATCTCGACACCCAATTCGCCGTTGCCACCACCCACTACTTCCCCTTTCACATCCCCATTATAACACCCATTTCGGTTACTACTATGACTCGCGGGATTACAACGCCTCCGTCCCTTCTTATCCAAACCCACAACCACCATCGGTTTTGATGCTCTCCCTCGAGCTGGCCAGGACGAACGGCCTCATGGTGGCGCCAAAGTGTGAACCGGTGGTCGGCGGCAGAAGTTCAACAATAGGATAGGGTTGAACTTGGGTGGGAGGACCTTAGCCTCCTCTGAGAATGACTTCGCGTGAACCTTGATTTCTCCATGAATGGGAACAAAACAACAGAACTGTACTTAGAAATACAATACGTTGAGGTTATTTTAGATATTTTGGTTTAAAGTTTTGTATATAAGAGTAATTTTTTTAATTTGATGTATCTTAGGTAATAATAGGTACTAAGTGTGTAGTTAGTAGAAATTATTTTAATATCTTATTCCTATTTTAAGTTTGCATATTAATCTAAGATAAATATAGTTTTATGACAGACGAAAAGTAATTTCGAGACACAGACTTATCATCTACATTCAAGTGCATCCATTCATCATTGACATTCATTCTAGGTGGGAAAATCTAAACTTTGTCTATTATATATGCTTATGTGTTTACATTGATAAGTTGTTGCTTACAATCAAAGACATATGGAATTACTCGTAATACTGTTCACGAACATAGAGTAATCGTAATACTGTTCACAGACATCTGGTTAGGGACCGTGAAATGGGTCCGGGACTGATGAAAAGGTCCTTAGGAATACTTGGATTGTATAAGGTCCTTGGAAGGCCTGCCATGCTAGTACATTTATTTAAGTCAGTGCACTTTCAGGTGTTGGATTTTAAAGTAATTCTCGCATAGCGCCCGCCGTATTTCATGATCGATCATTCACAGACATGTTCACAAAAATGTTATATGTGTTAGTTTTGATTTATTAATGTTTCTACATGAGTTGTATACTGTAGACAAATATAATCCCACTGCGCTGTAGTTTGCTCATCTCATCATTTAAACATTTTACAGATTAAGGAAATTGATTACGGAGAGAGGCAATGTGTGATAAAGTAATTAATTAGTGTTTATTTAATCGTTTATCATCCCATTCTTTACATTCATTAACATGTTTATTGTGATGAACTGCTTTATAATTATTTTATAGTTAAAAGCTTTCTATTTATTAATATTTCATGGGAAGTAATTTAATTTAATGAAAATCTTTTCATTGTTTATTTTTACTTGGAATAAAGTTTTTGATATTCAATAACATGATTATTTTATTTCTCAAACAAACTTATCATTTACGGTATAAAATATGATTCATTATTGATTGTTGATCTTTTAATTTAATTCTGCTGCAAATAATGTTATATTTCATTAAAAATTGTCAGTCTCTTTTAATTAAATCATTTTGGATCTAAAAATTTCTCTTAAAAGGTTAATTATTTATATTTTTATGATAAATTGGGTCGTCTCACTATTACTAATAGATAAACATTATATAATGATATGTCTATTATACACTACTAAATAAAGGGCTTTTAGTATCGGTAATTTTTAGCTACTAAAAGCTAAAAAATTGACACTAATGATCTTTGATATCAAAAATTTCCTCTGCTACCGTTTCAATACTTATACGGGCATTGCTAAAGACATAGTATCAAATTAATATTATATGATATTAAAGATAATTCAATAGTATCAGAAATGATCGAATACCAAAAATATAAATTATAGTATCAGTAGTTTCTATAGTATCCATAATTGGGCATCAACTGTGAATGATGCTAATCCATTATGCTTTAGCATAAAAAATAAGAGATACCGTAATCTATATATAGAATCAAATATTTATGATACCAATAGACATATTTTATTCTAGTAAAATATAAATTTGTGTTACCAATAAGCCTTATCAAACCTAATTCATTTATTTATAAACAACAAGCCATCAATAAAAATTTTAAAAATTTCAAAACCACCTAATCAATCAATAAAGAACATCTCCATACATTGCAAGAGTGTAATACGCAAAATTATTTAAAGTATCATTTAGTTCGACAAAATAAGGCTCCTACATGAACTCCTTGACTGTTTTTTCCCTTTCAGCAGTACCTACATGTCGCTGCCCACATGTGCCTGCATAAGTGAGGATAGGTGTAATGTAACTCCAACTTAAAAAATTATCATATCAGCATAATTCTGTATTTAAGATCAAGAAACAGTTAAGTGGTTTTGTAGCTAATAGGTTTTGTAGCTAATAACCACCAAGCTAAGCAAGTCTGCAGCAAAATCCAGTCACACATTCTAGTTGAACAAACAACATATGTATTTAATAGTTATAATGCATCAACAAATAAATCCTAAAAGAAGTTCTAATCCACTAATGTTAAGATTACTGTCCAATCACAAAAAAGCAAAGTTAAGAAAAAAATTAACCAAGTAATTAGTCATGCCATTTTCAAATAATTAGTTCAGAGCACTCTGATAAGCAACATTAATGTGTTCCAAGCACTATGGATAGAAAGTGTAACCATGCTAATATTTAGTTCAGTTATCCCAACTTTGAGATCCCTAATAATGTTAAACAAATTGACCGAGTGTAAACATCACATTCACAATACCTAACACACACAGACAAGTCTTTCAAAACTATCACCTGAAGATATTACTCATGTAAGAAGGAAAATAAAGGGAGTACTGACTATAAAATAACTTATAAATAATGATAATATATTCATGTGTTTATAAGATCGAGTACTTGTGTATCAATCACGATTACCAGTGTACAAATAACCAACTCCTTGAAATAATAACTAAGATTAATGTTTATATTCTAAAATAAATAGAGTGCTCACCAACTTGAACTAGCTGAAGTAATTATGTGGACCATGCATGAGAAAACCTAATCTCCTATTCCTAGTCATACATGCATGGGATTGGGATCCTAGCCTTAGCCAGCTAGCTCATAAAAATTGGAGTAAAATAACGTTGTATTTAATTAATTACTGACATGAAAATTAGTAGTGGTGGTGGTACCCCAATACTTCAAAACTGCTAAATCATAAGCTCGAGCAGCCTTATCTTCCTTGTCATAACCACCTACGTATACAAGATATATGTTGAGAGTAATTAATTAATGATGGTTCAGCTGATTGGGATAAAATTAAACTCTAGTAATAGTACACACAAAAATATTTACCCATGTAAATTGCAGCAAGATGGAAGTGATAATTGGTTGATTGATGAGCAGAAAGAGACAAGAGTGAGTTAAAAGGAATAAATAAATAAATAAAAGAAAAGTGGTGTGTGTAATACTAATATAATGGGATGGAATATGAGAGAAATAAGATAGATTCATAGTCATATCTTGCCTTCCTTTCCGGGTCTGTCCCTCTCTTTTACAGCTATTATCCCATAAATGTGCCTCATATCTGCCTGTCCATCTATGCTTGCAAGTACCCCCAACACACATACTAAATTAAATACATAAATACAGCTTATTTACAGTATGTAATTACATGATTTAATAGAATGGAATGAAATGAATTGCGGAATTGGTGGCATAAAATAATGATTGACCTGGTTACACCTTGATATATTGAGGTTCTTTGTCCGAAGGTGTCTATGGAAAAAAAATCACCTTCTTACTTGAAACATGAATTACCACCTGCAGATTTCTCAGGATTGTGGAAAATCTCTACCTCTCAATTAATTGAACCAAATTATGGACAAAAGAAAGACAGGCTTAAGCAAATGGAGAGAAACTTCAATTATTTATTCTCTGTAGTAAAAGATAGACAAGCTTAAGCAAAAGAAAGACAGGCTTAAGCAAATGCCGATGTCGCGGCGAAGCCCGGCTGTGACACCAAGTGCGATGACGCAACCATTCTGTATCCATTAGGTATCGACATCAACTCCAACTGCTATCTGAACCCATCATTCACATATTCTTTACTCGTCTTTATTTGTAACCATGAATTCAGACTTCTATATACATGTTTTTCTTATTTTAGTTTTGTGCTTAATTGAATATTTTATATGTAATCTATTTACTTTAAACATATTGTGAGTTGTGACCATTCAATAGCTAATGTGGTTTTGCTTAAACAGAGAAGTCACTTTCACTATTCACATACATGTGTATTGGATTGTATACTAAAAGTCTAGCTTTTTGTATGAACAATATTATAACAATTTATTTGAAATGAGAATCATATGATCGAATGATTGAGTCTTATAATTTATTTATATGTACGATACAATAGTCCACTTACTTTATACTGTAGATAATATGTTGTGCGATAACATGCGCAAGATCATATTATCGGTTTCCTATAAAGTATAAATAGATGCTCACAACCGAGATAGACAGGAACTCTCTATCGGGATGGTTGTAGTGTGATTTAATATTAGTTTGTCTTGACTATAGAATCAGATTAGTATGCTTTGTGTGTATTGAGCAGGATACTTGAGATCGTTCGACTTATACTGACTTATAGAAAAACTTGATCTCAGTTATTATGGATGTTCGTGCTCTTAATTCTAATACAATAACCTCGACACGTAGGGCAATATGTATTTCTTTGATTCATCAATGGGTGAGATTTACATGTAATTAAATCAACAAACTTGGTGAGTTTGGAAATAGTGCTGTCTCTATGGTGTGATGTTGATTGTAGAAGGAATCCATGTCCGACACAGGTTGATGATGTCCCCTTGAGGAGCTCATAAGTATTATCATGTAAACCATGCAGGTGCATATATTCCGGCATGATAATGAAGTTGAGTGATACTACTCTCGAATGAGATATTACTTAATGGAGTTGTAAGTAACTTAATTAATTAATGGGCATTGTATATCTTAAACATGGAGAGATTAACGGGCTCATAATAAGAAGGAGCCCATAATGTAATTATGGGATTAGAAGAGTAGTTCAATAATAATATTTTAGTGGTATATATTATTATTCTTGAACTTAAGTATAAGCTTTGGGCTAATCTTGGATACTTAGGCCTAATGGAGGCCCAACTCTAATTTCTCCTCCTGGTCCCTGTTGTAGCCCATATATAAGTCATCTCAGCTGTCCAGAAACCCTAACTGAAAAGTGAGACACGCCTAACATATGAATAGGGTAGATAAAATAGCAGATTGAGAAGATCTCTAAGATCGTCACCCACACGACGTCGAGATTGGACTTGGGAATACAGCAGAAGACCGGAAGGTTGTTTGCTGCTGCTTTCCGTGAACTTGTACGATTTTTATAAAATCGTACAGATATCAAAATTCAACATGTGATAAACTGACGGAAAGCGACGGAAGAGAGAATCATTTTGGCATATAGATCACTCAAATCCGATATCGGATGAGAGAGTTATGCTCAAAACGGTGAGACTGCGCAGGCTGCCGGCGAGAATCCATCTTCCTGGTGAAAGGTAATAAGTTTCTTGTTTTTTTGCTTTCGCTGACAGTTAGAAATGTATGGAATCCTATCGAACACTAACAATTGGTATCAGAGCTTCGATTTTGTGGTGAAACGTGATATGTTAGGCTAGGGTTTATGTGTGTACATAATGTTACGGTTTTAGAATTTATTTTCTTGATGAACACCCTAACTGTACACGGCACACTTCACCGCACGGTATCACGGTGAAAGCAAGGGCTGGCCAACGGCGATGTGGTTGACGGCTGAAGCTATATGGTGCGGTAGAGGTTCGTTGGCGTGCTAAGGGCAGGCTGCTCGATGTGCTGGCGGGCACACGAGCGTGTCGCTCGTTATGGCACTCGGTGTGTACAAGATGTCGCACGGTGGCTTGCACAGGGCACACAGAAGATGGCGAGCGGGGAGGCACCGCATGACACACGATGAACGATGCGGCTGGAAGTAAGCCAGTCAGGCGAGCGCTAATGGTGTAGGCGTCTAGGCTTGGCGGAGAGCGACTTAACCAGACGAGGACTGCCCACACATTAGCCGTCGATGGCGTCGACTGGAGAAGGCACAACCGACATGGCATGGTTGGCGATAGGACAGCAGGACGTGGTGATGGCGGTATGACTGCCGGTGCAGGCACATACTCCGCCAGTCGGAGATGCAATTTTTTGCAGTTCGCTAGGGTTCACGAAACACACATGGCTGACGATGCGATTGCGTTCTGCCACATGTGAATGATCGGCGGATGGTGTTGCGTCGGAAACTACAGTCATGCAGGAGGTGTGTCTGGGCAGGTCTGGCCTAGTTTTCGGTCAGGTGTGGCATACTTTTTATGGTGGGTGTGTAGAATTCCAAGCGAGTCCTGCTGAATTTCGATCGAGTCTGGCCACCATCCTGGTCGAGTCTGCTGTTTGGCCCGAACGAGTCTGCAACGCTGGGTCGAGTCTTCATCGTGGCTGGCGGTGTTAGCGTTAGATGAGGCTGACACGCTGTTAGGTGTTGACGAGCCGCTGGACTATTAAGCCAGCGCCGGTTGCGCGAGGGTGTTGCCTGGACGCGGTATGGACAGCTCGCTAGTGGCACGACCTTGTAGAACAATCGGCAGATGCTAATGGCTGAACGGAGTTGACAGGTGGTTTCCAGCGTGAGTCGACAGGTGGGCAAACCACTTGACTGGACAAGAACATCAGTAGTGCAAGGAAAAGTGGTGCACGATGTAGCTTGGATGGAAGGCGTCGGCACGACTGCTTAGCTTGGCTTGCACGTTTGAAGGTGTGTTGGTGGCATGAAGGTTGGCATGTTGATGCGCACGTTTGCAGCATTTTGGGACATGGCAGACAAGGAGCAGCGCGCATGAATGTTGATGGCATGAGGCTCATGACTCGTGCTCATGCCATGCACGAGTCGTGCGGGCGTTGATTGCGGGGTAAGTGCGCATGGATTTTCCAGCATTTGCAACTTTAAGGCGCGACGAAACATGGCAAGCATCGGGAAGGTTGTCGGGTGCGAATGCACGTCGTTGGGCGATATGCTCGGAGGATATCGTGCGGTGTGCTCGGTGTTATGCACGGTGGATGGGCAACTAAGCGTAAGGATGTCGTGCAGGGGGCCAAGATGGTGGACCCGGTTGGCAGACAAGGAATTGGAGGAATTTTTCTACGTAAGAGTACTTTCAGATTTTTTTTGGTTTCGGGGAGCTGCCCTGAGCCCCGCGACCTGACCAGGCAGGTCGATCCTTGTGACCTCGGCAAGGAGGTCGAATCCCGCGACCTCACTGGGGAGGTCGATCCCCGTATTTGTTGCCCGCATTCGTGATTGGTGGCGAACAATCGAATTCGCTGATATATAACTGCATATAATTGATTTAATTATCTGATTATTGTTATATATGTATGCATGATACTCCATGATTTACTGCCTTATTTGCCGTAATAGGAGCATGCTAGGTTGCGTATATTATTCTGAATATTATATGCATGTAAAAACCCTCGGTGTTAAATAACTAAGTGGGAGAGGGGATTGATAATTAATTCCCACGGCCTCCATTATTGGTTTGTAAGTGATGTGAGTAAACTTGTGTGTTGGCAAAAGGCCTTCCTCCCTAACGGATGAGTTTATTCACGGATCACTGGTACAGACTTCATTAAATAATTATTGTTTGTAATGTGGCACATTAACTTGCGTGTTGGCATAGACCTTCCTCCCTAACGGATGAGTTTATGTGTGGTTCACTAGTAGAAACATATAATCGATGATTGTAGGAAGTCATTCGAGCGCGTGTGTACTTTTCCAACTGTAAGGCACATAAGCTTGGGCCGCGAACTTGGGATCAAATAATGGTGTACACTTAGGTTTAAATAATTAGTATCCTCCCCAACGGAGTCACTGCTATTATTTACATTGCTAAAGAGGAACCAACTATTAATTATTTTGTCATGAAGTTAGGTTGACAAATGAAATTAATGGGTAAAATCTTCTCTTGTAAATGTTCGGGTTTGTAAACGTCCACACTAACGTGGCTTGCAGACTCACGGTGCTTGAGATGTCGGTGAATTTTAATTTTATATTGTTTTAAGAGAATCAATATAAAAAGGATAAATTCGAAGATTTGATTGGTGTTTTTATTTATGATTCTCTGAATTTTCAAAATGGTTTTATCTCGCTTATTGTTTACTTAAAGAAATTATATTTACTAGTCCAAAATTAGATGATTAGAAAATAATCTTGGTTTCGAATTTTACTGCTTAGGAAAATATAGGTGTGTTCTCACTAAGGATGTCCTATGATGTTTTTTAAAGTCTCTAGTGAAGAAGTGAGAGGTTCATAGAAATATAATGGTCTCATGCGACTCTTTAGATACTTGAGTAAGTTATAAAGGCAAGAGGTCATGGATAAGTTGATGAATGAATTGAGAATGCTTGGAGTAGAAATTGAAGGGGAAACCTAGATCAATTTATTCTCCATAATTTGCCTGGATGTTTTGAGCAAGTTCTACCTGAAATACGAGAGGTTGTATATGGTGGGGAACTTCTGACAAAACATGTGGCGAAGGAAAGTCATTTTCATCATGATGTGAACAAGGTTAATATCTCATTCACTAGTCGTTGAAGCATGATTAGTGATGGCATTTACTGACACGTCTGTAGATACCGGAGTCACTAAAAGCCTACAACTAAGTGATGATGAGATTGTAATATACATGGGTAATACTACGAGAGTAGTGACTTTTGCAGTGGGAGTTGTTTATTTATATTACGATATAAATAAACGTTTGGTTTTGAGAAATTATCTTTACGTACGTTTTTCATAGCATGAATTTGATTTCAGTTTCTATGCATTTACAGATGGATACTCTATTTCATTTAGATGACATGGTCATTATAATGAAGGATGGAGCTATAATCTATTGTTATACGTTGGTGGACAATTTGTACACTCTTAAATCATGTTTATCCCACGGATGCAACAAATAGTAATTAATAACACGTCTTCTAATCCTAATAGGAGTGAGACTCTTTTGGAAATGATTTGATAGATGATGTATTATTTGAAATTACTAAATTCATTTTTTGGGTATGCCTTAGAAACAACATTCGTATAACGTTTGTCTGTTTGTGAGATATCCTCGAAAAATAAAGGGTGATGATTTATTTAGTCCAAAAGATTGAAGGGTGATTATTAACAGAAACACTAGATTTTTTTATAAAAGGACTATGTATTAAATCATAAACCCATGTATAAATTGTTCTAAAGGAAGTGAGAGGGAAAACACAAAATATTAGTACCAAGTGTACAAGAGGATATACCACAAGGTAAACTGTAACGCGTGTCACGTCTGATACACAATTGCGTGTAGTGTCTTGTCGTAGTGGGAGGGTTGTTCGACAACCTGTAAGATATATGTTTTGGGAGAGTCATGAGACTTGGTCCCTAGTAAACATGGAATGGACCCACGAATACGACAAACCACTACAAAATACAAATGCCGAATCTTAGGAAAGAGCAATGGTTTCTGAAATAGAATCGATGGATTCTAAATCAATTCTGGGAGCTTGTAGGACCACTAAATGGTGTAAAAGCCATTGAAAGTAGTCATACAAAATAAAAGAGGATCATACGGTAAAGTGAAAACCTTGGAAGCAAAGTTTGTTGCGAAAAGGTATAATCAGAAAGAAAAGGTTTGATTATGAGAAAACCTGTTTGCTGGTAGCTATGCCTATGTTGATCTGAACTCTTTTATCTGTTGCTACACATATGAGATATGAGGGATAGCAAATAGATGTTAAGACAGCTTTCCTGATTGGAAGTCTTGAGGAAAACATCTATGTGAAGCAAACAGAGTGATTCATTACAAAGAGCTAAGAGCATTTTGATCGTAAGCTTAAAGGTGTCCATCGATGGATTAAAGCAAGCTTCAAGATCATGAAACATCCGTTTTGATGAGGAAATCCAAAGATATGGATTCATTCAATGCGCGGATGTGTCCTGTGTATTGAAAAGAGTGATTGAAACGTGGTGGTATTTCTTGTACTATACGTAGATGATATATTGCTCATTGGAGACAATGAAAGAGTATTGTCGGGCGTATGAGTATGGTTGATGAAGCGGTATGAGATGAAGGACTTAAGAGGAACAAAAATTCCTTTTGATCACGGTAATACGGATCATAAGAAAGGATGTTACGCTTGTCTCAAGCTTTATGAGATGATACGATCCTTACTCATTTTAGCATGTGACTTTATATAAGGAAATGTGTCTTAAGACACAAAAAGAAGATAAAGGTGATGAAAGCGGTTCCTTATGCTTTGGCGAATAAGAAAGCTTAATCGAAGGAATGCTATGCACGAGAATGGATATCTGTTTTGCTGAACGCATAGATAGTGGGTATCAAAGGTAACCCAAAATAAGAATGTTGAATTATGGTAACACCTAATTTTGAAGTACCTGAAAAGGTAGAAATTATATGTAGACTTACCGAACAGATTCACTGCTTCTTATGGGTTACGTAGATTCAGATTTTTCAAATCAGATAGGGACGACAGTAAATCCACCTCGAAGGTTATGTGTTTAATTTTAGGAAGTAGAGCCATAATGTGGAGGAGTGTTATATAAAAATATATTTCAGAATCCGTACTCCATCATGGAATGATGATAAATTAGAGCCTATGAGGCAGCCAAAGTATCTTTATGACTATAGAAATTTCATGATGGACTTTGAAGTATTTCTAAGTTTGCCCAAGGTTATCACAATTTATTTTGACGATAATGGTGCAGTTGCAAACTTGAAGGAATCACGAGCCCAAAAGGCAATTAAACACATGGAGCGCGAGTACCACCTGTTACGAGAAATCGTATGATGAGGGGAAGGCTGTTGTCGCCTAGATTGCATCGGATGATAGCCTAGTAAATCCATTTACAAGAACCTCAAAGCGAGAGCTATTGATGGTCGTGTAGTGGGAGTGAGAGTCAGATGTATGACAGAAGACATGACATCATAGTCTTTTAGTATAAGTGGGAGATTGTTGGATTGTATACTAAAAGTCTAGCTTTTTGTATGAACAATGTTATAACAATTTATTTGAAATGAGAATCATATGATCGAATGATTGTGTCTTATAATTTATTTATATGTACGATGCAATAGTCCACTTACTTTATACTATAGATAATATGTTGTGCGACAACACACGAAAGATCATATTATCGATTTCCTTATAAAGTATAAACAAATGCTCTCAACCGAGATAGACGGGGACTCTCTATTGGGATGGTTGTAGTGTGATTTGGTATTAGTTTGTCTTGACTATAGAATCACATTAGTATGCTTTGTGTGTATTGAGTAGGACCACTTGAGATCGTTCGATTTATACTGCTTATAGAAGAACTTGATCTCAGTTATTATGGATGTTCGTGCTCTTAATCCCTATACAATAACCTCGACACGTAGAGCAGTATGCATTTCTTTGATTCATCAATGGGTGAGATTTACATGTAATTAAATCAACAAACTCGGTGAGTTGAAAAATAGTGCTGTCTCTATGGTGTGTTGTTGATTATAGAAGGAATCCGTGTCCGACATAGGTTGATGATGTCCCCTTGAGGAGTTCATAAGGATTATCATGTAAACCCTGCAACTGAATTTATTCCGGCATGATAATGAGGTTGAGTGATACTACTTTCGAATGAGATTTTAATTAATGGAGTTGTCAGTAACTTAATTAATTAATGACCATTATATATCTTAAACATGGGGAGATTAACGGACTCATAATAAGAAGGAGCCCATAACGTAATTATGAGATTAGAACGGTAGTGCAGTAATAATATTTTAGTGGTATATATTATTATTATTGGACTTAAGTATAAGCTTCGGGCTAAGCTTGGATACTTAAGCCCAATGTAGGCCAAACTCTAATTTCTCCTCCTGGTCTCTGTTGTAGCCCATATATAAGTCATCTCAGCTGTCCAGAAAACCTAACTGAAAAGTGAGACATGCCTAACACGTGAAGAGGGTAGACATAATAGCAGATTGAGAAGATCTCGTAGATCGTTGCCCACACGACGTCGAGATTGGACTTGGGAATACAGCAGAAGACCAGAAGGTTGTTTGCTGCTGTTGTCCGTGAACTTGCATGATTTTTATAAAATCGTATGGACCTAAGAATTCAACATGTTATACATTAACGGAAAGCCATGGAAGTGAGGATTATTTTGGCGCGTAGATAACTCAAATCCAATATCGGATGAGAGAGTTATGCCCAAACTGGTGAGGCTGCGCAAACTGCTGGCGAGAATCCATCTTCTTCAACATACCTTGGTGAAAGGTAATACATTTCTTGTTTTCTTGCTTCCGTTGACTATTAGAAACGTATGGAACCCTAACGGTTCATGTTAACCAAACGATCGAATGCCAACAATATGGAGATTAAAAATCAAATAAATGCTCCATCAAATATATGTTGACAATTAAGATCAATTAATAATGAAAACCCTTCCCCTGTTACTTTTTTTTCCAGTGAGAAGAAGTCCAGTTTAGCAGGGGAAGGAACAATAACCAGGGCTTCTAGATGTAATAATTCCTACATTATACCACATTATGCTATTGTAAATGATGCAACGTTTGTTCAATGACATCACAACGAATGCATAGAAGTATAAGAGCTTAAAGAGAATTCAGCTAATAGGAAGACTAGCCCTGATTTTGGCTATTTTGGCTAGCCAATCAATCAAATTACCTAAAAATACAATTTAATTTCAAATTTGTTATATCCAACTAATACATAATCTACTCTTTAGTTTACTTTTTAGTTTAATTTCAAATTTGTTGAAGGCAATAGTTGTGCAAGATTTCAAATTTGTTGAAGGCAATAGTTGTGCAAGATTTCAAATTTGTTGAAGGCAATGGTTGTGCAAGATATTCACACAATATCAATCTGATCTGCATAACTACTATTTCTTAATCGAAAATGAATACTAGATAGTTAGGTGTTATGTAAACTGACTGGATCATCACAATCATCATCCATAACAGGATTGCTGGACAAAGAGTTGAAGCACTCGAAATAATGTTGTCACAGACTAGAAAATTAGTTGTGGTGGAGGTTCTCCAATACAACCTGCATGTGCAACCCCTTGCTTCTCTGCGTGCACCCATAAGCATCTCCTTGAAAAAAGATAGAGAAAATGGTAACTAACAACAAAAAAGCCACTAATCTGATGGATAATGAACACAAAAGTTGCAAAAAAATGCAGAAAAAGAACAATTGGACCTCACTTACCTTTCCAGTTCTTGTATCCACAACCGTAGACGAGGACACGCAATGGCTCTAAGATAGTAGCGTTCCTTTCAAGGAAAAATTCAAAGCATTAATCATACAGGAATAAGGTAAGTGTAGTAATAACAATGATACATGGTGAGGATACCTTGGGACTTAAGAAGTTATAAAACACAATAATACATGGTGACCAGCTTACTCTTTCAGGTTTGACATGCATCACATGGTAAACAAAAAACTTATGAAGGGGAAAAAAGGATCAGCTCTAAGTATAACATCTAATTGTCTTGCAGATGAGGATCAGTATACACACAAAGATCATGAGGCTTTGGAGATGACCCCTTAAAATTGATATGACCAAGAATATGTAAAGAATATGACAAAAATGATATGTTCATTGTTTTTCTAACCAACATTGAATACAACTATCAGTTTGTGATATTTTAAACCTGATTTGATTAGATTTTTTTGCTCCATGTGTCATAACAAGGTAAGATATAAGTAGATTGAATGTCATATATTTTGCACAAACGATGCTAGCAACATAGCAAATACAACAATCTCATAAAAGAACAGAGAATATCACTTCTTAATAAGTCCTTCAAACCATACACTATGCAGATATATCTTAAAAGGGGAAAACTACATATGCTGAGTAGAAATAACATAATTGCCTTTAATACAAAATTACAATATGAATTGATAAACTCAGCTTGCAGGTGAATCTTAGAACATGCCATCCTACTGATACTTTGAATCTTAGAACATGCCTATAACTAAACCGACACACAGAAGGAGAAATAGAGGCCAAATGGGGGTGGCTACGAAAACTTAAAGCTGAATTCTGCTTATTTTTATCATTCTAACTGAATCGAAATAGAAAAAACTTTTTTTTTATTGGAAATATTGCAGATTGAATTGCTGAATGTCCAGTAGAATTAAACGAATAAGTCACCAATCCACCCGCACAAAACAAACGGAGCAGAGAAAATTTATTTTCATCCATGAACAACGAATTCTCTTGGATTATCAAATGAAACAGGCGGAGGTGCCACCTTGAGATAAAGAAAACTTACAATTAGCCCAAATTCAAATGAAAGAGTGGAGGGAAGAAAAAAAAACCTAAATCTAACGAAAAAGTGGGAGAGAAGAGATCATAACAGAGAAAGATAGGAACGGACGCGCACTGGGAGAGAATCGCGATTCTCAGGATTAGCAACCATCTCTTGGCTGGAATCGATAGGTTTCCCATGATTTTTTCGACGGAAATGGTAGGTTTTCCATGATTTCTTTGTCGGATAGGTTTTGGCCAGTTGAACACATTGATTTACTTATGTTATTTTCTTTTTTTATTAATTTCATTAAAATTTTAGTATTGTTATACTTCTGATAGCAATAAGAAGAGCATAACCCCGCGCACATTCCCAGCTTGTGCCCCAAAATATCTAAAGAAGCATTAGTATCCACTGATAATTAAACAACTCTGGCATCTAAAAATAACTGCTACTAGTATTAGCATCGATAATACTTAGACACCAAAAAAACCTTATGATTAGTAAAAAATTATATTAAATCTTTAATATCGTTAATTATCGATGCTAATACAAAAATAATTCAATGGTGTCTAAAACTATAGATATAGAATTAGAATCAGGAATACTTAGATACCAAAGAAACCTTATGATTAGTAAAAAATTCTATTAAATCTTTAATATCGTTAACTAACGATGCTAATACAAAAATAATTCAATGGTATCTATAACTATAGAACTAACAATGACATCATAAATATTTTGATACAAAATTGAAAACTAGTATATATCTATACTACATTTTAAAAATCAGTAGCATCAGAAAGTTTGATACCACTAAAAGCATCAAAATATTTTGATTCCAAAGGAAAAATTATATTTATATCACGTTAATATAAAAAATATGGCGAAACTAAAAACTAAATTGGTATCAATTAAAAAGTTATGATGCAAAAGTAAAATTATATAAAAAAAGAATTGATACTAAAAATAGCTTAAGTATCATTAAAATATTATTTGATAGTAATTATACTCCTCTCTTGAAATACGTATCAGAGCGAATTTCATTGACACTAATGATCATTTTTAGTATCGTATGGTTAATTGATGCGAAAATTTCGGTTGCTAAAATCATTTTTTAGTAGTGATAACCTTAATTTATATTCAAATCACAATAAAACTCAATATATGTTTAGGGTAAATTATCAAAACCTCCTTCAAGGTTTGTCGAAATTATCAAATAAACTCTGTAGTTTGAAAAATTACCAATTACACCCTTTAACTTGTTTTTTATTTGAATATTAATAAAAATACCATTTTTTCTTAAAATAGAGGGTGGAAATGACATCAAAACTCATATATTTAATATCGTATTTTTAAATTTCATTATTTTTTAAATTTTTTTATAAATGTAGAAAATTAGGGTTAGAGGAATTTTTTTTAAATATAAAAATGACATCAATACCCATATATTTAACATTGTATTTTTAAATTTTACTATTTTTTATTTTTATTTTTATTTTTAAATTTCAATACCTAGGGATTAGAAAGATTTTCGTTTTATTTTTAACATGAAAAAAATTACAAAAATCGCTTCTACATTTAAAAAAACTAGAAAAAAATAAAATTTAAAAATACAATGTTAAATTCATGGATATTAATGTAATTTCCTTCCCTCTTTATTTAAAAAAATATATTTTTATCAATGTTCAAATAAAAAATAAATCAAAGAAAATAATTGGTAATTTTTCAAACCACATGATTTATTTGGTAGTTTAGACAAATTTGGGGGGAGTTTGTAATTTACCATATTATTTAATTTCCTTTACTATCTCAAATGATGAAAGGCCTCTAAAATAGCTACACATCTTATAAAACCATATTCTTTGCCATTAACTCCCTCCTCGGCAACGATGGACGGAGCTTCCATAATTGACGACGGAATTTAAGCAGTGAGGTTATTCAACAAGGGGCTACTCCTATACATACGATGACACTACAACTTTCCAATCGACGTCGTTTCGCTGTACGCCAACCTCACTGAAAATGTGGCCCTAGCTACTCCTTGCGTCTCCTTTCCCATGAACACCGTCACGTGTCTCTCACATCACAATTTCTAGCAAATAATATTCTATATTTTGAGAATCAATGTATATAATTGTAGTACTAAATTTAAAAAATTAGGAATAAAATCAAATTCTTATGAACACTTGTGTGAGTCAATTTCATTGGAAAATCTGTGTGAAATGTGTAAAAAATGATAACATTTTAAAAAAAAAAAGTGGTACTTGAATAATTGAAAAGTGATAGTGGTGCATAAGTGAATTATTTTATGAATAATTTATAATATAAATATAAAGTGATAATATTTTTAATGAAAAATGACACCCCCTCAGTTCCAATAGAACTTTCACACCAAATTACAAATAAGGTGTGAAAGCTCTGTCAGGATGGAGGGAATATTCTTTTTAAGGAAAATTTTCAAACAAAGGCTTAATTTTTTATGTATGTCTCAAATTTGGACTTCATTTTAGAAGTGTCTCATTTGAGGGCTTGAATTTTAATTCTTTTCTTAAAATAAGACTTATCGTAACTTTTTTTTCCTGAATTCAATATATATTATAGAATAATACAAAATGTTAATAAAAACAATATATATTTAATATAATGATTTGATTCGAAGGTGCGTAATATTTTTTCAAATAATTTTGTATGATTCAAGAGAAAATAAAATTTATAATAAGTCTTAAAATAAGAAAGAAATAAAGAAATATAAAAATTGGGTCTAAAAAAAGAAATAAAATTAAAATCTTAAATTGAATAAAATCAGGTTTTAAACTAAAAACCAGGTCTTTAAACGAAATCTTCCTTATTTTCAATAAAAAAAATGATGATAGTTTAAAAAAATATACTATAACCGATCTAGACGATCGCACGCAACTGCTCCCTATCACGCACAAAAAAACCATATATCTAGGCTTCAATCATAAGTCGTGTGGACCAGGTCAGTCTTTTCAATGAATTATTCCTGATTAATCCAAATCTCAATTCCATGAAGTTCCCAATAGTCGGTCGCGCGACAAGTTTACCAAGACCATTAATCTGAGTATATATATATATATATTTAAACTCTATCCCTGAATTTATTTAATTAAAGAAATCTGCCGAATTAAAGTAATGATTAATTGGGGGATTGAAGAGCAAGATTAATCAATTATAATATTAAAGAAAACCTACTCTGCTTGATGTATGCCTTCATATATTTGCAGCTGCTTCATTTAGTTCACATAGTGTTGCTTTTTCCTTTAAATATCGAAGGAATTGCAGAGGCTGAGAATGGAGGTAGCATAGGTGCCATTTTGCATTGCAGTAGCCTTGTGGGTAAAGAGGAAAGAGTAGCCATGGAAGTGGCCATTCGCCATTTAAACAAGCACCAAAACAAGAAGTTGATTCTTCATGTAAAATGCTCTCATGGTGGACCCCTCCAGGCTGCTCAGTCAGGTAAAACTCTAATTCTAATTTCACAAAAACTCTTATAAACTTGATTTACATAACTTAATATGTGAATCGGGTCTTTTCTTACTTTAAATCTTGCGTTCCTCTCCTCCAATCCTATATATCCTATGCATTATTAGAGATTTAAATTAAAGAGGACCACAGAATTTACACTAGAAATCCAGTTCACAGGAGACTAGCTCTTTTAATTTTACTAAATTACAGACTTCATCCAAGCATATACATGTCAGTTGATGATTTGCTAAAGGAGTTTAAAACATTAAACGTCTGTATCTCTTTACTTTATTCGAAAAAAGATTCAAAATAATAAGAACTATCATTTTCGTTCCAAACCTTTCAGGTTTCCTCTGATTTCGTCCCAAAACAGTAATTTTACTAATTTCTTTTCAAAACTTTGTAAAAGTATTGATTTAGTTTCATCCCATGAAATTAGAAAAATTGAACAGTTTTAAGTAAAAAGACCATTTCAGAAAAATAATGAGACTATTTTAAAGAATTTAAGTTTCTTGAAACTATTTTGAATCAAGTAAATTTGTATGAAGTGCTAAAGTGTTTATAATGATCTGGTTTGCTTCAGCCGGATACCTTATCAATAGGAGGCAGGTGGAGGTGATTGTAGGACCGAATTCGTGGGAGGAATCATCAGCCGTTGCTGAGGTAGTGTTAAACGACAACCTTAGATAAGAATTCAACTTGTTTTAGTTAGAAATGAGTATCATTTAATATCAGAGTTGCAGGTAGGGCAACAACATGGAGTCCCGTTATGTCCTTGTGCGACTCTATGCCGCCGTGGGCCGCAACCCGATGGCCGTTGCTCGTTCAAGCCTCTCCGTCCACGTCCAGCCAGATGAGGGCAGTGGCCGCTATAATCGAGAAAGGGTACGTGTGGATCACCACCCACACCATATCAAGCATGGTCCATTCCATGAACGCCTCCGTCATCTCCGACATGGAAGGCGTCATCGGAGTGACGAGGTTTTACTCCGATACTGGAGGTGAGTTTCACAAGTTCAACCACGAATTTATGCTCACTTTCCAACAAAAATACCCATATGAAAGGAATCAAGAACCAGGGATCTTCGGCCTTCAGGCGTACGACGCCGTTTTGGCAGTGGGATCAGCACTGAACAATTCGGATAGCAAGAAAACGCTGGAAATATCCAAGAAACAGATTTCAACGGATTGAGTGGGAGATTCCGACTGGATCATGATCGGAAACTAGAGTCGGAGGAGCAGTTTCAGGTAATCAATGTCGTCGGAAAGAGCTACCGGGAACTGGGTTTCTGGTCCGACGGACTAGGCTTCTGTACAGTGAGGAACGACACAAAAGCGTACAATTCCTCCATGGAAGTACTGGGACACGTGTTCTGGCCAGGATGACCTCCATCAGCTCCAAGAGGATGGGATCTTCCTACAGTATTTACACCTATGAGAATTGGTGTCCCCGATGGATCACTGTTACAGAAATTCATCAGAGTAGTCAAATACGATGACCTCAATAACTATACTGAGATCTCTGGATTCTCGATTGAGGTGTTTAACAAAACGGTGGAGAAATTGAACTATTTCTTACCCTTCCAGTTCGTTCCTTTTTCTGGAAAATACAACGATCTGGTGAAGCGAGTTCAGACCAAGGTGAGCAAATTCGTTGTTAAACTTATGATACATAGAATTAAAAGGCAAGTCTTACTCGTAATTGGTTATTAATTACTCCTTCCACTTTAAAGAGTATCATTTTTTCATTTTGGGCGTCCCCCCTAGGGTCTCATTTAAATTTTTATCTATACACCCACTAATCCAACTCAAAAATGGGATTCACACCTACACTAATACAACTATCCACTACACATTAAATAACAATACTCCCGTCCCTAAAAGTAAATGGCACTCTTGAATCCGGACGGATGGAGTATTATTTTTTATTTATAAAATAATATTATATTTTTTTATTATAAAAATTACCACTAATTAATTTTTATTCGTCTAAGTTTCATCAACTGTGTTGGAATTTGGTAGGATTATTAATTCTCATTTTTAATCTTTTATGGTCTCTAAAATTTAGGAAATTTTTTAGAAATCCTATGCATCAATGTGTTGCGTAGTTGCTTACACAGCACTTATAACTCATATAGTTATCCAAGTGCCAACCACTAAAACATAGCACATGATTAGAGCAGAATGGGTTGGTGGGTCGGTTTAGCCCAAACTCATCATAACCCGCTCTTATTCAGGCTCAAATGAGTTGGGTTGCATGCGGGTTGAGTCACTTGCGGGCTGAATTACAATGGGAAGCAAGGCTATAAGGCAGAGCGAATCCGGAAAGATTGCCTCAGTTCGGATTGTTCTCTGCAACTCGGGAACATGGGGTGGGTTACTGGTGGATCGACCCACGGGTTGGTCCAATTATTTTATTTTTTTTATTAGTATTTTTTTAAGGATGTTTCACTTACCATCCCACCCACCCACCCCTCTTCCCAATTTTTTTTATTATTTTAATATTAAAATTTTTATTAAATTTTAATAATTAAATAACAAAAATTATTACCAGCATACCCCCACCCACCTACCCACCCCACTTCCCAATTTTTTTATAACAATTTAAATTATAATATTTAATAACAAAAATATTACCACAACAGCTAACCCCCACCCATCTACCCCACCCACCCACCCACCCCCTATTCAAATTTTTTTTTTAAAAAAAAATTTAAATTAATATTAAAAAAAATTTGGGGAGAGCGGGGGAAGGGTGGTTGTGTGTGTGGGTGGGTGGGTTGTAGGGGTAGGGGTAGGCTGTATAATAATATTTTTATTATTTTAATATTAATTAAAATCTAAATTTTTATATCAAAAAAATTTTTGGGGAGTGAGGTGGGAAGGTGGTGGTTGGGGGTTGAAGTAAGATGAGTGATAATATTTTTATTATTTTAATATGAAAATTTAAATTTTTATAAAAAAGAATTTTTGGGGGGTGGGGTAGACGGGGGTAGGGGTAGGATGGGTGATTATTTTCATTATTTTAATAATAAAATTTAAATTTTTATAAAAAAAATTTTTGGGGGGTGGTGGGTGGCGGTAGGGGTAGGATGAGTGATAATATTTTTATTATTTAAATATTAAAATTTAAATTTTGATAAAAAAAAAAACTTTTTTTTGAGGGGTGGGCGGTGGGTTAGGGGTAGGGGTAAGATGTGTGATAATATTTTTATTATTTTAATATTAAAATCTAAATTTTTTATTAATTTTTTTTTTTTTGAGTGGGTTGGGGGTGGTGAGCGGAGGGTGGGTGTGGTGGGCAGAGGATGGGATGGGTGGGGATAGAAATGAATGGTAGATTATCGGGTTGCGACGGATTAACCCACAATCACTGTGACCCACTATGCAATGGGTTTAAATGGGGCGGGTTGTTTTTGGGGCGAGTCATTTTAGGTTGAATCATTTTTGGGGCAGGATACTGACGAGTTTTTATGGGTTGGGGCGGATTGACCAATTGGATTCAACCCAAATTGACAGCTCTGTGTTAAAAAAGGGATAAGTAAATTCGATATTTCAGTTAAATGATTTTCTCAAAAAGTTTAGTGTTAATTTTTAAAGGTTAATTGTTTTTTACTAAATCAATTTTCATATTGATCATTGACACGGGTACGCGTCCCCTAATTAACTGGTCATATATGCAAGACAAATTCATAAGAATTTTACTCCTAAAATTTGTTAATTTTTCAATATTAATTCTTTATTTTCAAAATATAACATGATTATGACTTGAATTATGTTTGGAAGTGTAAGGAGAAAAATTAAAAATTTAAAAAGTTGAATTTTCGATAACTCAATGGGGAATATATGACATTAAAAATTATTAATATAAAAAATGTTCAAAATAGATATATATGTAAAAAATAATTACCGCCATAGGACCTAATTTTTTATCAATAGATATGTTAAAAATTATTATCACCACTGACGAGGTCCCAACTTGAATACCAAGATGAGTGTATAAACAAAAGAGCATTAAAGTCCAAAATATACTAGGTAAAATTGATTGAAAAGTTATTGATTTGTCGGTAAAAATTTTAAACTTAGTTATTTCTTCATTTGTATACAGGAATTCGATGCTGCTGTTGTTGATATAAACATAATATCGTGGCGTTACGATTACGTTGAATTCACCCACGCTTACACAGAATCAGGGTTGGTTATGGTAGTCCCAATTGAAAGAGGGACAAGTAGAGATTGGTTGTTCTTGAAGCCATTCACAAAGGGCCTGTGGTTGCTCACAGTACTCATAACTGTGTACAATGGTTTTGTCATATGGAGCATTGAGAAAGAGTATTGCTCCGATCATCACTCAGATTTTGGTAATTCACACAAATTTCCTGTTATATTTTGGTATAATATCGTAAGTACGTAATCCCTCCGTTCTCACAATCAAAACCTACATATTTTTCACTACAAAAAAAATTATTTTTTATTAATGGAATATTCAATTGGTAAAACCCTTAATCTCATTATTTAATTGGTTTACCAAAAGACTAACAATAATCCATTGATAATTTTTCGTGGTCAAAGTAATGGTTAGTTAATTTTTACGAATGAAAATCCAATTCTGCTAGTAAATATTTATGTTGGTAATCTATTGCTAATAATTCTGTTGGCAATTTATGCAATGTTTCCGTTGGTAATTTGTTTGGAAAAATAGTACTCCCCCCTCCCTCCCGTCATTATTTGTTTTTACACGTGTATTAATGAGTATTATTTTTTATGTGTTGTAGGTAGTTGTGTTAGTAGTGAGTGGTGAGTCATATTAAGGGCCCATTTACTAAAAGAGTAAAATGAGAACCTTTGAATAAGATGACACTCGATATAGTAAAATAAAATGAGAACTTCTGATGGGATATGGAGGAAGTTTAAATTTGTTGGAATTCCTTGCTATAAGACTAATTTAACTTTTGTTAGCGATCTATTGGTTACCCACGGAATTCAATCTAAATCTTATTTAGTGGGCCTTATTTATTTGTCTTACAATAACTCGGTCAAGAAATCAACTTTTCTCAAACAACCGTATACGTGAATATGGATTTGTACGTAATTATTTCTCTATTTCCAAGTTCCAATACTACACCGAATCTTCTTATCATTTTTGTATATCAACTTTTGTGTCACGCATTATATGACAAGTAAGAGGGAAAAGAAATTCAATCATTACCCATAGGGATGGTATAATTTCCTTATCTTTCTTACCTGTTATTCATCCAATAGTGTGGTGCAGGAGATGATGCACCAAAATGACACAGTAATCCGAACTGTTTCAACACCTACTAATTATCTACTCAATTTTCCTTTGTACCATTTTGATATATCATTTTTTGTCACTTGGTGTGGGGCAGAAAATGATGTAGGAAAATAATGCAATTACCTATATGTAAATTCTTTGTGTCAAATAATACATGTTGGATAAGCGGCAACCAAGAAAATTAAAACTAATCTTTAAAACAAAAAATTAAATCCCAACGGCAAGTTTTAGATATTTCATCCTCACTCCTATGGCAAGTTTTTGAATCGGCCGCATATCCTTCTTCTTCCTTCCTTCTTTCTTTTTTTTTTTTTTAAAGACAAATTATACTCTAGTGTTTATGGTGTATTTATCCCTTTCCATGTCCTATTTTTTTCTAAGTTTATTTTAATTTAATTAATTCTCAGGTATAATTATAATTTCATCATTATATTGCATTGTGAACAATTGTTTTTTTATGTAGATTAAGAAAGTCACTTTTTAATAAATTTTATTAACTATTTAAGGGTATATAATTTTCTTTAGATAATAAAAAAAAGTATGTTACGTGCGTTTTGAAGAAATGATAATTTTGAAATTAAAATGTATTATAAAATTTTAAATTAATGTGATTTTTCATTTCTTTTGATGGACGAAAAGAAAAATTATGAAAATAAAGTTGGGATGGAGGGATTACCTTTCAAATTGATACATCACTAATTAACTGATCATTACTTATACATGCATTTCCAAAAGGATCCCAATTGCTTCACGACATAAATATGCCTTATTGAGTATATTCGAAAGCGGTGAGTTAAAGAATTTGGAAGATAGCTTGATGGCGTCCCAAAAGTGTGAAGACATCCAAGCAGAGAAAGATATTGCCAGTCTAAGCCCTCAAAGTTTCTTCGTGTCCTTTATATTCACAGGAGCTACCTCCACTCTGGCATTAGCAATTTACTATTTCCGCACCAAATTAATGTCGATTGATGACTCCATGCCTCAACACAAGGGAATTTGGTATCTTATATCGTTGGTTTTATTCAAATGGAGAAATCAAAGAAATCGATTCTCCCGTAAAGTTAGTGATGTAGAGTTTAATTACACTATAGTGCTAAATTTAACTATAAAATACTTTCTAAGAGTTGTGGCTAGCTATTTATTTTTCATGAAATACTAATGGTAGTGCTAAACTATGGGTCAAAATCAAGAATATTCCTGTAACATAGTCGTATGACTCGTATCCAAATTAATATTTTCTCTTATTTTATCAATACTAGCACTTAATTTAATTATGTGTTAATGTTGAAAAACGTGTCTTGCAAGACTAAAAATTCTACAAAAAGATGTAAATTCAGTCCAGTATCAAAATAATATTTTTTTCCTTTCAATTTAGCCTCATAACTCTCAGCATTATTTGATTTTCGTCCAACTATGTCCAGACAGTTGAATTTTCACCGAAAATCGTCATGGGAATGAAACATTACATGTTGATTCCGACAAAATAATTATAAGTACTCGATTTTGGTCCAAAATAATTATTGTTTCAATTTAGTACCATAACTCCTTTAGTTGAACGATTTACACTCAATTTATGCCGAAAATTTAAATTTTCATCTAAAATTATCATCAAGTTACGAGTGATACATGAAATTGTGGAGTTGACGAATTTTACTTGTTTGGCTTCCACAATAAAATTCATCCAATTATCTTCCCATGTCATACTTCATCTAATAAAATATACTTCTTTCGTCCCACTAGCTATTTACTTTGTATTCTCTATTTTCATTACGTACACTCTAAAAAGTGACAATCTACACCATATTAATATCCTCATAAATCATAATACAACCATATTACAACTCTGTAACAAAGTTATTACACCAAACCAAGTGTATATAATTTTCTCATTTAATCACTCTAATTGCCCTAAATATATCCGTATGGTAATGTAAATAAAAATGCATCAAGGGTGATGATCTGTGTCATTTTAAAATTGGGTAAAAAAATTAAACACCAACGCTTGTGTAAACTGAGTTCTTAAACCCTACCGTCCTCTTTCTAGTCCTATATACCCTATGTATTAGTAGGGTATTTAAATTAAGGGGGACAACAGGATTTACAAAAGACTAACTCAAAACTAAATGGTTATTCCTCACGCCTTATCTCTCCTAATTTACTTTTTTTCATTCCATATATACATACGCACACGCACTGGATGAACGTCGGAGTTTGGTGCAGGAGAGTGACATGGCGACCTTGGCACCATCGACGGTGGCAGCGCTCCCGCTAACACTCCAACAGTTGCCATTTTTTCATAGTTTTTAGTACAGGGTGTGATATTATTTTAATTTAAGGGGAAAATGTGAAATTTTTGGATGGGTTATTTACACTAAAAGTCCAACCTGTTCGTGGATTGCGAATTAGTCCAAACTTTTAATATTTACAAATAAGATCTCGACCTTAATCCCATTTTTCAAATCAAGCCACCGAGGAGCTGGAGGCCTACTCGATTGCTGACATGTCCATTTTTTTTTCACATCACACCTCAAGCTGTATAAAAAATAAAAAATAAAAAGAGAAAAAATGACGTAATTTTAAGATTCCAAAAAATTCAACGAATTGATCCTGAGAGAGAGAGAGAATTCGTCGCGATTCTCCACTGCTCTCCGACCACGCCGCCATTGAACGTCGAGCACCTCTAAGAATTCGACTATTCCAAGCACTGCTGCGTGCCGCCATTCTCAGCGCCAACGACGGCCTCGTCTCCACGGTCGCCCTCATGATGGGCGTCGGCGCCGTCTGGTGATGCGCATTTTCTTTTCAGGTAAAATTAATCCCAAGTATTAAGGAAATCATTTGCATCTTAAGGAAGCGAACAAGTTAAATATCGAACCCAAAGGACGACATATTATCAATTTAATTATTTACTAAATTAATAAGATGAAATGCAATAATGTTTGAGGATTGAATTATTAACTAACAAACAATTAATTTAAAGTAACACATAAAATAAATCACACTAGAAGAATACGAATGTGGCTTAAGAATGGAGAATAGGTAGCTCTAAGGTAATCCAGTTTTACTACTTAATTTCCCTCTCAAGTGCAGACCGACTCTGCCTTGTGGACTATGGACCCATCACTAAACCATTCAAATCTACTCTATAGACATAAATAAATATGCGTGTAACACGTTGTGAAAACCTTGGAGCAAGAGATGTAATTTCACCCCCTTTCTAGGTACTATCAACATCAATTATTTTCCACGTCTGGAATCTAACCCGATATGATCTCCCTTTATAGGTACTATAAAATTACCCTCTTTATCCTGCTTGCTAACCTGAATTCAATTCAATTAATAAAAATTCATATATGATAGTTCTAATGAAACTTTGGAGTCCCCTCACTTAGAATCATAACAATAAATCCTGTTCAGCAGTGAACGCGCTCAATCAACAACCAAGATATACATTCAGACTTTATATAACAGTTGAAGATGCACAAAACGACTTTGAATATGGATTAAAAACGTGCAATCATATATAAAATAAATCCACTTGTACGGAGGACACACAAGAGAAGTAAATTAATTCATAAAATTTTCAAAACCCTAGATCTTTCAAAATGGTTATAGCCCATGATGTTGCGAAGAACAATCATGGGGGTTGGATAGATCTTACTTATATGTCTAGAAAATACAAAATAAATTAAGAAACGAAGAAAACCCTAGATGTGGGCATCATCGCGTTCTTCTCCATCTTGATCCTCTTCTTGGTTCTCCTCTTGATTCCACAAATGAATCTTCAAAGTGATGGATGAATGGAGAAAAAGATGTGGATGTGGGGTGTAGGATGATTGTGTTGTGGTTCTCTTGCCTTCTCACATGAATAATGATGTAAAATATATATAAGTGTGAGAAGGGAATTAAATACAGAAATAAAATATATGGATGAATTATGGAGGATTATGTGATAAGGAGATTAATTGTGCTCCAAGAAATAGGTAATTTTTTAAAATTTTCGGAAATTCTCAGAAATTCTTGCCGGCAGCTGCCTGACCTCATGATTCTGATCATAACTTCCATGTCCAAACTCTAATTTTAGTGATTCTTGTGATAACAAGATCCTCTTTTCCATGGATTTCTATCCATATAAAGATCTTACCAAAATTCTAACATTTGAAGATGTAACAAGTCATGTAAATTGAAACAGTCGTGCTGAGTAGGAACAGCTTGCGCGATGTCACCATTTTGATCATAAATTTCTCATTTCGACTTCGATTTGAGGTGTTCTTTATACCAAAATGATCATCTCTTCTGTAGCTTTCCAAATATATATCACACTTCCAATTCGAAATTCGAAAATAATAGAGAAAAATTACACAAGTTGGGCGTGCGTTTTTCAGCATTTTTGCACAAGTTGCACCTTTTCTCCAACTTTGTACTTCTGATCCTTTTTCCACCTAAAACATAATAAAACAACTCAAACGCACCTTTTTCTGACATATATTGAATATAAGATATTTGTGCTAATATATAATAATAATTCTCATCAAAAAGGTGTTAAATTGAACACTCAAACACACTTATTTTCACTCTCATCATCAGACAGGCCATCAAATTCATGATTATGGCGGGCTTTGCCAGCCTCATCGCCGAAGCATGGTCGATGGCCATTGGGGAGTTCATCTCTATTTACTCCCAACTGGATATCAAGGTGGCAAAGATGAAGAGAGACAAGAAGAGGACGGGTGGTGGCGGCGGAGGCGAGGAGATAAAGGATCTTCCGAACCCAATCCAGGAGACGTTAGCATTTGCATTGGGGGCAATGCTTCCATTGTTGGCGGCGTCATTTATGGGAGAGTATAAGTTGAGGGTTTGGGCGCTGTCGCTTTTATTCTATTTCGGTGATTTTGTGCCCACCCTCGTTAACACTAGTCGTCCTCTATTAATACCATCCAAGCACCGTCAAGTGATCTCCAAGAGTCATGTTGATATTTGTAAATAATAATTAATATTATATAAATATTAATTAATCCACATATGAAAGTGGATAATAGAGAGAGAGGGGGAGTTATGAAGCGGTTTCAACTCCTATCTTTTGGGATTAAAGATACTGCATCAGGCCATTATCGTAGATGCCAATACGCTGAAACGCATTGCATAATGCAAGAATACAGAACACGAAGTATTTTTCTCTCTCGTTTTTCTCTTTCGATTGCAGTACAGTTCTTCATATTCCACATATTAGTACCATATCGTGAAATACAATCTACAGCCCTGTGTTGAAGATTTGATCCAGAGATCACATTTCTATCTTGAGTACCAATCAGTTCATAGAGGCGATCCAGTCAATTATTTCCACTGCAACATAAATACTACTGAGAGAGCTACGTGAGATTACTCTCTGTGTATGATTTAGTATTTATGTGATAGTGAGTTTTCCAACATTGGTATCAAAGCCAATGGTTGGTACTCCACTTGTTTTTTCTGGAATGAAAAATAGAATATTTACATGGTTTTATTTTCTGCCTTATTACAGTTTTTACTCATACATGATTTGTGATGAAAAAAATATGATTGTTGATTTATGTGATGTTGTCTGATCATACGTATGAGTTAAAGGCAGATTTTATGTGTCCAATGGCTATTCCATGTGTATGGAGCTGTCAAAATGGGTTGGGTCCACGTGCCGGCCCTCCACAGCCTCTAAAAAAGGTAGGTTGTGCCATAAAATTTGTAGCTCATTTCGAGGCGGGCCTAAATGGGCTGGCTCAAACGGGGGGCAGGCCTAGGAAGGCTAAACCCAAATGGGGGCGGGTTGGCCCGTTTCAGCCCGCCATATTTTTTTTTGCGAAAGATCAAGTGTTTAGTATTCCAAATATTTGTTATTCCTTTGTTAAATATTTTTTAAATAATGAATTAAATCATAACATGAATATTCTAAAATCTAAACATTTTGTACCATAGATTAGTATACAAAATATGTACATAATTTAAAATCCTATTTTGCTTGATTTTGAATTATTTTTAATTTTTGAAATTTTAATATATAAATGTATATATATGGATTAGAAGCAAATGCGAATGCAAATTATAAATCTTTAAGATATCTAATCATTTAAAGATTGATAAGGATATAATCATATAATTGATCATCATGAAGATTGAGATGTTTATATTATGATGTTATGATAGATGAGTTTTGAATAAACTTTATAATTATGTTTTGAACTTTGTGATTGGCCTTTAGAACTAGTAATTTTTTGTGATTTAATTTGTTTTATTTGAGGATAATTAGACTTACGTTATTTTATTTGAGATTCTTAAGAAACATATAATTAGTTAACTTTATGTTGTTTGATTAATGATCTTTGTTTATGTTTAATTGTTCATAGAGATATTTTGTAAAATCTATATTTATATTTTAATTATCTAATTGACATTATAGATTTTGTAAAAGCGTCCATCATTTATATATTTTATTTTCAAATAATAATAATTATAATTTTGCAAGAGCGTCCATCATTTTTATATTTTATTTTTAAATAATGATAATTATAATAACACCGTTAAAAAAAAGAGGCGGGTTAACCAGCCATAACCTGCCACCCGCCTTTAAATGGGTTGGGCCTTGCAATCCTAGCCCGTACCTGCCTAGGCCCACCAAAAGGCGGGTTGAGGTGGGTTTTGGCCTGCCTCGCCCCGTCGGCCAGTTTCAACAGCTCTACATGTGTATGACGATTTTAAACTTTAAAACTCTTCAAGGGTTTAATTTTTTGTTATTTTTTGTGCATGTAAAAGCATGTTTTTATTAATCACTTGAAAGACCTCGTCGAAAGGAGTCCGTCAGTATTTGTTGTGCATTTTTTGGCCTTTTAAAACTCAAGTTATGATTTTTTGAAGTTTTTTCCGAAATTGGGCCAAAACTGCAAAGTTTCATAGACTTTAGGGGTGTGTTTTTAAAAATTAGAAAAAGTTCAGGGACCTTTTCATAATTAAAAATATTTATCTCTGAAATGGTTGGACCGGGTCAGACCTGGCGGACCGAGTCAGATCAGGCCGGAGGGTAAACTAGACTGGATTCAGAACCCACCAGAGATCAGCAGCCAGCAGTGGCGCGTGAAGGTCACGCGTCAGCAGACGACAGTTCTGTGGTGGTGCGTGAACCACACGTGCCCATGGCCGATAATACCACCACTGGCGCGTGAAGTCCACACGCCGGTGATCGCTAGCTCTGGTAGATAGCGCGTGAGGTGCACATGCCGGACAACACCAGACTGGATGCCGGCGTGTGAGAGCATGTGGCGGCGCGTGAGAGACTTCTGTCGGCACGTGGCGGGGCTTGGTGGCTTTCTCCGGTGAGTGTCTGACATCATCATTAGTGTGGAGTCCGATGGTGATATTTTTGAGAGTGTTTGACATCATCTTTAGTGTGTATGTGTTGTTTTACTTTATTTTGTGATATATTTGTTGAATACGAACATATAGGGTTGCTATTTGGTTGCAATTTTTTATAATAATGCACTTTAATATGTCATTTAATTCTAATTCATTGTGTTGAGTGATGTTAGAATTGTTCAAACTCCTGTAGCCTATGAAAGTGGGAACCAAAGTGACTTGAACTGATTCACTTGTAAATATGCCTATTGCACTTGAAAAGTTGTTTCCATATGCGTTATATGGAGAGAAAATTCATGTGATATAGTTTGACTAAGACTTGTGTGTTTTTTTTGCTCGTTTTCTCAGAGGCATGTCGGGACAGGGAACAATTACAGATGAAGATATTAGGACTAAAGATGAAGTCCTCCATGAATTCTTGAATTATAAAATGAAGCCTACACACAACAATTGATGTGTATTTTCAAGTTACTAGTCTTCAGACCTGAGCGAACACTTTGCCTACCTACCTATAAAAGGATTTTTGTGCTAAGTGGGAGACTTACGAAGTGAAGCCTGATGGTCGTCAAATTATGTATGATTTGGTCGATGCTTCTATAGCAGAAGATAAGATACAGGCACTAAGATCGGTCTGTTTAATGATGGGAAGGATTCGACGTTTTGACTTCTTGAGACTGAGTGGTTGAGAGAAGTGTCAGATAAAGAATCATCACATAGATCCTCTAGGGCAAGCTGTCTATAGTGTGGGGACTAAAGAATTTGATTTGGAACGTTATTGAAAATCTACTGATAAATTAGGTGATACAATCAGTAATTATCGCTAGTTTATTTCCATTGTATTTTTAATTGGAAACTCAGGGAGTTTATTAGAATTTTTTATGTTCATGACTTGTCAGACTTGGTTGTTTTGCTATTGTGGATGGTTGTTTAAGTTCGATTTATTAGTGGTAGTTCAATGTTATTATTAATTACTTGAACATTAAATGTGTTTTACGTTTTGAAATAAGAATCTAGTATTATGACACTTGATGAGATTGATGATTATTAGTCTCTGAGCCATTTTTCGAGATCAAGTCTTGTGTTATTTATTGAGATGTTTCTATTTGGCTTAACGTAAAACTTAATAAAATATTATTAACATATTGAATCACTTTTAATCTCTATCAAAGATCATGGCATCGAAATCTATTGTCGCTGAGTTGAATGATGGTGAGAAACTCAATGGTGACAATTATGACATATGGCGTCATAAAATATGATATGTTTTGGATAAACAAGATACATTGGATGCTATAAACCAAGTGATGGCCGATCCAGGTGCAGGAATTGGAAATCAAGGGAGGCGTGACCAAAAAGCGTATTAGGCATGGAAAAAGAAAATTTTCGTTACATGTGGTATCCTTGTAAGCTCAGTAATCGATCTGATGATTCATGAATGTGAGCAACATCCCACCGCACATGATATCTCGTGAGAAGTATGGTGGTACATATGTTATAAGGCTTAGGTAGTTGACTATTAAGTTTAACATAACATTAGATAACATCTCAGGGAGATGTCTAATATGATTATCAAACTTAAGACTGCCAATCACATACTCTCTGATGAACAGCAAATCCAAGCCCTGATCCTCTCTTTACCTGATCATTGGGAACATCTCAAAGTCAACTTGATGCATAATAAAAGCATTAAAACTTTCAATGATGCTGCTCGTCATGTTGAGCTGGAAGATGAGAGGCTCAGAGCCTCAAACCCTTTTCTGGGGCCTTCTATACCGGTTCTACTTCCAAGGGAGCTTCGGGCCTCAAAAGGAAAAGGAATTGGAAGAAGGGAAAAAAGGATTACGATTTGACGGTGGTAGTAGTAAGCCTGAAAATAATCCAACTAAAACTGATGAACAGAAAAAGGAAAAGAAGCGTGATAAATAGAATAAGAAGGATAAAAGTAAGATGTCATGTTACAATTGTAGTAAGCTTGGTCATTATGCTCGTGAATGCCCTTAGCCCAGGAGGGACAAGGTAGATTCATTTCATTCTGTTTTGTGTGAAAGTTAATGTCTCAAGTACTGTCTTGCTTACAGATTCTTATCTATTGTGGATTATAGACTCAGGAGCAACGCACCATGTGATAAGAGACAGAGAAGTTTTTGTAGAATTTTGCCGTGCTCCGAAAAGGACTAGGTGGATATATGTAGGAAACAATGCACAAGTTGAAGTCAAAGGACTTGGACTTATAAATTAGACCTTGACAATGGTCGGGCCTCTATTCTACATGATGTTCTTTATGCTCTGGGAATCACGCAAAATCTAATTTCTAATTCAGTTCTGCTTAATTTGGGTTATGATGTATTATTTACTAAATGCACTATGGTAATTAGCATTGATGATACTTGTTATGCATCTGGACATATGACTGATGGCTTTATAGACTTGTGAAAGAAGGAATGTTGAGTTTTTCTTTTAAAGTTGAATTATCTAAATGCGAACACTGTCTTGCTGGCAAAATGACTAGAAAACCTTTTGGTAAAGCTATTAGGTCTGAATCTCCATTAAAAGTAATTTATTCCGATATATGTGGTCCTGTAAATATGAGAGCACGAAATAGAGCTCACTATTTCATTACGTTCATTAATGATTATTCATGTTTTGGATATGTCTATTTGATGTCTCATAAGTCTGAAGCATTGGATTATTTTAGACGATACTTGAGTGAAGTTGAAAATCAAAAGACAAATTTATCAAAGTTTTAAGAACTGATAGAGGAAGTGAATATCTATCATAACAATTCAAGGAATAATCTGACAATTAACTGTTCCTTATACACCTAAAAAAATGGTGTTGCTGAAAGAAAGAATAGGACTTTGTTGGAGATGGTTAGATCTATGATGGCACAAGCTAATCTACCGATTTTTTTGGGAAGGTGGGTTACTTACTGTACTTATGTGCTTAATCGCGTGCCTTCTAAGTCAGTTGCTTCGAATCCATATGAACTTTGGACGGGTAGAAAACCATACTTGAGTAACCTAGAGCTTGGGGATCAGCAGCTTACGTACATGATTCATCGAGTCAGTATAGAAAGCTGGGTCCTAGAGGCAAAAAGTGTATCTTCATAAGATACTGCGAACATTCTAAGGGTTACATTTTCATAGGAGACCAGGATGGGAGCTTAACTGAGACAGAATCTCGTAATGCTAATTTTTTGGAAACTGAATTTCCTAGTAGAGGGGGGCATCAAGGATGCTTAACCTATTTTCGAGGTAGTAGAAAACCAATACTTACAAGATCCAAGTGGGAGTAGTAGTTTAGCTGATGGTATGGATCTTGATAGATATTTGCCGATTGAGGATTAGGAAATTCCCAATGAGAGCATATTGTTTACAGAAGACCATCAACAGCTATCTCGGAAAAGTTATAGGAAACGTGTGCCCAAAAGGCATTATGATATTGAAGTACATGCCTTCTTTATTTCACCAGAAAATGGAGATGTTTCTCCTATTAATGAGGAAGAGCACAGAAATGTTAAAGAAGCTCTAACTTGTCCAGCAAAAGAGAAATGGATGAAAGCGATGAAAGAGGAGATAGAGTCAATGAAATCAAATCAAGTTTGGGAACTTGTAGATCTTCCGAAGGGACGAAAGGCAATTGGGAATAACTAGATTCTCAAAATTAAAAGAAAGGCTGATGGCTCAATAGAGAGGTATAAAGCTCGCTTGGTGGCAAAAGGTTATACTCAACAAGAGGGTATAGAATATGAAGAAACCTTTTTACCTGTAGTGAGGTTTGCCTCGATTCGTCTACTGTTGGAAATAGTGGCTAGTATGGATTTAGAATTACACCAAGTGGATGTTAAGACCGCATTTCTCAATGGAGAATTAGAAGAAGAAATCTACATACAACAGCCTGTAGGATTTATTCTTCGAGGTTAAGAGGATAAAGTTTGTAGATTGAAGAAGTTGATCTACAGACTCAAACAATATTCTAGACAGTGCTATTTGAGGTTTCACACTACGATTATCTCATATAACTTTGTTATGATAAACGAAGACCACTATGTTTACGTTAAATAGTCCAATGGTTGTTTTGTGATTCTATCCTTGTGTGTGGATGACATACTCTAGCGGGTAATAGCAAAGAGTATCTTGAAACCATAAAAAGATGGTTATCTTCAAATTTTGAGATGAAAGATATGGGTGAAGCAGAGTACATACTTGGTGTAAAGATCCATAGAGATCATTCAGGATGTTATTGGGTTTGTCTTAAGAGACTTAGATCAAGAAACTTTTAGAACAGTTTAAGATGGACACGTGAAAATCTATATATACTCCCATTGTGAAAGGCGAATCATTGAGTCAACAAATGTGTCCCAAGACTCAAGATAAAAAGAATGAAATTGCCAGAGTACCATATGCCAATGTGATTAACTGCAGATTATTCTCTCTGTTATCAAAGGAATAACAGTACATTGAATGAATATACAGACGCAGACTGGAGTGGTGATTTAGATGAACGTAAATTAACTTCTGGTTATATCTTTTTGCTCAATAATGGTGCAATCTCATGGTGTAGCAAGAAATAGACATGCATAGCACTATCCACTATGGAAGCCAAGTTTATGGCATGTGCATCTGTAGTTCAAGAAGCTATTTGGTTGAGAAGATTCATGAAATATTTGGAGGTCTCAAACACTTCAGTTGGAGCTGTTTTTATTAATTGTGATAATCAAGCAACTATTGCTTACTCAAAAGACCTCAAATATCATGGAAAAACCAAACAAATTGACACGAAGTTCAACTTTGTTAGAGATATAGTAGACAATAAGAAAATGATTCTTTGTTACATTTCTACTCGTTTGATATTAGCAGATCCTTTTATCAAACCAATTCCTACAGATGTATACATAGGACATGTAAAGGGATTGGATTTGCGAAGGATATAAAACGATGTATTGAATATATTTATGCATGTTAATGAAATAGTCGATTTCTTAACTATTAATATATGTTTTATTAATTATATATGATGGTTCATATATAATAGTATGTCGGCAAGTTATGATTGACTCTCTCATACGAGCAATCGCCTCTGGCTAAGTGGGAGCGCATAGATGAGATTATAATAATTAATGTAATCGGAATAGATTTCACCACGAATCTAATCCAACTTGTTATTAAGCTAAATCGACAGAGATCCTATACGTTGGAAGGAGGATATCCGGATTAAATGTATGGGACGCACTTGAACTCTGATTTACACGATGTCTAAATTAGATGAAATATGACATGCGCTTTCTTGAAGGAAGTTAAAGACATTATGACATGTGTTTTAGGAAAACGACATGTGCTAAATTGGCCCCAACAGGATTGAGAAAATTATCCCTATTTTCTCAAAAGTATGAGTCCTTATCTATTGATTACCCTTATGACTTTCTACTATATTCTAAGTCTTCATTTTAGTGTTGCTACTTTAGCATGTTACCAAAAGAGCTATGGTTAATAACGGCAATGCGGTGCATGTCTAGAAAAATAGCTACAGTGGGAGACTGTAGATACTTAGTGAGATGGGAAAAACGTCTTAATTTAACATATACTATTGTGATTCATTGACTAGTTAATCAAGCAGGGTCTTAATTATGAATACATAGTTTTGCAAAAAGGTTGAATATGCTCTGACAAATTCAGGGATAGAAAAGAGATATATCAACTTATGTTAAATGTTCAAGAGTTCTGGGGTGAAGCGAGGTTGTTAAGTTTCCTTTAATAAACTTGTTGAGTTGCTATATATCTCTAACAAGTATATAGCGATTAAAACTCATATCTCGTGGGTCACACGATGTATTAATCTATACGAAAATATGATTTATGAAGAAATTGAGTGAGGTGACTTTTGACTTCATATGTGAGTGTAAGATGTAAATAATAATTAATATTATATAAATATTAATTACTCCTTCCGTCCTAAAATTTTTTGCACACTTCCTTTGTAAATTACAAAGGAAATGTGCAAAAAATTTCAGAACGGAGGAAGTAATCCATATATGAAAGTGGATAATAGAGAGAGAGGGAGTTATGAAGCGATTTCAACTCCTATCTTTTGGGATTAAAGATACTGCGTCAGACAGTTATCGTAGACGACAATACGCTAAAACACGTTGCATAACGCAAGAATACAGAACGGAAAAACATTTCTTTCTCTCATTTTTCTCTTCCAATTTCACTACAGTTCTTCATATTTCACAGACTAGTACCATATCGTGGAACACAATCTACAACCCTGTATTGAAGATTTAATCTAGAGGTCACAGTTCTATCGTGAGTACCAATCGGTTCGTAGAGACGATCCAGTCAATTACTTCCGCTGCAACATAAATACTACGGAGAGAGGTAAGTGAGATTACTCTCTGTGTATGATTTAAGTGTTTATGTGACTGTGAGTTTTCCAACAATATTGAAATCTGTTCGACGAATTGATTCGACTGTGTTCTTGGAACAAATGATTAATTGAGGAGTGGCTTCACGCAACAAGCCTCTCCTTATCCCACACCAAACACCGAACAACATTGGGGAAGGAGAGGAGGGTAATCTCTCTATCAGCATTGGGAAGGAGAGGAGAATCCTCTGTATCAGCCGTATGAGTGAGAAGAGAAAAAATGACCACTACAACATAAATAACTTTACGTAACACGTAAAAAATATTATCTAATAGCTTAAATGTGTTATTATAGACGATAGATAACACTTTTAGGGGTGTCGCTGTTGCCCCTGTTACCTATTATCTTATGTAACGCTTTTTCTTAATATAATAAAACTTAAAAAAAAATGTTACATTTACTTTAGTAACACTTTGTAAAAGTTACAACAAAATGTTTATGTAAAACTTTATAAAATAAAAAAATAAAATTGTAATTGCTTGGATTTGATCCCTTGACCTATTTGTTATAATCTATTTCCTTTACCAATTTAGCTAGTCCATCAATCTTAACATGTACTTATTACATATTTATTTTATTATATATTTCTAGTTTTTTCTTTTTAAATTAATTTTTTGCAGTTTAATATTTTAACCATTAACATGAAACGTGAGTGAATATATTTTAAAATATTTTTTCGTGATAGTATTCCTTTTAATTTTATAATTCAATTTTGAATAATATACTATTTTAAAATAAAATATATTTTATGCAACGAACTATATATATTTTGTATTATATAATTACATTAGACTAATTTATTATTATTTTTAAAATATATATTTTAAAAAGTATATAATATATTTTTTAATATGGGTAATATATATATATATATATATATATATATATATATATATATATATATATATATATATATATATATATATATATATGGGTGTGTGTGGGTGTGTGTGTGTGAGAGAGAGAGAGAGAGAGAGAGAGAGAGAAACATTTTAATTAATATTCATCTTATAAATATGGAGTATTAAAAATACAACTCAATTTTAAATGTTGTGTAAATAATTTATGTCTGTAGAAGTGTTATTTAAAAATATTTCTTATGTATAAGTGTTATATTATGTGTTACATTTGTAAAAGTGTTACATAAAATATGTTATATATATAAAAGTGTTATATGCATGTGTTACATATTAGAAAAGTGTTACATGTTTATGTTACTTATATAGAAAGTGTTAAAAAAATATTATATATCATAATAATTTTAAAAGTGTTATCGTTTTGTGTTAAATAAATTTAAAATGTTACTATGAGATATTATTTAATGATGATACTTATATTGTAGTGGATGTCTTTTAATTTATCATATTTTATTATTATTATTATTATTATTTTATACAGGTAGAGGAGTGATGTGGAAAAAATAGATAAGTCAGCAATCGGGCAGAACTCCAGCTGCCCGGTGACTTAATTTGCAAAATGGGATTAAAATCGAGAATTTATTTATAAATATTGAAAAATATGAACTAATTCGCAATCCGCGAAAATGTTCGAACTTTTAGCGTAATTAACCCTTTTTAGATTTGGTGGGGATGTGGAGGAATAATCCTATGCATATATTTAAAACCTCTTTAAAATAATAATTTTTTTACATAATGTTTTTGACTCTTTAAATTTGGTGAGCCAAACCAACTCTCTAAAATTTAATGTATTGAGATTTTCACTATTTCCAACACTTTAATTTCTTAAAATTTTCAATTTATTAGTTATTCTTTTACTTTTATAATGGAAATATTGTTATTTTACTTTGATTTTATTGTAAAAAAAAATAGATGCTTCTCAAATTTTATTAAGATTAGATTTAAATAATTCTAGTATTAGTTAAAATAAAAAATTTAAAATAAATAGGAAGGCAAGGTACGTTGAAAATTTTTTTATATAGTAAAATTATGATTATTTTATATTTAAAAAATATTTAGAACTATAAAAATTTATGTGGAGGGAAATTATAAAATAAATTAGGAGTTGAAACAAAAAATATAGGAAATAACAAATATAATAAATAAGCATTGAGAAAAGAATAAATATAAAGAAGTTGTTGAAAATGAACAAAAATATAACTCTATATTTTAAAAATTCTTTATTTTACCCAAAATTCTCTCGAGATGATCTTAGTCATGTAATTAAATTGTACTAGCATAACTAGATAATTCTTTACAATGCTGGTTGCATTTAAATTTTTCCTTGAAAATAGCGGAGTCCTTCATCTTAGCTTAGGTTTTGCAGTCAAAAATAAATAAACTATTATTAATTTTTTCCTAAAAAATAGTAGTGTCCTAAAATCCTAAGCAGACTTTTGTCTAAGTAAATAAATGAAAAGAATGGAGCATGGGATTGCGTGCGCCAGTGCAACAAAGAAAATATTGATCAACGACAATGACTTTTTTCAATTCTCCAAATATATGTACAAATCCACACAACCGCAGGCTACCATGGTACTGGAAGAAATGGAATCCGGTGTCCGGTTGACTTCGCCGCTCCTTTCAAATCATCCTGCCACCGAGAGAACCGGTAACCCGCGATCCCCTTTGCCACCATTTTAATTCCGAATCTGAAAAAATATGATCGTAATTATTGCGTCGGTGGACATGACGGTGAAGAGTTTACGGAATCCGATTCTACCAATTTTTTGTAAAACCGGTCCTACATAAGTGAGACTCTAAAATTTTATATTTATCGCGGGTTATATACTAGTAAGGGTATAATTATTTTTTAAAATCAAATAAAACATACTGCACAATTTAAACACTTCACACAGACGTGCTTTAAAATCATACAAAAATTATCTAGTTTTGATCTCATAACGCTTTCTTACGATCAAAGTGTTAAAAAGAGTTGTGCCTTGAGCTTGGAAGGATGTTGCAAACAAATACACATAAAGTAAAGCTCAAATTACGTCCAGATATTACAGAAATCTTAATAAAAGGAGTTATAAGGTCATGGCATCCTAGAAAAGAAACAAGGAATTTCTATAACTACTTGTACATATGCTTTTACTGAACTCAGTGCCATGCAGAAGCTGAGATCAAACTCCTATCCTTCCATCCTAGTAACATACCTCCATCCTTCTCCAACAAGGTGTAATGTTCAGAATAGCTTGTCAAAAACCCCTTAATGACAGAGTTCATGTAAGAGCTCAAAGGGAATTGCCGAAATCCTGCCATCATAAACCTCAATCTCCACTTACCTAAGAGCTCGTGGCGCTCCACTCTCTCCTTCCCTTCACAGGCTATGATGTTCACCATGTCCCTTGCTAAACAATGCTGCTCCACGTTGATGCGTTCTTTCCTGTCCCTTGGCATGGTAGCATCTATTGACTCGAACATGGCTAAGTAGAAATCTAAAGTTTCTTTGAATCTTGATAGGAAAGGGGCAGTATTTGTGTTCGATTCTTGCTCAACCAGAGTCACCACTTTGGGAGAAAGTGATTTCACCATCCTCAGAAGCCCGTCCCTCGGATTGGACACATCGACGCTCTCATCCGGGGTGTGATGGAGCTGCAGTGGGAAATTAACTACCAGGGCCTCACCGGGCCTAACATCAAGCATCTCCAGTCTAATATCCGGAGCAAAAACTGGAACAGCATGAAACTCAACAAAGATGTGACATTTCTGAGAGATTGCAGCCAAACGTCTCTCTATGGATGCAAGACCTTCTCCTCGAGCATATTTGTTGACCGGATCATCAATCCCTGTAATACGCACGTGTGGTGGTCCACTAGGTCTAGCTGCAAGTGCTTGCAAAAGAGTCATCCACTGGGTTCCCTGTCCGATCTGAAAATCTATAATGTGGATGCGATCCTCGTTTTTACATGCTTCAGCAATTGCCCCATTTGCAGCCAAATATCCGAATTTCAGATAAGGACATATCTCATACAGAATGTGCATATACGAGAGCAGCTCCTTGCCGTTGGGCTCATTGCACTTCAGGGTCCGGTAGATGTTTGTCCCAGATGACTCTTTCCTAGCAATTAGCCCTTCCACCAAGTAAGCACCTAAGCGCTGTATCGGCTCTCCACTGATAGACACAGCTGCACGAGCACGTTCCACTAGTTTTTCAAATTCATCCAATCTATTCTCGGAAAGAGCTCTAGCACAGGCAATCAACAGATTTTTCAGATTATTAGGAGTACCACCATGTAATGCAAAGTCCTCCATCCCTTTGTGAAGATTCTCTATCTGGGCTTGATAGAATGAGCCAGAAGATGACACCTGTTGACATGAATGAGACCCCTGGACTTCTCTGTACCATGTTGTTGGCCTCTGCTCAGGTGTTTGAGACCGTCTAATTGCCTCTAGAATTTGCTGTGATTTTTTCGTTTCCTCACCAGAATCTGGAGCCATAAGAACACTCTCTAGTTCCAGCAAGGCGTGTTCTATATTTTGACTATTATTTGCATTTGGGAGAAAAGCCAGTATACCAGAAGGAATTGATGGACTATCCTGCTGGTCAAAGGGAAAATGTCCTGATTGTTGAAGGTTAAGGTTGTAATCCACCGAAGAATCTTCGGAAAGATATTCGGTCGACAGCTCTTGAATATCCGTATATGTGGTGAGGGTATCAGTCTCAAAATGGGTAGAGAAAGGCGAATTAGGCGAGTTTCTCAAATCAAATTTCAAGGATTCAAGAAGTCTTGTTGGTATAGAGGAAGAAGTAGGATAAGAAGAGTATCCAAGATAATTAGAGTCCATCCTATTTAAGAAGCATCCGCTGTTTTATCAGGGAGCCCTGCTTAGAATGGTAGGGAAAGAAACTATTACAACCTTGATAACTAACCAGTTCAGACAGTATCCATCTTTCACAACAATAACCTGAGAAACGGAGACAAAAACCATATAAACAAACACATGAAAAGCCATAGATAGACTGAAAACAATCAGTTTTATTGTTTCCACATCTGTGAAAGCATATGAACATCGCTAATAGTCATAACATCAAACACCTTGTGTGCAAAATATATTGGTTCCCAATTCTCAAAATAGATGAGAAAATTTATCAAAAAGTTACTCCTATTGTTTAAAGCAAATGAAAACGTGATTTCAAGGGAAGTAGAGTAAAAGCTAATCCATATCATGAATCACCAGCAGCAAATTCCACAAAGTGATTTCCAACTATAGGAAAATAACAGTTTACAATCCCCTTCTTCAATTAAAAGACAAAGATACAATGAACTCCACAACTACCCCATACAGATTCATTATTAGATTCATTATTTAATAGGCAGCACAATAAACCAAACTCCTTCGGATTCATTATTTTCATTTTCCTACAGCTACGAAAAACCCCATATTTGGACAACAAATTAGGATTTCACAGAGCAGAAAGCAAAAAAGTGATAAATTTTTCAATCAAACCCAGAAATCCATAGAAAAAAAAAATAATAATATAAAATTCGAAGTACCTGATTTGAGGGCGAATCCAATTCTTTTTGGCGAATCCTATTCCTGTTTAATTAGTAAGTGCGAACAAGAGAAAAGTTTGGAAGGTTGAATCGAAAGAGTGAGCGAAAGAAAGCTGGAGAGTATATATATGGTGGGTGGAAAGTATAACGCAGCTAACGGCGATTGTAACAGTGTGTTGACTGGAAGTGTACGGGTTGCTTCTTGGCGTTGAATAAGTTGACGGCACTGCTGACGATTATATGACGGGGTTAGTCTTCACACCGACCACACGTTCAACGCTTCGAACGAACATTCTCAATTTCTTAAATGGGACACGCTTTGTTGCCACTTGTTACCGCGGTCAACGTGTTGGAGTGAAACGCGCTAATTATAATAGGCCAAATAGGGCAAAAGGGTCCATTGGGCCCTCAACTTTATATATCCCTGTAAACTCATAGTAATAATCTTATTAGAAAAAGAGTTGAAATTAGGTGATTTTTTATTTTATTTTATATATATTTTATTTTATTTTATACACGTGTGGTTAAATATTTTCATTTTGGGCGTCTCATCCTAATAGTTACATTTTCCTTTTTAATATATGAGACCTACACAAATTAATTACTTCTTTCTACATGGCGCCCACCCATCCCACTAATACACCTACCCACTTTACATTAAATTATTATTTTCATCACCTCAATACATATTAAAATACTATATACATTAATTCACGTGCAAAAAGCAAACGTAACCATAAAAACGGGACGGAGGGAGTATTTTTTTCACACTAAGTTTTTCATTAAAAAAACTAGCATTCATATGTGTATAATTTTTTACTCAATAGTATATACATATTTTTAATACTTGTATATTTTTATACTCAATTTTTCATTAAAAAAACTAAAAATTAAATTATATACATTTTTGTTCATAATTATATATGTTTTTTTTATATTTGTATACGTTTTTTAAAGTGGGTGCACCATATAGAGTGCATCCGGATGCACAGTATAATTAGTTTTAGAAAAAAATAGAACTACTCACTCTCAAAACATTTTTAATGCCCACTTTTATTTTCAAAACATAAAAATTCTCATCTTTTTCGTTTACATACTGATAGAGGAAGGAAAGATCTGTTATTTTAGTATTTTATTTTCTATTCCTGCCTTATTAGTAATTAGGGTTAGGGTTGTGATTATGGGCCTTCAGCCTATTTATACCGTATGTTATTGTAGGGGTAAATAATCAATAAGAAATTATCTATTTGCAACCTTAATTGATTTGTGGAAGAATTCATCTTTGTGGCCTTCTTTGAAGGATTGCAGTCTTATGGCTTGTGGTGGAGAATTCATTCTACGTGGCCCTCTTTAAGGGATTATTTTCGTGTGTTTTATTTATTGTGTGTGTGCATCTCTATCACATACCCAAAATACCCCATGCACACCCAAATGGTTATTCGTCCCATATATAAAAATAATTGATAAATTTATTTGTAAATATTGTAATTTATTTAAATATAAAATTTTAAATTTAAATTTAATATTAATAAATTATAAAATTCAAATATTTTTCGTACAAAATTAGTCTATTCGTTCTAAATTTATCTATTTATCCAAATTTACATATTCGTACTAAATTTGTCTATTCGTCCCAAGTAACATGTTCTCTATTCATCCCAAATTTACTTAATCGTACCAAATTTGACTATTCGTCCTAAATTTATCTGTTCGTTCCAAATATATTTATTCGTCCCAAATATACTCATTCTCTATTCATCCCAAATTTATCTATTCGTCTCAAATTTACCTATTTTGTCTTATACAACGGCGACTGAGCAGGGGACATTCATTTTCCTCACACAAAACACCTCTCATTTATGGAGGGTATTTTAGGAACTTACTTATAAAAGTAGGTATTTTTTATGTTATAAAATCTTGTGGGCAGAATAAATGTTTACACATTCAAACTGGGCATATTGATGCATTTACACATCTTTATTATTTGCTTGTTTAACACCTTGATCTTTATTAAATGACCTAAAATTCCATGAGAGAAATCTTTTTGAGGAATTGCCTCATGTCCATTTTTCAGATTTAAAAAGCAAAAGTGCTCATTTTGACTTAATACTATAAAATGTTCACTTTCTATTAATTTGACGGAAATACCCCGACTGTCATTTACTGCACAGTGGGGTCCATATTATGTACTGCTCACCTTTTATTTATGAAAAATAATCTTTAATTAATAATTTTAATTCCTCAATAGGGGGAAATTCCTCAACAGGGGCAATTCCTTGATATTGACAGAATGGGTCTTTTACTATTATAATTTTTTTTAACAATAACAGAAGTGAAGCCAGAATTGAATGTATTTACCATTTTTAAATAAAGTATTAAAATTGACAGAATTGTCAAATGACATAAATCGGGCAAACAATGAAGAATCTTTTACTTTTATACATATTATATATATATATATATTACAATGAAAGAAGTGAAAACCCAAATTGAATGTATGTATCCTTTTTTTATGTGAACAGAATTGTCAAATAATTTGCACTTCATGATAACATAGATTATTCCAAATAATTATTTTCAAATGGAGTGGATATACAAAATTGGGCAATTTAAAATGGTACTAATCTGAATTATTGAATCTAACCTTTTGAAATCGGTTAATTTGACCCAATTAGCATTAGGCAAAATGATTGATTTTCGAAATAATAGAAATAAAAAATGGCTTTCAAGATCAATCGGGCAATTAAACTATTTAATTAATCAGGTTATTTTTTATAGTCGGGCAGTTGAGATTAGCACAATTGAATTGGGCAATTATAATCGGCTAATGGTTGACAGAAATTAAAATGACAAACCTTTTATTCAGACACTGATTGACAAAATTAAAATAATATTCCACCTATTCAGGCAATTGAAGAAATTTTTTAAACATTCAATTCTGGCAATTTAAGCCACAATTGTAATGTAAGATGACCGAATTGCGTCACTTTAAATCGGGCAATGGATTGAGAGAATGAAAGGGGACATTCCAAGGTTAATTCAGTCAGTTGTACTACTCGTACACATTTTAATTAAGCATTTTTCTAAAATAGAGGATAGTTAAATAATCCAAATTACTCCAAAACATAGATAGCTTAATAATCGAAACATAATAGTACAAAAAATTAAAGGATACACAGGTGAATTAGTGTTGCTGTGGGTTCCTGGCATGTGACTATATGTAAATCCCAGAACAAAAATTGCTACATAGATATCTATTATTTAGATATGTTGTCGATAGGGAATTATCATAAAATTATGCTACTTCATGCATTGAAAAGAAATTCTCTTTGGATAGAGCACGGCCGGGGCTGTTCTAAATAGAACTGGTAATAAAAGAGAATATAGTTATCTGGATACGTGTTTAATAAATGCAAGCCTTCTTATACAATACACTTCAAATTGTATTCTACTAAAAAATAAGGAAAGTACAAATATCTCTCTTCTCTTTGAATCGTTTTTTGAACAACGAAATCCCTTAGCAGGGGTGGTTAAGTGTTAAAAGCTATTTATATAATTATTAGTCACAATTATATCATGTGTAGGTATTCTTAAATGAAAATTAATTCGTAAAATTAAAATATTATTATTAATTTTTAGATAAATAATATATTATTAGTCACACAATTATATCATGTGTGGGTATTATTAATATGAAAATTAATCCGTAAAATTAAAATATTATTATTGATTTTTAGCGACATATTTTAAATGTCACGTGTAGACTTATTATATTACCCACACATAAAAATATTATGTGTCACAATTTAGCCACACATCTCATGTGTGGGTATTTTATGTGTGGGTATTGATTAAATTTCTTGTAGTAAGTCAGGGCACGTTCTACGTATGTGACCTGCACCGTTCCAAATCGAGCATTTTGTTAGCATTCTCAATGACTGAACATATCTTGAATGGCGGGGCCGACCTACTTGTGAATGTGGAAGTGGTTTTATGACACGCAAAGAACTCACCTCATCTGGTATGATCCACTCATTTGGGTGGAGAACGGGCATGACCATATTAGACCACATACCGACGATGGTGTCACGATAATAATATGGCTTGAGAAACGAACTGTAGGCCAAACCTGCATTACAGTAATAAAGAACACAAATTCAATAACAATGATGGACAAGTACCTATATTTGTAGGTTAACGAAGACAACAATTAAATTGAAGCTTTGCGTATTGGGCACTCACTTGATAGCCTTAAGTGCATGGATGATGGGTGTTTTCTCAACACACAATTATTCCCCAAGTATGAAGGATGCGATTGTAGCTTTGATAAGCGACCAAGTTATATTATCGAACCCAAAGAACGGATGGTTAGCAATTTATTATTAACTAAATTAACTAAAACTATTGTTTGGCAATTTAGTTGAGGAGTAATTATTATTCTACTAGACAAATTAATTAAATAGAAAATAAATTAGAAAACAGTAGAGAATTAACGAGAGTTGAACAAGTGAGAAGATAAGCATGGACGCATATCCCTTCCATATCAATATCTGACTCTGCCTTGTGGAATATGGACGCATCAATAGGCCATGCAAATCTGCTCTATAGACACAAGCAGATAAGCATGTAAGACGTGTGAATTACCTCGGAGCAAGAACACGATTTCACCCCCCTTTCTAGGTACTATCAGTATTAATTATTTCCCATGCACTAAGTACTCTAACCCGATATGATCTCACTTTATAGATGTTAGTGTTCGGATCTTTTGGTTAACGTGAACCGTTAGGGTTCCATGCAATTCTATCATAGCGGAAGCATAAACATAGAATTGATTACCTTTCACCAGGGTATGTTGAAGGAGAAGGATTCTCGCTGACATCCTGCATTGCCTCATGGTTTGGGCATAACTCTCTCATCTGATATCAGAATCGAGTGATCTATGCACAAAAACGATTCTCTCTTCAGTGGCTTTCCAATGGTATATCACACGTACAATTTTGACTTCTTTACGATTTTAGAAAATACGGTGAAATTGATGGACAGAAACAACAAACGACCTTCTGGTCTTCTGTTATATTCCTAAGCCACGTCTTAACATTAGTGTGGGCAACGATCTACAAGACAAACTCAGTCTACAACCCTAATCTGCCATTCACGTGTGTTATGCGTGTGATTTAGATTCTGGATTGATGAGATTGGCTATTATATAGACTACAATAGGGACCTGGAGGAGAAATTAGGGTTTGGGCCTCCATTGGGCTTAAGCATCCAAGTTTAGCCCAAAACTTATACTTAAGTTCAATAATAATAAATTATTCCACTAAAGAAATATTATTGTACTGCCACCCTAATCTCAAATTACGTTCATGGGCTCCTTCTTATTATGAGCCCGTTACTCTCCCCGTGTTTAAGATTCAATGCCCATTAATTAATTAAGTTACTGACAACTCCATTGATTAATATATTTACCGAGAGTAGTACCACTCAACCTTATTATCATGTCGAAATAAATTCACCTGCAGGATTTACATAATAATCATTATGAGCTCCTCAAGGGGACATCATCAACCAATTTCGTTAGGACATAGATTCCTTCTACAATCAACAGCACACAATAGAGACAACACCATCTCCCAACTCACCGAGCATATTGATTTAACTATTAAATCTCACCCATTGATGAATTAAAGAAATAAATATTGGCTTATGTGTCGAGGTTATTGTAAAGGGATTAAGAGTACGAACATCCATAATAACAGAGATCAAGTTCTATTATATAGTCAGTATAAACTGAACGATCTCAACAGCGGTCCTATTCAATACACAAAGTGCACTGGTGCAATTTTATAGTCAAGACAGACTAATGCCAAATGACACTACAACCATACCGTTAGATAGTCCCCGTCTATCTCGGTTGTGAATATCTGTTTATACTTTATAAGGAGCCGATAATATAATCTTCTGTGTATGCCGCACACCATATTATCTACAGTATAAAGTAAATGGACTTTTGCAATAATTTATTATTGCAAATGTTTGATCACATGATTCTCATTTCAAATAATATCAAAAAGTTGTTCATACAAAAAACTAGACTTTTAGTATACAATCCAACAATCTTCCACTTATATTAAAAGAATATGCTGTCATATCTAATGCCATACATCTAATTACCACTTCCACTAATGACCATTAAATGCTTTCGCCTTTAGGTCCTTGTAAAAGGATTACTAGGTTATCATCCGATGTAATCTAGGCGACAACAACCTTCCCCTCATTATACGATTTCTCGTATCAGGTAGTACTAGCTATCAATGTGTTTAATTTCTTTATGGACTTGTGATTTCTTCAAGTTTGCAACTGCACCATTATTATCACAATAAATTGTGACAACCTTGGACAAACTCAAAATCACATATAAGTCCATTACGAAGTTTCTAGAACCATACAGATACTTTGACCACCACAAGACTCCAATATTATCCTTTTCCATGATGAAGTCCGAAATACTTTTCTATATGACACTCCTCCATGCTATGGATCTACTTCCATTAAACACATAACCTTAAGGTAAATTTACTGGCATCCCTATGATTTGAAAATCTGAATCTAATTAACTATCAAGAAGTAATGAATTATACCGGTAAGCTTACATATAATTTCCAGTCCTCTTCACGTACTTTAAATATGTCTTACCATAGTTCAATATTCTTATTCCGGGTTACCTTGATACTCACCGACTATGCCATTGACAATACAGATATCCAATCTCGTGCATAGCATTCCATAGATCAAGCTTCCTTATTGCCGAAGCATAGGGAATCGCCTTTAGCTATTTTATCTTCCATTGTGTCTTAAGACACATATCCTTAGATAAAGTCACATGCTAAAACGAGTGAGGATTGTATTAATTTATGAAGCTTAAGATAAGCACAACATCCTATCTTGTAATCTTTATTACCATGATCGCAAGAATATATTTGGCTTCTCTTAAGTCCTTCATTTCATACTGCTTTATTAACCATACCCATACTCCCGAAAATACTCTTTCATTGTCTCCAATGAGCAAGATACCTTCTACGTACATACAAGAAATACCACCATATTTCCTTCACTCTTTTCAATACACAAATTTCATCCGAGCATTGATTAAATCCATATGATTGGATTTCCTTATCAAAACGGATGCTACTAGATCTTGAAGCTTGCTTTAGTCCATCGATAGACACTTTTAAGCTTACACTCAAAATGCTCTTAGCTCTATGCAATGAATCACTCTGGTCGGTTCACATAGATATTTTCCTCAAGACTTCCAATCAAGAATTCCTTCTTGACATCTATTTGATGTGCCTCATAATTAATATGAGCAGCAATAAATAAAATAATTTGGATCGACATAATATGATCGATCCTCTTTTAATTTTGTAGAGCTACTTCCAATGTTTTTTTACACCATTTAGTTGTTCTACAAGCGCCCAGATTTAATTTCAAAAAACATTGCAACTTGCTAAGATTCCACATTTCGATCTTATAGTTCTTTGTCGTATTCATGGGTCGATTTCATGTTTACTAGGGATCAAGTCACACGACTATCCCAAAACATAAATCTTTTCGATTGTTAAACAACTCTCCCACTACGACAAGACACTACATGCAATTATGTATCAGACGTGACACGCGATGCAGTTTACTTGTGGTATATCCTCTTGTAGTCTTGGTACTAAAATTTGTGTTTCTCTTCTCACATCTTTTAGAACAATCTATATATGAATTTGTAATTTATTATATAGTCACTTTCCAAAATCTAGTGTTCGTGTAAATAATCACTTTCTGAACTTTTGGACTATTTAAATAAATCACCCTTCATTTTTCTAGGATATCCCACAAACACCAATTCGACATGTTGTTTCTAGGGCTTATCCATAAAATGAATTTAGTAATTTCAGATAATTCATCACCTGTCTAACCATTACCATAAGAGTCTTATTCCTTCTTTCCGTCATACCATTCAGCTGGGGTTTTCCCGGTGAAATTAACTTGGGATTTAATCCCAACCTCAGATTAATAGCTCCTAACTATCCTAAGAGGTTTTTGCCACCACGATTTAAATCGTAATAACTTGATATATTTTCCATGACGCTTCACTACATCAGTCATGTACTTCTTTAATTAATCATAGTACTAAGACTTGCAGTGCATCAAATAAATATATCCTGTTTTTAGAATAATTGTCAAATAAAATGACGAATATTCATAACCATCTCTCGCCGGGATAATCTTAGGATCGCTTTAATCAGAATGAACAATTTCCAACATATCTTTTCATGGCTCTATACCCCTTTGCTTTGAAAAGGTAATTAATCATATTCACTTCCAAATAAGACTCGCTTTCGAATCGTACTTAAATAAAATGATCTAATCTTAGATGTCAAAAGTATGTTTAGTTCATCTCCGAAGGTTCCTTTCTCTTATAAGGATTAGAAGACGCATTAATAATTACTATTCGTTACACCGTGGGATAAACATGATTTAAGAGTTTATAAATTGTCCACCAACGTTTAAGAATAGATTATAACTCCATCCTTCATTATAATGATCATGTCATTTAAATGAAATAGAGTATCCATCCGTAAATGCATAGAAACCGAAATGAAATTCTTTCTATATAACGTATGTAATGACAATTTCTCTTAATCAAATATTTATTCATATCAAAATATAAATAAAACAACTCTCACTGCAACAGCCACTACTCTTGTAGTTTACCCATGTACTTAGTGATCTCATCATCACTTAGTTGCAGGCTAGTGATTTCGGTATTTACACACATCACTAATCACGCTTCAACAACTAGTGAATAAGATACTATCCTTGTTCACCTCTTGATGAAATTGGTTTTCCTTCGCCATACGTTTTGTCAGAAGTTTCCCACTATATACAACTTATTGTAATTCAGGTGAAACTTTCTCAAAATGTTTAGGCAAACTATAAAAAATAAATTGAGCTAGGTTTTCCCTTCAATTTTTATTCCAAGTATTTCCAATTCATTCATCAAATTTAACCACGACCCCTTGCCTTTCTTTATTTCTCAAGTATCTGAAGAGTCGCATGAGACCATCATATTTCTATGAACTTCTCAACTCTTCACTAGAGAATTAAATAGACATCAGAGGACATCCTTATTGGGAACACATTTTTATTTTCTTAAGCAATAAGAATTAAAATCAAGATTCTTTTCTAATCATATATTTAGGACAAGTAAATATATTTCTTTCAGTTAATCAACAAGAAAAATAAACTATTCGAAAATTTAGAGAATCAAGTAAATAAATACGACGATCAAACTCTTCAAATTTAAATTTTATATTGATTCCCTCAATAATCAATATAAAATAAATTCACTGACATCTCAAGCACCGTGAATTTGCATGCCACGTTAGTGTGGACGTATACAAACCCTAACATTCGCAAGAGAGGTTTTACCCATTAATTCCATCGTCATAATTAACCTTATGACTCAATGATTAATAATCGCTTGTCCTTTAGCCATGCAATTTAATAGCAGTGACTCCGTTGGGGAAGATACATATTAATTGCACCTAAGTGTATACCATTATTTGATATTAAGTACGTTATCCAAGTTTGTGTGTTTTACAGTTGGAGAAGCCCACACGCCCTCAAATAATTTCCTACAATCATCAATTATTAATTTGTACCAGTGATCCGCAAATAAAACTCATCCGTTGGGGAGGAAGACACTATAGCCGACTCATAAGCTTACTTGCATCACATTACAAATAATAATTATTTAATGAAATTTATTCCAGTGATCCGCAAATAAAACTCATCCGTTGGGGAAGAAGGCACTAAAACCGACTCATACGCTTACTTGCACCACTTAATAAATCAACAATGGAGGCCGCGGGATTAATGACCAATCCCTCTCCCACTTAGTTATTTAACACGAGGGTTTTTACATGCATACAATATAACTAATATAAAATACGCAAATAAACATGATATTATTACGACAAATAAGGCAGTAAATCAAATAGCACATGCAATCCAAATATATAATAATAATTGGAAAATAAAATAATTATATCAATTGTATTTAAGGAAAAAAAATTGCCAAATAAAAAAAATTGACTTGGTCAACTTAAACAATTAAGCAATTAAATTTGAGACTTGCATAACAAGTTGGGGATAATTTGGGCCCCAATCCAAACACCCCTCCCACGTGAATACACGGCTTCAGGAAAACCGCTGATGAACGGGTACTATTGCCTTGCCACGTCATCACAAATCTCACGATATCAAACCACCAGGAAACTGCTCCTTGTTCCGTCGCAGCTCAAGCCACGCCATTGCCGACTGGAAGCAGTTGTCCGCCGGAGTCCCAAACTCATCAGAGTTTACAGCCGATGCCTTGTCAACCACCGTACATAGATAGGCAGCAACCAACGCCGCCGTTTGATCCCAGCCATCACCTGCCGGAATATATTAGACGACCGCTGTTCAAAATGGAATAGATTTCCAATGCAACTGCCACCGAGCAACTGTCTGCTGGAAAACACGCCGGAGGAAAAAAATGGCTTCAGGTGGTTGGACAGTCTGCCATACACCATCCAGTCTAGTCGACTCTCGCTATTCACCGATCAGAAACACTCCATAGCCTCTGCTTCAGCACGACAATCTGTTGCCACGTTCCGCCATATGAGACACGCTCTGAGAAACTGGAGACTCGCTCAGAAATTAGCAGAGCTGGATCGAAAGAAACCTGTTGCCTGTAACCTGGTAAGCCCCGATAGCGAGCCTTTGAAGACCCGCCCGAATCACATCAGCCAACTGAAAAACAGAAGAGACTCGCCCCAGTCAAGCTTGTGATTCGCTCAGAGACTGCCTCAAAACCGATCAGAAAACACCTCTATCGCAACCAGGCTCCACAAACAGCTTGATTGATGCACGACCTTCCGTCGACCTGCAAATACCACGCCGTCTGCCGCCTGTCGTCGAAATATCAGAGCATCTCCGCGCGAGTCCACCGTTGCTGTTTCGTCGATTTTAAGCCGACCAGCAATCACTGTTGCGCCGCTCAGTAAAACGTCGCGATCTGAGTCTCCCTACCGCAGAGCCACTCTGCTCATCATGTCGAAACACCTACCGAGCGATGACCGCTTTCTTCCATGCATCGCCAGCAGACTCTCCTTAGTTATCGCCATCACTGTTCATGCTGCAGTTGCGAGCCGCCGCCGAAAAGACAACCCTGGGTTCGCTTGTCCAGCACAGCCGAGACTAGCATTGTCGTGCTTGTCGTCGGTGAGTAGTCAGCCTTACGTCAATGGTAGTCCGCTGAGTGTCAAGCCAACGTGCTCTATTCGTTGCCGTTCACTGATCATCCGCCATGGCTTTCACCAATCCATCACGTCCCTTTCACGATGACGTCAACCAACCTCAAGCGTGCAGTTGATGATGATACTTTCACTTTAACCTTTCACTGATCGCGACTTTCACCGCCATACAGATTGAAACTAACAGGTGCCTTTCACCACGGATCCAGTTACGTAGGACACGCTTTCAGTTTATCAAACAGGTAGTTGCGATAACCACCCTTCACCGCCATCATACAACCAACTAACATCGAGCCTGCATTCGGCGCTCACCAACCTGCCGTCGGTCATCCATCGGTGATGGAGCCTTTCACCATTGCCAATATACCGTTCGGTGTTGTGTGTGTGGTGTCGTACAATTAGGGTTCCAACAAGTTCAAACATACAAGAAGTTCAAACATTCAACCCTAAGTTCTAGCATCACATTATCCACTCAAACCCTAGCCTAACGTGTCATGTTTAGTCTTAGAACCTCGCTCTATACCAATTATTGGCGTTCAGATCTTTTGATTAACATGAACCGTTAGGGTTCCATGCAATTCTATTACAGCGGAAGCAAAAACATAAAATTGATTAACTTTCACCAGGGTATGTTGAAGGAGAAAGATTTTTGCCGACAGCCTGCGCAGCCTCACAGTTTTGGGCATAACTCTCTCATCCGATATCGGAATCTAGTGATCTACATTCTAAAACGATCCACTCTTCAGTGGCTTTCCAATGGTGTACCACATGTATAGTTTCGACTTCCACATGATTATAGAAAATTCGGTGAAGTTGATAGACAGAAACAACAAACGACCTTCGGGTCTTCTGTTGTATTCCTAAGCCACGTCTTGACGTTAGTATGGGCAATGATCTACAAGACGAACTCAGTCTACAACCCTAATCTACCTTTCACGTGTGTTATGCGTGTGATTCAGATTTCGAATTGATGAGATTGACTATTATATAGGCTACAATAGGGACCAGGAGGAGAAATTAGGGTTTGGGCCTCCATTGGGCTTAACCATCCAAGTTTAGCCCAAAACTTATACTTAAGTCCAATAATAATAAATCATTCTACTAAAGAAATATTATTGTACTGCCACCCTAATCCCAAATTAAGTTTATGGGCTCCTTCTTATTATGAGCCTGTTAATCTTTCCGTGTTTAAGATTCAATGCCCATTAATTAATTAAGTTACTGAAAACTCAATTAATTAATATATTTACCGAGAGCAGTACCACTCAACCTTATTATCATGCCAGAATATATTCACCTGCAGGATTTACATGATAATCATTATGACCTCCTCAAGAGGACATCATCAACTAATTCTGTTAGGACACGGATTCCTTATACAATCAACAGCACACCATAGAGACAATACCATCTCCCAACTCACCGAGCATATTGATTTAACTATTAAATTTCATCCATTGATGAATTAAAGAAATAAATACTGGCTTACGTGTCGAGGTTATTGTATAGGGATTAAGAGTACGAACATCCATAATAACAGAGATCAAGTTCTATTATATAGTCAGTATAAACTGAACGATTTCAACGGCGGTCCCATTCAATAAACAAAGTGCACTAGTGCAATTTTATAGTCAAGATAGACTAATGCCAAATCACGCTACAACCATACCGATAGATAGTCCCCGTCTATCTCGATTGTGAACATCTGTTTATACTTTATAAAGAGCCGATAATATGATCTTTCGTGTGACGCCGCACACCGTATTATCTACAGTATAAAGTAAATAGATTTTTGCAATAATTCATTATTGCAAACATTTGATCACATGATTCTCATTTCAAATCATACCAAAAAATTGTTCATACAAAAACCTAGATTTTTAGTATACAATCCAACAATAGGTACAATGAAATTATCTTTTTTATCCTACTTACTAACCTGAAATCAGTTCAATTAATAAATATTCATATAAGATAGTTCTAATGAAGCTTCGAAGTCCCTTCACTTAAAATCATAACATGGAATCCTGCTCTGCAGTAAACGCACTCAATCAATAACCAAGACATATATTCAGACTTTATATAACAGTTAATGATGCACAAAATAACTTTAAGTATGAATTAAAAACGCATAGTCTTATATAAAATAAACAACAAGTAGTGTTGTGCGGAGTATACACACAAAAGTTTAATTAACTAGTAAAACCTTCATTAACCCTTGAACTACCAAAGCGATTCTAGCCCATGACGCTTCGAAGAACGTTCATGGTATTTGGATAGATCTTACCCATAGTCTTGAAAATTACAAGAAATATTAAGTTGCGAAGTAAACCCTAGATATGGGTTCCATAATTTCTCGCTCTGTCTTGAATCTTCACTTGGTTCTCACTTGATTTGCTACACGAATCTCTCTCTACAGCTCCTGTGGATGGAGTTAGGGTTTGGATGTGGTGTAGAATGAATGTGGAATCTAACTCTTTTTTTGATGTGATCTGCATCCCCTTTTATACTTGTAAACTCTTCTTACAAACCATTATTGGGCTTTTTCTTGGAAAACCGAAAATACATGCACTGGAGGTGAAATCCCGACATTTCGGACTGACGTGTCCCAGCTCGACCAGAATGGTCTTGGTCGAGCTGGACCCCCTTGGTCGAGCTGCGTGTCTGTAAACTAAATCTTCATTTTCGCGCCCAACTCGACTTCACTATTGTAGCTCGACCAACGACCAAATTGCTCTTGGTCGAGCTACACGACCTTGGTCAAACAATAACTTTATAACCCGAACATCTCCAGCTCGACTTTCATCATGTAGCTCGACTAGACTAAGCTTGGTCGAGCTATGCTTCCGTGGTCGAGCTATGTCTCGAAAAATATGTTTTCCAATTCTGAGCACTTCAGACGTGTTTTCATGTATAAAAATGCTCAAATAGCCTCAGTAGCATCTGATTCATGGATTTTCCATAAACAACCCGATTTATCTTGATAATAAACCAAATCGTACTCAATTTTCACACAAATCGGAGCTTAAAATACGTGAATTATCACTCTCATCAAATCCCAAACTTCCATGTTGCTCGTCATGAGGCAACGCAATCAAAACCAGGCAAGAGAGTGTAATTCACAAGATCCTTATAACAAGTACCCTACTATAACACATGCAATTCTATCAATTCAAAACATGTATTCATCATACCTTTCATCCATGTAAAAATATCAATTAATCACAATACTTCTACGAGTACTAAGTCATCTAGCTCACTAGGTAAGTGTTTACTCTCGCTCTCAAGTGTAAAAGATATACACTTTTATGGGTTAGTATATATACGGTCAAAATCAATTCATACATTTGCGTAACCATAAGCTTGGCAAAGGTCTCAAAGATCAATTCATAATCGTTTCAACACTAGGATCACAAAGGACTTGTCTTTTTGGTCGTAATGTTGGCTCTTTGATAAATGTAGGAGAATATGGATAAAGTGACTAATTCACTAGTAGAGAATTACCTTGAAGTTTTGCTTTTCATCCAACAGCTTCTTTCTTCTTCTCTTAATCATTCTCATGATCTTTTCAATTTTTCTCTTCTCCTTCTACATTCTTATGATCTTTTCGATTTTTCTCTTCTACATCTTCTCTTGGAATCAACATTTTTTCTTTCTGATCATAAGGGTACCAATTTCGGGCACTATGCTTCTAAGTAGTCGGGGTACCGATTTCAGCCACAACCCCCCAAATAAGATTTAACCTTGTACTTTTTACTCTTCATCACTACCCCAATTTTCCTTCCTTTCCTTCTTCAATATCATCACTTGGCAATTTATTCACCTCAACTCTCTACTAGTAAATAAGATATTTAAAAATGCTTAAGTAAAAAGGTAATAAAGGCTTTTTATCAAAGGCTTGCCAAAGAAAAAGCTTTAAAGGCTCAACGGGGTTTCCAATGATATACACATTAAGGTAAAATTAGGCTAAATAGCTCAATCAAACAATAATAGTCCAAGATCATGTCCTAGTATCTAACAATCATAAATCTCAAACAAGACCCAAGTTCTAGAATACAACGTACGAATGATACTCTCAAGAATAAACTATCATGCATTCATGTAGCATGATTATTAGGCTCAAATTCTCACATGGATAATAGATTTCCTAAGCACTCTTCAAAGCATGCAACCAACATCAATCTCTATGTAAACTACAAGTAATCATAAATAGTATATGTCATCATCAATAAAATCAACATGCATAAAAAATAAGTGCACATGCTTATACAAGAAGAATCATCATCTCTAATCCAAATCAACAATCCACATCAAGTATATCAATCATTCATCATCAACATCAATTTATACATACCACGCACGCAGGAATCTCAAATAATATAATCCACCACTCACACAATACTCAACCTCTAAAGTGAAAAAGAGAATGGAGACGAGAAGAAACAGAATAAATAAAACCTGGCACACACTACTCCTCAAGAGCATCATCATCGCTTGTTTCGTTGCGCCAATCATCATCGCTTGCACGGTATCGATCTTCCTATCCAACGCCTCATAGTTCTCATTCAAATCTCTCAATCTCCTATCCATAGTGTCGTATCTGAGGTTGAGCACAGCATAATTTGTAATCGCTAATGTCAGCTGTCGATTCGTCACTTGCTGGTTTGCATTCAAAGTGACAAAACGCTCGTTCATCAATCGGAACTGCTCTCTATAAACAATCCTGAGACTGCCAAAAATCATACTGCAGCTGTGGTGGCAGCTCATAATACTGCTGCAGTGGTTGCTGTGGTGGCTGTATCGAAGAAAAACCATCTCCGGATGCTCACGAGCCGGGTGCTGCTTTTGCTGATCCTCATCATCATCCATAAAGTCCGCTGGATCACCAACTAAGATCATATCCTCATCCAAATAAACACCTTGGATATGCATGTCAGCTAGAAGCCTCCAATCTCCATCTTCAATACAAGTTTTGGATATCGCCTTGTACTCCGGAGTTTTTATCTAAATAGTGGTAAGATCAATAAGCGATAACGGGAACATGAAAGATATAGGATTCTTTCCTGAAATGAACATCCACACGTCCTTCTTCCTTTGAATTAACCCCATCCTCACACAAGTTGACAAGATCAAGTATGGGTCCCCTCGGATCGGCAGATACCTAGTCAAATCAACATTGTAATGCTCTGCTATCGAAGTAATCAAACCTCCAATGTTGACCTTCTAAAAGAAGTGAGTGGAGAACCTATACATCTGCTGAAAAAGATACGATCCAACATTGAAACACACTCCATTTATCATACACCAAAGCACATAGAGCTCTCCTCTAGGTATACATCCTTCCTCGGCTCGAGAAAATAGAGTGTTGTTCAGGATTCGATCCATATATGTAATAACTGGGTTACGAATAAAAGTAACCTTCGAAGTATTGGCATTTTAGTCTCCTCGCCTCCCAGTGATGGACCTCCAGAACTCATCAGCATTAAAGTTTTCATGCTTCGCTACAGAAATACCAATTGGACATCCAACTATCTCATTGAACTCATTCGCATACATCAACTTCAGCTGCCCACCAATCTGCATCCACAATCCGTAAGAAAGATAATGATCTCCACAATCAACTCTCATCATGCACAACACCTTAGCTGTGATGTGGAAATATATCTTCCTCTTCATCCCCATAAATCGAGCGATTCCTACTTGATTAAACATCCAACGAATATCGTTAATGATATTCATCTCCACCATTGATTGATTGTCCTGATATCGACTCCTCACTATTCCATCGGAAATTTCTCCCTACAACTCCTCATTCTCCTCCCAATCATCAATTCGTTATGTTAAAGTCGGAAGGTCTCCTCTTATACCTCTTTAGCTTCTTTGCAACCACCCTTCTTAGGAGATCTAGTCTCCTTCCTCTTAGATGGTGTAGCTTTACCTACAAAGATTATATTTCAATATAAAATAGAGGAAATAAAGAAAGTATACCCAATCTAGGACTAATTAAAGCATAAATTCTACTCAAGACTTCAAATTCATATGCCATAACCAATTCATGAATCAATTTTCCAAAATCTTTAAGTGTAAACTTCAAAAATAGAACATGAATACTCAACATTTTCAATCAAGAAGAAATTAAAATAAAGATCCCTAAGTCTCAACTTCACATGTTCAACATACTTCAAGAATCCAACATGCTTCAAAATTCATCAAGAATTCTTAAATAATTCAAACATGCTCCACTTCCACAATTCAATTACTCATAAATGTCACTTCAAATCAACGAGCCAATGTATACATTCTATAATTAAACTCAAGCCCGTAAGAATTGCATCAGTAATTTCACACAATTCCATCAATCCAACGTAAAATTGATCCCATGCAAATTCTTGTAAAATATCAACAAGAACACCTAAAATTCACAATTCAATCTTAACTAAAAACATGTTTAATCAACTTACCCATCCAAACTAAGTATAGAATATTCAAATTCAAGGGTAAAGAGTTCAAAAAACATACATTTATCTCCATCCATAGGTGTATATGCGACGAATGATGGAAATCCCAAGTTTGAGTAGAAAAGTCCCAAAATTGGACTTGAATCCCCCAAAAGATTGGTGTGGAAGTGTGTGGTTAGGAAGAATAAGGTATGGTATGAGTTTAGAGTAAAATTCTTACAGTTCGGGATGAGTGCTTGGAGAAGGGTGGTGGAGATATGGTCGAGCGGCGCAGAAAATTGACTTTAAATCATGTTTTTCCGCCCTACCTCGAGTCGAGCTGCATGGTCGAGCTAGGTGCCTATGAACTGAACCATTCGTAGCTCGACCTCAGCTCGACCAAAATGATTTGGTTGAACTGCAAAGTGTTGGTCGAGCTACACCTCTATAAACTGAAAACTCCACCCTGTCTAGCTCGACCAGTACGATTAGGTCGAGCTGCAAGGTGCTGGTTGAGCTATCTCTCTGTAAACTGAACTAGTCTTCCGAAGTGCAGCTCGACCAAAAATTCTTGGTCGAGCCACAATGGTTTGGTCGAGCTAGCTCCCGACATTCGTTTTTCGTATTTTTCTTCTTCTCCTACAAAACTTAGACTCGAATACTACATTAAAGATCATAACCAACCAAAATAATAACTAGAGAACCAACAACCAGATTCAATAAATCATGCATATAACTCTGCTCATACTATAAAATAACTAAACACCACTGAACACTAGGTAAATTGCAAAAAAATCGACACATCAAAATAGGTTAAAGTTTCAATATACCGCAAAAAATCAATTCCCCTAGCAAACCTTACAGAGAAAATATTATACTCTTGGTGCTACAATGAGGTAAGAACATCACATCCCCCAAACTTAGTAAAAACTTAAGTTGAAACTAAGTTTGAAAAGAGATATAATTGCCGATATGTAAGCACCTTAAATATAAAAATTTCATACTCACACTAAATAAATAAAGCAATAAAACAGGAGGGAAAGCCCCCAACAAGCTCTCATGTTTAACGTCGAAGATTCACGACGGTACCAACTCAATTCAAGGTATTCTCAAAAACAACGCAAGCATTATCCGGCGACTTAAAGTGCTTCAATCGATGTCCATTGGCTGCTATGATGTCTCTATTTTTGTCCATGATATCAAAACTCCTCCCTCCATAGGCTCTATGGATAATGAACGGTCCTGTCCATTTCGATTTTAATTTTCCTGCAAAAAGCTTCAATCGAGAGTTAAAAAGTAATACCTCGTCTCATTGCTTGAACTCCTTAAAAGTGATCTTCGAATCATGCCACTTTTTAATCCTCTCCTTGCAGATCACCGTTCTTAAAAGCTTAATTTCTAAACTCATCCAATTGATTAATGTGAGTCATCCTCAACTCCTTTTGCTCCTTAAAGAGATAAGTTCAAACTCCTCACGGCCCAAAAAGACTTATACTGAATCTCTATGGGTAAGTGACACGGCTTCCCATAGACAATTTGATAAGGTGACATGTCAAGCATAATCTTGAATGCAGTCCGGAACCCCCATAAGACATCATCATGCTTCATAGCCCAATCTTTCTTATTGGTTCCGTCTACCTTCTCAAGGATTTGTTTCACTTGTTGGTTAGAGACTTTGGCTTGACCATTAGCTTGGGGATGATAGGGTGTAGTAACCCTATGCTTTACACTATATCCTTGAAAACTTTTTCAATAAGCCTATTAACGAAGTGCGTACCTCCATCACTCACAAGTGCTCTCGGAACTCCACAGCGGGCAAAGATATGCTTATTCAAGAATGACAAAACTATCTTTGCATCATTCATGCGAGTTGGAATCGCTTCCATTCACTTAGAAACATAATCAACAGCAAGAAGGACGTAGAGAAATCCATTAGATGGGGGAAAAGGCCCCACATAATCGATTTCCCATACATCGAAGATCTCTACATTAATGCTCGGCTGAAGTGACATCTCATCCCTTTTACTTATGGTTCCCATCCTTTGACATCTATCGCATGTCGCTACATAGGATTCACAATCTTTAAACAAGGTGGGCCAATAAAGGGCATATTGAAGTACCTTCCCTGCAGTCTTTTGGGCTCCAAAATGCCCCTCGTTAGGTTGTGCATGGAAAAATTTGAATACACTCTCCATCTCCATCTCGGGCACACACATACGGACAATATAATCTGTATAAATCTTGTACACAAATGAATCATACCATATAAAAGTCTCAACATCTCTCTTGAACATGGCAAGATGGTACCTATTGAGACCCTTAGGAATTTCATCTGATTCAATGAAATTGACATAATCAGCGTACCATGGATCTATTCCTTAAGCAGCGACTACACAAGCTTTCTCCGCTCCTTCAGCAAACACCGCCATAATCTTCTCATCAGGGAACATCTCTTTAATGTATTCAAAAGAGTCATCATAATGCTTCCTTATCTCTAACCTTGATAGGTGATCCGCCAACACATTCTCCGTTCCTTTCTTATCCTGGATCTCCATATCAAACTCTTGCAGAAGAAGGATCCATCTAATGATCTTGGGCTTCACTTCCTTCTTCTCCATCAAGTACCGGATTGCAGAATGATCTGTAGACACTATAGTCTACATGCCAACCAAATACTGTCGAAACTTATTGAATGCATACACAATAGCTAAAAAGTCCTTTTTAGTGACAGTGTAGTTCTTTTGTGCTGCATCAAAAGTCTTACTCGCATAGTAGGTGGCGCACAACTTCTTCTTTCTCAACTGCCCGACACCACTCCAAGTGCTAGATCACTTGCATCACACATAAGTAAAAATTGCTGATTCCAATCCGGTGTGATCAAAATAGGTGCAGTAATAAGGGCCTCTTTCAAAACCTAAAAAGCAGTTAGATATTTTTCGTCAAAGTTAAAAAGAACATCCTTTTCAAGTAAGTGAGACAAAGGCTTGTAGTATTTTGAGAAGTCTTTGATAAATCTCCTATAAAATCCTGCGTGTCTAAGGAATGACCGCACTCCCTTCTCATTAGTAGGTGATGGAAGCTTCTCAATGGCCACCACCTTATCTCTATCCACATGCAATCCTTTGGCTGAAATATAATGCCCAAGAACAATCACATCTCTCACCATGAAGTGACACTTCTCCCAAATCATGATAAGATTAGTTTCTTGACATCTCTTCAAAATAGTAGATAGGTTAGACAAAAAAATATCAAAGGAAGAACCAAACATAAAAAAATCATCCATAAACATCTCCATGATCTTTTCTATCAACCCATCAAAGATGGACATCATGCATCGCTGAAATGTAGTAGGTGCATTACATAATCCAAAAGGCATCTTTCTGAAAGCAAAAGTTCTATAAGAGCAAGTAAAAGTAATCTTTTCTTGATCCTCGGGTCCAATCATGATTTGATTATAACCCTAGTACCCGTCCAAGAAGCAATAAAACTCGTTCTCTGCAAGACGATCGAACATTTTATGCATGAAAGGAATAGGGAAGTGGTTTTTGCATGTATTTTCATTCATTTTCCTGTAATCCGTACATACACGCCACCCTGCAGGAATCCTAGTGGCTAATGTCTCTCCATCATCAGCTATCACAATAGTCATTCCCCCTTCTTAGCTACAACATGCAATGGACTCAAATAGGGACTATCACTAATTGCATAAATAATTTCTGCATCTAACCACGTTAGGATTTGCTTCCTAATCACTTCTTGAATCGTGGGGTTAACCCTTTGTTGATTCTGAATACACCCCTTAGCTTCATCTAGCAACCTTATTTTATGCATGCAATACGATGGATTTATACCTTTCAAATCATTAAGAGACCTACCAATAGCAAACTTATACTTCCTAAGCACATCTAAAGACTCTTCAAGTTGATCATCAGTAAGGGAAGAAGATTCAATTACCGGATATGTTTAATCGTCACCTAGATAAGCATACTTCAAATGTTCCGGTAGTGGTTTCAACTTCTCCTTCTTTTCTTCCATCGGTGTATTCTCTCTATCCAATGGTAGGTACTGCCTACTCCACTTGACCTCTTCTAGCTTGGTTCTTTTTGGTTCATACCTATCATCAACAAAAGTAAGCAAGTTTTCAAGAAATTCAATACATACCTCATTGGAGAGCTCATCTAGCTCCGTAGTGGAAAAAGTAAGAGACTCGCCAAGCATGTCTCCAAGGGATCCTTTGAAAAGGATTAAGGGCATGTCTTCTTTCACGATCTCCTCCACCACATCAATGCTATAACACTTTTTCTCCATAGGCATCTTCATAGCTTTGTCGAGGTTGAACAGAACCTCTGATCTTTATCCATTCACAACCTAAGCTCCCCCTTTTGTACATCAATCATAGCTCCAGCAGTGGCAAGGAATGGTCTTCCTAAGATAAGAGGGACATTATCCTTGTCATCTTCTATCTCTAGCACAAGAAAATCCATAGGAAAGACTAGCTTCTCTACTTTCACAAGTACATCTTCAATCACACCCTTCGGAAAGGTTATAGACCTATTCGCCAATTGTAGAGCCACTGTTGTGGGAGCAAGTTCCCCAAACTTAGCTTCTTGAAAATAGACAAGGGCATCAAGTTGATACTTGCACCAAGATCACACAAAGCTTTTTGTGCCGGCCTCTTTCGAATCTCACATAGAATCGTGAAGCTTCCCGAATCCTTCAACTTTGTTGGAAGCTTCCTCTGAATGATTGGGTTGTAGTTCTCGAATTGATTGATAGTTTCAACCCCATTCAAGCTCCTCTTCTTCAGTATGATATCCTTTAGGAATCAGGCGTAGTACGACATCTCCATGATTGCTTCGGAGAATGAAATGTTCAAGCTTATCTTGTACATGATATCTTAAAACCTCTTGAAATTTTCTACCAATCCCTTTTTTACTAACCTTAAAGGAAACAAAGGAGGTATCTTTGTCTTAGGGATGCCCCATTCGTCACGTTCAACCTCATTTCTTTATCCTTTTCAGCTCTCAATCTCTTGGCTCTTTCCTACTTCTTCTCCCATATTTGTTCACTATTCTACTCTTGTAATGGTACTGGAGTGTTCTGAACAATAGGTGTAGCATTCGGCAATGAAATGGAAGATGATTTCTGTTGCTCGACCCTAGCTCGACTAATAGCTCGACTAGAATGGTCTGGTCGAGCTAGGTGGTACTGATGGAGCTAGGTGGTACTGGTCGAGCTGGGTGATGAGTATGTAAATTCATATAATTTGAGCTTTGATTCTTGTAATAATGACGTTTGATTTGATCCTAAGTGAAGATAAATCGAGATATGTAGTGGAAAGTCACGAATCAGGTGCATTTGAGGCCGTTTGAGCAGATTTTTGAAGGAAAATGGGTCAGAAGTTTTCAAAACCAGAAAAGGGATGTGTTAGGTACCTGATTCGACCAAATAGGGGATGGTTCGACCAACACCAATGGTCGAACCAGGCGCTGGAAGTTAGCAGAAGAGCTGTTCGACCACGATATTGTGGTTCGACCAGGCGTGTTGGTCGAACCGTGGTTGAACCAAAAGCCTAAAGAGAAGCAGTTATGGTTCGACCACGAAGCATCTGGTTCGACCAGCTGTTCGAGTTGAACCAGAAACCTGCCAATATGTTACAAACCAGTTCGACCAAGCCATGCGTGGTTCGACCAAGGTGTTGGTCAAATCAATACGTGAGAAACTTTTAGATTTGTATTTTTACACTTTCAGTATGTGTTTTCGCTCAAAAAGCTCATCCAAGGTCCATAAGAAGAACTAAAGTTATAAAAGGAAGACCCTACGTAGCTGACACCATACGTCATTCACCACCCTCATTCCACACAATATCCGAAACCTTACCATCATCCACGTAGCTGTGGAGAGAGATTCGTCTGTCAAATCAAGTTAGAACCAAGTGAAGATTTAAGATGGAGAGAGACACGACGGTGCCCGAATCTAGGGTTTACTTCGCATCTTAATTTATCTTGTAATTTTCATGACTATGGGTAAGATCTATCCAACCACCAAGATTGTTCTTTGATCAATCATGGGCTAGAACCGCTTTGGTAGTTCTAGGGTTTATGAAGGTTTTATGAGTTAATTAAACTTCCGTGTGTATACTCCGTACAACACTACTTGTGGTTTATTTTTAATAAGACTATGCATTTTTAATTCATACTCAGAGTTGTTTTGTGCATTATTAATTGTTATGTAGAGTCTGAATACATATCTTGATTATTGATTGAGTACATTCACTGTTGAGCAGAATTATATGTTATGATTCTAAGTAAGGGGACTCCGAAGTCTCATTAGAACTATCTTATATAAATACATGTTAATTGTATCTTATTCGGGTTGATAAGTGGGACAAAGAGAATAATTTCATAGTACCTATAATGGGAAATCATATCGGGTTAGAGTACTTAGTGCATGAGAAATAATTGATAGTGATAGTACCTAGAAAGGTGGGTGAATTATATCTCTTGCTCCAGGGATATTCACACGTGTCACACGCTTATTTGATTGTGTCTATAGAGTAGATTTGCATGGTTTAGTGATACATACTGCAGAGTTGGACATTGATACACGGAAGGAAAGTTAATGAGTAAAACTGGATGACCCGAAGGACTACCTAATCTTTCTCTTATTCACTCTCATTTAATCTTTACTGCTTGTTTATTTTAATTGTTCTTTTAATTATTTGTTTATTGGTTACTTAATCACCACAACTATATTCCCATACTAGTCTTAATAGGTTAGATTATAATTAAACTGATAATAATAATACGTCCTTTGGGTTCGATAATCAATTGGTTGCTTATCAAAGCTATAATAGCATCCTTAACACTTGGGGATTTGTATTGTGTGTTGAGAAAACGCTCACCAAGTTCTTGGCACCGTTGCCGGGGACGACATTAATTGTTAGTTTATTATTTCTAGTTTAATTGAGACTATATTATTCTTGTCTTTAATTTCTAACGCTTATTTTTCTTAGGTGTATGCTCACTATATCAAAGGTAGGAGAGTTAGTACCTTATAATCCAGAGATTGGAGCATCGTCGAGGAAGAAAAAGAAGAAGAAGAAGAACAAGAACAAGAATGTGGAACCAACTGCAGTTCTTAATTTAGGAGTTGAAGTTGACGAGCTGAACTCGTAAGCGATTGAAGCTGCGGCCGGAGATAACTCAGAAGCAGAAGCAGTCAACATGGCAGCGAATTTGGATAATCTTGCCATCCGTGAAGCCTTTTAAAACAACGGAGGAGGCAATGCGGGGCTATTAGAAGCAAGAGGGGCCGGAGCTGATATGATCTTCACCTTGCTCAGATAAGCATGATTGAAAGGAGTCCCTTTTCTAGGGGAACCTTTGAAGATCCTTAGCAACATCTGAATAAGTTCCTTGGTTATGCAAGTACACAAAAGAATGCAGGAACTCATGAGGATGCAAGGAAGATTATATTGTTTAAGTTCTCGCTTATTGAAAGGGCGAGAGATTGGTACGATACTCTTGATGCTGCTGAATGCACTACCTGGGAGCAATTGAAATTGAAGTTTTTGGAGCGATACATGCCACCTTCAAAGGTGTTTAAGATGAAACAAGAAATCAATCAATTTGCTATCGGTGGTAATGAAAAATTTCATGAGGCTTGGGACAGATTCAAGGACATGTTCAGAAAGTGTCCACAACATGAGCTATCCAAAGCTCAATACATTACCTTCATTTCTTTGAATCTTTATAGATACTGGTGTCTTTGACTGTGACTCGTCCTCCTCGAGGCTCATCGGAAGACATGTCTTTAAATTCATAAGAGTCACTAATTGAATGTCATTTGATATCACTTGACGCCATACTCAACTCTATATCATGAGCTCTTGTAGCTAGTTCTTCAATAGTCTCTGGCTGGATTCCTTAGAGGATATATCGCAAGCTCCACTACATTCCTTGAATGCACATGTTGATGGCAGAGATTTTGGACAATTGATCTTTGCAATTCAAGCTTAGATATCTCCGTCGATTAATATAATCGATTGCTGACTCTTCTTTCCACTGGCAAGTGTTAGTCAATTCGATCATACTAACAGTCCTTCGAGTGCTGTAAAAGTGATTGAGAAACTCTTTTTCCATTTGCCCCCAGCTGTCGATGGAGTTAGCTTCCAAGTCGATATACCAATCAAAGGCATTTTCTTTCAGTGAGTGGACAAATTATTTGAGCGTGTGATCATCAAAGGTTCCTAGATTGGCACTATTAATCTCAGTGAAAGATACACTCCTTGACGGATTTAATCTCAGTGAAGATGAAAGATATACTCAATTAATTACATGTCTTTGATTTACACTCCTTGACATGAGCAAAAACTGTTGCTCCTTGATACGAGCTAAAACTATCTAAAATATCTCATGTTAAGCTCCTTGACACGAGCTAAAACTATCTACATTACCTCCTTGATACGAGCTTAAACTATCTAAAATCTCCCAAGTCAAAGCTCCCTTACATGAGCGAAAATTGTCTACATTATGCTCTTTGATACAAGCTTAAACTATCTACACATTATGCTCCTTGATATGAGATAAAACTATCCACACAATGCTCTTGATATGAGCTTAAACTGTCTAACTCAAATTAAATCTCCTTGAGAAGAGACGAAACTCTCTACACATTACGCTCCTTGATATGAGTTAAAACTATCCACACAACGCTCCTTGATATGAGCTAAAACTATCTACATGTTACGCTCCTCAACATGAGCTAAAAATGTCCGCACAATATTCCTTAATACGAGTTTAAACTATTTAAAATCCTCAAGTTACATGATACTCCTTGATATGAGTATAAACTATCTACACATCAAATCAAATCTCTTTGGGAAGAGAATAAACTCTCTACACACAAAGCTCCTCGACATGAGTGAAAAATTTCCACACAAAGCTCCTTGACACGAGTATAAATTGTCTACAAGTTCAAATTCAAGACTCATTAACATGAGTATAAACTGTCAGCAAATTCAAGTTCAACGCTCCATGACGCATGAGCCTAAACTGCATGTTACTCCTGGTCCGCACGAGTATAAACTATGTATGACACCCACCAAAGGTAATTATACGTGGTTAAAGTGTTAATTCGCCCCACTCAGGTATTTTAAGTGGTTAAAGCATTAAATACCCTACTTTGTCTAAAGTGGTTAAAGAATAGTCACTCATGGTCTGCACGAGTATAAACTGTGTACAGGCCCCAATCCAAATCAAATCATATCCATTTGAACTACGTTATGACTTGATTCTCTGCGAAGAGGTACGTAGGCAGCTTAGCATTTTGTTGAGTTCAGTCATAATTCAAGTCATTCCCATCAAGTTGGTGAGGCAAGCGATGAGTTGAAGCATGAATTGACAAAGAGAAGACAGTGGTTGAAAAAAATTCAAGTGAAGAAATCCAGAAATGTTGGTGGTGTTTAGAGAAATCTGAATTCTTATTATGTTGAAGAAGATCCAAATTTCCAAAGATCTTGAAAATCCTGAAAACCCAGAGAACTCTGAAGAAACTTGGAATCTCTATGAAGATCAAGTTATTCTTCAAAGATCAATCTAGAGAAGCCACTGTCCCACCGAGCTTGCCAAAATTTGTAATAAATTTTTTTTTATTTATTAAATAATAAACACAAAAGAAATTACAAAGATAATCTAAGGCGGATTGAACTTAAGAATTGAGTAAATAGTCTCTAGCTATCCTCTGATTCCTCTCTTGAGTTGACTTCTTTGACACTATCAACTTTTGTCCGATCTCTTGGTGAGGTAATTCGTCTGATCTCTGAAAGGAAATACATTCTATTGGTATATCAATTTGGAAGCTAACTCCATTGACAGTTGGGGAAAATGATAAGTCGTAATTTTACCTCATTATTTTAGATGAATTCATATATATTATTATGTGAGTTGTGAATTATTTAGTGTAATTACGACTTATTTATATTTTTCACACTTGAACTTTAATTATTTTATTTCTTATTGAAACAGGCCAAAATAGAGATAAATTATACCGTCACATTAATTTAATTTTGTGTGACTGTTACAATAGTCTTTATGCAGGAAAAAAAGAGTTGACCAATTAAATTAAGGAGAGATTTGATTTGAAAAGCATAAGGAAACTTACCAAATTGGAAAGGATTCAATGAACCTGAACACTCTTCAAGAAGGAAAGAAATCAATTAGATTTCTTGGGGGACAAAAAGATAAACAAGGAGAATATATACATCAGGATCCCACGCTACACAGGGGTTCTGCATCTCACGTAGATTGGGGGGAAGAGCTTCACCATCAAGAATACGAAGAACATCGGTTCTTTTATTTAATTTTATAGTTTAATTATGTAATTTGTTTTTAGTCCGAGGGTTGTGAACCTCCCGTAGAATTATATATTTGATTGTTTGAAATTTTATGTTGCGAACTTTTATATGAATTTATCTTATTGCATGCACTGAATCGATTTTATAATAGTTTGATAATTATTTTAGACTGGCTATCTAGATTAATTGTTAAATTATTTATTGTTATTTCATGATCCATGATCCGTAATTGTTGTGAGGATTGAATTGAGTAGCGAAATAGAGGAAGGCCATCTAGGTGTAATAAGATCTAGGTTGTATGATTCCTAGCCGGTTTTCATAGCCTAGTAATTCTATGTTTGGAGGCTTAATGCATTTGCGAGTTTGAATCCATAGGGCCACTCGTAAATGTTCAATTTAGTGGTTATACCCTAATTGATGATCTTAAGAACATTCAGGTTAATTTAGTCGTACCATTAGCCTAGGGATTTGAGTTTATATAATTGTTGGCATGTTTAATTCTTGAGATTTTATGAATTAGGATGTGGGAGGGGATCAAATCCTTGGACTAGGTTTTCAATTTATTTGTTATCTTAATTTTAATATTTCTTGCAATTTTAATTATTTATTTCATGTTAGTAGTTGTTAGAATTCAATTCAATCCCTCCTGTTACATATGAAAACACATTAGATTCAATTAAAGTTATATTATTTCCTGTGGGTTCGACCCTTGATTCCCTACTACATTCTTAGTGGGTTTGTTTGGAAAATTATAAATATTATTTTTGGGTGCCTGCGACAACAAACTAAATTTTTGCGTCATTTCCGGGGAGTAATCCCAAATTTTATTGAATTTTTTGTGTTTTTGTTATATTTTTTTAAATTCTGTCCAGCAGCAGGTCAGTTCTGTTTTTATTTTTTTTTTAATTTTTGAGTTTAATCACTTTCTCCCCCTTGAAGGCTTAGTTCTAATGGATCGATATCATGGTTTTTATGGTCAGAATATTCAGCCATGTAGAGTTTGTGCAACCACACTCTTTTCCACTCATGATTGCCCATCCTTGATTAATAGATTAGCGATGAGACGAAGAAATGAATATTGGAGTGCTAATCAACAAAGGTATTGGAATGATCAACCATATGTCAACACTTGCAATCAAGGGTGGTATAACCCCCATAATTCCCGATATATGGACTACTCATATGATCAACCATATAGTTTTCAAAGGCGTGGCTGTTATGAGCAAACACCACACTCCATCAATAATAATGAATGCTATTATGAGGATGATGGTTATAATGGTGATGAATATAGTTCGAAGGCTTCATTGGAGTCCTTGGTGAAACGGATGAAAATTAGTAATTTGATATTTCAACAAGGAATCCAATTGATTCTTTGGAGTTTGGAGCGCTAATGTAGCTAATTAAGGACTGAGGTTGAACGTATGGTGGCACAAGAAAGTACAAATCATGAGGAATGTATTGAGGAGTCCACCCATGATGAGAATTTGAAGATGGAAACCGAAATTAAGGAGGTTGAGTGTGCTGAAAATTCTACAGAATTGTTGCAGAAAAATCTCTCCGCAGAAACTGACACTGAAACCTTCAGTGTTATGCCTGCTGAAATTAAAAAAAATGAGGTAAAATCATCCGAATCAGTTTCCATTAATTCTGATTTGTTTTCATATCAATACAGGATGGAAAAGGTGGCTGATATCCCTCAAGTAAAGGAGACAATTGAAGTGTTTTATATTGATAAGATTAGTGAACTTTATCTTGAGGCGATCAAACAAATTTCGATGGAGCTTTGCATAAAACGATTGACCAAAAATCATGCCATTTTGAAGAGAGAGAACACTTCTCGCAAACCAATAAAACATGTATATTGGTTTGAATACTTTACTCCCATTATGTGAAAAGGGAAGTGAACGTCGAGCTAACAACGTTAAGAAAAGACGCTTGTTGGGAGCCAACCCAACTTAGATTTTTATTTATTTGTTTTTTCTTAATAAATAATCTTGTTCTTTGGTGTGTGCTTACTTGTAGGCTATGGAGCAAAACTGTAATGGTGTGGTTGACATTTTTGGAGAAGAAAAAAAAATCCCAACTTGTGGTTAATCACATGGAGTTTAATTCGGTGACTTTTTTCAACTCTTTCACTTATAATTTACCCTTGAATTTTATTGTGTTTGTTTGCTTGAGGGCAAGTAAATGATTAGGTGTGGGTAGGTTTGGTGTATTAAGTGGTATTTGAAGTTGAAATATTTTTGTTTAATTACATGTGCATATGGAAATTCATTTGGGATCTTGTTTTACACTTGTGCACATTTGAAGTTGGTGTTGGATTTATGGTGAAATTGTGTCTTTGATATGTGAAATTTTTGGCTTGACAAGAGAGTTGAATTTGATGTACCATACTTGTGAGTTGATGGATTTGTCTTGTTATTTTTGTGATAAATGTGGAATAATTTTTGTTTGAGAATTCATGGAAAAACTACCCTTCTTGTGAGCTTTGAGCCTTAAAGAGCTATCATCTATATAAGCTCTATTATTTTCTTGATTGAGTGCAAATTAGACTTGATATTTACATTTTAGAACTTGCTCCTTGAATGCATTTTGAGATCTTACATTTGAGCATGTGTATTTAAATGATAAAGGCACCTAAGCAAACCATATTTTGGCCCTCTTTTTATCTACCCAATGCGCTAAACCTTTAGGAGAGCCAAGTTGAGCCTAGCCTTTTCTTTGATTGATGAGCATATTAATTTAGCCATATTCCATTTCTTTCTTGAACTCCTCCATTTGAACCCCTACTATTTTTCTACTTGTGAAAATCATTGAGAATATTTATTGAGATTGGATTGAAACCGAAGGGAAATATTTGGAAAAGAAATGGAGAAAAAAAAAGAGGAAAAGAAAAGAAAGGATGACAGATTGAAAAAAAATTGGTTGAAAAAGAAAGAAAAGAAAAGAAGAAAAAAAATCTGAGCATGAAAAACACAGAAGAGAAGCTAGAAATTGCTGCAAAATTTTTCTATAAAGACATTGAAACGTTCAGTGTTGCCCCTATTTTTTTCGAAATATGCAAAAAACCAGGTGTGGGTTGGGGGATGTATTGATAAAAAACAGAATTTTCATACAAGAAAATGAAGGAGGAGATGTGGAAAATGTTGAGAATGACAAGATGTATCGCTTTGATGTACGTTTTATATGATTAACATAATTTGCAAAGTGGTAAATTTAGCCTTTCTAATCCTTTTTATCCCAAGCTCCATTACAACCATTTTAAAGTCCTTTTCATATTTGCACCACGCTCATTGAACTTATGGAGATTTGATTTGGGAGCAAACTTATGGTAATGTCTTGTCTTGTTTAATTTTGAGTGTTTTGCTACCCTTACATATACTTGAGCGTTATTGAGTGAAACCATTGTGAGACCATGAATTCTTAACTTCTTTATCTTACACAAGTTGCAAATATTTGTGAGACATTCTACCACTCATTTGTATTTGGTGTATCTTATTTGGTCTCTCTTGGAAGTGTCATTGTTTTGCTATCACTTGCATATGATTATCATTTTTCCTATACTTTGTTTTTGGTCTTGTTTTGCTTGAGGACAACCAAAGGTTTAGTTGTGGGTAGTTTGATAAGCCGTAATTTTACCTCATTATTTTAGATGAATTCATATATATTGTTATGTGAGTTGTGAATTATTTAGTGTAATTACGACTTATTTATATTTTCACACTTGAACTTTAATTATTTTATTTCTTATTGAAAAAGGCCAAAATAGAGATAAATTGTACCGTCACATTAATTTATTTTTGTGTGACTGTTACAATAGTCTTTATTGCAGGAAATAAAGAGTTGACCAAGTAAATTAAGGAGAGATTTGATTTGAAAAGCATAAGGAAACTTACCAAATTGGAAAGGATTCAATGAACCTGGACACTCTTCAAGAAGGAAAGAAATTAATTAGATTTCTTGGGGGACAAGAAGATAAATAAGGAGAATATATACATCAGGATCCCACGCTACGCAGGAGTTCTGCATCTCACACAGATTGAGGGGAAGAGCTTCACCATCAAGAATACGAAGAACATCGATTCTTTTATTTAATTTTATAGTTTAATTATGTAATTCGTTTTCTAGTCTGAGGGTTGTAACCTCCCGTATAATTATTTATTTGATTGTTTGAAATTTTATGATGCAAACTTTTATATGAATTTGTCTTATTGCATGCACTGAATCGATTTTATAATAGTTTGATAATTATTTTAGACTGGCCATCTAGATTAATTGTTAAATTATTTATTGCTATTTCATGATCCATGATTCGTAATTGTTGTGAGGATTGAATTGAGTAGCGAAATAGAGGAAGGCCCTCTAGGTGTAATAAGATCTATCTTGTATGATTCCTAGCCGGTTTTCGTAGCCTAGTAATTCTATGTTTGGAATCTTGATGCATTTGCGATTTCGAATCTATAGGGTCTGTTTAGTGTGAAAATCTACATGTTTTAGAGTCCGATTAAGCACTGTTGTGTGGAATTTATATCCTTATTTGAGCCTCTTTTGGTTGAATTGCATATATTTGTGTTACAGATGCTTGTGAGGCACGACAGTCCTCCTGGCCGGCAGGAGTTGTGCCATGCTGTACCAAATCCTACTTTCGCCCGATTTTGACCCCGACTTTCGATTTTGCTCTTTTTAAATAAAATAACACCTCACAAGCATCTAAAACAAAAATGTGTGGAATTCAACCAAAAGACACTTCCTGCGAAGTTGAAAGATTCGGGAAGCTTTACCATACTTTGTGAGATTGGAAAAGGACAAGCTAAGAGAGTCTTATGTGATTTGGGAGCTAGTATTAATCTGATGCTACATTCCGTATTCATTAAGCTTGGTTTGGGGGAGCTGAAGCCAACATCTGTAGCATTGCAGCTTGCTGATAGATCCTTGACCTACCCAAGGGGGGTAGTTGAAGATGTCTTAGTGAAAGTTGGAAAGTTCATATTTCCAGTGGACTTCATTGTGCTAGACATGGAAGAAGACGAAGATGACAGAGTTCCTCTAATTTTGGAAAGGCCGTTCCTTGCGATTGCAGGAGCGAACATTGATGTGAAGAAGGGGGAACTGAAATTGTAAGTTAATGATGAAGAAGTCGTCTTTTAACTTGAGAGAGTTATGAAGTAGCCTATTGATATGCAAGAGTGTAGAAGCATCAAAGAAGTAGAGAGAGCCGTGGAGGAGAGCTTGTCTTTGATCATATCTAAGGATCCTGTGGAAAAATGCCAAAGCGAACTTCTAACTCTTATTTCTACTGATTTTGATGATAGGTATGATGAGCTTTCTATTGGTTACATTGAATACTTATAGAAATCTGATTATAGGAATTTAACAAGAAAGCTTAAGCCAAATGCTGAGAGCCTCAAGGTTGCAAGTGCAAGAGAAACAACACCTTTAAAGGTGGCGGAGGATGTAGTAGTTAAGGTTGAAAAAAAGGATGTAGACAAAGAGAAGACGGAGAATTATTCCAGACAAGGGTTTTTCTTCCTTATTTAATTTCTTATTGTTGATTTATAGACTCATGGGTAAATTTTTATCATTTACCATGGTTGTTACTTGTAACACCATGGGCTAGTTTCCTCTTGATAGTTTTAGGGTTTGAAAGTTTATCATGTTGATTTGAGATTTTAGACATCTATGATGATAATTTTTTGCAAAATATTTATTCCTTATTGACATTTTATTTTAGACTTATATAATCATGTTTCTTAATTTTTATGATATTATCATTGATTGATGTATGATTGAGTGTGAATGTATTCCATGATTATATTTGTTATTTCGTGACAATTAAAGGGGATTGACCAATATATAGCCTTTGATTATTTGACCATCAATATAGGATACCTTATTATCTTTGCATGACCATTGTTAAAGAGAAATATGGTAAGGAACAGGATAGATCTCTTGCACTAGCCTATATGGAATTTTGCATGTGAATCGCCTAGAAAGCAAATAAGGGGTTGTGGGTATTTAATTTCCTTAGTACCTAAAGGGAATAGGGAATTATCTTATTAATTTGGTCCTAGGAATTTATGTTCTTTAAAATTGTTAAATCTCACTTGTCCATGAGTGATTTAGCATGCTTAAGTGATCGTTCCTATAAAATTCTGCACTATTTGATTCACTTGTCTATTTGTCTTATTTCACATGATAAATTAGATTTTCCTAAAACTATCTTATTCTTGTCTCTTGAAACACCTGTGATTGAGTGCGACTTCTATTTATTTATTTTGTTTAGTATTTATTTTCTGCAATATTAGTTAATAATTCCAATTCACAAAAGTTTTTTATGTCTTAATTATTAGTGGTGACAGTTAGTTAGTGTATATCTTGTTTAACTCTAATCCCTTGAGTTCGATAATAGACTTGGTCACACGCTTATTTGCAATTGATTCCCTACACTTGGGGACACGGAAAAAGGTGAACAAGCAAATGACGCCATTGCCGGGGATTAGATTATTTAATTAGGAGACCACTAAATTATTTGTTATCACTTTTAATTAGGAATTTTTTTATTGCTTTTATGTGTGTTGTTTGGTCTAGAAAATTTTATTAGGTGCCTCTTCGTCAATGTTATTCACTTTTTACAAACTTAGTTTCTCACTTAGTTTGAACTAAGTTTGGGGGGTGGACGTGCATTCCAATGTCTTGAAGCATCGAGGTAAGTTTTCTTCACTTGTGTGTGATGCTTAGAGATTGATTTTTTTAGAATTTTTGAAATTTATTTTGAATTTTTGAATTTTTTTGCGAATATCCAAGTGTCTTGTTTGTTTTGTTTTATTTTCCTAGATTTGGAGTGTGGTTAATTTTTGATTGAATTTTTTAGTTTCTCCTATGATTTTACTGATATGTTCTGATTGGTGATGAGATGTGTTTGAGCTTTAATGATTATGAAGGATATCGGAGTTGAAAAAGAAGTGAGTTCTATCTGAGGCCTACGCCTGACCGAGTTGAATAACTCGAGGAGCTTGCAAGATGTGGAGGAGATAAATCAGGTGCCTTCGTTTCCTTATTTAATTTTTATGTGATAGATTGTTTTGATTCTTGAGTAGTTGAGGTATTAAATTTTGCGTTTTTGGGTATGTGCTTAGTATGAATTTATTTGTTAGATTTCTGCCAGAAATTCATATGCTCTTAAAATTGATGAAGGAATTGCACTTAAGTTATACTGTGATATGAAGTTCTATGTGTACTTGTGAGTATTGCTTACCATGAAGAGTGCTCTGTTACTTGTTAAAAAAACCATGTGAGATTTTGAGCCTTATTCATGTACATAAACACATGATATTTCTTTCTAGTGAGTATCATTCTTGTGTGTGTATTCTAGAACTTGACTCTTGTCTTACTTGAGACTACATGTTATGTTAGATGATGGGAGATGATTTTAGGCCATCCTTGATTATTATGAGTTACTTAGCCAAATAATTCCCTACCATATGATTGTTTATCCGTAGTTAGCCTCGTTGAGCCTAAAAACCTCATTCTTTGGCAACCTAAGAGAAATAACCACTTTGAGTAATCCGAATTCTTTTGAGCCTTGATTGTCCGTCATGAAGGAGAATTAATGGCATTTCAAAGTGTGTTGATGGAGTTTGATAACAGCTTGGGAAGGAATAAAATTGGTGTTGAAACAATGATTGAGCTTGAAATTGCATCTAAAAGAAAATCATGGAGTAGTGCTTAAATCTATTATTCTATTGAAACAAATACCCTAGGGTAGTGCCCGAAATTGGTACCCTATGGAGGATGTGAAAGGTAGTGCCCAAAACTGGTACCTCAAGAGAAAGAAGAAGAAAAGGGAAAAAATGTATGTTGTGCGTGGAAGAGAAAAATTGAAGAGAAAAGGGAGGATGATGTGCTTAATTGAAGTGACGAAGAAGAATGAAAGATCAAGAGGGAACGCGCGCTTGATTGATCCGAGTTTTGAGTCACTTATCCATATATTTCCTACCTTAACCAAAGAGTCAAACAATACATCCAAATAAAAGTCCTTTTTGATTTCATTATCGAATTATACTTTAAGTGGTAGAGAGTTTGAGATGTTTGGCAAGCTTATGGTTATGCATGCACTTGAATTGACTTTGAGCGTAAATACCATGCCCCATAAGACGGAGAATTATTCCAAGCAAGAGTTTTTCTTCCTTATTTAATTTCTTATTGTTGATTTATAGACTCATGGGTAAGTTTTCATCTTTTACCATGGTTGTTACTTGTAACACCATGGGCTAGTTTCCTCTTGATAGTTTTAGGGTTTGAAAGTTTATCATGTTGATTTGAGATTTTAGACATCTATGATGATAATTTTTTGCAAAATATTTATTCCTTATTGACATTTTATTTTAGACTTATATAATCATGTTTCTTAATTTTTATGATATTATCATTGATTGATGTATGATTGAGTTTGAATGTGTTCCATGATTATATTTGTTATTTCGTGATAATTAAAGGGGACTGACCAATATATAGCCTTTGATTGTTTGACCATCAATATAGGATACCTTATTATCTTTGCATGACCATTGTTAAAGAGAAATATGGTAAGGACGCCCTAATCCAATTCCTTTGGTACCTATACAGGATAGATCTCTTGTACTAGCCTATATGGAATTTTGCATGTGAATCGCCTAGAAAGCGAATAAGGGGTTGTGAGTATTTAATTTCCTTAGTACCTAAATGGAATAGGGAATTATCTTATTAATTTGGTCCTAGGAATTTATGTTCTTTAAAATCGTTAAATCTCACTTGTCCATGAGTGGTTTAGCATGCTTAAGTGATCATTCCTATAAAATTCTGTACGATTTGATTCACTTGTCTATTTGTCTTATTTCGCATGATAAATTGGATTTTCCTAAAACTATCTTATTCTTGTCTCTTGAAACACCTGTGATTGAGTGTGGCTTCTATTTATTTATTTTATTTAGTATTTATTTTCTGCAATATTAGTTAATAATTCCAATTCACAAAAGGTTTTTATGTCTTAATTATTAGTGGTTACAGTTAGTTAGTGTGTATCTTGTTTAACTCTAATCCCTTGGGTTCGATAATAGACTTGGTCACACGCTTATCTGTAATTGATTCCCTTCACTTGGGGACACGCAAAAAGGTGAACAAGCAGGGTCACTCGTAAATAGTTAAATTTAGTGGTCGTACCCTAATTAATGATCTTAAGAACATTCGGGTTAATTTGGTCGTACCATTAGCCTAGGGATTTAAGTTTATATAATTGTTAGCATATTTAATTCTTGCGATTTTATGAATTAGGATATGAGAGGGGATCAAATCCTTGGACTAGGATTTCAATTTATTTGTTATCTTAATTTTAATATTTCTTGCAATTTTAATTATTTATTTCATGTTAGTAGTTGTTAGAATTAAATTCAATCCCCCTGTTACATTTTAAAACACATTAGATTCAATTACTGTTCGATTATTCCCTGTGGATTCGACTCTTATTTCCCTACTACATTCTTAGTGGGTTTGTTTGAAAATTACAAATTTTATTTTTGGGTGCCGGCGACAGCACACCAAGAAAATGGAAAAAGTATTCCTCAATAATTTCTATAGCACACGAAGAATTGTTAGCATGATGGAACTGACAAATACTCGTCAAAGCGATGAAGAATATGTCATTGCCTACATCAACAGATGGAGGAGCCTAAGCCTCAATTGCAAAGAAAAGTTATTAGTAACTTCAGCAATTGAAATGTGCATTCAAGGGATGCAATGGAATATTCGCTACATACTTCAAGGAATTCGACCTAAAATTTTTGATGAGTTGGCTACAAGAGCTCACGACATGGAGTTGAGTTTGACATCAAATGACATCGAATGGCCCTCTATTCAAGACTCTTATGAGTTTGAAGACATGTCTTTCGATGAGCTCGTTGAAGATGAACCGCAAGCAAAAACTGCGGTGTCTATAAAGATCCATAGAAAGGAAGTTGAAACAAGGGAAAACAGCGCATCCCTAGATTGGGGGTAGTGAACTGTAGATAAATCAATTTATACTCCTTGACATGAGCGAAAACTACCTGCATTACGCTCCTTGATACAAGCTTAAACTATCTGAAATCTCTCATGTCCACATTAAACTCCTTTATATGAGCTAAAAATGTCTACATATTACGCTCATTGATATGAGCTAAAACTATCTAAAATCTCCACATGTTATGCTCCTGGATATGAGCTTAAACTATTTACATGTTACGCTCATTGACACGAGCTAAAACTGCTCCTTGATATGAGTATGAACTATCTACACATCAAATCAAATCTCCTTGGGAAGAAAATAAACTCTCTACACACAAAACTCCTCGACATGAGTGAAAAATGTCCATACAAGGCTCCTTGACACGAGTATAAACTATCTACAAGTTCAAATTCAAGACTCATTGACACGAGTATAAATTGTCAGCAAATTCAAGTTCAACGCTCCATGACGCACGAGCCTAAACTACATGTTACTTCTAGCTTGCATGAGTACAAAATGTGTACCCCCTATCCAAACCAAATCATGTTCCTTTGAACTACGTTATGACTTGATTCTCTTTAAAAAGATACGTAGGCAGCTTAGTACTCTGCTAAGTTCAGTCATAATTCATGCTATTCATGTCAAGTTGATGAGGCAAGCAATAAAATGCAATCACGTTGATCAAGAATGGATTGTCGCAATTTGTTCGCTTCAACACAAAAGCGTCCGTGAACAAAATGCGAGGGGGCATTTGTAGGCACTTGAATTTTATTGTCTATTAAAGGAAATATGTGGCAATTTAATGCAATATTTATCAATTAATTATTTATTTATTAAGGGATTTAAATAAATAAATTTCTAAAATAAATTAGTGAATAATTGATAATTGGGACAGATCTAGTCAAATAAGCCCAAGCCCGCAGAATTAAGTCAAATCAAGGATCAACCAATCAAACTTCGTTATACATGAAAAGGCCCAAGCCCACAGAATCATGTCAAATTAGCCCTAGACTAATCAATTTGCGAGTTATTTATGGGCCTTTCTCACTCTTCACCTATATAAGGAGCCCTCCTCCATTCATTCCAGACATATTAAAACATCTGAAGGCGCAGATGCTTCTTAATAGATCAAGAATACGAGCAGTGCTCCCTTGAGATCTTCAAGCATCTTCAAGTCAAAAACAATCTCTGATTAGAGATCAAGGTGCTAAGCCCCTTCGCTCTGGCGTTCTTCCAGACATCCGCCTCCAATCAGAGATCAAGGTGTTAAGCCCCTCCATTCCGGCGTTCTTCCAGCCATCCTCCTCCGATCTGAGATTAAGGGGTTAAGCTCCTCCGATCCGGCATTCTTCCAGCCAACCACCTCCGATCAGAGATCAAGGTGCCAAGCCCCTCCGATCCGGAGTTCTTCCAGCCAACCGCCTCCGATCAGAGATAAAGGTGCTCAGCCCCTCCGATCCGGCATTCGTCCAGCCAACCTCCTCCAATCAGAGATCAAGGTGTCAAGCCCCTCCGATTCGGCGTTCTTCCAGTCAATGTTCAATCCGAACAAAGGCTCAACACCTACAGATCAATGTTATAAGACTACACATCAGAGTTCGAATAAGCTTCATCTGAAGATCCGGCTCAACACACACGCTGTCAACACAGTCAGCATACACTCCAGTCAAAGAAGTCAATGTCATCACACAAAAGTCAAGTCAAGCTAAATTGGTTCGAGAGAAGAATCAGAGAATTGATTGAGATTATAACTCGTTTACATTATCTTTTATATAAAATCCGTCTGAATTATCTTTGTACATCTTTTTGTGTTTATTTTATTATAAATACAAAATTTGTTGTTACAAATTTTGGCATTCTGAATTTTTTTATTTTTCCAAAATTGAAAATAATAAAAAAATAGGTTTAAAACTTAAATTGAAGAAATGAAAACATAAATTACCAAAGATCGAAAAATTGGAAAATGAAGTCGTTTACCCAAATTCTAGGGTTCTTCTTCCAATAGTATCCGATGACCCAAATTCTAGGCTTCATCTTCGGAAAGTTTAAGCCAATGTTTATGGTAAATGCGGTGTAATACGGGTATAAGAGAAGCAAGATTCGGAATCGAGGCTACATTTCAGTCTGGATAATGCATTTTGTGTGTAAAAAAGGGACGATAAAGTGGAATACTCCAGCATATGGTATGCTCAACTTTTTTATTATTTTTTTCTTAGTTATAGGGTGTTGTGCTTGATGGTGATCCTGTGTTGAATAAAGATGTTGTGGTGGGTCAAAAACAATAAATGCTCCACTCCTGCTCATATTGATAGGTATAGGAATCTTTTTTCTTAATAGTAGTTGTCACAATCAAGAGTTCGACTGCTGTGCACCTGATGCACCGGTGTACTGGGCGATCTTAACTGTTAGATTATATTTTAATTAGATCTCTACCATCAAATAAAATACTACCTCCATCCCGTTACAACGTATGCTTTTTCTTTTTGCACATAGATTAACGAATATAATATTTTAATGTGTAGTAAGGTGAGAGAAATAATATTTTAATGTAAAGTGGGTAGGTGTATTAGTATGACATGTGAGCCCATGGAGAGAGAAGTAATTACTATGTGTGGGTCCCCTTTACCAAAAAGGAAAATGCACACCTTGTATTGGGACAAATGGAAAAACACGTACGTTTCAATGGGATGGAGGGAGTAAAATAATTAATTTCTTTTAAAAAAACTACGCACTCCCCCTATTTTAACTCACTAACCGCAGGTGCACCGGTTGTATTGCACAATCACCCTACAATCATATATTTTACATTGAAAAAGATGTTCTTAGTTGGGTATATACTATTGTTTTATTGAAAAACTGAATTTGTCTTTATGACATAGTAGCTTTAGAGTTTTTAATTGAACTTTACTTGGTTCTCACAATGTGGTGGGTTTTGGGTTAATTTATTATTCTAATAGTGGATTGTAAATAGGCGGTGATGATAAATTAATGTTTGATTTTGATTATGATTTTTGCAAACCTCTGTGGTGAAAATGTATCTGTAGTTTTCATTTTGGGGGAAAATTCACCGACAAAAATGTGACTGATTATGTGGATGCTAATATTATGGTTTTTGATTTGGTGAAGTGTAGTGAGATTAAGTATAAAGACTTAGATGAGTATAGTGCAACGACAGATGTAGTAGGTCATAGAAAGTATTATCTGAAATTGGCTGAGGCTTCATTTGTGTTAACTGAAAAATGGGGATGATTGTGATGTTTGTATAGATAAGTTGTCTAGGAAAAAAAAGATGCATCTTATGGGGGAAGAAGTGGACTGTCTGTTGGCCGAAGAGATCCCTGATATGGTGGATACAACAGGGACTGATAGAGGAGGAGTCGGTGATGATGCCTCATCTTTTGAGGATCCTGATTATGTCATAGGTCTAGAGATTATTGATGATAAAGATGATGATGTGGCATTTGAGAGTAATGTTGAAGCTGATATTGAGCAGTATGTAGAAATAGACCATGACAACATTGTACAATCCTATCATTTTTTATGAGTAGTTCATCTAGGGTTGACCAATCTGCAGGGGGTGCAAAAGTTGAGAGGGGTGAGTCATCTGGATTAGCATAGAAGGGGACCAAGAGTAAGCGCAAGGGTAAGAGAAAAAAGGCAACAAAGCATAGAGGGAGAAAGACGAGAAAAAAAGTTGCATGGCAATGAAGATGTAGTTACTGAAGAGGTTGAGACTGATGAAACAAGTGAAAATGAACCAAATGTAGTTGATGATTGGATGGTTTCTATAGGGCTAGGATTTTGGATTGAAAATATAAAACCTACCTATCCTGCCTTTAACCCCAAAACCACATTTTCACCTTGTTTTACACTAACCCAAGTATTTTCAGGAAAGAAAGAGTTGAAGTTGGCTGTTGAATCTCTTGTTATTAAACAAATGAGGGATGTATGTTTCCCTAAGAGTGATTTAAGAAGGATTTGCTGCAAGTGCAAGAATAGGAAGTGAAAGTTTGAGATACATGCACTTAAAAGCAAGAATGAAATGTCTTTTCAAATTAGAAAATATGTAGAGAAACATATTTGTGAACTAGAAGGTTTCACGCATGATGTCATCACTGATATGATATGTCAAATCACAATACCACAAGCATATTGAGCCAAGAGGCTAGCAGATATAAGGGGACCTGAATGCACAATATGTAAAGCTATGATCCTATGTGTAGGAGCTCAGGAAAACAAATCCTGGATCAACAATCATTTTTGGGACAGAGGTGCACAATAAAGTGACTAGATTTAGCAAATTGTATGTTTGCTTTGATACTTTAAGAAAGAAGAGGATGGTTGTAGAGTACCTGTAAATAGAAAAGAAACTTGGAAAAGGCTTGGTTGATGAAGAAGTTACAGAAAGGGCGGTTGAACGAGCTGATAAAAAATGGGACAACATTTGGATGAGATTTCAATTAGAAAATCATTGGTACAATAATTACAACACATTCAACTTATTTAATTCACTTATGTTGCTCCCTAAAACATTTATCATATTTAACTTCATCTAAGATGAATCCACCCAAGTTTACCAATAGTGCAAATGATGATAGCCTTACTCCAATGCCTACGCAACAAAGTGGTGTCACAACTGTGCAATGGTTTAAAGTCAGTTTCCCACCACTTCAACAAGGTCCATCAATATACCAGAAGCTCCAGCTCCTACACCATTGCAATAAGGTTTTACGATAGTACAGTGGTTCAAGCCTCTGGTTGGCCAAAGCTTAGATGCTTCTCTACAGAGAAGAGTTCAATCAGTTCCTCTCCTCCATTCATACATCCACCAAATCATTGATGAGGAATGTTATTCAAGTGGATGAAAACTTGGGTAATATTGTCATGGTGGATGGAAAAAAATATGTAGACTTGTCAAGTAAAGGGAGCAGTGTTGGAGATAGAAAGGGCAAGAAGAAAGTTTGAAGTATCCTTCTATCTTATTTACATTCTAGTAATTTTTGTTTGAATCAACTTTGGAGTCTGAGCAACAATGACTCTTACTTTTGATTTTAGGATGACGTTGTGGTTGGATGTCATTTGAATTGTGTTTATTGGTGATGCACAATGATTCTTTTGATGGGTTGATGCAATGTAGAACAATCCCTTTTTGTGTATGATGAGTTGATGAAATGTAGAACACTACCTAAGTTTTTTTTATTTTGAATGTAATTAAATTACATTAAATATCATATTGATTGATAAGTCATATTTTAACATGATTATTTGGTGGGAATTCAAGTCTATTTGATTGAATTATATGTTCTTTATGAGCTAATATTGACTTATCTTGTTTTAGGAAGATAAATTCTTTAATGTTATAATTTAATGTGGAAACAGGCTATTAAGTGGTAGAAAACCTTTCTGCCAGTTTAACCAATATTGTGTTGGATTGAATATTAAAAGTATAGCTTTTGTATGAACAATGTTATAAAAATTCATTTAAAATGAGAATAATATGATCAAATGATTGCGTCTTATAATTTATTTATATATCGATACAATAGTCCACTTACTTTATACTGTAGATAATATGTTGTGCGACAACACACGGAAGATCATATTATCAGTTTCCTTATTAAGTATAAACAGATGTTCACAACCGAGATAGATGGGGACTCTCTATCGGGATGATTGTAGTATGATTTGGTATTAGTTTGTCTTGACTATAGAATCACATTAGTGCACTTTGTCTGTATTGAGTAGGACAGCTTGAGATCGTTCGATTTATACTGACTATATAGGAGAATTTGTTCTCAGTTATTATGGATGTTCGTGCTCTTAATACCTATACAATAACCTCGACACGTAAGGCAGTATGTATTTCTTTGATTCATCAATGGGTGAGATTTACATGTAATTAAATCAATAAACTTGGTGAGTTGGGAAATAGTGTTGTTTCTATGGTGTGCTGTTGACTGTAAAAGGAATTCGTATCCGATATAGGTTGATGATGTCCCCTTGAGTAGCTCATAAGGATTATCATGTAAACCTAGCTGGTGGATTTAATTCCAGCATGATAATGAGGTTGAGTGGTACTACTCTCGGATGAGATATTAATTAATGGAGTTGTCAGTAACTTAATTAATTAATGGGCATTGTATATCTTAAACACGGGGAGACTAACGGGCTCATAATAAGGAGGAGCCCATAACATAATTATGAGATTAGAACGGTAGTGCAGTAATAATATTTTAGTGGTATATATTATATTATTATTGGACTTAAGTATAAGTTTTGGGCTAAACTTAGATACTTAAGCCCAATGGAGGCCCAACTCTAATTTCTCCTCATGGTCTCTGTTGTAGCCCATATATAAGTCATCTCAACTGTTCAGAAACCCTAACTGAATCACGCCTAATATTGTGAGGAAGGTGAGAGAACAGCAGATTGAGAAGATCTTGAGGATCGTCGCCTACACGACGTCAACATTGGACTTGGGAATACAGCAGAAGATCGAAATGTTGTTTGTTCCTGCTGTTTATCAACTTCCATAATTTTTATAAATTCGTGTGGAATTTCAAACTGTACGTGTGATACACTTTTGGAAAGCCATGGAAGAGAGGATCGTTTTGGCGTGTAGATCACTCAAATCGAAGATCTGATGAGAGAGTTATGCCCAAAACGGTGAGGTTGCGCGTGCTGCCGGCGAGAATTCATTCTCTTCTTCAACATACCCTGGTGAAAGGTAATATGATTTTATGTTCTTGCTTCTGCTGATATAGAATCGTATGGAATCCTAACGGTTCATGTTAACCAAACGATCGAACGCCAACATACTGAACCCTTCAGTTTCTATGGAGTCAAACAAAAATTCATAACAAATAAGGAAACAAATCAGCCAGCACACTTTCTACATATTTTCACACCCAAATCCCCTCCAAATCTGATGGATGCTCGATCATTGAGAAAAAAATACGCCACATTGATTCTGGAAATCAAGGAAAATACAGAAAGAATGCAATTAGTGTATACTAGGGACCAAGACATAGATCACTACAATATAAATGACTTTACATAACAAGCGAAAAATGTTATCTAATAGCTTAATAGTGTTATTATAGATGATAGATACCACTTTTAGGGGTGTCGTTGTTGCCCCTCTTACCTATTGTCTTATGTAACACTTTTTCTTAATATAGTACTCCATCCGTCCGCCCAAAAGGTGGGCATTCACTTTTTGCACGTGGATTAAGGAGTATTATTATTTAATATGTAGTTGGTAGTTGTATTAGTGAGGTGTTTGGGTCCCATGTATTTATTGTATTAGTGATGTTTGTGGGTCTCATGTGTTTAAAAAAAAATGTAGACCTTTGGTGCGGACGCCCAAAATGGCAAAATGTGGACCTATCTAGCGGACGGAGGGAGTAATACTTAATAAAAATATTACATTTACTTTAGTAACACTTCATAAATGTTACAACAAAATGTTTATGTAACACTTTTTATAAAATTAAAAAATAAAAGTGCAATTGTTTGGATTTGATCTCATGACCTATGAGTTATAATGTGTTTCATCTACCAACTTAGCTAGACCATCAATCATAACAAATATTAATTATTTATTTTATTATATACTCCCCCCGTTTGGTTCTAAGTTATCCATTTGCTTTTTGCACGTAGATTAAGGAGTATTTTTATTATATGTAAAGTGGGTAGTTGTATTAGAGGGAAGTGGTGGGCCATATTGTGTACTAGTTTAATAAATAGAAAAAATTGATATCTTTAAAGCGGACGCAAAAAATAGTAAAATGGATACCTTATAAGCGGACGAAGGGAGTATTTCATGTTTTTTATTTTCCTTTTTAAATAAACTTTTGTAGTTCAATATTTTAACCATTAACATAAAATGTAAGTAAATATAATTTAAAATAATTTTTCGTGATTAATATTTTTTTAATTTTATTAAATAATATATATTATAAAATAATATATATTATAAAATAAAATATATTTTATGTAATGAACTATATATACTTATTTTATTTTGTATAATTACATTAAACTAATATATTCAAATTTTTTTAGAAAATTATTAAAAACTATATATATAATTTATTTTTTAAATATGGGTAATATATATGTATATATATAGTAATTTAATATATATTTATATATACTTTTTAATAATTTTCTAAAAAAATTAACATATGGAGTATTTAAAATTCTATTTTAATTAGTATTAACATTTTAATTAGTATTTTTCTTATAAATATGGAGTATTTAAATACTATTTTAAAATATTATGTAAATAATTTATGTATGTAGAAGTGTTACTTAAAAATGTTACTTATGAATAAGTGTTACAATATAATGTTACCTTCGTAAAAGTGTTACATAAAATGTGTTATATATATAAAAGTGTTATATGCATGTGTTACATATTAGAAAAGTGTTAAATGTATGTGTTACTTATATAAAAAGTGTTACAAAAATGTTACATATCATGATAATTATAAAAGTGTTATTATTTTGTGTTAAATAAATTTAAAGTATTACTATGATGTATTATTTAATGTTACTTATGTTGTAGTATATATATGGGAGATTTCTAATCTCCAAGACAGATCGTGAATTCCCATGAAATCAAGAAGCAGCAGCAGTTGTCTTCTCCCAAGCAGAAATGAAGAACATTGAAGAACAATCGACATCCTGGTTTTAATATTTTTAATTTGTTTTTTAGTATGAACATACGGGGCTAATCCCCTTTTCAAGTTTAAGATTTCGTGAACCTCCCATTGAATGTTAATTTAATTATTAAGGATTTTTATATTGAATCTTTTGTGTGAATTTATTCCATTACATGATTTGAATTGGTTTATAGCGCTTTGATAATTATTTTAGACTGATCAACTAGATTAATTATTTAATTTCTTAATGCTATTTCGTGATCCACAATCCATAATTATTGTGGGGAATGAACTTAGTAGCAAATAGAGATTATTCACTCTAGATGTAATGAGATCTAGGTTGTATGATTCCTAGCCGGTTTTCGTAGCCCAGTAATTCTATATTTGGAGACTTAATGCATTTTTGAGTTCGAATCCATGGAGTCACTCGGGAATAGTTCAATTTAGTGGTCGTACCCTAATTGATAATCTTAAGAACACTCGGGTTGATTGGTCGTACCGTCAATCTTGGGATTTGAGTTTTCACATTAGGTAAGATGTTTAATTCCTATAATTAATTGATTCAGTAAACGGGAGAGGATCGTTGTCCTAAACTAGGCTATTCTCACTTAATTAATTTTCTAATTAATTTTCGTCTACTTCGCTATTTAAAAATTGAGTTGATTTATTATTTGTTCTATTTTCGATTTTTCTCAAACAAAACTCCCTCTTATTTATTTTATTTATTTTCAACACTTATATTTAATTTAAATTTCATTCTATTCCCTTGGGTTCGACCCGTACTTATCCTACTATATTTTTAGTGGGTTTGTTCGGAAACATTATAAATATTATTTTTGGTGGGCCGGCGACAGCCTAGCATTTGATCATTTAAGGGATTATGTTGTTGTTTTCTTTCTTTCTTTAATTTTTTCTTTTTTTTCTTAGCAACAATAAATATAATAAATTTACTCTTTTTTTTTAATAATGATCAGGTTTACTATATATTTAAAACAATGTTGCTCTATTTTTTGTAAACTTAAATGTAAAATGTTTCTAAAATTAAAAAATAGATCATATTATACCAATAACAAATTAATTGTATAATTGGATTAAAAAAAACTTTGCCTAACATAGCTAAACAGGACATCATGCTTCTTTATACATTACACACACCCTAAGTATCGCACCACTTTAAAAAAGGGGGACATTCTATGCAAAACAGACCATCATCGCTACATTCCAGTACCCCTACCACTTCAAAAAGTAAGTCCAATGCAATCTTATTTTACCCATTTGAATTGTCACACAAAACTCAACCCAAAACACACCATTCCAGAGCTACTCCTATATAAAAACCTTACCAACAATAGCACTAATTTGGATCAAACACATTCCAATTTCCATCTTCATTACAAGGTCTATTGTGAACTCTTTAGTTTATGCTTTCTGCATCTTCAATTAGCGTTTAACTTCTTCATTCTCTTCATCCAAATGAGCATTCACATTCTGTAACAATGTCAGCATTTCCTCTGGCTTATAGTTCACACTCAACAACTGTAAGTTCTCAGCCTTGAGGTCGTTCAAATTCGACTGATGTTTACTTACCATTTCTACATTGTCTGATTTTAGGATATTCAAACCTTTAACCAATTTCTTTAACTTTTCATTCGCACTCATGAGATGTTGATTCTCTGCCTTGAACTCATTCATGTTTTTAAGCAAACCTGAGATTATTTGTCTTGCTCGATCTTATAATGAAGGATTTACTCATTTGAAGAAATTGCAATATCTCAATTTCTAAAAAATTCACATGAAACGTTTTAATCAAATTCCTGACATCATAGAGACATTTTGAAATTACACTTCATTAATCGTAAATAATTTGGAGTAAGCTGATCGGATACCTTTCACACCTAAGAAATCATCGACCACAATCCGCATTCTTCCATAATGCAGAGATAACAGCCACCCGCTTGCAGAAGCAATAGACATTGGTGTGTTGTCGCCATACCCAAAAATATTATGTTTAAATTCTCCAAACAAACACACTAAGAATATAGTAGGGTAAGTAAGGATCGAACCCACGGGGAATAAAAGAATTTAAATTGAACTTTAAGTGTTTCTAAGTGTAACAAAAGGAGGGGATCGATTTATCTAACAACTAATAGACATAAAAAATAAAAGAAACAATTAAAAAAACAAAAATAATAAAATTGAAAGAACAAATAAAATTAAAACCTAATCCAAGGATTTGATCCCTTCTCGTTGCCTAATTCACTTGGATGAAATTTCTAAAATCCCAATATATTCATGAACTCAAGTCCCTAGGCTAATGGTAAGACCAAATTAACCCGAAATATCCTTAAGATTAATAACCTAGGGTACGACCTCTAAATTAAACTACCCTCAAGCGACCTAAAGAGGTTTGAACCTAAGAGTGCATTAAGACTTAGATATTAGGACTACTAGGCTATGAAAATGGACTACGAATCCTTACTTGACTTGGTTTCAAGTATAGACCTAGATTTTGTGATTTCAAGAGGTACTCCCTCACTTTGCTACTCAATTCACAAACATGTAATAATTACAAGTTGAAAATTGCTATTGAACAATCAATTACCTATTGAGATGACCAGTCTAAACAAGCAATAGAAAATCAAGATGTTAAGTCAATCACAAAATAAACTCGTAAAACATATTCGTAATTTTAATCATAAACAAACATGTAATTTATTCAACGGGAAGTTCACAGTCCTTGGACGACTATAAGAAAACTGTGAAATTCCAATAAAAAAATTCCAACAAAAAGCAAATTCGTTGGAAATTTTAGAGTTCCAACGAATTTTCCAATGAAACTTTAAAACGTTGAAAAATTCCCACAAAAATTCCTATAAAAATTTAAACCGTTGGAAATTTTCAATGTTAATTCCTACGAAAATTCCTATAAAACCTAAAACTGTTGAAAAGTTCCAATGAAAATTCCCATATAAATTTTTACCATTGGAAAATTCCAATGCTAATTCCAATAACTTGATAAACCGTTGGGAATTTCCAATAGAAATTCTAATTAAACTTAAGCCATTGGAAAATTTCAATTAAAATTTCATCGAAAAAAAGAGACCTTAATAAATTTAAATGTCAATTTATAACATAAATTATATATTAGTTAAGTTGAAAAATGATACATTGATATACTCAAGAGGTCAAGGGTTCAAATCTGAATAAATACATTTTTTTCATCATTGGAATTTATTCCAACGGTAATTCCAAAAGAAAATACCGTTGGAAAAATGTTTGAATCACTTTTAGATAAAAAAAATTCCAACAAAAAAATATCGTCGGATTCACCGTTGGATTTTAGAAACTATTGAAAATATTGTTGGAAAAATGACAATCCAATGGCACTTTTCCAACGGAAAAAATTAGTTGGAATATCTATTGGAATCATGAATTCCAACGATACAATATTCATTCTTTTTTTATAAAAGGTGAATAATTTAAGTAGAATTCAATACTTAAGTTTTATAAGTTTTTGTTGTCATAGAACAACCAGGATTCAACACCATACGAAATTCTGAATTTACTTGAGAAGGACATACTAATGAAGGTGTCTCCAAGGAAATTTGATACACCAAATTCATAGTCAGTTGTTTTGAAATTTTGCAAAGACACAATGTTCATTAAGAAGTAATTTCCTTCTTTTAATGAGAGAGGTATATTGAACGATTCGATAACTTTCTCAGTTTGTTAGTAAATACTATTTATCAATGCAAGTTTTATTATTGTATTAATTTCCTTTTCAATGTGTAGGATTTTAAATTTAGTAACAATGCTCAGACTGATGATAGTACAAGAATCTCCAGAGTTCGTTTTCAACATTCAAATCCTAAGACAGAATCTACTTATTCAAGAATTTGTATTTCCATTTTATATGAATAGTAATTTTGATAATTCAAAAATAGGTTGACTCAACATGCGATGATGTTGAATCACCAAATAGGATGCGTCGAAGAGATAAAGATGTCATCGACGTTGATGATGTGGACCCGAGTGCTAAGAGGTCATTGTTGGATAATTTTTCATCTTCAACGTCTTTGAGAAAGAACAAGTCAATCTCCATCAAGATTGAAAATGAATAATTCCATATGAATTTTGTGTCGGCTTAAGATTGATTGGGTTTCATTTTATCAGTTTTCTATTATTGCATGAATAAATTTATGCTTTCAAAGTTAGAGTATGATTTTCATAACAATCTATTGATTGAGTCCATTAATAAATAATGACTATTAATAATTATTATAATAATTTTTACTTAGATTTGTTTTAATTTTTCAGTTTAATAAATGTGTTTTTTAGTTTATTTTATAAATATAAATACAAGATCGTATTTATATACGAACATTTACGGTTACCTATGAAACATAATAATCTTAATTTTTTAAACACATGTGTATTACTTGCAAATTTATCATGTTCATTCAAAAATTCCTCATAATAAAGAAACACCACATACGTTCATGGTGGTCTGCACAATTGCATAGGGAGATAAGTATATTTACTTTTTTGCAAGAATTTTGTAGGCCCCAAGTGAAGCGAATTCCATATTTTTAAATAGATTATAAATTTATTTTGATGCATACCTTCGTGTTCCCTCCCTCATGCATACAATGTATTAGATATAATACCTGAGAACAAAAAATGCATACAAGGTATTTGATGAAAAGTCTGAGAACCAAAAAAATATGGAATGTTCTATAATTAATTAAATTCTGATAACCAATAATGATACTCATTTGGGCTTCTTCAAAGTATTTTAATATTTATTGAGCACTATTATGTTAGATTACATATCTAGTACATCGAGTTATGGACAACGAATTGCTTTTTACACATATGCATGTAAACTGTTTGAATAAATTCCTATATATTTTTGTATGAATATTATTTCACAAAGTCCATTTACACTTATGCATATAAATTGTTTCAATATATATTGTTAATATTTTATTTTATATATAAAAACAATTTACACTGCGTGTTGAATAGCATGTGATATAGATTCTTACTAACCAAATTTTTTAATTACAAAATTAAATGTATATGGATTCTTTCTTAAAGATTAATAGATTAATATATAATATATATATAGGAAATTTTAACATTAAGTTTTGATTGATTACCTTATCTTGCATAAATTAAGAGGTAAATTAAAATAACATTCAAATGCATTTAATACAGCATAATAAACATGTATACTCATATATGTATTGTGAATATCATTTTGTCTTCAGCATTCTATTCTTTCTTTCATGATCAAGAAATACATTTTTTTATGAGAAAGCTTACGAATTCAACTACAATAAACAAAAAAAGAGGAAACATATCAATGAGGATAAGGGTAAATTGTAGTGATAAATAAGATTATCACTACAACATTGATTCGAATCTTCATTATAGCTATAGTTTTTTTACAGAATGTTAAAATTTACGTTTGATTTTTGATGCTGTGAGTATGTTTTATTCATGTAGAAAATAGTATCAGACGTTCATTGGATATTGAATTTCAATATGAAGATGGAAATCTGAATTTTGGAACTAGCGGTAGCATTTATAAATCTAATCAGGAAAAACGATTAGCAAATGCATTATCAGATATTATAAATGGTTTGATGTATTTTATTATTTGATGTTTATATCAAATTTGAAAAAAATGCTTTCCCGGTATTTTTATTGTTAAATCAATTATTCATTAGTGTAGATCGTATATTAAAATATTATGTTTTCATATTTTTTTTCTTGAAGAAAATATTATTATGAAACTTTTACTTGTTATTTGTTTGGTTTGTATTTCTCAAGTTAACAAAACAAGACATCAGTCCAGTAGTGAGGTGCCGACAAAAAAGTCGAGTTTTAAATATGTATTTGGAGATATTCTATCCTTTAACAATGTTGGATTATCCCTTGCCACTCCACTCTTAGAAATTTCACTCAGTTAGTTTTGTTTTGGTTAGTTTATTTCATTTGTGTCAAAAAGTTTTGCAATAGTAGAACTCAAGGTATATTTAATTATAATGATAAGTTCATAGTTTAGAGGAAATGGTCTGCCTTATGAACTGTGATGTTTTCTATTATAATTTATTAATAGTATGTTCACCATTGTTAATTTATTTTGAATATAAGAGAATCTAATTATGTTTTATAGATCTGAATAACATAGTAGACTTAAATAATATAAAAGATCCACGAGTGGAAATTTTTCTGAAACATACAGTTGATCATTTCTCACGTCTTATTGATAAAGGAAAATCACCTGTTACTGAATCCTGTGACATTTCAACAGGTTGCTTAATTATTTAAGATTTTATTTTTTCCAGAAATTATTAACATATTGTCTAATCTTTATTGTTTGCTATGTGTTAAAATGACAAAGATCTTTGATGAATGTCGACATTCAACCTGACGAGGAGTATCATGTACATCTATATAATAATAATAATCATTCTCCAATGAGTAATTGCATATTACATATAACACCACTAGTTGATTATTCAAACGGTAAGACATTACTTTTTTAATTCATAAAGAGTTGATGAGATTCAATTATGTAAATGTGTTTTAGTATTTAATACTATTTTTTGAAAATTGATTTTATTACTCAAGGAGGAATTCTGCAGTAAAAACATATTCTGAACTTAATCAACATGCCTCTAGTAGACCACCAAGTCGGGTTGTGAATGTTGTGCTCAACTCTCATTTGCATGAAAACATAATTGATGACCAAGGAGTTGAAAATTATACATAGCATGATATTTTATGTATTGATGATTAATTTCCCAAAGTGATAGATGTGTTTGAACCTGACAGTAAAAATGTCAACTTAATCATAACAGGTAAGCACTACATTAAATTTAATGAATATATTATTTTAATATAAATATTATTTTATGAACTAAGCATTAATTATCATTTTTATTATACATCTATAGGTGAAAAGTACATTGAGTGTGGTGATCAAGAATACAATTGTCAATTTTGTTTTGCAAAATTCAGGTATGGTGAGCGTACCAAGACAACATCCACAAAACTGCAACTTAAATATAAATCATGGTGTATTCATGGAAAGGTAGTCTTACCTTTTATCAAGGAACCTCCTTCCATACTAAAGGAGTTGCTTCACGGCGATGGAGATAAAATAAAATTGTATAGAGAGAAAATAAGGTAGTACAACAGCATGTTTGCATTTACTTCAACGGGTGAAAAAATTGATAGATCGCTGAACAATGGATGATCGCCACCAGTCTTCAGATTAAGTGGTCAGAATTACCACTTGATAGGGAGTTTATTTCCGTCTGAAGGCAATATACCTAAATTCTCTTAGCACTATATCTATGACACTGAAAATGAAGTTGCAAACAGAATAAATGTTGTCGGGTATGTCCTAATTGATTACTCTTACTTTATTATTAAGTAGAACTGCTAAATTTATCATTATTGAATCAACAAATACATATATATTTTATTGTATTATTGCAAAAATCCAGGATTTCTGCGCATGAAGATACAATTCATCACATGATTGTTGCAGACTTAAAGGACATGTTGAATGAAATTAATCTTCTTGCTAAAACATTCAAAATAGTTGGTCATAAAATAAATGAAGGCACTACAGAAATTAAGTTAAAACTTATTAGAAGACGTGGAAATGATGCAAGAACATATAACATGATTTCTACATCGGAAGTTGCAGCACTTATAGTTGGTGATTTAGATCAAGCAATGGGTGTAAGGGATATAATAATAGAGATCGACACCGATTCTTTTCAAAGGATAAATGAATTAAATCCAACCTACCTTGCTCACTATACCAAAACTGTGGAATAACAACGTTAGAATAACAACAGAAATTTAAAAATTCGTTGTTAAAAGGTCCAAAAAGGGCTGAAAATGAGTCTCCGTAGTTGTAGCTTGTGAAAAGCGCACATTAAAAATGGATTATTCCTTCTGTTGTTGTAAGTTCGTTGTTAATGAAATTATTTTTTTTAATAAATTTAATAAAAAATTTTAAAAGATATAAAAGGGGACTTGGAAATTTTTTGTTTTCTCCCCAAAACTTTGCCCTATCGTGGACAATAGCGGATGAGTACCCTGCCCTAGCAGATACAACCGGCGAGCCACGACAGCATTGAAGAAATGACCGACAGCCCACGGAGTTGTAGAAACCACCGGCAAGCCACGGCGGTACTGAAGAAATGAGCGATGGCCCACGGCGATAAAGAAACCACTGGAGAGCTACGGCAGTACTGAAGAAACGATCGATGGCCCAGAGTGCTGAATAAACCACGGGCAGCTACCACGTTCCAATCCATCAGGTAATGCTTATTTTTTATTTTGACTGATTTGGGGATCGATTCCATTTGGATCGATTTGGAGTGATGAATTTAGGGTTTAATCTCAGTGTGTCTTTGTCGTCTCCATCGAAGACTACGGCAGAGGCACCCGCGGTGCCTCGCTCCAATGAAATTGAGTCTCCTCTTTCTGATTTATTGAGTATATATTAATTTCCATTTTTTCTGGAGCTAAGTCTTTTAAATTTGCTTCTTATTTCCAGAATAGAATCATCTGTTGATTTGGAAAAGAAGGAGTGCTCTGATGAATTTGTTAATGAATTGTGTAGACTCCCTCCCACTTCGTCCCTATGTTGATAACTCTTACTGGTTATTTCTGCAGATTTGGTTATGTATATTCTTTTTTTTGTGGAGTGATGATAGATAAAAGTATCTAGCAATCCAATTTGTTGCTTGTTTTCAATGATCAATTTGAAATTCCACCTATACTATGTGCAGTTTACTCGGTCTTTATTATTTAGTAGGTAGAACTTTGTTGGTTCCATACGGCCAAATCTTCATCCTTAATTAAATTTTAATAATCAAGATAACCTTAGTCCAATCTTATCATTTCAAATATAGTGTTCGAGAAAAAGGTAGAAGGGAGAAGAAAATACAATTTCCATATTGATGAAACGACATGATTCATCTTAACTTTCAATAATATGAATTTCATAGATACAAGGCAGAACTGTAACTCTCCCCCACATACTTTGTGTCCTTTTCTTCACATTAAAGTTGAACAACTAAATAGGATTTACACAAACGACCTAATTTGAGTAGTGTTTGACACATTCTAGTGCTTATCTATAAAATGTTTAATATTTAAATTATATTTTTGATGGCTTAATATAATTTTGTGACAGCATTACATCGAATTGAGCGAGATGGAGAAGGAGTTAACTTGGCTCTACCGTGAAACTAATTCCCATGTCCTAAGTCAATGTAAGAAATTCGTATCCTCCTAAAAATCAAACTCATATCACTCAGCACACGATGCTATATAACTAATATCACTCAAATTTGAATTGTAGTTCTTCCTGTAAAATGGCTGCTTTATTTTTTGTTGTTATTTCAATTTTTTTAAATATAAATAATGCTTCAACCATGTCAAGTATATCAGGAAAGCATAAAAAAAAACTTAGTTGGAGGGGCTAATAAATGGTGCGATAACATCAAATATTTCTTACCACCAAGAGGAAGGTTAGGCTTGGCCCTATAGTTAGCACTGGACAGGTAAAGAAGTTATTTCCTTAGTTCAATTATATAATAAAATTAGTTCACTTTAAGCAAGCCAGAAATGGTACCTTTCATATTTCATCTAATAATTATGGTTTTATTTGTGTTTAAACATTGTATTTTTTTAATTTTATTTTATGGAGTTGGTTATTATTTTGGATTTAAATGATAGTTTTTTGTTTTAATGAATTTTTTTAGGTTAATGACTAAAACATCATTGACATGGAAGAATGAAGGTGGAGATTAGAATTGGGTATATTCTCGTTATAATTGCAGCAAGGCCATATATGAAGAATACATTTACGAATACAAGATTGTGATAGAGATTTTTGTTATATTGAATTGCTATTAGATTATTTATGTGAGGCTCGTGAGATGTAATTGTAGTGACATGATATTGATTTAGTTGTTGTGTCTTGAAGAATATATTAGAGATTTTGTTAAAATTTTAATGTGTAATGATTTTGGATTGATGATGGATTTTTCAATATATTATGAACTTTTTTATTTTAATTAATTTTTAGAGCTGGTGAAATTAAAAAAATAAATAAATATCTACGACAACTGGGATTCCCCATTGTTAAAAGTTGCATAATTTAACACTACATCAAACCACAATGGGGATATTCCCTATGAAGACGGATATACACCATTGTAAAAGAAGGCTACGACAACGGTGATTCCCCGTGGTCAAAAGTTACTTATTTTAACCACTACCCAAACAACAACGGTGTCATTGCCTCTGACAACGGGGATTCACCGTTGTTAAAGATAAGCTACAACAACGGTTCGAATATCGTTGTTAAAAGTACAGAACCTTTAACGACTTCCGGATTGACAACGGAGCATCAAGGACTACGACAACGGGGAATCACCGTTGTTGTTGTAAGATACAATAACGGGGAAGTTACTAGCAACAATGGGGATACCCTATTGTGAAAGGGTAGCTACAACAACGGTTCAAGAACCCTTATTAAAAGTGTGGAACCTTTAACAACTCCCGGATTAACAACGGAGCTTCGGGGCTATGACAACAGGAATCCCCGTTGTCGTAGAGAGCTATGACAACGGGGATTCCCCGTTGTTAAAACCTATTATGTTGACCAACACCAGTTTTAACAACGAAAATTTGAAGCTACGACAACTGGGATTCCCAGTTGTTAAAGATGTGCTACGACAACGGTTCAATCCCGTTGTTAAAAGCCTGGAGCATTAACAACTGCCGGGTTAACAATGGAGTTTGAAGGGCTACGACAACGGGGATTCCCCGTTGTCTTTTCACAATTTTGGCATAGTGGCTCTTCAGTGCCCGTTGTTATTTGTTTATGGAGAAGATGGATATATAGAAGATATTTCTTATCGTCATAGTACTGAGAGTGGGAAAAAAGATCGTATTAGGTGAGTTTAAGAGAATTCATATCATTCCGATTGCAGGACAGAGATTCAGAAGCTAAGACACTTATGAACTCAAAGAGATTACTTCAACAATTCATCGTCGATGCATACACAATGATTGAATCCGCATGACTGAATTGGATAAAAATGAATAAGAAGATGTTTAGATGCGAGATGTACGAAGATCTTCAAGATGCAATTTTGGGTGGTGAGAGTGATCCGAGGACACAGGGCAAAAGAATTATTCTTCCAAAATCCTTTACGCGAGGTCTGAGATACATGGTGCAGAATTATCAAGATGCGATGGCTATACGCCGATGGACAGGCTACTCAAATTTATTTATTACATTCACATGTAATCAGAAATGGCCCGAGATTCAACAGTTTGTTACTTAGCGTGGACTTAGAGCAGAAGACAGGCCAGACATAATTGCACATGTTTTCAAGATGAAGTTGGACGCTTTGATCAAAGACCTATGTAAAAATTAACTATTTGTTTTGATTAAAGCATGTATATTCTTTATTCTAATTTTCTAAATAGTAAAATTTATTCATGGATATTCTTCATCTGATGCACATATTTGTTAATTGTTAATCATAACTTCAAGTTTATTACAACAATTATACATCTATTGTTTATTGTTTTCATCTATTATTACATTGTGCATCATTCATTTATGTGTTTTATAACAAATAATATTTTTTGGTTGTTTAACTTTTTCTAAATAAAATCATTTCTAAAATTAATTTAAATCTCAGTTGTTTACACGGTGGAGTTTCAGAAAAGAGGATTGCCCCATGCTCATATTCTACTATTCCTTGAAAAAATTATGAATAGTCCAACTGGTATTGAGACTGATTCGATTATATCTTCTGAAATACCAAGCGAAGAGGAAGACAAGGAGTACTACAACGCAGTATGTGAATATATGATACACGCGCCATGTGGACAAGTGAGGAAAACTTCTCCGTGCATGAATGATGATGTTTTTAGTATGCATTTTCCAAAGAAATTTGTATCAGATACAATCATAGACCAAGATGGATAGCCTGTCTATCGCAGAAGGAACGATGGTTGGACATTCATGAAGAGTGGAATTGAGCTTGACAATTGATATGTTGTTCTAAATAATCGTGAGCTAATGCTGCGATATCAGGTGCTATTAATGTTGAGAGGTGTAACCAGCCCCGGTCCATCAAGTATTTGTTCAAATATGTTAATAAGAGAAACGATAGGATATCCACAACATTCTGCCAAAGTGCAGAAGACGATGAGAGAGTGGAACGTGTGGATGAAATAAAGATGTTCTATGATTGCAGATACATCTCGGCATGCGAAGCAGCTTGGAGAATTTTTGGATATGAAATTCAGTACCGATATCCACCGCTGGAGAGGCTAAGCTTTCATTTGGAAGGTGAGCAGAAAATTATATTCGCGGATACGGATCAATTGGGAGAAATAGAGGTGTCAACGGGCCCCTGGCCCGCGGATACCCTGCCTGCCCCACACGTTTTGGGCAAGCCCAGACCCGGCCCGTAGGAGAAACGGGGCAGCCCGGCCCAGACCCGTACATATACGGGGCGGGTCCGGGTATTAACTTAGACCCGGACCCGCCCTGCCCAGCCCAGGACCCGCCCCGTATATAATATATTAAAAATTAATTTATATTTTATATATATAATTATATTTTATGTTAATATATATATATATATTATGCAATTATTTTATATTTTATATATAAAAATTATTTATAACTATATGATATATATAATTTTTAAATTATAATTATATTTAATATTCTTATGATTATTTATTTAAGTATATGAATAATTTTTGTATGATTTAAATTTTTTTAGGATTAATTATTAAAAAAAAGGGGCGGGGCGGGACGGGGCGGACCCGCCCCGTATGGGTCTAGGCACAGGTCCAGGGCGGGTCCGGGGAGGGTCCTCCAGAAATGGGCCGGGTCCGGGTAGTTAACTACTCGGCCCAGACCAGGCCCGTTGACACTTCTAAGGAGAAATTGTTGAGAAGGCAACGATGAAAGAGAGCATGTTCCTTGCTTGATTTGGGCTAATAAAAATATCCAGAGACACGTGATCTAACTTATGTTGAATTCCCACAACATTTTGTTTACAAAAGAGACAAGAGAGAATGGGTCATGAGACAGAGAGGCATGTCTGTAAGAAGAATTCATTACTTTCCTCCTGATGCTGGAATTAATTTTTATTTCAGAATTCTACTTACGATTGTTAAAGGTCCTACGTGTTATGAGGATTTCAGAAGATACAATGGTGGAGTCTTTGATACTTATAGAGAGGTTTGCTAGGCAAGAGGTTTACTAGATGATGATAAGGAATACGTAGATTGTTTTGACAAAGTGAGTCACATTGCAAGTGGGAAACAAATGAGGCAGTTGTTCGTAACCCTACTGATTTCAGGTATAATGAATCGTCCCGATGAAATCTTCAAACAAGACATACTGTACCAGCAGCATCATTATGAATTTTCCAGGTTCGTTAATATTACTTTCATATTATTAAGTCCTGTAAATTTCAAATTTGTGTTGATCATGTAAGTACAAGATTGATTGCATGATTTTGTTAAAGATTACAATTAAATTAAATACTTGCAGCACTAATATTAATTGAGAATGAATTAAATCTTGAACACTGGTCTATAGGTTTATTAACAAATGTGCATTAGTTAAACTATTGTAAATGTGTTATTTCAATGATTACCATATATGTTGTTGTTTGAAAATTACTTCACCATTAATGCTTGATGAAATTTCATTTATTAATTTTAATTAATACAAATTTTTTTATCTGATTTGAGTTAGATATAATTTTGTTAAAGGCTCTTATAGAACAGAATTGTGGAAATATATACATTTAATCCTCTTAAAATTTCAGATTTCGTGTTTGATGGTTTATGTTTATTT